>CM066032.1:1084556321-1086956321 GCA_033557465.1 Ichthyophis bannanicus | reverse complement strand
AAAGCCTCGGCTATTGCCATAGGTGCACGCAGAGTTGCTTGGCTACAAGCTTCTGATTTGGAACCCTGGGTTCAGGATGGACTAGGAAATCTTCCTTGTACAGGTGAAAACCTTTTTGGCAAAGATTGGCAAGCAAAGGCCACTCAGATGGATGCTGAAAATTCTGCTTTAGATAGACTTTCAAAGTCTACTTCTGCTCCTGTTAAGAAAAGGTTGTTCATAAAGGGGTTTTTTTCCCAAAAAGGGGAGATATTATCCTGTTTATGGTCAACAGGCATCTTCTGCAGGTCGTTTTGCTGCAAAGCGAAAGCAACAACCTAAACAGGCCAAGCCTAAGGCTGCAAGGGCTGCTACGGCCCAACAGCCTCAGCCTCCTCAGGGCCTTTGACTTTCAACTAGAGAACTTAGCCTTTCTGGCTCTAAAAGAACCAGAGCCTCTCACCATTCCAGGAAGGTTAGCTCACTTTGCTCCCAGGTGGGAACAAATCACAGCAGAGCAATAAGAACATAAGATATGCCATACTGGGTCAGACCAAGGTCCATCAAGCCCAGTATTCTGTTTCCAACAGTGGCCAATCTAGGTCATACGTACCTAGCAGTTTCCCCAAGGGACACAGGTTCCACAATGCACCCTCTCCATCATAAGGGAGGGGTACAAGCTTCATTTCTTAAACATTCCTCCTCACACCATGGTGAGACAGTTCAATTCTCCAACATCTCTCCTCGTCCTTCTGGGTCAGGAGATTGCTACCCTTCTTGCCCAAGGGGCAATAGAAAAAGTACCCCTTCTTCAACAGGGCTCAGGGTTCTACTCCCCCTACTTTCTTATCCCAAAGAAAACAGGGGGCTACAGACCCATATTAGATCTCAGAGAATTGAACAAGTTTCTATGCAAGGAGAAATTCAAGATGATTTCTCTCGGTGCTCTCCTTCCATACCTTCAGAGTCAGGATTGGCTTTGTTCTCTAGACCTCAAGGATGCGTACACCCATGTCCTCATCCATCCAACACACAGAAGGTTCCTTCGGTTCCTTTATTGAGGAAAGCACTACCAATACAGAGTGCTTCCTTTCGGTCTGGCCTCTGCACCAAGGGTGTTCACAAAATGCATGGCAGTAGTAGCTGCATTTCTACGCACTCTAGGGATATTCGTATTCCCATATCTGGACGACTGGCTCATCCGAGCTCCATCCCAGTCACAGGCCCAGACTTCCCTAGCCTGCACAAGGCGTGTTCTTCAGTATCTGGGGCATGTAATAAACATCCCAAAATCCCATCTCACCCCTACTCAGTCTTTAGAGTTCATAGGGGCCTTGCTGGATGCCACAACTGCAAGGGCCTATCTTCCCCAGGCCCGTTGCCTACGCTTGGTGCAGTTAGCCTCACAAATTCAGTTAAAGTCCCATTTAACTGCTCGAGAGATGTTACAACTGTTAGGCCACATGGCATCCACTGTGCATGTGGTTCCTTATGCTCGCCTTCACATGAGGGCAGCTCAATGGACTCTGTCCACCCAATGGACCCAGGCATCAGGGTGCCTGTCAGACAAAATAGCAACCTCCAGTCGCCTCTTTTGCTCTCTCCAGTGGTGGAAGTCCACTCAAAATCTGTTGCTGGGGTCCCCCTTTCAACAGGTGTTACCCCAAGCAACCCTTACAACAGATGCCTCTCCAAGGGGTTGGGGAGCTCATCTACAAGATCTCTCCACTCAAGGCATCTGGTCTCCACAGGAGACATCTCTACATATCAACCTCTTAGAGCTCAGAGCAATTTTTCTAGCTCTCAGAGTCTTCTACACCCTGCTCAGCTACAAGACAGTCCTCATCCACACGGACAACCAAGTAGCCATGTTCTACGTGAACAAGCAGGGCGGGACTGGCTCTCTGTCGCTTTGCAACGAAGCTTTGAGATTGTGGGCCTTCACCAGAGAGCATCAAATTCATCTCATGGCAGTGTATCTTCCAGGGGTTCAAAACTCTTGGGCAGACAGACTCAGTCAAGTTCTGCTTTCACACAAATGGTCCCTCCATGGGGACCAGATAGCCAGGATCTTCCAAATTTGGGGAACCCCGGACATAGACCTGTTTGCAAGTCCGTGGAATGCCAAACTTCCCTGGTTCTGTTCCAGGATTCCATGTCAGGGAGTTCAGGCCAGGGATGCCTTCCTCCTTCATTGGGGGCAAGACTTCCTCTATGCCTTTCCACCCATTCCCCTAATTCCCTAGACACTGTTCAAACTTCAGAGAGACAAGGGGTCTATGATCCTCATAGCACCACATTGGCCACGCCAAGTGTGGTACCTTCTACTTCTGCATCTCTCTCAAGCTCCCTCCCTGGACTTGGGATCTGCTCCAGATCTCCTGTCCCAGGAGGAGGGAACGTTGTGGCACCCAAATCCCCAGTCTCGTCATCTCAGAGCCTGGTTACTGAAGGCCTAGACCTTCAAGATTTGCATCTTTCTCAGCAAGTGAAGGATATCCTTCATGCTTCCAGAAAGCCTTCCACTAGACGTTCCTATGCTTTTAAATGGAAAAGGTTTACCATTTGGTGTGCAGAGAAGGGTCTTAACCCTCTTGCAATACCTCCGAATTCTTTACTAAAGTATTTGCTGCATTTATCCCATGCAGGCCTTAAAACAAACTCAGTAAGAGTCCATTTGAGTGCTATTGCAGCATCCCTTAAACCTCTCAATGGACAGCCTATTTTCTCTCATCCTCTTATAGCAAGATTCATGAGAGGGCTTCTTTTAACTAAACCTCATTAGACCACCTCCAGTGGCATGGGATTTGAATCTTGTTCTTGGCAAGCTTATGCAGCCACCCTTTGAACCCTCAGCCACTACCTCCTTGAAATTCCTTTCCTGGAAGGTTATTTTTCTCATTGCAGTCACTTCAGCTCGCCGCATCAGTGAGCTGCAAGCCTTGGTGGCTAATCCTCCTTATACAAGGTTCCATCATGACAAGGTAGTCCTCAGGACCAATCCGCACTTTATGCCTAAAGTGGTCTCACCTTTTCATCTGAACCAGGAGGTGTATTTACCTGTCTTTTTTCCAGGACCTCATGCATCAAGTGCAGAGAGGAATCTCCATACCCTGGATTGTAAGAGAGCGCTCGCTTTTTACTTACAAAGGACACAGCAACATAGAAAGTCCTCTCAACTCTTTGTTGCTTTTGATCCCTCTCATTTAGGACTTCCAGTCTCTAAGAGAACTCTGTCCAATTGGATTGCTCAGTGTATTTCTTTCGCCTACCAGAGTAAGAACCTTTCTCTGGAGGGCCATGTCACAGCTCACAATGTGAGGGCCATGGCAGCCTCTATGGCTCATCTAAATTCTGTGTCCATCGACCAAATCTGTCGAGCGGCCACCTGGGCCTCGGTTCATACCTTTACAGCCCATTATTGCTTGGACAAGGACTCCCGCCGGGATGCCTTGTTTGGTCAGGCTGTTCTCAAACACCTGTTCCATACCTAATCAACTCCTACCCCCCATCCCTGGTTGGATGCCCGAGATCCATGGGGGGGGGGGAGGTAGAGCCCTTCTCAGGGACTCACAACCTTGGGGATCTCCCTGGCATCTCTAGCTGGGGAGTCCCCATATGTGAAGACTCATTCCTGCTTGTTCCTGGAGATAGCACAGTTACTTTCCTGTAACAGGTGATCTCTGGGAACAGCAGGAATAAGTCTTCACAACCCACCCACATCCCCTAGGAGTTGTATCTCTCTATCTATCTTTCCTTTCCTTTCTCTCTTTCTCTTTGTCTCAGCTTAAAACTCAAACTGGAGAGAGGCGGTTGGGAAAGGCAGGAAGGCAGCGCGCAGGTGCTGTGGGATGCTCCCAAAAGCTTTCCTTTTGGACGCTGGGGAGCGTTCCCGTGCAGGCTCCGTCGGTACCGACGATACCCATATGTGAAGACTCATATGTGAAGACTTATTCCTGCTGTTCCCAGAGATCACCTGTTACAGGTAAGTAACTGTGCTTTATCTGGCTGTTTAGTGATCTAAATGGCCTGATATCATCTGTGTGGCTTTTAAAATCTACAGATAAATTATGTGCTTGCCGCCCACTGGCAAATACATAACTTTCTTTGAATGCTGGCCCAAGAATACATAAAATATGTGTGTACAAAATCTCCATGTAATACTTATGAGTTGTCTTTATTGTTAGATCCTGCCTTATCCTCTTGAGTGTAGATTTGTTATCTGTGATTTTTGTGTGTACATTAGGGTAGGGTTGCCAGCTGGCTCCAGATGTGGCTGACAAGCTTGATCCAGTCCTGGGCTTACCCCATTGCATGCAGGGACATGTAGTTCTGATTTCTCTATTGCACTCCATAAGAAAAGCAAGACTACAAGTCCCTGCTTGCAATGGGGTAAGCCCAGGACTGGATCAAGCCTGTTGGGTGCATCCGGAGCCAGTTGGCAACCTTATATTACATTAGGATTATATTTTCTCATTGTTATTTCTTTCATCAACTTACTTCCGCATTTGGATTTCTTCTACAAACTTAGAATCCACTTCTGCCTCATTTCTTTTCATCCTGGCCCTCAAGAGCTATCCAACCTGACAGGTTTCAGGTTATCCTTGATGATCATGCAGTGCTTCTATTGTATGCAAATCTTTCTCATGCATATTCATTGTAGATATCCTGGAAACCAGATGAGCAGATTGACCTTCGAGTGTGTACTATTTGATGTTCCATCTCTCAGGATGCTTCCATCATTCTCTAATATCAGGTGTTGTTTTCAGCAATCCATTTCACATGATCTGAGGTTGGAATTTGGGACCACACTTCTGAATCCATTTATACAAGCCTCATTTCCCTTGATCTGGTGATTCCATTTGTAGTTTGAGGTGTTCTGTGCAATGTAAGATAACAGAGATGGCGCCTCTTCCCTCTATCCCGTTATTGACCCTTCCATTCCTTTACTGATCCTCTTACCCTCATTCCTCAGATGTTTGAGATCTGACGAGAGCTCTGGTAGAAGGATGACATTATAAAAGAACACTCCCATGTGCTGTTGAACTTATCTTTTGTACTCTGGAGGATTTCAAAGAGGTAGAAAGTAATATATATTTAAGAAGACATGTCCCCATCTTAACCTCTCTGCAACATTCTTAATGTTGACTTTAATGAAAGAACACCTCTTAAAGCAAGATTATGGATGCCATGGTTATCTTTCAGGGTCACTCTGACTTTGAATCTTGGCAAACACATGCCATGCCTTCAGCAAAGTTAATACCCAGCAAAAGAATTCTTTTCTTCTCTCCTGTTTTCTATTTTCCCAGAAGTGAACATACTTACTATACATATATTTTGAGCAAAGCTGAAAGGATTAAGGTCATGGATCTTTACATTGGGAAGGTAGCTAAATGAAAAAAAGAAAGGGCTGAAAAGGTGTGTGCAAAAAGATTAGCATTCAAAAGTTACAAGTGATTTCAGAAATGCAAGGACAAGGGAAAATATCTACAGTGGCTGAGAGATACAGGAAAGGTAGCCAGGGTGCAAAGATATGAGCAGGGTGTTCGGTTTATTTATACGTCACTGATATGGAACTGTGTCAAAGGCTTTACTGAAATCTAAGTACACCACATCTACCGCTGTCCCTCGATCCAACTCTCTAGTCACCCAGACAAAGAAATAAATCTGATTCATTTGACAATACCTACCTTTAGTAAAACTATGCTGCTTCGGAACCCACAGTCACAGAAATTGCACAGGGTGAACTAGATGGTCACCTAGAGTGGCAGACCCCAGTGTGCAGCATTGGCCCTCCCTCCTCCCAGCGAAGTGGCAGTTCATCACCACCCAGCCCACCATGCCGCCCCCCCCCTACCTGGCATCCATCTTCTCATCTGGGGGAAAGGGGGTGACATGGCGATGCCTCCACTATGTCGGGCTTTAAAGTGCCCGTGCTTGTGCGCTCATGTCCTGCCACTCCTGCCGCCCTTCGACATAACTTCCTGCCGCTCCTGTCCCCTCCAACAGGAAGTTGCATCAGAGAGGGCAGGAGTGGCAGGCTGTGAGTGCGCTAGTGCTGGCACTTTAAAGCCTGACACAGCAGAGGCATCACTGTGCCGCCCCCTCCCCCAGGTGAGAAGATGAATGCCAGGAGGAGGGTACCACAGTCTTCAGTGGGTGGCAAGGAGGGTCTTCCTAGGGCAGCAAAAACCCATGGGCTGGCCCTGATACTATTCTTTTGTTTTAGCAGTGTTTCTATTAATTTACCCACAACAGAGGTCAGACTAACCTGTACTTTACAACCTCCTCCTTACTTTCAGTTTCATCAAGAAGGACCACCACCTTTCTCCATTCTTCTGGGACCACTCCTGACTCTAAACAAGTATTGAAAATATCAGATAGTGGAGCCACCAGAACTTCCCTAAGTTTCTTCAATACCCTCAAATGTATCCCATCTGACCCCATTGCTTTGTCTGTTTTTATTTTAGCTAGCTTCTCACATACACAGTCTTCTGGTAATCTCTACCTACCTTCCACTGCTATTTGTGTATGTTTTCTGAGGTCCCATTCCTGGTCATTCATTTGCTGAGCAGAGAACAAAGCTATTAAACAATTCTGTTTTATCTCCAGGAACAAGCAGGAATAAGTCCTCACATATGGGTACGTCGGAACCGACGGAGCCTGCGCGGGAAAGCTCCCCAGCTTCCTAGAATGGAAGCTTTTGGGACATCCCAATGCACATGCGCGCTGCCTTCCCGCCTTCCTGAACAGCTCTCCTCAGTTTCTCTTTTTCCGCGGAGACAGCAGGTCGTGTATCCTGTCACCGCTGAAGAAATTGTAGTTTTTTGTTTTGTTTCTTTAGACCGCGTACCTGCCTTCCCATACCGATACCGGTATCGCCGGTCTTCCTTTTTCTTTCTTGAAAAATTATTTTCTTTTCTTTTATTATTTTTCAACACTTGGTCACTTCAGTTAGGCCTTCAGGCTACTTGAATTCTCCACATGGAGAAGCCAGCCCCTGGATTTAAGAAGTGTACCAAGTGCACTGCTGTAATATCAGTCACAGACACCCATGAATGGTGTCTTAAATGTTTGGGGCCTGACCACTCCATTCCGGACTGCCCTTCCTGCTCCCAAATGTCTAAGCGTGGGCTGCAGAACCGGGCCAACAAATTCCATGTGCTGTTTGCTTCAGAGAATCCAACATCACAGTCATCCAGGTCATCATCTCCGGATGGATCTCAGGTAACCAAACCTTCTGTGGGCAAGTCCTCAAAGGGCAAATCTCCTTCAAAGCATCGAGAGGCTCTTAGTTTTGAGGACCCTGCCCCAGCCAAACAGCCCCGGCGGGAAGCTCTGCCTTCCAAAACGCCAATTCAGGGGCTACAGGTTGACATCGATGGCACGGCCTCGACAGATCACCTGTTGGACTGCTCTGGGGTACCGGCCCATACCGGTACCGACATCCAGGCAGCCGTGGCGTCTATGGGCAATACTGTCCAATCCATGCAGCAGGCCGTCATGGCTTTCATTAAAGCTGCAACGCCATCGGTACCGCTTCCAGCGGTTCCGGGCCCGGTTCCGGTATCGTCCGCCATGCCGGAACCCAGGCCTTCCTCTTCTAAACGCAAATCGGTACCGTATGGGCTTTCGCTCCATACCGCTTCCATACCCGGTACGCCCGATGTCGATACCGATCGGTATGCGTATCGTGCGTTGGAGGAAACTAGAGAATACACCGATTCCTCTGAGGATTTTGGCTCCTCTGATGAGTCTGCAGAGCTCTCCCTTGACCTTCCTGAGGAACCTTCTTCTCCAAAAAGGAGAATGTCTCCTCCAGAGGATTTGTCCTTTCAGGACTTTATTTTAGAAATGGCTAAAGGCCTTTCTATCACTACCTCCTCTGAAAGGGAACCAAGGTCAAAAAGATTGGATATTTTAGGATACTCTAAGTCTCCTAAAGAAGCAGTTACCCTGCCTATCCATGAAATCCTTCAGGAACAATTGATGGATTTCTGGGAGAACCCTTTAACTCTGTCTCCTTATTCCCGTAGGTTGGACACCATGTATCGGGTCCCTCCTTCTCCTGGTTTTCAGAAAACTCAATTGCCTCACCACTCCATTGTGGTAAAGTCTGCAATGAAAAAGATCAAGAGTACTAAAAGGCACTCTTCTACACCTCCAGGAAGGGAATGTAAGACACTGGACTCTTTTGGTAGGAAAATCTTCCAGGCTAGTATGCTTATAGCCAGGATTAATTCCTACAGCCTCTATATGGGCATGTTCCTAGGGGAACTTGCCAAGAAAGTGCGGCATTTTGCCCCCTTTATCCCTGAGGATAAACAGGAGGACTTCCTTTCTGTTGTGAAACAACTTTCAGATGTTTCTAAGTTCTCCAACAGAGCTGCCTTTGATTCCTTCGAGGGAGCCAGCAGAGCTTCTGGCATTGCTATTGCAGCCAGACGTCTGGCTTGGCTCCAGGCTTCTGATCTGGAACCCTGGGTTCTAGATGGCTTACGGAATCTGCCCTGTACAGGTGAGAACTTATTCGGTGCAGAGTGGCAAGTTAAAGCCACTCAAATGGACGCTGAAAATGCCACCTTAGAGAGACTTTCTAAGTCCACTTCTACTCCCACTAAGAAGAAGTCTTTCAAGAGGCCTTATTATAAGAAGGCCAGATATGCTTCCAATACTGGCCAGCAATCTTCTCAACCTCGTTTTGCGGCTAAACGTCAGCAAACGAAACAAGCAAGAGCAAAGCCTGCAGCAGCTACTGCAGCTCAACAGGCTCCACCCCCTCAGGGGTTTTGACTTGCCCCTAGAGAACTTGCCATTCCTGGTTCTGGACCAACCAGAACCTCTCACCATACCTGGAAGGTTAGCTCACTTTGCTCCCAGATGGGAACAAATCACAACAGAGCAATGGACCCTCTCTATCATCCGAGAGGGTTACAAACTTCATTTCTCCAACCTTCCTCCTCATCACATGGTGAGGCCCTTCAATTCTCCATCTCCTCTCCTAGCCCTGTTGGGTCGGGAGATCTCTTCTCTGCTTGCCCAAGGGGCCATAGAAGAGGTTCCTCTTCATCAACAAGGGTCAGGTTTCTACTCCCCCTATTTTCTCATTCCAAAGAAGACAGGGGGATTCAGACCAATCCTAGATTTGAGAGAATTGAACAAATTTCTGTACAAGGAGAAATTCAAAATGCTCTCTTTGGGCATTCTCCTTCCATACCTTCAGAGTCAGGACTGGCTTTGTTCTCTAGACCTGCAGGATGCGTATACACATCTACTCATCCATCCATCCCACAGAAAATATCTTCGCTTTCTGTTCAGGGGAAGTCATTACCAATACAGAGTACTTCCCTTCGGTCTCGCCTCTGCCCCAAGAGTCTTTACCAAATGCATGGCAGTCGTAGCCGCATTTCTCAGAAGCATGGGGATTTTCGTATTCCCATATCTGGACGACTGGCTCATTCGAGCTCCAACTCAGTCGCAGGCCCAGATTTCCCTAGACCGCACAAGGAGCCTTCTGCAGTATCTGGGACTGGTGGTAAACCTTCCCAAGTCTCAACTCAGCCCTACTCAGTCTCTAGAATTCATAGGGGCCCAGTTGGACACCACCACTGCAAGAGCCTACCTTCCACTGGTTCGGGGTCAGCGTCTGCTGAGCTTGGCCTCCCAAGCCCAGTCCAGTACTCACTTGACAGCCAGGGAAATGCTACGCCTCCTGGGCCATATGGCCTCCACAGTACATGTGGTGCCCTATGCTCGTCTTCATATGAGAGCAGCTCAATGGACCCTGGCCACCCAGTGGACTCAGGCGTCGGGAGCACTCTCAGACCAAATACAAACTTCAAACCGTCTGTCTTGGTCCCTCCATTGGTGGATATCCACCAAGAATCTGTTGTTGGGGGCTCCCTTTCAGCCCTTGCTACCCCAAGCAACCCTCACAACAGATGCCTCCCAATTGGGGTGGGGAGCCCATCTGCTAACTCTCTCCACTCAGGGCACTTGGTCTGCACAGGAGGCCACCCTTCATATCAACCTCCTGGAACTGCGAGCAATTTACCTTGCCCTCAAGGTCTTCTATACCCTCCTTGCCAACCTGACTGTCCTGGTTCAGACAGACAATCAGGTGGCCATGTTTTACATAAACAAACAAGGAGGGACGGGCTCTCTGTCGCTTTGCAACGAAGCTCTCAGATTATGGGCCTTCGCCAGAGAGCACCAAATTCATCTGCTAGCAGTGTATCTTCCAGGAGTTCAAAACTCTCGAGCAGACAGGCTCAGTCGAGTTCTGCTGCCACACGAGTGGTCCCTACACGTGGACCAGATAACCAGAATCTTTCAGGAATGGGGGACCCCGGACATAGACCTCTTTGCAAGTCCGTGGAATGCCAAACTTCCCCGGTTCTGTTCCAGGACTCCGTGTCAGGAAGCTCAGGCCACGGACGCCTTTCTCCTCCATTGGGGTCAGGCGTTCCTATATGCCTTTCCACCCATTCCGCTGATTCCCAAGACTCTGTTCAAACTCCAGAGAGATCACGGCTCTATGATCCTCATAGCTCCACGCTGGCCACGCCAAGTGTGGTTCCCTCTGCTTCTACAGCTCTCCCAGGGATCCTCCCTGGACTTAGGAGCTGCACCAGACCTTCTGTCTCAGGAGGAGGGGACTTTGTGGCACCCAAACCCCAAATCCCTACATCTCCGAGCTTGGTTACTGAAGGCTTAAGTCTTCAAGACTTTAATCTTTCTCAACCTGTGAAAGATATCCTTCATGCCTCTAGGAAGCCTTCCACGAGGCGGTCTTATGCTTTCAAATGGAAACGTTTTTCCATTTGGTGTGCTCAGCAGGGCCTTGACCCTCTGGCACTTCCTTTGAATTCCCTCTTAGACTATCTCCTGCATCTTTCCAATGCAGGCCTTAAGACGAATTCTGTAAGAGTCCATTTAAGTGCTATTTCAGCATCCCTGAAACCTATAAATGGACAACCTATCTCCTCTCATCCTCTTGTTGCAAGATTCATGAGAGGCCTGACTCTCACTAAACCTCCCATCAGACCCCCCCCGGTCGCATGGGATTTGAATCTAGTGCTTGGTCAGCTTATGAAGCCACCTTTTGAGCCGTTATTTTCTACCTCCTTGAAATTTCTTTCCTGGAAGGTACTATTCCTGATTGCAGTCACTTCCTTTCGCCGCATCAGCGAACTGCAGGCTCTAGTGGCTAATCCACCTTATACAAGATTTCATCATGACAAGGTGGTCCTTAGGACGAATCCCCACTTTATGCCCAAAGTGGTCTCGCCTTTTCATCTTAATCAAGAGGTATATCTACCGGGTTTTTTTCCGGCTCCTCATGCCTCCAGTGCAGAGAGGAACCTTCATACTCTGGATTGTAAAAGAGCTCTAGCCTTTTACCTTAATAGGACTCAGCCACATCGAAAGTCTTCTCAACTTTTCGTGGCTTTTGATCCTTCACATTTGGGACTTCCAGTCTCCAAGCGTACACTTTCCAATTGGATTGCTCAGTGTATTTCCTTTGCTTACCAGAGTAAAAACATTTCTCTGGAAGGCCATGTCACAGCTCACAATGTGAGAGCCATGGCAACTTCTATGGCTCATCTGCACTCTGTTTCCATTGATCAGATCTGTCGAGCCGCTACCTGGGCCTCGGTTCATACCTTTACAGCCCATTACTGTTTGGACAAGGACTCCCGCCGGGATGCCTTGTTTGGCCAGGCTGTCCTCAAACACCTGTTCCATTCTTAGACAACTCCTGCCCACCTTCCCAGGATGGATGCCTGAGATCCATACGAAGATGGCGAACCCTTGGAGGGGGATCTCCCAGGCATCTCAGCTAGGGAGTCCCCATATGTGAGGACTTATTCCTGCTTGTTCCTGGAGATAGCACAGTTACTTACCTGTAACAGGTGATCTCTGGGAACAGCAGGAATTAGTCCTCACAACCCACCCACCTCCCCTAGGAGTTGTATCTTCTATCTATCTGTCTTCCTGTCCTCTCTCTATTGTCTCAGCTATAAACTCGAAACTGAGGAGAGCTGTTCAGGAAGGCGGGAAGGCAGCGCGCATGTGCAGTGGGAGGTCCCAAAAGCTTCCATTCTAGGTAGCTGGGGAGCTTTCCCGCGCAGGCTCCGTCGGTTCCGATGTACCCATATGTGAGGACTAATTCCTGCTGTTCCCAGAGATCACCTGTTACAGGTAAGTAACGGTGCTGTCTTCATCATCTTCTACATATTCCTCCCCTTTCACCCTTGAATCTGACAATACCATTTTTGCACTTTCTCCTGCCACTGACATATCTAAAAAAAGTCTTATCCCTCCATTTTACTGTATTGGCTATTTTTTCTTCCATTTGCATTTTTGCTTTCCTTAGTTTCTCCAGATATTGTTGTTCGTCTTTCTCTTTCTCCATGAACAAGCAGGAAATAAGTCCTCACGTAGGGGTGACATCTCCAACAGAGCCCCACACAGAACGTTCCCCAGCTTCCAAATTTTGGAAACTTCTGGGAGGTACACCGTGCATGCGTGCCTGCCTTCCCCGCACACCATAGCACCATATTCTCTGGTCTTCTTTTTTCCATGGAGTCCCTAGGACATGTTTCTGCAGTCCAGAAAAAGGTTTGAATTTCTTGCACTTTAAGCTGAGCTTTTGCTCGTTTTTTCACCTGCCTGCCATTGTATTTCTTTCTTACCCTTTGGGTGTTTTTTTCTTTTTCTTTTTTTTGTGCCTTTTGGCATTTTTCCCCCTTTAGGGGTCTTTTTCACACCCACGGCCGTTTTTCAGTTTAATTTTGCCAAAGTGGTATATCTCCAGGAACAAGCAGGAATAAGTCCTCACATATGGGTACGTCGGAACTGATGGAGCCTGCGCGGGAAAGCTCCCCAGCTTCCCAGGAAGGAAGCTTTTGGGGTCTCCCACTGCACATGCGCGCTGCCTTCCCGCCTTCCTGACCAGCTCTCCTCAGTTTCTCTTTTTCCGCGGAGCCAGCAGGTCGTGTTCCTGTCACCGCTGAAGAAATTATTGTTTTAGTTTGTTTCTTTAGACCGCGTACCTGCCTTCCCCATACCGAAACCGGTACCGCCGGTCTCTCTTTTCTTTCTTTAAAAAAAAAAAAAAATCTTTATTCTGCACAACTTGGTGACTTCGGTTAGGCCTCAGGCCTACACAAATTCTCCTCATGGAGAAACCAGCCCCTGGTTTTAAGAAGTGTACCAAGTGTAGTGCTGTTATTTCTGTCACAGACACCCATGAATGGTGTCTTAAGTGTTTGGGACCTGACCACTCCATTCCGGACTGCCCATCCTGCTCCCAGATGTCTAAACGTGGGTTGCAGAACCGGGCCAACAAATTCCATGTGCTGTTTGCTTCAGATAATCCAGCATCACAGTCATCCAGGTCTTCCTCTCCAGATGGATCTCAGGTAACCAAACCCTCTGCGGGCAGGTCCTCAAAGAGCAAATCTCCTTCAAAGCATCGAGAGGCTCTCACTTTTGAGTCTGAGGATCCTGCCCCAGCCAAACAACCCCGGCGGGAAGCTCTGGCTTCCAAAGCACCATCTATGGGGTTACAGGTTGACATCGATGGCACAGCCTCGACAGATCACCTGTTGGACTGCTCTGGGGTACCAGCCCATACCGGTACCGACATCCAGGCAGCAGTGGCGTCTATGAGCAATACTGTTCAGACCATGCAGCAGGCCATGCTGGCTTTTATTAATGCTGCGACGCCCTCGGTACCGCGTTCAGCGGTACCAGGTCCG
Organism: Ichthyophis bannanicus; assembly: GCA_033557465.1. Lineage (NCBI taxonomy): Eukaryota > Metazoa > Chordata > Amphibia > Gymnophiona > Ichthyophiidae > Ichthyophis > Ichthyophis bannanicus. Next base: position 1,086,942,576 of record CM066032.1, on the reverse strand, counting down.
GTTCCGGTATCGTCTCCCATACCGGAACCGAGACCATCGACTTCCAAACGCAGATCGGTTCCGCATGCCGGATCCAGGTTTTCACCCGATACCGATCCCATACCCGGTATGCCCGATGTCGATACCGATCGGTATGCGTATCGTGCGTTGGAAGCAAATAGAGAATACTCTGCTTCTTCTGAGGATTTTGACTCCTCTGAGGACTCTGATGAGCTGTCTCTAGTTCTTCATGAAGACCCCTCTTCCCCAAAGAGGAGAATGTCTACACCAGAGGATTTGTCCTTTCAAGACTTCATTATTGAACTAGCTAAAGGACTTTCTATCACTACCTCTGAAAAAGAACCTAGGTCAAAGAAATTGGATATTTTAGGATACCTTAAGGTTCCTAAAGAGGCAGTCACCCTGCCTATCCATGAAATCCTTCAAGAACACTTGCTGGACTTATGGGAGGCTCCTCTAACGTTGTCTCCTTATTCTCGTAGGTTGGACACCATGTACCGGGTCCCTCCTTCTCCTGGTTTTCAAAAGACTCAGTTGCCTCACCATTCCATTGTGGTGAAGTCTGCACTGAAAAAGATTAAGAGTACCAAAAGGCACTCTTCTACCCCTCCAGGACGAGAATGTAAGACCCTAGACTCTTTTGGCAAGAAAATTTTCCAGGCTACTATGCTTATAGCCAGGATTAATTCTTACAGTCTGTATATGGGCATGTTTCTCAGGGAACTTGCCCTAAAGATACGACATTTTGCCTCCTTTATCCCTGAGGATAGAAAGGAGGAGTTCATTTCTCTGGTGAAACAGCTTCTAGATGTTTCTAAGTTCTCCAACAGAGCAGCTTTTGATTCCTTTGAGGGTGCCGGTAGAGCTTCGGGCATTGCTATTGCAGCCCGACGACTTGCTTGGCTCCAGGCCTCTGACCTAGAACCCTGGGTCCTGGATGGCTTACGGAATCTGCCCTGTACAGGTGAGAACTTATTTGGTAAGGACTGGCAAATTAAAGCCACTCAAATGGATGCAGAAAATGCTACATTAGATAGACTTTCTAAGTCTACCTCTACTCCTGCCAAGAAAAAGTCTTTCAAGAGGCCTTACTACAAGAAGGCCAGATTTTCCACAAATACTGGCCAACAATCTTCTCAGCCTCGCTTTGCTGCTAAACGTCAGCAACCTAAACAGGCAAAGTCAAAGCCTGCAGCGTCTACCACTTCTCAGCAGGCTCAACCCCCTCAGGGGTTTTGACTTGCCCCTAGAGAACTTAACATTTCTGGCTCTAGAACAACCAGAGCCCCTCACCATTCCCGGAAGGTTAGCTCACTTTGCTCCCAGATGGGAGCAAATCACATCAGAGCAATGGACCCTCTCTATCATCAGAGAGGGCTACAAACTTCATTTTTCCGACCTTCCTCCATATACCATGGTGAGGCACTTCAATTCTCCCCCATTTCTCCTGGACCTGTTGGATCAGGAAGTCTCTTCTCTCCTTGCCCAAGGGGCAATAGAAGAGGTTCCTCTTCTTCAACAAGGGACAGGATTCTACTCCCCTTATTTTCTCATAACAAAGAAGACAGGGGGATTCAGACCTATCCTAGATCTGAGAGAATTGAACAAATTTCTGTACAAGGAGAAATTCAAAATGCTTTCTCTAGGCATTCTCCTTCCATACCTTCAGAGTCAGGATTGGCTTTGTTCTCTAGATCTCAAGGATGCGTACACACATATACTCATCCACCCATCCCACAGAAAATATCTAAGATTTCTGTTTCAGGGAAAACATTTCCAGTACAGAGTACTTCCCTTCGGTCTAGCCTCTGCTCCAAGAGTGTTCACCAAATGCATGGCAGTTGTTGCCGCATTTCTAAGAGGTCTGGGAATTTTTGTATTCCCATATCTGGACGACTGGCTCATCCGAGCTCCATCTCAGTCAGAGGCCCAGATTTCCCTGGACCGCACAAGGCACCTTCTGCAGTATCTGGGACTGGTGGTAAACCTTCCCAAGTCTCAACTTACCCCTACTCAGTCTCTAGAATTCATAGGGGCCCAGTTGGACACCACCACTGCAAGGGCCTACCTGCCTCAAGTCCGGGGCCAACGTCTGCTGTACTTGGCCTCCCAAGCTCAATCCAGCAGTCACTTGACAGCCAGAGAAATGCTGCGACTTCTGGGCCACATGGCCTCCACGGTACACGTGGTGCCCTACGCTCGTCTTCATATGAGAGCAGCTCAATGGACCTTGGCCACCCAGTGGACTCAAGCATCAGGAGCGCTCTCCGACCAAATACTCACCTCAAAGCGTCTGTTTTGGTCCCTCCAATGGTGGATGTCCACCAAGAATCTGTTGTTGGGGGCCCCCTTCCAACCTTTGTTGCCCCAAGCAACCCTCACAACAGATGCCTCCCAAACAGGGTGGGGAGCCCATCTACAATCCCTCTCCACTCAGGGTACTTGGTCTCCGCAGGAGACCACCCTTCACATCAACCTCCTGGAACTGCGAGCAATCTTCTTTGCCCTCAAAGTCTTCCATACCCTCCTTGTCAACCTGACCATCCTAGTTCAGACAGACAATCAGGTGGCCATGTTCTACGTAAACAAACAAGGAGGGACAGGCTCTCTGTCACTTTGCAATGAAGCTCTCAGATTATGGGCCTTCGCCAGAGAGCATCAAATTCATCTTCTGGCAGTATATCTTCCAGGGGTTCAAAACTCTCGGGCAGACAGACTCAGTCGAGTTCTGCTTCCACACGAATGGTCCCTACATATGGACCAGATAGGCAGAATCTTTCAGGAATGGGGAACCCCGGACATAGACCTCTTTGCAAGTCCGTGGAATGCCAAACTTCCCCGGTTCTGTTCCAGGACTCCGTGTCAGGGAGCTCAGGCCAACGACGCCTTTCTCCTGCATTGGGGTCAGGAATTCCTATATGCCTTTCCACCCATTCCTTTGATTCCCAAGACTCTGTTCAAACTCCAGAGGGATCACGGATCGATGATCCTCATAGCTCCACGCTGGCCACGCCAAGTGTGGTTCCCTCTACTTCTGCATCTCTCCCAGGGACCCTCCCTGGACCTGGGAGCTGCGCCAGACCTTCTCTCTCAGGAGAAAGGGACTTTGTGGCACCCAAACCCCAAGTCCCTACACCTCAGAGCTTGGTTACTGAAGGCCTAAGCCTTCATGACTTCAATCTTTCTCAACCAGTGAAAGATATCCTTCATGCCTCTAGGAAACCCTCCACGAGGCGTTCCTATGCTTTCAAATGGAAACGTTTTTCCATTTGGTGTGCTCAACAGGGTCTTGACCCTCTAGCACTTCCTTTGAATTCTCTACTAGACTATCTCCTTCATCTTTCTAATGCAGGCCTTAAGACGAATTCAGTAAGAGTCCATTTGAGTGCTATTGCAGCATCCTTAAAACCTATAAATGGACAACCTGTCTCCTCTTATCCGCTTGTTGCAAGATTCATGAGAGGCCTGACTCTAACTAAGCCTCCCATCCGACCTCCTCCGGTAGCATGGGATTTGAACCTAGTTCTAGGTCAGCTTATGAAGCCACCTTTTGAACCGTTGGTTTCTACCTCCTTGAAATTTCTTTCCTGGAAGGTCCTTTTCCTTATTGCAGTCACTTCGGCTCGCCGCATCAGTGAACTACAAGCCTTAGTGGCTCATCCACCTTATACCAGGTTTCATCATGATAAGGTGGTCCTAAGGACGAATCCCCACTTTATGCCCAAAGTGGTCTCGCCTTTTCATCTTAATCAGGAGGTATATCTACCTGTTTTTTTTCCAGCTCCTCATGCATCCAGTGCAGAGAGGAACCTTCATACTTTAGATTGTAAAAGAGCTCTTGCCTTTTACCTCAACAGGACTCCGCCACATCGAAAGTCTTCCCAACTTTTCGTGGCTTTTGATCCTTCTCATTTGGGACGTCCAGTCTCCAAACGTACACTTTCCAATTGGATTGCTCAGTGTATTTCCTTTGCTTACCAGAGTAAAAATATTTCTCTGGAAGGCCATGTCACAGCTCACAATGTGAGGGCCATGGCCACTTCTATGGCTCATCTTCACTCTGTCTCCATAGATCAGATCTGTCGAGTCGCCACATGGGCCTCGGTTCATACCTTCACAGCCCATTACTGCTTGGACAAGGACTCCCGCCGGGATGCCTTGTTTGGTCAGGCTGTCCTCAAACACCTGTTCCATACTTAAACAACTCCTGCCCACCTTCCCAGGATGAATGCCTGAGATCCATACGAAGATGGCGAACCCTTGGAACGGGATCTCCCAGGCATTTTAGCTAGGGAGTCCCCATATGTGAGGACTTATTCCTGCTTGTTCCTGGAGATAGCACAGTTACTTACCTGTAACAGGTGATCTCTGGGAACAGCAGGAATTAGTCCTCACAACCCACCCACCTCCCCTAGGAGTTGTATCTTCTATCTATCTTCCTTTCCTCTCTCTATTGTCTCAGCTATAAACTCGAACTGAGGAGAGCTGGTCAGGAAGGCGGGAAGGCAGCGCGCATGTGCAGTGGGAGACCCCAAAAGCTTCCTTCCTGGGAAGCTGGGGAGCTTTCCTGCGCAGGCTTCGTCGGTTCCGACGTACCCATATGTGAGGACTAATTCCTGCTGTTCCCAGAGATCACCTGTTACAGGTAAGTAACTGTGCTTTTTCAGCATGTCTGAGCCATCTAGCGGCTAGCCGTGTAGTGGCCAAATGTGGCAAGACCATCTCTGCCTAAGACCCAACCACCAGCTGGCATCCTGCAAGCTCTACCTGCAGATGGTGCATCGAGGCCTGAAGGGTCCGGAAAAGCGGAAGGAGTGCCTTTTCAGCTCATCTGATTCAACATCCTCACACCGACTCCCTTGTCCACGGCTGAGGTGGTCAAGGGGAAAGAGCAGAGGGTTCATTTGGAACAGAGGAGTTCAGACAGAGAGGGGAAACCCTCTACAGAGACCTTGTTGATACCAAAAGGGGAGTCCAAGGAGAAAATCTGCATGCAGCATTACCGCAGCCCCTCTCGGCATGAGACAGACAGTGAGGGCAGGGAGTGACTGGCTAAGGTTCCCCAGTGGGAGGACCCGACCTGGAAGGCGGAGTCCATTCCCAGTGCCCAGGAGGGTAGCTGGATGTCTCTCAATGAGCCAGTCATCATGGAGCTCCCACCCGAGAGTTTAACGGTGATGTCTGCAGCTGTGGCCTTGATGTCCTCATCAGTGATGGTTCTGAAGGAGCGCCTATGAACATTGGAAGCTCATGTGGTGGTGGTGGAAGCTCTGTAGAATGCAGGCTTCGCAACATGGAACACATCTCACCGCACTCCTTCCAGCTGATCCTGGAAACTCTTGTCCTGCCCATCACATCTGAAACCGGGTGGGAGATTGTATCAACTCCAGTGGCTAAAGCTGTCTCCCTCTCCAGTGTCTTTGAATCTGAGGCCCAAAGACATCGCCATTGGCATACTGGGTGCAAGGGGGACCACCAACATCCATCCTCCCAACAGAAATCCCTCCCAACAGAAATCCGCAGCATAAATAACCTCCCCCAGTTCAGAAAAGCCCTCAAACTGCAATTATTTATACAACACTTTGGTAACTCCGACAGCATCACCTAGACAGTACCACATGATCTTATAGTCTAACAAGCCAACGCTGTCTAACCAATTTCCGATGAAATCTCGTCACCTCCCCCATCTATCCCCCTTAGGGCCTGTATCATAAACTTAGATGTGATGCAATCCCTGTGTATATAATGTATAAAGTTCACCTGTTACCCTTGTTTAAATCTCCCTTTGTTTGCTATGTATAAAGTTCACCTGTTATCCATGTTTAAACTCCCTGTTCTATGTAAGTTCAATGTATGGCTGTTCCTTATTGTACAAACTTGTTTATTGTAAACCGTGCTGATGCTGAATAGTGCGGTATAGAAAAACCTTAAATAAATAAAAAAATAAAAAATAAATAATCCTCTCCTGAGCTGTGCAATTTTTGCTCGGAGGAGACTCTGTATTATTTTGGCTTCCTCTCGGAGTCCAAATCGGAATGGGAATCTGAGGTTAAATCGATGGCATTGGACCTTTGGGTCCCAGGCTGCCCATCCGACCTGTCACCTCTCTAGATTGGCACGTCACCCCCGGAAGACATGTCCTTCCAGGATTTTGTGCAGGACCTGGCCAAGGTTATCCTCTTTTCTCTGGAAGCTGAGGAGGAAAGGAGGGCAAAGAACTGGGACTCCTCCAGTCCCCTCTGCCCCCCCGTGAGGTGGTGACGATCCCTGTCCACCATGTCCTGCGGTGGCTGCTGTTGCAACTGTGGGAGGGTGCTGCTTTTGATCCTGGACATCAACCACTGGCTGGACTCTCTGTATTGGATCCAGAAGGCCGTGGAGTTCAAGAAGCATCAATTGCTCCACAATTCTATTGCAGTCAAGTCAGCCTTGAAGTGGGCTAAGAGTGCTAAAACTCACTCCTCGGTGCCACCCACACAGGAGACATGGACCCTGGACTCCTTCGGGTGAAAGTGTTTTCAGGGTTCCATGCTCATAGCTCAGATCCTGGCCTACCAGGCTTACATGGCAATGTTCCTTAAGGATGTAATGCTCAACATGGAGGACTTTGCTCCCCTCATGCCTGAGGATCGTCGCGAGTTCTTTCAAACCCTTATAGCTCATGGCAAGGATTTCTCAAAGTTTATGGTCCAGGGTGCCTACGGCACTTTCTAATCTGCTGGTAGGGTGGCGGCCATGGGCATCGCTGCACAGTGGATGGCCTGGCTGCAGTCCTCTGACTTGGAGCAGTGAGTCCAGGGCAAGATCGCCAATGTCCCCTGTTGGGGTGAGAACCTCTTTGGCAAGCCCATGGAGGTAAAGGACGATGAGTTGGAGAAGGAGCAGGTGACCCTTGCCATACTCTCCAGGAAGACTGCGGACCCCAAGTAGAAGAAACAGGCCAAGAAGACTTTCTTTTCGTGTCCACGCCAGTATGTTCCATCACAGTTGCAGATGCAGCCCAAGGTCAAGACTCTCCACTTGCAGTGAAGGGAGGAAACCCCGATGCCACAGCCTGCCCCCTAGCCCAAGCCATGCGGGGTTTTGACGGGGTCCTCAGGAGCTTAACCAGTTGACTGTTGCACTCTGAGGTCCCCCCACAAGTGGGGGGAGGCTTGCCAAGTGGCCTCTGGTTACCTCAGATGCTTGGATGCTGCAGATTGTCCTCAGCAGCTATTGACTGCATTTCACTTAGCTATCACCTCCTTACAATTCTGGGGAGTACCCCATAGACCCCACGCACTGGAGCCTGCTGCAGACCTAGTTCATGGCCTTGCTGGCTGTCTAAACCATCAAACTGGTTCCTTCAGCACAAATCAGGCAGAGCTTCTACTCCAGGTACTGGGTCCTTATTCTAGATCTGCGAAACCTCAACCAGTTCCTGGTGCGTGAAAAGTTCATCACAGACAGTACCTTCCATTTGTGCCGGGGGGCCAACACTACCAGTACCTGGTGCTTCCTTTCAGGCTGACTGTAAACCCCAGGATCTTCACAAAGTATCTGGCAGTCATGGCCACTTTAATCTGGACCCTGGGGATCCTTGTCTTCCTGTATCTGGATGACTGGATCATAGAGGGTACCATGCCATCCACTGTATAGTAGATCACCGAGTTCACCATTTGGGTTCTAGAAGAGCTCAGCTTCTTGATAAACTATCCAAAGTCCCATCTCCAGTCGATGCAGCAACTGGAGTTCATTGGGGCCCTTGATACCACTTGGGCGAGAGAATTTCTGTCTGTGGACTGCCTGCAGTGACTCATCAAAGTGATGGGTGCATTGCAGTGCCAGCGCCACACTATGGCCCTTGGGCTTCTGTGAGCCCTTGGTTACATGGCGGCCATGGTGCATGTCACCCCCCAGGCCTGTCTCCACATGCAGCAAGCTTAGTGGGCTTTGCAGATGCAATGGAAGCGAGCCTCAGGCTGCCTGCAGGACAGGGTGATTGTCACTTGCGCCTCTCGCGCAGTCCCTGGAATGGTGGCTCGTACCTGAAAACTTGCGTTGGGGCCTCCCATTCCAACCTGCAGCTCCCTGCAGACTACTCACGATGGATGCCTCCAAACTTGACTGCGGTGCACACCTGGACTGTCTCTGCACCCAGGGCCTATGATCAGAGATCAAGAGTCTCCATCAGATCAACTTCCTTGAGCTTCAGGCCACTGCAACTGCCCCCTGTGTCTTCCATGCAAATCTGGTGAATCAGATGGTCCTGATCCAAACAGAACCAAGTGGCCATGTTCTGTGTGAACATGCAGGGGAGCACAGGCTTGTACCTCCTGTGTTGGGAGGCTGTTTGCCTCTGGAAGTTCACCCTGCTCCACAGCATGGAGCTCAGGGCAGATTGCCTCAGCTGGGTGCTTCAGTCACACGAGTGGACCCTCAAGGGATGTGGTGAATCAGATCTTTCCGGGAGTGGGGCACCCACGATGTGGACCTCTTTGCTATGGCACAGAATGCCCAGGTAGCTTAATTCTGCTTTTGGAAGCCACCTGGCCTCTGAGGCCTTCCTGCTACAATAAGGGGTTGGCCTGCTCTGTGCCTACCCCCCATTACCGCTCATCTTGAGGATACTCCTGAAGCTCAGGCTTAGGGGATATCCATGATTCTCATCGCTCCCTACTGGCCCCAGTGACCGTGGTTGCTGTTACTGCTACAGCTCTCACAGATGGCGCCTTTCTGACTGGGCGCCAACCTGGATCTGAGGAGAGCGGCTCCTTGTTGCACCCCTACGTCCATTCCCTGGAGCTTACGGCGTGGATGCTGAGTGGGTAGTCTTTGTGAAGCTCGCCCTTCCTGAAGGCGTTACTGAGATCCTCCTGGCATCCTGCAAGGAGTTGATGTGTAAGGCCTATGCGTTCAGGTGGCGGCGTTTTGCCATCTGGTGCGCTGGTCGGGCACTGGACCCCTTCACCTGCCCTGTGGACCAGCTGTTGGAGTATCTTCTGTATCTCTCTGATTGTGGGCTCAAGTCCAACTCAGTGCATTTTCACCTCAGCGTGATAGGAGGGTTCAATCATGGCTGTGGGAGGAAGCCCATGTCTGCTCACCTTCTGGTGGGCTGTTTCATGAGGGGCTTGCTTCTTTCAAACCTTCCAGTCAAGCCCCCTCCAGCTGCTTGGGACCTAAATGTGGTCCTCGGCCAGCTTATGCAGGCCTCTTTCAAGCTGCTAGACGTGTGCCTACTGAAGTTGTTAACCGAAGGTCCTATTTTTGGTGGCCATCACCTTGGCCTGGCATGTGAGCTCCAGGCGCTGGTTGTGTGCCCTCCATGCACCAGGTTTTACCAGAATTGGGTGGTGCTTTCCATACATCCTTGCTTTCTGCCAAAGTGGTCTTGTCTTTTCATCTCAACCAGTCCATTGTCCTTCCGACTTTATTTCCATGACCTCACGCCAATCGTGGTGAGGCGTCATTGCACACGCTGGATTGTAAGCATGCGTTGGTGTTCCTCTTGGAGCGCACCGTCAATCCTCCCAACTATTCATCTCCTTTGATCCCAGTAGACTGGGGGTTGCTGTTTTGAAGCTCACGCTATCTCTCTGGCTCGCAGACTGCATTGCACATGCATACTCCTTGGCTGGTCTGAGCCTGGAGGGTCATGTCACAGCTCACAATGTCCATGCAATGGTTACATTGGTAGTCAACCTTTGCTCTGTTTCCACAGAGGAAATCTATCAAACTGCGACATGACTCTCAGTCCACACCTTTGCGGTCCATTACTGTCTGGATGGAGATTCCCGATGAGACAGCGCTTTTGGCCATGCTGTGCTCTGGCATCTCTTTGGGTCTTAGAGTCAACTCCTACCCACAGCCTTTCTGTGTCCAGACTATCTGCTCAAAATCCCCTCAGGTCAATGTCTGCTGAAGATACTGAATCAGATGAGTCCCTCAGCAGGACTATCTCTCTGGTCTTCCTGACTTCTCCAGTTCTCATTGCCATGTTGGGTTGCTTATCTCCCCGGGTTATGGTAGTCTGTAGCTTGGGAGTCCCATACGTGAGGACTTATTTCCTGCTTGTTCACGGAGAAAGCATAGTTGCTCACCTGTAGCAGATCTTCTCTGTGAACAGCAGGAATAAGTTCTCACAACCCTTCTATCTCCCCGGGAAGTTGCCTTTTTGGCTCCTGCTATGTGATCATACCGGAGAATATGGCGCCATGGCGGGTGGGGAAGGCAGGCGTGCATGTGTGGTGTAACTTCCAGAAGTACACCCATACGTGAGGACTTATTCCTGCTGTTCACAGAGAACACCTGCTACAGGTGAGTAACTATGCTTTCTGTGATCTCTTACAGTTTATGAAGGCTAACCTCTTTTTCCTTATCTTTTCAACTGCTTCTTAAAATCCTTTTGCAATTTTTCACAATCCTCTAATGATTTGTTTTATAAAGCAAAGCACATACATGCTTCATTTTAGAAAATAGGCCCGAACTGTACGCATGGTACTGTGCCTTGTCTGTGCAGGAGTATGCAAAATTACCCTCCATGTGTATATCCATTCTCAGTTTTATAACAGCTGCTTTCTGCATGTAAAACAAGCTTTGCATATAGAAATTGCTTTATAAAATTACCCCATTTGTCTTTGTACAGCACTGTTTACATCTGGTATGCACTTTACAAATCATAAGAATGATAATATTCAAATACTTCAAAGGATAAATGCAGAAGTGAGTATTTTTCAGTAGAGAAGGAGTTCAGAAGATGTGATGATATGGTACTCGAAGTTGGTGAACTCAAGTCTTTGTTGCAGAGAAGTGAACATGAAGCCAGAGTTCACGATTTTACAGTATTACCACAGGAAGAAAACCCAGCTTGGCTGGATGGACCATGAAGTCTGTGTGTGCCATCATGCCCAATGGCTTTGTCTTTTGTACTTATATTTGCACAGCATCACAGTTGATATTTTGCTGTTGAAAGTGACAGTGATTATAATGGAATCATTCCCGTCTGAGGCTTGCCAGTCCTGACCATCTGTCCAGATAAAATGTGACAAAGGTTTCTGACAAAGGTTTCTGAACTCGTATGTGTGTATAATATAATATACACACATACACTGTTGTTGTCACTGAGCTGTGGTTATGCAGTAGGATGGAATGGGATGCTAAGGTGTTAATATGCTGGAAAGAGTAACACAGTGTCTGCATCCTATTGCATGGCCTGGAAAAGCAAATCCTCTGCTCTTTGTGACCTTTGGCAAGTTACTTAACCCTCTGCTGCCTCAGCTACAAACTTAAATTGTAAATCCTTTAGGGACTAGGGTATGCCCAGTGTACCTGAATGGAACTTGCCTTGAACTACTACCAGAAAGGCGGGAGCTAAATAAAAATAAATAATTGGATAAATAAAAATAGTACTGCAATTTCTCTGCAGGGTGAAGAATTGGTTCATTTACAAGGGAAGTGCTGTCCTGAATGCATTACAAGTGGCAGATACTGCTCATACACAGAACACACCAAAGAGGTGCGTACCTGGATACGTGGAAAGTGAATTGGGCTTGCATTAATATTAAGTGAATGGGCCTGGCATGGGTACTGTTCACCAGAGCTAACAGACACACATAGTATCTCTGATGATTTCTTTACGCAGTAAGACTGGAATAAAAGTAGTCTGTGATTATATCAGTCCCATGATCAATTAAGTGATTAGACAACTGAAGGCTTAAGCATGTGTGAGGTCCTATATTTGTGCCTGCAACAGGCTCTGATTTGCAAATGTGTGTATGTAGGGATGGAATAGGGAAGAGAGGGTGCAGAGCTCAATAGCATCCTCTCCTACTTTGACTCTCCAGCTCAATTTTAACTTGGACTATGCTACCATTGGCCTTTATTCACATTAACTTCCTTAGAGTTTCTAACTGCTACTAGCCCGATAGTAGAAGACAGATTCCGGAACTGAACCCGGGTTTCCTGCATAGAGCGATATAGAGGATTGATTGCTCTAACTCCATGCTGTGAGCTTTATTCTCTTTTATCTATCTATCCATTTGTATGGGAATGTAAATATGTTATTCTTCCCAAAGCATATGGGAGAAACATAGTGAGCCTCACACAATCTCAATCGTGGGCCACAATGAGTAATCAACAGTAGAGAACTATGTACAGGAAAGCGTCAACAGAAGGCTGTTAATAGAAGATGAACCTGCAGAGCCAAGTACAAAAATCATAGCGGATCCAAAGGTACCACAGCAGATGAACAGAGCAAATACAATTTCAGGAATGGGCCCTGGACTGGTCAATTAGGACTCAAGGAAAGGACATTAACTCATAAGTAAAATATCATCTTCCATATTGTCCTGCTAGACCAGTCCAGACAAGTGGGATGCACCAGCCTTGGAAGTGGCTGCAACTAGAGGGAAGACAAGGCCCAAGATAGCCAAGATTGTGCTGTTGGAATAAATTTTGGAGGACTTGACTGCCCTGATGAAACAGTGGGTACATTAATACCCCAAGCTTACACTGGAGATTGTACTGGAAATAGCCGAGTGCACAGTATTATGAAGTTCAGCTGGTGACTGAAGTGGACAGTGAGAAGGGGAAGAAGTCACCTGTCAGCCCAGGAGGATGGAAGGGGAAACCAGAATGGATGTTGGTTCCCATGTTCCAATCACCAAAGTCACTTCCTAAGCGAGGACATGGCCCAGCCATGAGCCTTTCATATGTTTTAGGAGTGGAGTCCAGGCACACTTTGCTCGAGAATGTCCCCTGGGTGTGGAAGAGCCCATGGAGGTTGGTCTAACTACCCCTCACACCTGTGCTTTTGTGGACAGTCTCCACCCAGGGTTGCAGAACTTTGTGATACTGTGGAGCTCGAGGACCCTCCTCCAGGCCTCGATAGACTACGGAAGTGTGCGGACCCTTATTTACTGGGAAACCATAACCTGGTTTAAAATTGACTATGCAAAGACTGTAACACTGGCCTGTGTGCATGGAGACCAGAGGCAGTATCCAACGGCACAGGTCTTACTTAAAACTTTAGCAGGGCAAGTCACTGTCGAGGTCGTGGTGCTGCCCTGGCTACTGTATCCAGTGGTGATCGGCCGAGACTGTCCAAACTTTGGAGGGATATCGGCCCAGCTTACTGATGGCTCTGCTAAGTTGGACCAGGAAGATTTCCACGAGATCTTCCCCCTGGAAGACTCTGATCTATAAGTCAAGACTCCTAAGTCCTGGAGTCAGTGTCGCCAGGAAAAACTACGCTACCACCGAATCCAGGGGGCGTCTATGGGGGAGGGAGCACCTAGAGAAGAAACCCCTGAGGATAGCTCAGGGCTTAGTAGTAGTAACCTAAATACAACTGTCCCCTTCCCAGAGTGGGGGCTGTGGGAAGACCCAGGGAGCTTCAGGAGGGCCCAGCAAGAGGATGAGTCCCTTAAACATGCCCGAGAGCGGGTTTTGGAGGTGGATGGGGTTCCAGTAAGTAACAAAGAGTCCTCTGCATGAACCTTCCCTTATTTTGTGCTAAAGGGAGATTTATTATACAGAGTAGCGAAGGGGACCCTAGAGGGAGAAGAGGTAGAATAACTGATAGTTCCAGAGCCCTATCATCAGCAGGTGTTAACATTGGTTCATAGCCATTTATTAGGAGGACACCTGGAAGTGGAGAAAACACTAGAGTGTGTTTTGGCCCAATTTTCTTGGCCATAAACAAGTGGAGTTATATTGTCAGTCATGCCCCACCTGCCAGCTTCATAACCCCACCTAAATCTGCCCCTGCCCCTCTAGTGGCTATGCCTATTATTGAAACCCTGTTTGAAAGAGTAGTGATGGACCTGGTAGGTCCCTTGGAGTGCACTGCCTGAGGCAACAAGTATATTTTACTACCCGGATACTCTTGCTCTAAGGAATATGAAGACTACTACAATCGCAGATGCCCTTTGGTAAGTATTTTAACGGGTGGGAATACCCAATGAAATCCTCACAGATGAAGGAACACCCTTTTTATCCAAGGTAATGAAGCAAGCGTATGCCTTGGTGAAGGTCAAAATGCTATGAACATCAGTATATCATGCACAGACAGATGGCCTCATTGAGCAATTCAACAAAACTCTTAAACAGATGTTTAAAAAGTTCATGTAGGAGGACGGGAAGAATTGGGACGTTCTCCTACTCTATTTGATATTTCCCATTCGTGAGGTACTTTAGAGTTCCACAGGGTTTTTGCCTTTTGAGTTGCTTTTTGAAAGATGGCCAAGAAGCATATTAGATGTGGTGAGGGAAACTTGGGAAAAAGAACCCCATGCTGGATATAATTTTGCGAAGTGCGTTATACAAATGCAAGACCGGCTGAGGAAAGTCAGAGAAGTAGTCAAACTTAGTCTGGAAAAAGACCAAGCCAACCAGGCTAGGGTCTATAGTCAGGCAGCTGTGAACTGCACCTTCCACCTGGAAGACAGAATTTTAGACTTGCTGCCCTCCTCTAAGAGCGATTTACTCTGTAAATGGCAGGGGCACTATGAGGTTGAAGAGAAAGTAGGGCCTGTTAACTACAAGATTGCCCAGCTAGACAAAACAAAAGAGAGCCAAAATTTACCATATTAACTTATTGAAAGGGTGGACTCTAGTGACGGATATGATGGTACACAGAGATGATTTTGGGCCAGAAATTTCAGCCCTGTTGGATCTAGCTCAAGTCCCTATTAGAGACTAGATCTCTGATGCCTATAGAAGAAATCTAGAAGCTTTGATCCACTGAAACCTGAAGGGCTTCTCCATCCACCAGGGATGAACCCACCTCATTTGTCATGATATCATTACCGACCCTGGGGTGGTTATATGGCAACAACCCTATTGGATTCCAAAGGCCTGGTGCAGGCTGTTGCCAAGGAGCTAGAAGAGATGCTTAACCTGGGAGTTATAGAAGAATCCATGAGTGATTGGTCATCATCCATCGTCTTGGTTCCTAAACCCGACAGAAACATCATATTCTGCATTGACTTCCAGAGGGCCAATGCAGCTTCTATATTGGAAGTGTATCCCATGCCCAGAGTAGATGAGCTAATCAAGTGACTCTGTGGAGCATGTTTTATATCAACCTTGGATCTGACCAAGGCATACTGGCAGATACCCTTGACTCCTGCTGCCAGGGAGAAAACTGCTTTTTTGACACTGCAAGGTCTGTTCAGTTTACAGTGCTGCCCTTTGGATTACATGGGGCTCCCATCACATTTCAATGCCTAGTCGACTGCCTACTGAGACTGCACAAGGAGTATGCAACTGCCTACCTTGACGACATTGTTATCTACAGCAGAGACTGGACCACCCATCTAACCAAAGTACAAACTGTGTTGAACAGGCTGCGGAAGGCTGGGCTGACAGCCATCCCCCAAGAATTGTTTTCTGGAAGGTCAGGATGTTCAATACCTGGGGTATTTGATTGGGAATGGCCATATACAGCCTCAGTTGTGGAAGGTGGATGCCACTGCCCAGGTCCCCATACCAAACTCAAAGAAAGAGGTCCGTGCCTTCCTTGGACTGATTGGCTATTATCACTGGTTTATCCCTAATTTTGCAGAGGTAGCAAAGCTATTAACCAGTCTTTTTCGGAAGAGAGCTCCCTAGTAGATCCAGTGGTCATTGGACCTGGACTTGGCCTTCCAGCATCTCAAGAAGGCTGTGTGCTCTGAACCTGTCCTGAGTAGCCCTGATTTTTCTGTACTGTTTATTGTGCAAACCGATGCCTCAGAGGTGGTCCTAGTAGCTGTTCTGGCCCAGGAAGTTGGGGGTGAAGAACATCCCATAGCATTCATCGGCAGGAAATGGCTTCCTCAGGAGAAGCATTATGCAGTGATCGAAACTTTTAAATACTACCTGCTCGGCTGTCCTTTTTCGCTAATAATGGACCACCGACCCCTCAAGTGGCTGGCTCGGCATAAAGCGTGTAATGACCGTATGTTGCGGTGCTTCATAAATCTCCAACCCTACCAGTTCCAGGTCCACCATAGGGCTGGTCAGACTCACTTGAATGCACACTTCCTTTCCTGAGTGGATGTCCCGGGTGAGGCAAGCACCCAACAGGGCATGGTTGAGCTGAGGGGAGAGGGTGTGTGATAGGATATATAGAGTGTTGCCCATCTCTTTCCAGAGGGATTATTAACAGGCCCCTTTAGGAGAGTGTAAAACCCAGAGTTCAGGGCTGGGAGGACGTGGCTTGCAGGTAGAGGTAAAAAACCCAGCAGGCTGCAGGAGGGAGAGAGGCCCATGGAGCCAGGAATTCTTTTAAAGCAAGTCATATAAAGGTAGGAGCTTTAACTGGGTAAGGAAGGAACTTTCAACTGGGCTAGAGGAAGAGCTAGGAGACCAGCTTTGTGAAGGTGTAACAAACTAGGTCTGAATAAAAACAAGTTTTGTTTTCCCTGAACTGCTATCTGTTTGGTGTTTGAACAGAAAATCCCCTTCCCACCACACGCCAGACTACCACAGGCTCATTCCCCTGAAAAAAGCAGTGATCTTAGTGTGAATGGCTTTGTAGATTGCAGGCCCCATGCCTCTGTATAGTGCTACACACATCTGATAGGAGCTATAGTAAACATGATAATATGTGTTTGTTACTGATTTCCGCCTATCAGAATAATTTTTAGCATCTGTTTCTATATCATTTACTTACACCTTTTTAGTATATGGCCCAAAATTTCATTCTTTTCTGATTAAAGATGTGAAATTGATGACGCATATAATCAAATTCAAATAAAATATTGTGTGAATAAAGGTCCAATTGAAGTGCTTCAAACAGAGGTGAGATGTTGATCTGTAGACCCATGGCCTCTCACTACTATGTTATGCCTTTTCTCTACAGACTTCTGCTTCGGCTCTGAGTGGATTAAAACATCTGCGAGTAAGTGCTAACTATTCATGAGATAAACCACATTGAAGGTGAAAGACATTTTTCTCTTTCAGCCGGCACATAACTGTTGTATAAAGAGGTTCAGGCAGAAGCAGAATTAACCAATCAGGTTGCGTGATTTTGACTTCATTCCTGTATTTTTTATGTGGAAGGTACACTCCAGCAGTAGCAATTGGAGCCATCTGTGGAATACTGAGCTTCACTGTTCATCATAGAAAAGGAATTTTTGAAAGGCTGATTTTATTTATTTATCATAAATTTCTATATCGAGATTTCCGAAGATCAAAGGTGTGCTCGCAAAGATACAGAGAAAATATTGACTTTTTAAATAAAACTAACTCTTTAAATTTAAGCAAAAAAATGTAGTTAATGGTAATTGGCCTTTTTAGTGACATATGAAGTCGTTAACATACAGTGCCTTGTAAAAGTCTTCACACCATTGTCATTTTTCACATTCTGCTGTCTAAAAAGTACCATTCCAAACTGCATTGATCTACACAATATACTCTACACAAGTGGTTCTCAACCTTTTTTGTACCGTGACCCCTTTTACCATTGGTCAACTAAAATCAAATGCGTCTCTCTTCCTTTACGGTTAACACATTGTCGCTGTAATCATTTGTTGAATTATTAATATATTATAGGCCTTTGCAATATGTTTTTATTTATAAAATTTACTTATTTAAACCACAATAATTAATCACAGCAACAAGTACCAATATTTGATTTCAAAATTATGATGATTTTGTAGTCAAATCTCTAATATGAAATAAAATTATTTTTTCTACCTTTGTTGTCTGACCAATTTATTCTCTGATCATGCTGGTCCCGATCTGAGGCTTCTGCTTTCCTGTCTTCTCTTAGCTCTCTTTCTGTGGTCTATGGTCCATCTGTCATTTCTCATCTCTTCTTTCGTTTTCTTCACTTCTTTCCATCAGCCTAATTCCAGTCCCATTAACCCTCCCCAGTATCAGCCCCTTTCCAGTCCTCACTCTCAGTACCTTCCAATGTCAACTTGCATTCCCATGACTGCCACTGGTGTCCATTCCCTTCCAGTCCCCCTCCTTCCCCACTGACCAGTCCCTTCTAGTACAAATACCATGGCAGCCCCTCTCAGATCCACTCCCTTCCAGTTCCATTCTCCCATCCCCTCGTATCAGCCCATTTGTAGCCTTAGCCCCCAGTTTTCTTCCAGGGCCAGCAACTCTATCCTCCCCTCCCCACAATCAGCTCATTCCCAGTCGAAGCTCCCCAATCAGCTCGCTTCCAGTGCTAGTCCCCCCTCAACCCCATTACCAGTGCTAGTCTCCCCTAATCAGCCCAATATCAGTCCTACCCCCCATCAGCTCATTACCAGTCCTAGCCTCCCCTAATTAGCTCATTTCCAGTGCTAGTCCCTCTTCAACCCCATTACCAATGCTAGGCTCCCCTAATCAGCTCATTACCAGTCCTACCCCTCCATCAGCCCATTACCAGTCCTAGCCTCCTCTAATCAGCCCATTTACAGTCCTAATCTCCCTTATCAGCTCATTTCCAATGCTAGCCCCCCATCAGTCCATTACCAGTCCCGACCCCCCCTTGATCAGTCCATTCCCAGTCCTAGCCTTCCCTAATCAACCCATTACCAGTCCTAGCCCCCCCATCTGCCCATTATAATTCTAACCCGCACTGTCTCTCCCCTCTGTCCAGCATTTATCCCCCGTCTGTCCAGTATGTTCCCCTGTCTCTTCCCTTCCTCCATGTCAGCCCCCCTCCCTCCCTCTATGTCGGCCCCCCTCTGTCCATGACAGCCTTCTCCCTCCATCCAGCCATCCATGTCATCCCTCCTCCCTCCCTCCATGTCAGCCCTCCTGTCCATGTCAGCCCCCCTTCCTCCCTCCATCCATCCATCCCTCCATGTCAGCCCTCCCTCCCTCCATCCATCCCTCCGTGTCATCCCCCCTCCATCCCTCCATGTCAGCCCTCCCTTCCCTCCATCCATCCATCCATGTCAGCCCCCCTGTCCATGTCCGCCCCCCTCCCTCCATCCATCTGTCCATATCAGCCCCCCTCCATCCATGTCAGCCCCCCTCCCTCCATCCATCCATATTAGCCCCCCTTGTGAGCCCCATTGCAGGTTCCCTGCTCCCCTCTCCCCATGTCTGTCTCCTTCTAGCGCACAAGTTGCTGCCGCTGCCGAGTCTGCTTCTCGGCAGCGGCAAACTCACCCCCCTCCCTTCTAATGCAGCCGCGGCTCCCTGCCTCTTAGGGAACTGCGGCTGTGCCTGTAAAACCGTTGCGGAGCCTTTCTGTCTCGAAACGGGCTCCATGCAGCATTGTCCCACCTCCAAAGGAAGTGGTAAACAACTTCCTTTGGAGGCGGGACAATTCTGCACGGAGCCCGTCGAGAGACAGGAAGGCTCCGCAACGGTTTTACAGGCACAGCCACGGTTCCCTAAGAGGCAGGGAGCTGCGGCTGC
This sequence comes from Ichthyophis bannanicus, assembly GCA_033557465.1. Lineage (NCBI taxonomy): Eukaryota > Metazoa > Chordata > Amphibia > Gymnophiona > Ichthyophiidae > Ichthyophis > Ichthyophis bannanicus. Next base: position 1,086,923,241 of record CM066032.1, on the reverse strand, counting down.
ATTAGAAGGAAGGGAGTGAGTTTGCCACTGCTGAGAAACAGACTCGGCAGCTGCAGCAACTCGTGCGCTTTTTTTTTTTAGGCGGAGTGAAGCGACCTCCGCTAAATCCTGTGGCGACCCCATGGGGGTCGCAACCCACAGGTTGAGAACCGCTGCTCTACACTTTCAGTGTGAAAGAACAGTTATAGAAATTACTCAGTGATTATGAAAAAGAAATCAAAAAATGTTCATGATATAATTCTTTCTACCCCTTTCCTCAGTACTTGTTTTGAAGCCTTTTTAGCAGCAACAGCTATGGGTCATTTCGGATGTGTCTGTCAACTCTGCACAGTGTGATGGTGCAGTTTTTGCTCATTTGTTTTGGCAGATTAGCTCGAGCTCTTTCAACTGGACTGAGGATTGACTTTGAACGTCAGTCTTTAAGTTTTGCATTCAAGCAGGTGTAGATGTCAATATGTACTTTATTTTATATTTGCTGAAATCGTAACTTTGCCCATGCTCCACTGAAACTGCATCTGTGAATGCATGCTCTCCAAGTAGGTGCCATCTTGCACTGCCCATTTTTTTAGTCATGACCTAAACCATTAATTTGTGTGCAAAAATGGTTGATATTGCCGTCATAATGGACCTTGTTAAGGCAATTTTTGGAAACGGTTTATTTGAGTTTACTGTGTCAAGGGATGTGAAGACTTAAACAAGCAGTATCATTTGATTTCTTATTCTTAATTACTTTTTGAATATTTTTGTAGTTGTTTCACGTGGAAAGTGTAGAGTATCTTGTGTAGGAAACCAAAGGAGCAGGGTGATGGACACAGTAGAAAGTTCAGCACACTCTTTTATTGATTGTCCAAGAGTCCCACACTACAAGGGCCATGTTTCGGCTAGTGGAGACCTTCGTTAGGAGCTATGGGATTTAGCAGATGTACCACTCCTGTGTAAAGAAGGGTACTTAAGGGTACTTATTTAGGATGAGCAATACTCTGATATGCTAAATACGGAACTTAAATAGCGGCTACTGGGAGTCTATCCATAGTCACTCGTAGCCTAATTGCTACGAGTGACTATGAATCAGCTCCCAGTAGCTGCTATTTAAACATGTACCCTTCTTTACATGGCCTGTACTGTATAGGGCAGGACTCTTGGACAATCAATAAGAGTTTGTTGAACTTTCTATGATGTGGTTCATCACCCTGCTCCTTTGGTTCCCTATGCTGTGTTCTGAGGGTGTGATTGCTTCTTTTCTGAGTATGTTGTGTAGAGTAGTGCAATAAATTCTTGCTTTAAGACATTTTGAATTGTATTTTTTTTTTAGACAGCAGAATGTGAAAAATGTACAAGGGTGTGAAGACTTTGACAAGGCACTATGACTGGTTTAATATTTGTATGTAATGATTGTAACATGATTTATATCCACAAAGGCACATTTTAGAAAGGCAGTGCAGGTGGATTCTGGGATGTCCAAGTCAGAACATCCGAAATTCCATGGGAGAGGTGGCAGAGAAGTGGGCACATGTAGGTGCCTTGTAAAATTGGCTATTCCCTAACCTGAAAGATACACACATCCATGAAATAAAAGGGAAAATGGGGGCAGAGTAATGGGTCAGATGCCAGCAGGTTTTAGAAACCTGCACGTGTCAGATATGGACTTCTGCAGTTCCAGGAATGTACACGTGCCCATGGCTGTATTTCAGAATGTGCACGTGTCTCTCGCACCATGTACACGTTCAGGCCTGCCATAAGAACATAAGATATGCCATACTGGGTCAGACCAAGGTCCATCAAGCCCAGTATTCTGTTTCCAGCAGTGGCCAATCTAGGTCATATGTACCTAGCAGTTTCCCCAAGAGAGACAAGTTCCACAATGCTTGTACTGGGTCAAGCATGATATCTTCGGTCACTTCTTAATAATGGTTTATGGACCTTTCCTCCAGGAACTTGTCCAAACCTTTTTTAAACCCAGCTACACTAATAGCCTTTACTACATCCTCCGGTAACAAATTCCAGAGTTTGATTACACGTTGAGTGAAAAAATATTTTCTTTTATTAGTCTTAAATAGTTTACCCTGTAGCTTCATTGCATGTCCCCTAGTCTTTCTATATTCTGATAAGTAGCCCAAATGCCCTCAAGTATGGAGCAGACAGAGCTTAAAGATCCCAATTTACTCATGTCTAACAATAGCCAAATTAACATGAATAAAATACATTCTCTAAAATGCTTGTATGCAAATGCTAGAAGTCTAAAGAATAAGATGGGAGAGTTAGAATATGTAGCACTAAATGAAAGGTTAGATATGATTGGAATATCAGAGACATGGTGGAAGGAGGACAACCAGTGGGACACTGTGATACCTGGGTACAAACTATATCGTAATGATAGAGCTGATCAAATTGGTGGAGGGGTTGCGCTCTATGTTAGAGAGGGCATTGACTCAGAAAGGATTAAAGTTTTGCAGGAAACAAAATCTGCTGTAGAATCTATATGGATTGAAATTCCATATAAAAGGGGGAAGGCGATGGCAGTGGGGGTGTACTATCGAGTGCCTGGCCAGAATGACCAAATGGATGATGAAATGCTCAAAGAAATCAAGGAAGCTAACAAAAGTTACAGCGCAGTAATAATAATGGGTGATTTCAATTACCCCGGTATCGACTGGGTCTTCCTGTCACGTGACCATCTTGAAAATGGGGATGTGCAATGGCAAACGCATTTTTACTTACTACCATGTTTTTTTGAAAGAGGGAAAACTATTGGGGGAGTGAAGGGGCATTCCCCTCTTCTCCTTACAGTTGTTGGTTTGATAAAATGAGCACTTCTCAGAGCACTGCTCATGCCCTGGAGCAGGTTTAGCCATGGACATCAGTGACTCCACCAACAACTCCATTCACTGCCAGACAGTGTGTGTCATAACACAAAAGCCTGCACATGGACACTCAGAAGCTTACCACACCACAGCAGCACAATGTGCGACAACTCAAACTGCACCATCCCTATGTATAAGAAGTCAGCATTCCAAACATTCTAGGATAAGCCAGACCTCTACAGACTCCCACACAGAACCAACATGTAAACAGAATCCCTCGCCTTGCTTACACGCAGAAAACATAGACCAGCATCTAGTAAACACTAAAGGCCCGATATTCAAAGCGATTAATGCAGTTTGCAGAGCTGCTAACTACATTAATCTCGGTGAATGGGATATTCAGCGGCACTAGCACGGTAACCGGTCAGCGGCGATAGTGATAGTGATCATGCAGTGAAAGCCAGGCACAGGTATTGCCGCTGACCAGTTACTGATTGGCAAGAATGGTTAACTCGGATATTCAGTGCCAGACCAGATATGACCCCAGTATTGAATATCCAGGTTTACTGTTCAGTGCCGGTGGCCAGCCGCATTACTAGTGCTAGCCATTGGCGCTGAATATCGGGCCCTAAAGGACTAATATTCAGTGGGGGTGGCCAGCGCTATTAAAGTGGCTAGCTATTGCCGCTTCAACTTAGACTCAGATATTCAGTGCCAAGGTTATATCCAGCCACCAGCATTGAATGTCTGGATTGACTGGACAGTGCTGAAGCTAACAGGGCAGCGGCAGTATTTGCTGCTTCCCCGTTAGCTAAAATTAGGACAGCCTTTATTCTGCCTAACCTTACCTGCTTTAAGATAACCAAGCAGCAGCTATCGCCGCTGCCAGGTTATCTTCGACAATGCCCCGATGCTGAGCAGTTAGCAGCACTGGATGGGGATATTTAATGGCGCAAACCAGCTATGTGCCACTGAATATCCTGCTCGCCATGATTAATATGGTTAGCTGGTCTGCTAAACTACATTAATTGCTTTGAATATGTGCCCCTAAAAGATTACATTTCATTTTTCTGTTTCTTCCCTTCCTCACATACATCTGTCTCTGACAATGATCCTATTGTTTCATCTTTTTTTCTCTGTTTCTCTTATTTGTTTTTTATCAACGTATTGCTAGATTTTATTCCTCCCTCTCCTCTTCCAGGTCCATCACTGTCCTTTTCCTACCCGTAGTTCTCTAGTCCTATTTCCACCTGTGTCTCTCATTCCTTTGTCAGCCATCCTATTCCTGTTTTTCATCTACTTTTGGTCTCCCATTTTCTGACTCTGGCTCTCATCCTCTCGCCTACCTCAGTTATTCCCCCACCCTCCATCTCCATTCTTTTTCCATACCCCCTTTTTCAGGCCCCCATTCCCCTTTTTAGTTCCTCATTCTCCAGGAACAAGTCAGTCCTCACATATGGGTGGCGTCGGCACCAATGGATCCTGTGCCGAGTATTTCCCCAGCTTTCAAAGAAAGCCTTTGGAACATGCCACCATGCATGCATGGTCCCCTTCCCACCCAAGGGTGCCTTCTTGCTCAGTCTCCTTTTTTCCACAGAGCCCAACAGACACTTGTCCTATTTCCCCAGAAAAATTCTCTAAAAACTAGTTTAAAAAGTGTTTTTCCCGGTTTGCATACCAGTTCCTCTTCCTGCCTCGAGCCGGCACTGTCTCTGTTGCATTCTCAGCTCTACCCTCAGCTCTGTTGCCATTCTCGGCTATTCTTTTTCACGAGGCTTGCCTTGACTGGCGTTCGTGCCAATTTTTGCCCGAGGGTCACTCACCATGTCTCTCGGTGGGTTCAAAAAATGTGACCGCTGCAGCCAGACCTTGTCTGTTACAGACACCCACGACTGCTGCTTGCGTTGTCTCAGCCTGGACTATGACAGTACCACCTGCAACCTGTGCAAGGCCATGACTCCGAAAACCAACAAGAAGAGGTTGGAGCTGTAGGAGAAGATGTTCCTGAGATCTGACGCTGAGCCACAAGCCGAGCACCTCCTGCGATGCCCAGGCGTCTTCAGAGTCCCGCAGTGGCGGCTCCTCTAAAATGACTCCGGACCCTGGCAAGAAAAAGAAAAAGTCCTTGATCAGTCGAGGTTCCATCGGTGAAACTTGGTAAAGTCCCGTGGTGGGACTCGGGCCACTGAGAGCAGTGTCCCCTCAAGGTCTCTAAGAAGGAGCCCTCAGTAGGCGGAGACCGTGCAAAGATACTCAAGGCCATGGTCCTTGTCAAGGACGCACAGGTGTTGGGCCTGAGGTCCTCGGTGCCCACGCCGACAGCTGCAGAGCCTTCTGGCCTTGAGACCAGAATGGCGGCCCTGGAGCAAACTATCTCTGCCATCCTGGCCCTGCAGCAGAGATGATGTCTGGCTCATCTGCATCATCTGCCCTGACAACCAGGCTCCCAACTGCAGGGGAGACTCTGACCATCGAGCCAGGCCCTGAGCACCATTGGCCTCGGTTGAGTCCTCGGCACCATTCGAGGTCCCGGTCCTGATCTTTGGGTGTCTGGTCCTCCCCCGGAAAGTTTCCTGGATTCTGATCCGATGAAAACCAGGGTATCCTGGTTTCTCAGAGCCTGACTCAAGGCACGGGAGTACCAAGCCTTGGAGTCCTTGACACCCTTGGGTTCCAACTGGGAAACCGATGTCGAGGCCTCCCCGAGACCTCTCGACACCGAGACATCCCCTCAGAGCTTTCTCCCCCGGAGCCCCAGTGCCATTTTCCCCCCGAGGACTTGGTCTTCCACAGCTTCGTCCAGGACATGGCCAGTCCATTTGGTCCAGGACATGGCCAGTCCTTTTGGTCCAAATCGGAGGAGGACCTGTGCACCGAAGAACTGGAAATCCTCCATCATGAGTTCTCGCCAAAGAAGACTCTTATGGTGCTGGTACAGCCCATCCTTGAGCGATTGCTCATGTGGATGTGGGAGTCCCCGACCTCGGTGCCAATGGTTAGCCGATGCCTCAATGCCATCTATCACGTCAAGAAGGGCCCTGGCTTCCAGAAGTCTCAACTCTCACATAACTCCATGATCATGGAGTCCTCGATGCAGAAGCTTAAGAGCCTGAAGACCTACTCTTCTGGTCCTCCAGGCAGGGAGGCCCAAGCCCTCAATGCCCTTGGGTGCAAATGCTTCCAGAGCCCTATGCTGGACTGTCGGATACAGGCCTATGTGCTATACATAGGGATGTATCTCAAGAGTCTCATCCAGGAACTGGCAGGCTTCTCCACAGACTTCACTGGGGAACCCCTCCAGAGGTTCCAGGCCCCAAGCTCTAAGTTCCTGTCCCGAGCCGCCTACGATGGCTTTGAAACAGCAGCCTGGGTGGCTGCATTGTGCATCGGGGCCCGACGCCAGACCTGGTTGTAAACCTTCAACCTTGAGAAATGGGTGGAAGAAAAGCTGCTGGATGTCCCCTGCACCGGGGAAACTTGTTCAGCAAACCCATGGCCGACAGTACGGCTGAGATTGAAGCCGAGGTCATCACCAGGCAGAGGCTCTTGAGGAAGACCTTGACCCTCTCCCGAAAGAAACCCTTGGGAAAAAGACCCCTTTTCCTGAGGAAAAAGGGGTCCTTTCACCAGGGCCATTACCAATCTTTCTTGGGGCAGTCTCCCCAAGGCTCTCAGTCCAAGACTCAGGGCCATGGGCTGAGGGAGCCCAAGGCTCAAAAGCCTCAGCCTCCAGCTCCCACCCAGCCTGGGGGGAGTTTTTTGACGCCCCGGGCATGGCCTTCTCTCCTCTGGGAGACCCTCCACAGCCTACAGGCCGCCACCTGGTGCTTTTTGCCTACAGGTGGGCTGGGATCACTACAGACCAGTGGGTCCTACGAGTGGTAAAGGAGGGCTATCTCCTTTGATTTCATCAAACACCCCCAGGATTCTTTCCAGGACAGCCAGCTTGGCCTCTCCTTCACCAGGCCTTACTCTTTTCAGAGCTCACAGGCCTGCTCAAGGACAGGGCCGTAGAACCTGTACCTGTACCTGAACATTTATGGGGAAAGGGCTTCTACTCCAGATACTTCCTTGTCCCCAAAAAAACTGGAGGCCTCAGGCCCATACTAGACCTGCAAAACCAAAACAAGTTACTGGTGAGGGAGAAGTTCAAGATCCTCTTCCTTGGAACACTACTGCCCTACCTCCACCAGGGAGATTTGCTGTACTCCTTAGACCTCAAGGATGCCTACATCCACATCCTGATCCACCCCTCCCACAGACAGTACCTAAGGTTCGTAGTGGGAGGAGAGCACTACCAGTACAGGGTGCTCCCATTCGACCTAGCCTCCTCACCAAGGGTCTTTACAAAGTGCCTGGCAGTCGTGGCCGCCTACATGCATCTGCAAGGGGCCTTCGTCTTCCCCTACTTGGATGACTGTCTCATCAGAGGCAACACGGCTCCATGATCTGCCTCCTGCAGCACTTGGGGTTCGTCATCCACTACTCCAAATCCCACCTTTCTCCATCCCAAAGCCTGGAGTTCATAAGAGCACAATTGGACACATTGCTGGTCAAGGCCTTCCTCCCTAGGGACAGAGTGCATTGCCTTGTACAGTTGGCAGGAGAGGTGCAGAGTCGCCGATTAATACCGGCTCGCCTCTTCCTCCGTCTACTGGGTCATATGGTCTTGACAGTCTATGTCACCCCACTAGCCCGCTTGCATATGCAAGCAGCCCAGTGGTGCCAATGCTCTCAGTGGACCCAGTCCTCAGGCTGCAAGACAGGGTCAGGGTCATCCACCAACTGGCGAACTCCCTCAACTGGTGAGAGTCTCTATGCCACCTCCTAGTGAGGATGCAATTCCAGGCCTCTGTGCCACAGAGGGTCCTGACCATGTACATCTCCCTCCTGGGCTGGGGGCAAACTGCAGAGACTGATGCACTCAGGGAAGCTGGTCTCAGGAGGAGTCACTCTTACAGATCAACCTCCGGGAATTCAGGGCCATTTTCCGGGCCCTATAGGCATTCCACCACCTCCAGTGCTGATCCAAATGGACGACCAAGTCAGCATGTTTTATGTAAACAAGCAAGGGGGCATGGGTTTGCCCTCCCTCTGCCAGGAGGTGGTGGCTCTACTCTCCTTCACAGTGCACCATGGGATACTCCTGTGAGCAGTATACCTTCCCAGTCAGGACAATTGCCTAGCGGACAACCTCAGCAGAGTCCTGCGTCCACATGAATGGCACCTGAACCCTAGGGCTGGCGCCTGAACCCGAGGGCACAAAGACTCTTCCACCTCTGGGGAAGGCCCATGATTGACCTGTTTGCCTCCCCAGACATCATGCATCTGCCCCGCTTCTGCTCACACCAGCTGAACCCGGGGAGAGTGGTGGCGGATGCCTTCCTGATTCCATGCTTCCCACCGACTCCCCTAGTGACCAAGACCCTCTACAAGGTCCAGAGTGAGCAGGCATCAGTGATTCTGATCGCCTCCAGATGGCCCTGACAGCCTTGGTTCCCTCTGCTGCTCTCCTTGTCGGTGGCACTCACAGTCCCACTTGGTCGGGACCAGACCTCCTGTCCCAGGAAGAAGGCTCTCTCCTGCTCCCCAACCTGGGGTCACTAATACTGATGGCATGGCTGCTGAACGAGTAGCTCTGTCCCCTTTCAATCTCTTGGGGGAAGTTGAGGAGATCCTGCTGGCCTCCTGAAAACCTTCCACCAGACGGGCGTACGCCTTCATATGGAGAAGATTCTCCATCCGGTATGCAGACAGAGGAGAGAACCTTTTCTCCTGCTGTGTGCAAATAGTGCTACAGTATCTCCTGCACCTCTCACACGCCAGGCTGAAGTCTAATTCGGTGAGGGTACATCAGAGTGCCATAGCCGCACACCACCACCCTGTAGAAGGAAAATCCTTTCAAGCCAGCCCCTGGTTTCCAGGTTTCTGCAGGGCCTCTTGCTCTCAAAGCCCCCTCTCCGCTCCCCTGCGGCAGAATGGAACCTGAATGTGTTGCTTTTCCAACTCACCAGACCGCTGTTCGAGCCTTTGGCAACTTGCTACTTATGATACTTATCCTAGAAAGTGTTTTTTCTGGTGGTCCTTACTCAGAGAGTGAGTGAACTCCAGGCTTTGGTGGTGGCTTCACCATATACAAGGTTCTATAAGAACAGGGTGGTGCCCCGCAGGAGATGGTCCTTCCCACCTTCTTCCCATGGCCTCAAGCCAGCAGGGAGGAAATCATACCTCATATACTAGACTGTAATTGGACCCTGTCCTTCTACCTGCAGTAGGCCAAAGCCCACTGCAATGCTCCTCAGCTTTTCGTGTCCAGCAGACTGGGGCTCCCAATAATGAAGCACATGGTGTCCATTTCAGTGGCAGACTGCATTGCCTGCACATATGAGAGAGCAGGCCTCTCCCTGGAGCATAGGATCACAGCGCATCGCGTGAGCGCAATGGCCACGTTGGTAGCCAACCTCTGCTCAATGCCGGTGACAGAGATCTGCAGGGCCACCACATGGTCTTCGATTCATATGTTCGCAACTCACTACTGTCTGGAGAGCAAGTCACGCAGGGGCAGTGCCTTTGGCCAGGAAGTATTCCATAATCTATTCAGAGTGTAGGCAACGTCTGCCCTCCGACCCTTCTGTGTTCAGGCTACTGGAGTGATTGTGTTGCTGGACACTAAGGTCTTGGAGAGTCTCTCTGTAGCGACTCATTTTCTGCAACTTATGGCCACCTAACAGGTTGCCAGTGATGCTGTCGCGGTTCGGCCCTCGGCAGCCTGGAGCTAGGGAGTCCCATATGTGAGGACTGACTTCCTGCTTGTTCCTGGAGAAACCTAGTTACTCACCTGTAACAGGTGTTCTCCAGGGACAGCAGGAATCAGTCCTCACAACCCTCCCTGCTCTTCTTGGAGTTGCCTCTCTACCTTGCTTTATTTTTTTACTGCCTTCTCAACTATGTCATTTGACTGAGCAAGATGGCATCCTTGGGTGGGAAGGGGGACCACACATGTCCCAAAGGCTTTTTTGAAAGCTGGGGAAAGGCTCCGCGTGAGCTCCGTCGGTGCCGATGTCACCCATATGTGAGGACTGATCCCTGCTGTTCCCAGAGAACACCTGTTGCAGGTGAGTAACTATGCTTTTTCTGCATACCAGAAACTCACTCCTAAGCTTGCCAGAGCAAAAAGACAGAAAGAAAGCAAGAAAAAGTGATAAAGGGGCTGATGCAGAAACCCAACTCAAGAGCCTAGCGTTACAGCTCTAATGCAGGGTTTCCTAATGCAGGTTTAATGCTGATTTTTTTGTGCAGCAATGCTGTAAGCAAACAACGTGCAAATCAACTGAGGCAAAAAATCAGCACTGTACAAGGGGACAAGTCAGACACATATGCACAGAGTCCTGTGTTAAGTCTGGCAGTTGTGTTCATGAACTAGACTGCCTCAGATGTCCTGACCCTCTGATCGTAGTCTGATCCTCTACTTCCCTGATCACAGTCTGAAATTACCTAGTGGCCCAGCGGCCCCAATCCCCCACCAGAAAAAATTACCTGGTGGCCCAGTGGCCTCAACACCCCACTCCCAAACCAGAAAATGACTTGGTGGTCCAGTGACCAACCCCCAATACAGAAAATGGCTTGGTGGCCTAGTGGACTCTAACCCCTCACCTCCTTCCTGGTATCTTACAAGTTTGGGGGGGGGGCAAGGAGCATGCTCCCAAACCTGTGCCACCATCTTAAAAAATGGGAGTACCTGGCCCCACCCAGTGCATCCTGAGCTGCACCAAGCAGGGCCAGATTGCCATATAAGGCAAAAATGTCTTATGTGGCAGAGTGCCGCCTGCCCCTAGTTGCTTCCTGGGAGACACAGGGTCAGCAGTCCCAGGATGCACCCTGGGGGTCACTCTGCATATAAAGCAATTTTTGTCTTCTGTGGCAGTATGACCCTGCACAGTACATCCTAGGATTCATCGTGCAGGGCCAGGTACTACCATTTGCAAGATAGCAGTGCAGCAGCGTGTGGTCAGTGCTCCCACCCCTCAACTTGTAAGGTACTGAGAGGGCTCAGGGGGGTGAGGGATATGTGGTCCATTAGACTACCAGGCCATTTTCTGTTTTGTGGGTGGGGGGTTGGGGCCACTGGGCCAGCCGATAATTTTGTTGAATAGAGGACCCCGATGGGGGGGGGGGGACCATGATCAGGGGAACTTTGCCTCAGCTGTATCTATGTCTGCATGAAGCAGGCATAAAGATACAGCGTTAAAAGGCAAGTAATAAACTACATTGAGTTTCAGTGCAGTTTTTTACATAGGGCGTGATTTCATATTCATTATTTTGCATGCAATTAGCTGCCCACTGCTCTAAGGAGTAGCCTAGGGATCAGAAAGAGCAGGGTTTGAATCCACTGAGTCTCTTTGTGGTTTTGGGCAAGTCACTTAACCCTCCATTGCCTCAGGTACAGCCTTAGATTGTAAGCCCTCCGGAGACAGGGAAAGACCTGTAGTACCTGATTGTAATTCACCTTGATCAACTATTGGAAAGGCATGAGATAAATATTAAATACTTTAGTGCAGTGTGTTTGCTGGCATTTTTCTGGCCCTAGCTTGCTTTCTGCATTGGAGAGCGAGATTTACACTGGAAAAGCGCCAGCAAAATGCTGCACTAGAGCATAAAGCAGCTTTCTGCATCGGCCCCAGAGTGAGCGCTGGGGGAACAGCCTATTTAGGCATAGCATCCATTGTCAAGGGTTCAAGAGGCAGGCAAACTGTGTCTGTCCACATGCATATGCTAAGCCTGACACAAAACTCTGCGGTTCACCTTCCCCCACTGCATTCTGTTCTTTGCATGATGGAGCCCCGTGATGCAGGAAGTTCTGGCTAATCTCGCGGTTTGAAGTCTCACAAGACTTGAAACCAGGAGATGGGCCAGACCTTGCACTTCATGGCTTCACCATGCAAGGAACCAATCGCCATGGGGAAAGTGGAACCTTCATGTTTTTAAGGAGCTGCAGCCAGAAAATTGGTGAGTGGATGAAGGGAGGAGCGACTGGTATGAGAGAAAGAGAGAGAGATGCTGGTGAAGCCTGGGGGGCCTTAAGCGAGAGAGAGAGACACTGGATTATGAGAGAGAGAGTCTGGAGGAAGCTTGGAAGTGGGATCGTGAGAGAGAGATGGACACAGCCCCCAAAACTCTCCATGACATATACATGTAGCCCCAGACACACACACGCACTCACCCCCTGACACTTCCAAACACAAACATGCGCACAGCCCTCTACACACGCATACGCACATGCAGCCCCTGACTTTCCCCATGACAAACCCACATACACATCCATTCAGCCCCTGATACCCCCTGACTCCCCCCAACACACAGACACACATGCCCAAATGTGCACGCACACTCCCTGACCTTTTCCTTGATACACACATATGAACCCCCACATACCTGATTCTCAAAATGGAGGCAACGTGCTGTTGTTTTTTTTAATATGGAAGAGAATTAATAAAATGAGGGACACCCTCCATCCCCAGAGTATGAACAAACTGCGAGACACAGATGGAAACTTATGGCAAAGTAAAGCACTGCTGGACCATGCCTCCCAGAGAAAAGAGTGGAAAGGAAGGATGGGTAACGGGGCTAGAGAGAGAGAGAGAAGAAGGCGAGAAGGAGCTGAGGGGGTTAGAGAGAGGAAGACTGAAGGAGCTGGCATGGGAAAGGAGGCTGAGAAGAGGGAGAGAGAGGTGAGACAGATCTTTATTTCAAAGTTTAGCGAAATTGATATCAGCCACTACATTGAGTAAAAATCATTCAAACCTTATCAAGCATAGACCTAGGCAGGGCCGACACACTCACTAGACAAGCTAGGTGGCCTGCTGGACAGCACCATGAGTACCATTCTACAAACTGGCAACAGAGCAAACCGCTTCAATGCCAAGGTGTGCCCTAAAACGCCCATGCTAGTGCACACACTCATGGCCTATTGCAGCTTCCTGTCCACAACAGCATTAGCGGAAGCTAAATGCACTGTTAGTATATGTTACATTGTTTATACATGTTATCGGTACTCTTATTGCATCTAGGGTTGCCAACCGGCCGGTTTTCAGCTGGCCTGGCCGGTTTTTCCATGGCCAGGCCGGCTGCCGGCACGGATGTAAAACCGGCCATTGAAAAGCCGGTTTTTTGCTCTGGCCGCAAGATTGGGAGCGGCCAGAGCAAAAAAACGGCTTTTGTGCCGAAGTCCGCGGCGCGAACGCGATTCCCCATAGCAGTGCAGCCGCTGCTTCTGCTTTGTACAGAGCAGCGGCTGCAATACACTTACATTGAAAACTAAAGATAAACTGTGTGAGGAGCCCTCCGGTCATCGCAGAGCCCGAGGAAGTGATGTCATGGGGCGGACTCCTCACAGGTTGTCTTTCCTTTTTGAAATTAACTTTAGCTGCAATAAAGTTCATTTGAAAAGGAAAGACAACCTGTGCGGAGCCCGCCCCCATGACATCACTTCCTCGGGCTCTGCGATGACCGGAGTGCTCCTTACAAAGTTTGTCTTTACTTTTCACAGAAAGTGTATTGCAGCCGCTGCTCTGTACAAAGCAGAAGCAGCGGCTTGGGCCGAGGGGGGGGGGGGGTGTGATGGTGTGAGTGAACCAGCAAGGGGAGGGGGGGTGATGGTGTGAGTGAACCAGCAAAGGGGGGTGGGTGGTGTGAGTGAACCAGCAAGGGGGGGGGGGTGGTGGTGTGAGTGAACCAGCAGTGGAGGGGGGGGGGGGGTTGGTGTGAGTGAACCAGAAGGGGAGCGGGGGGGAGTGAGTGACCCAGCAGGAGGGGTGAGTAAGTGACAGGGGGGTGGGTGAGTGAACCAGCAGTGGAGGGGGGGGATGTGAGTGAACCAGCAGGGGAGGGGGGTTGGTGTGAACCAGCAGGGGGGGGGGGTTGGTGTGAGTGAACCAGCAGGGGAGGGGGTGAGTGAACCAGCAGGGAGGGGAGGGGAGGGGCGGTGTGAGTGAACCAGCAGGGGAGGGGGGTGAGTGAGTGAACCAGCAGGGGAGGGGGGTGGGTGAGTCATCAGGGGGAGGTGAGTGAGTGAACCAGCACTGAGGGGAGGGGGGGTGAGTGAACCAGCACTGAGGGGGGGTGTGACTGAATCCTCGGTAATTTTTGTGGGTGGGGCTGGGGGCGGGGCAGGGGTGGGACTGGGGGCGGAGAATGGGTGGAGCATGGCGAGCCACAGGTGTCGGGTTTTTCTTGGTGAAAAAGTTGGCAACCCTAATTGCATCTTATTTAGCGATGGGGAACATCAATGTAAAATCTATTCAAAACTGATAATAAGCTACATAATTACACCAATCACTCAATACTTATGAATTCATAGTAACATAAGCTACGTTAAAAGGCGCAAACATTAACACAGACCTGTTACTTCAAGAAACCTAACACATCAAAGAGGTGTGTGTTTTTGTGTTGATGTCAGATAAAATAGTGTGGTTGCCATCTTAATCCACTTTAATGGTTAATAAATATGAAAAAAGAATATAAGGTAATACCTTTTTATTTGACTAAAAAGCTAGTCAAGAATTTATTAAGTTAATGTGTTAATGTCAGCATTAACAAACTAACTTTAATATGACAACTTGACCTTTAGACTTTCTTGCATGTCATTAACATGTACCATTAGTGCAATATAGTTAAAGCTTGTCAGTGGCTCATGTTATTGCATCTGGATGCACTACCCTCACAATCTTCTGTTTTCAGAGTGAAAAATTATAACACCACAATTGCTTTGGAAGTCAGCAGCTTCCACGGCCTTAGTTTTAGTGGCCTTGAAGCAACCAGATCACTCTGGACTGAGATTAGTTGAGGCCTGGCCTGCACTTGACCCGGCTGGATTTAGGTATGCGATAATATCAGGTTTAAGTGCTGGTTAATGTAATGAATGAAATCTTATCCACTGTAGAGCGGACTAAAGTGGGCAGAAGGTCTGTGCAGGGAATGTGAATGCCGGAATGGTGACGTGACCTGCTATTCACCCTCCTGTCCTTCCTGTCCTGTTGGCACCCTGTCAGTGACGGTGACCGGAGAGTGCTGTCCGGAATGCACAGCAGGTAGCTGACCAACTTTCTTGAATGACGTATTCACTACTCTATGTCTTGCTACACATAAATGCTTTGACTTCTTAAATCTTGTCCCTAGGGATATTCGGAACAAAGGACTAACTGAAATTACAGAGGCAGAATTGGCACATGCTTGTTTGAAACAGTGCATAAAGCTGCATACTTACCTCAAATGGAGAGTATTGGGGTGGACAGTAGTAGAGAGCCTGGCTGACTTACTGGAAAAATAAGATGAACCCTAAAATACGAAAGGATTGCGGCATGGGTTGCAGATATGGAGAAACATAAGACCATATAGGGCCCTGATATGCAAAGGAGGGCTTCCTTGTCAGCTGCTCTTTTGGAAAACGAATGCGCCAGCTGTACGTGCTGACAGATACATGCACATTCCTGCATGTCCTTATATGTATTTTACAAAAGGGGGAGTTATATTCATTAGGGATGTGCTTTTGCTTTGAAACAAAAGTGGCAATAGTGTGCCCTGTTGTGCAATAGGGTGCACTATTGTGCAGTAGCACACATAGTTTGCATATACATGAATAGTGTACACTTCGCATGTGTATGTATTGTGCACTATTGTGCAGTAGGACGCACTATTAAAAAAAAAAGATTCAAAGGTTAACCCCGCCCACAAAACCCCCCAACAAAATGAAATGTTTTTCCCTGCACACCGCTGATATTCATACCTTAGGTAATGAGTTATCCTGGAATTGGAACTCTGCAAAACTCCTAATGGAATGTCCTGTTTGCAGATCTCCTGGTGCTAATTACTGTCTGCTAATGCTTTACCATAGCTCTGGTTAGGAGGTCACTTTACATACAATAGTATTTCCCAAAGGATGCCCTCGTTTGCATTTTAAACTTGTTGGGTTTTGTTTTCAGGAGGGCTTATTTATCATATTGGCAGGTGCTCTGGTTGTGTGCAACTTCCTCTGGCTAATCACATAACTCTAGGTAATAGCTGATCACAAAAGCGAAGAAAAAAAGAGCAATTGCTGTTTTAATGAGGTTGTCATTGCAGAAGTGGCTCGGCAGGTCTGCAAGATGAATGGCTTTGCCGTGCCTATTCCCCAAGTGAAATGAGTCATTCATATTTCATAGAGCCAATGAATCTATGCTGATAATTTACCCTCGCGTTTCTAGCGCAGCTTCTCTGGGAAATCTGCAATATTCCTCTGGCACCAGAGCTTGGGAAATTGAACATTTTTGTTGTAAAAGCCAGAATTTGGATAATGAGCTAAGTTTTAGACTTCTGAGTCAATATTCAGTGGCACTATCTGAATAGTGCTTCAGAATATCCTTAGACTACCTCCGCACTATCCGGATAGTGCCAGATCAGACCATGGGCGAGCTGGAGATCATCTTTATAGCTGCGATATTCAGTGTCGCTGTAAGAATAACTATCCAGATAACTTAGTACTGCAGAAAAGCTGTCCTAATGTTCTTCCCAGGATACTGCTGCTTGTCAGTTGCGGCTGCCAGCTGGCTCCAGATGTTTGAGGACAGGCTAATCCACTCGTTCTGCTGTCTACTCTGTAGCATGCTGGGAGTTGTAGTCTTGCTTTCAATAGGAAATGGAATAGGGAAATTAGAACTACAAATCTTTGCATTCAGTGGAGTAGGATCCAGTGTGCCCAGTTGCTTCTGATCTGACTGCCCTTTCTCTCCTGATACCTTCTCTCATTTTAGCAGCACCTTTTAAATCTGTGCCAAGGGGCACTGATAAAGATAGTTTTCTCTAGCCAGCATTTTGGTAGCTCGGAGGTAACCTGGGCTGCAGGTGTCTATCACTACTAATGCTACAACTTATCATTGTATAGTGCTACAAGGTGTGTGCAGCACTGTACATACACACAAGAGACAGTCCCTGCAGTATGACACTTACAGTCTGTGCAAGACAGAAACACAACAAACAAGGGACCAGAGATAGTCCCAATACAGCTTCATTGCTTGTAAGACTGACTTGTTGGTGTTGGTTTTCTGTTCTTTTGTATCAAACTGGGACTGTTTCTCAACAGCCCTTCCAAATCAGCTCTCAGTGGGCCCTCTGGACATGTTGTCAGAGCAGATGATTCTGCCAAATAAACTCCAGCCCCAGGACAGATTAAAGTTTAGGATGTGCTTCCAGCCTGCAAGCCATGTGGAAGTATTTGCAGGTGGCATGCATTCTGTGGTCCTAACTTTCTGCAAGGGAAGCCTAGCCCAGTGCTCCTTGACTGCTGTGCTTGCTATGCTGACTGTGTCAGAGACTTCTCTTTCCTGTGGGTAAAATCCTACATCTGACTCTTTTTTTTTTTTTTCTCTTTCTGATTTAGTTCAGTGTCACTCAGACTGTTTGACCTGCTCTCAGGCCGTTGACCATTGTGACGCCTGCCTGGATGAAAAGAAATTGCTGCAGGAGGGGCATTGTGTGCATAGCTGTGACGCTGGATTCTATCAGGATGGCAGAGGCTGCTTAGGTACAGTGTGCCAGGGGATTTATTTGCCATATCTCTCATTCTTCAAAATGTGCTGTTCAGGTTTGCATGCGGCTGTTATATGGCATTTGGGTGAAAGTGGAACTCTTTCTCCTATGGTGTTGAGGATCAAGAGAGTATGCCATCTACAGGGAAATGTAACATATGATATACAGAGTTTCCCACAAGAGCAGCAGTGTGCGTGTTGAGCTTCTCTCTTGATACCCAGAGGCTGCTGGACTGGAGCAAGGGGGCTGTGCCTTGACATCCCAATGTGGCGTCCCTCATGTCTAGTGCTGAGTGTGTGTCCCTGCTCAACTTGCACAGCGCAGAGCGAACAGTCCTCAGCAATCTCTACGCACCTCTTGCTAATCTGTGAAGGATGCTGAACGCCTCTGATGCTTTTTTTCTCTCTTTCTCCCTCCATCTGTCGCTTTTTCTTACTCTTTTCCATTCAACTGTGACCGGAAAGTCGTCATGTGCCATCTCCAGTTTTTCCCCACATCTGAAATGGCTAAGAAAATAGTAACTACCATGCTCGGAGCATTCCCTGGAAGGGCAGCACTTGACTACCTTCAGCTCTTTCGGCCTTCTTGCCATTCTTATGCACATACTCTGTTGACCCTTTGAATTAAAGTTTGCTTTCTTGTTTGGCATAAACAGCTTGTGAGGAGATGTGCAGCACCTGTGAGACTCAGTTTGAGTGCACTTCATGCTTGGGCGGCCTGCTGCTGAAGGAGGGGCGGTGTGTGGCATCCTGTGGAGAGGGATATTATCAGGATCACCTCAACTGTACAGGTAAATAATGCTGATGGATTGGTCCTAGGCTTCCGCAGGCTGACCTCACTCTTCTCCCATTACTGGAAGCTTGAGAGAGGAGCATTTCATGACAGAATGAAAGTGCTATAGATGAGGTAAAAGAATAAACTGTAAAGTTTTAACTTTGATTCAGAAGGCTTTAAGAGGTACAAGTCCTATGTATTTCAATACTGTGCTGTGTATTTACAAACCTATGGGTGCTCTGAGATCGATGGGTACTCAACAACTCAATGTTCCTTCCTTGCATCAAGAACATTTGAGTGAGTATAGGAGTAGGATGTTTTTGACAGCTGGTCCATCCAAATGGAATATGCTTCCTGTCTCACTTTGTTTGATGCTTTGTACAAACTCTTTTTGAAAGCACTTGCAAGCACTTTACTTTCAGCAGGCTTTTTGTTGGATTTGTTGTTGTTTTCATGATATTGTCTGTTTGGCCTGTATTTAGTTTTATTTATATAAATTATGAGTGTTAAATTTCTTTATTATTGGTATTTAGCTCACACCTTTCCAGTAGTAGTTCAAGGTGTGTTACAATCAGTGGGCATTTCCCTGTCCCTGGAGAGCTTACAATCTAAGTTGTACCTGAGGCAGTGGAGGGCTAAGTGACTTGTCCAAGGCCACAAGGAGCACGAGTGGGATTTGAACCCTGGTCTTTCCGTTCCCAGGCTGCTGTCCTAACCACTAGTCTACTAATCCGGCCTGTAGTATTGGAAATTATTCATGCAAATCCCATGGGAGATCCAATGCTCAATCCATAGAACTAAAAAATCCCCAAGCGAATACTTTAGAAAAAAAAATTTTGTTGGACACTTCCTCTACCAAGCTTGCTATACAAACCAAGCCAGTATCACCATAAGGTCCTTTTAAATATTTTTTATATATAAATGTATGTGAAAGAACTTGCAAGAAGTAAATTTATCTGAACGTGAAGAAATGCCACAGGTAAAATATCACTGACCCACTGATATTTCGAATTGCACGTTTCATTTCTGCATCAGGGCTATTAATCCAAACAATGAGACAACATGATTTTACTAAAGGATGATCTTGCCAAACATATCTGATTGAGTTCTTTGACTGGGTGACCAGAGAACTAGATCAAGGGCATGCGATGGATATAATCTACCTAGATTTCAGCAAAGCCTTTGATACTATTCCTCATAGGAGGCTTATCAATAAACTGACCAGTCTGGGGATGGGTCCCAAGGCGGTGAACTGGATCAGAAATTGGTTGACTGAAAGTCAACAGACGGTGATGGTAAACGGAACTCACTCGGATGAAAGGAAGGTGATTAGTGACCTGCTCCAGGGATCGGTCCTGGGACTGGTACTATTCACTGTATTTGTGAGTGATCTTGCTGAAGGACTGAATGGAAAAGTCTGTCTTTTTGCAGATGACATGAAAATTTGCAACAGAGTGGACTCCCCTGAGGGAGTGGATAACATGAGGAAAGATCTACAAAAGCTGGAAGAATGGTCTAATGCTTGGCAGTTAAGATTTAAATTGAAGTACAGTGTCATGCACTTGGGATACAGAAATCTAAGGGAATTGTATGTGATAGGAGGTGAGAAGATGGTGTGCACGGACCAGGAGAAGGATCTTGGAGTGATTGTTTCTGAGGATCTCAACGTGGCGAAGCAGTGTGACAAGGCGGTGGCCAAAGCCAGAAGGATGCTGGGTTGTGTACAGAAAGGAATTACCAACAGAAAGGAGGAGGTATTAATGCCACAGTACAAGTCTCTGGTGAGGCCTCACTTGGAATATTGTGTAAAATAAAAGACTGGAAATGGTTCAGAAGAAGGCTACCAAAATGATTTGGAGCCTATGCCAGAAGATGTATGAGAAGAGACTTGAAGACCTAAATATGTATATGCTAGAGGAGAGGAGGGACAGGGGAGATATGATAGATCTTTAAATACTTAGAGTATTAATGAACAAGCAACCCTTTTTCAAAGACAGGGAAGCTGTAAAACTAGAGGGCATAGCATGAAGCTGCAAGGTGGTAAACTGAAAGGCAACGTCAGGAAATACTTTTTCACTGAAAGTGAATGTTTGGAATGCCCTCCTGATGGAAGTGGTGGGGACAAATACAGTAACAGAATTCAAAATGGCATGTGACAGACACAGTGGATCCTTTTATAGCAATAGGATAAAATAAAAATAAACTTAACTATCTCTTATATCTCAGCAAATAGGAGTGACTAGCACGGAGCGGTGGATACATCTCTAAACAAAGGCATAGGGAGGGGTGACCTGCACGGAGCAGCAGGCGCACCTACTCTTGTCATCTTGTTGGGCAGAATAAAGGGATCATACTGGTCTTTATCTGCTGTCATATACTATCTTACTATGTTACCACAATGATTTGAGGTTCCTTCAATGAATATAGCTTGATGTGTCATCCCCTTGCATCATTTCAAATAGTCCTTTGTTTGAAACATCACATAATATATGCATACACCCCCCAAATCAAAGAAGCCCAATCAATCTTCACATTGAGACCATTAGACTGTGTAAAATAAGGCATAATATCCAAAATTGCTCACCGTTAATTTCTGCTTCCCTGTTACCTTCCTGAAAGTGAGGAAGGGGGGGTGGGGAACAGAGTCAGTGGCTCACCTGCGTAATTGTAAGAACTCATGGCCATATATCAAATGATAGGAAACTGTTGTAGCTGATGTATTGCATGTGTTTGTGAGATCGGTGCTCAGCCAACCTCACCTTGAGTTGCCATTGGGTTCTGCCCACATATAATAAATTGCACGGGCATATAATTATATAGGCTACAAGCGCCTGATTTTGTGCCACGAATAGCGGGAATGGAAGTCCCGCTGTTCGTGCCTTCCCCCACCAGCATCTAACCTCCCTGCCGGTTGTGCGGGGAAGTTAGACAAGGATGGAGAAAGGGTGACTCAGGGCGGAGTCTGGACGAGCGGTGGGCGGTCACCGGCCCTGGATGAACAGGGCTGATTCTAATGTTGGCCCTGTACATCCAGGGCCGGCGACTTATGCGGAGAAGTTATTCCACCTCTGAGGTGGAATAACTTCCCTGGATGTTTTTGTTTGGGTGCTTGGGGCACGGATGGGACGGGGGGAGCCAGGGGACATTTCCCGCAACCCGACCCTGGCATTAAGAGGCCAGTTCGGGGGTCGGGCTGCAGAGAATAAGCCTTTTTTTCCAGCGGCTGGCATCGCAGCTTTTAAATGGAGCCGCGGTGCTATGGCAACTGGATGCCATGGCGCAGCGGCTCCATTTAAAAGCCCTGACTGAGTTAGTTGGGCTTGTCATGTACGTGCAGGCCAGACTAAATCACAGTCCCAGCCTGCATGTACATGACTAATCATGATTCTGATCCCGTGGGGCTAGACGTGCCCCGCAGGATCAGAATCGCATCCCCCTCTGTACGTCCGACTCAGACCAGACGAACAGCGGGGGTGTACGTCTGGGACAGAATGAGCAAGTGTACTAATGCAAGTGGTGTGCCAGCATGTGCCAACCTACTGGTGAGAAGTAGGATGGTACCAACTAGGTCAAGACATCAATCCAGAACAAAAATCATATTTCCCACATTCATAGTGACTGGTCTCTGAGTTTGAGATGGTAGAATAATGGAGTGAACCACAGAATCTTGAAGGTTATTACCACGGGAGTAGGCAAACATCAACTCCCACATAAAACAATAATGCTGAAAACATACCAATATTTCTTGATGAGTAAATTCGTATCATATATGAAAGGACACACATGATAGACACAGATTGCGCATGAGATTGAGATATCAAAAGCCACTCACGGGTACATAATGCCCATGTATAGGCCCATTTGATCAGCAACTTAGCATAACCTCTCTGAAGCAAATGTTTGCATAGATCTTGAGCATGTATCTTATAATCCTGAAAGACTGAACAAATTTGCCAAATGCAAAATAATTGACCAATTGTTAAACATCTCTTCAGACCAGGAAGGTGATGATTATGAAATTGGAGGAGATTATTATGTACCACAGGCTATGATACCATGTAGTCAATAAGGTATCAGTTTCTCTCTGTACTTGAATATCGAGAAAATTAATGAGAGACTCATTACAAATCATAGAAAATTTAATATTTGGCTCACAATTATTCAAATACTGAACAAAGCTACATAGTTGCATTTCAGTGCCATTCCATAAAAATAAAATATCATCCAAGTATTGACACCAAAAACAAATTTTTGAAAATCAGGAGCTGAATAATTTATCTGTTCTTTCGAACCAGTCCATGTATAGTGTAGTGCAGAGGATGCCATGGAGGCACCCATGGCTATACCAAACACTTGTTGAAAAAATGTATCCTGATACATGAAGTAATTGTTTTGAACAACAATCTCCAACAGTGCTATCACAAACAATTTCAGTATTTGAGTAGGTAAAACCGATTGTAAATCCGTCTGCAGTATAATACTCAAAGCCTGTTAATCAATTGTTGTTGTTAAGTGCCGTCGAGTCGGTGTCTACTCATGGCAACCCTCTGGATAGTTGTCCTAAATTATGTTCGGTCTTCAGTCAGGCGGCCCATTGTTGACAGACTGGTACCCGTAGGTGCTGTTATTGTATCAATCCATCTCATTGCTGGCCTTCCTCTTTTGCGTTGACCTTCTATCTTGCCAAGCATGATGTCTTTCTCTGATGAGCTCTCTTTTCGCATGATGTGTCCAAAGTATGAAAGTTGAAGTCTTGTCATCTGAGCTTCTAAAGAAAGCTTGGGTTTGATCTCCTCTAGTACTGACTGGTTTGTTCTTTGGGCAGGCCATGGTATACACAGTATTTGCCACCAGCAGCATAATTCAAAGGCATCAATTTTCTTCCTGTCTTTTTTCACTGTCCAGCTTTCACATCCATATGATGTTATTGAAAATACCATGGCTTGAACAAGTCGAATCTTTGTATGGGGAGAGACATCTCTGCTCTTGAGAATCTTGTCTAGGTCTTTCATAGCCATTCTGCCAAGAGCAATGCGTCGTCGGATTTCATGACTTCTTGTTGCTTCTTTATTGATAGTTGATCCAAGTAGGTTAAAGTTGTTCACGATTTCAATTTCTTCTCCTTCAACGATGAACCTGTTGATTTTTCCAGTTGTCATGATCTTTGTCTTCTTTAAATTAAGGTGCAGGTCCATTTTGAGACAATGTTCTTTGATCGTAAGAAGCAAATATTTCAGATCATCTTCACTTTCAGCCAGTAATGTGGTATCATCAGCATAGCGAAGGTTGTTGATGAGTCTTCCACCAGCCTTCAAACCTTGGTTGTTTTCATACAGTCCTGCTTCTCTGATAACACAGGTACACTACCAAAAAACTGCCTCCAGTTTTGCAACTGATTCCTATAGATTTTGGGGTGCTGAATCCAGGAAAAATAGCCAAAATGTTCCATCACGTCACGTTTTCTTGCAAAATTAGATTTCTTACCCATATAAGGAATGTTCACATAATTTCTTTTTAGCCGACTGCAGTTTATTTTCTTGGCCCAAATAGAGGTTGTAATGGTTAACTAACTAGAAACACTCCCTCATGATATTTTAGAGTGTTTTGTATTCATTTTATACATTAACAGGACAATTGGGAGGCGGGGGGCTAAATCCAGTACTCGCGCTGGCGCATGTTCTTTCCTGTTCGCCTCGCCTCGTTCGCTCGCTCAAACACGGTGGTTGCGACATGAACGTTCCTGTCAAATTTCAGTTTCTTGCAAGTTCATTATTACCTTTTGTTTGCTCAGTCGTAATCCAGCTTTATTCCGAAGTGGTTCACTACAGTTGTAGTTTGCAGTGCTGTGTATTTGTAATGGCTCACAGAGCCAGAGGTTGCGTCAACTCTCCGGACAGTTTTTGTTTTATTTGTGGGGAATATACCGTGAAAAAGCGGCAGAGGAACATTTCTGCATTTATTAAAAAAGTATATTTCGCCTATTTCGGTTTGAAGTTAGGCGATCAAGACAAACCGTGGGCTCCTCACAAAGTGTGCAAGACATGTGAGGAAGATCTACGCTTATGGATGAAAGGTAAAAAACAAGCATTTCGTTTCGGAATACCTATGATGTGGCGTGAACCAAGAGACCACAGCAGTGACTGCTATTTTTGCTCTTGCATTGTGAAGGGATACAACTTAAAAAATAAGAACGTAATAAGTTACCCCAACCTTCCCTCAGCAATTAGGCCTATGCCTCATAGCAATGAAGTACCTGTGCCTGAACCACCAAAATCTTTGGATCATATTTGTGTGGACGGTTCTGACCATGATGAGACTCATCAGATGGCTTTTCCCGATGAGTCCAGTACTTCCGAGTTTGAAACTGAACCAGATCCGAAACCTGAACTTTTCTCTCAAGCTGAATTGAATGATTTAGTCCGGGATTTAGGACTCCCAAAAGATGCTGCCCAACTGCTAGGTTCTCGGCTTAAACAGAAAAATCTATTGTCACCAGGAACAACTTTTTATTGGTACCGCAACCGCGAGACACAATTTTTGAAGTATTTCAGCAAAGAGGAAGATTTGGTATTTTGCAACGATATATACGGAGTGATGGAAAAGTTTAAACTCAAGTATGATCCTGCTGAATGGCGGCTGTTCATTGATTCGTCAAAAGACAGCATAAAAGGTGTTCTTCATAATGGCAACACATTCGCTTCAGTTCCTATTGCTCACTCTGTTATTCTCCAAGAAAAATATGAGAATTTGGCCCTGATTCTTCAGAAGATTCGTTATGATGAGCATAAGTGGATGATTTGTGGAGACTTTAAAATTCTATCCATGCTATTAGGGCAGCAATCCGGTTTCACCAAATATCCCTGCTTCCTTTGCTTGTGGGATAGCCGGGCCCGCGACCTACACTGGGGGAAAAAAGACTGGCCAATTCGGGAGTATTTGAGACCCGGTGAGAAAAATGTTCTTCATGAGAGCTTGGTACCTCGTGATAAAATTCTATTACCACCTCTCCACATTAAGTTGGGTCTCATTAAGCAATTCATCAAGTCCCTTCCAAAAGATGGTGAGTGCTTTCGGTACCTTTGCTCAAAGTTCCCCCGACTTTCTGAAGCAAAGCTAAAGGAAGGAGTGTTTGTTGGCCCTGATATAAGGAAACTCATTTCAGATGGAGCATTCGCTGAAACGATGTCTGAGAAGGAAAAAGAAGCCTGGGATTCCTTCAAGGATGTTCTCAAATTCTTGGGGAACAGGCGGGATGAGAACTATAAGGATATTGTTGCCAGGATGCTCAATGCCTTCAAAGAACAAGGCTGTAACATGAGCCTGAAAGTCCATTTCTTGCACTCCCATGTGAACTACTTTCCCGAAAACTTGGGGGCGTACAGTGAAGAACAAGGTGAAAGGTTTCACCAGGACATCAGGACGCAGAGAGAAGGTACCAAGGAAGATGGAACACCACTATGATGGCTGATTTCTGCTGGTTGCTGCTGCGGGAAACCCCAGATGAAAAATACGCCAAGCAGCGCACCAAGAGAAGCATTCGGGGGAAGAAGAAACGGGCCCACCAGGAGATTGATTGACCCAAGAATGACTTTAAAATCTAAACTGTGTTGACAAATATCGTGTTTTTACTAAACTTTGAAATAAAAATTTGCTAGTTATTACCACAGTGTCGGATCTCATTTATTAGAATTTTATTTTCACACCATCGGGTGTTTGTCTTCATGTATTGCAATGGTGCGGTTTGCGTTTTCTATTCTTACATACATACCTGTACAACATTTTTTGCACATTTCTTTGCTTTGCTTTGTGTCTAACCTCGCTCTTATATGCTCAATGTTTGTGCACATGTATGTGGCTGTTTTAAGTGCAGACAATTTTGCTACCATCACAGTGTGTTTTGTTGACATTACTCTATTCTTATGTGCTGCCTTGTTACAATTTTCTTTATTCTTATTTGAATAACTACTAAACAATTAGTATAAAGAATTCATCCAAGAAACTTATCTCGATCGCACTCAATCTGAAACGTTCACCTCAAACTGCTAACCCAATGTAGCAAAAAATCTGTACGTGATGGAGCAAATTGGTTACCAGATTTGGATTCAGCGCACCAAAAAACGTAAAAATCAATCGAAACATTAGAGGCAGTTTAAAAAAAGTTTTTTTAGTGTACCTCTGTAATTTGTTCTGCATATAAATTAAACAGGTAGGGAGAAAGTATGCAGCCTTGTCTTACACCTTTGCTTATTTTAAACCATTCTGTTTCTCTTTGTTCTGTTCGAACTGTTGCTTCTTGATCAATGTACAGATTGTGCAAGAGAACGATCAGGTGTTCTAATATACCCATGCTTCTTAATGTGGCCCAGAGTTTCTCATGGTTTACACAATCAAAAGTATTGCTATAGTCGATAAAGCACAAATAGATATCCTTTTGGTATTCTTTAGTCTTTTCAAGGATCCATTTCACATCCACGATGATGTCTCTCGTTCCTCGCCCTTTCCTGAACCCTGCTTGCACTTCAGGTAGTTCTCGTTCCAGGTATAGTTGTAGTATCTGCTGAATGATTTTGAGTAGAATCTTGCTGGCATGTGGGATCAGAGCGATTGTGCGATAATTTCCACAGTCAGTTGGATCACCTTTCTTTAGTATGGTATAAACCCAGATCTTTTCCAGTCAGTTGGCCATGATGTTGTCTTCCAAATTTCTTGGCAGAGCCTTGTAAGTATGGTAACAGCTGCATCAGACTGCTGTAATGCTTCTATGGGAATGCCATCAATGCCTGGTGCTTTATTCTTTGATAAGGCTTTCAATGCTGCTTCAACTTCTTTCATCACCAATGGTTCCCGATCATAAGGTACAGGTGGAAATGGCTGTTGGTCCACTTGATCTTTATCATATAAAAACTCTGTATATTCTTTCCACCTTTTCTTGATCTTCTCAGCATCATTCAACAAAGAAACTTGAACATATTGTAACATTCAAATTCCAGGCTGGAATTTGTTCTTTAACTCTTGTAGCTTTAGGAAAGCCAATCTTGTTCCTCTAATAGTTTCTGCTTCTGTTTCCTTGCATGTATCATTGTAGTACGTTTCCTTGTCCTGTCTTGCTGCACATTGGAAATCTCTGTTGAGTTCTGCGATTGTCTTTCTTTCTCCTCTGGCTTTAGCTTTTCTGCATTTCTGGGCAGTTTTCAGAGTTTCTTCTGTCATCCATTTTGGCCATTATTCACCTTTTGTAGAGACTTCTCACTTTCTTCCAACACAACCTTCTTGATGTCATTCCATAACTCTTCTAGAGCTCTGTCATTTGTATCTAAAGCAGCAAATTGATTTTGCAGGTAGTCTTTAAATTCCAGTGGTATATTCTCAAAGTCATATTTTGCTGCATTCATGAGTGGTTTGCATACTAGTAGTTGGTGATCTGTACCACAGTCAGCTCCAAATGGATAGTTACAACAAAACAAATTGTGCTATAGTGCTGAAAGATGAGACCCCCAGGTCGGAAGGCACTCAACTAGCTACTGGGGAAGAGCTGAAGACTTCTCAGAGTAAAGCCAGCATTTATGATGTGGTTGGATCAAAGCCCTCGGGACGTCTGACTGCTGATGTAGCTGCGCATGAAATGAGAGTCAGAAGCTGTAAAGATGTCTTACGCATTGGAACATGGAACGTACGAAGCATGAGGTGGTCAAGAATGAAATGGAACGTGTACAACTTGATCTGTTGGGTGTCAGCGAACTGAAATGGACTGGCATCGGGCACTTTGCATCAGATGATCACATGGTCTACTATGTTGTAAATGAAAGACAAAGAAGAAATGGTGTTGCATTTATAATAAAGAAGAAACTTGCATCTCAAACACCTTCTTCCATCAAGGGAGGAGTAGCCTAGTGGTTGGGGCAAGGTACTTCAGGCCGGAAGGTCAGGGGTTCAAATCCCACTAGAGGACAGCAACCTTGGGCCAGAAGGACTGGGGTTTCTAGTCCCACAGATGCTCCTTGTGGTCTTGGGCAAGCCACTTAACCCTCCATTGCCCATGTTCCCTGTAAGTATTAGTGTATGTGTCTCATATCCCCGCGTGTTAAATGTGTCCCCCAATTGTGTTGTGACCACTTTGATTGAAGGATAAGGCGGTATACAAAACTGTCTAAATAAATAAATCAACACAAGCGGCGACTGTACACATGGACTTCACCCAATGGATTGTATAAAAATCAAATTGACTACATCTGTGGAAGTCAACTATGGAAAAGTTCTACAACATCAACAAAGACAAAACCTGGAGCTGACTGTGGTATAGATCATCAACTACTAGTATGCAAACTCAAGCTAAAGTTGAAAAAGAGGAAACCACTCATGAATGCAGCAAAATATGACCTTGAGGATATACCACTGGAATTTAAAGACTGCCTGCAAAATCGATTTGCAGCTTTAGATACAAATGACAGAGCTCCAGAAGAGTTATGGAATGATATCAAGAAGGTTGTGTTGGAAGAAAGCGAGAAGTCTCTACAAAAGGTGAAAAAGCAAAAACGGCCAAAATGGATGACGGAAGAAACTCTGAAAATTGCCCAGAAACGCAGAGAAGCTAAAGTCAGAGGAGAAAGAAGGACAATAACAAAACTCAACAGAGAATTCCAACGTGCAGCAAGACAGGACAAGGAAAAGTACTACAACGACGCATGCAAGGAAATAGAAGCAGAAACTATTAGAGGAAGAACAAGATCGGCTTTCCAAAAGCTACGAGAGTTAAAGAAAAAGTTCCAGCCTCGAATTGGAATGTTACAAGATGCTCAAGGTTCTATGTTGAATGATGCTGAGAAGATCAAGAAAAGGTAGAAGGAATATACAGAGTTTTTATATGATAAAGATCAAGTGGACCAACAGCCGTTTCAACCTGTACCTTATGATCGGGAACCATTGGTGATGAAAGAAGAAGTTAAAGCAGCATTGAAAGCCTTATCAAAGAACAAAGCACCAGGCATTGATAGCATTCCCATAGAAGTATTACAGCAATGTGATGCAGCTGTTACCATACTTACAAGGCTCTGCCAAGAAATTTGGAAGACAACATCATGGCCAACTGACTGGAAAAGATCTGTGTTATATCAATACTAAAGAAAGGTGATCCAACTGACTGTGGAAATTATCGCACAATCGCTCTGATCCCACATGCCAGCAAGATTCTACTGAAGATTATTCAAAAGAGACTACAACCATACCTGGAACAAGAACTACCTGAAGTGCAAGCAGGGTTCAGGAAAGGGCGAGGAACGAGAGACATCATTGCGGATGTGAGATGGATCCTTTAAAAGACTAAAGAATACCAAAAGGATATCTATTTGTGCTTTATCGACTATAGCAAGGCTTTTGACTGTGTAAACCATGAGAAACTCTGGGCCACATTAAGAAGCATGGGTATACTAGAACACCTGATCGTACTCTTGCACAATCTGTACATTGATCAAGAAGCAGCAGTTCGAACGGAACAAGGAGAAACAGAATGGTTTAAAATAAGCAAAGGTGTAAGACAAGGCTGCATACTTTCCCCCTACCTGTTTAATTTATATGCAGAACAAATCATCAGAGAAGCAGGCTTGTATGAAGACAACAGAGGTGTGAAGATTGGTGGAAGACTCATCAACAACCTTCGCTATGCTGATGATACCACATTACTGGCTGAAAGTGAAGATGATCTGAAACATTTGCTTCTCACAGTCAAAGAACATAGTCTCAAAATGGGCCTGCACCTTAATGCAAAGAAGACAAAGATCATGATAACTGGCATAATCAACAGGTTCATCGTTGAAGTGAAGAAATTGAAATTGTGAACAACTTTAACCTACTTGGATCAACAATCAATAAAGAAGCAACAAGCAGTCAAGAAATCAGACGACGCATTGCTCTTGGCAGAATGGCTATGAAAGACCTAGATAAGATTCTCAAGATCAGAGATGTCTCTCGCCATACAAAGATTCGACTTGTTCAAGCCAGTGTATTTTCAATAACATCATATGGATGTGAAAGCTGGACAGTGAAAAAGATAGACAGGAAGAAAATTGATGCCTTTGAATTATAGTGCTGGCGGCGAATACTGTGTATACCATGGACTGCCCGAAGAACAAACCAGTCGGTACTAGAGGAGATCAAACCTAAGCTTTCTTTAGAAGCTCAGATGACAAGACTTCGACTTTCGTACTTTGGACACATCATGCGAAGAAAGAGATCATTAGAGAAAGACATCATGCTTGGCAAGATAGAAGGTCAGCGCAAAAGAGAAAGGCCAGCAATGAGATGGATCGATACAATAACAGCAGCTACGGGTACCAGTCTGTCAACAATGAGCCACCTGACTCAAGACCAAACACGATTTAGAATAGCTATCCAGAGGGTCACCATGAGTCGACTCCAACTCAACGGCACTTAACAACAATAACAACAACCACAGTCAGCTCCAGGTTTTGTCTTTGTTGATGTTAGAGAGCTTTTCCATCGTTGACTTCCATAGATGTAGTCAATTTTTATACAGTCCATTGGGGGAAGTCCATGTGTACAGTCGCCGCTTGTGTTGCTCGAAGGAGGTGGTTGAGATGAATAGATTGTTGGTCTTGCAGAATTCTATCAGTCTTTCTCTAGCTTCATTTCTGTTGCCAAGTCCATATTTTCCAACCATTTTGCCTTCTTCTTTGTTGCCAGCTTTTGCTTTCCAGTCACCCATGACTATCAGGATATCCTGTTTGCATATTCTGCCAATTTCAGCTTGAACGTGTTCATAGAACTCTTCAATTTCATCCTCTTCTGCAGCTGTTGTTGGGGCATATACTTGAATTTTAGTTGTGTTGATAGGCATTCCACTTCGACGAATAGAGATTAAGCGTTCACTGATTGCATTGTATTTCATTACAGTTCTTGAAAATTTCTTCTTTATTATAAATGCAACACCATTTCTTCTTTGTCTTTCATTTCCAGCATAGTAGACCATGTGATCATCTGATGCAAAGTGCCCAAAGTCAGTCCATTTCAGTTCACTGACACCCAAGAGATCAAGTTGTACACATTCCATTTCATTCTTGACCACCTCCAACTTCCCTTGGTTCATGCTTCGTACTTTCCATGTTCCAATGTGTAAGACATCTTTACAGCTTCTGACTCTCATTTCATGCGCAGCTACATCAGCAGTCAGACGTCCCGAGTGCTTTGATCCAACCACATCATAAATGCTGGCTTTACTCTAAAAAGTCTTCAGCTCTTCCCCAGTAGCTAGTTGAGTGCCTTCTGACCTGGAGGTCTCATCTTCCAGCACTATAGCACAATTTGTTTTGTTTGTGACTATCCATTGGGTTTTCATGGCATGATATAGAAGTAGATTGCTGGGTCTTCCGTCCGCACAGTTTAAGTTTAGTGTTGTTGCCATTGACACAGAAATGTGATCCTCCGCCGCCAACACCATCCCATTCTGCTGCTGCCCAGATGGGTTTTCATGGCAAGATACAGAAGTAGACTGCCGGGCCTTTCGTCTGCGCAGTTTAAGTTTAGTGTTGTTGCCGTTGTCACAGAAATATGATCCTCCGCCTTCAACAGTATCCCATTCTGCTGCTTCCCAGATGGGTGCTTTGTCTTGGTCTGGCACAAGCTCTCACAGCACGACAAGCTGCAAACCAAGTGAGGGCTGTTGATCAATATTGGTGTACAATGCTGCCACACCTGTTAAGTGTTGTCAAGTCTGTGTCGACTCCTGGTGACTCTCTGGATAGTTGACCTAAACTTTGTTTGATCTTCAGCCAAGTGGCTCATTATAGATACAATGGTATCCATAGCTGCTGTTATTTTATTGATCCAACTTATTGCTGGCCTTCCTCTTTTATGGTGACCTTCTACCTTGCCAAGCATTATGTCTTTCTCCAATGATCTT
Organism: Ichthyophis bannanicus; assembly: GCA_033557465.1. Lineage (NCBI taxonomy): Eukaryota > Metazoa > Chordata > Amphibia > Gymnophiona > Ichthyophiidae > Ichthyophis > Ichthyophis bannanicus. Next base: position 1,086,891,195 of record CM066032.1, on the reverse strand, counting down.
TCTTCACATGATGTGTCCAAAGTATGAAAGTTGAAGTCTTGTCATCTGAGCTTCTAAGAAACGCTTAGGTTTGATCTCCTCTAGTACTGACTAGTTTGTTCTTTGGGCAGTCCATGATATACACAGTATTTGTCGCTAGCACCATAAGTCAAAGGCATCAGTTTACTTCCTGTCTATCTTTTTCACTGTCCAAATTTTGCATCCATATGACATCATTGACTATATCATGGCCTGGGCAAGTTGAATCTTTGTATATAGAGAGACTTCACTGCTTTTGAAAATCTTGTCTAGGTCCTTCATAGCCATTCTACCAAGAGCAATACGTCTTCGGCTTTCTTGACTGCTAGTCCTTTCTTTATTGATTGCTGATCCTAGTAAGTTAAAAACTGTCAACTATTTCAATTTCTTTTCCATCATTGATGAACTTCTTGATTTTGCCAGGTTTCAGGATCTTTGTCTTCTTAACATTAAGGTGCAGACCCATTTTAAGACTATATCCCTTGATCTTGAGAAGCAAATGTTTCAAATCGTCTTCACTTTCAGCCAGCAATTTGGTATCATCAGCATAGCAAAGGTTGTTGATGTGTCTTCCACCAATCTTCACACCTCGGTTGACTTCGTACAGTCCTGCTCCTCTGATAATTTGTTGTGCATATAAATTAAAGAGGTAGGGGGAAAGTATGCAGCCATGTCGTCCACCTTTGCTGATTTTAAACCATTCTGTTTCTCCTAGTTCTGTTTGAACTGTTGCTTCTTGATCAATGTATAGGTTGGGCTAGAAGACGATCAGGTGTTTTGGTATACCCAGGGCCATACCGAGCCAGAACTGCGCCTTGTTCGACTTGCACATCGGGCGTGTGCCCCTCTCCACCCATTCCTCCATCCAGCTGCTCCCTACTGTTGCCCTGCTGCTGCCACCGCTCTCTGTTTTCTCCACGGTGTCGCTGGCAGCAGGGCAAGAGCAGGCAGCGGCTGGATGGAGGTATGGGGAAGAGGGGGGCATGCACCCGATGTGCAAGTCGATGGCAGCAGCAGAGCAGAGCAGACCTAACTTTAAGCTGATCTGATTCCTCCCTGCTCTTACGTTGCGTCAGAAGAGGGAGGGGACCATACCTGCAGAAAGACCTGCACAAAGGCTTAGGGAGTACATTTTGGCTGCCTGCTCTTGCCCTGCCGCCGCTGAGACAACAAAAAGTGGTGGCGGCAGGGCAACAGAAGGCAGCCGAAATGCACTCCTTAAGCCTTTGTGCCCTGTGAGGCTGCACCTTTCGCACAGGGCTAGGTACGGTTCTGGGTATCCCCATGCTTCTTAATGTGGCCCAGAGTTTCTCATAGTTTATACAGTCAAAGGTCTTGCTGTAGTCAATAAAACACATGGATATCTTTTTGGTATTCTTTTGTCTTTTCAAGGATCCATCTCGCATCCGCAATAATGTCTCTCATTCCTCGTCCTTTCCTGAACCCTGCTGGCACTTCAGGCAGTTCTCCTTGCAGGTATGGTTGTAGTCTCTGCTGAATGATCTTGAGTAGAATCTTACTGGTATGTGGGATCAGAGTGATTGTGCGATAATTTCCACAGTCAGTCGGGTCACCTTTCTTCAGTATTGGTATAAACACGGATCTTTTTTAGTCAATTGGCCATGAATTTGTCTTCAAAATTTCCTGACAGAGCCTTGCAAGTATGATAACAGCTTCATTAGATTGCGTAATACTTCAATGGGAGTGCTATCACTGTCCGGTGCTTTTTTCTTTGATAAGGCTTTCAATGCTGCTTCGACTTCTTTCATCACCAATGGTTCCTGATCATAAGGTACAGGTTGAAACAGCTGTTGGTCCACTTGATCTTTATGGTATAATGATTCTGTATATTCTTTCTACCTTTTCTTGATCTTCTCAGCATCATTCAACATGGATCTTTGAGCATCTTGTAGCATTCCAATTCAAGGCTGGAATATTTTCTTTAACTCTCGCAGCTTTAGAAAAGCCGATCTTGTTCTTCCTCTAATAATTTCTGATTCTATTTCCTTGCATGTATCATTGTAGTACTTCTCCTTGTCTTGTCTTGCTGCATGTTGGAAATCTCTGAGTTCTGCAATTGCCTCTCTGTCTCCTCTGATTTTAGCTTCTCTGCATTTCTGTACAATTTTCAGAGTTTCTTCAGTTATCCATTTTGGCCTAATGTAGAGACTTCTCGCTTTCTTCCAACACAATCTTCTTGATGTCATCTCATAACTCTTCTGGAACTCTGTTATTTGTATCTAAAGCAGCAAATCGATTTTTCAGGTAGTCTTTGAATTCCAGTGGTATATTCTCAAAGCCATACTTTGCTACATCCATGAGTGGTTTACTCTTTTTCAACTTTAGTTTGAGTTTGTATACTAGTAGTTGGTGATCTGTAACACAGTCAGCTCCAGGTTTTGTCTTTGTTAATGTTATAGAGCTTTTCCATCATTGTCTTCCACAGATGTAGTCAATTTGATTTCTGTACAATCCATTGGGTGAAGACCATGTGTACAGTCGCCGCTTGTGTTGCTGAAAGAAGGTGTTTGAGATGAATAGATCATTGGTCTTGCAGAATTGTATCAATCTTTCTCCAGCTTAGTTTCTGTTGCCAAGTCCATATTTCCCAACCATTTTGCCGCCTTCTTTGTTGCCAATTTTTGCATTCCAGTCATCCATGACTATCAGGATATCCTGTTTGCATGTTCTGTAAATTTGAGCTTGTAGTTCATAGAACTCATCAACGTCTTCCTCTTCTGCAGGTGTTGTTGGGACATATACCTGAATTATAGTTGTGTTGATGTGCTTTCCTCATAGACGAATAGAAATTAAGCTTTCACTGATTGCATTGTATTTCATTAAAGTTCTTGTAAGTTTCTTCTTAATTATAAATGCAACACCATTTCTTCTTTGTTTTTCATTTCTAGCATAGTAGACCATATGATCATCAGTTGCAGAGTGCCCAAAGCCAGTCCTTTTCAGTTCACTGACACTCACATGCTTCATACGTTCCATGTCCCAATATATAAGATATCTTTGCAACTTCTGACTCGCTTATAAGCTGTGAGATTATTTTCTTAGCGTAACTTCTAACTTGTAATCAAGATCACATATCCAAGGCACAATTATGAAATTATGTTAATTATGTTATAATTATGTTATAATTATGTTATAATTATGTTAATTTAATAATTATGTTAATTTAGTAAGAAAAGATTGGTCGGTTTTGTCTCTTCAACCTTGTTTCGCAAAACCACTCATGATTGCATACTCTAGGGGATCAAATCTGTGGGACATTTTTGTAAAATCAGCATTGTCTGCAGATTGTCCTTCACGTCCATTGAAGAATTAATTGGGACATATAGCCTGCAGCTGCTGTCATTATTGTTGCATGTTCTTACCAGATGATTTTTGAGAGGATCCAGCAACTGGCCATCTGTATCATTTTCGATGGAAAACCACCTGTACATCTGAATTTATTGTTTGTTACGTTGCCCATGCAATTTATTATTTATTGGCCGCACTATCCGGGCTATGAAAACATGTTTGGGTGAACATGCCTCCCGAATTTGTTCCCGGGTGCAAGCCGCACCAATGGTTTACCACTGTTTGACATTTGCCCATAAATTTGAGGATCTTCGTTGGACGATCATTGATCCTGTTCCGTATGACCGTCGCGGTGGCAACCGAGTCTTTAAATTGCAATAGTTGGAGCAGCGCTGGATTTATTGACTAAATACAGTGTATCCCTATGGACTGAATAAAGAAATTGATTGGCTGAGTTTGTTCTGACTTTGATCAATGGAGGGTGGGCTTACCCATTGACGTGGGGTATCCCTTCTTTTTCCATTGGTGGATCTGTTGAGTAATTCTGCTTTTGTACAGCCAATAGAAACACATGCAGGCTCTCAAATGCGCGCTTGGTGTTTGATGGCAGTTACATGGTGAATCCCGGAGGGTTGGTTGAACTTCCTTGTTGGTGCTTGATACAGGGTCTTTAATAGACTTGAAATCTGCACGTCGCGTGATTTGGAAGTGACCTTCGTTGGATTTCTATAGCTGATTTGGCCGAAGAGTTAAGTATGCCTTGCTTTTGCTTTTTAAATTAGATTGGATTATTAAAATGGATATTGCATGCATTCAAGGATGAGAAATTGCTCCTCTCCTGTTAGCACATCCGACAAAAATGTTTCTTTTTGAGAGATTCTACTTTTGTAGGTGTTTTTTTGCTGATTTGGTTTAATAGTAATCATTGAATTTGGGGTTCACCTTTTCAAGAAATGTGGTATAAGGCCAGGACTAAGAAAATATTCTGCTGTGCTCTGCAATTCATCCCATATAGAAGAATGGTTGTGATAAGTATGTTTTGAACTGGTGTGACTGTAGTCTGGAAAAATACAAGATGCAGTCTTAAGGTATAGGGAGCAGAGGTGAGGGAATGTTATAAGGTAACGAAACATTTTATAAACACCCTTGCAGAAATATTAAGAAGATCAATACGAGTTATTCAGGCTATGCACTTGATGTGCTGTTTGTGCTAAAGGAGCCAGTCTATGGGACCCTAACAAATACCATGTTCTGAACATTGGGACTGCTGTTGCAGGGATACTATGGGCATAAGCAGGGAAAGGATTCCTGTTTTGGTGAGAAACAGAGATCATATTTATAGTCCTGGTACCCTATCCAATTATGGTATGTCATAGCTGTTATGTATAGGTTCAGGGCATCTGTTTGGCAGCATCATGTTTTTGTGACAGAAAGTGAGAGTGTGTGTGTATATGTGTGTGGTTTGAGGTGTGCTTATCTGCAATGCAGGGGGGATATGAAAGCTTGATTAGTACCTGAACCATATGGATGACCGCAGCATCACCAGGTGCCAGTGTGATTGGACAAGAATCTGACATACATGTTCCTATTTACATTCTAGTATACCATATTGGGGTGCACTGGGCTTACCTAGCACTTTTCAGGGCATGAGGGGGACTGGTATATGGTCTAGGTTTCAGCAGCTGTCCTTTCTCATTGGTATTTATGTCTAGTGTGCATCAGCACACTACTATCTGTGATGGGAGCTTAGGAGATGCACGTTTTTCCCGAGGGATGTGGCATCCAAGGGTACATCATGGGGATGGACAAGATCCAAAACATGTAGCGTTTTAGAATATGGTGGATGCGGAGACATCCATAACATTTACCTGTGTCCGAGGCATGGAGCCAATTGGATAGCGCTTGCACGTGCCTGCCGAACATGTCTGTCTCCCCAATTCCGGCCCTGTGGGCATGTCCAGACCCTAAATGCGGAATTAGGTTCAGTGTCCACGAGCTGGATTTGCACATTATGGAATTGCGCTTCACGTGAATGGACTGTGTAATTTCTTACTGGTTGCTATATGTACGTCTCCTAATGGTGGAGAAGCCCGGCAATACCTGTTGCCTTTGGATAGTGGCACTCTATGGTTTAAATGTACAATGCATTCTTTGAAATCTATTGACAGTGACATCTAATGGTTAGGCATATCATCACAGAGGGATTCAAAAGGATTTCATGAATCATGCTTCATGTGCTATGCCCACTTGTTCTTTCCAATGCAGTGGACTGATAGAAAAAAGTTATACATTGGAGCTCAAAACTCTTTCTGGTTATCTGTCTACGGGCAAATAACTTTGTGAAACCTCATGGAATGGCATCAAATTTAGCTGGGTGAAGAACCCCACCTCTCTCACCCCATGGATGTCAGAATCTATTATATATTTATTTTATTTTATTTGGCATTTTTTTATATATCGCCTTTCAGTTTTATCAAGGCGGTTTACAGTGCTCTTTGCCATCCCACCGCCCCACAGAGGCTGCTGCCCTAGGTGACCATCTAGTTTGCCTGATGGTTGGGCTGGCCGTGCACCCATCACCACATTGCATGCACTGACAAGCAAACCATTGTTGCACCACACACACACACACGACACTTGCATGTATTTACGATATTTGCTATCTCTATATTTCAGTCTAAAGATGCCTCATACAACCCCTACTACCATAACAAGACACATTTTATTATCTCTCTTCAAACTCTTCCACCCTTCCCAGACATGTATGAGTTTGCATATGGAGGAACATCAGTGGAGAATGGTGGCAGTGGGAGTGAGGAGGGGGGGGGGGGGGCAAAGGGGTCATAGTTACTGGTTCCAAAGGTTATGGCCAGGCTTCTTAATCCAAGCAAAATTTGTCAAGGCCTAGAGTAGTAGACTGGGAGCTGTAGAAACCAGGGTTTAAATCCCACCAATGCTGCTTGTGACATTGGGAAAGCCATTTAACCCTCCATTGCTTCAGGTACAAACTCGGATTGTAAGCCTTCCAGGGACTGGGAAGTACATTCAGGTATTGAAAGTAACTCACTTTGAACTACTATTAAGATGTAAGCTAAATCCAAATAGATAAATGAAAGTAAATAATGGTGATACCTAGTGTAAGGTGATGCCTAGTGACTGAACAGTAGCGTTTGTTGCTGTGCTATGTGTAGTGGTGCCTCATGGTAGAGAAGTATGTCAATTGACATAAGAACATAAGATATGCCATACTGGGTCAGACCAAGGTCCATCAAGCCCAGTATCCTGTTTCCAACAGTGGCTAATCTAGGTCATAAGTATCTAGCTGTCTCCCCAAATGACACAGTTTCCACAATGCTTGTATTGGGTCAAGCAGTGTTATCCCGGGTCCCTTTTAATAATGGTTTATGGACCTTTCCTCCAGGAACTTGTCCAAACCTTTTTTAAACCCAGCTACACTAACAGCTTTTACTACATCCTTCAGTAACAAATTCCACAGTTTGATTACACGTTGAGTGAAAAAAATATTTTCTCTTATTAGTCTTAAATAGGTTACCCTGTTGCTTCATTGCATGTCCCCTAGACTTTCTCTAGTCTGATGACGTAAACAATCGATCTTCATTTACCCGTTCCACTCCATTCATTAATTTATAGACCTCTATCATATCTCCCCTCAGCCGTCTCTTTTCCAGGTTGAAGAGCCCTAACCTTTTTAGCCTCTCTTCATAGGGGTATCCTTCCATCCCTTTTACCATTTTGGTGGCTCTTCTCTGTACCTTTTCTAATAACGCTGTGTCCTTTTTAAGATGTGGCAGCCAGAATTGCAGACAATATTCAAGGTGCGGTCACACCATGGAACGATACAGAGGCATTATAATATCCTTTGTTTTATTTTCCATTCCTTTCCTTATGATACCTAGCATTCTATTTGCTCTGTTGGCCGCCACTGCACACTGGGTGGAGGGTTTTAACATGTTAGCCACGATGACGCCTAAATCTCTTTCCTGGTTGGTGATTCCTAATGTGGAACCTTGCATCATATAACTACGAGTATATTTTCGGTTGTTCTTTTCTGGGTGCATAACTTGCACTTGTCCACATTAAATTTTGTCTGCCATTTGGACGCCCAGTCTTCCAATTTATCAAGGTCATCTTGCAATTTTCCACAATTCTCATGGGTTTTAACAACTTTAAATAGTTTGTGTCATCTGCAAATTTGATAACCTCACTCGTTATTCCCATTTCCAGGTCATTTATGAATATGTTAAAAACCAGCAGACCCAACACAGATCCCTGAGGTACTCCACTATTCACCTTTCTCCATTGGGAACTTTGGCCATTTAGCCCTACCCTCTGCTTTCTGTCTTTTAACCAGTTCCTGATCCACTATAGTACACTGGCTTCTATCCCATGACTTTTTAGTTTTGCCAAAAGTCTCTGATGAGGGACCTTGTCAAAGGCTTTCTGAAAGTCCAGATACACTGTATCAACCGATTCACCTTTGTCTACCTGTTTATTCACACCTTCAAAAAACATAACAGATTAGTAAGACAAGATTTTCCTTGTCAAAAGCCATGTTGGCTGTCTCCCATTAAACCATGACTATCTACAGTACATATTCAGTAATTTTGTTCTTTCTGATGGTTTCTACCATTTTTACTGGAACTGACGTCAGGCTCACCGGTCTGTAGTTTCCTGGATCACCCCTGGAACCCTTTTTAAAAATTGGTGTTACATTGGCCATCCTCCAATTTTCAGGTATTACAGATAATTTTAATGATAGTTCACAGATTGCTCATAGCAAGTCTACAATCTCATATTTCAGTTTTTTCAACACCCTTGGATTATACCATCTGGTCCAGGTGATTTGCTACTCTTCAGTTTATCAAATAGTTGTAATACATCTTTCCGGGGTATCGATATTTCTTTCAATTCTTCTGCATTATCACCTTTAAATACCACTTCAGTCATGGGTAACATTCCTACATCTTCCTCAGTAAAGACCAAAGCAAAGAATTCATTCAGTCTCTCCACTATGGTCTTGTCCCCTCTTAATCCCCTTTTTACCCCTCTATCATCTAATGGTCCAACTGTCTTGCTCACGGTTTTTTTGCTACAAATGTACTTGAAAAGGTCTTTATTACGCATTTTTGCTTCCACAGCAAGTATCTTCTCAAAATCTCTCTTTACCTGCCTTATCAATGCCTTGCATCTAACTTGCCAGTGCTTGTGCTGTTTCCAGTTTTCGTCATTAGGATCTTTTTTTCCATTTCCTGAATGATGCTTTTTTAGCAACAGCAGCCTCTCTGACCTCACCTTTAAACCATGCTGGCAGTTTTTTGGACTTACTTCCACTTTTCTTAAAGCGTGGAATACAGCTGGTCTGGGCTTCCGAGATAGTATTTTTAAACACCCAAGCTTGATGTAAGTCTTTAACCTTTGCAACTGCTCCTTTTAGTTTTTTCTTAACTATTTTCCTCATCTCATCATAGTCTCCCTTTCGAAAGTTAAAAGGTAGTACTGTGGATTTCCTTACCATCCCTCCTCCATTAATTAAATCAAACGCGATCATCCTATGATCACTATTGCCAAGTGTCCCCAACACCCTTATCTCTTGCACTAGATTTTGTGTTCCACTAAGGACTAGGTCCAAAATGACTTCCCCTCTGGTCAGCTCATGAACCAGCTGCTCCAAGAAGCAATCATTTATTTCATCTAGAAACTTTATCTCCCTAGCATTTCCTGCCATGACATTACTGGGGTAATTGAAATCACCTATTATTATTACTGTGCTGTAACTTTTGTTAGCTTCCCTGATTTTTTGAGCATTTTATCATCCATTTGTTCATTCTGGCCAGGCGGTCGATAGTATACCCTCACTACTATTGCCTTCCCCTTTTTATATGGAATTTCAATCCATAGAGATTCTACAGCAAATTTTGTTTCCTGCAAAACTTTAATCCTTTATGATTCAATGTCTTCTCTAACATAGAGCGCAATCTCTCCACCAATTTGATCAGCTCTATCATTACTATATAGTTTGTACCCAGGTATCAGTGTCCCACTGGTTGTCCTCCATCCACCATGTCTCTGAGATACCAGTTGTATCTAACAATTCCTGTTTCCTTGTTACGGTGGCACCGTGGATGTAAAACTATAAAGTCCATCCTTTGAAATCTATCGACAGTGACATCTAATGGCAGTGGACTCTGCTCCTGACCATTCACAACACCCCTCCCTTGTTCCCTCCTGTTCAGGGATATACACAGAGACAACACAGATGTGAATGGCTGCATGCATGTGCACATACATGCATAGATAAACACACTCACAAAGGAACTGGAAAGAATTCTGTGAGCCATGCTCAGCATGTTTTCTCCTCCAGGTAACTTTAATAGAAGTGTTCTGAATCTCCCTGGCTCATCAAGAGGTTTCCCCCATAGGCAGGGATAGGCACAGAATTGATAAATCAAGTTTTATCGTATTCTTTTTACTGTCTGGACAGATTTTAAGGATGGTGGTGGAAAAGCAGGAGACTGCTCATATTTCATATGCTCTTGTCCCTGATGTGTTAGTATTTTTTCCATCATTGTCAGTGCTGCATCCTGAGGTCTTAACAGGTCTAGAGTTTTTAATTTGCACTCCCCAGTGCCCTGTTAATTTTATTGCTTTGAAAAACGAATGCCTTTTAATGATTGATTTTTTACAAGTCTGTAGCCGAAAGTTGCTGGGAATATTTGCCCATGTTCTCGTGGGAATGAAACCAATTTGCTTTAGTTCAGCCTGACTGCATTGATGGCATAAACCTTAGAAGCGTCAGTCCCCACCCATCCAAAATTCATGGCTGTGACCTCCAAGTTTCACAGCACAGCAAGCAAACGCACCAGCCGAATGTCCATGCTGCCGGATTTAACCACATTAGACTGGGTAATAGCTATGCTTGCTGTGATGGGTAATTTGGTATTTTATTCCATAGATTATTTTTCGGCATAGCGTGCAGTCTGCAGCTTGTATTTTCTCATAAAGATTGCAACGGTGGGAGAGAGAAAGGTATATGGGTGCTCTTTTTACACCACAAAGTCATGAAGCCATGGAAAGCCATAGATAAGAGAGCAGCCAGCAATCTGCAGGCATCCTTCCCTTAAGCATGAAATTAGTGCCAGGTATCACTGGGGCGAACATAAAATAACTGTTTATCACAAAAGACTGTATGGAGCTCAATCTCTGCTCTGTACTCCCTCTGAAAACTATAGAAGTGAGAAATCTTTTAACCAAATTCGATAAAGAAATTTGTTCCATCTCAGCAATAATGGCTAAGATATAGTCAGTAGATTGTTGGTTACATGGGACCTCTGAATGGGGTGTTGAAGTTAGCTAAAGGTGGCTGACAGTCCATGGTGTTTTGTAGTGATAGATATAGTTTAGTGTTACTACGTGGCAGGGGGTAGGCTAAGAAGGACCAAATCAGTTTTCTTTAGTACTTCTGCAGAGAATCCTACTCAGTTAGTATTGCGACCGTGAATTGTGGAATATTTGAGGATGGATTTTACATCACCTTCTTCCATAGTTCCTCTTAGATGATGAGTTTTCATTTTGAGTCCCTCAGTTTAGGGAAGGCCCCAGCTCACTATGGATTAGTCAGAGTTCACTTTTCAACCAGGAGTCATAAGGTTACTATTTGAGAGGTTTGTAGGTCTCAATTTGTGTATCATAAAATTTAGTTTTCCATTTCTGGAATAGCTGAAGTGCTGCTCTGAATCAGGTGACATAATCCAGTTCATAACAGCAGCATCCTTTAAAATTATACTGCTCAGTTCATTAGCATGGGAGTTAATCCCTCCTAGCAAATGTTTCCATAGTTTTTGCAGATCAAACACAGTTTCCATTGCTTGGTTTAGATATCCCTGTCCATTTTGTTTAAAGAACATTTCTGATTTAGTAAGCGTGTCTCTCAAACTACAAAATAATGCAGTGCGAGGAGAGTACGGTGCATTGCAGGAGGGATTCTGTCCCCCTCTGTGTGTCCCTTTTGGTCCTGTTCTCACATTCATTGTTCATCCTTTTATCCTTTTTTTCTGTGTCTGTTTTCCACAAAACCTTTTACCATGCTGAACAAAGTGAAATGTGCTAAATCTGTCCCCTATAGCCATGGTTCTTCTGGGAAGTAACAGTAGTTCTGAGTAAACATGTCCCTCTTAAATATAGCAAGAATGCACTGGTTGGCTTGGAAACACCAGGGCTGCACTGAATACTTTCTGTGATCTAAAAATAATGGCAGCAAAAATGACAGCCGTGGTAATTCCTTGCTTAATCGCTAAGGTTGCAAGCACAGCTGGGGTATTTAGTAAGTGCTCCGTTTTAGACAAAGTCCATGCATGGCATTTTCTGGGGCTGTTTATAGTACAATGATACATGAGGTTTGAGGCAAGTGACAGTATTGAATATCTGCAGCTAACGAAGGAAAAATGTAGCAGAGTTTATCTCTCCTACATTCCAGTCTCTCTATGGGTATGAATACATAAGGAGTTCCTTTTGATTTTGGGACCCACTTCTTGATCCTTTTTATTTATTGGCCTAGCATAGGGACGGCCAAACACAGATGAGCATTCCTGGAGCACTGCAGTCGCTTTCTGTAAGACCACTGAGCTGTAGGGATGGGCAGGGTGTCCTCACATGAGCACAACACATTCCCTTCATACAGGAACCTCTTAGAAGCCAAGAATTTTGGCTGTCTTGTGCTGAACTAATTGCCATAGGAATAACCAATGGTGATATTCTGCTAGGTCATGCCAGATCATTGACTTGTACGAAAAAAACCCCAATCCAAAATATTTGTCAGAGTAAGAATAGATTGCATGACGTTTCTCTGGGCATGAAAGTTTAAAGCAAAGCAAAAGGTCTGAGGAAGAATCGTGATGCCAAGTGCTACCTCAGAAACAGAATGTGAACTAATTCAATGTTCTTTATTATTTTACAAGTGGGGGCCACTATAGCAAATAAATGTCAGTGTAAGAGCTGGGACTGTTGCTAGATGGTCTTTATTTTTCAGAATATGAATACCTGTCTTACCATTTTTTGCTCAGGGCATATTAAGTACAATAAAGGCTAATAAATCATTATAAATATAATCAACATAACAAACAGCAATAATATCATCAGTTCAGAAGCAAAAGCAAAGATAAATAATGAATGTCAAAAAAGAGAGTAAAATGTTTAATACAGACACTAAAATCTGAACTCCACCTAGGGCATCTACTCCAAATTTGAGTTGCTTCTAATGGTGAGATTGACCTGGAGCACAAAAGCACTCGTCTACACACTCCTCCCCTCAGCCCAGCTCCCCTCCCACCCTCTTTCTTCCCCTTCCCCCACACATTCTTCTTCATTGTGGTCTCCTTCAACACTGCCTTTCATCCCCAATCTCCAGGAACAAGCAGGAATGAGTCTTCACATATGGGTACGTCGGTACCGACGGAGTCTGCGCAGGAACGCTTCCCAGCGTCCAATCAGAACACTTTTGGAAGCATCCCAACACGCCTGCGTGCTGCCTTCCCGCCTTTCCCAACTGCCTCTCCTCAGTTTTCGTTTTTCCGCGGAGCCGGCAGGACGTCCTGTCACCGCAGAAAATTCTTCTTTTATTTTTTTAGTTTTCTTGTGGTCGCGGCTGCCTTCCCCAACGCCACCGGTACCGCCGGTGTTTCTTTTTTTTTTCTTCATATTCCTTTATAAGGAATACTTTTTCCGTCTTAGTGCCTGACGGGTTTTTTTCCGGCCTGCTAGGCCTACCCTTTTTTCCTCATGGAAGCGCCAGCCACTATCCCTAAGAAATGTTCAAATTGTGGCGGTACAAAATTTATTTTAGACACTCATAATTGATGTCTACCCTGCTTGGGTCCTGACCATTTTCCTCTGGAGTGTCCCTCTTGTAACAGTATAGTTGGAAGAAGTCTTCAGCATCGAGTTCCCCTCAATACGCGGTCCCCATTCAACTTCAGGGCACCAACCACTCCTTCTTCTTCACAGGATCATGTAACCCAAAAACAGTCTGTTAAGACTAGCCAGTCCTCGAGTGGTAGATCTCATGCACAGCATAGAGATGCCTCTGGCCTTGCCCTCGAGAACACACTGGCTTTAAAACCTCGGTGGGAGTCTTCGGCCTCCAAATCCTGTGTGGGGTTTCAGGTTGTTCCTGAGGTTCACCCCTCTCCGAACATACCTGAGCCATGCTCGGTGGTGGCATCCGCTTAGAGCGGTACCGATACCCCGGCATTAGCATATGGTGTTGGATGACACATTCCTCACCAAGGATCGTAGTCTGCTGTCCTTGGTACCTAAGGGCCCGTTGGATACGCTGCAGACCGATCTTCCAGTATCGGTATCGATCCCGGTACCGCTACTGGTACCGACGTCGGTACCCTCCAGATGTGCATCGATAGACTCGCTTCCTTCGATGCCGAGTCTAGAATCGATCTCCAGTCTGGAGGACTGGGGACTGACTCACCTTGGTACCGACACCGGATGGTACCGAAGGCATGGTTCCGATGATCCATGTCCGGCACTCTCGGTTTCTTCGATACCGTTAGAGCTGTCACCGGCTGGCCTTCATCCACTGGTATTGGATACGGTACCGGTATCCACATTACCATTGCTGTCGGTACCTTCCATGCTTCTTTCATCAGGCTCGCTTCCCTCTGTACCGAGTTTGGAATCGATCCCTAGCATGGACGATGCGCTACCGACTGTTGCTGGTCCCAACCTCCTGCGGTACCGGCAACCATCCTCTAAGGATCCCATACTCCACCCTTTAGGATCTTCTACTCCTCTAAAATTGGATAGATCCCTGGGTGCCAATGCTAATTCTTCAACAGATCTAGCCTGTCCTCCTCTTTCGAGAGGATTTCCCTCTGGGGATTTTTCTTTTCAAGCCTTTCTGCTTGATATGGCAAAATCACTTGCCATTTCTATACCTGGGCAGGATCCTGCACCAGGGAATACAGAATCCCTGCATATTCCCGGGAGTCCAAAGGAGAACATCATGCTTCCTTTGCATCAGTCCTTGCAGGATCTCCTCGTACGAATGTGGGAAGCTCCTTTAACGGTACCCCCACCTTCTAGGGCACCTGATCTTCTATATAAGGTGCCCCCCTCTCCAGGTTTTCAAAAGACTCAACTTCCTCATCATTCCATTGTTGTGGAATCAGCAATGAGGCGTATTAAGAGTACTAAAAAGCACTCTTCTTATCCGCCAGGTCGTGAGTCTAAGACTTTAGATGCCTTTGGACGCCAAACCTTCCAGGCATCCATGCTTTCAGCAAGAATTCTCTCATATATTTTCTGTATGGGATTATCTCTTGAAGAAGTCACAAAGAAATTACTACTTTTGACCCCTTTTCTTCAAGAGCCCAAAACAGCAGACTATTCCTTACTGGTTAGTCATGCTAAAAATATCTCTGGGTTCCTTACTCGTGCTTCCCTAGACTCCTTTGAGTCTGTTAGCAGAACCTCTGCTATAGCTATAGGGGCACGACGTAAAGCCTGGCTCCAAGTTTCAGATTTGGACAAATGGGCACAAGAAAGACTGGGAAATACTCCTTGCACTGGAGAAAATCATTTTAACAAGGAGTCTTTACTCCAAGTTGCTCAGTTAACCACTGACATTGCTGTTTCCAGAGGCTGTTCTACGCCTTCCTCTTTCCCAGTTGGTAGGAAATTTTCAAACAAACTTTGTTCCCCTAAAGGGAAAAAGTTTTATCCCTCTTCTACCCATCATACAGATGTTCCCAAACAAGGGAAACATCGCTCTGGTCCAAAGAAACCACAACCTCAACAGGTTCAGCAAACCCAGCAGTCGCAGGGTTTCAGATAGATTATCATTATATCTCCTGTTTGGTGGTTAGAGTTTGCAGTCTGCTTCTTTTCACTTGAAGCATCTACACTAATTTCATTCTAAATTCTCATGGATCTCTCTTCACGAGACATCCTTTCTTTTTGCTCTAAGAGTCTTTATGATGATCATGCCTATAGTTAACAGGTTTCTCTTCCTCCTTCTGGGAGAAAGAGATGTGACAACTATCAAAAAGACAGTTTTTCCCCTGTGCTAGCATGTATCATCTTACCTTTCAGAGACTTCCTACATAGTCTCTTCAACTCTCTCTTACCCCCCTCTTACTACAACATTCAGTTTGTAAGAGGGGTTCTATTACACTGGTAAACCCCTATGGTTCTCTACCTATTCCACAAAGGGGTTTTCCCTTCCAGAGTTGTCTTTCCCCCTTTTTGTTCATATTCTTACTTTAGGGCAGCTTATCAGACAATAAGGAAGTCTTACCACTTCTGCTTATGTCTGTTACTTCTTTTTCCAATCTAAAGCAATGGAAAAGAATTTTTTTTCTGCTGCCCTGGTAGTTGCTGCAAATGCAGCAATTCCTAGTGGTCAACCCCCACTGGTTCTGTTCTCCACACAACCAGGGTTTGTCCTCCACTAGCATTCCTTCTAGCCTCACTGCTAGACCCAAAACAGGTTATCAACCCTTTTGGAAAACCCTATCATCACAGATTTGTTGGTTGACTTCTATTCTTCGCCATCTCCAATTCCCTTGGTTTTGGCAGAATAGTTTAAGTAACCTACTGGCTTTGAGCAGCCAGTTTTTTCTTCTAACCAACCTTTAACATGCTCTCTGCAACTCTACAGAGTAGCTTTGCACTATGGGCCCTTGCTAGAGAGCATTCGTATCTTGTCTAGCAGATAAGCCTAGATGGTTAGGAGAGGTTCACCCAGTCATGTTCCCATCACTGGTAGGGTTTCCCTACCCTTACCATCTCGTCTAAAATCTCTTTTTGAGACAGAACACACAGGCCTTACATCACGTGAAAACCTAAGGAATGGCCAATTCCCTGGCTTGGTCCATATCTCCTTTGGTCTTCTCGCCAGGGATAGCTTTCTTTCAGTTGCAGCTCAGGATTGCCTGATACCCATCTTGCCCTCATCCTGCAAAAGGGAAGGGCGTTCTCTATCTAGTCACCGTACTGCATTTCTAGAGAGATCTGGACTTGCTGCCTGCAGACTGAAGCTATCCTCTGCATTTTTCACGTAGGCCATCCTGGTTATTCAAGAGCTCGAATTCTTAAAGGAATCTAGACTCCTCTTTGTCAGGGAGACCATTCCTCTGACTCTGTCAATTATAACCAGGGAAAGTAGATGCTCTAAACATCTATTCAAGCAGGTGCCTCCCTTCTTGCTATCAGATGAATCTTCTCTCTATTCCCATATCCCTATGGGGATCTAGTTATATAGCCATGTCTCCATCTACCCACATGGAGACCTGTGTCTATATGTCTACAGATTATATACATATATATATATCTATATGCATCTCTGTATCTTCTGCCCAAGTACATCTCTGCTTATATATGTATATATACATATATATACATATATACTCCTGTTGAGATATCTCTCTGTCTAGGTTCATATATCTATATATTCCTATATGACTCTGACGGATGTGCACTACCCCTGTCAATGCTGTGCCAGCATGCTTAGGGTTCTACACATATAATCACTCCCTGTGGTAATTAACAAATTTTTTGTTTCTCTTACCATAACCTTTCAGGTTTAGGTACCTCTGAAGCTTTCCAGGTACCTTTTCTTTCCTAATTAACCTCATTTGGAAAGACATAGCGGATTTTCAGTTAATCTAAAGCTGTAATGCTTCATAAGTCTGTCCTCACTTTGGGATCAGATATAGGGGTCTCCATACCCCTTCTCTCCCACAGGGACTATTTCTTTTGTCAGTCCAAATTGGTCAGACTTATTTTCCTTTTGGTCCTAGCATTGTGCTGTCCTTCGACCAAAAGGGCTTAAGCTTTGTCTAACAGTACCTTCTGCGTTTCCCGCTGAAGCCCTACCTTATTGTACTACCCCAGTTTTCCCCTGGGGCTATTTCTCACCCTGATGGGTTCTAACCTCCAATTGTTGTTCCTAAAGTTTATTACCTCCACTTCACAGTGAGGTAACTCTTGAGGATCTTCTACTGGCTCTTCTAACAGATCCATCTGAACCTCAATAGACTTTTACAATACCACCAGGGGAGGTCCATATTAGAATATTGCATTCAATATTTTACTACCAAGGGTCATCTATACAGGATCTTCCTCCATAGAAGTCCTGTTCCAGTCCAGCTGTTCCACCGCACCTTTCCTATAATTCAACTCCTACCCTCCATCCCCAGGATGCCTGAGGTTCTGAGGAGTAGCATGGCTCTCTCCACATTCACTACATGCCAGGACTCCCTCTAGGCATCTTAGCTTGGGGAGTACCCATATGTGAAGACTCATTCCTGCTTGTTCCTGGAGATAGCACAGTTACTTACCTGTAACAGGTGATCTCTGGGAACAGCAGGAATAAGTCTTCACAACCCACCCACCTCCCCTAGGAGTTGCTAATTCTCTTTCTCCATCTTTCCCTTTCTTGCTCTCTCTCTCTTTGCCTCAGCTTTCAGACTTAACTGAGGAGAGGCAGTTGGGAAAGGCGGGAAGGCAGCACGCAGGCGTGTTGGGATGCTTCCAAAAGCGTTCTGATTGGGCGCTGGGAAGCGTTCCCGCGCAGACTCCGTCAGTACCGACGTACCCATATGTGAAGACTTATTCCTGCTGTTCCCAGAGATCACCTGTTACAGGTAAGTAACTGTGCTTTCCCAGCCAATCTCATCCCCCATCCATTTTTCCCACCAGTTGGATTCCAGCATCCTGTCCCATCCTCATTCCCTCTGTGTCACTCTCTTCACTAGTGCAAACCGCATCTCACCTTCCTCAGAGTCTTGTTTGCTAAGCCTCCTCTGGAACAGCTGTTCTGTTTTTATACAGTCTCACAAGGATACTGCAGGAGTTTAGACATTCTGCAGCTCAAACGTTATGTACGTATTGTCCAACCTTTTATGTACGTAGTGTCACCCCTATTCAATGTAAACCCAATGTGTGTAACCCACCACTTTGATTGAAGGAGAAATTGTAATACAAACTCCCTCCCAATATCAGAGCAATTAAAGACATCAAACAATTTTAAAAAGCCCTTAAACACCACCTTTTCATCGCACACTTCAAACATCTAAACACCCCTTCCCCTCCCCCATCCTTTTAACCTCATACCTACCCTAACTAACTGTATAGATTTTATATATCTCCAACATGTATTTCTAGTAAAATATAAATGATTTCCCTGTTACTTCCATGTTAATTTTCCTTTTACTTGTAATAGGTCTGTTATAGCTGATCAAATGTTGTATTGTTTCAATGTAAACCGCACTGATGATAAATAGCGCGGTATATAAGAAAATTAAATGAATAAATAAATAAATAAAAATAAATCTGGATAAAAGAATAAATAAACAAATAAATAAATAAACTCACCAAGAGTCACGCGGTGCCGGGGAGAAAAGGAGCGGAACTAGACCATGGATTAGAAGGAATCCTTTATTGGAATAACCAGTTACCTGACTCTGCCAAGTTTCGGCTGAGAAAAGTCTCCTTGGCGAGAGAGAGTTTGGTGCTTTTTACAAATTGATACTCTAAAGTGAGACACTCATCTCTGAAATTGGAGTCTGACCCCTGATGAAGGCTTTCCCAGCCAAAACTTGGCCGAATTGGGTTATTGGTTATTACAATAAAGGATTCCTTCTTTTTTTTGACAGGCCTTTATTTTCCATATGATTAGCAACAGTACAAATACTCATCGATAGCCAGTGTGCAATAATTTAAGGCTGGAATAGCACAGACTCCCCAAAGGCCAAGCCATCATGTTCCCAGGCCCCCGTATCATAGTTCCTCATGGAACTCTGCAAGGTTGCTTCCCGCTTATTCCCCACTTCCCACTTCATCAACAAGCATACCCCTCCCTTCCCCTCCTCTTCTCATCATATCCCACTATACACACACATCCATTCATCCTCAGACACCCATTTCCAATACTTTCCCCATTCGCTTCCCCCCTTAACTATTTATCCCCTGCCGGGATCAGGTCCACCTCACTGGAAATCCTGCCAAAGTTGACATTAAGCTTCCATTCTGATTTCACAGCATGTCTGTACTTCAATTCACAAGATGCCATATCACTCATCAGATGCACCCAAGATGTAATGCTCGGGCTCTCCTAACTGTCCAACAACACAGGATCACTTTACACACCAGAAAAAATGCAATGAAAAGAATTGCGCTTTTGCAGCCTGATAGCCCAAAAATTCCACTCCTCTGAGATCACCTCCCATTGGAATCACCCAGAGCCTTATGCTGTTCTTTTGTGGAACCTGTCCCCTAAAATCCCATATCCCCTTTCCCTCCACTCCTTGCACCCCCTCCATCCAACATACATCCAGTCATTCACACTTCCCCTCCCCCTCCCCCTCCCCCTCTGCATCTTCCATCCATTTCCCATCCCAGCTAACCACAGGACTTCCTGCCCCCTCCATCTCCCACTGCCTTTTAAGTACATTGAACAGTAAGCACTGTAATCACCACATAGAAGTAAACAGCTCTTAAACTTTCTGAACTGCAAGAAAACCACAGTTAATCAATAATCTTGAACTTGAGGGGAATTCTACCAGAGGCTCCCCCGCCTCCCCCCCCCCCAACAGGTTGCCAGCAGGGCCCCGGGTTAGCCATTTCCGACAACCTATTGTGCCCTGCCAAGGCCCCACACCTCCTTAAAATCATTACTTTTTAATTTTACTGTCCCAAAGTCTTATGACTTTGTCATCTAGTGAGCAAGAAGAGGAGGCAAGAAAGGAAACCCCCTCCAGAATAATGTACAGTGTTTTTCTCTCTCTAACCACCTGAATAGAAACTCAGGAACCCCCCCCCGCCCCCCCCCCCCAATACCCTGAAGCACCCCCCAGGTAGCTCTTGCTTATCTCAAAAGCAACAATCAACAAAAACAATAGTCCCATCGAACATCTTTTGCACCTTTTTCTGGTAGTTTCCACCTCCCCATTTCACTGTCAAGTTATGTCTCAGGAGCTTCCTCTCTATATTTTTTCCACAAACAGCTTTAATGTCCTCTTTAGTCTCAAACACTCTGGTCTCACCTTCGTGAAAGACTTTCAGTTTAGCTAGATACTGTAGATTGAAACGGACCCCTTTTGTAAACAGCCGAGAGCAATATGCCATAATCTCTCAAACATTTAGCTGCCACTTGCACTGAGAAGTCCTGGAATATCAAGATTTTCACCCCCTTGATCTCTAAACTCCGCCGCTGTCAGTAGGCTGTCAATAATGTCATTTTATCCACATAATTCAAAACTTTGAAAATGACTGGGCGAGGTCTCTTGTTACCATTTTTGGCACCCAGATGATGAGCCCGCTCTATCTTCAATGGCAGTTTGGATTTTGCCAATTCCAGTTTCTTAGGAATGTTTCCCACATGGGTCCATTAGGTTCTTGTCACTGATGCTCTCAGGAACACCAATAAGTTGTAGATTTTCTCCTGCTTAGATTTTCATGGTCCTCTGTCCGCTCCTCCAAGGCATCATTCTTCTTCTGTAAATGTGCCAACTGCTCTCTCAGGTCATCCACTACTAAGTCTGTAGCTTATATCCTGTGGGTATTATTGGCTATCTGCCTCAAATGCATTGATATGGCCTCCCACTCTTCTTCTATAGTAGACTGAAACTTAGCCAGCTTATTTTCCAAAAGTGCTTTCTTGCTTTTGGTTTCATGTTTCGCCACCTCTTCAGAGATTAACATACAGTAACTTGTTGACTATCTGAGGGCTCCAGGCTCTTCCTGACTGCAGTTTGATGTATTTTCATTGGGGGCTGAACCTTTTTGGTTAAATGGATTCTCTTAGGCATCCCCAGTGGGTGGCCAACCTTCACACTAGCTTTATCCAGGGCCAGCAAGGGCTTGCTACAGGCTAGCCCGCAGTAAGCGCTTTCACAGGCTAAGTCTCCGTCTTTAGCGATGGAGAGGCATCTCTCATGGGGGGGCCCCCCTGCTCAATCCCTTCCCACGACAGGGTTCTGTGGACTCTCTTCAGGTTGATAAAACACTCCCACCCACAGCCCACTAGCTGCCCAGGCCTGCACTCCACTACGGGTCCCGCAGACTCCTGTTCCTGACATCATGCTCCTGCACACTGCCTTCTGCGCTGTAGACCCCTGGGCACCGCATTCCACTGCCAGCTGTCACTCAACAGGCAGATTGTGCCACAGCTTGTTCCCCATCAGCTGCTGTTGATTCCCCAAGTGAGCTGCCCAGAGATCACCCCCACACAGAGAGCGCCACCAGAACCGCAGCCCACAATCTTGCCTGCCGCATTACCATTCGGCTTACAGGCTCCCCTTTCCTCTCACGGCTGAGAATGAATCACACTGCAACACTCTTCAGAGACTTGGAAAAAAATTGTATTCCAAATTGAGCTGGTAGTGGTGAGTTTTGGCAGATTTTGGGAGGAGAGAGCCACTGATCTTAGGGAGCAATGTCCATTTTGTATTGTGGCTCTGTCCACCTCCAGATTCCTTCTAATCCATGGTCTACCTCTGCTCCTTGTGTATGAATTGATTCTTAATGCGGGAGTAAGAACCTTCTATTCAACTTCCTTTCTGGGGAATAGGGGAGAGACAGGGGCAGTGAATGCTGGGGAAATGGGAGAAAGGCAGAGGATTATAAAGAGGATGAGAGATAAAGGATGGAGACCTGTCCTTTGAAGGAGGTGAGAGGAGCTGGAAATAGAGAAGCGAAAAAGGGAAATAGGAAGGGGGGGAAGGCATAAGATAAGGGCTAGAGGTGGAGAGGGGATGAGTGGTAGGGAAGGAGTCTGGGCTGGTAAGGGAGTGAGTACAAAGAGTGGAAATGAGGGATTGGAAAGTGGGATAATAGGAAACTGGGAATGAGACAGGTGGGGAATGGGAGGACTAGGGAAGTAAGAGTAGGAAATGGAAGCTGGTAGCAAAGAGAAAAGAGGGAAACTGAAGACTGGAGGAGGACAAGGAAGAATGAAATCTAGCTATAGGTAGATAAAAAGGGAGCCATGAGAAAAGGAGAAAAATGGGCAAAACAGAAGGACCAGTGTCAGAGGTATTGGGGATTAAGGCAAGAAGAGAGGGAGAGTGAAGAAACAGAAAATAGATATGGTACAGACCAGAAGCCACCCACCTGGAAAAATAAAATGATCGAACTGCAAAGGTATAAAATAATTTATTTTAAATTTTTAGAGGATGAAATGTGTCGGCTTTGGAATTGTGCATTTCTTTGTGTTTTGTTTCAGTAAAGGCGGAAAGGCAGTTCTCTTTCTTTTTCTTCAGTGTTCCACTGCTTCAGAGTCTGACTTTTAGGTGCGTTTCGCTTATGTGATAGTCCCTATTGGTGATTATCAGACTATATGTCTGTCTGCCTCTCCATCCGTATGTATATATTTGTTTACAGAAGCACAAACAAATAGATGCATATGGATTCACTCTGCCTTGCAGAGGAGGGACGCGAAGAGCTGGCAAGAGTCTGAGTCCTACAGGCAAGAAGAGAGTAGCAGCGGTGCCCAGAAGAGATGGTGGGAGTCCTCGTGTCCCGTCCGCAGGATGAGAGGAGGAGTGGCGCAGAGAAGGAAGGGGTGGGTAAGGGGGCAGAGCAATAAGGAAGGGACAGGGATTGGGAGGAGAAAAAGATGAGGGAGGGGGCAAAATGGAAGGGGCAGGTTTAGGAGAAAAGAAAGGAGTAGAGCATAATGGAAAGGAGAGAAAAATAGGGTTAGGCGAAAAGGAAGGGTAAGAGAATGAGAAGAGAGGGTGAGTGCGAGAAGGGAGGAAGAGAGCGATAGGTCAGTAGCAGGGAACAGAGAAAATGTAAAGTTGGGTAATGGGAAAGAATGGAGCAAAGGTACATGGGTGGGTGGAAGGGAAAGAGGGAGAGTGAGAGGGAAAGAGAAAATGTGGGAGGGTCAGGACATGGGTGCAAGACAACAGGGGCAAGTGCAGGGCAAACAGAAACCTACATGCCATAGCTGCATGCAACTCCCTGACATGCACACATACCCACACGCACACAGTGCCCCCTCATAACATGCACCCAGCTCCTCCAACACATGCACATAGCACCCCTGACAGATACACACACACATGCATGCGCTCACTTGTACATACAGTACCCTGACACACCTGCACAGTACCCCTGACATACGCACACGAAGCCCTTCAACATACATGCGCACTGCAACCTTGACACACACACATAGCACCCCCAAGACATGCACATGCATGCAGACAGTGCCTCTGACACAAATCACTCATGCATAGTGCAGCCGATACACACACACATCACCCCAGCATATACACATATACACTTTCCCTTCCACCCACCCATGTAGCCCCGACCCATGCAAATTTATGCATGTACAAACAGAGATCCTCAACAGGCACACTCATGTGTGCATATAGAGCTGTCAAGAAACATACATATGTGGGAATGCACACACACAAATATACACAGTCCCCAGAACCCACATGCAGCTCCACACATGCATGCACACACACACAGCAGCCAATATTCACACCCCTAGCACCCCCCCCCCTTTATAACCCCCTGATACTTACATACACATAGCCCCCAACACTTCCTGCAAACATGCACACACTCCGCTCCAACACATACCATCAATCCACACTCACACATCCATACACCTTCTGACACCACCACCCTCATATCTCCATAAATAAACAGCTAAACTCTGCCTGTAAAAATAGATACGCATCTCATAGCACTGATTCACTCATACATACAGTACGCATCTCACACACACCTTCAATCATTATGCACACTGTGCCTGACACACACTTACACATCCCCTTCTACTCTACTGGAACTGGGACTCCCTACCTGAATGGAGAAAAGGGGAAATGCACCATTATACCAAGCTCTTAAGTGTGCACTTTTCAACTTGCTTTGGCTTTCCATTTCATTTTTTTGTCTACATATCTGTTTCTAATTTGCAGTCTCTTCTTTTATTCGTACATGATGCTCTGTATTTTGCCCATATAACTGAGATGAGGGAGTATAAACATAGGTTCTGTGTAGGAATCTGCAACAGTTTGCAGGATGGTCCTAGCACTAGGTGGACTAGGCATCTGTCTAGGGTGGCACCATTTTGTTTGTGGTGCTGGTGTGGCAGCAGTAACTATAGTATGTAGCACAGCAGGGAGGGGGAAATACTGGACTATGGAGGTGGGAGGGCTTGACTGAAGGTTCACTTCGGACATCAGCTACTCTTGGGCCAGCCCTGATAGTCCAGTTTGTTCCCTTTTCTCAGCTAGAAGATTCTGGGTGTCTACAGAGTTCAGACAGTGTTGCAATGGAGGAAGTTTGTGTTGCTATCACTGATGTGACACTAGAATATGAACAGAATCTTTTTTATATGTTGAGTTGTAAAATGAAACACCCTACGTCTGCTCTGTACTGTTGTTGGGGAAGTTTTACTTGTTGTTCTGGAAATGTTCTGTGTGAATAATTATATTGTTTTGGGCCAATATTCAAAAGCAATTATGTGTTCATTGGGGAATGCGTGATTATTTTCAAAAACTATATAGATAATTATCAGAATGTTTCAGTCGTTAAACAGCCAGATATTATCTCTGTATTTGTGGGCTGGGTCAGGGAAGGGTGGACCAAAATATTATCTGCCTTCACTGCAGGGTCAAACTGAGGAGGACAGAGGCAAACTGAACCAAGCTAAGAGGGGAGGAGGGATTTTGGAGGAAGCAAGCTAATTTGGGCCTGAGAGGAGAGACAAGCTAGGCTGTGTGGAAAGAACGTCACACAGATGGACATAGAGTTATCATGTTTCTGTCTGTTGCTCTTTCCATAGTAGCAGAACTGCTGTTGAAAGAGATGAGATTCGTGGAGAAACCATTTTCATCTTGAAATGTTGCATCCAGTTGATAATACGCTCTGTGCACTGACTGCATCCAAAGAGTTTTACATAGATTAGGAACCACAAGCAGCTGGCAGACTGTGCGTTGGGAGTGGGGTGGGGAGGAGAATGAACTCCTCAGCTGCTGTGAGAGGTACTTTATCTTGTTTTTAATATCGCATGAAGCCTTTTCAATGTGTTCAAGGGGTTCAGAGGGGGGGCGATCCATCTGATGTCAAGTAATAAGATGCTCTGAGAGTCTCCGCTTCATTAATGATGAAGTTCTGGTAACCCCATCCCGATGGAGAATGCTACCTGCAGCATCGATTGCAATGGGTAGAATCAGGGGCTACAAATACAGATCTCTGCCCCTGCCCCCTTCTCTCACAGAGCAAAACTGCTTCCAAAACTCCCATCTTCAGTGCTCCCAGTCACTTCCTGAGAGAGCTCCCAAAGTAAGGGAAAGGCAGAGCCGCAGTTTTTAAAACCCCAGAGAGTAAGAAAAGCAAAGTGTGCATGAACACGTTCGATATTCTCTCTCATGCTGTTATGTGTACAGTGAGAGGAGGGGAATGGTGCAGAGGAGAGGGAGAGACATACTGAAATACTGGCCAGGAGGCAGAGGTGTCCTTGTAGCAAGGATCTGCAAATTCAGACAGAGCTGACAAAAAAAACCCACCAGCCTTCAAAAAAGTTGCCCTTCTCATGATCAAAGTCGGTGCTTTTGTTTCACTGTTTCAGAATGTCATGAGTCCTGCTTGGTGTGCCAGGGACCCTCGGAGGAGGACTGTGTGATCTGCAGAGACCAGTCCCACGTGCTGAAGGCAGGGGTTTGTGTGGCCAGCTGCGGGCAGGGATTCTACAAGCAGAGGGAAGTCTGCAGCGGTAGGTATATAGATTTCACGCGCTTTGTGTAGGGTCCTGTGGTATATGCAGGGGTATATGAAGAGTTGAAAACCTTTCTTTGTGCCATGATAAAAGCTAGACACACTTGTGGTGAAGCATTTGGATGAAATGATGTCATCAGGAGTAAAATGTGCCTTGTGCACTCTGTTCTGAAATCCTCCTTGAAGGCCATTTTGCTGCTTAGAGCCACCGAGATCTGTGGGAGGAGGAGGAGGAAGCGAAGGGAGAATTCCAATGCAGCCATGTTGTTTGATATGCGGCATTGCATCAGCATAAAACAGAGCACTACTGCCAGGGAGCACCTATTGCATTTCCAGAGTATACCCTCTGGAGCCTCAAAGGGCCAGTTGTTAAAAAATCCATTTACATCTGTAAGTGACCAATTCCCAACTGTACCTTCCCCTCTGCCAAAGTAAACGATAGACTCTGTGTCCCCTCAACTAACAGGTTTGTTTTAGAGAGAGGCGATGTGACGGCATATTGTGCAAGGATTTACATTATGTAGCATGATTTCAGGATATGATATCCCACTGATATTCCCCATTCACACCCCCACCTCATGGTGCACTTAGAATTATCCAGAAGAAAATTAATGAGAAGATTGACCCTGACATAATTTCTGCACTTGCAGAATGAAAATCTTACCGAGTAGCAGTATATTCCAGAGAGCCTCACATACTTCCTGGCTTATATTTTTAATTCATATTTTTTATTTCATTCAGCTATTGTTTTCATCTGGCCATAGGTAATAGTGTAGAAAGCAGAAAGAATATAATGCAGTGCCAGTTTTGGTAGTTAAAATCTGGCTGATAATTTATTTGAAGATCATCAGGCTTATGCACCAAATCTTCACATGAAGCCGAAAGCTGTTAAGGATGTACGTGCTACACCAGACCCTGAAAATGTTAGCAAACACCCACTAAAGTTAGTGCACACATGCATGTAACTGAAGGAACATAGGCAAATTAGGAGTTAGTAGGTGCACAAGAAATTGTGTTGCCTACTTTTCTCTAAGGTCTGCAACCTCACTAAGGCCTAAAATTTACTGTAATACCTGCCTCAGGCCAGGTATTAATGGCTTGTCATGCACACAATTGAAAGAGGTAAGTTGACGACAAGCATTCTGGCTTTCATGGAGGAGATGTACAAAATGAGGCACTATAACAGTTTATCCATCCGACCTCGAGTGAGAACATGTTTTCCCAACTTGCTCTTTTGAAAAGAAAAATGCATCAATACACATTTTAGAACTTTCTGTACCAGTCCATATTTTTGACTCAGTGACATTTCTTATCAGCAAAAGCGTGACACATGATAAGACGTTTTTGGATATTGTCATGCTGTCTGCATGGTTTTATACTGTCCCACAAGTTCTGATACAATTTTATGATCAGCATGGTCATTGCTATCGTTGCTGAAATTCATTTTTTCACAAACTGTTGTAGGCATATAGGGCCCAATATTGAGTTAGGACAGCTAGACGCAAGTACAGTGCCTAGCCATCACCGCCATCTTCTATCCTGGAATATTCAGTGCTGGGGTCATATGCGGCCTTGGTATTGAATATCAGGGGTCACCGCATATGCCCGGAAGCTGCAGAGACTCACTGGGTAGCGACGATATTGCACCGCTGCTTGGTTAGCTTTTACAGGTAAAGATGGGCCAGCTTTTGCAGCACCTATCTCTTACCTGTAGAAGTTAACTGGGTAGCGGTGCAATGTCACCGCTACCCGGTTAACCTCTGTTGCCGCTCTTGACACGCCCCAGAACATCCATGACATGCCCCGATGCTAAGCAGTTAGTATTGGGGAGTGTAGAGGGGAAGATTGAGTATCCCGCTGAATGGCATTTACATGGTTTACAGGGCTGTAAACCGTAAATGCCTTTCGAATATTGGGCCTTTAGAGTTTTGTGCCAGAATAGAGGTTTAGGTGTTCTTTTTGTTTGAGGAGCTCTTTCTGGAGAGCTTTGAAACCACCTGGATGGGGTTGCCAGTAGCTTCTGTTTCGCCTTCACCCTTCTATATTTTCAGATCACTCACACAAGGCACCACTGAAACTAGGGTCAGTCCTGGGCCCACCACTGCAGAATGCTCCTAGAGGGTGAATGATCAGGTAATGGTGCCTTCCCAAGTCAGGACTGGTGGACTTCCCTCTCTGATATCAATGATATGGATATGCTTGGGTCTGCCAAATCAGCATCTGATGCCAGTTTTCATTCTTACAGATGCTTCTGGCTGGATCTCATCATATAGGAGTCTGGGATGGTCATCCCAGTTGTGTGCAGCATGACCATCATGTCTCTGCCTTGATTCTCCATGCTTTCTTCCTCCACTGCCCCCTTAACGTCTGCTACCTCTTTGGCAGAAATAAGAGGCACATGTTTCTTCTTTCACTTTCTCTCCTGGGGTATAGACACTCTCTTGCTTCTGCCCTCAGTTTTACATAATTGCAAAACAGAGGGGAAAATGTACAAGGAAATAAGACTACTTATGTTTAGTTTAGTATGTATGCACTGATTTGTGTAGGATCTACATGGCATCTAGGGGCAAATACAACGATGAGATACCACATTTTTTATATGTTTTCTTCTATGCTAACATACACATGCTATTGAAACATTTTTATTTGTGTCTACAAGGAAACATTTAAAGGCAGATTTTAGATAGCAATATGGAGAGAATAAATACATCTCTGTCAGGACATGGAGAATACCATGATATTTTACAAGAAGCTCTACCAGAACATAGAGCCTCTTGTAAAATCGATGCAGGCCTGCTTGTATATGACTCTCAAGAGCAGAGAAAAAAATGTTGAAATACCCCCCACGTGGTTGCAAAGAGCAGCTTTCTAAAATCCCTGCTCAGCCTTAGCAGCTTGAGCTAGCAGGAGCATTCCCCCTGCAATCTCGCCACCTTGATTTCCTCCCTCCTATCTGGCCTCAATCCCTCCCCATGTTAACATAACAAATATCTGATCTCTTTCTGATCCTCCCAATGGTGACCCCCATTGATCTGATCCCCCTGCCTCTCTTGCAGCATTCTACTGTCCTTTTTAAAGTGACTTCCCCCCTGCAGAAAGATCCACCTCCCATCCAATGGTATTTAGCAACACGTTCACTCCCCTGGGACTGACTCAAGCCCCATATGGTCCCCCAAACATATCTGGGATCCCTAGTGTCTATCACCCCCATCCTTTGATGCCCCCCCTACCCCTTGATGCCCCCTTAGAGTCACTGGGGTCCCTGGTATTTAATGGAGCAGGAGCGGTCCCTAGTCATTCCAGCTCAGTTGGCTGTGGGTGACAAAATGGCCACCGAGATCTCAGTAATGCCTGACAACAAGCTCCCCAAGATCTCCCCCATCCTCTGATGTCCTTCCCTACCTCCCAGTGTCCACCCCCCTGCCCCCACCAGAGGTCCATGTTGTCTAGTGTAGCAGGAATGATCCCCAGTTGCTTCTGTATGGCTAGCTATGGATGTCAAAATGGCCAGCAAGACTCCAGTGAGCCCTAGCAGAATACTAGTTTTGCTCCACTAGATTCAAGAGGGAATATGGAAGGGGGGGGCAGGTTTTTCCCTACAGACATAAATTCCCTATGTGAAATGGAGAACCCATGCGTCTGTGGTATGCTCACCCTCAACACATCTCCAGAATTTATAGGCATGGTAACCATTCCCATGTTTGAAAACCCCTGTTCTAAAATGGCAATCTATACATGTAAATGCTGCTTGTTAGACATGGGAATGCATTCAAAATAATCCCCTTTGTGTGTTACCTGTTACGTGGCATTCTAATGTGCAAATAAAAGTTTTTAGCACATCCATAGTAAAAAGATTTTAGTAGAAGTTTTAGTGCATAGTTCTCATGTCCAGGACTGCTACTTACCTTAGTGGATTAGTGACTTCTTTCTCAGTTTCCGCTCACTGATAAATGTTTCCACCTCTTTCTCTAGCTTGTGATCCATCCTGTAAGACATGTCACGTGGATAGTCCTGGATGTTTAACCTGTGACAAAGGAAAGGTCCTGCACAACGCAGGATGCATTTCTAAATGTCCTGATGGGCACTATTTGGATGCCATGGGCAGATGCGAAGGTGAGAAAAATTCTGGAAGGGTCTAGTCAATGAGAAGAAAGAAAGCTAAAGAGTTCAAAAATACAAACATAAATAAATAGAACAAAGATGACATGAAAAGATGGTCCAGAATGAAAGTTAAGAAACCACACAAGGGCGATAAGGTCAATTGGTCCTTTATTCACGCAACTCCTACACGGCCACATGAACAATATAAAACTCAAAAACACAATAATAAGGCACAAAATAAAAAACAGAACACAATAAAAACATATGCATATACAGTGCCTTGCAAAAGTATTCATCCCCTTGGTTTTTGTCCTGTTTTGTTGCATTACGTACAACCTCATATGAAAATGGAGAATCATTTGTATGTTAGGTAATAAACCTAACAATATAGCCCAAATTGGTGAAGTGAAATGACAATAAAATATCTTGTATATTGTGATAAGGAAGCTTATCATAGCTCAGGAAGGAGCTATAGGAAAGGTGAAGTGACTCTGAACAAGCAACCTGTCAGTTCTGGTAGAAATAAGAAAACAGAATTTTCCCATAAAAGACTACCAGTCCCAGAATGCACCAGGTTTCCAACAGCCATTAGAGGAGCTGAAGTGGGGAAACGTGTGTTCAATCAGGACGGCTATGAGGTAATCCCTAAGCACTCATCTCAAAGGGCAGGGCCTGATTCAGCACAGCTGCGCTGTGTTAGGGAGGAGCACTCATCTAAGCAGAATAAGAGTAGAGTTTATTCTACAGATGACCATCTTCATGATCACCTTGGATATCCAGAGAATTGTCCTCAGTATCCTGAGAATCAGCTTGAGTTTGATCATCAGTTTCATCTGAAGGATCATCAGAAGCAGAAGCCAAACCGGACGGACAGAGAGGGAAAGAGACCCTTTGGAAGAAGGAAGAGAAAAGCCTTTGAGAGGTCTAGAAGAGTCCAAAGCAGTACGTATACTGGGAGGTATTCCAAGGGCCAGCATACACCATTGGACTGGGGAAAGCCAGAGGAATGGTGCTGCAGAGCTAGGAATCACCAGAGGCTACCTGTGAGGGAGACGGCTGCACGTGGAAGGGACCCTAAGACCTGTGCCAGAAGGTATGTGAAGAGAGATACAGTGTCCAGGGATCTGGATTGGAAGGCTGGACATAAGAACTGGACTACATACTGGCCAGGCTATATAGAGAGGAACTCTAGCAGCAATGGAAGCTCAGGTATGAACACTGATCTATGCCCTAGCTATAACCTTGAAAGACAGCAGGGAAACAAGTATTCTCCTGAAAATGCTCCATTGAGAGATTCATCTGTGCCAATCCATGATATTGAACCCATGCTTGTTGAACAAGGGGGAATAATAGCAGATGAGGATCCTGTTTATATGGACTGCTCTCTATCTAAACTCCGTTGGTAACTTTCTGTTATAAAGTACAGCAACCATCACAAAGAAATACAAATTTGTTCTTTAATCTACTCAGAAAAGCTCCTGAAGCAGGATTTGACCCACACAATAGAAAGCAAGCCAGCTAAGGGGTTTCAGCTGGATAACTGCTAGCAATTAAGCCTTACCTAATTGCTTGTGAGCTAGGAGAGAATCACTTCTGTATCTATGTGGGAAGTAATCAGAAGTTAACCTGAAAAGAACAGTTTGTTTCTTGCTGTGTGGCTTTTCATTTGTTGTTTTCCTGATTTTGACTTTGTTTTTCCAAGTTAACACTGAAAGCAAGTAACCTAATTTATGTGCTACCAAGCATATCTGTGTTGGGAGAAATAACCCCATAAATAAATAACTTATTGGCTTTACCCAAGAGCACAACTAAATTATTGTCAGCAGCTGTGTCTGGTGTGAATGAACTACATTGCCCACAATACCTTGCAAATCATATAGATATATGCACTTGACAAGACTGTGAAGATTCTCACCCAGGCAGCCGTCTGACAATATATAAAGTATACTTAGTGCAGAAAGTGAGTATTGTCAGACGGCTGCCTAGGGTGAGAACTTACACAATCTTGATGATGCATATATTCATATGATTCTTGCAAGGTATTGTGGGTAATGTAGTTCTTTCACGCCAAACACAGCTGAAGACAATAATTGAGTTGTGAAACCAGTGGTTAAAGCCAATAAAATACTTCTTTTATTGATGGGGTTTAATTCACCCAGCACAAGTATGCTTGTTAGCAATATAAATGAGGTTACTTGCTTGCAGTGTTTAAATGGATAACATAAAGTCACAAAGCAAATCAGAAAACAACCTTCAGCTTGTCAGGCAATTAGCTAATGTTTTCTTAGCAAATAATTACCAAATGAAAAGGCACAAAGAAATGAATAAACTTTGCTTGTTAGGTTAACTTCTGCTTATTTTCCACGCAGATCCCAGCAGTGATTCTCCCTTGCTCACACACACAATCAGGTGCAGCTTTAATTACTATCAATTGACCAGCTGAAAGCCTTTAGCTGGCTGGCTGCTACTGTGTGAACCCAAATCCTGCTTTAAGAGCTGTTTGCAGTGGAAATAAAGAACAAAGTTAGGTTTCTTTGTGATGGCTGATGTGTTTGCTCACAGAAAACTAGCAATAGCATTTAGATAGAGAACAGTCCATGTAAATAGTTTCATCTGCTGTATCTCCCCCTTCCTCAATCAGCATAGGGTCACTATCATACATTGGCACAGACGAGTCTTTCATTAAGGCACTATCATGAGAATGCTTATTCCCTTGCTGCCATTCACTATTATATATAGGGTCTGGATCAGTGTTCATACCTGAGCCTCTCCTGCTATCATAATTCCTCTCTGTATAGCCTGGCCAGTATGTAATCCAATTCTGATGTCCAGCCTTCCAATCTTGATCCCTGGACACTGGATCTTTCCTCACATACCTTCTGGCATAGATCTGAAAGTCCCTTCCACGTGTAGTCTTCTCTCTCCCAGGTAGCCACTGGTGATTCCTATCTCTGCCATTCCATTCCTCTGGCTGACACCAGTCCAATGGATTCTGCTGGCACTTGGAATACCTCCCAGTATGAGTACTGCCTTGGACTCTCCCAAACCTGCCAATGG
Organism: Ichthyophis bannanicus; assembly: GCA_033557465.1. Classification (NCBI taxonomy): domain Eukaryota; kingdom Metazoa; phylum Chordata; class Amphibia; order Gymnophiona; family Ichthyophiidae; genus Ichthyophis; species Ichthyophis bannanicus. Next base: position 1,086,857,937 of record CM066032.1, on the reverse strand, counting down.
CCTTTCTTCTCTTCCTTCCAGAGAGTTTCCTTCTCTCTCTATCTGCTTGGCTTGGCTTCTGTTTCTCCAGGTGATACTGGTGCTTGAGCTTGAAGTTGTTGCTGTCTCCTTTCCTGAAGCTCTTTCTGTAGCTGTTACCTGTAGAATAAGCTCTATTCTTATTCTGTTCTAATGTGTGCTCCTCCCTAACACAGCGCAGCTGTGTTGAATCAGGTCCTGCCCTTTGAGATGAGTGCTTAGGGATTACCTCATAGCTCTCTTGATTGCACACACATTTTCTCACTTCAGCCTCCCTCATGGCTGCTGGAAACCTGGTGCATTCTGGGACTGGTAATCTTTTATGTGAAAACTCTGTTTTCTTGCTTCTACCAGAACTGACAGGTTGCTTGTTCAGAGTCACATCATCTTTTCTATAGCTCCTACCTGAGCTATGATAAGCTTCCTTATCACAGTATACCAAAATTGATGATGTCATCCACCTGGGTACAAATGACCTGGCTAGAAACAGTGCCTCTGCAGTTCAAAGGGACTTCCAATGGGAGAGAAACTCAAGCCCATTGCTAACACTGTAGCGTTGTCAGAAGTTCTACCTGTTCATGGTAAGGGGGCAGAAAGTCTGCATCGCATAAACAACTTTAATACATGGCTCCAAACCGTGCAAACAAGGATTTAGATATATAGGCGACTGGGGAAAAAGATGGATCAAAAAGAGCTATATTGTGCTGATGGACTACATCTGTCCATCGCAGGGAAAAGGATCCTGAGTGAAAAATTCAGGTAGTATGTGGACATGCATTTAAACTAGGAGAAGGAGATGATGGATGGAGAAGGACAAGTTTAGGATGTCATTCCCAGCAAAAGCATAATAACATTGGAAACAGGCACACTTTTAAACCACAAATCAATGGCAAGTGGGAAGAGGCGTGTAGAACTAAATCCATGCAAAATACAGGCAAGCCAGCCAACAAATGCTGGGAAGCAATGAGCACAAATGCTCGAAACCTAGCCAACAAAGTTCCTGACCTCGAAGCCGTAATAGTGGAAATGGACTTGGACATTGTGGCCATTACAGAAACATTGCTTAATGAGTCACATGAATGGGATATAGCCATAGCTGGCTATAATCTATTTAGAAGAGATAGAGAGGGTAGAAAAGGAGAAGTAGCCCTATATGTCAAAAGCAATATTAAAGCTGCTGAAATGCAGGGGACGTGGAGAAAAGAAGAAGCACCATGGATTGTGTTGGAACGAGGAGATGGCACTAACATCCATACTGGTGTAGTCTACAGGCCTCCAACTGAAACCGAAGAAATAGATAGAAAATTGATAATTGATATTGCAAAGATAGCCACGAAGGGGGAAGTGATCATATTTGGTGACTTTAATCTACCCGATGTGGATTTGAGTATTCCTTCTGCAAATCTGGAAAGAAGTAAAAAAAAAAAATCTCCAGGAACAAGCAGGAATGTAGTCCTCACATATGGGTATCGTCGGTACCGACGGAGCCTGTGCGGGAACACTCCCCAGCGTCCAATAGGAGCACTTTTGGGAGCATCCCTCAGCACAAGCGCGCTGCCTTCCTGCCTTTCCAACTGTCCCTCTTCAGTTCTTTGTTTTCCGCGGAGCCGACAGGATCTATTCCCTGTCACTGCAGAAAATTCCATCTTTAAATTTCTTTTCTTGTGGTCGCATTTGCCTACCGCATGACACCTCCCGGTACCGCCGGTTCTTTTCTTTTTTTTTCATTAAAAAAAAAAACTTAGGCTTTAGACTGTTTCTTTTCAGAAACTTTTCTCTTTCATGCTAGGCGCCATTTTGGGCACTAGGCCCCATCTTTCTAAAACATGGAAAAGCCAACTAGTGGTTTTAAAAAATGTACTAAGTGTGGCGGTACCATTTCCATCACTGACACCCACGATTGGTGTCTGAAATGTTTAGGACCTGAGCATTCTCCAACTGAATGTCTCTCCTGTATGGGGATGACTAAAAGAGGAAGACAGAACCGGGCTGCAAAGCTCGGTACCCTCTTTTCTTCAGGTGCCAGATGCATTGCATCGATGTCGTCAAGGGCCTCTTCTTCCTCCCATGGATCTCAGGTAACTAAACACAAAAGCCGGTCCTCAAAGGGTAGCTCTCCTGCTAAGCATCGAGAGGCCATTAGCATTGCCCTTGATGGAACCACACCGGCAAAACAGCCCCGGCGGGAGGCTTCGGCTTCCAAAGCATCGATGGGGCTTCAGGATGTTCTCGAGGCCTTAACCTCGCAAGAACTACCTGTGCCATGCTCAGGGGTTCCGGCCATCCTTACCGGTACCGACACCCAAGCATCGGCAGCGTCGATAGGCCAGAGGTTCCTCGCTATCGAACGCAGCATCGCAGCTCTTCTTTCAGCTGCGTTACCAGTGGTCCCAAGGGCACCGGTATCAACATTGACACCGATGCCGGTACCGACACCAGTACAGACCCGGTACAAACACCGACGATACCGGTACCAATGATACTGGCCCCGGTAGGAACTCTTCCCATGCCATCTCTGGCGGGAATTGACAAGGCCGGTACCGGGTCAGCTCGGTACCGACTTCGATTGGTACCGGGATTGTGCTTTGCAGGAGCATCGGGGTCAGGAATACTTTGATTGCTCTGATTACGAAGACTCTGACAATACTGCTGGCACTAGAAGGTTTCTCCTAGAAGATCCCTCTTCTCCCCAATGCAGAATGTCTCCTCCAGAGGACATCTTATTTCAGGATTTCATCCGTGATATGGCCAAAGGTCTTTCAATCACAGTAGCTCCTGAGGAGGAACCCAGAGCAAAGGAATTGGAAATTCTCCAATATCCTAAAGCTCCTAAGGAGGCAGCCACTCTGCCTTTCCATGAAATTCTGCATAGTTTGATGCTCAGAATGTGGGAGACACCTCTGACTATTTCTCCTCACTCTAGGAGACTTGATACTATGTATCAAGTTCCGCCATGTCCTGGATTTCAAAAAACTCAGCTGCCACACCATTCAATTTGAGTGGAATCAGCCATGCATAGGATGAAAAGTGCCAAGAGGCATGCATCCAATCCTCCAGGTCGTGAATGCAGGACTCTGGATGCTTTTGGGCGCAGAACTTTTCAAGCTTCCATGCTTTCAGCTAGGATAAGTTCATATATCCTATATATGGGAATGTTCCTCAAGGAAGACACAGGAGACTTGGAACTTATGAGCCCATTTCTCCCAGATGACAAGAGACAAGATTTTCTTGCTCTAGTTAAGCATGCTTAGGATGTCTCCAAGTTTGTCAATCGTGCAGCCTTTGACTGCTTCGAAAGCATCAGCAGAACCTCTGCTATTGCCATTGGTGCACGACGGATTGCCTGGCTACAGACATCAGACTTGGAGACTTGGGTACAGGACAAGTTAGGCAACATTCCTTGCACGGGTGAGAATCTCTTCGGCAAGAACTGGCAGGAAAAGGCTAACGAGTTAGATGCTGACAATTCTACCTTAGATAGATTGTCAAAGTCTACAGCCACTCAAGCCAAAAGGAAGTCTTATAAAAAACCCTCTTTTAGCAAAAAGAGGAAGTTTTATCCTTCCTATACCCAGCAGAGTCAAACTCCAGGTCAGGTTGCCCAAAAGGGACAAACCAGACAGCAAAAGAAGCCAAAAGGCCCGAGAGCCCAACCAGCTCTCCAGGTTCAGCCCCCTCAAGGGCTTTGACTCCTTCCTAGAGAGCTTTACCTCCCTGCCTCTGAGGGTTCCCCAACCCCCCAATATTCCAGGCAGGTTATGCCACTTTGTCAACAGATGGCATCAGATAACAGCAGAAGATTGGACTTTGTCCATTGTAGGACAGGGGTACAAGCTTCATTTTCACAGCATGCCCCTCCTACAATTCTAAAGCAATTCAATTCACAAACCTCTGCAGGCAATCTGCTAGATCACGAGGTCTCCACACTTCTTGCCCAATGGGCAATAGAGGAAGTACCCATTCTTCAACGGGATGCAGGGTTCTACTCCCGCTATTTTCTTATTCCAAAGAAAACAGGAGGACACAGACCCATTCTAGACCTCAGAAAATTGAACAAATATCTGTTTCAAGAGAAATTCAAAATGATTTCTCTAGGAACTCTTCTGCCATACCTTCAAAGCCAGGATTGGCTTTGCTCTCTAGACTTAAAGGATGCATACACTCACATTTTCATCCATCCAGATCACAGGAAATTCTTATGTTTCCTTTTCAGGGGAAAACATTTCCAGTACAGGGTTCTTCCCTTTGGTCTGGCTTCAGCATCAAGGGTATTCACGAAATGCATGGCAGTAGTAGCTGCATTTCTATGAACCCTGGGGATTTTTGTCTTCCCTTACTTAGACGACTGGCTCATTCGAGCCCCTACAGTTGCAGAGGCCAGCACTGCACTGTCCCACACAATGCAAATCCTCCAATACTTGGGATTGGTAATAAACTTCCCAAAATCTCAACTAGTTCCTTCCCAATGCCTAGAATTCATAGGAGCCTGTCTAGATACCAGACAGGCAAGGGCTTTCCTTCCACAAGCCCGGTGTCCTCGCATAATGCAACTAGCTTCTCAAGCAGCAGGCAAATCCTCCCTCACTGCTCGAGAGCTACTGCAGTTACTGGAACATATGGCATCCACAGTTCATGTAGTCCCATATGCTCGCCTCCACATGCGAGCAGCTCAGTGGACCCTCTCCACACAGTGGACACAGGCCACGGGTTATTTGTCAGACAAAATAATAATCTCTCAACGACTAATTTTGTCCCTCCATTGGTGGCAATCACTAGAAAATCTGACAGTGGGGTCTCCTTTCCATCAACCCCTCTTTCAGGCCACCCTAACAGCAGATGCATCACAGGTGGGTTGGGGAGCACACCTGAATCATCTCTCTACCCAAGGCACCTGGACTCCACAGGAGGTTGGTCTACACATAAACCTGCTGGAATTAAGAGCAATCTATTTAGCTCTTCGAGTATTCCACGCCCAACTCAGCTACAAGACAGTCCTAGTCCAGACGGAAATCAAGTAGCTATGTTCTATGTGAACAAGCAGGGTGGAACAGGCTCTCTGTCGTTATGCAATGAAGCTTTATGACTGTGGGCCCTCCCCAGAGAGCATCAAATTCACCTTCTAGTGGTATATCTTCCAGGCATTCAAAACCTTTGGGCAGACAGACTCAGTCGAGTACTGCTGCCTCATGAGTGGTCCCTCCACCTAGACCAGGTGGCAAAGATATTTCATCTCTGGGGCACTCCAGACATGGACCTCTTTGCTAGTCCACTGAATGCCAAACTTCCCCGGTTCTGTTCCAGGATTCCGGCTTACAACTGTCAGGCAAGGGATGCCTTCCTCCTTCACTGGGGTCAGGACTTCCTTTATGCCTTCCCACCCATTCCCCTCATCCCCAAAACACTTTTCAAGCTTCAGAGAGACAGGGGTTGCATGATTCTCATAGCACCACGATGGCCACGCCAAACGTGGTATGCCCTGCTTCTACATCTCTCTCAAGCGGCACTCTGGAGTTAGGGCATGCTCCATATCTCCTTTCCCAGGAGAACGGGACGCTATGGCACCCAAATCCCCAGTCCCTGCACCTCACGGCCTGGTTGCTGAAAGCTTAGACCTCCAAGATTTCAGCCTGTCCCAACAGGTAAAAGATATCCTTCAGGCTTCTAGGAAACTTTCCACAAGAACATCTTATGCCTTCAAGTGGAAACGTTTTACGATATGGTGCTCCAAGAAGGGATTAAACCCCCTTGTCATACCCTTAGAATCGATACTAGAGTATCTCCTTCACTTATCGAATTCTGGTCTAAAGACTAATTTGGTAAGAGTCCATCTTAATGCAATTGCAGCTTCTTATAAGCCTCTGAATGGACAACCAATTTCCTCTCATCCACTCATATCAAGATTTATCAGAGGCCTTTTATTAACTAAACCTCCCATCAAGCCACCACCGGTGGCATGGGATATAAATCTAGTTCTCGGGCAGCTCATAAAGCCGCCTTTTGAACCTTTGGCCACTACAGCCCTTAGGTTTTTGACCTGGAAGGTCATCTTCCTAATTGCAATCACCTCTGCCCGTCGCATTAGTGAATTGCAATCTTTAGTGGCTGACCCTCCTTATACTAGGTTTCATGATGATAAGTTTGTTCTTCAAACTCACCCACACTTTATGCCAAAGGTGGTTTCGCCTTTTCATTTAAATCAATCAATTTCTCTTCCTGTATTTTTTCCGAGGCCTCACGCCTCTCATGCAGAAAGAAACCTTCATACTTTGGATTGTAAAAGGCCCTTAGCCTTTTACATACAAAGAAGACAGCAACATAGAAAGTCCTCACAACTTTTTATAGCTTTTGACCATAGTCATTTGGGACTTCCAGTCTCCAAAAGAACTTTAACTACATGGATTGCCCAATGCATATTCTTTGCTTATGAGAGTAAGGGTCTTCCTCTTCAGGACCATGTCGCGGCTCATAATGTGAGAGCCATGGCAGCTTCTATGGCTAATCTCTACTCTGTGTCTATCGATGACATTTGTCGAGCAGCCACCTGGGCTTCGGTACACACCTTTACAGCCCACTACTGCCTGGATAAAGCCTCCCGTCGGGATGCCTTTTTTGGCCAAGCTGTTCTTCAAAATCTCTTTCAGACCTAAATCAACTCCTACCCACCAACCCTTGTGGAATGCCAGAGATCCATGGGAGGAAGGATTCCCACCCTCTAGGGTGGCACCTTCCTGGGGCTGTCTCCCTGGCATCTTCAGCTAGGGAGTCCCCATATGTGAGGGTTACATTCCTGCTTGTTCCTGGAGATAGCGTAGTTACTCACCTGCAACAGGTGATGTCCGGGAACAGCAGGAATTTAGTCCTCACAACCCACCCGCCTCCCCTAGGAGTTGTCTCTCTATCTTTTTGTCTCTTTCCTCTCTCCCTCTATCCTTTCACTCAGCTACAAACTTAACTGAAGAGGGACAGTTGGAAAGGCAGGAAGGCAGCACGCATGTGCTGAGGGATGCTCCCAAAAGCGTTCCTATTGGATGCTGGGGAGCGTTCCTGCGCAGGCTCCGTCGGTACCGATGATACCCATATGTGAGGACTAAATTCCTGCTGTTCCCGGAGATCACCTGTTACAGTTGAGTAACTACGCTTTGTGGATGCCTTCCAAGATGCGTTACTTAGACAAATGGTGATGCTGGATTTAGTGCTCATCAACGGAGATAACGTGTCAAATATCCGGGTGGGTGCTCATTTGAGCAGCGGCGATCATCTCACAATGTGGTTTGAGATAAAAGCCAAGGCAGAGTCCAATCATAGCAAGTTCAAAATCCTAGACTTCAAAAACACTGGCCAGTAAAATGGCCAAGTACGTGAAGGAGGAGTTGGCAGGGTGGAATGGGTTAAGGAAAGTGGAATTGCAATGGGCTAAACTAAAGGAGGCAATAAAAGGGGCAACAGATACATATGTAAGGAAAGTAAATAAAAGCAAGAGGAAAAGGAAACGTATTTGGTTCTCCAAAGAAGTGGCAGCATTTATAAAGGCAAAAAACTCAGCTTTCATAAAATTCTGAAGCTCGCAAACAGAGGAATGCAGAAAGGAATACAAGATCAAACTAAAAGAGACGAAAAGAGAAATAAGGATATTAAAATTCAAGGCATACAAAAAGATGGCTAAAGATGTGAAGTGTGGCAACAAAACTTTCTTCTTTTGGGAGAAGAAGAAAATCAGAGGTGGAATTGCAGGACTCAAGAGTGCCAGGAACAGATTTGTGGAAAGTAACATTGAAAAAGCAAAAATGCTAAACAAATACTTCTGCTCTATTTTTACTAAAGAAAATCCTGGAGAAGGACTACCTCTGATTCCCAAATATAGAAAGGAGAATGGAGTAGATACCATACCATTCACAGAAGATGATGTGTTAGAACAGCTTGCAAAGGCCATGGGACCGGATGGGATACATCCCAGGATACTGAAGGAGCTCAGAGAGGTTCTTGCAGGGCCATTAAAGGATGTTTTTAATAGGTCCTTGGAGACAGAAGTTCCACAAGACTGGAGAATGGCTGATGTGGTACCTCTTCACAAAAGTGGTAGCAGGAAAGACGTGACAGCCTACAGGCCAGTAAGCCTTAACTTGGTTGCAGGAAAAGTAATGGAGGTGCTCCTGAAATAGCGAATGGTGGACTTTCTCGAAACCAACAGGTTGCATGATCCGAGGCAACATGGTTTTATCAAAGGACGATCTTGCCAAACAAATCTGATTGAGTTCTTTGACTGGGTGACCAGAGAACTGGATCAAGGGCATGCGATGGTTGTCATCTACCTGGATTTCAGCAAAACCTTTGATACTGTTCCTCATAGGAGGCTTATCAATAAACTCAACAGCTTGGGGATGGGTCCCAAGGTGGTGAACTGGATCAGAAATTGGTTGACTGACAGACGACAGAAGGTGATGATAAATGGAACTCACTTGGATGAAGGGAAGATGATTAGCGGTGTGCACCAGGGTTCGATCCTGGGATCGGTACTGTTCAATGTATTTGTGAGTGATGTTGCTGAAGGTCTGAGTGGAAAAGTCTGTCTTTTTTCAGATGACATAAACATTTGCAACAGAGTGGACACCCCTTAGGGAGTGGAGAACATGAGGAGAGATCTACAAAAGCTGGAAGAATGGTCTAATGCTTGGCAGTTAAAATTTAATGTGAAGAAGTGCAGTGTCATGCACTTGGGAAGCAGAAATCCAAGGGAATTATATGCGATAGGAGGCGAGAGGTTGGTGTGCATGGACCAGGAAACGGACCTTGGAGTAATTGTTTCTGAGGATCTCAAGGTGGTGAAACAGTGCAACAAGGCGGTGGCAAAAGTCAGAAGGATGCTAGATTGCATACAAAAGTTATTACTAGCAGAAAGGAAGAGGTACTAATGTCGCTGTACAAGTCGCTGGTGAGGCCTCACTTTGAATATTGTGTTCAGTTTTGGAGATCATATCTAGCAAAGGATATAAAGACTGGAAATGTTCAGAGGAAGGTGACCAAAATGACTTGAAGACCTAAATATGTACACTCTGGAGGAGAGGAGAGACAGGGGAGATATGATTCAGACCTTTAAATACTTAGAGTATTAACAAACAATCAAACCTCTTCCAAAGATGGGGAAACTGTAAAACTAGAGGGCATAACATGAAGCTGCAAGGGGTAAATTGAAAGGGAATGTTAGGAAATACTTTTTCACTGAAAGGGTGGTGGATGCTTGGAATGCCCTCCCGATGTATGTAGTGGGGGCAAACACAGTGACAGAATTCATTTATGGCATGGGACAGACACAGTGGATCCCTTTATAGCAACAGGATAAAATTATAATAAACATAACTATCTCTTATATCTGAACAAATAGGGGTGACCTGCACAGAGCAGTAGGTACACTTCTAAACAGATGCATTCGGAGGGGCGATCCTCATGGAGACGCAGGTGCACCTACTCTTGCCGCAGACTAGATGGACCATGCTGGTCTTTATCTGCCGTCATATACTATGTTGCTATGTTACAATGACTCTAAACATACTGCTAAAGCTGGTTTAAAGGGAAACATTTAAATGTCTTGGAAAGGCTCAGTCAAAGCCCAGACCTCAGTCCGATTGAGAATCTGTGGCATTACTTGAAGATTGCTGTACACTAACACAACCCATCTAATTTGAAGGAGTTGAAGCAGTTTTGCTTTAAGCAATGCGTGAAAATCCCAGTGGCTAGATATGCTAAGCTAATAGAGACATATACTCCAAAAGACTTGCAGCTATAATTGCAGCAAAAAGTGGCTCTATAATGTATTGACTTTGTGGTGTGAATACATATGCACACTCATGCTTTCAGGGATTTTTTTCATAATTATTGTTTATCACAATAAAGGATATTTTGCTCCTTCAAAGTCGTAGGCACGTTGTGTATATCACATGGTGCTAACCCCCAAAACTCCATTGTAATTCCAGATTGTAATGTGACAAAACAGGACAAACACTGAGGGGATGAATACTTTTGCAATGCATTGTATATAAAAACGAATGTATATATATGAATAATAGTATTGTACTTTTTAAGATTTGCTGTTTTTTCCTACTATGTATCTTGATAGAGTTCGCATTAATATTGGCCTTCAAATACACTCTGTCTTTCTTGACCCTATTCGACAGTAAGTTTTATAGTGCTTCGTGTATCTGCTTTATATTCACACAAGTTGATTCCTCCCCTATGTGAACACCTATCACCTGTCCTTCTTGACGTATGTATTTTTTTGTCTATATGGTATTTTATGCACATTTCCTTTTTGCATGAGTATATGTAATGTTTTAGTGGTTCTTACCTTATCTTATCTATAGCTATTATTTATTAATTTTAGAGTTACACTTATTTATTGAAAGTTAAGAAATTCCTACTTTATGGAGAAATTCTCTCACTTTTTATGCTTTTTTTTTTAATTCTCTGCTGTAACTGTAATTTTTTTTCCTAAATTGTGATGAAATTTCCTACCAGTCCTGGTGATGCGTAACCCCCCTCACAGGGAAGAATCAGATGGTTGGTGTTTGTTTCTAGAAAATGCTGTTTTGGGAAGATAAAAACCCCTGTCCTCTGGAAATTGGAATGTACACTTAGCAGTGTGGACAGGAATAAGTGTACAGGCTGAGTGGAGCAGTTTCTTTTTTTTTCCCCTTTATCTAGCATATTATAGTGGTAATTTGAAACTGCTGATTCAACACTTGCAGCTGAATGAGCCTTTATAGTTTGGTGTAAATTGACAGCCATATTTCAATAAATATTACAATCATCATTTTAAGCAAGAAACTTGATCCCAGCTCCCGTATAATGGCGGCAGCTTTGTAAATGTCATGGTCTTTGAGCAACCTTTTGTGAACGTCAGGAATGGGGATGCCTGAGAAATCTCATGCCTGGCAGTCATTTCTTCCATAGCGAAGGGGTACAGGGCCGGTCTAACCATGAGGCAGACTAGGCGGTCGCCTACTATGGCAGCTTCGGCGGGGGGGGGGGGGGGGGGGGGGGAGACATTCAAAACTAGATTTTGACAGCAAGGGGAGGTCATAAGGTGTAAGGTTTGCCTGGTGTTCTAACAACTTGAACCAACTCTGAGGCTAGCCCTAAAGGGAGCTAACACAGAAAATAGGGACTTTTTCCCCTTCTTATATCCTCTCTGACTACATGCCCAAGCAGCTAGCGTCATCTCGCTGGGCTCAAGGGTCAGAGGGAAATCTCTTCTGTGGCTCACCTCTGTGCCACCCTGCAACGTGCAGGAATGCCCACAGTGGTGATAGCGGTCTTCCACCCCCAGGACTGGGCTTGCCCTATCAGACCAGAAATTGCTGCCTGAGGAACAGCACTGTCCAAGAATAAAGATTTTACAAATCTCTATAGTTCTATTCACTGCTCTCATAGCTGACATATACAATTACTACTGCTACTATGAGTTCTAAAGCATCGCCAGATGTACACAGCGCTGTACAGACAGGGACAAGAGAGAGAGTCCCTGCTTCACAGAGCTGACTGTCAAGATTAACGTGCATGACAAGTGATATTCTAGAGCAGGGGTCTCCAATTCTGGTCCTAGAGGTCCGCAAACCAGTCAGGTTTTCAGGATGTTCCGAATGAATATGCATGAGATAAATTTGAATACAATGGGGCAGTGCATGCAAATATATCTCGTGCATATTCATTAGGGACATCCTGAAAACCTGACTGGTTTGCGGACCTCCAGGACCGGAATTGGAGACCGCTGTTCTAGAGCGTTAGTTTCCTGTCTGTGGTCTGTGGACCCTGGCAGTCCGTGAGACCATTACAGGGAATGCACAGGACACAGAAAAGAGAATAAAGAGAGTTAGACTGGAGGGAACTGGTTGAGGGAAAGAAGAGTCAAAGAGACTGAGACTAGTAGGGACTCACTATTGGGAAGAAGGACTGAGACTGGAGGGAGGGAAACAGAGGAAGGAGAAGGGAGTTAAAGAAGACTAATAGGGACAGGCTTTGTATTGAGGGGAAGGGGTCCGGGCAAGCCCAGCTCAACCATCAGGCAAATTTGGCGGTCGCCTAGGACATCAGCTTTTGGGTGCAGCAAAGAGAGGGCCATTCAAACCTAAAAAATAGATTCTGACAGCCGGGGGGATGGGGGACGGACTAGGTTTTACGAAGTTCTTTGCTCCCTATATCACAGAAGATTCTTATTAAATAAAGACTGCTATAGTTTGGCGAGTTTGGAATTAATGCTGGTCCAAGCCTTCTAGCTGTGAAGTACTTCTACTGCTAATCTAGTGCACCAAATCCACGGCTCTTGTGCTCTGCTGCTTGTTTATTTTTGGGTAAATCCATCATTATGCCATATTCCATCTGTACTGGAATCATTTATCTCCAGGAACAAGCAGGAATGTAGTCTTCACATATGGATATCGTCGGTACCGACAGAGCCTGCACGTGAACGCTCCCCAGCGTCCAATAGGAAAGCTTTTGGGAGCATCCCACAGCGCCTGCGTGCTGCCTTCCCGCCTTTCCCAACTGTCCCTCTCCAGTTCTTCGTTTTCCGTGGAGCCGACAGGTCGCACATCCTGCCACCGCAGAAAAAATTCCCTTCTATTCTTCTTTTTGTGATCACATCTGCCTTCCCTCGACGCTACCCCCGTACCGCCTGTTCTTCTTTCTTTTTTTCTAAAAAAACAAAAAAAACCCAACTTTCTTTCTGGAGTCTTTCCAGTATTTTTCTCTTCAGGTGCCACGCGCCATTTTGGGCACTAGGCCCAACTTTTTCCTTCAGAATGGAAAAACCCGCTTTGAGTTTTAAAAAATGTTCTAAGTGTGGCGATACCATCTCCGTCACCGACACCCATAAGTGGTGCCTCAAATGTTTAGGTCCTGACCACTATATTTCAGAGTGTGTTGCCTGTGGGATGATGTCAAAAAGGGGCCGGCAAAACCGAGCTACTAAACTTAGCAGCCTTTTTCCCTCCGATGCAGCCTCCGTGGCATCAACGTCTTCCAGGGCTTCGTCTTCCTCCCATGGATCTCAGGTAACTAAACATAAATCTAGCCGGTCCTCAAAGGGTAGATCTACTTCTAGACATCGAGATGCCTCTGGCGTTGCCCTTGAGGGACTTTCACTGACAGAATTGCCCCGGCGAGAGGCTTCGGCTTCCAAAGCACTAACGGGGCTCCAGGATGTTCTCAAGGCTTCACCCTCGGCAGAACTACTGGTGCCATGCTCTGGGGTGCCGGCCGCTTCATCCGGCACTGATACCCAAGCATCAGCACTGTTGACAGACCAGAGATTCTTGGCTCTTGAACGCAGTCTGGCGGCTCTTCTCGATGCCCCTGAAACCGCTTCAGACAATTCAACCGGTACCTGCAACGACTCCGCTGCTGGCACCGACTGCATCGACATCGGCAGGTATTCTACCGGGTCCGAGTCATGCGTGTCTATCCGGCATCGACAAGTCGGTACCGGACCACTCTGATGCCGACTTCGATCGGTACCGGTACTGTGCCTTGCACAATCACACGGATCAGAGATACTTCGAATCCTCTGAGTCTGAAGACTCTGAAAGCTCTGCCGATACCAGAGTACCTCTTCCTGAGGATTCTTTTTCTCCTCAGCGTAGAATGTCTCCACCAGAGGATATGTCCTTTCAGGACTTTATCCAAGATGTGGCTCGAGGTCTTTCCATCACAGTGGCTCCTGAAAAAGAGCCTAAGGCAAAGGAATTAGAAATCCTACAATACCCTAAAGCTCCCAAGGAGGCAGCTACCTTACCTATTCATGAGATCTTGCATAATATCATGTTAAGTATATGGGAAATACCTCTAACCACATCTCCTCACTCTTGAAGACTCGACACTATGTATCGAGTTCCTCCTTGTCCTGAGTTTCAGAAGACTCAGTTACCACACCATTCCATGGTGGTGGAATCAGCTATGAGAAGAATAAAGAGTGCAAAAAGGCATGCATCTAATCCTCCAGGACGTGAGTGTAGGACTCTTGACGCCTTTGGACGTCGAACCTTTCAGGCTTCTATGCTTTCTGCTAGGATCTATTCCTATATCTTGTATATGAGAATGTTCCTTAAGGAGGTCACAGGAGATTTAGAGCTTATGAGCCCTCTCCTTCCTGATGATAAGAGGCAAGGTTACCTCGCCCTTGCAAACATGCTCAGGATGTTTCCAAGTTTGTGAATCGTGCAGCCTTTGACTGCTTTGAGTGCATAAGCAGAACCTCTGCCATTGCCATAGGTGCACGTAGCATTGCTTAGCTCCAGGCATCTGACTTGGAAATTTGAGTACAGGATAAATTAGGGAATATTCCTTGCACAGGAGAGAATCTCTTTGGCAAGAATTGGCAGGAAAAAGCTAATGAGATAGATACGGACAGTATCACTTTTGATAGATTGTCTAAATCTACAGCTGATTCTGCGAGGAAAAAATCCTCTAAGAAACCATTCTTCAGTAAGAAGAAGTTGTTTTATCCCTCCTATACCCAGCAGGGGGCATTGTTTAGGTCAGTCTGCCCAAAAGGGACAGCAGCAACTACCTAGGCAAAGAAAGACAAAAGCAGCTAAGCCTCAACCGGCTCGGCAGACTCAGCCTCCACAGGGGCTTTGACTCCTATCTAGAGATTTTGCCTTCCTGGCCCTGAATGGCCCAGAACCCTCCACCATCCCAGGAAGGTTATGTCATTTTGCCCCCAGATGGGGTCAGATAACAGCAGAAAATTGGACTCTGTCTATTGTAAGAGGGGTACAAGCTTCATTTCCTCAGCATGCCCCCTCCTACAATGGTAAGACAGTTCAATTCTCAGACCTCTCTCAATGACCCGTTAGGTCAAGAGGTCACTGTGCTTCTTGCTCAAGGGGCAGTAGAAGAGGTACCCATTCCCCAATGGGGTACTGGGTTTTACTCCCCCTATTTCCTTATTCCAAAGAAAACAGGAGGACACAGACCCATTTTAGACCTCAGAGAATTGAACAAATTCCTGTTCAAAGAGAAGTTCAAATTGATTTCTCTAGGAACTCTGCTACCATACCTTCAGAGTCAGGATTGGC
Organism: Ichthyophis bannanicus; assembly: GCA_033557465.1. NCBI lineage: Eukaryota > Metazoa > Chordata > Amphibia > Gymnophiona > Ichthyophiidae > Ichthyophis > Ichthyophis bannanicus. Next base: position 1,086,842,851 of record CM066032.1, on the reverse strand, counting down.
TGTGTTCTCTAGATCTCAAGAATGCATTCACTCATGTTCTCATCCACCCAACTCACTGAAAGTTCCTTCGCTTTCAGTTTCAAGGGAAGCACTACCAATACAGGGTTCTTCCCTTTGGCCTGGCCTCTGCACCAAGGGTGTTCACAAAATGCATGACTGTGGTGGCAGCATTTCTCCGCACCCTGGGAATATTCGTCTTCCCTTACTTAGACGACTGGCTCATTCGAGCCCCTTCAGAACCAGAGGCCAGGGTTGCTCTCTCTCACACAATGTGCATCCTTCAGTATTTGGGACTTGTCATAAACTTCCCAAAATCCAGCCTTGCTCCCACTCAGTCCCTAGAGTTTATAGGAGCTCTGCTGGATACCAGACAGACAAGGGCTTACCTTCCACAGCCCCGCTGCCTTCGCATTGTGCAATTAGCTTCCCAAGCAGTGCTAACGCCTCATCTCACTGCTCGGGAAATGTTACAATTGCTAGGCCACATGGCATCCACCGTGCATGTGGTTCCTTATGCTCGCTTCCATATGGGGGCAGCCCAGTGGACTTTATCCACTCAGTGGAGTCAGGCGTCAGGTTGCTTGTCAGACAAAATAGCAAACTCAGATCGCCTTATTTTCTCCCTCCGATGGTGGCAGCCACCCCAAAACCTTTTGGTGGGGTCTCCTTTTCAGCAACCCCTTCCCAAAGCCACTCTAACAACAGATGCTTCACAAGTGGGTTGGGGAGCCCACCTACAAGGTCTCTCTACTCAGAGTACCTGGACTCCACAGGAGCTCTATTTACACATCAGTCTCCTGGAACTCAGAGCAATCTTCCTTGCTCTTCGAGTATTCCACACCCAGCTCAGCTACAAGACAGTCCTAGTTCAAACGAACAATTAAATAGCCATGTTCTATGTGAACAAGCAGGTTGGAACAGGCTCTCTGTCGCTCTGCAACGAAGCTTTGTGACTATGGGCCCTCACCAGAGAGCATCAGATTCATCTCCTTGTGGTGTATCTTCCAGGCATTCAAAGCTCTTGGGCAGACAGACTCAGTCGAGTACTGCTTCCACACGAATGGTCTCTCCATGCAGACCAGGTGGCCAAGATTTTTCAAATTTGGGGAACCCCGGACATTGACCTCTTTGCAAGTCTGCTGAATTCCAAACTTCCCCGGTTCTGTTCCAGAATTCCGGCTCAGCGTTGTCAGGCCAGGGTTGCTTTCCTCCTCCATTGGGGTCAGGGCTTCCTGTATGCCTTTCCACCCATTTCCCTAATTCCCAAAACCCTGTTCAAGCTTCAGAGAGACAGAGGTCATATGATTCTCATAGCTCCACGTTGGCCACGGCAACTGTGGTATCCTCTGCTCCTACATCTCTCTCAAGCTCCGCCTCTGGAGTTAGGATCTGCTCCAAATCTCCTTTCTCAAGAGGATGGGATGCTGTGGCATCCCAATCCCCAGTCTATGCATCTCAGGGCCTGGTTGCTGAAAGCCTAGAACTTCACGGTCTTAACCTTTCCCAGCAGGTAAAGGATATCCTTTATTTATTTATTTATTTTATTTTTCTTATATACCGCACTCTTAAAAATCAGCACAGTTTACATACAACTGTATTGTACCAGGTAGGTGAATCATAGGCACGTACAATGAACAGGAAATTAAACTTGGATTTCAACTGGGAAAACTATGTACAACAAAATCGAGTATCTACAGTCTGTAATTACAATATGTGTATCCATGGACGGTGAGTCATGTGTTCAAGGTTGGGTGCATGGTGGATGAAGTCAGGTTGGAGGGTTGCAAGTAGTGCAAGAGAAAGAAATGGTGTTTAATCGCTTTTCTGAATTGGGCTAGATCTGTTATGGCTCGGATGGATGTTGGGAGTGCATTCCAGCAACTGGGGGGGCATAGAACTTAAATGCTCTGTTCCTTGTTGTCTTAGTGCATTTTGTTATTTCGCTAGGGATCTGTAGGGTGTTGGCTGTGCATGTTCTCCTTTCTCTGTTCGCTGACATGGGGAGGACAAGTTTCATTAGGGCAGTAGGGGCTATTTTGTTGATAACCTTGAAGGTTATGATGATTACCCTTATAGGATAGCCGACAGTATACAGGAAGCCAATGTAAGTCCTTAAGGACCGGGGTGATGTGATCACCTCTAGCGGCTCCATTCAGAACACCTGCAGCGGCATTCATGGCTAACTGTTGGGGGTTTAAGGTGTTTTTGGGTAGGCCCTGTAAGATTACATTGACATAATCAAAGTGGGGGATCACCAGTGCCTGGAAAACTGATATGAAGTCCTCAGGTTGCAGTAGGGGTCGAAGATGTCGTAGAGTTCGTTTCTTATAGTAGATTTGTTTGATGGTGTTGCTGATGTGATCTTTGAAATTGAGCTGTTGATCTAATGTGACGCCTAGGTGGCGGATGTTGGGTTTGCTCGAGAGTTCTGCATCTCTTGTCTTTATGGTTGTCGGAGGCGAGAAGGACTGGTTTCTAGTGACAAATATTACGTCAGTCTTGTTAAAGTTGATCTTGAGGCTCTGGGAGATGAGCCAGTCAGTTAGGGCATCGAAGCAGTTTATCAGTTGGGTGAAGTCCGGATTTTCAATCATGAATGGGGTAAAGAGCAGCACGTCGTCCGCATAGAGCAGGCATGATATGTTAAACGAGTGTATTATTTCGCAAATAGGTTGCATATAGATATTGAATAGGAGTGCAGAGAGAGACGAGCCTTGGAGTACACCGTGCTGTTGTTGGAAAGGCTGGGAGGTTGTGGTTCCTGTTCTAACCTGCTGCCACCTGTCGGTTAGATAGGATTTGCACCAGCGCCAAGCTGATTCAGTTATCCCTTTATCTTGAAGCTGCACCAGGAGTTGTTCGTGGTTCACGGAGTCGAAGGCTTCTGCAATGTCTAGGAAAATAAGAGCGTACCCTTGTTTAATGTTGTCGATCCCGGTGATAAGTGTATTGATGAGAGTGGTGAGAAGCGTTTCAACACCGTGGGATTCTCTGAATCCGTGTTGGCTTGGGTCAAGTGGAGCGTTAGAGTCAATGTGCTCCTGAATCTGTCGTTGTACAGCCTTCTGTATTCTTTGCTAGTAGCGGGATGCTGGATATGGGTCGGTATGACTCAACCTTCTGAGCGTTTAGTTTGGCATTCTTTAAGAAGGGTCTGATGAATGTCTGCTTAAGGCTTGAGGGGAATTGTCCAGAGGAGAAGGAGTGGTCAATGATTTTGAATATTATCGGGCTGACCTCATAGCGTAGTGACCTTATCCAGAAAGCTGGACAAGGGTCATTAGGGGCAGTGGTGGCGTTGATATTCGCTATGATGCTCTCTAAGCTTGTTTCTGACGGTGTAGAGAAGGAGGTGAGTTGCTTGGGTGGGTTCGTGGTAGGGCAGGATGGCGTAGCTTTGCTGATGTTATTGGTTTTGGCTATCATGTAATCTGCATAGTCTTGCGGTTGTATCGAGGCTGTTTGTGAAGCTGATGGTTCCTTCGTTAAGGTCTTCACTATGTTGAATAAGTCGTGGGGCTTATTCAGGGATCGACTTAGAAGATCAGAGTGGTATTCTTTGATTTTGGAGGATATTAAACCTCGGTGGGTTTGCAGGTGGGAGTTGTAGAGTATCTGGTCTGTTGTGGCCCGGGTGCGTCACCATTTTGTTTTCTAATTTCCTCAGTGTTCTTAGTGAGGTCTTTAGTTCAGCGGTATACCAGCGTGCGGGTTCTCTCTTCTTTGGTTGCTTTTCCGTGGTATGTGGTTTCACTTGGGTAGGTATGTGTGCAAAGGAACTCAGGTTGTTATTCCATGAGTCCAGCACCTCTTCGAGATTCGATGATGTAGTCTTGATATTAGGGAGGACATTTTTGATGATGTCCTCTCTGTCAAAGGGTCTGAAGCGTCTGGTGTAGGATGCTCGTGTTTCAGTTCGTTTTGAAGCTTGTTCTCTTTCATGAAGCGAGGGTAATTGAAAACTGATTAGATTATGGTCGGACCATGGTACAGGGGAGATAGTTACGTTGAACTCATGGTCAGGCTTGATCTCAGGACGAGGGCTGAAAATAAGGTCTAGCGTGTTTCCTTTTTGGTGTGTGGGGGAATCAACTATCTGGTCGTAGTGTAGGTTGCTGAGTGCTTCGAGGAAGGCTCTGGAGTGGATATCCTTTAGGGCTGGCAGGTTAAAGTCTCCCAGAATCCAGTTTGGCTTTTGTGTGTTTCGAGGATTGTATGCTAGTTCAATTATTGTTGCCAGATCATCAGTGTATGAGGAAGGGGATCTGTAGATCAGGCTGATTGTATTGCAGTTGTTAGCTATAGTGATAGTGTCAAGGTGAGTTGAGCTGTTAGAGCTGGTTGTCTGGTAGTGTAGTTCTGTTATAACCAGAATGAATGCACCTCCTCCCCTGCGGTCGACTCTGTGACAGGTGTGGATGGAGAAGCCGGGGGGGGGGGGGGGTGAGGGGTGAGGTGGTTGATGAGGATAGAATCAGAGCTGTTAAGCCACGATTCTGTCACTAGTAGCATGTCTAGGCTGAGTTGCGATATGAGGGCAGGGATGACTGGCCACTTTTTACAGACAGAACGTGCATTTATGAGAGCACATTTTAGGTTGCATGTGTTATGGGGTTGCTTGGATTTCGTGGGACGTAGAAGTGGAATGTGGATTAGGTGGGGGTGGGAGTTCTGAGAGTGTTCTGATGGTGAGTGGTAAGCATTGCTATGGTCTCTCCTACTATGCCCTCTTATGATCATTATTGTGCTGTGGTTGGATGCCTTGGAGAGAGACCTATTAAGGGCATTACTGAGTAGGTATAGGATGCTTAGGATTATGCTGGGGGAGAGCATTTTACTGAGTTTTTCTGGGTTTCTGTCGTCCTGATATACACAGTACACAGTGCACAGTAAATTATTAATACCTGCAGTGTGACTACTCGTGGTACACAGTGATGTTACTAAATACTTGCGGTGTAAATTCTTACAGTAGTAAGGTTATTAATACTTGCAGTGTTGCACAATCAATACACATTGAAAAATTATTAACACTTGCTGTTGAATAGTATGGTTGGCAATAAAGAAAAAGATAACTTGCAGAACGTTTTAAATTTGATAATAAAAACTGGTTAATGGAGAGCAGTTCTGGTTCTTAGATAAGGTATGTTCTCACAGAGTAGGTAGGTTTTGAGTTCAATGCAGGTCGGTTTTAGTGTAATTTAAGCTGTGACTGCTGCTAGTGGTGTCCTCAATGGGCAAGTTCAGCTGAGGGAGAGGGGGGAGCTTGGACTTCTGTTGTTGGTTGCTTTTCGGGCCGCCGCCAAAGGGCCCTCTGGCAAGGCCCTCAGGCGCGGGTGCGCCCATCAGCTCCTCCTCTTGAACCCCCAGGGCTGCCTGGATTGGGCAGCACATGTCAGCTGGGCGGCTGGGGGAGCGGTGATGTCGGCAGCAGCTTTAATCCCTCCTGGGAGAGCTGCAGTAGGCTGAAGAGGCTTCGGTCCGGGTCCCACTTGCTTTTTGAACCCCCGGGGCTGCCTGGATTGGGCAGCACATGTCAGCTGGGCGGCTGGGGGAGCGGTGATGTCGGCAGCAGCTTTAATCCCTCCTGGGAGAGCTGCAGTAGGCTGAAGAGGCTTCGGTCTGGGTCCCGCTTGCTTTTTGAACCCCCGGGGCTGCCTGGATTGGGCAGCACGTGTCAGCTGGGTGGCTGGGGGAAGCCTTCCGTAAGACGCTCTTATGCATTTAAGTGGAAAAGGTTTACCGTATGGTGCTCTCAGAAGGGTCTTAACCCTCTTGCGATACCTCTGGAATCATTACTGGAGTATCTCCTTCATTTATCAAATGCAGGGCTTAAGACCGATTCAGTGAGAGTTCATTTGAGTGCTATTGCAGCTTCTTTCAAGCCTCTAAATGGACAACCTATTTCCTCTCATCTGCTCATAGCGAGATTTATGAGAGGCCTTTTTTAAAGTAAGCCTCCCATTAAGCCACCACCAGTGGCATGGGACTTAAATCTGGTTCTTGGGCAGCTCCTGAAACCGCCTTTTGAACCATTAGCCACTACCTCTTTGAAATTCCTTTTCTGGAAAGTCATCTTTCTTATTGCAATCACATCAGTACGTCGCATCAGTGAATTGCAAGCGTTGGTGGCTGATCCTCCTTATACAAGGTTCCATCATGATAAGGTAGTCCTTAGGACTCATCCACACTTTATACCAAAGGTGGTTTCAACTTTTCATTTAAACCAAGTGGTATTCTTCCCAAGGCCTCACGCCTCAAATGCAGAAAGGAATCTTCATACTTTGGACTGTAAAAGGGCTTTGGCCTTTTACTTGCAAAGGACACAGCAACATAGAAAGTCCTCACAACTCTTCGTTGCTTTTGATCCTAGTCATTTGGGACTTCCAGTCTCCAAAAGAACACTGTCCAGCTGGATTGCACAGTGTATATCTTTTGCCTATGAGAGTAAGAACCTTCCTCTTGAAGGCCATGTCACAGCTCACAATGTGAGAGCCATGGCAGCCTCTATGGCTCATCTTCACTCTGTGTCTATGGACGACATCTGTCGAGCAGCTACTTGGGCTTCGGTACTGCTTAGACAAGAACTCCCGCCGGGATGCCTTGTTTGGTCAGGCTGTATTTCAACACCTGTTCCATACTTAATCAACTCCTACCTACCATCCCTGGTAGGATGCCAGAGATCCATGGGGGAAAGTGGAGCCCTTTCACAGGGGCACACAACTTCTGGGGACTTCTCCCTGACATCTGCAGCTAGGGAGTCCCCATTGTGAAGACTACATTCCTGCTTGTTCCTGGAGATAGCATAGTTACTCACCTGTAACAGGTGATCTCCGGGAACAGCAGGAATTTAGTCTTCACAACCCACCCACCTCCCCTAGGAGTTGTATCTCTCTATCTCTCTCTCTCTCTTTTCCTTTCTCTTTGTCTCAGCTTTAAACTCAACTGGAGAGGGACAGTTGGGAAAGGCGGGAAGGCAGGACGCAGGCGCTGTGGGATGCTCCCAAAAGCTTTCCTATTGGACACTGGGGAGCGTTCCCGCGCAGGCTCCGTCGGTACCAATGATACCCATATGTGGACTAAATTCTTGCTGTTCCCGAAGATCACCTGTTACGGTGAGTAACTATGCTTTCTTGCTTCTTCCCCACCTCTTGCAGTGAGGAAGCTGTTAATCAGTGCACAAACTACACTTCAGGCTTCATTTAATCTTTCCTCAAATGTATTTGAGATGCATTTCCACTTCAGTTTGGAACACATTGCGAGTGCGATTTTGCATAGGACCTCTATGTGGGGACATGGGACTTCCAAGTCTGAGTACTCACAAGATCCAGGTTCTTTTACAAATGACCTTCTGAAAACAGAGCCTCTTATAAACGTATAGAAGGATACGGAATAGTACACCTCTTAAGTCTTGGCACGCCCAATGGTGACAGCGATTTTAATTAGGACCATGTTTAAAAAAAGGGGATCTGCGTGTGGTTTTGGTGACACATATCTATGTGCTGATTTCGGTATGCATAGATGACGCTTACATGCGTGAGCGTCAGATTTTATAAAGCTGCACATCTAAATGTAGCCAATGAGGAAGTCTGCAGAGAAGCTTTAATTTGTAGACATGTGGACATTTCAGAGAGATCAGCAAGGGCCTTCTTGGCCCTTTAACGAATAGTGTGAACCCCTAGTCCAAATGGCCCTTACTTTACCTTTACGCCTGCCATGGAGAAGGTATAAATGATGATGCCCAACTTTTGCTAAGGCTATGTGTATTCCCCATGTAAAATTAGAAATACATGTCAAATTTTGTTCCTGCCCAAACCATACCCACATCCCAACCCCTTCCAATTTATACATCCCACGATTCTTACATGCATCGATAGCAGTTTTCTAAAATTGCATTTACATGTGTTGGCCATTTCCATATGTAAAGACTGCTGTTTATATGTTTAAAAGTCACACAAACCTTCTGAACTGACCTTCTAAATAAAATATGGTTCAGTCTGAAGATACAGCCTGTTCTCTAGTGACCTCTTTTTATGTCCTTTACACCCATGCCAGTATGGCTTCAAATAATGTTCATTAATTTGCAAGTATTTTGCTTCAGACTCCAGGTGAAAACCTCCAAAACCCTAAGGAACAATTTACTGGATTTCTAAACTTCATTTTTTAGTTTAGAATTCATGATCACGAAATATGAAAATATGTTCAAATTAGGATGAAGGAACCTTATCAATATTCAGAACATAAACATTTATCTGTACTTTGCGAGGACGATTGGGGCGGGGAGCGTTGGAGAAGGAAGTTATCATTCCCTAACTTTGAAATACTTAGCTATATAGGCAAGGGACAGTACTACATTGGTAATGTTTTAGAAAAGACCGTTTCTGTCCAAGAGAAGGGGAAGTTGACAACCCTGCCTAGGACCTGTGATACCTGCTTTGCTGCACTGTCCCCTCTCCCAACTGGAGGATTCCAGTGAAACCTTTACCAAGCTTCTCTTTTGTTCCAACAATGACCTCTTAAGGGTTTGAACACTGTTTACAAGTGCAATGAGGTTACAGGAAGGCTTCCGGATATCTTCATGACTTTCCTCGAGTGACAACTATCATGTACACTATGAAGTACTACAAAACGTGCTCGTTCAGAACCTATAATGAACCTGCCATACCCTAGCAGCACTGCCAGGACTCGGGTAGCACCAACCCTACAGATATGATATTGGCCTCAAAACAGCAATACACTTCCTATTGGACGACTGTTACGGACCATTAGACAGAGAGTTAACTCTAGCAGAATACTGCATCTCATTTGCGTATGCAAAACACAGACAGCCCTCATCAAATACAGAGCAAGGGCCCACAAATTAGAAATGGAAATGTGCAGTCAAAAATGTAACTGAAAACCTCTAAGAAGTCAGACCTTACATGCAGTGCAATACTGGAAACGCGTAGAAACAAAAATGCATTTCCTCTTGTTCAGAGCAAAATACAAAGACATTAGATATACACATTTCCAAAAGCTGACATATTCCAATTAATAAATTCAAAATAAAATATTCTTTACTACCTTTGTCATTAAAGAATTTTATTTTTTCTGTCATATTGGTCCCAGTCTCTTTTTGTACAGTCTGCTTCTCGTTTGCTGTTTCACATTTCTCCTTCTGTTTTCATCCGTTCCTCCCTTATATCTGTCTCTGATATTGTTTTTTCATTTCTTCTTTACTGCCTATCTGCTTACAGTGTACACGTTTTCTCACCCTTCACTCCCGAATTTTCACTTTTTATTTTTCACCTGTCAATTTTCTATCTCCTTTTCAACTCATCTCCATCTCTTACACGCTCCCTAGCCCTCCTATTCTCCTATTCCCCCGTCTCACTCCTTCCCTAACCTCTTTTTACCTTCTGTCTTTCCCACAGTTCCACTTCCTCCCACTTCGACCCTCTGTTCTCTCTTCCTTCCCAGCCATCATCTGCTTTTCTGCATCTCTCATCCCCTCACCAGCCCCAGCCTTTTCCCTGTTGGTCATTCTTTTCAGTCACTTTCCTCAGTCTCTTATTCCCATCCGGTCTCTAAATGACTTCTTTTACCAACTCCTCAGCTTTACTGCTATCCTCCTCCCACTCATCTACTTGCCAATCCCTTGCCCATGGCCTTTGCTCTTCCTGCCCAGTATCTCCCCCCTTTCCCCTTCCTGCCCTCTCAGTTCAGTCCAACCCAGCATCCTCCCCTCCCCTCCCAATCCCAGCATCTGTCAGGGCCAATGGCAGTGATGAAAAAGTAAACGTTTTCCCTTCTTTAGGGCTCACTCCTGGGTCAACGCGGCTTGCAGTTCCTATTAAACGCTTCACTTCTGATCCCCAGGGGCAGTTTAAGATCAAAGCCTACACCTGAAATGAAATATTTAATAAGTGACAAATGCTCCTGCAACTTGGGAAGGAGCTGTAAATACAACCCTCCCCCCCCCCAAAAAAAAAAACCAGCTGGCATTTGTGCTCTCTGTTTTTTGCCACCAGAGCAGGTATGCTGTTAAGCTCCTCACTGCTGCTGCCACCCGCCAGAGCTTTGGGAGCCACTGGAGCAGCTCTATACTGCTGCCGCTGCTGCCATAGTGCCAGAGCCACCGGAGCTACTATGCTGTTGACCTTCAAACTGCTATTCTTGCCCTGCCGGAGTCACCAACTGTGCAAGTACATGGCTTGCACTGTTGGTTACGCCGGCCTACCCTACCACACTTACACTTCTGAAATTCTGTGACTGTGATGCAAATTAGTTTGTTAACTGCATTTTTCAGGCTTTTTAAATTTTCAGAATCCTGAGTTTTCTCATGTTTGTAAACCAGAGTTGCCCCAGGTAGGTTTGCCTAGGTGATGAAGTGTCCCTTACTAGCCAAGAACTGGAAGCGATATCTCTTCTGAGCATGAACCCACGCAGTGATGCTCTTCCGGCCCCTCTGGTTTCTTTCTCTCCTTCCCTGGAGCTCCTGAATTTTCCACATTGCAGGACATAGTGTTGGATATTTGGAGGGAAGATGGCGGCAGGGAGCCGCTTCGGAACGGGCATCTAATCTGAGAGGACCGGTTCCTGGGAGTATTTCACTAGGCCCATGGGGCATCGTAAGCAAAAGCAAGCCAGCCTACCCTCGGGCTTGGCGGGAGATTGGGTACTTGGACAGCTGGCCTTGACTCAGTGCGGCTTTACTGCTTTGGAGTTGGGAGCAGTGTCTTCGGCAGGACTGCCAGATGAACGCTCAGCGGTCCTGGACGTATCAGAGGTATGGCTCTCTCCGGAGCTGTGGGTCCCCCCCCCCCCTCCATGGCCTGGAAGTGTTGTTGTTGCCAGCAGAGTGCTTCCCCCAGGCTTATCGACGAGCACGCCAGGGGGGAGTGAAGAGGGCTCCGCAGCAGTGCAGCATGCTGTTTCCTCAACTTGTGGCTGTCCGAGCAGCTTTGGAGCCTCTCCTGGATCAACAGTCCCCGCTTCTGGGAATTTGGCAGCTACAGGTGGTGGTATGGTGCAGATTTCGGCATTTGGCATGTTGGTGAAACCTGGTAAAAATAACTTTAGAAGTGCTATGGGATACCCTTTCCACAATGAATTCCTCTCTTCAAACAGTTGTTGGGACAGTGAATATGGAACTTTCATCAGTGAAGTCAAGTGTTGTTGAGGTTTCTCGGGAGCAGGAGGAGCAAGCGGGGAAGATTGCCCAGATAGAAGAGGACTTATCATAGCTTCGTGCTTTGTGTGTAGCCCTGATGAAAGTTAGGACTGTGCTTGCGAGGAGGACAGAATATTTGGACAATCAAGTCCACAGAAATAATTTACGCTTGCTTAATTTTCCTAAGTCCCCTGTTCTGTCTGCTCTTGAGATGGTGCTCAGGTATTTCCAGGAGGTACTTAAGTTGCTCTCTGGAGATTTGCCTCCTCTCATTCATGCCCAGTATCTGTCTTTTGGCTCTAGGTCTCGGGGGTGGACTCCAAGGACTCTGTTCGGTCCTTTGGAGACCTGACTGAGTTCCTGGAGAGCTCTCTTGAGGTAATTATGGAGCGAACTACTCTGCTTATAACTCTTGCTCTGGAATCTGATAAATCTGTAATTCTTAAGTCGTATTTTAGGAATTTCAATGAGCAGTTTTTAGGTTCATTAGTACACATTTTTCCTGATTTATCACGTTACCCAGCAAAGGAGAAAGGAATTCTTGTGCATCTGGCATAGGATCCTTTCCCTTGGGGGTACATTTGTTTTGAGATTTCCTTCTCGTTGTATAATTTCCTATTTGGATAAAACTTATTTGTTTTTTGAACCGGGACAGCTCTTGGAGTTTCTAGCTGCAAGGGAGGGGCTGATGGTTAATGTGGCACCTCATGTGGCTGATGTGTAACCCCTTTTTGGGTTTATGTTTTGTTTGTTTGACTTAGGGGGTAGTTCCTTGAGGTCTATTGATTATTTCATGTTGACTCCTATCCTTTTTCATTTGTGGGCTAATTTTGGGAGATGGGATATGATAAGAACTTTCCTATGTAAATTTATTTTATGATTGGATCATATTATTTCTCCAATATTTCCATGGTATATGTTCCTTTGTTGGATGTACATTGAAAATTTAATAAATAGTTAATTACTAGATGCTGAAAAGGAAGGGTAAAATGCGGGGAAAGCCTCCTGACCCGCAGGCGATCCCCTCCAGTGCGGTTTCCTCTGGCCCAATGGATTTCTTCCTTCAGCATCTGGTGTATCACCCAACAAAGACCGGCTTATGCCCGGCTGTGTCGATGCCGGGGCAGGAAAGCCCGGCATCTTCCTTGGGCTGTGATCTGACACTGGAGCTGTAGCATCCTTCTGCTTTGCTGGCTGGTTTCCTGAGCCTGGAAGCTCCCGGGATGTTTGGACCTGCTTCAGGGTCGATGTCTTCCCCAATGAGAGGAGGTGTTTTCGAACTGCTATTGGAACCAGTCTTGATGCCAGGATCAGCTGTGTTGGCCACAGGAGAGGCACAGGAACAGTAGAGGCTAGCAGATGGGTCAATTGCTTGGTGGAGGTACTTTGCCCAGTGTTGTTCTTCGGAGTGGACAGTGGTCTCTTCCCTCTCCTGGAGCATCCAGAGAGTTTCAATCTTGAGCCAATTTGGAGTGCCATCTCTAAGTTGGATGAGCTGATGGTAATACAGTCAAATAAAGTACTCTCTCAGGTTCATGTTAATGCTACAGTTATGCAGGAAAATTCTGGAGCTATATCTGGACTGAGGAAGTCGCTAGAAGAAGATAAGGTCAATGTGCAACAGCAGGAGGAACGGTCCTCAGCCCTGATGAAGGTCTTAACTAGAGTCAATTTAATGCTGAGATGTTGGAAAATCAGGTTCGGGAATCTAATTTTCGCCTGATAAACTTTCCTAGATTATCCCCTGATATCTGCTAGAGATGTTGATTGATTTGATTGAGGTTTTGGGAGTTCTGAGTGAGTCTCACCCCCCTCTAGCAAAAATTTATTATATGCCTACTGGCAAGAAAGTTCAAGAAGATGCTGCGCGACCATCTTTAGGCGAGCAACAGTATATGGATATACTTAATATATCAGAATTATTGAATTCTTCAGATTATGAACAGGTGACATCTGCAACATTGATAGTTAACCTGGTGCTGTCTTCTGATCGGGAGTGGCTCTTCAGACTTTATTTTAAAAAATGGTCTGTGCCTTTTAAAGGTCTGGCGGTTTGTATTTTTCCGTATTTAGCCTGTGAGACACAAAAGAGAAGGGAATTTCTGCTTTTGAAGGTTGGAGTGCTCCAACTAGGGGATCTTTTCTTTCTTAAATTTCCTTATAAGTGTATGGTAAAGTTGCATTTTGTAACTTTTATGATTTTTATGACCCTGCTCAGTTGGTTTCATTTATAAGTACCCGCTTGCCTGCTGTCACCTATGTTAATGGCTAGTAATTAGCTTTATGCAGTGTAATAGTACAGGGTTTAGTGATAGGCTGGTACTGGCTTTTCCTTTCATGTTTGTGTTTATTTCTTTTTCTTTCTGGATCCCTCTCTTATGAAGGGCTAGAGAGTTTTGGGGAGTATTATATTCCATTGTTTCTTCTTCTTCGGGATGTCTGAGCAGACTGTTGCATTACCCATTCATTTCTGTATAAGTATATTACTTGGTTGTATTTGTGAGATGTGCATAATTAAAAATTAAAAAAAATAAGAGGATGTTTTCTTTGTCTAAGACTGTGGACGGGCTTGCTCAGGAACAGACCCAGCAAGGGGCACGAATGGGTCTTTTGGAGGCTCGACTTGCTGAGCAGCAGGACCTTGGTTTAGTGGTGGTCAAGGGATGGATGCTGGTGGCTCGTAAGTTGAAGAGACTTGGAAATCAGTGTAGATGCAATAATTTGTGGTTCCTGAATTTCCCGAGATCTCCTCTTATTGCACCTATGGAGATGTTGCAAAAGTATCTGTTGGAGGTACTTAAGATCCCATTGGAGTCTCTCCCTCCATTAGTCTAAGCCCAGCACCTTTCCTTGAAAAGTAACTCTTGTATATATGTAACTCATGTATATAGTATAAAAGTAACTCATGTATATAGTTCACCCCTGTATAAAAGTAACTCATGTATATAGTTCACCCCTGTTATCCAAGTTTGTACTCCTGTTCTATGTAAAACCAAACAGCTTGTTGTTATGGTCATTGTGTTATAATGTAAACCGCGCTGATACCGAATAGTGCGGTATATAAGAAATTGTAAGAAATAAATAATAAATAAATAAACTCTTCAAGACCTGGTGGCCCTGGAGTGTCGCAAGACTGGCTGGATCTAATTGGATTTCTAGAGAGCTCATTAGAAGTTGTTACATAAAGATCTACACTGCTAGTGTCATTTGCTCTTGAACCAGACAAACATGGTCTTGCGATTATTTTTCCGTAATATGAATGCTCTGTTTCTTGGTTCTAAAATTCAAGTTTTTCCTGACTTTTCTCGGGAAGCACAGCTCTGACTCCAAGAATTCCTGACTTTAAAACCCAGGGTCTTGGCACTGGGGGATGTATTTAATTTGAAATTTTCCTGTCTAATGTAGCATTTCCTTTCAGACCATAGATTTTCTGTTTTTTTGAACCAAAATATTTTGAAGTCTAAGAAAGAGTCTAAACTTGATGATGTAGCTGGCTAGATCTTAGGCGTGTTTAGCTGTTTATTTTCTGCTTGTGGTATTTTTTTTGTAATTGCCTGTATCTTGCCCCCAAATTTTATGGGCAGACTTTTCTTTTCCTTATAGTCTGTTTATATGCAATGTATCCAATTTTCATAAACATTTTTAAAAAATTAAAAAAAGATGACGCCTTTAGAATTCTGAATGTGCTAGCCAAGGTAAGATTCTGCTATGGGTCTGGTTCACTGAGGGGACTTTTATCAAGAGATTAAGTGGAGTATAATACAGGCAGTTGTATTGATGAGATTAGATTATGGAAATGTGTATGTGAGATTCCCAAAAATGTTTTATGGAGGATTCAATTATTACAAAATGTGGCAGGTAAGTTGCTGGAGGGTAAGATGATGTCAGATTACGTCTCCCGTATTTTACAGACATTTCATTGGTTTAGGATTGAGCAATGAAGTATTTTTCAACTGTTGATGCTAGCATTCAAGTCCCTTCATGGGATGGGGCCTCTGTATTTGAAGGACCGATTAAAGGAATATGTTCCAAATTGTCCACTTTGATCTTCTCAAGGAAACCTTTTATGTGCCCCATCTATAAGGAAGCACATTTGCAGTTGGCTCAGGGGAGATCATTTTCAGCAATCTCTCTAGTGTGATAGAACAAGCTACCCCTGGCCTTACAACGACAGGAGATGAATTATGGGTGGTTTGGAAAAACAGTGACGTCTTATGATTGGGTACAGGCTATTTGGTGAAGAGGGGATTGTTGAGGATCAGTTTTTGATTGGGGGAGAAGAGATTTTTAGTTTAGAAATTGATTGTATTAGAGCATAGGGGATTATTTTTGTTGTTTTAAGTGGGTTTTAATATATGGTCAACAAAGTTTTACAAAAGTCATGTTACTGAAATAAAAATAGTCATTTCTTATCAGTTTTTATATGCTGAACACGAATATGACAGTGAAATTGCAAAGTTGGCTCTAGGTTTTTTGTAATCTACAAGAATTAATGTTTACATCACGAAATGCATGTCAGTAGTAAATATAATAGGACTTCGGTTAATACCTGTAAAAAACCTAGTTATAGACTACTTCTTAGATTTTTTCGCCTGTCTCTTGTACAGCTGTTCGGGAGCTTCTCTGGGGAGTGTCCAGCAGTAGTCAGCCAGCATTGTAGTGGACCATTTTCCCTGGTATCTTTGCTCCATCGTTGTGATATCCTGGTGAAAACGTTCGCCCTGTTCATCACTAACCATACCACAGTTGTCAGGAAAGAAATCAAGATGGGAATCAAGGAATTGGATCTTTAGAGACATATTGCAGCCAAGTTTCTGATACTGCATCAGCATGTCTTCAATTCCTTGTAGTTTTCTGCCCTAACATTCCCGAGAAACTTTGTTGACACTAGGCGAAAAGCATTCCATGCTTGTTTCGCATCACCCTGCAGCAAGTTGTTGAACCGGTCATCTTTGAAGAGCTCTCGAATCTGAGGATCCACAAAAACTCCCTCCTTAATCTTTGCTTCGCCGAGTCGAGGGAATTTTTCATGCAGGTATCGGAAAGCTGGCGAAGTGCGGTTCATGGCTTTCACGAAGTTTTTCATCAAACCTAGTTTGATGTGAAGGGGTGGTAGCAGGATTTTGTGAGCCTCAACCAGAGCTGGGTGCTGGATATTCTTCTCTCCAGCTGTTACATTTTGTCTGCGATTCCATTCCTTCCGCAAGTAGTGCCAATCCCTTGCTCGGCTATCCCACTCACATAAGAAACACATGTATATCCCTGCTGCAGTCCCATTAAAAGGGCAAATACCTTCAAGTCACCACAGAGGTGCCAGCTGTACTTGTTATAGTTAATGGAAATCAGTAGATGCTTTAAGTCATCGTATGTCTCTTTCATGTGAACTATCAAAAATTAAACCTCTGTGAAATGAACACAATTTATATCTATAATCTAAAGATCATTCACTGTCCCATATAATTCATCAATCTTTGTATAGAACAGGAAAAATTCCTAACTCTAATTTTTTTGTCGGATCGCCTGTCGCGAGGGTGTAACAACACTCTCAAATAACAGACCCTCCTTTTATTCAACTTTTTAAAAAAAGGTCAATACGACCTATACGCTCCAGGCTACAACAAGCCCAAACAAAGGACAAGCCCGTGCATAAATCAAATGTAAACGTGCTTTAGCACTTTCTAAGACAACAGAAGTAATTGCACTTAGCTGGATGGTGAAGTGGTCTGATATATTTCAGTCTGTCCGACTCAAAGATGGATGTCCAATGAAAGACCTCCAAAAACCCCCGTAAGGGCTATTTACGGCTTCTTGCGATATGTGCTTCAACACTATAGAGGGCACTATGTGGGAAGATCCTCATACTCAGATTAATTATTCTCGACGTTTTGTCACAGATTGTACATCAGACTATGTAGTCTATTTGATAATATGCCCTTGTTTATTTTTTTATGTGGGTATGACCACGCGACCAGTTCGTAAACGCCTACAAGAACATTGTTTGCGTCTTAATACTAAGACATTATCCGCTCCTATTGTTCAGCACTGTCTGTCAGCATCCCATAGTTTTGAGCAACTTCAATGGACAATTTTAGATTGGGTTCCTCCACCTCTTAGAGGAGGGGATCGTCGGGCAGTGCTACATCACCATGAACAACGCTGGATATTTAATCTTAATTCTGTCACTCCATCAGGTATGAATGCGGAGATTGAATGGTGGAAGATCCGTTGAATTTGTATAATGTGTTAAATTTGTCATTTTACGCGTCATCAATGAGTTCCCTACCTATCGATGATGTCATCTTGTATTGGGCCGGAACAGGAAATTGGCTGGGTTCGCTTGAAAAAGGGCCAGTGCTAAGGCGGGCTTGAAACACAACGGTTTGTGTCGCCTTAACCCAACCAAGCTTTGACAGACACGGAGGAATGTTGGCGAGTTTATTAGTGGAGTTATCCAGGGAGATTGTTGCAGGATACGTCTGAAGCCGTAAATAGCCCTTATGGGGGTTTTTGGAGGTCTTTCATTGGACATCCATCTTTGAGTCGGACAGACTGAAATATATCAGACCACTTCACCGTCCAGCTAAGTGCAATTACTTCTGTTGTCTTAGAAAGTGCTAAAGCACGTTTACATTTGATTTATGCACGGGCTTGTCCTTTGTTTGGGCTTGTTGTAGCCTGGAGCGTATAGGTCGTATTGACCTTTTTTTAAAAAGTTGAATAAAAGGAGGGTCTGTTATTTGAGAGTGTTGTTACACCCTCGCGACAGGCGATCCGACAAAAAAATTAGAGTTAGGCATTTTTCCTGTTCTATACAAAGATTGATGAATTATATGGGACAGTGAATGATCTTTCATGTGAACGGCATGTGCTACTGGAATAGATGGAAGACGGTTTCCATTGTTCAAAAGCACAGCCTTCAGACTCAGTTTCGAAGAGTCTATAAATAGTCTCCAGTTTTGTGGGTTATGAGTGATTTTTAAGGCATTCATGAGGCTTTCAATATCGGAACAGAATACCAGATTACTTTCCTTTCCGACTACTGCCACACGGCTGCGTCAGATGGCTTCAGCAGCCGTGTGGCAGTAGTATTGCATTGCATCAGAAAATGATGCAATCAACTCTGGATGATGTGTGCATGCTGGTATTATGCAATGTGATGCAATATTACATCATTCAAGGCTTATCTGGGATGTTGTTGATGTCCTACTGGATAAATTTACACGGTGAAACATCAAAAATGAACTACATACAATATCTTCAAAACGAGAGCCAATAATTTTTTTTAATGTTATATTTGTGTTCAGCTCACCAAGATATTACAGATTAGGGCCTTTTAAAGTCAGTAACGCTTTCAGTGTTGACCAGTTATGCATTGTTGTAGATTGCTTTGATTAGTTTTCTTAAGATGATTTGTAAATTTGAGTTATTGAATAAATTAATAAATACATATCTTTTGCCATTCTGTGTTTATCAGTAAAGATCTTGCTGAATCAGGCACTTAAGAACTCCTCACTAGAACTAGCCTCCTCTGTGATTGAGGGCAAAGACTTGAAACCGTAATCACATTGCTGTAGGGAATCACAGAGCAAGGAGTATGTGTTTTTAAAGCAAAGGAAATGGAAACGTCTGAGGGACTTCTGCTCTTCTTCCTCTTATTTCAGGAAGGATAACAGGGGTGAAAGGGGGGAGAAAGACAGGCAACTTGCCTTGAAGAGCAATGACATTTATGAGTGCATGCCTTGCTCCTTTTTCTTCCCCTTGTATGGATCTTTTTCCTCCCAAGGCCCTGGCATAAGGGTACCAGTGTAGCCAGGTCTGGGTTCCCCCCTTGACCACTAGTCTTTGACCTGTAACTGTATTTAGAGGGAAAAACTCAGAACAAAGGATTTCCGAGATTCAGCAGAATTCTTCTTTGTAGCACAGAAGGTCTAATTTATTAACAACTTACTTCAGAGTGTGCTCTGAGTCCAGCCCTGTTTTGACCAAGTGCCGTTTTTAGTCTTTATAACCTTTATGGCTTCATTGTATCCCACTGTTTTCAACAAGAATCAGAACTATGCATGTTGGGCCCGATATTCAGTGCCAGAGGCTAGCACTGCCCTGAACTTTAACCCCAGATATTCAGTGCCAGGGCCATATCCACCCACCGGCATTGAATATCCGGTTTGCCCTCAGAACCTGGAAACTAACTGGGCAGCGGCGATATTCAGCCACTGCCTGGTTGGCTGAAATAAGGGCAGTATTTTCCGTGCTGTCAATAGGGGATGTAGCAGCAGCACCCGCAGGTATTCAGCAGCACTAACCGTGCAGGTCTGCAGACTCTGTGAATGCTTTGCAGAATGCCCCCTTGTTGAGCTCTTGTGACGTGCATTTCATCTGTCCATCCACAGAGTTATCCATCCTCACACGTTATCATTTATCCTTGGGTGTGTGGAAATCTGCCATACTCTACATGGAGGGGAAGGGGAAATAGAGGCACCGAGGATCACTGGAGAATACAACCCCTTCTTTAGCCATGGAGTACCACCAAGAGCTGTATTTACTAGTTCTAATCTGAATTTCCATGTTGGCTAGCGTTCATTTCTTTTGTTTGTGTTATCACAAGTGACAGGCAGCTGCAAGTGAGTCCTTTCTTACATAGATTCTGTGTTAGCAGTAAAACAAGAGCAGAGCCTGTGCGGTTGGTTGATAGCTTTACCCATACATATGGTTCTTTCCCCTCAGCTTGTCATAACGTTTGTGCCAGCTGCGTTGGACCATTGGCTACTGAATGCACTTCCTGTCCCAGGCCTCGTGTACTGCTCCAGGGACAATGTCTGCCAGGCTGTGGAGAAGGATTCTATCCTGACCTTGGTGTTTGCAAAGGTACTTCTGCATGTCTCATTCTACATGCAATATAGCACTTTTCAAATGGACAGAAGCATCCGATATACTTTAAAGCGACAGGACTTCTTATTCAAAAGCAAAATACAAAAGAGTTGCTATCAAGAGATCTGTCTGGGTAATTTCAGGAGTAACTTGGACAAATCTTTAATTTTTTTTTTAAAGTTCTTCTCTGCCGACTCATTGGCCAGACAAAACTGATCCAGTTACCTTTTAAGCATACCAGGGAAACAGGCTTGTGAAGGATAATTTTATTAATCAGTGCCTAGTTAATGTACATTTTCATGCGTGTTCTTTAGGCCTATTTTATAGTCAAGTACGCACGTCGTTGACTTTATAAAACAGAGCATAAATGTGCAAGTATGTACGTGTGTTAAGGCATGATCACTTATACCTCTAGAGATGGTGTACAGGACCACGCCTGCTTTTTGCTATTATGTGCATTAAAGAAAGAATTATATAATCTACATGTGTAATTCCCCACTCTAACTAAACTCCACCCATATGCATGCCCACAGCAAAAGTATGTGCAATGCAAACTTTGTGCGTGCTCTCACACTAGTCAGTATTTTATAAGAGGTCATTTATGTTCGTAAGTCACCTCTTATTTGCGTAAATAACTCAACTACAGAATTTACATGCATTGTTCACAAGCAAATCTAGATGGCTGCTTATAAAATGATGTCTTTAGGGTGTCGTTTTTTATCATCTTTTTCACGTGTATGTGGCCTTTCACTAAATTTTGAGCAGTGTGTTGACGTGATGCTGCGTCCTTTGCTGGTAGGCATGTATATGGGTGAAGTTTGGTCAGGGGGCAGGCAGAGTTCATAAGTATGCATGTGGAGTGTACAATATTCTTTTTTTTTTATACTTAAGTTTTTATTTAGTACTTCTTGTTGTACAAAATACCATATGTGCATAACACATACATCTATGCTTTTAACATGAACATGTTTTACATTCTTTCCAACTAAAATGTATTTTGGGTTCATTAACTCTACTTATATTCTGTAATATACCAACATTTATCAACTCATGAGATTGTATTGATTATTTTCATTTCTTTATAGAACTCCTCTCCCTTCCCCCCTTCCCCTATCTTTTCACCCCCCCCCCCTCCCTCCAGGTTCCTGTGCCGGGTATCTTAATATTCCATTCCTAGACCAGAAATGTTTTCACTCATATTCACTGAGTTATTCAAAGCCTCTGCTGCAGCCACCTTATATAGGGTTGCCATCGTCTATGGAAAACCTCTGTATTTTGATTCTTATATGCTGTGATTTCATTCCTTTTATAGATGTATGCAAGCCTGCTTATTATTTTACACGGGTCTGGGCTCTTCGGCTTTTTTCATTCTTCGCAGTTTCCATTCATACCACAATTACCAACATTTTCAACATGTAGATCAGATCTCCACCCAAATCTTATCCCCAGTCCACCCAATAGAATTCCCTCCGGGGGCATAGGACCACGCCACCCTAACATTTCCCGTGCAGTTTCATATAACCTCTTCCAGGTAGCTTGCAAGATTGGACATGTCTACCGCATATGTAAATACGTACCTATCCCCCCACATCCCCTCTAGCACTGTTGTTCATTCTACCCTCCCATCTTAGTTATTTGTATTGGTGTAAGATATGTTCAGTAGAGGATTTTCTAGCAATGCTCTTGGATGGAGGCTGATACTGTTGGTATTTTCTTCGCTTTATATGTCTCTTCCTGTCATTATCCCAGACACCCCCAAGGTCTTTTTCCCATGCTATTTGGTGGGTACTGGGGGTTTCTGAGTTTCTCAGGGCTCCATATATCCTTGAGAGGTATCCCCTTGTCTCTGCTACCTGAGCAGGAGTTCTGATCCAGCATTTACTGCAAAGCTAAGTTTTTCTAAATTTACAATTTTGGCTGGTTTTGATATAAATTTCCCTTGCCTATTTATTACCTGTTTATATTCTCTTAGATCAAAGTGTACCCTCAGTTCATAGAAGGTCTACTGGCCAGTGACACTACATCCTTGATATTTGTCTTCTAGGACTTGCAGTACACATTTGCTTTTAGATTTGCAAAGATTTGGTTTCCTACTAAATTTTGCAGAAAAGGTATACATTTTATTTTTATTTTATTTTATTTATTTACATTCTCTTATATACCGCGCTATTCTGCATCAGTGCGGTTTACATTGAACAGGGCATTATAACTTGGAGATAACTATTTTACATGGAACATGGGCTATGGAGGGTTAAGTGGCTTGCCCAAGACCACAAGGAGCACCTGTGGGACTAGAAACCCCAGTCCTTCCGGCCCAAGGTTGCTGTCCTCTGGTGGGATTTGAACCCCCAACCTTCCGGCCTGAAGTACCTTGCCCCAACCACTAGGCCACTCCTCCACTCCACTTAGAACTTTTAAAGTTCTAAGATCCTTTGCATAGTAGACTGGTACATAGAAGTAGGATTCCATTTGAAAGTTTAAAGTTCCATTGCTCTGTTTGAATTAACCACACCCTGTGAAGTGGGTTTTTATCAGCCTGCTGACTGAGAGTTAATTCAATCAGTCTCTGCTACCTGAGCAAGAGTTCTGATCCAGGATTTACCGCAAAGCTAAGTTTTTCTAAATTTACTATTTTGGTTGGTTTTGATATAAATTTTCCTTGCCTATTTATTACCTGTTTATATTATTTTAGATCAAAGTGTACCCTCAGTTCATAGAAGGTCTACTGACCAGGGACACTTAATTTCCCACCCACTTAGCCCCTCACCCCACCCACCCCAGGGTTGCTTTGCCTATATAGCCATCATATAGAATGACATCAGCCCTCCAATTAGGTGTAACACCCACCTTTTCTCCTTGTCCTCGTAGAACTGCTTTATAACCATCTTAATCAGCATGTGGTGTATTCAATGCAATAGCTGTGGAGAATAATCATTTGGAACCTAAGAGCTTGCCCTATATGTCTCAAGTTATCTGCCATACATAAAGAATTGATTCTATTAAGGGAAGAATTAGCAGAAATTAAACACATCTCCTCTAGTTTCCAAATTGAAAAAAATCCACCACCACTCCCTCAAAGAATCAAGCAGCCCAGGAACAAATGGATCACAGTGGGCTCTGGTAGGTTGTGACCTGAAACACAGAGACACCCTTGCCATCAAGAGATATCCCTGCATAATGCCTTCTCTGCCTTGGGAAATATGAGTGCCCAATTAGTGGAAAATGAAGTGCCCTTAAATGAGAAGGTTAATACCCAATCTACTAATAATTCCCTAAATATGAAGAAAGTGTCACAAAAGAGGAAACTACTGCTACTTGGAGATTACATCATCAGAGGCATCAACTTGGGAACACAGTTCAAAGGGGAGAATATGGTCAGATGCCTCCCAGGCTCTTCAGCCAGCAGGAATATAAAGCAAATTGCTGGCATAGTTAGTGCGGAAAGTGAGCGCTCCAAAATTGATATTATCCAGTTGGGTACAAATGTCCTGGCTAGAAACAGTGCCTCTACAGTTCAGAGGTTCTTCCAGATTCTGGGAGATAAAATCAAATCCTTTGCTAACATTATAGCATTCTTAGAGGTCCAACCTGTTCTTGGTAAGGAGGCAGAAAAGCTAAATCGCATAATCAACTTTAATACATGGCTGCAAACCTGGCGCAAACAAGAAGGATTTAGATATATAGGTGAATGGGGAAACAGATGGAACAACAGGAGGCTATACTTTGTTGATGGACTACATCTCTTTGCTGCAGGGAAAAGGATCCTAAGTGCAAAATTCAGGCATTATGTGGACAGGCATTTAAACTAGGGAAAGGGGTGACAGATGGAAAAGAACAAGTTCAGGACATCACTGCCAGCATAAACATAACAACATTGGAAACAGCTGCAGTAATAACCCACACATCAATGGCAAGTGGGAAGAGGAGTGTAAAACAAAATCCATGCAAAATACAGGCAAGCCAGTCAACAAATGCTGGAAAGCAATGAGCACAAATGCTCGAAGTCTAGCCAACAAGGTTCCTGACCTGGAAGCCCTAATGGTGAAAATGGACTTGAACATTGTGGCCATTACAGAAACGTTGTTTAACGAGTCGCCTGAATGGGATATAGCCATAGCTGGCTATAATCTATGTAGAAGAGATAGAGAGGGTAGAAAAGGAAGAGGAGTAGCCCTATATGTCAAAGGCAATATTAAAGCTGCTTAAATGCAGGGGACGTGGGGAAAAGAAGAACCTCTGTGGATTGAGTTGGAAAGAGGAGATGGCACTGTCATCCATACTGGTGTAATCTACAGGCCTCCAACTCAAACTGAAGAAATGGATAACGAATTGATTATTGATATTGCAAAAATAGTCACGAAGGGTGAAGTTGTTATATTGGGTGACTTTAACATACCTGTTGTGGATTGGAGTATTCCTTCTGCAAATCTGGAAAGAAGTAAAAAAAAATTGTGGCTGCCTTCCAAGATGTTATTACTTAGACAAATGGTGATGGAACCGAACAGGGAAAGCTCAATGCTGGATTTAATACTCACCAATGGAGATAGCATGTCGAATGCATGCATGCATGGGTTAAGTGCCCATGTAAGCAGCAGCGATCATCACATGGTGTGGTTTGAGATAAAAGCCAAGGCGGAGTCCAGTCACAGCAAGCTCAAAGTCCTAGACTTCAAAAACACTCACCAATAAAATGGCCAAGTGCCTGAAGGAGGCGTTGGTAGATGGGAGGGGATAAGGGAAGTGGAATTGCAGTGGGCTAAACTAAAGGTGGCAAAAAATGGTGCAACAGATACATATGTAAGGAAAGTAAATAAAAACAAGAAGAAAAGGAAACCTATTTGGTTCTTCAAAGAAGTGGCTGTACTAATAAAGGCAAAAAACACAGCTTTCACAAAATTCAGAAGTTCACAAACAGAGGAACACAGAAAAGAATACAGGATAAAGCTAAAAGAGACAGAAAGAGAAATAAGGATAGCAAAATCCAAGGCAGAAGAAAAGATGGCTAAAGATGTGAAGTGTAGCAACAAAACCTTTTTCAGGTATATTCAGGAGAGGAGGAAAATCAGAGGTGGAATTGCAAGACTCAAAAGTGCCGGGAATGGATTTGTTTAAAGTGACAAATACTTCTGCTCTGTTTTTACTAAAGAAAATCCTGGAGAAGGACCATCTGTGATTGACAAAAATACAAATGGGAATGGAGTAGATACCACACCATTCACAGAGGATGATGTGTTAGAACAGCTTGCAAAACTGAAAGTGGACAAGGCCATGGGACCGGATGGGATACATTCCAGGATACTGAAAGAGCTCAGAGAGGTTCTTGCAGCGCCGTTAAAGGATGTTTTTAATAAATCCTTGGAGACAGGAGGAGTTCCACAGGACAGGAGATGGGCTGATGTGTTACCTCTTCACAAAAGTGGTAATAGAGGAGAAGTGACAAACTACAGGCCAGTAAGCCTTTCCTCAGTAGCGGGAAAAGTGATGGAGGTGTTCCTGAAAGAGCAAATAGTTGACTTTCTCGAAATCAACAGGTTGCATGATCTGAGGAAACATGGTTTTTACCAAAAGACAATCTTGACAAACAAATCTGATTGAGTTCTTTGACTGGGTGACCAGAGAACTAGATCAAGGGCATGCGATGGATGAGATCTACCTAGATTTCAGCAAAGCCTTTGATACTGTTCCTCATAGGAAGCTTATCAATAAACTCAACAGCTTGGGGATAGGTTCCAAAGTGGTGAACTGGTCAGAAATTGGTTGACTGACAGATGACAGAAGTTGATGTTAAACGGAACTCACTCAGATGAAAGGAAGATGATCAGTGTTATGTCCCAGGGTTCGGTCCTGGGACCAGTACTGTTCAATGTATTTGTGAATGATATTGCTGAAGGATTGAATGGAAAAGTCTCTTTTTGCAGATGACTCAAAAATTTACAACAAAGTGGACTCCCCTGAGTGGATGGATAACATGAAGAAAGATCTACAGAAGCTGGAAGAATGGTCTAATGCTTGGTAGTTAAGATTTAATGTGAAGAAGAGTAGTGTCATGCACTTGGGAAGCAGAAATTCAAGGGGATTGTTTGTGATAGGGGGTGAGAGGTTGGTGTGCACGGACCAGGAGAAGGACCTCGAAGTGACTGTTTCTGAGGATCTCAAGGTGGCGAAACAGTGTGACAAGGTGGTGGCAAAAGCTAGAAAGATGCTGGGTTGCGTACAGAGAGGAATTACCAGCAGAAAGGAAGAGGTACTAATGTCACTGTACAAGTCACTGGTGAGGCCTTACTTGGAATATTGTGTTCGATTTTGGAGACCATATCTCCAAAGGATATAAAAAGACTGGAAGTGGTTCAGAGGAAGGTGACCAAAATGATTTGGAGCCTGCTCCAGAAGACATATGAGAAGAGACTTGAAGACCTAAATATGTACACTCTGGAGGAGAGAAGGGACGGGGAGATATGATTCAGACCTTTAAATACTTATATTAATGAACAAACAAAACTCTTCCAAAGAAGGGGAAGCTGCAAAACTAGAGGGCATAACATGAAGCTGCAAGGAGGAAAACTGAAAGGCAACACCAGGAAATACTTTTTCACTGAAAGGGTGGTGGATGCTTGGAATGCCCTCCCGATGGAAGTGGTGGGGGCAAATATAGTGACAGAATTCAAAATGGCATGTGACAGACACAGTGGGTCCTTTTTATAGCAACAAGATAAAATAAAAATAAACATAACTATCTCTTATATAGGTGGGTACACCCCTAAACAAAGGCATGGAGAGGTGTGACCTGCATGGAATGGCAGGTGCACCAACTCTTGCTGCCTTGCTGGGCACTCTAGATGGACCATACTGGTCTTTATCTGCCATCATATACTATGTTACTATGTCTAAACATTTTCTCAAATGGAGTTTCTCTACTTTCTAGTTCTGCCTTTATTTTATTATTTCCCAGGAAATGGGCCACTTGACAGTATCCATAGTAGTCACCCATCTTAAGATTAAACACTTGTTTGAGTTCCTTGAATGGCCTAAGTAATCCTCTCTCTGCTTGCATTTGGCCTACATAGTATATCTCTTTTATGGCCCAGGTCTGGAATATTTTGGAGGCCCCTCCATCCCTAGATCACATTGGATGATACGTTGCAGTCTTAGGCCCTTTCCTGCTCCCAGTAATTGTTGTTTTGTCTTTTGCCATACTCAGATAGCATTGTTTATATAAGGGTTACTTCTTTTTTTCCCACCTCTGAACTCCTCAGTCCCCAAAGAAGATCTTTTAAGGGCTTAGGCCTTTCCGTACATTGTTCATTCCTACCCCATTGAGGCCCCTGTTCCTCCTGTCTCCAACCTTGTATGTCTCGCAATTATGCTTACTTTGCTACCTCTGGGACAGCCAATCCGCCTTCCATTTTCTTTTTATACAAAACCGACCTCCGTGCCCTCGGGGGTCTGCGCCTCCATATATAGGAGAAAATTCTTCGCTGTACCAGTGCTAATGCAGCTGCAGACAGTTTTATAGGTAGGATTAGGAATAAGAACAATAGCCTGGGTAGGATATTCATTTTTACAATTGCAATTCTGCCGAACCATGAGAAATAAGGTTTAACCATCTCAACAGATCTGTAAACATTGCTCTGATCAGTGGATCTTATTTGAGTTTATACAGATCTGTTCATTCCTTGCTTACCTGGACCTTCAAATACTTGATGGTTTTCTGTGCCCATTTAATGGAAATTTTTCTTGCATTGATAATTCTTCTTGGGAATCTAAATGGAGTTTAAGGACTTCTGTATTCCCCATATTTACTTTGTAACCTGAGACCTTACTATATTTCTGAATTTCTTGTATTAGAATCGGTAAAGAGGTCTTTGGTGCTTCCGATGTGTATATTACATCATCTGTGAACAGCGGTATTTTATATTCCTTTTCCCTGACCTTTATCCCTCGAATAGTGCTATTTTGCCTAATTTTCTGAGGGTTCGATTAGCAATGCGAACAGTAAGGGTGATAGTGGGCATCCTTGTCTCATAACCCTCTCTAGGGTGAAGGCATCGGAATATGCTCCATTTACCTGTACTCTAGCTTTAGATTCTGTGTACAAGGCTTTTAACCAAGTCTGAAAATTCTCCCTAAATCCCATTCTCCTCATTACCACAAACATAAAGGCCCACTCCACTCTATCATATGCCTTTTCGGCATCAACTACCATCAACAGAGATTGACTCTTTTGTTTTCGGGCATGCCATATCAAATCTAAAATTTTGCGGACATTGTCACTAGCCTGTCGGCCTGGAATAAAACCAGACTGGTTTTCTTGGATCAATCTAGTAAAGTAATGTTGTAGCCGATTTGCCATTATTATTGCCAAAATCTTGGCATCTAAATTGATTAGGGATATCGGCTTATATGAACTGCATTGCCCTGCATCTTTACCAGACTTGGGTAGAACCATAATTCCCGCTACCACCACTGACTCTGATGGGCCCCCACCTCTTAAGACTTCATTGAAGATGTCCTTCAGTATAGGGCTCACTTCTACAATCAATGTTTTATAAAATTAGGTGGTAAGACCATCAAGTCCTGGGGCTTTTCCCCCTTTTAGGCTTTTCCCCCTTTTAGGCTTTTATTAGCTTCTACCACCTCCATGCCTTCAATTTCCCTATCCACCCACTGCCTATCTTCTTCGCCCAATTGTTCCAGATTAATCCCTGCCAGATATTGCTTGATATCTGTTTTTCCCCATTGCTGTTCCGATTGGTACAGCTTTTGGTAGCATGTTCTAAAAGACTTTTGTATGCCTGTTGTACTTGTTACCCACTACAGTTTTCATTTTTAATTATAAGGATTTGGTGCTGTATCCTTCTTTCCCTGATTTTCCTTGGCAGGTATTTCCCCGGTTTATTCCTCTGTATATAGAATTAATGTTTTATTTTAGCTAATTTATATGCTTCTTCCTCTGACTTCAGCATCTGGATTTCCTCCCTGATTTGTATAATCTTTTTGAGCTGTTTTTCCCTCCTTTCAATTTGTGTTCAATCTTCCTTCTTCAAGCAGTTTAGAAGCTCTTGTTCCCTCTTCTTTTTCTGGCATTTGTGCCTGGCCGCTAATGCTATCCACTTTCCTCTCAAGACTGCCTTAAGGCCACCCCAGACCATAGCCAGCCTTATGTCTCCCATATTGTTATAGGTCATATATTTTTTATTACTGTTTTTATACTGGTGAGATCCTCTAAATCCTCAAGGAGAAACTCATTTAGCCTCCAGAAGCGTAACCCGCCTTTTTGCATTTGTAAATTTAATACCATTTCCACTGGTGCATGATCAGACCGTTATGGGCCCAATTTCTACCTTTTCCACCTGATCAGCTATTCTTCCATCCACCCAAATGATGTCTAACCTCCTGTATGTTCTATGTGGATGGGAATAAAATGTATATTCTCTTATCTTCAGGAACAAGTAGGAATGTAGTCTTCACATAGGGGTAGCATCGGTACCAACGGAGCCCACGCAGGGACGTTCCCCAGCATTTAATTGGAAAGCTTTTGGGAGCACTCCTGTGCCTGTGTGACTGCCTTCCCAACTCCTTCTCTTCAGTTCTTTGTTTTCTGTGGAGCCAGCAGGAAGCAAATCCTGTCATCTCAAAAAACCTCTTTTTGTGGATAGTGCCTCTGCCTTCCTGTCGACACCGGCATCGTTGCAGACATCGCTGGTTTCCTTATTCTTTATCTTTCTTAAAAAAAAAACAAAATTCTTGGGTATCGATGCCCTTTTTAGGCCTTAAGTCTACCATACCCTTCATATCCTTAAAGATATGGAGACGTCAACTAGTGGTTTCAAAAAATGTTCCAATTGTGCCAGCACCATCTTGACGACTGACATACATGACTGGTGTTTAAAATGCCTCAGCCCAGACCACCAGCCAAAAGACTGTTCCCTTTGTCAGAAAATGACATGGAGGCGCCTACAAAACTGGGCTTCTAAATTTGGAGCACTCTTTGCTTTAGATGCGGTATCGATGGTGTCCACTTCATTGAGGGCCTTATCTTCCCATGGATCTCAGGTATTTTCAAAGTCCAAGCACAAGGCCACATCGAAGTCTGACAATACTTCTAGGGCAAGATCTCATTCAAAGCATCAAGACTCTCGGGTGTTGCCTCAGAGTAAGATCGGCCTACTAAACAGCCCCGGCGGGATGCCCTGTCTTCCAAAGCCATCGAGAGGCCCCAGGATGCTCCAGAGAGCTACTGATGCCATGCTGTGGGATGGTAATGCAAATACCCATCACCAGCACCCAAGCATCGGCCACCTTGACAGACCAGCGCATACTGGCTATCGAGTGGAGCTTGGCAGCCTACTTGCAGCATCTGTACCAATAAAACCTTTGGCTACAGGAACCACCCCATCGATACTGGTTCCGGTACCGACATCAACACCGGTTCCAGGCACAACATTAGGGCTGCTGCGGATAGCATCAACATCGCTCCCATCCATGCCCTCCCTTGAAACTCTTACTGATATCGGTGCCAAGCCCAAGCAGCTCACTGAAGCCGATACCTCAGAGCATTGGTACTGGCATCTAGCTTCCGGCGAACATCAGGCTCATTGATACTTTGAGTTCTCCGATTCCGATTCCCCAGTTTCGGATGCAGAGTCACTCAACTCTTGGGGGCCCCAGGACCTATCTTTGGCCCTTCCCTGCCTCAACAGCAATGAATGTCGCTTCCAGAAGACATGTCCTTCCAGGAATTCATTTGCGATCTAGCGAAGGGTCTCTCTATCATGGTAACATTGGAGAAGGAGCCAAGGGTGGAGGAATTAGAGATCCTCCAATACCTAACAACACCCAAGGAGGCGGCCACCTTACTAGTGCACCACATCCTTCATGACCTTATGTTCCGGATGCAGGAGATGCCTCTCACGGTCTCACCTCAAAGACGACATCTTGATACCATGTATCGCATACCAGAGTGTCCCAGCTTCCAAAATCCGCAGCTTCCCCACCACTCCATGGTGGCTGAATTGAAGACTCACTCTTCTAATCCTCCAGTTAAAAAATCGGGAACTCTCGACGCCTTTGGGCGTCGATGCTTCCAAGCATCCATGCTCTCAGCTAGGATTAACTCCTATATCCTCTACATGGGAATGTTCCTAAAAAATGTCTCTAGGGATCTCAAGGCCTTTGCCCCTCTCCTCCCAGATGACAAAAGGGCAGATTATCTTGCCCTAGTTAAGCATAGTCAAAATGTCTTGAAGTTTGTCAATAGGCTACCTTCAGTGGTTTTGAATGCACAAGTAGAAACTCAGCAATATGCATTGGTACACATCGAATTGCATGGCTTCAGGCCTCAGACCTTGAACAGTGGGTTCAAGATAAACTGTGCAACATATCTTGCACAGGGGAAAACCTCTTTGGTAAAGACTGGCAAGGTAAGACCTCTCAATTACTACTCTAAAGAGACTGTCCAGAGTAACAGCTGACCCTGCAAGGAAAAAGACACCTGCAAAGAAGTATTTCTACATTAATAATAAGAAATTTTTCTCTTCTTATCCTCCTGCTTCTCAGTACCAGAAGAGGTAGCAGCTTCCTAAGCAACAAAAGAAGCCACAGGTGACTAAATCTCAACCAGCTCCGCAACACCAGTCTGTGCCTGGTTTTTGACTCTTTCCTAGAGAACATTGCCACCCCCTCCACGTAGCAGTCAGACTGTGTCACTACACTCACAGATGGTACCTCATCACCTCAGAGCAGTGGACAGTCACCATAGTTCAGGAAGGGTACAGACTATGCCCCCCTCCACTTTCATGGGGAAATATCAAATGCAACCCCTACCTACTGCTCTCCTACAGGACGAGGTGTCTTCCCTTCTGTCTCAGGGCACCATAGAAGATGTCCCAGCAGGGGATGGGCTTCTACTCTCCATACTTTCTCATTCCAAAGAAAACCGGAGGGTACAGGCCCATTCTGGACCTCAGAAATCTGAACAAGTTTCTAGTCCACGAAAAGTTCAAGATGATCTGTCTCGAGACTCTTCTTCCCTACCTCCAGAGTCAGGACTGACTCTGTTCTCTAGATCTAAAAGAAGCATACACACATATCCTTATCCATCCAGGACACAGGAAATATCTACACTTCACATTTCAAGGAAAACATTATCAATACAGAGTCCTTCCCTTCGGACTCGTCTCTGCCCAAGAGTCTTCACAAAGTGCATGGTGGTTGTAGCCGCATATCTAAGATCTCTGGGGATATTCGTCTTCCCTTATTTAGATGACTGGCTAATTAAAGCAGACACCTCCCAAGAGGTACTGCTTTCCTTGCATTTTACCATCACAGTACTACAACACTTGAGATTTGTGATAAACTTCCCTAAATCCCAGCTCACTCCAACTCAAAAACTAGAGTTCATCGGAACCCTGCTAGATACCCAACAGTCCAGGGTGTTTCTGTCCCAGCTTTGTTGTGCCTGTCTAGTCGAACTAGTGTCCCAGATGCTCCTATGAGACCATCTGACTGCCCAAGAGATGCTGCAGCTCTTGGGGCATATGGCATAACCCAGTTGACTCTTGCTTCCCAGTGGAAGCAGGCTTCGGGCTGTCTGTGGGACAGGATCCAAGTCACTGCCCGTCTAACCACATCCCTTCAGTGGTGATGCTCTCCAGAAAATCTGCTCATAGGGTCACCCCTATCAGATGCATCCACTTCAATGCACTCTGATGACAGATGCCTCCAAACTGGGTTGGGGAGCCCATCTGGGCAACCTGACTACGCAGGGGCTCTGGACAATGCAAGTGAGGGAGGCGTGGTCTAGTGGTTAGGACAAGGTACTTCAGGCCGGAGGGCCGGGGGTTCAAGTCCCACCTGGGGACAGCAATCTCAGGCCGGAGGGACTGGGATTTCTAGTCCTATAGGCACTCCTTGTGGTCTTGGGCAAGCCACTTAACCCTCCATTGCCTATGTTCCCTGTAAGTATTAGCGTATGTGTCTCATATCCCCTCATGTTAAATGTATCCCCCAATTGACCGCTTTGACCCGGTGAAAAGCGGGATATAAATGCAGCTAAATAAATAAATAAATAAATAAATAAGTGTCACAACTCCAGATCAATCTCCTGGAACTTCATGCTATCTTGAATGCCCTCCGGGTGTTTCAGCACCACCTCAGAGCACAAGAAGACCTAGTCAGGATGGACAATCAGGTTGACATGTTATATGTGAACAAACAGGGAGGAACAGGCTCTTGAGTCCTCTGCGAGGAGGTGCTACACCTGTGGTCCTTTGCCATTGCTCATCAAATACATCTGGTGTACCTCCCGGGGAATCCATTTTCTTGGCAGACACTCAGTCGCATCCTTCTTCCCCATGAATGGTCTCTCTATCTGGACATGATGTCCTACATCTTCCAGACCTGGGGAACTCTAGACATAGATCTGTTTGCGACTATGCAAAATGCCATGCTTCCTCGCTTCTGCACAAGCACTCCGACATCCACCAACCAACAGGTGGATGCCTTCAGCCTACACTGGGGTCAGGGTCTGCTTTATGCTTTCCCTCCTATACCCCTCATTCCCTAGTCTGACAAGAGCTCCATGATTCTTATAGCCCCTCACTGACCACAGCAACTGTGGTTTCCACTCCTACTATGTCTGACTCAGACTCATCCTCTGCGATTGGGATATGTGCCAGATCTCCTCTCCCAGGACGACAGCTCACTATTACATCCCAATCCACAGTCTCTCCGCCTCAGTTTGGCTGCTGAGAGCATAGCTTTACAAGGCTTTGACCTTACTCAAGAGGTTAAGGAGATCCCTTTGGCTTAGAGAAAACCCTCCACCAGATGTTCGTACACTTTTACGTGGCGTAGATTCTCTGTCTGGTGCTCCCAAAAAGATCTCAATCCCTTTTCTGCTACAGTGGAGTCACTCCTCCAGTATCTCCTCCAGCTGTCCTCGACAGGTCTAATGACAAACTTGGTGAGATTCCACCTCAGTGCCATTGCGGTCTCTCACCACCTACTGGATGGACAGCCCATCTCCACACAACCGCTAGTAGTGCATTTCATGAGAGGTCTCCTACTGTCCAAACTGCCCATTAAGCCACCTCCACTAGGTTGGAATCTCAATGTCATTCTAGCGCAGATTCTCAAGCTGCCCTTTGAACCATTAAACACAACCTCATTTAAGTTCCTCTCTTGGAAGATAATCTTTCTAATTGCCTCACTTCAGCTAGACGCATTTATGAACTTCAGGCTTTGGTGGCAGATCTTCCCTATACCCGGTTCCACCATGACAATGTAGTCCTTCGGATGCACCCATGCTTTATGTCAAAAGTGGTGTCTCCCTTCCATTTAAACCAGTCAATTTACCTTCCAGTTTTCTTTCCTAAACTACATGCATCTTGAGCAGAAGTAACTCTGCACATTCTTGATTGCAAATGTGCCTTGGCTTTCTATCTCCAGAGGACTCGAGATTATCATAAAGCCTCGCAGTTGTTTATCTGATTTGACCCATCTCGTGGGATTACCTTTATCTAAGCGTATGCTCTCCAGATGGATAGCAGACTGCATTTCATTTGCCCATGACAAAGCAGGACTCTCCCTGGAAGGGCATGTCACTGCTCACAATGTTTGTGTCATGGCCTCCTCGATGGCAAACCTACATTCAGTAGCCATCAATGAAATTTGCAAAGCACCTTGGTCTTCCGTCCATACCTTTGCTGCCCATTATTGTCTGGACAAGGACTCCTGTTGGGATGCTATGTTTGGTCAGGCAGTAGTCCAGCACCTTTTTCAGACTTAGATGCAACTCCTACCCTTCGTCCTGGACTTTGAAGATACCAAAAATCCATGCGGGATCCATGATCTCATCATGCCTACTCCAAAGCGAACCTCTACCGATTCTGAGGTCATTTCATCTGGGAGCTAGGGAGACCCATACATGAAGATTACATTCCTGCTTGTTCCTGGAGATAGCGTAGTTACTCACCTGTAACAGGTGATCTCTGGGAACAGCAGGAATTTAGTCTTCACAACCCGCCCTCCTCCCCTAGGAATTATAGGGTTTCATTTACTCTCTTTTCTCAGCTACAAACTCAATTGAAGAGAGGGAGTTGGGAAGGCAGGAAGGCAATCACGCAGGCGCAGTAGAGTGCTCCCAAAAGCTTTCCAGTTGGACGCTGGGGACCGTTCCCGAACAGGCTGCATTGGTACCGATGTCACCCATATCACATAAGAACATAAGATATGCCATACTGGGTCAGACCAA
This sequence comes from Ichthyophis bannanicus, assembly GCA_033557465.1. Classification (NCBI taxonomy): domain Eukaryota; kingdom Metazoa; phylum Chordata; class Amphibia; order Gymnophiona; family Ichthyophiidae; genus Ichthyophis; species Ichthyophis bannanicus. The sequence goes on along the minus strand of CM066032.1, from coordinate 1,086,807,581 downwards.
GGTCCATCAAGCCCAATATCCTGTTTCCAACAGTGGCCAATCTAGGTCATATGTACCTAGCAGTTTCCCCAAATGACACAGGTTCCACAATGCTTGTATTGGGTCAAGCATTGATATCCTGGGTCCATTTTTTAATAATGGTTTATGGACCTTTCCTCCAGGAGCTTGTCCAATCCTTTTTTAAACCTAGCTACACTAGCAGCCTTTACTACATCCTCCGGTAACAAATTCCAGAGTTTGATTACACGTTGAGTGAAAAAATATTTTCTCTTATTTGTCTTAGATAGTTTACCCTGTAGCTTCATTGCATGTCCCCTGGTCTTTCTATATTCTGATAACGTAAACAATCGATCTATGTTTACCCGTTCCACTCCATTCATCAATTTATAGACTTCTATCATATCTCTCCTCAGCCGTCTCTTTTCCTGGTTAAAGAGCCCTAACCTTTTTAGCCTTTCTTCATAGGGGTATCCTTCCATCCCCTTTACCATTTTGGTGGCTCTTCTCTGAAACTTTTCTAATAACGCTATATCCTTTTTAAGATACGGCGACTAGAATTGCACACAATATTCAAGGTGCGGTCGCACCATGGAACAATACAGAGGCATTATATTATCCTTTATTTTATTTTCCATTCTTTTCCTTATGATACCTAGCATTCTATTTGCTCTCTTGGCCGCCGCTGCACACTAGGTGGAGGGTTTTAACATGTTATCCACAATGATGCCTAAATCTTTTTCTTGGGTTGTGGTTCCTAATGTGGAACCTTGCATCGTGTAACCAAGTTTGGGTTGTTCTTCCCTAGGTGCATAACTTTGCACTTGTCCACATTAAATTTCATCTGCCATTTTGATGCCCAGTCTTCTAATTTATCAAGATCCTCTTGCAATTTTCCACAATCCTCATGGGTTTTAACAACTTTAAATAGTTTTGTGTCATCTGCAAATTTGATAACCTCTCGTTATTCCCTTTTCCAGGTCATTTATAAATATGTCAAAAAGCAGCGGACCCTGCACAGATCCCTGGGGTACACCACTATTCACCTTTCTCCATTGGGAAAATTGGCCATTTAGCCCTACCCTCTGCTTTCTATCTTTTAACCAGTTCCTGATCCACAATATCACCCCGGAAATCACCTGTTACAGGTGAGTAACTACGCTTTATTCCCCTGCATATGTCACCAGGTGCCTATTCCACCAACCTTTTCATGATCTTATTCAAGTGTTTACTCAACCTTTGACTGCCCGCTGGATTTCCCGCTGTTGTGCCCACCCGTGGGTTCATTGTTGCATTAAGATCTCCCCCTACTTTAATTGGTTCCTGTATATGCCCTTCTATTGTGGAAAGCAATGAGTTATAGAATATCCTTTGCTGAGTATTTGGGGCATACACACTACAGATGGATATAGTTGTCCCCGCCACTCTACCTTTCCACATTAGATATCTACCCCCTGGGTCTCTTAGCACCAAGCCCTCCTCCAGTATTGTTCCCTGGGCAAATAAAATTTCCACACCACATTTTTTGGATGATTTCAGTTATGTGCTAAATATGCCTTATCATATCCCCCTCCCCCTTAACCATTTTTCTTGTGATTTCTTCAGGAGTAAAAGTATTATGTCTGCCCAAAGTCTTCTACCTTCCTTCCATAATACTTGCCTTTTTTGCCACGAATGAAGGCCCTTAAGGGCTCATTCCATCCTGGTCGTAGGGATCCCCTCTGTATGTCCAGTCTGAACTGGACGTACAGAAGGCATTGTAATTCTGATCTCGTGAGGCACATCTATTTATTTATTTATTTATTTGCATTCTCTTATACCGCGCTATTCTGTATCAGTGTGGTTTACATTGAACAAACTGAAATTACATTGAACAGTGCATTATAACTTGGAGATAACTATTTTACAGAGAACATGGGCTATGGAGGGTTAAGTGGCTTGCCCGAGACCAAAAGGAGCACCTGTGGGACTAGAAACCCCAGTCCTTCCGGCCCAAGGTTGCTGTTCTCTAGTGGGATTTGAACCCCCGACCTTCCGGCCTGAAGTACCTTGCCCCAACCACTAGGCCACTCCTCCACTCCATCTAGCCAAGCGCGATCAGAATCGCAAACAGTCTTGTACATGCAGGCCGGGACTGCGATTCAGCCCAGCCTGCATGTACAAGACCTTCCCAGCTAACTTAGTCAAGGCTCTTCAATGGAGCCACAGTGCCATGGCATCATGTTGCCATGGCACCGCGGCTCCATTGAAGATCCGCGATGCCGGCCACCGGACTCCAACACTGCATTCCCCGCAGCCCAACCCCCGATCTGACCTCCGAAGGCCAGGGTTGGGCTACGGGGAATGTTTTTGGGTCCCCTTGCTCCATCTGTGCCCCGGGCCGCCGATCCTGGACATACGGGAAAGTTATTCCACCTCAGAGGTGGAATAACTTCCCCATACAAGTCGCCGGCCCTGGACGTAAAAGGCCGACATTAGAATCAGCCCTGTATGTCCAGGGCCGGCAACCACCCACCGCCCGCCCACTCTCCGCCCCCATCTAACTTTCCCGCGCAACTGGCGAGAAGGTTAGACATAGGCACGAATATCGGGAATGGATTCCATTTGGGACGTCCATCCCTGCTATTTGTGGCACAGAATAACCCCGTTAGAGTTTATAGTAATTATCTTGTTTACTCAAGGTCTATTATTAAGGTCTCCCATTCCCCCTTTCTTTTACACTTCCCCCTACCCCCTGCACAGGTTCCCCCCTCCCCTCCATCCCCCTCCCCACCATCCCCCTCCCCACCTTTTTGTCTCCACCACTCTCTCCTTTGTTGCCGCTTCCTTCCATTATCCCCCTTCCCCCTTCATGAGTGACTATATCGCTACTCTGTACTCTTGTGTGACCCCACATTCAACTTCTCACTTTCACTCTGTTTTATTTCCCCTCTCCTCCATCCTTCTTCCCTGCTTTCACATTCCTTCCTTCCTCCCCCCCCCTCCTATCCCCATCCCTCCAACAATCATTCTGTTCTCATTCTTTCCCCCTGCTCACCCCTGTAACTGGTTTGCAAGTGTCCATCAGAGCGCTAATGTTTATATTGAAGCTTATGTTTATGTTTATTAACTTTATATACTGCTAAACAATAATATGAAAGCGATTTACATAGCTGTATCTTCATCTAACCGGGAGCTTCTTTTGGTCACCAATCTTGTTCTTTTTGTCTTTCTTTTCTACTCTTTTTTCACTGGTGTAGTCTTGTCCGACTGCTGTCTCCTCAATTCCTCAACCTCTGGGATGGAGTCTATTCCTACTTCTTTCATTGCTGCTGCCAGTTGCTGTAAATTGGTAGCTTGTCAAGTGACTGCATTCATTGAAAAGACCTATGGGGTACAACCATTAATAAATAGCATTTTCCTCCTGAAGTCATGCGTAAATTCTTGCCAGGCCCTCCTGCGCTGCATGTCTCCGTCGCCAAGTCAGCTTATATGGCTACAGTGTGTCCTTGCCATTTGAAATGTCCAGCAGTTCGCATTGACTGCACTTTTTTCCTTGATTTTGTAATTCTGAAAGTGTATAATAATGTCTCTGGGGAGGTCCCCTCTGTTAGGGCCTAAGGCCCGGTGCACTCTATCTATCCTGATTTCTATTGGTTCCGCCCCCTCTTCCATTGTTAGTGTGGGAAATCTGCACTGCCATCCTATGTGCTCACAGTCCCAGTACTTCTCATTTTCTAGTACGCATTTTATTATTAAATTATTGCATCTCGCTATATTTTCTAAGTCCTCATATTTAAGTTCCATCACTTCCCGCGATGCTTCTAAGGCTTGGAGTTCTTTTTTTAAATCACTTACATTGTTTTGTGCCTCCTCCATTTGTCCTTCCACTTCTTCAATGTGCTTGCCTAGTTCTAGAACCTCAGCCTGAAATCCAGCCACCGCTGCTTCCATGGCGACTCGCATTCCTGCCAACTCCATTCAGAATTCCCCAAACCATGATCACAATCCCTCCTTTGAAATCTGGAATACTGTGCCTTTTCCAGAGAGTAGCTTCACTGGGCCTGCTGTTATCTCCTCTTCGTGGACTGCCGCAGCCTCTTCCACCATTTTTCTCCCTCTTTTTGCTCGCTGCACAGGCCCGTGTAGGCAAATTCTTTCAATTCCGCCATTTATTTCCTCATGGCAGCCATTTCCTTGAGGGGGGGGGGCTGCGCTCACCAGTGGTACTGCTTTAGGTTTAATTATGTGCTATTTGGGGTCTTTATGCGTCCTTTTGTGGGTTTGTCCAGCGAAGCTCCGCACTCAGCCGTCCATACGGTTTGGTGACATCACCGGAAGTCCTGTGTATAACGTTCTAATCTACGTGCATGCTAGCATACTGCTGCTGAGGAGCTCTAAATATCCCCCACCTGCATTCAAGGCGCAATTTCTAGTAGGCACATAGGCACCTGCCTGTCTTTATAAAGGAGCAACTAAGCCCTCTTAAACCAGGTGCCCTGTTATAAAATTACTCTCCAAGCTGGATAGCGTTGATGGTGAGTGTTATCCCCTTTAATGTTAACTGGGTAGGCCTGGCCACAAAAATACTTGTCCTACAGTTCCAACTGGATAATTGGTTAACTTGAACCAGTTACATTCAGTGGCCCGACTTGAATAACTTATCTGGCATCCAGTTAACATTAATTGGATAACTTATCTGACTAGCTTTAATTGAATATCAGATCACTGAATGCTGGCCCCAAACAAATATTCCCTCTCTTTTACAGCGTTTCTTTGTTTTTTATTTGTAGGGTAGGGCTTCCTCTGGGCAGCATGGGTGCGGCAGGACTGCTGAGCTAAAGGGTGGGCCACCAAATGTTTCCCTCAAACCTCTGTCTGTGCATGGCACTCCTGTTTTAAGGAGCGATGCAAGGGCTTGTGCTTTCGTAGTCTGGAAAGTGAATGTGAAAGGTTACTACCGCTCTCCGTGCAAATTTGAATTCTACAGCCAAAAGCTCCAGTGATTTCCATCAGATGCCCCTGGAGACAGATACTTTGAACTTGTAACCAAAAAGCACAATTAGCAAGTATAAAGGAGCGAAGTCAAATTTCACAGGCCTGTATTCTTTGGGAGTGGAGGCATAGCCTAGTGGTCTACAGTACAGACTAGAAACCAAGGAAGCCAGGATTCAAATCCTGCTTCTCGCACTACTGCACCTTGGACAAGTGACATTACCCTCCGTTGCCTCAGGTGCAACTTAAACTGTACATCCACTTGGAAAGGAGACTAGCTCAAGGCCAGTCTAAGGGTTTCTGCTGCCCTATGCAGGCCTGCCTACCTCCTCGCTGTCCTGGGCAGTCCAGGTTCTACCCTTCTGTCCCTAGAAGCCATTATCTCCCCTTCCCTTCTCCCTCAACTAGCAGAATGGCAGCACGACCACCTCTAGTATTCTTCAAAGCGGCACTAGAGCCGCAGTGGCACTAGAAGACTGTTGGAGGAGGCAGGAATAGTAGGCCATGAGTGCATGCATATGAGTGGGTGCTTCAAGGCCCACTATGGCACTGTAACGGCTTGCTTTGCTGCCACTTTGAAGGATGGTGGAGGGAGTCACTGTGCGGCCCCTGAGGTTTGCAACCCTAGGCAGCTACTTAGTCTGCCTAGTGGGCAGGCTGGCCCAGGACTAACTCTATCACCTTGCCTTTTCCAAATTCACTGTGAGATTGGCTTTTGAAAGAGCAAGCAATTTTATCTCAAATCCATTAGTAAGAAAGAAAATCTTCCCTTTGGTTTTACCACCGAAACTTAATGTAGTTAGTATGTATCATCTGAGTAAAGATCATGGCTTAGCTGTGCACCAGAGCCCCATGGATAACAGCCCAAGGTAATGATCTTGGCAACAGAGCAAAACATTGTTACAACTACAGAATCAAACCCCTTTTTTGTGCTTTGGAATCTGGTGAGAATTTAAACAAAAAAAATTACATTGTATTACTTGATATCTATCTTCTCAGTGGCAACATTTCAGTTCTGCTGCTCTTTCATATTTATTTTTTGCTGCTAAAGGAGCTCATTAACCAGTACAATGGGCAGATATCTTCATATCATATTGTAAGACACTAGGGGTATGCATGGCCAAAATAGTTTGTGCTTGTTTTAAATTATTTTTTTCCTAATATTCCAACATATTTTCGTGTTTATTTTATGTGCATTGCATGTGTGCTAGAACTATCTTAATTGCACAAGTCAATTGTACACATATTTAGTGCCAGCTAGACAGCCGCCTAGGATAGCAGATCTCTGTGGCAGCAGGCCATGTGCTTTGGCACACATGGCCTGCCCCCCCTCCCCCCCCAGCATTTGAGCCGCCGCCACCCTTCCCCCCATGCTGAGCTGTTCCTCACTGCTGCTGATTCCGGTGGCGGGGGGGGGGGACAGCTAGGCTCGGTGGCAGGCCATGTGCTTCGGCACATATGGCCTCAATCTTCTGAACCCCCGAAGTTATGTGAGAGGGGGGTCAGATGCAGCAGGCCATGTGTGCCAAAGCACATGACCTGCCACTGAGCTGAGCCACGCCCTCCCTCTATCCCGCCATCAGAATCAGCGGTAGTGCGGCTCAGCTCAGGGGAAGCGTGACTCGGCATGCAGGGAGGGGGGGGGCAGCACGGCTGGGGCTTCTGCCTAGGGTGGCAGAAACCTTTCGGCCGGCCCTGCACATATTGATTTCTAGGTATATGCGCCTATAGGAGATTTGTTTGTGCACTTTAAATGTTTAGGCACCCAAACAAACTGAACACATACTCATTAATCCACAACCCTATAATGTGAGGCTTTTAGGCTGAGGGAGGGGTGGCGCCGATTATCACAGGAAATAACACATTTGCTGCCTTAAAGTTTGATATCCTAAGACACAGCTGAACTGTTCGTTGGCTGAGCTGGCATATTTCTGTTTGATGTTGATGTAATCCCTCACAAATGCCCTTCACGTTGGAACCTTGTTTTTCAGCTTGTCATCAGTCTTGTCGTGCTTGCGTTGGCCCAGGGAGCACTCACTGCATGCAGTGCCTAAAGCCAGAGGAGGTGTTGCAGGCAGAGCAGGAATTTAAAGGACATTCATCTGGCTCCTGCTTACCTAAGTGCAAAACTGATTCATACTCAGATACCATGGGAGTGTGCAAAGGTAAGAGTGACCCAGAGCACTTGATGTGTCTTACATTTTGATTCTGGTTTGTATAACTCAGGGCTTTGGTATGTGCTGGTATTAAGCACCTTTTCAGCTGCCTACTTCTATTGCCTTGTCAGCTCCCAGTGGAAATGGTGCAGCCAGTGGTCAGAAAAGGATGTCAGGGGACGTGGTTACTGTAGCAGCACAGGGCCTGGAACAGTCCTCAGTTCATGAGAAAATACGAAAATCCATGCATAGGAGTTGAGGAGTGGCCTAGTGTTTAAAGCCAGCAGGCTGGGAGCCAGTGAAGCCAGGGTTAAAATCACACTGATGCTTCTTGTTTCCTTGGGTAATTCACTTAGGGGTTATTCTGTGCCATGAATAGCGGGGATGGACGGCCCACTATTCGTGCCTTCACCCAGCTGCGACTAACTTCCCCGCCGGTTCTGTGGGGAAGTTAGACGGGGGTGGAGAACTGGCAGCTCAGGGGCAGAGCCTGGGCGGTTGCCAGCCCTGGACGTCCAGGGCCGATTCTAATGTTGTCCCTGTACGTCCAGGGCCGGTGACTTATACAGGGAAGTTATTCCACCTCCGAGGTGGAATAACTTCCCAATAAGTCATTTTGTGGCAGGCCCGGGGCTTTCAGTGGACAGGGGGGGCCTGATGGCAGTCCCCATAACCCGACCCTGGCTTTTGGAGGCCAGATCGGGGGTCGAACTGCTGGGAATAAGGTCCTGCAGTCCGGTGACTGGCATTGCGGCTCTTCAATGGAGCCACGGTGCCATGGCACCATGACGCCATGGCACCGCATATCCATTAAGGAGCCTTGACTGAGTTAGCCGGGGACAGTCCTGCACATGCAGGACCTTTCGTGATTCTGATCCCGCGGGGCACGTCTAGCCCCGCGGGATCAGAATCACGATCCCCTCTGTACGTCTGGTTCAGACCGGACATACAGAGGGGATCGACGTCAGTAACGGAAAAAGTAGCGCCCAGTTAATGCCATGTGTATTTAAATGAATACTCATTATTTAAATGTATTTTAATCTGCTGGGCTGGTATGCAAATCATGGCTACACCTGATGCAGAGACAGGCGTAGATGATTTCACAACTAGCCATAGTGCCAAAATTTTAACTGCAGGGTCTGAATAGAAGTAAACCTCTAACACTGCCCCCAACAGTATGTTGATGGCACCAGGTGCTTTCCTCGATACCTAGCTCATCTTCTCCCCAGATGATAAGGCATCAGGCAGAGCATCATACAATCAAAACACTGTTGGGCCGTGCTGACAAAAAAAGATAAAGCCAAAGTGAAACCGGTTTCCTGGTGTTCTAGTACTGTGCTGTTCATCAGTCTGTCATCCGGTTAGATAAGACGTTGCTGTGTGCAGATAATGAGCATTTGCATATCCTAACCTTCCTGCATCACATGTTAAAATGTGTGCATTGTCAGGAACATTAAGCAATCGATGCAGTGCAGGTCTAGCGCCGGCTTTCTGCATCAGCCTGTTAGATTGTAAGCCCCCCGGGAACAGAGTACTGTCCCTGGATGTAACTTGCCTTAAAACTACTTCTAAAAAAGGTGTGAGCTAAATCCTAAATCCCTTCTTAGGCTGAGCTAGAGCAAGGTTCCTAGAGTCCAGCATCCTATTTCTGACAGTGGCCAGCCTGGGTCCTACCTTCCAGGCAGATCCCATTCCCCTTCCTCAAGGACATTCCTGCCAGTCCTGTTTAGAGTGGAGCAACGCAGGCTGTATGGTCTGTGAACATGGCCAGTGCAGTCTGTTCCTGTGGCTTGCCTCCTCCCTTAGTCCCTAGACTTCTTGCTGAAAAGAGGCGGGCTACGGGGAGAGGCAACTCTGCACATGCCCGGAGACCCTGCAGTCCGTACTGCCCTGTCTCTTCAGATTGCTTGTGTGGTATGGGGGCAGGGATGTACCGATCGTGAAATGCGCCCTGTGCGACTTGCACATCGGGCACGCGCCCCCCTCCCCCATACCTCCATCTAGCCACTTTATGGGGGCAGGAGAAAAGAGGCTCGCCCAATGTGCAAGTCGCCAGCACGCTAAGCAGGTCTGGTCCTTCCCGAAGGGACCAGACCTGCTTAGCGTGCCGCGAGAAAGCTGTCTGCCGTTGCCTGCCGCCGCTGAGAGAAGAAAATGTGGCGGCTGCAAGCAACAGCAGACAGCTGAAATGCGCCCCTTAAGCCTTTGTGCCCTGTGCGGCCGCACCACTCGCACAGGGCTACATACGGTCCTGGATGGGGGGGGGGGGGGGGAAATGGAAGTGAAGGAATAGAAGAGGATGAGGGAGCTGGATGTGGAGAAGAAAGCAAATGCAATGTGTGCCTTCGAGTCAGTCCTGACTCCTGGCGACCCAGAAGCTCCTGGGTTTTCTTGGCAGTGTCACCGGAAGTAGATTGCCAGGCCTTTCTTCTGAGGCAATGGAGGGTTAAGTGACTTGCCCAAGGCCACAAGGAGTGCTAGTGGGAATTGAACCGAGATGAACAGAAAGGCAGAGGAGAGACAAGGGAGAAAAGGATCCAGGAGAAAGAGGATATGATGAATGATAGAGATAATGGAGGCAAGAGGTAGAAAAGAGGGAAAATTCAAGAAGGGAGGGGATTGAAAACCGATAATGATGGAGGAGAGATAATGGAAGGAAAAGGAGTACATATATCAGGGAGGAGCAAGTAAGCAGTGTGTGAAAATGGAGAGGAGCAAATGTGTATACTTATGAGACTTGTGGAGGGATATGTGCTAGTAAGAAGGGAGTGGAGTATATGTGAGGAAAAGGGATATATATGTTTATTTATGTTTAGCTTTTAACTTTCCATTTTTAATTCAAAGCAAGTTATGTCCAGGTACAGTACGTATTTCCCTATCACCAGAGGACTGACAATCATAAGAACATAAGATATGCCATACTGGGTCAGACCAAGGTCCATCAAGCCCAGTATTCTGTTTCCAACAGTGGCCAATCTAGGTCATATGTACCTAGCAGTTTCCCCAAGAGACACAAGTTCCACAATGCTTGTACTGGGTCAAGCATTAATATCCTGGGTCCCTTCTTAATAATGGTTTATGGACCTTTCCTCCAGGAACTTGTCCAAACCTTTTTTAAACCCAGCTACACTAACAGCCTAATAACCTCATTTGCTAACTGTGCTTATGTGTTAAGGCATGTCAATACAGTACTCCCAATATTCAATCGGATAAAATACAAGTTACTTATAACAACCTTTAAGCTGATTAACAATATTGCCCCATCCTTCCTCTCAACACTTGTCCACACCCATTCAGTTACAAGATCCCGAAGAGAAAACACGCTCCATTCTCTCGTGATCCCCTACAGAATTTGGAAAACAAAACAGACCACGAGCTCCAGAGCCTTCACCTTCACTAACCCTAGCCTCTGGAACTCACTACCAATATATATCCGCTCAATCAAGGATCTACAAATATTCAGAAAAGAACTTAAAACACACCTTTTCATCGCACACTACAGAAAGGATAATAAGGACTCAAACTCCCAAGTGACCTAAACATCTGACACATAACCTAGCACAATGATGATAATCAGCTGCTCAAACACACGCAATGACAAATCCTACCCATACCTGCACACACAAATCTTGTATATAGTTAACATGTACATAGTTGTTGTTCAACTGTTAAACTGTTTTCATGTTAAAAGTTTTTCACACCTGTTATATGTAACATGTTGGTTATCTGTAAACCGCCCCAGATCTCTGGAAGGGGCGGTATAGAAAAGCATAACAAATAAAATAAAATACAGTACACGGTCCGGCCGGCACCCTATTTTAAGTGTGTGACAGAGCTAAGGTGTTTTGCTGGCCTCTAGTTTCTGTGTAGGGATTTTCAGTAGACCAGCTTGTTCTGTTGCCCCAGTAGAAGGTATGCTGATGTTTTGGGGACCATTGTAATATTAACAGTGCTGCCTTTTCATAGGCTTCGTAGCTGGTTGAAGTGGGTGGGGCTACTATGCGAGTGGGTCCCTGGACGGTCACCCCTTCCCTAAATGACGACCCTGAACCCTTCATGGGGGTACTGGGTATTTCTAAAGCCATGCATTGTTGATCCATACTTCTTTGTAAATGTGAGGGGGCTGGTGTGCTCTGACTGCATATTGAGATGTCCCTAATTAATCCTGGCTGTTGTTTTTATATGCTGTTTTTGAGCCTTAGTTCCCATACTGACAACCATGACATTTTACTTTGCTCTGCTGGTTTACTTTTTTTTTTTACATTTTTGAAGTAGAACAACTTGTTTGTATTTTATTTCCTTTGATCTCTCAATATTGTGGACTAAATGTTTTGATTTGAATTTTTTCTTAAATTCTTTTTGTTCTCCATTCTCTTTTTCTCTGTATCCTTTTTCATTATGAATATTGTAAACGTTGATTAAAAATAAAATTAAAAAAATGTTTTGTGCTTTTTAAGACAGTCTCATTTAGATTTTATTCCTTTGTATTCCGCTAATCCAACTGATTGTCCTCCCTGCTCGGATTCCACCAAATAAAACAGAAATACAATACATAATAGATATTATAAAACCAAATTTGATTTATCTATCTGATGTACTCATTTTACTTAATATATTGGCAAGTGGTTTATATAATCAAAAACACAAATTAAATCAATAAATCCATCATCCCATATTACAATAGAAATTCAAATAATAGAACCCAGTTTCCTCCCATCACATCAGTCATACCCCTCAGCCCCTACCCCCCCCCCCCCCTTCAAACTGAGCATCCCACTGAAGTCTGGTAGCCAAACAAGAAGAGCCACCCTGGTAAACAGCTTGATAGACCATGCAGTGAACTTTCAGCTGAACTCTACTTGCCACAGGCAGCCAATGTAGGATTTCCAACAAAGGGGTTGCATGATTCCAACATTTATCCCCTTCAGTAGCCTAATGACTGTATTCTGTATCAACCTTAGACTCTGAAGGCATGCCTGAGGGAAGCCAAGTAACAAAGAATTACAGTAATCTATCCAGCTCACTGCTGGTGCTAGACTATAACAGCACATTTTCAACAGTCAAAAGGGTTTCAATTTTGTGATTTTCCAGAGCCGATCAAACAAGGTCGAACTACAAGCCCCACTTGTTCCTTTTTCTCTGGCAAGGGGCCCATCCCCTAAACTAGTCATGGGATCTTGCAGCATAAGTTGCTGATCACCTTCCCATGACACATGGTGCAGTTCATTTCCTTTTTTTGAACAGAAAATTGTAGTTGCCATCTTAGTCCAATTGGATAAGTGCAAATAAAGTTTATGACAGCTTGTCAAAAATATATTAAGTTAGTCCATTTAAAAGTTATCACCTATAACTTTTTGGTTGACCTTTATTTCCTTTCCTTGAAACCTGCATTGCTAACAATTTCTCCCAATTTAAAATTAGTGCATTATCCTATAATCACCCCCAAATCATCTTCAAACACTGAATCAAATTGTCTATGCACTCTTCCTGATCATCCCTTAAACAACATACTAATTGCAGATTATCAGCTTAGAAATAAAATTCCATGCTAAACTCGATGATTTCCCAAGCTAGTGGTGCCATGTACACATTAAATAAAATCGTGAACAGCACAGAGCCTTGAGGTACTCCCCATCTAAGATTCTGGGGTGCGGATAGATTCCCCTGCCACATAACACACTGGGAACGATCCCATAAGTATGATGGGAACCACTGCAACACTAAGGGGTATGTTTACTAAACTGCGGTAATGTCACTCGCGTTAGGTTCTGCGGTAAAGGTACAGATGCCCATATAAAGGCGTGGGCGGTGCATTGTTACAGCAAGCCGTATCAGCTAACGCATGTTACAAACTAACGCGCTACAAGGCGCCTCATAAGGCACCTTACAAGGCGCCTTGTAAGGTGCCTTGTTAGGTGCTCTATAAGGTGCCCTATAAGGTGCCTTGTAAGGTGCTTCATAAGGCGCTTTGTAAGGTGCCCTATACAGTAGGGCTCCTTAGGCTAAGCGCCGTACTAGGCACCCCTGGACAAGGCACCTTAGAAGGCACCCTGGGTTACGGAACCATAGGTTATGGTGGCCTAACAAGGTTATGGTGCCCTAGGTTAGTGTGACCTAAGGGCTGCAAGGTGCTGCAGGATGACATGCATGACCTGTGAGGAACAGAGACAGATGTAGCTCTAACACTAGATAGAGCACTCAGGAAAGGCAATGAACAGGTGAGTGAAGGAGGGAGAGCTGGGAGCTGCTGGACCTGCCATATCTGCAGGCATCCCATATGGCTGCCAGTACTGATGACAAACATGGTGGGGGCAACTGTACCACAGCACAGGGTGTTGGCAATGTAAAGTACTGGAAAGACAGTTGGTGGCAGATGATGGGAATATGTGTCCCCCAGTGGAGGCGGAGGTGGCAGGATAGTTACAATGATGGGTGGACAGAGGAGTGGTGGTGCCATGCAGATCAGGCACAGGTGAGGCAAGCGTGAAGAGGCGCAATGCAGGAAAGGGTAGCAGTGCAGGACATGGGGTGACAGCCCGCACAGGCAGACAGGACTCTACACAGCTGACAGACGCAGATAGACGGACCGAGGGAATGTTGGCAATTGTGGTGAGGGTATTATGGGCTGGCAGCACAAATCTTCAAAAATATGACTGCTACAGGCATGCACACTATTTGAGTAGGACAGGCATGAGAGGAGGGAACAATGAGGAATTGAACCCATGAACACTGCCAAGAATGGCATTGTATTAACCAGTAGGCTATACCTCCGTGGTGTATGTCACAGAAATGGCTGGGTACAGAAGGACTGCAGGTCACCGCACAAACTGTCTGCTCTGAGTGCCAGGATAGGGTAACCCCACCAGTACGCATGATGTAATGCACATGCTGAATAGCTGTCTACAGCTGATCAGCAAATGGGGTCTGCACCTCTCCAGTACCTCAGCTTGGAAAGACGAACTGACAGTGCATGATACTGGCACAGCGTAGCTACAGACCATGCCATTGTGCAGGTTCTGTGTTCTCCCTGAGGGATAGGATGGGTGCCCAGCACTAGGTCCGCAGTACATGTGGTGCTAGAGATAGGTCCTGCTGTACATCCCCATCACTACCAGTGTGTGACAGGTGTTCCTTGCAGTGCAGCTGAAGGTAATTCGGTGTCCATCTTTATCCTGCAGTCACATGTGGCCTTCTGGGACCAGACACCACCCAGATTACTGTGTACCCCGTGTTAGGGTCTGGCTGACATGGATACCTATTATCAGGGCAGAGGGGTTTCCAGACTTGCATGAGGTTTGTGTAGCAGTGCCTTTATAGGTCAAAGTGGTATACACTGCATACCCTAAAGGGCTCACATCACCCTTTTTGTAGGTAAGGGACAGGTGCCCAAGTCCCCATGAAGCAACCTCCATCCTGCTGGTATACGACAGCCCTCCAGGGTTGGTGGGCCAGAGCCACACCTGTGGCTGGGGCAGTGGCAGACCAGCAGCAATGATGGGGTTAGCTCTGGAAAACGCCAACTGCCTCACACTACTGTCTGCCAGTCACCAGCAGACAGCACAGTCAGACTGCACCGTATAGGTGTTCCGACCATGCACAGTCTAACTGCAGACAGTCCACTAGCCAGTCCATAGTGCATGCTCACAGAGGAACTATGTGCACCAAGCAGGCATCTCAGTGATTGGAGCCCCAGCACTGGGAACACAAAAGTATCACTGGAGGTAGATAATGTAGAGCGCTATGTGGGAACCTAGGCATGCCATGGTCACTGCTCAGTCAGGGTGAGAGTGCCCTCCCAGCATGCTATGCTGTGGCCACCCTGTCCATGCAGGCGGTGGTTGGGCACTACAGTGTCCCAGCCATTGCCCCACACCTTCTGAAGATGCATCCTGGCCAATCCGCCCTTTCCAGGCCATACCCCCACAACACCTTGCTCCACATTATGCAAATATTCAGGCTAACGCTGGTAACAGTGGAACATTGTGGGCTCGGTGAGGTGTGGGCAGCCACAAAACAATGGATAGACATACACACACACACTCCTATTGCAGCATTGTGCAAAGATAGGGGTGGTTGGCAACCCTGCCCGCCACACTGGTCCTGATCACAGTGCCGACATTGCTAAACTGTGCAGGAGGTAGTAGTAGTGCTCTGGTGATAACTGCAGCTCAATGCTGGGGCCAACAGCATGACTCTCCATGCATCTTTGGATTGTGGAGCCTGTGTGATGGGTGTTTGTACCCCTGTTCGCCGCTGCTTTGGGCTTTGCACATGTTGCTGTTGTATCTGCATTGTAGGGTAAAACATAGGTCATATATTTAAATAAAAGGCTCCAGCAACTCTAAACACATTGCAGACATATAAACACAGCCAACGAGTGAGAGCCTCAGAACAGACTCACTGATAAAACCAAATCAGGAGTACTGATAACATCAACGGTTCTCACTCGCTATACACGTCCATCGAGATTCACTATAGTAAATTATATTCCATATATCATATCTATTGAAAGCATTCATCGCTCTACAATTTAAACTTTAAATATATCACCAGATTCATATATCGTGAACCAAGATGGAATTGAGTGCCCCCTTTTTTTTTTAGCATTTCGCTACAGCTCTTTCAAGGGGATTCAACTCTAAAAGATAAAAGTAAAAATGCTTAATGTAATGCTGCAACTTACATACAAAACTCCCTACTTACACCAAACCAAGACCTAAACACTTACCAAAAATCACTCCAAATTCCAGCCATCAATCTCAAAAACTATAAGCCATCTCTCATCTGAGCTGGTCTCAAGGCAGCTTAAACTTCCGGACACATGATATATACCCAGAACTACCAACGGGACAATCTAAATCATCTGGAGCTAAATGCAGCCCAACAAAACAGCCTCTCGCCTTCATTAAAGACCATTAAAAGGGAAAAGTAAAACTTTGTGTCAGAAAGCATACAGCTACACACAAGAATCCAAATATAGTGTTACAAGTAATCAAATCAAAGGCATACTCCCCATTCGATACAAGAATTCAATCCACCAGGGGAAACTGTTTTCAAATGAAAAATCCACCATTGCTCTCTGTATAAAAGAAACCGATCACGTGACATCCCTTTCGAACCGGTCCGAATATGTTGAATCACAAAACATTGTAATTCACAAAATTTATGCTGAAAAGTTAGACAATGTTCAACAATTGGTGCTTCTTTCCGCTGACAGTGAAGTTTACTTTTATGTTCAATTAACCGAGTACGAAGTTTCTGCACCGTCTTACCTATATAAAGAAGTCTGCATGGACAAAAAATGCCATAAATAACAAAATCTGAATTACAAGAAGTAGTATCCTTCAGATAAAATTGTTGACCATTATATACAAACCTATCAGTTTCACATCACATCACAACAGGAACAGTCTCCACATTTCCTATGCCCATAACTCTCGGATAGTATAAAAGATGAGGATCGTAAAACAGAAGGGCTCAAAATATCTTTCAAGTTTGAATTACGTTGCCATACACATCGTAGTTTTTTAGATTCTAACCCAGGAACTGTGCTCAAAACATGCCTATATTTCTGTAACATTGATTGAATCTGTCTACTATGAGGGGAATAACGGGAAATCAGATTCACTTGATCACTATCAATTTGTACCTTCGGTCTAGGGGATAACAACCAAGATCGATCATTATACAGTGCCCTTTTGTAGGCACGATTCACTGTCTTTAAGGGATAACCACGATCAAGAAAATCCTGCTTTAGACTCAATGCCTTGGCTTTATAATCTTTAACTGAAGAACAATTACGTCTAAAATGTATGAAT
Source organism: Ichthyophis bannanicus (assembly GCA_033557465.1). Classification (NCBI taxonomy): domain Eukaryota; kingdom Metazoa; phylum Chordata; class Amphibia; order Gymnophiona; family Ichthyophiidae; genus Ichthyophis; species Ichthyophis bannanicus. The sequence goes on along the minus strand of CM066032.1, from coordinate 1,086,790,636 downwards.
TGAGAGAATGGCAATCCCTTCAACAAACCAGAAGGGTGTATACTAGAAAAATGTAAATATGTGTTCCTATCAGTGGATTTACGAGATACAGTAGTACCCCATGAATCCAGTTGTCGAAACACTTTAACATCCAAAAATACTATTTCCTGAAAACTATAATTCATTGTAAAATGTATGTGAGAATCTAATGTATTTAACCAAGCATAAAAATCTAGCAGAAGATTAAGAGAACCATCCCATAACATAAAGACATCGTCAATATAACGACGCCAAATTAATATATGAGAATAATAATTAGAAGATTGTAACCATCGTTGTTCATAGAAACCCATAAAAAGGTTGGCAACAGAAGGGGCAAAGGACGCCCCCATAGCGATGCCACTTATCTGTTGAAATAACTCACCATTAAAAGTAAAGTAATTACGACAAAGGGCCAAAGTTGCACAAGCCATAAGAAATTCAAGCATGTCAGTATTCACATCGCCCCTTTGTAGTAAACCTTCCTTGATAGCTTGCAAAGCCTCCTCCTGCGGAATGCTCGTATATAAAGCTTCATCATCAAGTGTTACCAGAATCACTGAATCATTTTTTGCCCAAACAGAGGCATCAGCTATAATTTGTAAAAAATGCATTGTGTCACGAAGGTATGAAGGGATAGTTATTAATAACGGCCGCAAAAAAGAATCTATAAACTGTGACAGCGGCTCTAGTACGGACCCACGTGTAGAAACAATGGGCCGTCCTGGAGGCCTAACAAGACATTTATGTATTTTAGGCAACAAATAAAATTGTGGTATTGAAGGAGAAACAGTATTCAAAAACCTCTGTTCCTTTTTAGAAATAATATGCGATTGATAAGCTTGCATCGTTAAAGTTTTAATCTGATTCTGTAGATCTTGTGTTGGATCTACTGTCAATTTAATATAGTTTGTTACTTCAGATAACTGGCGATAAGCTTCAAATACATAATCAGTATTAGGGGGCACTCAATTCCATCTTGGTTCACGATATATGAATCTGGTGATATATTTAAAGTTTAAATTGTAGAGCGATGAATGCTTTCAATAGAATATGATATATGGAATATAATTTACTATAGTGAATCTCGATGGACGTGTATAGCGAGTGAGAACCGTTGATGTTATCAGTACTCCTGATTTGGTTTTATCAGTGAGTCTGTTCTGAGGCTCTCACTCGTTGGCTGTGTTTATATGTCTGCAATGTGTTTAGAGTTGCTGGAGCCTTTTATTTAAATATATGAGGTATCATTTGGAGGCTTCGATATAGGCTTTATAGTTTTGTGGGTAAAACATAGGGACATGCTCTGCAGGAAACACAGCTGGGGCTTGAACCTGTGACCCTCTGCTTCTGAACACACTGGCTGGGTGTACTGCACCACACTGTTGCCACAGATGCATGGTGGTCCCTGGGGCTACCTGTACATTTCCTCAGCCAGAACCTTTATGTTCCACTGCACACCGCGTACTGGTACAGGGCATGGCCTAGGTCCACTGCAGGCAGGTGCCACTGCCCCCTCCAGCACGGGCACACCCCCTCCCTGCCATGCTGACATAACCATATGCTGTCGGTGCTGGTAGTGCGCAGTCCTAGGCCATCCACTGTGTGGATAGGTGGTCGCCTAGGGAGAGGGGTCTGAATGGGGGGCATACATGAGCATCCTCGCATCCCTCCCCCATCACCGCCTACCAATAGTCCATCCCTTCCGCTTGGGGGAGGGTTGGTTGGCGGGATGTCAGGTCAGTGCCCTGGCAACTGTTAGTTCGGGTGGACTAGATAGATGTAGGTGGATTGTGTTTGGCCTTTGTCAGCTGCTGTTTTGCTGATTTCTGGTTTCTATGTTCCTAGGCGCCCGCCTAGTCCACCCTGTGCCCCAGCTGCCCACACTGCATGTCCCGCCTCCAGCCCCCCTATGCCCCATTTGCACCATTGCCATAGTGGCCTGTCAAACTTGGGCACTATGCTGTTGCTGCAAATGGAGCACTACTATCACGTTTCTTGGGCTCCCTGCCTATGCTGTACAGTGCTGACACTGAAATGGTTTCTCTCTCCTGCAAATGTGCAGCTAACGGCAGGTTTTCATTCGCAGTAGGGTTCATTCCTTCAGTTCAGCTCGTTAGTGTGCAGGGAGCCTCCCCTCGCCCACTCCCTGCCCAGTGACCCCTGATCTCCGCCCTCTCTCCTCCCTCTGCGGTGTGTACCGCGCCACGGAACGCTTCCACGTGGTTTGTAACATTACTGCGCGGTAATGTTACGTTACCGCACGTTATTGTTACCTAACGCGCGGTCTGTAACGTTACCGCAGTTTAGTAAACATGCCCGTAAATCCTGCAAACTGGAAGTTTGAAGGCAGGGTAATAATCGACCATGATGGACAGTATCAAATGCAGATAGCAGCCAACAGCTAAAGCTGAATCCAGAAGACACCCTCGTAATAGTGCTTCTTAATATTGTCCATCATCACAAGCACCATTGTTTTTGTGCTGTGATACTTCAAGAACTTTGAGCAAGGGGAAATAGTTGAATTTCAGCCAAGATATTGGACTGTTAAGATAATATGGCCTTTTCCTTTGGAGTGGAGAAACAGCCTAATGTCAGAGCAGTGAGGTGGGTACCAGAGAAACCAGCTTCAAATCCCACTGTGCTCCTTGAGATCTTGGGCAAATCACTTAACCCTCCATTGCCTCACGTACAAGCTTAGCTTGTAAGTCCTCTGAGGGCAGGGAAATAGCTATAGGACCTGAATGTAACTCGCCTTGAACTTCTCAGAAAGATATGAGTTAAATTCAAGCCCCTTTCCATCATATTTGCAAAACTGGGCAAATTTTATTCAGGCTGATATGAAGCAAAGGTAGCTCAGAGCTGCTGGCTTTTTTTAGGGATGGGGATCATAAATGCATGCTTTACAGACTGTGGTACAGACCCCCATCTCCTAAGACGGGCTCATTTATAATGAGCCAAAAAAGCGGAAATTTGCTCATGCAGCCAAATACAAGAGGCACAAGGGCAAAAAATCTAATTGACAAGTAGCTGATCTTAATTGGGTCCAAAACATGTATACGTCAAACTAAGTCAAGCTGCAATTTTCGTGCCTGATCGCAAAATAGATCCTAATTATAATGCTTCTGTGGATTTTCAGGGAAGGCAATTCACCTCTAATGTTTCATTGCTTGATATTTTGAAAGTGGTTACTCAAACAAATGAATTACCAAAAGGTTTTATAGACCAAATGGTGAAGTTCTCCGCTGTTACTATTACTAAATTTCAGCAGCAAGATATGCAGTTAGATGTTACTGAACAGAAATTGAAGAATCAAGGCTCCTAGGCAGAAACTTTGCAGTCAGACTGCCATCAAGGATAGTTGGATATTGCATAAACAGAGCTGGTGGAGAATGTGATAAGGAGTAGAAATCTTTGGTTTGTGAGCTTCTCTGGGACTTTGCTACTTTCTGTTCTTTTATGAAGGAAATATTTTATTCATTAATTTTTTTTAATAATATTTATAGTACTCATACCAAATTCCTACATGGATCACATAAAGAGATATGTACTGCTGTCACAACATGATAAAAACACCCCATTATAAGGAAAAATTACTATACAACTAAAAGAACTATGCCACCCCCATCCCACACTCTACCCATATCTAGGGAATTAAAAAGTGTTTAATTTCTGTCGAAACACTATCCAATCCTGTTCCTGTCGCACATCCAGGGAAAATCTTTTCCACAAAATCAGTTCCGCCATCACAGATGCCCTCCTCTGCCACTTCTGCAGTCGCACTTGCCCACGAATGACTCTGAGCAGACTGCACGGGCTTAGACGGTTGATACCACTATCACAATTCACGCAACCAGTGCAAATCAAGCAACATGTCCGCCACAGACTCCCACTTTCCCTGACCCGACCTATGAAATAATAAACACATGCAAAGCAAACAACATTTAAGAATTAAAAATACAAGTAAAATCTTACAGAAGATCTCTGAAAGCATCTGCAAACAGACTCTGCTGTATTTAATATTTTAGGACGGTTCTGGCACTACCTGGGTCGGACACCATGTCAATTTCTAATTGTTGTTATTTCCTTCTAGAAATTTGTTTCAGGATGAGGGGGATCAGGCTCAGGTGGTCTTGGAACCCTTTGAATTGGATTTAACAAATGTTTTGGAAAATTCTAGTACTATTACTAGGGCTACTTGAGTAATTGTGTTTCTGTTAGAGTAAGAGAACATGGCTAAAGTATGGTTATGGTTATGGCACTTGATATACCACCCTTTACTTATGCATCAGAGCGGTTTACATATATGTATTTTACTAACAGGTACTTTTTATTCCCTTGTCCATGAAGGGCTCACAATCTAAGTGTACCTGAGGCAATGGAGGGTTAAGTGTCTTGCCCAAGGCCACAAGGAGTGGCCATGGGACTAGAGACCCCAGTCCCTCCGGCCTGAGGTTACTTGTTCCCATGCGGGAATTGAACCCCTGGCCCTCTGGCCTGAGGCAACCTGTCTCAACCACTGAGCCACTCCTCCCTCTAAAGTAAAAGCTTATTTTGGGAAAAAAGATTTACCTTTTTGTGGACAAAAGATTATGGGGGAGATGATGGATGCCTGGAGTGGGAGGGTAAGACCCGGACTGCTCTGGGGAGGGGGGGCACAGGATTAAGGGATTACCTAGGGGAGAAACTTTTGGGCTGGCCCTGCCTCAACTGCTGTCCTGGGAGATACTCGATAAGGATGTTTTTTAGATAGTATGGAGCCTCCTTCCTTAAAATCCTATGTTGATGTTTATTAGAATATTTGATATACTGTGCCTTATTGGTCCAGGGTGGTTTAGAATTAGTAACAAACACAGTGGCCATAGGCTGTAGAAAAAGAAAGGAACTCCATTAAATGACAGGCAAGAGAAAGTGGAGAGCAGAACAAAGAAAGAAGAGAAAAGGTGCCTCTAAGAGTCTTGAGGGCAGAGGTTACTCCAGTGTCGAACATGTAAGTTTAATTTGCCTCTCCTCGGAGATGTAGTGGAGGAGGTATAGTGTAATCACAGTATTTATTTTATTTCTTAGAATATTTGCTATACCTGCTGTTAGCAGAGAAACCTGCATCTTAGCAGTTTTCAAAATCAGAAAACCAAAAACACAACAGATATATACAACACCTCGTTCTTAAACATAACCAAGAAACACACGGCAGGGAATCCATAGAACAACAAAAGAAATCCAAAACAGGTACATACAATATAAAGCTGTCTGACACGTTATAGGGAAAAAAAAGCCTCAGTGTCCTGGTCCACTCAAAAAGCCCATCAAAACAACCGTCTTCACCTGTTTGTTAAATTTTTTATATGAAAACTCAGAATGAATAGCCTAAAGAAGGGAAGTCCACCAAACAGGAGCTGTACAACAAAACGCAGCACACCGGGATCCTCCTAGTGCAACTGCTGAACAGTAGGAGCAACCAAAAAATGAACCTGCGAAGAAGCCAATGCTCCTTTCGATGAAAAGGAGTAACATAGTCCATTTTCTTAGCGCTATACAACAACTTTACCATGTTATTTTGGATTAGATGCAAATGTTGCAATGTATACAAAGAAAGTCCCAAATACAACAAATTACAATAATCCAATCAATTAATGACCAAAACAAGAATTAGCCCTCAAAGACTACCTATCCAAAAAGCACCGAATAGAGTGCAACAAGTGAAGAGTATAAAATGACTTCTGAACCAAGCAAGACATCTGAAGCTTAAAGGACAATTTATCATCCAAAATTATACCTAACGTAGCAGCCTGATCTTTAAATGGAATGGAACAGCCAAGCATACACAGGAAAAATTTTGGTGGCATACCCTTTCTGCAAAACCAGAGAGCAGAAGATTTATCAGCATTCAACACCAATTGATGAGTTTGGAACCAACAAATAATAGTATCCAAATGAGTAGAAAGAAGAGCTAGAAAAACAGAGTCACATGTTTCATGACAGATGAGAAAATGAATGTCATCAACATATATATACACCATAAAGCTCAAACTCTGAATTAATACTGCCAGAGGCACCAGAAAGATATTAAACAGAACAGGGGACAAAATCGACCCCACAAGAGAGAACCGAGAGCTAAGAACTATCATCCCAAGTCACAACTCTGTAAGAGTGAGGTTGAAAATACGATTAAAACCAAACAAAAGCTGTAACACCAATTCTGCAGGAGCAAGCAGGAAGTCAGTCCTCACTTATGGGTGATGTCGGTACCGATGGAGCCCATGCGGAGCAATTCCCCAGCTTTCAAAGAAAGCCTTTGGGATTGCTTCCATGCATGCGTGGTCCTCTTCCCGCCCAAGGGAAGAGGACCATCTTGCTCAGTCTCCCTTTTTCTGCAGAGCCCTTTGGATGCACGTCCTCGTCCCTCGGAAAAAGTGTTTCATTTTTTGGCTTTAGGCCTATTACTTTTCCAGTTGCACCGGTCCTCTACCCGTCCTTCCCCTACTCTATCCTTTTTGAGCAATTAGGGGACGTTTTTTTCCTAGCATTTTTTCCTTCATGGGCTTTGCACCCTTTTTTCTCCCAACCGCAGGCCGCATGGGTCTTCGACCTTGCGGGGGCCATTTTTGCCCCTATGGCCACCGGATTAAAAAAATGCGATAGATGCTCCAAGAACATGTCGCTTATGGAACCCATGACTACTGCCTGTGGTGTCTCGGGGCCGACCATGATCCGTAGCTCTGCTCGTTTTGTAAGAAAATGTCCTCCAAAGCCCTGCTCAGTCGTAAGCAGAAGTCCAAAGACATTTTCAGGAAGGCTGCCTCGGAATCCCCGGTGGCGCCCTCGGTCATCTCTTCTCTGGTGGGATCCCCCACCTCGTGCCCGCGCCCAAGGCAGTACTCCTACCAGGGGTCCCCTGAAGTGGAGCGGCGTAAAAAGAAGGTGGCCTTGAAGTAGCTGTTGGGTGCCCCCGACAAGTTCAAGCATTCTCTTGCTCAGTCGCTTAGCCTCCGTCGGCGTTCCCGAGAGTCGGACAAGGAGCAGCCCCGCAAGGTACCTCGTACATATACAGGGGCTTCTGGTGATGGTGCCCAGTCTACTGAGGGCTGTCTCAGTGAGGATCTCCTCGACACCCAATCTGGTGACCCCGGTGTTGGCGTCGCAGGGCCCCATTCCCGCGTGGGAGTCCTGCATGCTGGCGCTAGAACGCAGCATTTCTGCATTCATTGCTTCCCAGAAGGTGCTCACAGCCAGCTTCGCTGGCCTGCACCTAGAGACCGAGGTTCCCTCGTGTGGGACACCAGAAGCTGCCCAGGAAACCCCTGGGAGCTGTGGGCCTTGTGAGGGTCCTCGGCACCATTTTTTTTTTTTGCCTTCCCATTCCTCGGGGGAGAGATCCTCCAGGGTCTCCAGCTCCAAGCGGGTCTCGGATGCAGGACGGGGCAATCAGCCAGGATCGGATTCCTCATCCGACTTCTCAGACTGGGAGTCCGAAGGGTATACCTCTCCGGAAACCCATGCTCATCAGGACCTTCCGTCGACCCCTCCCCACCCGCTTTTCAGCGGTGCTCACCACCCGAGGACACCTCCTTCCTGGTGTTTGTCCAAGATATGGCACGGGCTCTCAACCTGGCCACCCAGGCTGAGGACCCTTGAGCTGAAGAGCTCAACATTCTTCAGTATGAGTCCCCACCTCGGGAATCTCTTACTGTCCCAGTTCCTCCCATCCTGTCCAGACTGCTACTCCGCATGTGGGAGGCATCTGCCTTGGTTCCTATCATGAGTAAGCGCCTCGACTCCATGTACAAGGTCCAGCTTCCTCACACATCCATGGTGGTGGAATCAGCCATGAAGAAATAAAAGAGCCTGAAGTCACATTCTTTGGTTCCTCCGGGCAGGGAGTCGAGAGCCCTCGACGCCCTAGGCTGCAAAGCCTACCAGGGGTCCATGCTCTCCTGCCGTATTCAGGCATACCAGCTATATAGGACATGTTCTTGCATGACCTGGCCAAGGAACTCGGGCGGTGGGGGGGGGTTCTCCGCAGGCCTCGAGTGCGAACCCCTCAATAGGTTCCAGACCCTGTTAAAGTCCATCGCAGAGTGATCAAAGTACATCTCCCATGCTGCCTACGATGGCTTCGAGTCCTCAGCTCAAGTGGTGGCTGCTGGCATCGGGGCCCATTTGCCAGGCATGGCTCCAATCTTCGGATTTGGAGCAGTTGGTACAGGAGAAGTAGCTCTTCGGCAAACTGATGGAGGACAAAGCTGCTGAGATAGAGATGGAGTTCGTCACCCGAACCTGTCTCTCATGCAAGACCTCCACCCTGTCTCTCATGCAAGACCTCCACCCTCCCTCTAAAGAAACAGCAAACTAAAAAGCCTTTCTTTCCAAGGAAGGGCCTGCCCTATTGGGGCTACCCACCGTACCCGCCCACTTCCATGCTGAAAACTGCGGCGCAAGGGAAGCCCGGGCCCCAGGATCACCACAAGCTAAAAGGGCCCAAGGCCCAAACCCCGCCATTGCCTCAACCCTTGCAGGGGTTTTGATGCCACCCACATAGCCTTTTACTCCCCCCCCCCCCGGCAACACAGCAGCCGGTGGGGGGTTGTCTATCCTCCTTTGCTCCTCAATGGGCTTCCATCACCTCAGACAACTGGGTCCTCTGGGTAATCTGAGACGGCTATCACCTCCGCTTGGACAGGCTTCCCCCTCCCTTCTCCCCGGCGGAGCCTCCTTGACTCCCCGTGTATCAGGTCTTCCTGCAGCTGGAACTAGTCAACCTCCTCGCCCAACAGACGGTCGAAAGGGTGCCGGCGCACCTCCGAGGTCGGGGCTTTTATTCCAGGTACTCCCTCATCCCGAAAAAGACAGTTCTTGGTGCGGGAAAAGTTCAAGATATTATCCCTTGGCATTCTGCTGCCCTTCCTCCGGCAGGGTGACTGGCTATGCTCCTTAAATTTAAAAGACGCTTATGCCCACATTCTGATTCACCCACAGCACAGGCAGCTTCAGGGTGCAGGGGGAGCACTTCCAATACAGGGTGCTCCCCTTTGGCCTTGTGTCCGCCCTGCGGGTCTCCGCGGTCGCTGCCTCCCTCAGGTGACAGGGAATACCGGTCTTCCCTTAACTCGACAACTGGCTCATCATGGGATCCTCGGTTGTGGAAACCTACCTGGCGGCGTCACTCATGATCCTCCTGCTCGAGCGTCTGGGCTTCTTGGTCAACTATCCCAAGTCCCACCTCGAACCAGTGCAGGCACTAGAATTCATCAGCGAACGCCTCAACACTCTGCGGGGGATTGTCTTTCTGCGAGTGTGGATCGTGTTGACTGCCTCCGAGCCCTGGAAGCCCAGATCCAGAGCACCCCTCGGGTGATGGCCCGGACTATTCTGCATCTCCTGGGGCACATGGCCTTTACTGTCCATGTGGTTCTCCACACCCGCCTGCACATGCAGAAGGCCCAGAGGTGCCTCAGCGCCCAGTGGAGTCCGTCCATTGGCCACCTCAGGAACCCTGTCCGGGTCTCTCACAACCTTTGCCTGTCCCTGGACTAGCAGCGGGACCTCGCAACCTTCTCCAGGGGTTACCCTTCCAGGCACTGCAGCACGAGCTAGTGCTGACAATGGATGCCTCCCTTCTGGTGTGGGGAGCTCACTGTGGTGCATTGTGCACGCAGGAACAATGGTCACCCGAGGAGTCTCAACAGCAAATACATTTTCTTGAGCTCCGGGCGGTTCGGTGGGCCCTAAGGGCCTTCGAGGGTCGCCTCCAGCAGAAGTCGGTGCTTGTGCAGACCGACAACCGAGTGGCAATGTTCTACATCAACAAGGAAGGGGGCCCAGGATCACGCACCCTCTGCCAGGAAGCGGTCCTCCTCTGCTCCTTCGCCTTCCATCGGGGGATGACCCTCAGAGCGGTCTACCTCCCAGGCTAGGAGAATATCCTCGCGGACAAACAAAGCAGATCCTCCGCCCTCACGAATGGCAGCTGGACCCGGGGGTAGCAGGCTGGCTGTTCCATCGGTAGGGAACTCTGACCATGGACCTATTTGCCAGCCCATCAAATGCACAGTTCCCTGCTTCTGCGGCCCAGTACCGCACCCGAGCAGGGAAGGCCCGGATGCGTTCCTCCTCAGCTGGTCTTCTGGCCTGCTCTATGTGTTCCCTCCCAATCCTCTCATTGTGAGGACCCTTCACAAAGCTCAGTGGGAACGAGCGTCGATGATCCTCATAATCCCCTTGTGGCCTCAACAGCCGTGGTTCCTGTTCCTGCTCTGGCTGTCGTCAGAGCTTTCAGTCCCCCTTGGCTGTGCCCTGGGCCTGCTAATGCAGGAGGAGGGGCGGGTACTACACCCAAACCTGACCTCGTTGTCCCTCACAGCCTGGTGGCTGAACGGGTCTCTCTAACTCTGCTGGACCTCCTGGAGGAGATCAAGGAGGTCAAGTGGCGACGCTTCTCGATCTGGTGCTCCGAGTTCCAGATCGACCCATTCTCCTGCCCCACTCGATGGGTCCTTCAATACCTCCTCCATCTCTTGAAGGAAGGCCTGAAGTCAAACTCTGTCAGGGTACACATGAGCGCCATCACGGCGAATCACCTCCCCATCAAGGGAAAGCCCCTCTCGGGACAGCCCTTGGTCTCCTGCTTTATGCGGGGTCTCTTGCTCTCCAAGCCTCCCATCTGGCCACCTCCGGCGGATTGGGACCTGAACGTAGTGCTCACGCAGCTTACATGTTTGCCCTTCGAGCCGAAGGCGACGTGTTCGCTTCGGCACCTATCCTGGAAGGTGGTCTTCGTGGTGGCTCTGACCTCAGCCTGCCAAGTCAGTGAGCGCCAGGGTCTCATGGCTGAAGCCCCTTATACTAGATTCTATAGGAATAGGGTGGTCCTCCGTACCCACCCCAAATTCCTGCTGAAAGTTGTCTCGGATTTCCATCTCAATCAGGAGATAGTCTTACTGACCTTATTCCCGAGATCCCATGCCGACCAAGCGTCAGTGGCTTTGCATACACTCGACTGCAAGAGGGCTCTTGCCTTCTACCTGCAGTGCACCCAGGCTCATCGCAAATCTGGCCGACTCTTTATGACTTACGATCCCAATCGACTGGGGCAAGCAGTCACAAAAGTCATGCTCTCCATCTGGGTGGCAGACTGCATCGTCCATACGAAGGCGGGTGCCCCTTTGGATCGACGAGTCACCACACATGGTGTCCGAGCCAAGATGGCTTTGCTGGCCTCGCTGCGTTCAGTGCCCCTGCGGGACATCTGTCGGGCAATGACCCGGTCTTTAGCGAATACCTTCGCTGCACATTACTGCCTGGAGAGGGATTCCTGTCGGGACAGTGCCTTCAGCCAGACCGTACTCCATAATCTGTTCGGGCTATAAGCAACTCCTGCCCTGAGACCCTTCTTCATGGCTACCGAGGGCTTTGCCCCGAGGACCCGAGGAATCGGGATCCTGCAGGCAATGGCTTTTGCTCACGACCTCGCTGAGGCATTTTTTGATTACAGGTTCGGTAGCCTGTAGCTGTGGAGTCCCATAAGTGAGGACTGACTTCCTGATTGTTCCTGGAGAAAGTGTAGTTACTCACCTGCAACAGGTGATCTCCAGGGACAGTAGGAATCAGTCCTCACTACCCTCTCACCTCCCCTGTTGAGTTGCTGGATTTTTATCCTTTCCTTGCCATCTGCTTGGTAGGCTCAAGCTAAGGCACCTGACTGAGCAATATGGTACCCTTGGGCGGGAAGAGGACCACACATGCGTGGTAACAATCCCAAAGGCTTTCTTTGAAAGCTGGGGAATTGCTCCGCGTGGACTCCGTCGGTGCTGACGTCACCCATAAGTGAGGACTGAATCCTGCTGTCACTGGAGAACACCTGTTACAGGTGAGTAACTACGCTTTCCTATTTGTTGCAACTAGCCAGCAAAAGAAAATGACTCACCAAGTCAAAGGTGGCTGACAGATCCAACTACAGAAGAAGAATCTGTTTGCCAAATCAAGGTACATAAGAAGATCTTTATGTATTGTCACCAATAGCATTTCTGTACTATGATTGTCCTTAAACTCAGCTTGACTAAAATGGAGAATGTCATTGGCCTCAAGAAATGACAAAAGATGACCTAAAACAACCTTCTCTGTCAATATTGGCAGAAAAGGGAGATTGGAAATAGGCCGATAATTGAAGGCATAGCTGGATCCACCTTGATGTACTTTTAATGAGGTGTAACAACAGCCTGTTTCCAAGCATCGGGAACAATGCCCTGCAACAGGCTCATATTCACCAACTCCAAAAAAGGCTCCTGAAAAATCGGAAAGAAATCTTTAAATGATTAATCTGCAAAAATGATTTTAAATTAATGGCTGCAATGACCCTCTGCAGTGCCACCTTGCTCACTGGTGGAAATCACTTCAGGGTACCCAAAGGAGAACCTACAGACTCAAATCCCTGGGGCACAGAAGACCAACCAGGCAAAGGAGCCGGCAGCACCGCTCACCAGTCCATAACGTTATATGAAAATATAAGTGAAGCAGGAACAAGAATCTGCTCACCCCTTCCCTCTAACCGCTGCTAGGGAACTAGATCCCGAACCACCCTAAACAACTGACAAGACAATTAATTACTGCCATTAATCAACCCTAAATAATACTCCTGCTGTGCCTTCTCAAAAAGAAATCTGTACCTATTGGAAAGAGTTATACATTCACTCCTATGACCATCAGACTGGCCTCTTCTCCATCTCCACTCAGCCCTTCGACAAAGCTGCTTAGCTTTCTGAAGGGCAACACTATACCAAGGTTGAGACATCTTCCTACACACCTGCATAGAAACCCACTGTTCCACGGCATTGTACATAGATGTATTCCAGAGTCCTACCCTGTCCTCCAAAGATTAGACCGAAGGACAAAGTAAATAACTATCCAAATAGCGCTAAGCAAATTGTTCCTTATGTACCAATTTCCAATTACAAATGTTTTTAGAACCACAATCCGTCTGAGCAACCCTAGGCAAAAAGGAAAAGAAAAAGAAACAAAAAAATGATTTGACCAAGAAACAAGATAATTCAAACAAACAGAAGAGAGGGAGGACTGATCTGGAGCCCACCGCTGCAAAAAGACAGGATCAAGACAATGTCCAGTTGAATGAGTAGATTTTTCAGACAAAAGAAAAAAGTCTAAATCCTTCAGAAATGACCGCTCTAATTCTGAACTCAGAGCCTCAAAATGAATATTAAAATCCCCAAATAAAATCAAATCTTCCGACAACAAACTTACCTCAGCTACAACTGCATAAGCTCTACCAAAGAACTCTGGACAATAGGAGGAGGTTGCTATATTAACAAACAGAACCGTGCCGAATCCTGCTTTACCTGAACCAAAAGCACAACAGAACTAGTCAAAGGAGTACAAGGGAGCTGTTGAGTTGTCAATCGGGAGGAAACCAAAAAAGCCACCCCTCCCCCTCACCACTGTATCCAAAAATCAGCAAAAACTGCAAAATCAGGAGTTCAAGAAGCTCTCAAATAAAAAATCTCACTATTACTCAACCAATTTTCTGTCAGGGCCATAATATCCACATAATATCCATATCCCTTTTGGGAAAGGGTCGGATGGTGGACTAAAGGTCACACCCTGAGTAGGACAGTTTTCTAGTATCAGGACAATTAAAACTCTTTAAACAACTCCCATCTGTAAAGCACAAAAGCAGTGGAACACAATTATTTTGATCTTCTGTTTTATTCTTATTTGTAATTCATTTCCTAGGATATTTAAATATTTAAGGGCCTGATACTCTAAGCGATTAACACGGTTAGCAGAGCTGCTAACTGCATTAATCACGGTGAACGGGATATTCAGTGGCACTAACATAGGTAGTGCTACTGAATATCTGTGGCTACCGGCTCTACATGTCCTGATGCTTACTGCTTAGTATTAGGGCATGTTGGGGGCGTTCTGGGATGGAGCGGACAGAGACGGTGCTGATCAGTTAGCGAAAACCAGATGCAGGTAACCCTGGCCTAACGTTGAACTTACAATAAACAGGGAATTTAAACATGGTGAACAGGTGAACTATATACACTATATACAGATTAGTATCCGGGATTCACATGAGATTTTGGCATTATTTACAAAATAGGCAGTATGGCTATATACGCATACATAAACATTATGACTATATACCATACATAATTGTGTGGTTGATCCGAGGTTCCCGGGGGAGAGGGGGTTATCCGGGGGAGGTTAGCTTAAGTGAACTGATTGCGGTGCGAGAGGCGGTTATTCTTTGGGAGCTGCTTTGTGTCGGGGTGCGGGTGGCTAGGTGATATTGCGTGGATTGGAAAAGTCCTGAAGGAAGAGATGGTGTTTGAGTGCCTTTCTGAACTGGGGGAGGTTGTTTATGGCGCGAATGTCAGGTGGAAGGGAGTTCCAGCAAGAGGGTGCATATAGTGCAAAGGCACGCTTACTTGTAGTCTTGGAGCATTTGGCGATAGCTTTCGGGAGAAGTATGGTGTTGCAGGCTATTGATCTTCTTGATCTATTGAGGGGGGTGGACTGAATGAGGTCTGAGAGGGAGGTGGATGTGCATCTGTTGATTGCCTTGAATGTCATTGTTAGGATCTTAAAGGTAATCCTGCAGTGGACCGGGAGCCAGTGAAGACATTTTAGGATAGGGGTGATATGGTCTTTTCTGGATGCTTCGTAGAGGGTTCTGGCTGCAGTGTTCATTGCGAGCTGCAGGGGGTTCAGCGAGCTCTTTGGGAGGCCGTGCAGTATGGAATTGACATAATCGAAATGAGGCATTATTAAAGCTTGAAAGACTGTTCGGAAGTCTTTTGGCTCTAGGATCTGTCTAATGTGGCGTAGTATCCGAACTTTGTGGCAAATCACCTTTACAGTATTGCCTATCTGGGCGTTCATGTCAAGGCGCTGGTCAAGTGTTACGCCCAGGTATCGTATCATCGTTATAGAGATGAGCTCTGCATTGCGTACCTTAAACGATGAAGGTGGGGTGAATGTCTGGTCTCTGCTGATGAATAAGACCTCCGTCTTTTTGAAATTTATTTTGAGCTTCTGAGTTTGTAGCCAGTCTGTGACCGCGTCGAAGCATGTAGACAGCTGAGATAGGTCTGGGTGATCTGTGGATATCGGAGTGAACATTAGGACGTCATCAGCATATACTAGGCAGTTAATGTTGAATGACCGGATGAGGTTGCAGATGGGCTGCATATAGATGTTGAACAAAAGGGCTGAGAGTGACGATGCTTGTGGAACACCCTTCTCTTGCGGGAAAGGAACGGATATGGAGGAGCCAGAGCGGACATACTGCCATCTGTCGTTCAGATATGAGGCGCACCAGGCAAGTGCCCTGCCGTGGACGCCCTTATCGGCGAGATGGGATAGGAGTAGTTTGTGGCTGATGGAGTCGAAGGCTGCCACTATGTCAAGGAAGATGAGAGCGAAGCCTTGTCTGATATTGTCCAGCTCTATGGTTAGTGTGCTAAATAAGGTTGTCAACAAAGTTTCTATACCATGTGACTCCCTGAATCCATGCTGGTAGGGGTCGAGGGGTGCGTTATTTTCGATATGATGATTCAGCTGGTGCTGGACTATTTTTTCCATGATTTTGGCTAGGAGCGGGATGCTCGATATTGGCCTGTAGGAGTTCATCTTTGCAGGGTCTAGCTTACTGTTTTTCAACAACGGTCTTATTGAAGTTTGCTTTAGGCTCCGGGGGAAGGTTCCGGATAGGAAAGAAGTACCTATCAGTTTGGACAAGAAAGGACTACGTTCAGTCCGTGGGGCTTTTATCCAGTGTGCTGGGCATGGGTCGTTTGGTGCTGTGGTAGTATTTATACTCATGATGATGTCTTGGATATCTTTTATAGTTGGGGTTGAGAAGGAGGTAATGATATGTTGGGCATCCAATGGGATTCGTGGAGGGGAGGGTGAGGGGGGAAGTACAGGTGTTTCATCTGGGGGATGAGTGCTTGAGGGAGTGGTGGGTTGGCTTGTTTTGGCTCGTAGGTAATCTGCATATTCCTGTGAGTTTGGGAGGTTAGATTGGCCGGGGGAGGGTTCCAGCATGCTCTCCAGATAATGAATATTGCTAAATCTGCCAAAGAATTGCTGTTTTAAGGCAGGAAAGTGTTTTCCTATCCAGACTTAAAGAAAGCATCAGTGGAATGTCGGAAATTATTTCTTTCGTTTCGCCCATGGCTACAACATCTTCAAGCCCGATACGGTTTCTTTTTCCCAGCACGCTTCAGGGTCACAATCCACAACCAAACTAGAACTTTTGAGGACCTGGAAAAACTGAAAGCTTTCGTGGAAGAGAAAGAATCAGCGGTCATGGCCTGACTTTCCTCATTCTACCTACATGATGTTAGTGCCTGTGAAGCATGCGTGGTTAACAGGGTCAGCGCGTAAAGATGATCCTGCTTTATTTTTAAGTTTTAGCACGCAGTGGAAAAAGAATTTAAGCAAACGTCGGTTCTTTGGACAGTTCAAGAATGTTTTTTATTCTCTGTCTTTTATGGGTATTGTTGTTTATTTATAGTAAGTCGTAATCTCCAGGAACAAGCAGGAATGTAGTCTTCACATTTATTTATTTATTTATTTATATTCTCTTATATACCGCGCTATTCTGCATCAGTGCGGTTTACATTGAACAAACTGAAATTACATTGAACAGGGCATTATAACTTGGAGATAACTATTTTACAAGGAACATGGGCTATGGAGGGTTAAGTGGCTTGCCCAAGACCACAAGGAGCACCTGTGGGACTAGAAACCCCAGTCCTTCCGGCCCAAGGTTGCTGTCCTCTATTGGGTTTTGAACCCCCGACCTTCTGGCCTGAAGTACCTTGCCCCAACCACTAGGCCACTCCTCCACTCCACACATATGGGTATCGTCAGTACCGACGGAGTCTGCGCGGGAACGCTCCCCAGCATCCAATAGGAAAGCTTTTGGGAGTATCCCACAGCGCCTGCGTGCTGCCTTCCCACCTTTCCCAACTGTCCCTCTCCAGTTCTTTGTTTTCCGCGGAGCCGACATATCTTATTATTCTTTTTTGTGGTCGTGTCTGCCTTCCCTTGACGCTACACTGGTACCCCCAGTTCTTCTTTCTTTTTTTCTTAAAACCCCCACCCCCCAACTTTCTTTCTGGAGTCTCTTCCAGTAATTTCCTCCTCAGATGCCACGCGCCATTTTGGGCACTAGGCCCAACTTTTTCCTTCAAAATGGAAAAACCCGCTTCGGGTTTTAAAAAGTGTTCTAAGTGTGGCGGTACCATCTCCGTCACCGACACCCATGAGAGTGGTGCCTCAAATGTTTAGGTCCTGACCACTCTATTTCAGAGTGTCTTGCCTGTGGGATGATGTCGAAAAGGGGCCGGCAAAACCGAGCTGCTAAACTTAGCACCCTTTTTCCCTCCGATGCAGCCTCCATGGCATCGACGTCTTCCGGGGCTTCATCTTCCTCCCATGGATCTCAGGTAACTAAACATAAATGTAGCTGGTCCTCAAAGGGTAGATCTCCTTCTAAACATCGAGATGCCTCTGGCGTTGCCCTTGAGGGACTTTCACCGGCAAAATTGCCCCGGTGGGAGGCTTCGGCTTCCAAAGCACTAACGGGGCTCCAGGATGTTCTCGAGGCTTCAACCTCGGCAGAACTACTGGTGCCATCCTCTAGGGGTGCCGGCTGCTCTATCCGGCACTGAAACCCAAGCATCAGCAGCGTTGATAGACCAGAGATTTTTGGCTACTGAAGGCAGTCTGGCGGCTCTTCTCACGGCCTCGATGCCCCTGAAACCGCTTCAGACAATTCAACCGGTACCAGCACCGACTGCATCAACATCGGCAGGTATTCTACCGGGACTGAGTCATGCGTCTCTATCCAGCATTGACAAATCGGTACCAGACCACTCCGCTGCCAACTTCGATCGGTATCAGTACTGTGCCTTGCACGATCAGCCGGATCAGAGATACTTTGAATCCTTGGATGAGTCTGAAGACTCTGAAAGCTCTGCCGATACCAGAGTACTTCTTCCTGAGGATTCCTCTTCTCCTCAGCATAGGATGTCTCTACCAGAGGATATGTCCTTTCAGGATTTTATCCAAGATGTGCCCCGAGGTGTTTCTATCACAGTGGCTCCTGAAAAAGAGCCTAGGGCAAAGGAATTAGAAATCCTACAATACCCTAAAGCTCCCAAGCAAGCAGCTACCTTACCTATTCATGAGATCTTGCATGATCTTATGTTAAGGATGTGGGAAACACCTCTAACCACATCTCCTCACTCTCGAAGACTCAACACCATGTATCAAGTTCCTCCTTGTCCTGGGTTTCAGAAGACTCAATTACCACACCATTCCATGGTGCTGGAATTAGCCATGAGATAGATAAAGAGTGCAAAAAGGCATGCATCTAATCCTCCAGGACCTGAGTGTAGGACTCTTGACGCCTTTGGACGTTGATCCTTCCAAGCTTCCATGCTTTCTGCTAGGATCAGTTCCCATATCTTGTATATGGGAATGTTCCTTAAAGAAGTCACAGAAGATTTAGAGCTTATGAGCCCTCTCCTTCCTGATGATAAAAGGCAAGATTATCTCGCTCTTGTCAAACATGCTCAGGATGTTTCCAAGTTTGTGAATCATGCAGCCTTTGACTGCTTTGAATGCATAAGCAGAACCTCTGCCATTGCCATAGGTGCACGTAGGATTGCCTGGCTCCAGGCATCTGACTTGGAAATTTGGGTACAGGATAAACTAGGAAATATACCTTCCACAGGAGAGAATCTCTTTGGCAAAAATTGGCAGGAAAAAGCTAATGAAATAGATGCTGACAATATCACTTTGGATAGATTGTCTAAATCTACAGCTGATCCTGCGAGGAAAAGATCCTCTAAGAAACCATTCTTCAGTAAGAAGAAAAGGTTTTATCCCTCCTTTACCCAGCAGGTGCATCGTGTAGGTCAGTCTGCCCAAAAGGGACAGCAGCAACAACCTAGGCAAAGAGAGACAAAAGCAGCTAAACCTCAACCGGCTCAGCAGACTCAGCCTCCACAGGGGCTTTGACTCCTATCTAGAGATTTTGCCTTCCTGGCCCTGAACGGCCCGGAACCCTCCACCATCCCAGGAAGGTTGTGTCATATTGCCCCCAGATGGAGTCAGATAACAGCAGAATATTGGACTGTCTATTGTACGAGAGGGGTACAAGCTTCATTTCCTCAGCATGCCCCCTCCTACAATGGTAAGATAGTTAAATTCTCAGACCTCTCTCAATGACCAGTTAGGTCAAGAGGTCACTGTGCTCCTTGCTCAAGGGGCAATAGAAGAGGTACCCATTCCCCAAAGGGGTACAGGGTTTTACTCCCCCTATTTCCTTATTCCAAAGAAAACAGGAGGACACAGACCTATTTTAGACCTCAGAGAATTGAACAAATTCCTATTCCAAGAGAAGTTCAAAATGATTTCTCTAGGAACTCTGCTGCCATATCTCCGGAGTCAGGATTGGCTTTGTTCTCTAGATCTCAAGGATGCGTACACTCTTGTTCTCATCCATCCAACTCACCGAAAGTTCCTTCGCTTTCTGTGTCAAGGGAAGCACTACCAATACAGGGTTCTTCATATTGGCCTGGCCTCTGCACCAAGGATGTTCACAAAATGCATGGCTGTGGTGGCAGCATTTCTCCGCACCCTGGGAATATTCGTCTTCCCTTACTTAGATGACTGGCTCATTCAAGCCCCTTCAGAGCCAGAGGTCAGGGTTTCTCTCTCTCGCACAATGCGCATCCTTCAGTATTTGGGACTTGTCATAAACTTCCCAAAATCCAACCTTGCTCCCACTCAGTCCTTAGAGTTTATAGGAGCTCTGCTGGATACCAGACAGACAAGGGCCTACCTTCCACAGCCCCGCTGCCTTCGCATTGTGCAGTTAGCTTCCCAAGCAGTGCTAAAGCCTCACCTCACTGCTCGGGAAATGTTACAGTTGCTAGGCCACATGGCATCCACCGTGCATGTGGCTCCTTATTCTCGCCTCCATATGAGGGCAACCCAGTGGACTTTATCCACTCAATGGACTCAGGCGTCAGGTTGCCTGTCCCTCCAATGGTGGCAGTCACCCCAAAACCTTTTGGTGGGGTCTCCTTTTCAGCAACCCCCACCCCACGCCACTCTAACAACAGATGCTTCACAGGTGGTTTGGGGAGCCCACCTACAAGGCCTCTCTACCCAGGGTACTTGGACTCCACAGGAAGCCTGTCTCCACATCAATCTCCTGGAACTCAGAGCAATCTTCCTTGCTCTTCGAGTATTCCACACCCAGCTCAGCTACAGGACTGTCCTAGTTCAAACGGACAATCAAGTAGCCATGTTCTATGTGAACAAGCAGAGCGGAACAGGCTCTCTGTTGCTCTGCAACAAAGCTTTGCGACTATGGGCCCTCGCCAGAGAGCATCAGATTCATCTCCTTGTGGTGTATCTTCCAGGCATTCAAAACTCTTGGGCAGACAGACTCAGTTGAGTTCTGCTTCCACACGAATGGTCTCTCCATGAAGACCAGGTGGCCAACATTCAAAGATAGCCATTCCTCTCCGTATGCACCCAAGCATCCTTCTAGCTTTTGCCGTCGCCTTTTCTACCTGTTTAGCTACTTTAAGATCATCAGACACAACCACGCCTAGGTCCCGCTCTTCTTTAGTGGACAAAAGTACTTCATCCCCTATACTATATTGCTTCCTTGGATTGCTGCAGCCCAAATGCATAACCTTACTTTTTTTAACATTAAATCCCAGCTGGCAAATTCTAGACCAGTCTTCAAGCTTAGCTAGATCCCTCCTCATGTTATCTACATCTTCCTGGGTGTCTACTCTATTGCAGATTTTGGTATCATCCGCAAAAAGGCAAACCTTACCTGACAGCCCTTCCACTATATCACTAACAAAGATGTTAAAAATAATCAGACCAAGGACATATCCCTGGGGCACACCACTGGTAACATCCTTCTCCTCAGAGTGAGCTCCATTTACCTGTACTCTTTGTCGCCTCCCACCCAACCAATTTCTAACCCAAGCAGTAACTTTAGGGTCCATCCCTAAGGCGCTCAGTTTGTTTATAAGTCGCCTGTGAGGAACAGTGTCAAAGGCTTTACTGAAATCTAAATACACCATATCTAGGGCTCTCCCTCAGTCCAACTCCCTGGTCACCCAGTCAAAGAAATCAATCAGATTTGTCTGACAAGACCTGCCTCTGGTGAATCCATGCTGCCTCGGATCCTGTAATCCGCTGGACTCCAGAAACCTCACTATTTTCTCTTTCAGCAGCGTTTCCAATAATTTACTCACCACCGAAGTTAAACTAACTGGCCTGTAGTTTTCAACCACATCCTTACTTCCGCTTTTGTGGAAAGACAGCACATGAGCATCTCTCCAGTCCTTTGGTACCATTCCCGACTCTAGCAAGGCATTGAAAAGGTCAGCAGTGGCAGGAGAAGCCTCAGAAGGCCAAACCAGCCCCACAGCCCAAGCTGGGGGTGTGCTTTTGACTGGTTCCTCAGGAGTGTAACCAACTGTCCCATACCTGCCGGTGTTCTCTCTCAGGTGGTGGGTGGGGGGGGGGGGCGGCTCATCCATTTCACCCACAGGTAGCTCCCTTTCAGTAGGCCCCCTTGGGCTTACCTGCCAAAACCCCTGGTGATCTAGCTTTTCTGGGGCAGGAGCAATCCCTAGTTGCTCTTGCCCCCTCTGGTGCTGGGTTCAAAATAGAGCCACTGGATTGCAGTGCTGGATGGGGGCAGGAGTGACTGGATATTTCTCCTGCCACAGATTTGGCAGGTAAGTTCATTGGGGCCTACTGGGGGGGGTCTTCTTCCAAGGGGGTAGAGGGTCTGAAGGGTGACCTTGGGGAGAGGTGAGTGGGATTTTCATGATTTGAAGATCACACTGGTCCTTTTAGTATTGCAACTTGGGATTAGTGGGCCAAGTGTTAGTGACTCAATGCTCCCGTCCAGCAAAAATAACACTAGCTTTGAGCTGGCTTTATTTTTCCCTGGAATAATGCAACTGGCAAGCCTTCTTCAGCTTATCCCCAGTAGCCCATTGAGTGCCTTCTGACCTGGGGATCTCATCTTCCAGCACTGTACCGCAATTTGTTTTGTTGTGACTCTTCATTGGATTTTCATGGCAAGATATAGAAGTAGATTGCCAGGCCTTTCTTCCACGCAGATAATGCTGGTGGTGTTCCCGTTGTCACAGAAATGTGATTTTCTGCCGCCAACATTGCCCCATCCTGCTGCTGCCCAAATGGATGATTTGTCTTATTCTGGCATTTTGGCTGAAATCTGTCCATCTTGGGAGACCCTACCAGTAGTTAAGCAATGATAGCTTAGCTCTCAGCATTCCTCACGCACACAAACCCTCGCAGCATGACAAGCCGCAAACAAAACAAGAGGGTTGGAAAATATGAGTTTGATTATCGAGCTCAGAGTTTTTATACTGGAAATATTTAATAGATGTAGGATGTTTTAACAGAAATAGTTGCTTTATTTAATTTACTTCAGGATACTTGCACTTAATTTTTTTATTTATTCCATTTTTCATGTAGTGGCAAGCCAAGTTTTCCTTCTTTATTGAATTTGACACATTCATAAATATATTGTACAGTATTAATGTATGAATTAATGCTCACACTTTGCATTAAATTTATGATGGAAAGAAAAATATAGGCAATATAATACAAAGTTTAAAAAAAAATAGACATTGTTCATTTAGGTAACTTACAACTCAGCAGCTTTCCATAAACACATATAATTTATAACAAGCTGCCAGTGCAAACCAGCACTCTATCTCGTTTGCTACTAGATGCAGACATCAATAATTCCGATTTTAATCTGCCTTCCGCTGATTGAATCAAGTTAAGGGAACTTCAGAAGCATGATCTGAACTCAAAGACAATTGTCAGACCTTACAGCAGTGCCAATAAGAATAACATCTCATTGATGCAATGACATAGTAAAAAGATAAAATGACCAGCTAGTTCCATCATAGCTTATCTGTTACTGTCAGTCACAATTAAGGAAGAGGGAACAGTACGCTTGTGCTGTTGCTGCTCATTTTGCAGGGATCCCCAGAGAGAACGCGTTAAGAGCAGACAGTACAGCAAACTGATTGCTTATTCGACTGCCAGGGTTTGTCTCCTCTCTCTGCAATATACAGAATGCATTTCTATTTCATGACAGTGTGGCATTGTGTCAGTGAGAAATTTAAACTGCTTGTCACATCTTATTTAGGATTCCTTGCGGCAAATGAACACAAAGCACAAAAATCTATCCCCGTTTCTAATTTCGAAGGCATGAGCTAAGACAGGCATGCAAACCTAAGCTAGAATGACATTGCTGTAAACTTGCATTTCTGGTCCGCTGAAGTGACTCTAGTAAGGTTCCAGGAAATAGTACGAAAGTAATCATATATGGTTAAAAACAAAAAACAAAAAAAAGCTGACTTTCTTCATGATGGACATAATCATCCTTGACAGGCTCAATAAAGAAACAAATGAACATCAGATCCACTTTCGTGAGTATATGGCTCTGCGTCTGCCAGCTACATCATTGAAGGAGATTGAGAAAACATAGAATCAGGATTAACGTTTGATAAGAAAGACACAGTCCAAAACATGATAAGAGTGGAAAAACAGACCTTATTTATTGGTATATTAAAACCTATTACCAACCCGACACAGGCCGTGTTTCGCAAACCTTCGTCAGGGGTTGAGCAGGTAAAGGTACTACAACATAAAAAAACATTTATTATGCACTACGTCATTAAAATAATAGCAATCGTGATAAGAACAAAGAAATAACCATAACATAAAACCATAAATAACCTTAAAATAAACATAAACATCATAATAACCTTTAAAATATATAAATATATAAGAAGGGTAAAAAATGTGAAGATATAAATAACACAAATATGAATAATTAAAATCAATATTAACCAATTATATAATATACATATATATAAAAGACAATAAAAAAGATAAAACCAAAGGGAACAGGATTGTGACAACCACCATAGTGTATAAGAAAATATATTAATGAATACCTTTTTTGGATAAAAAGGACCCACCAACTTGAGGTTGTCAATAACTAAAATATGATTGTGTAACTAAAATAATAAGCAACATAAAAGGTTAAATGACCATATGTACCTATTATATAACATTTATAAGGTATTTAACAGTAGTCATATGTACAAAGCCATATCTCTATACTGAAATGGAGCGTACATGAAGAAAGCAGCAGGAGCGAGAGGGGACACAGAACCTATGTAAACACCTGTATATCTCATGTACTTATGGAGTATATAAAGATGAAAGTTGTATCTTATCAATAATAAATAAATAAATAAAAATTAAAATTCAATATGTATTATTGCACCACTAGCTTTCTCTAAGTCCATGTGATCCAGATAAGCATGTTCAAAAGCACCGGCAACAACAAAAGCAGGGGAACTTGTAATTCAACATAGGATGTTTGCTCTCCATGTGTATTAAAACCCGTTCACAGGGTGACTACAGGTTGCTAATCATGAAACCGAAGAATATATAAAAAATGGTAAGTGAGACTTGTAACCATGCACGGGTCGTTCAAACCATTTGAATAACCTTATTTGCCCAACCGACCTTTGCACAGATCGTTTCTAAAAGAGAAAGTGAAAAAATAGTCTTACTATAAACACGCTGCAGTCGCTCTCATGCCTTTCAGATTCGTGTACTGAAGACGCCGGCTCATGCGCATACTTAAAATAAGTTCTAAGGTGGGAACATAGAAGGCAGAGCCAAGGGCTGTTGAGTGACAGGCTGAGCTAAAAACCACGGACAAGCCGCGGACTTCGGACATCTGTGGTCATGCTCCGAGGAATAATGGACAGGGGAAAAATTAGTAGACCCCCTATACGTACTACCATGCCCAATATCCGAGATGACACTTGACTTGAATGTGCTCACTTTAAATGTGAAAGGGATTACTGACCCCATAAAACGCAAGAAAATACTATCATACTGCCAACAGAAGAAAGCAGATATAGTATATTTACAGGAGACACACCTATCGGAGAAAGAATCATGGAAAGTAACATCTCATGTATATCAAGTAGCAGTGGTTGCTCCAGCAGCGGGACGGAAAAGAGGGGTGTTAATATTGCTACAAAGAACGCTAAATTCCTCTCTGAAAGATACGAAAGCAGATCCTTCGGGTAGATGGGCTAGAGCTACACTGCAAATAGACCAGACTCTGGTCACGTTCATGAATATTTACGCACCAACTGTTGAAGACCCCGGCTTTTTCAGAGGTGTTGCTATGGAATTAACTGAAATGGCTAACACAAGTATAGTCCTAGGTGGAGATTTTAATCTAATAGTAGATCCACTGTTGGATAGGACCCCATACAAGGCCATCACCAAACCTAAATCGCATGCAGTACTGCAGGGAATGATAGATGAATTGCATCTGGTGGATCCGTGGCGACTTCTACACCCCACAGATAGGGAATATACGTTTTATTCCATGCCGCACGACACCCAAACTAGAATTGATTACTTTTTGATTTCTGCTGGTCTACTTAAGCAAGTGGTAGCAGCAACAATTTATGCTGGAACGGTGTCAGATCATGCTGCAGTTTCCTTGGTCTTAGAACCAGACAGCCACAGAGGTACCCTATAGGTGGACCTTTGATAAATCGCTGTTGCTGAATGAGGCCTTTGACGTCTATATAAATACAGTGATACAGACGTATCTCCAACATAATGACCCATCTGATACCTCTGTATGGGGGTGGTGGGAAGGTTTTAAAGCGATGCTCCATGCTCATATCACAACGTATACCATACGAAGGAATAAGAACAAGAAGACAGAACGTAAGGAATTAGAGGTGCAGATAAAAGCTGGGCAACGGATACTGGCAAAGAAAACTGATCCACTGGTCTTGATCCACTTACAACGATTGAGGTACCGATATAATACTATACTGTATAAGGAAGCACATGTTGCAGTTCGTACCCAACAAAGTACCTACTATCATGAGAACAATCGGGCAGGCTCCCTGCTATCCAACTTACTTAAAGCTCGAAGGAACATGACGCGTATTGTGGCGCTACAAGACCCAGGAGGGGACCTCCTAGTGCGAGATGAACAAATATTAAAGCGCTGTAAAGACTTCTATGAGACATTATACCACTCGGAAGTGGACTGCAGTGAAAGAGGCCTTTGCCGACTTTGTATCTAAAATAACTGGACCCAAACTTCACGCAAGCCAGGCTCAGGAGTTGGAAGAAGACATATCAACGGCGGAGATACGGAGAGCGATTGGGCAGATGGCTCGGGGGAAGGCATCAGGACCTGATGGTATCCCATTGGAATTATACTACAAGTACCAGCAATTGATTGTACCGATGCTGCAGATTTATTATAATGGACTCTATGAGGCGGAGCCGGAGGTAGGTGCACTGGCAGAAGCCACTGTAGTTACCCATCCGAAGCCGGGGAGAGACCCACAGAAAGTAGAGAATTATAGACCCATATCGCTACTAAATGCTGACTACAAAATTTATGCTAAGGTACTTGCCAATCGGCTGAATCCGATCCTTAACGATCTGATACACGCAGATCAATGCGGTTTTGTGCAAGGTAGATCTACCACGGATAATGGGCGACTGCTGGCTCACGTCTTAATTGCGGCTCAGAAGATGTCGGATCCTCTCATAGGATTGTTGCTAGATGCCGAGAAGGCTTTTGACAGACTGGAGTGGTCTTTTCTGTTTCAAGCTTTGCGATGGTTTGGGATTGGAGAGAAATGTCTTAAAAGAATAGCGCTCCTATACGCTAAACCAACGGCACGCATCGCAGCTAACTCTGATGTATCGGATCCCTTTGAACTCCAGAGAGGAACCAGACAAGGATGCCCTCTATCTCCACTTCTTTTTAAGCTGGCACTGGAATTGCTAGCGATCGCGATTCGACAGCACGAGAGTATCGTGGGAGTAGAACTTGCAGACGGGCAATGTAAACTGTCAGCATATGTGGATGATCTTCTGCTCTTTCTTCGGCCGGAAGACTTACCAGCAGTCTTACAAGTTATAGACTGTTATTCGGCCATATCGGGATACAAAGTAAATCTCTCAAAGACAATAATAGTCCCGCTGAATGCACATGTAACCGCAGATATGTTGCATACTTATCCTTTTCAATTTGCACCGTCGTCCTTCAAATACCTGGGAGTGGTCTATGGCTCTACTATTCAGGAGACATTGCACCTTAACATGTCCACTTGTAAAAAAGTGGTTAGTGATTGTATTAATAAATGGACCCCGCTGCACTTAACCTGGTGGGGGCGGTTGGAAACCATAAAAATGGTGCTGGTCCCCAAGATCAGCTACATCCTGAGTATGATCCCCGTGCTTTTCTCTCAGCGTTTCTATAAACAAATCAACAGTATGATTGTATCCTTTTTATGGAGCAATAGAGTCCCTCGGATTGCCGCATGAAAACTGAAATTGCCAAAGGCCAAGGGAGGGGTTCATTTTCCAGATGTTGAGTGGTTACACTTGGCCTCACTACTGTGACAGGGCTCACAATGGGCCGCAATGGAAAATGAAGAAAATGGACCTAGGTGGCTGAAGGTTGAACAAGCTTTGAATGCCCCCCTGCAGACTTCGATGCTGGCAGGGATGACACAGATACTGGGTATGCCACAGAATGCGGTTGTGGGAGCAACCCAGCAAGCATGTAGGAGTTTAGAAAAGTGTATCGAAGACGGTGGTGTCTTTTCAATGGAAATGCCTATATGGATGAATCCAAGGTTTTGTATAGATGGGAAACCAGTGAGATGGAAGAAGTGGATAGAGAATGGCATTGGGACACTTGGACAATTGCTGAAAGGGAAAGAGTTCAAGACCTTTGGAGAGATGAGGACGGAATTTGGACTGCCACCCGCCTGCTTTTTTCAATGGTGCCAGCTTCGGCATTGTCTGAGTAGAGCGGGCGTATCCCCTGTTTTGATGAGGCCGGGATGGCCATTGATGCAAAAACTGCACGAGATACAAGAAGGCTCGCGGGCCGTATCAAAGTGTCTGATATTACTTCGATCGCGAGGGGAGAAAGAATGTGCGAAGGTGCAATCAGAATGGCTTGACGATACAGGGGATTTTTTGCCTACGGAGCAATGGAGCACTTTTTGGGAGTCTCAAATAAGAATCACTAGAGCCGCATCTCTAACACAATCTATGTATTTCCTGGCACATCGTGCTTACCTCATGCCACAACGAAAGATGAAATGGGCAAAACAGGAGGGGAATCGCTGCTGGTCCTGTAATACAGCCATTGGAACATTAGCCCATATGCTTTTCTACTGTGATCAGTTGCAGATATTCTGGAGGGGAGTTTGGCAACGTGTGTCGAATATACTGGGCTTGCAGGTCCCGATCACATATCAAATAGTTATATTCAAATCCATGATGATTAGGCCCAAGCTACCTAAACCTGATAGCCAGCTACTGGACCTTATGATAAGCTTAGCTTTGAAGGTCATCTTGATGCATTGGAAGAACTTTGAGAAGGTGCATTTTGAGTTATGGTGGAACCTGCTGTGTCTACATAAGAGCTATGAAGAAATATATACAGTTAAATACCCCTGGGCGGGTAAATTGGGCAGGAAATGGGACACCCTGAATAGATATGTTAGGGCACAACATTAGAGCGTTACTGCTGTCTTTCCACATTGATGGCAGGGCTGGGCGCTGGGTTGGACTGGTCATGGCTTGTTTCTATTTGCTTGTTGTTCTGTATAGATTGTTTTTCTTAATTGGTTTTCCCGCATGCAATGGATGAATGTGGACGATTGTGAAGAGATATATTATGTACTTCCCATTCATTGTATGTGTGTTTTGAAAATTTTGAATAAAGAAATGCTACAAAAAAAAAAAAAAAGAAATCAGTCTGATAGTGGCTTGTTTAAGAGCAGAGGCATGTATCCTCTGATTAGGGAAGAACTTATGATGTTGCATATGTAGTTGGCAAACTTCCTTGGCTGATTTAATCCACCCTACATAACACGGGTCTGAAGGAGCTGTGCTGGTGTTTAAGGCAGCGATGGTGCAGAGCATTTGCTGTGCTGTAGGGATGTGAAAATCACACCATATATGACTACTGTTATGGTCTTCCTCTGGGGTGGAAGGAGTGCCTATTTGAGAGGTCTTCAGAGGAGGCCTATATTTGTTGATGAGGAAATTCGCAAATACTTGGGGGTGAATAGGGACATCATTGTGGGATGGATCTTTCATAAGGGTGCGGACAATTTTGAATAGTTCGCAAGATTTGTTGCAAGATTTTAAGATGAGATTAGTGTGGTACTCTTGCTTGTGCTTGTTGATTAGGTTGTATTCATTCTGCAAAACCGTGTATTGAGTGAGAGTGGCTTGAGATCGGTTGTGTCTCCATTTACGTTCTAATTGGTGTAGTTTTCTCTTCTGTGCTCTTGTTGCTTGTCAGTACCATAGAGCTGATTTTGATCTATTCTCTTTGCATTTCGAGGTTGGGGTGTGTGGGGGTTTTGCTGCCTCATTAATGATGGTGTTCCAGGATTTAATGACATCATCAAGGTCTGTGAAGTCATGTGGGAGGCTGGGAAGAACTGCGTTGAGAAATTTTTCATTCAGGATGGGGTTGGGGTTTTTTTCCATTTTAATTTTTATTAACCATTTCCATGCACGTTACAACCCTGTTCGTTCTCAACATTATACAATTTGCATAGTCATTACATCATGCATCCTGTTTATGCCCCAGCTTGTTATTTCCCCCTTTCTTTGTATCCCTCCTTATACCTTCCCCCCTCCTCCCTCCCTCCCCACCTGCCCTCTACATTCATACCTTCCTCCTCCTCTCATCTGGCCACTCGTACTCATTGCCTCTCTTTTCACCCTTTCACCATTAACTCATCCTGCCAATCTATATCTCCAAGGATCTGAACTAAGTTTCATCCATTCCGCCATCCTTCTTTCTCCCCCTCTCTCCAGCCTTCCACCATTCCAACCATTTCCACACTCTCTTCCATTTATCCACTCTCTTCCCCCCTTCTCATCTCCGTCAATCTATGTATCAAGCTGGCCTCAGCCACTCTTCTGACAAAGCCTGCCAGCTTAGGTAGGTCCGAACCCACCCAATGCTGAGCTATCTCGCATCTTGCTGCGACTATACAGTGATGCAAGACCCCACCTTCCCTCTTTGGGATATCCTCCTCCAATTGATGCAGTAAGCAGGCCTCTGGCTTCCTTTACAATCTATATCCAGTCATTTCAAAAATCATTTCTATGATCGTTGCCCAATATGCTTGAATCTTCTCACATTTCCATCACATATGTAACCAATCTTCTCGCTCTTGGCACCCCCTCCAACACTGATCATTGTGTCCCACTCCAGCTCTTTTTTTATGTACTGGTGTCCAGTACCAACGATATAGCACTTTATAAGCATTTTCTTTCAGTTGTGTGGCTATGGATATACTGGCCACTGTCTATAGTATCTTATCCCACACCTCTTCATTCCAGCTTACCCCCAGATCCCCCTCCCATTTTATCATAAACCCCAGTTTAATTCCCCCTCCCTCCATCAATCCTTTGTAAATTCTGGACAAAGCTCCTTTTTGGCCCATATGGCCTGAGCAAAACGCCTCAAACCATCCTCTATGTTCCCATAAATCCTTCCACACCTTCCGTTGCCTCAAAAAATGTCTCAATTGTAAATTTGCATAATAATTTATTTATTTAAAAGTTTTTCTATATAACTTTATCCTTCAATCAAGGCGGTTTCCACAGCAAACAGTCATAATGGTGGTTCAAGTGTGTTCATGCAGTGATGTAGATTGTGTGTATGTGTTGGTGTATATTAGATTCATTTGAGCTATATACATTCTTATGCACGGGGCTATTTACATTATAGAGGGGAGGAGTAGCCTAGTGGTTAGAGCACTGGCTTGGTAACCAAGCAACCAGGGTTCGATTCCCACTAGCACTCCTTGTGGCCTTGGGCAAGTCACTTAAACCTCCACTGCCTCGGAAGAAAGGCCTGGCAATCTACTTCCGGTGACACTGCCAAGAAAACCCAGGAGCTTCTGGATCGCCAGGAGTCAGGACTGACTCGAAGGCACACATTGCATTTATTTTGCATTTACATTATGAGCTATATACATTCTTATGTACAAGGGACAGGAGAGGGGGGTTGGTCTTTTGTTCCTGCTTTTTGAGTTGCTATCTCCCAGCCGGTACAGGTTCCTGATGCCCTCAAACTCCAGCATGCCCTCCTTGCTCACTATTTGAGAAATCTGTGTAAGCCCCGCCTTTGCCCATCTGCGCAAAACAGTTACCCCTGGTCCCTGACCCCTATCAAAACATGCCTCCAGTGTGCCCTGTATGTATTCTTTATCTTGTACTAATTGTTTTCTATTCTGTCTTCTCACCCTCAAACTGTGGGCTATTATGGGGTGTTGGTGTTTATTTTCAGTGCTATTACCACCCCTCCAAACCATTCTGTCCAATCTCCCCCCACTTACCGAGTCTTCTTCCATTTGAACCCACTATTTCTGTGTCCTGCTGTGCCACTCGTATATCGTTTTCAGTTGAGCAGCCTCATAATATTTTCTAAAATTAGGTACCCCTAACCCTCCCTCTCCCTTGGCTCTTTGCGTTACTCCCATAGCTACTCTTGGCCGTCTATTCAACCATATGAATTGATTAACAAGTCTTTGTAGTTTTAACATTTTAGGCGGTACCGGTATTGGTAGCGTCTGGAACAGGAACAAGAATCTTGGCAGTAACATCATCTTTATTGTCGCTATGCGCTATGTATCCCCTCCCCCATCCATCCAACAAGCTCTCTACCTGCCCAAATAGTTTCGGATAATTTAGCTTGTATAGGGCATCTATCCTATTACTAATTTGAATCACTAAATATCTAATATTTTCTCTAGCCCATCTGAATGGGTATTTCTTCTGCAGTATACCCTGCGCATCTCCATTTAATGATAAGTTTAATATTTCAGATTTTGTCCAATTAATAGTGAAACCTGAAAGCCTTCCATATTCTTCCAATTCCCACATTAGTATTGGTTTAGAGAACCGAGGTCTAGCTACACTCAATATTATGTCATCCGCAAACAGGAATATTTTATATCCTCTCCGCCCTACTCTTATTCCCTTAACATCGGCCCTCTCTCTCACCCTCTCCGCAAACGGTTCCAAAGATATAGCAAAAGGTAGTGGTGATAGGGGGCAGCCCTGTCTCATTCCTCTCCCTTGCCCAAAAAATTGAGAGTAGGCCCCATTAACCCTAACACATGCCTTCGGATTGTGGTATAGCGCTTTTACCCAACTTAAAAATTCTTCCCCCAATCTCATTCTTTCCATTACCTGGAAAAGAAATGACCATGACACCTGGTCAGAGGCCTTCTCCGCATCCAGCGACAACAGCAAGGCCTCCTCCCTACTTTGTTCAGTGGACCAAATCATATTTAAGATCTTTCTAATATTATCCGCTACATGTCTACCAGGACTAAATCCCGCTTGATCCAAATGTATCAACTTCCCTATCTTCTTGTTTAAATGCATAGCGAGTATTTTCGCTAGTAATTTGGCATCTATATTGATTATTGAGATAGGTCAATATGAAGAGCACTCTTGTGGATCTTTTCCCTCTTTATGTATTACGATTATTCCCGACCATCCCATAGTATCCGCTAATCTACCTCCCTCCCGTGGGAGATTAAATAATCTCACCAAGGGTTTAGTTAATATCTCTCCAAAACTTCTATAAAACCTCGCTGTGAGCCCATCTAACCCCAGAGCCTTATCTATTTTCAACTGTTTTATAGCCCGTTGTACCTCCTCTGCTGTTATTTATTTATTTATTGGTTCTTATATACCGCACTCTTAAAAATCAGCGCGGTTTACATAAAACGAATATTGTGCCGGTCAACACTTACAATGAAACAGGGGAATGAAACTTGGACTTGAACAAGGGAGCTATATACAATATTCAGAGAAATAACTACAATATGTATCTTACAGTATGTACATTCTTAGGCAGGTATTGAGTTGGTTGCTATTGTCTACATAATAGAAGATGTTGGATTGGTGTATTGAGAGTAGTGTAGGAGAAATAGGTGATGTTTTAACGCCTTTCTGAATTTAATTGTATTGTTATAGCCTTGTTTAATTCTTTCTGTGCCCCGTCTTCTAATTTCGGTAACTGAATTGAATCAAAATAACTCTATACTCTCTCCCTCTGTGGAGGGTCCCGTGCTTTATATAACCCCTGATAGTATCCTCTAAAGACCTCCCTAATCTCCCCATCCTTATATACCCGCTCCCCGTCTGGATTCCGAATTTTCATTACATAAGAACGCAATTTCCTCTGCTTCAGTTTCTGAGCCATATATCGCCCCGCCTTATTACCTCCCTCAAAGAATTCCTGTTGCAACAACTGCATATGATATCTTATCTTTGCTGCCTGTAAGTCATTTAACTGTGCTCTTACTCCCAGCACCTGGCCTCTGTATTCTCCTTGCTTCCCTTGCACATCTAGTTCTTCCAATTCCAGCAATCTTGCTCTCAGTTCCCTCTCTGTTCCCTCCCTTTCCTTCCGTTTTTGCGCCCCCCATTTAATTAAAATTCCTCGCACTATTGCTTTATATCCATCCCACACCCCTCCCCAAGTTACCTCCCCATTATCATTCCAATGGAAGTATTCCCTCATTTCCCCCTCGATGTCCGCTCTTACCCTTCCATCTTCTAATAGGGATTCATTAAGTCTCCAAAACTGTAAGTTCTTCCCATCTCCCTCTATTGTCAATCTGACTTCTACTAGCGCATGATCTGACCAAGTAATCAAATCCATATCTGCCCCTTTAATCCTATCCCCCATCTCTTTCAATACCCAGATAGCATCTATTCTGGAATATGATCCATGTACCAGTGAAAAATAAGAAAATTGTCTCTTCCCCGGGTGGTGGAATCTCCAGGCATCAATCAAGCAATGGTGCGCTACAAAATTGTGGTAGAGCTTCCTATCTGCCCTCTTACCCTCCCTTTTCCTTGAGGCGTCTCTCACTGGATTCCACGTTAAATTGAAATTTCCTCCACAAATGAAGTGACCCTCCCTCAATTTCCCCACCTCTTTATTCAGCTTTGTCCAGAATTCACTTTGCACCCCTGTTGGTGCATATACATTTACTATGCAGTACCACTCATTTCCCACTTTTATCCACAATAACACATATCTCCCCTCTTTTTCCCTCACCACATTTTGCAATTGCATCTTTAATTTAGCATCAATCAATATGGCCACCCCTCATTTTTTCTTTTCCACTGTGTTGCATGTATACATACTCCATATCCTCTCGGTTTAACTAGATATTCTGTCGCTCTGGTCAAATGTGTTTCCTGTATAAGCACTAGCTCCGCCCTTTGGCGTGTGATTTCTTTATACAATTTTTGTCGTTTAAATGGTGAGTTAAGACCTTTTACATTTAGCGATACTATTCACCTTTATACTTTGTATCCCCCCTGCTCTCTGTGTCCTTACCCCTGCCCCCTTCCCCTCCCCCCTCCCGCCCTACCTCCCTTCCCCCTCCCACCCTTCCTCCCTCCCTGCCTCCCTTCCCCATCCCCCATCTCCTCGAGGGAGACGCACCTTCCATTAATGGTGACTATCAATCAGACCACAGCCTGCCTCTGCCTCTCTATCCCAGCTTTCCCCTCATTCCTTATCCCTTCATCTCCCGCCTGGTCCTCCCCTCCCAGCTTCTCCACCCCTTAGTGGCTCCTCCTCCCCTTCTCCCCCCTACAACTCCATGCTTGCCTATCCCCCCTTCACCTCGGTCCTCCCCCTACTCTAACCCCCAACTTCCCTTCCCAAGATAACAGTGTTGCAAAACATTTTCATAGACAGATCCTTACTCCCCCCCTCCCATTCTTCCCTCTCTCCTCCACCACTTCACCCACTCTTTCCCTAGCCCTTATTTCCCCCCCAACCACCCCCCTATTTTTCTCAGCCACAACCCCTTACACAGCAATCATCAATATTCTTCAATACAGTCCCTGCACAGTTTCTTTTCTAACATATCTTGCCGTTGTTCTCAGCTTCAACCGTTGCTCTTCTCCATCGCTTTCCCTCTGTGGCTTCCTTTAGTCAATATGGCCAACCTCCTGCCATCAGCTGATGCTCTGTGCCATCTCATGCTGTCCATCCTCAATGTAGACGCCGTGTTGGTTTTTGTTCTGCCTGTACCTCCTGCCCCTTCCGGAAGATTGGATAGTCCCAAGTCCTTAAGCGCTCGCCATGCTTCCTTGCTTGTCTTCACTCGCCGTGACATCCCCTTCACCGTTATCAGGAAACCGAACAGATACAGCCACTTATATCGCATATCTTCCCTCCTCAAATATGCTGTCACCTCCTTCAGCTCTCTCCGGCGTTGTAACGTACCCAGGGATAAGTCCTGAAACAATTCCAACTCATGCTCTTCTCATTTGGATTGCTTTAATTTTCAAGCAGCTTTCAACAATCGTTCTTTAGTTTTAAAAGAATTCAAGCATACCACAATGTCTCTTGGTCGATTATCTCTGTGGGCCTGCTCAATTTGCAGTGGTACCCCCTCCCCACCTTCTTCTATAGCTGCGGCTTGTAACAGAGATCCAAATACTTTTATTATAACTTCGTCACAATTCTTATATTTAGGGTCCTCTGGGAGTCCTCGCACTCTTATATTACATCGTTTAGACCGGTCTTCCGCCTTCACCTTCAGCTCCTCTTGCACTTGTTGAAATTCCTCCCATCCTGTCTGGAGGTCTGCTATTACTTCCCCATGTTGTTCCAACTGATTTTCCGCTATATCTTGTCTTAAGGCTTGCATTGTCTCTTTAATTTCATTTTTTACACCGTTACTTTCAACTTTAAGTTCTTCTTTCAGTTCTGTTAGCCACTGCTTAATCATATCTGCTACTCCTGGGCCCCAAGCCCCCTCCATCTCCTCCTCCTGCTCAATCGCATGCTCTGCCACCATTTTAGCCTCTTTTTTCCCCCTCTTTCCCGCCTCTTGAGGGAACATAGGATGATCTGAATTCCGCCAATTTTTTCTTTGCTGACAGTCCTCCTTTTGATTTATCCATCTGCTCTCTTTGTTTCTTTGAGTGAGCTTTAAATGACTCTGGATTGCACAGTGACTTTCCCCTTGCAGCTTGGGTCTCTTTCTATCTTTCTGCTCCCTCTTTTAGTTCAGCTACTTTTGCTGTATTCAGTCAATAACTCAGTTTGTTCCTGAGCAATGTATGGAATCCCACCTTATTTAATTAATCTTGGGTTTCTATGCTATACAGGGCTTCCTTATGAATCGTTTTGCCTTGCTGCACTGTGTTTTGCTATGTTGTACTCTGAGCCACAGAGACCTTCCACTCTCTCTGTACCTGTTCTGTGCTTTCCACCTCTACTTCGTTGCACAAAAATCGCCTCCTTTTCTCTGCCTCGTCTTCTTTTTGATAAAATTCGCTTGCTGCAGCGTCGTCACTCACCAGCCCCCCTGCCGTTGACACTCTCAGTACGGCTCACCCGATCGCCCCTCTGGCGTACCTCGTTTTTCCCCTATCAGGCCCCCCACTCTGCTGCTAAGATGAAGACTGCCTTTTGTTGCTGGTTCCCTTCTCCTGCTGTGCCAGCTCTCAAGTTTAATCTGTTCCTTTTTCCCCTGCAGCTCCTGTACTCTCTGGCTCTCCTGCTGTGATTGTCTCTTTTTGGTATGCTTCCTCTCCGCTCTGCTCGACCATGTGCATGTAGACTGGAGCTCCCAGCTGCTGGTGTGCTCCATTCTCCGGTGCTTTCTGCTGCCTGCACAGCCTCCTCTTAACTCTTAGGAGTTGCGAGATCTACTTCCCTTGCATTACCTCGCTCAATTTCACTTACAGGGATACTTTCCCCCTGTTATTTCAGGCTTTGGTGGCAGAGCTCTATCACACCACCGCCATCTAGCCTGATGATGTCACCGGAAGTCCAGGATGGGGTTTGTTTTGTGGTTTTTCTTGTTGTGGTAGCAGGTTCTTGAACTGTATGGTGTGGTGGTCAGACCATGGTATTGGGATGGTTTGTGGGGTTGTTATGTTGTCTTGCGTTTAAAGGTCTTTTGGTACAAAGATGAGGTCTAGCATTGATCCTGAACAATGTGAGGGACCCTTCATGATTTGGTTGAATTGGAGGGATTCCATTGCTTTATGAAAAGCTTCTTCGTCTCTGTTAGAGGCTGAGTTGAGGTTTAGGTCTCCTAGAAGTATGAGTGGCTTATGGTGGGAGTTGAC
Organism: Ichthyophis bannanicus; assembly: GCA_033557465.1. NCBI lineage: Eukaryota > Metazoa > Chordata > Amphibia > Gymnophiona > Ichthyophiidae > Ichthyophis > Ichthyophis bannanicus. The sequence goes on along the minus strand of CM066032.1, from coordinate 1,086,753,256 downwards.
AGAACATACGGCTTCAATTATGTTGGATTTTTCATCAGAGTCTGCATGGGGGATTCTGTAAGTGAGGCAGATGGCTAGATGTCTGTTTTCTATGGTAAGAAGGTTGCATTGCTTGTAGCTGATAGATGTTGATATTTTAAAATTGAGATCCGTCGAGGATTAGGATGCCACCACCTCTCTTGTGGGTGTGGGGGCAGTTGAAGGCAGTATGTGAGTATGGAGTGATTTGAGATAGGATAACCTGTTCAGTTGACTTGAGCCGGGATTCTGTGATGCATAGCATGTCTGATTGATGGTGTTGCATAAAGTCCGAGGTAGTATTAGTCTTATTTCTGATGGAACTTGCATTTACTAACCAAATATTAATAGGAGTGCTCAAGGTCAGAGTGGTGCAGTATCCATCTGTATGAGAATTGGTTTGAATTCTTATTAGTCTGTGGGGTCTTCTGTGCAGGTGCTTGTGTGTGGTCAGCCATAATTGAGGGTGGCATGGTATGTGTAGCAGAGGGGGTTGAAGGTAAGTTGTGGGTGTATTCATGTTGTAGGTGGCTGTAGAGAGGCGGCAAAGTAAGATCCATATGAGAAGGAGGGTGTATCGTATCGTATGTTTGGTTTGAGGCTTTGGTTTTAGGCTTTGTGGTTTTAGTTTGGATCTAGGGAGGATAATAGTGGTTCCTTCTGTGGTGATTTACATATTAGATGGTGGTACTTAAAAACTGTCGTCTTTGCGGAGGTGTGATTGTATGTGGCTCGTTGTCTTGAGCAGTGATTCATGAAGGAGGTGCCTGTAGACAGGAGGACGCAAAGAGGAGTGGTCGGTGGTGTAGTCCTGGCGTTTGTCCTGTAGTTTGCTGTCGTTTGGAATTAGCGCTGGCTTTGTTTCATTGTTCAAGTGTTCCGCACCCGCATTCCCTGCCTAAGGGCCATGCCAAAGGGCCCTCTGGGGCGGGCCCAACAGGTGCAGGCACGCCAGGAGGCACTTCTTTTTTAAATCCAGTTGTTCGGCCCTGATTGGCCATGAGTTAGAGAGCAGGAGGGGTTTCAGCCTCCCGCTCTCTTCCCTGCCACTGATTGGGGCTCAGCTGAGAGTGGGGAGCGCTCCTTTTTTAAATCTGGATGTTGGGATGATCTCCAGCATCCCCTAGCATAGGAGCAAAGTTCATTCCTGTCACGGTATGACCCATTTGGAGAGGTTATGTTGAGGGCAGTGACCATGAGTTCAACCAAATAATTTGACTAGAAATCTTGCCAGTCCCTACTTCTGTCATATTACAGTCTAACAAGGATTTTTGCTGCCCATCTCTTTGTCATAGAGTCCAGTCGAAAAACTCTGATTCCATCTCCTTGCTTCTTGTACTTCATTCCTCAGGGGGCAAGGTGGTGAAGATGCCTCTCTGCAAAGCAAGCCACGGAGAACTGACTTCTCTGCCAACCAAGTAAAGTCGGCAACTGCATACCTTTTCATGAAGCCTAAGTGTACAAGACTTAACCCTTGAGCAGATTCTGAGTAGACAGGACTCGTAAGAAGATGAACTGTCAAACAATTTTCAGCAGGGTCCAGACAGAGCTGCCAACCAGAACAGAAAGGCTCTTACTGATCTATTGAGAAGTACAGATGGGACAAGGCAGAATGGGAGCCACAGATCCCAGCATCAGAGTAAAAGAAGTTGTAGAGTGCATGCTTGAAGCACTTTTCACAGAAACAAATTTCCTTTGACAGCCCAAGACAAAGTAACTTACCTATCCTATACACCACCTCCAAAAGTACATTTGAGCCAACAGAGAGCACCAGCTGCAGTGGCGGTAGGACAATGAACTCCTATTCTCCTGGCTTTTGTGTTAGTGAGCTAGCACAGAAAGGCAGAGACTCCCGCTCTCCTTTAACATCCAACAGTACTGCAGAGCCTGCAGAGATGGAAATAGTTGGAGTGCTGATGTCCTCTCTCTTTTGCAATATCCTGCCCTGTCCTACATGTGGTGACTGTAACTGCTTCAGTACAAGTACGCAGTCACCTATATTCACCTTACACTAATTACCAGTATATAGAAATGGATAGACAGATGTATGCCTTGACAACAGATGCTCTCAATCTAGTGAAGTGCATCTAAAAAGAGGTGTCACAGCCAAGTTTGTTCATAGCAACTCTGGGCAAGCAACATGAACATTATGCCACTGTGGCCATCTTGTCTCCATTCTTTTTCCTAGGACAATGTCTTTTTAACAACAGAGCACTCTGTATGGAGACTAGGTCTGAAAATCATCCAGCATCACTGGTATAAAAACAGCACAGTTGTGACTTGCTAAAGCCAATCCAGATTAGATAAGGTCTAAGGTAAATAATTAAAATTAAAGGGAAACTTGTGGCCATTGGGTGAATCTCCCATCGCCTCTTTGTATGGAAAGCAGATGTGGCAAGAGATTGCACTTGTCAAGGCAGGACATGACACTTTTGTGTAGCTGTATGTCCTCATCTAACCCTCTGACGTGTCTGAACCAAACAGCATGCATCAGTGGGAATGAAATCTATTCTTCATAGGCAACGGATGCCAATGGCATGTTTCTCTTGGAGGAATTCCAGCATTTGATCTAATCTCTGTTGTTTTTTTTTGTTTGTGAATTTTTTTTCCAATCACCAGCACATTTTCTTTGCTTTAAGTCAACAGGGAGGTGCAGTAGGTCAGGGTAAGACATGAACCTTTTGCACTGCTTTCTGGACATTGGTGAGGTCAGCACTGGCAATAGCAGCATGTGCTGAGGAATACTGTGAAGTAAGCCAGGGGACAATGACAGATAACCCTGTGGAATGTAAAGGCATAATGGCTGTTAGGTGGAGGTTACTAAGAGGGACTTGTACAAAGAGAAGATTGTAGCAATCAGCATCCTTCCTATATAAGTTACTTTTTGTTAGACTTAGAAAATGAAAAAAAATCAGTTTTGCCAGGTTCGCTTTCCATTTCTAAGTGCCATATTTCGATAGGGTAGCCCAAATGTCTTCATGTTTGTTGTACGTTTCGAGGCTGTAGATAAGTATTGGCAGGTATAGAATATCCTATATAGTTCTCAGTTGCAGGATTGTTACAATGGCCCAAAGTGCCACAAACAGAGTAATTATAAAAGGCATTTCTACAGATAATAGTGTTTTAGAAGAAGACATGGACTTTGAAAATTGTCCAGAATGTATGCACTTAAATATAAGCACATACGCTTTGTATATGCAGAGGTTTATCCAGCCTATGCAGAGGTTTATCCAGCCTAAGCAGAAGTATTCTCAGGGGGCGAGGTTAAAAGCCCTTCCATACATTGGAAGTCTGATCACAGTGGTCCATGCCATGATAACATCATGTCTAGACTTCTGTAACACCCTGTATCTTAGATCACAAAGAGTATATAACTGCTCCAATTAATTCAGAATGCTGCAGAGGGTTGCAAGCAATGTGATTATGGATCCCCTACAAGGCTAAATTTCAAATCCTACTTCTGATCTTCAAATCCATCAGAGGGAACGAGCAGAGTACTGGAAGGATAGGCTAATTTTCTACATACCTTTGAAGCCTCTAAGGTCACTAATCAAATTATATGTTATGTTGATGTACTTTATCTTTGTTTGCCTGTGAACTGTCTTGTAGTAGTTAGTGGTGAATTGATGGTATACAAGATTTTATGGCTAAATAAGATTGTTTTACTGTTAGGCAACTTACATTGAAGTTACAATGTTGAGCTACACCTGTTGTACATCACCTTGAGTAAATCTCTTCATAAAATCAGTTAATAAATCTTAATAAATAAACCAATACCTTAAAATGCATGCACATGCAGGTAAAATAAACTAGGAAATTTGTGTAGGCCAAAGAGCAGCTATAAATTTATGTGTGTGGGTGTGAACCTGCATTCTTTTCCTTTGAAAACCGGTGCATACTTGCCACACAAGTTGGGCAGTCCCTTATAAAATTGCCCTTAAAAGTATCAGGGTCAACTACAGACCAGCGATGTAAAGAGATGGTCTTCTAACAGAAAACACCACAAAGAATTGAGCTGTACCGATCTATCCTCTATAAATTAATTAACAAATTCATTAATTAAGGTTTTTATTTACAGCAGTTTGATAATGCAGCTTTTCAACAACGTGTGTTATTACCGAGGTGTGTGTAAGAAAAAGAGCACTGAATTCACATGCAGCAAGGGGAAGAATACACAGGGAGGGGGGAGGAGTAGCACAACAATTTGTATCATAGACTGTAAAAGCTAGGGAAGGGGGGAAGGGAGGCCCTAATTGCCCTTGATTCAACGAAATCTAGGTATCCCCACCTAAGAAATAACCACATATTTTCCTTATGTTAGTGTTACTCCAATCTTGTTCCGTGTAATTATTTCATGTATATTGTTCACCCCTGTTATCCAAGTTTGTACTCCTCTTCTATGTAAAACCAAACAGCTTGTTGTTATGGTCATTGTGTTATAATGTAAACCGCGCTGATACCGAATAGTGCGGTATATAAGAAATTGTAATAAAATAAAAAATAAAATAAAGGGGGGAGTTGATCAAGTCAGGGAAAGTTTGTCGGAAGAGCCACATTTTGGCTTCCATTTTAAACCTTTAGAAGGAGCTTTTCAGCCTTAAATGCTAAGGCAGTGAATTCTATAAAGTGGGGGCTAGATAGCAGTAAGCAGTTTCTCGAGGCACCTCCAACCTCAATTGAGAAGGAGGGGGGAAACAGCAAGGGAGTGGCCTGTGATGACCTAAAAGCATGGGCAAGGCAGTACGGGATAAAATAGGAGCTCAAATATGAGGGCAGGCTCATGTACAAAGTGCAATGATTTAGAATCATAAACTTAAGACGAAAGGGAATAGGTTGTGTTTTGAACCAGCTGGAGGTGCCTCAAGCTATAGAGAGAGATACCAGCAAGGAAGGCGTTGCAGTAGTCAAGGTAATTCATAATAAGTGTGTGAATTAGAGAATGTAGGCTCTAGCATCTAGAAATGGCCTTGGCGCACAAAAGGAGCTCTAGACCTGTGAGTGGAGAAGTGAGATTATGAGATGAGATGAGTGGTGAGATGTGAGTGGAGAAGTATAAGAAGCTATTTAATACCATACCCATGGATTTAACAGGTTCCTGAAAAGGAATCACAGAGCTGGCTATGGAAGGTTGAAAAAGGGCCTCACATTTTTGAGTATTAAGGAGCAGCTGGTTAGAACAAATTCAGTTGTCAAGTAATGCTAAATGTTGGTTGGGTGCATTGGGATTGAAAGTCCCAGCATACATTGGCAAAAATCAGCTGAATTTCATCAGACAGAAACACATGCTCATACCCAAGCCCTGAGCCAAAAATGCCAAGGGAGCAAAGAAAATATTGAAGACAATGGGGAACACTAGTGAACGCTGGGGGACCCTACAATCCAAGGAGTATGTTTCTGAGAGCTGATCATGACAGTTCCGGAGATCCACAGAGCTCGTAGCCTGGCCAGTAAGAGAAAGTGACTAACAATGCCAAAAGCGGTACTTAAATCAAGCTGAACTATAAGAACTGTGATACCTGCATCTACGGAACAATGAATCTTAGAAAGCATCACCACCATGGCAGACTCAGTACTATGACCCCCTTCTCAATCCCATTTACTCCAGATGAAGAAAGCCAGGGGCTTCTAAAAAGGTGGTAACATCACAGTCAACGATCCTTTCCACTGCTTTCCCCAAGAAAGGCAAGTTGGAAAAGGGGCAGAAACTAGAAGGAAGGGGTTGATCCAGTGAGGTCTTTTTGAGCAAGGTTATCATCATTGACTCCTTCTAGAGTACAGTACCTATGTCCAAGCAAGTGTTGACAGTGTCTGAAATGGCATCAGGATAGAAAGGGAATAGTTACTTCCAAAAGAAAGGGGAACTACATGGGCAGGAGAATTAACCATTATTCATGGCTGTCATAGTTTTCTCAGAGTTAGTCTTAATTTGGGGCAAGGAGGAGTTCAGGACATTCTGAGAGGGGCTTAATGACACCAGAAGTTCATCTTGGGAGTGCACAGGAATAGTTGGAAGGGAAGAAGAACTAGCAGAGGTGGGATGCTGAGAAATCTTTTCTAACAAAAACTTAGCACAAGTATCAGAAGCTATACTTTCTTGGTAGGCATCATCTGGTTGTGAACAAAGTGTTCTAACAGTTTTAAATAGCTGCGGAGGGAAATTTTCCTGGAACATAATCATCCTTGAGATATGTAGTCTTTCCTGGCTAACCTAGCTGCCTGTAGTTAGCATGTAGCCAGTGGCATGACTGAAGCACGTTGGGTCTTCTCTTCCTCTGCCATTGACATTTGGCTAGGCAAGGAAGGACAGACTAGATAGGCCATATGGTCTTTTTCTGCATCATTTTTCTATGGCTACACGAATCCTTGACTTAAAAGACCTCAGCTCAGTAATATAACATGGATGGTGGGACTTTTGCCTATAAGAGACTCTCCTTAATATGGTCACAGCATTGAGAGGCTTTTCCAATGGTTTAGACAAATTCTGAATCTTCATATCTATAGGCTTTGAGCTAGAGTGAAGAGAAGAAAGCTGATAGGTTTGAACCAGGATCTCAGCTTTCAAGGATTTTGATGTTCTGGAAGTTTTTGAAGCCTTGGGTGGTTAGCAATCTCGCGAAGCACATGACAGAAGTGGTTGAACAATAGCATTCTCTGTATCCCAATTAGCAGCTATTGGACTGCTGTGTGCAGGACAATGCCTTAAAAAATACTGACTCCATGTTAGTAGAAATAGAAGTTAAACCATGAAGAAATTAATAGAAAAATTGTTAAATGAAGGACTTCAATTCATAGAATTCCCTGACTTAGGATAGAGTTTCAAAACATGAATTCATATTGGGAGGTTGCTTTAGATAATTTTTACAACATAAATAATGCTGCTCTTTACATGAAAAGTTGAATGTTCTTTAAATATATGGTGTTATGGACATATGAATTATATTGATCTGAATTTAATCAAGTTAAAGTAAATAAGATCTGTGATGGAAACATGAGTGCATTTTATGAGATTTATGATGACAATATGAAGATAAAGTTTAAAGTGTGATTTGGCAGATTACTCATACTTTACAATCCTTTCTGATGGTCTCTAAAAAAAGAAATTCTGATAAGCTACATTTTTCTAATAGTTGGATTGATATATTTTTCCCATATATGGATGTTAAGTGGCTTTTGCTGGTAAGATTTTTTTACTTGATTGGTTCTATGGCAGTCTCACCTAGGGATTTTTATATTTCACTTCATAACCCAACACACAAAAAGATATCTGTTCAGATTCTGGTGTCACATCAGTAATAGCAACACAAACTCTCCCCACTGCCAGACACAATTTACAGTAATACAAAATCTTGCGAATAGACTCTCAGAAGCTTACCATACCATACCATCACCAATTCCAAGAACTCAGAACTGCGCCAACCCTGTCTATGAGAAGGAGATTTTGTTACGCAATTGAGCGGTATTGAACACACACATGATTTTTGATCAGCCTTTGATCAGTCTGCATTTTATTATGGCTGCCTCTTTGAGGATAGGAAGAAAGGAACAGGACCTGTCCAAGGGTATTAAGAGCCCTAGGAAAGCCGACTGCCTTATTGGATATCATATTTATTTAATAGGTTTTTTTATAACATTCTATCATTTCAGTCAAAGCAGTTTACATTGTAGCATTGTGACTTAAACTTGGTAATGCACATTAAACAGGGACATTGCTAACTTGGATTTTTCTGAGCAATGAAGGGTTAAGTGACTTGCCCAAGGCCACAAGGAGTGCTAGTGGGAATCAAACCCTGGTCTCTTGGTTCCCAAGCCAGTGCTCTAACCATAAGGTTACTCCTCCACTCCATATATATGTATAGTGTGAAATACGGGAAATTTCCAAATTTTTCTACCTGGGTAAATGAGCTGTTTGAAATTTGTCCACTTACCCTTTGGCTCTCCATAAAGACCGCTACCTTTCCCTGATGGAAAGGCTTGGGTAAAAAACCCTTTTACCCAAAGAAAGGGGCTGCTTACAAAAACTAACCACATTTTCAAGCCTCCCCAGCAGGGACAGCAAGCTAAGGGACAGGGGCATAGCTTGCATAAGCAGAAGCCCCATGTATCCACTCCGGCCCAGCCCGGGGAGAACAGCAGTCCACAGGGGGATGTCTGATCTACTATGCCCACAGGTGGCCAGCCATCACCACTCCAGGTGGTCAGGGAGGACTATCTTCTCCACCTAGCACAGACACCTCCTCCTTTCTTTCCTGGATAGCCTCTCAGGTCTCCCCTTCACCGGGACCTCTTACTGCAGGAACTCACAAGTCTTCTCGAGGATAAGGCAGTAGAACTGGTACCCCAACATCTCAGGGGCAAGGGGTTCTACTCCAGGTATTTCCTCGTGCCAAAAAGGACAAGGTGCCTACGGCCCATCCTAGACCTGCAGAACCTGAACAAGTTCCCAATGAGGGAGAAGTTCAAGATGGTCTCCCTTGGAATATTGCTGCTTTACCTCCAGCAGGGAGACAGGCTATGTTCCTTTCACAGTTGACTTGGATCTGAAGGATGCGTATAACCACATCCTCATTCACCCCAGCCACAGGCAGTACCTTCGCTTCATGATGGAGGGAGGCCACTACTAGTAGAGGTTACTACCCTTCGGTCTGGCTTCTGCCCCCAGGGTCTTCACCAAATGCCTAGCAGTAGTAGCTGCCTACCTCTGTCTCAAGAGGTATTCATCTTCCCCTATCTGGATGACTGACTTATAAAAGGAGGCACAGCCTCTGAGGTGCAGCAAGCTATGACACGCACCATCCACGTCCTACAACATCTGGGGTTCATGATAAACCACCTCAAGTCCCACGTCCTCATGATAAAATATCTGAAGTTCATCGGGGCAAATCTGGATGCTGTTCAGGCAAGGGCCTTCCCTCCCCCTGGATCGGGCCAACCACCTCAGGGAATTGGCCGCAGATGTGCAACACCATCCCTCGGTGTTGGCCCGGCTTCTGCTGTGTCTCCTCAGCCACATGGCCTCCATGGTCCATGTCAACCCTGAATCCCGTTTGCACATGAGGGTTGCCCAGTGGTACCTTCGAGACCAGTGGATGCAGGCCACGGGCCACCTCCAAGACAAAGTCTCAGTGACCCACCAATTGGCAGACTTCATGATTTGGTGGCAAAATCTGCAACACCTCCAAGCAGGGATGCCCTTCCAAACTCCATGCCCTCCAAGAGTCCTCACAATGGACTCCTCTTGCTGGGATGGGGAGTCAACTGTGAAAAACTTTGCACCCAGGGCAGCTGGTCATAGGCCGAGAGCAACCAGCAAATCAAGCTTTTGGAGCTTCCGGCAATATATCTAGCCTTTCAAGCCTTTCGCCACCATCTGAAACACCAGCTGGTGCTGATCCAGACAACCAAGTGGCAATGTTCTATGTGAAGAAGCAAGGGGACATGGGGTCTTGCACCATTTACCTCAAGGCAATGATACTCTTCTCTTATGCAATTCGTCAAGGAATGCACCTACGGATGGTATATCTACCAGGCCAGGACAATGCTCTGGTGGACAAACTGAGCAGGGTCCTCCAACTGCACAAGTGGCAACTGGACCCCAGAGTGGCCATCCGGCTCTTCCAGCTCTGGGGGATCCCATGGGTGGACCTGTTCACCAGGTCGGACGACCACCAGTTGCCCCGCTTCTGTTCCCACCCAGACTGGGTAGTGACAGTTGCATTCCTCATCCCATGGTTGGAAGGCCTCATTAACACCTTCCCACCCATGCCATTGATTGCCAAGACCCTCTTCAAGGTTCTTCACGACAGAGCATTGCTGATCCTGGTGGCTCCATGGTGGCCCAAGCAGCCATGGTTTCTGCAGCTCCTCCAATTGTCAGTGGAGGCACCAGTCCCCCTGGGGAGTTCCCTGGGGCTGTTGTTTCAAGAAGAGGGCTTTCTCCTGCACTCAGTCTGGGGTCCCTATCTCCTACAGCATGGCTGCTGAAAGGGTAACCTTAGTCCATTTCAACCTCTTGGGAAGTGGAGGAGATTCTTCTGGCCTCCCATAAGACCTCCACCAGGAGGGCTTAAGCCTTCAAATGGCACAGGTTCTCTGTGTGGTGCACAGAGTAATGGGTGGACCCATTCTCCTGCTCAGTGCAGCTGGTGCTGCAGTACCTCCTTCATCTCTTGCAATCCAAGCTCAAATCAAACTCTGTAAGAGTGCACCTCAGTTCTTTGGCGGTGCACCACCACCTTATTTAAGGCATGCTCCTCTCAGTTCAAACTCTGGTGACCCACTTTCTGAGGGGGCTCCTGCTGTCAAAGCCCCTCCCCCCTCCGTCCCATGGCGACGGAGTGGGACCTCAATGTAGTGCTGGCACACTTCATCGCCCGCCCTTCAAGCCCCTGGCTACCTCCTACCTGAGGTATCTTTTGTGAAAGGTTGTGTTCTTGGTCGCGCTCACCTCCACTCACAGGGTCAGCGAGCTCCAAGCCCTGGTGGCAGAGGTGCCATACACCAGGTTCTACAAGAATAGGGTCCTGCTACGCACGTATCCCAAATTCCTTCTGAAGGTGGTCTTCTTTTCACCTCATCCAGGAGGTGGTCTTACCCACTTTCTTCCCATGGCCTCACTCCAGCAGGGCGGAGACCATCCTTCACACCTTGGACTGTAAGAGGGCTCTGTCCTTGTATGTTCAACATACCCAGGGCCACCAAAAAGCTTCTCAGCTCTTCATTTCCTGTGACCCCAGTCGTCTAGGGGAGGGAGTGACCAAGTGAACCCTGTCAACCTAGGTGGCAAACTGCATCGCCCTTGCCTATGAAAAGGCTGGGCACACACTAGATGGTTGGGTCATGGCACACAGTGTCAGGGCCATGGCGGCCTCTGTGGCAAACCTGCATGCTGTCCCAAAGTTGGACATCTGCCAGGCCACCACCTGGTCTTCAGTCCATACCTTCACAGCTCATTACTACCTGGAGAGGGAGTCCCAATGGGACAGCCCGTTCGGCCAGACCATGCTCCGTAATCTTTTTGGGGTCTAGGCAGCTCCTACCCTCTTACCCTTCTGAGTTCAAGCTACTGGAGTGTTGGTTCCCATCGACACATGGTCCTACTGCATTCTGTCTGTGGACTCAGTTGCTGCTGCTTATGGCTTTCCTTGAGGGTGACCGTGTTTTTCCCTACAGGCTTTTGGTAGCCTGTAGCTAGGGAGTCCCATATGTGGGGACTGACTTTCTGCTTGTTTTTGGAGAAAGCGTAGTTTTTCATCAGGTGTTCTTCATGGACAGCAGGAATCAGTCCTCACAATCTCCCTCTTCCCCTTGGAATTGCTGTACTTTTTTGCCATCTTCTTTTGTTGGCTCTAGCAATGTCATGTGACTGAGTACGCTGGCACCCTTGGGCGGGAAGGGGACCATGCATGCCTGATGGCATCTCCCAAAGGCTTTCTTTGAAAGCTGGGGAGATCTTCCTTGAGGGCTCCGTCGGCACTGACGTCTCACCCATATGTGAGGACTGATTCCTGCTGTCCCCGGAAAACACCTATTATAGGTCAGTAACTATGTTTTCCTAAGATTTGTAGTGATGACATTAATATACTGTGACTGATTGAATCAAAAGCTGATGCTATGTTTATGAATATTAGAATAAACCCTTATTGTATCTTCTCTATGCCTCTTATGAGTCTGCCCATGAGTGCTGTTAAGATTCTCAACTCCATGATTGGGTCTAAATCCATGTTGTTGTGGATCTAATGGTGCATGACAGCTAGTATAATCTTGGAGCTGATGTTGGACTGCTTTCTCAGGTAACTTTGTAAGGAATGGTAGGCTGGAGATGGGTTTGTAGAAATTTGGAATCTGTGGGTCTAGCAAAGCATCCTTCAGTATTGGATGTACAGTTGAAATTGGTGGGCATGTACTCTTGTTTAAGAGACAGTTAGGTAATCATGAGTAATATGACGATTAGTTCTGCCAAGGCCATTTTGATCCAGGATACTGGATATAGATCAAGGGGAATGTGGTAGTGTGGCATGCGGTGGAGAGGGGTTTCTTTAAAACACAGGCCAGACAGCAATTCAGGGAAAATAAAAGCAGTTTTAATTCTGTCTCAGCTTGTTAAATCTCCACAAAGCAAAACCTAGACAGCAGTTTCAGGGAAAGAAAATCAGCAGTACTTCTCTCCCAGCTTGTTAAACCTCCAAAAGCTGGTTATTCCGGCCCTTCTTCCAGTCCCAGTTAAAGTTCCTACCTCAAAACTCTTTTGCACAGCTTGCCTTGGAAAGGCTTCTCACTCCACAGGCCTCTCTCCCTCCTGCAGCCTGCTGGGTTCTTACTCTCTCCCTGTGAGTCATGCCCTCCCAGCCCTGAACTCTGGACTGCAGACTCTCTTAAAGGGAACTGTTGATATTCCCTTTGGAGAGGGATGAGTAACATTGTATAGATCGCATCAGAAGGAGCTGTAGTGGTATTGAGGTTGAGATGTAGTAGTATTCATTTTCAAAGAGGTTGGAAAGCTCTTTGAAGTCATTGTCCTCCGTATTCTTAATTGGTTTTCTTAGGAGCCAGATAGCTGAGTGTTGTATAACGTTCTAAATTTCTGTGTAAGTACTGCCATTCCTAGAGGGTCTCTCCCTCAAACAAGGGACTGCTGTGGCTCTTGAATTCAAACTTTCTGCCTAAGAGCTCTTTAAGGGGGCTTCTTTTTTCTTTTTTTTCTTTTTTAAACTTTAATGTTTTTATTTTAGATTATAAACAACACACAGTAAAATATGCACCACACAATACGATAACCACAAACCCATACAATAAAGAAACCCATCCACCCTCCCCTAATCCCCACCCAGTCTATGTCAGCAAATAAAATAAAGGAAAATTATCCCCCATCCATTTAAACCCCAGGAAAACAGCCAGCCAGCCGTCCTGGTAGGGAATACATTTCCAAACAATGCCCACTCGGTACCCAGAACCCACATGTACTACCACAAAAATTCCACAAGACCCCCATTCATTTTAAACAATTAGTATACATTCCCCCTTATAAAAACATCCTAAAGCACTACACCCTTTACAATAGAAAATTGCTAAACAGCCACAGTAAGACCTTGAGTGTCCATAGAATCCTCCCCCCCCCCCCACCAGAGAACCCAAACCCCATCCCTAACCTCCAAAGCCCAGCTACAGGCTCCAACCCACCCCAACAAGGGTTACCCACCTACCCTAGCTGTTACCCCCAACGCATCCCTATACCCTCCACTATTTCCCTTCCCCCCCCCCACTCAGTCCCCCCTACCCCACCCCCAGAACCTCCCTACCATGGTCAGCCCCCTCTGCCACCCCGAACCTACCCGGACTCATAGGAAACCCACACCCCAACTCACCCAATTACCCCAGCCCCACCACTCTACACAGCGCCCCCCACTCCCCTGCAAACTTCACCCCTCTCTGCCATCTATGAGCGGTGAGTTTTTCCATTAAAACCAACTCCCGGAGCCTACTCACAAACTGGTCCAGCGAGGGCAGCTCTTTCTGCTTCCAAGCCGCCGCAATAGCACACCTAGCCACAGACAAACACGCCAAAACCACCCATCCCCCTTGCAGCACCTGTCCTTCCCCCCCCCCATGCCAGCAAAAAGATTAGGGGGGACCATGCCACCTTTACCCCCAGGTGCACTAGAAGCCACTCCCGAATCCGTTCCCAATACCCCTGAACCTTCGGACAGCCCCACCATACATGCCAAAAGGAGCCCACCTCCCCACACTCCCGCCAACACAAAGGGGACACCCCAGGGAAAAGCTTGTTCAATCTTTCTGGCGTGTAATACCAGCGCATCAATACTTTATAGCTATTTTCCCGCAACCTACTAGAACGCGGGCCCCTCCTTATCTGATCCCAGATGCACTTCCAACCCCGGCTAGACACCGACCGCCCCAAATCTCTTTCCCACTCCAACATATACCTAAATTTCTCCTCCCCCTGTTCCCGCACCCCCTTATATAATGCCGTAATCATCTCCTTGGACCCATGCCTCCCGTACCAAATAGCCTCCACCGCCAAAACGTCCCTCCCCATCCCCTGCCTTCCTAAGACCCTCCTCAAAAAGGAGCAGGCTTGCAGAAAAGGGAAACGATCCCCCTCCTCCAAGCCAAACTCCCCCTGCACTGCCCCAAATCCCTTTAACCCCCCATCAACCAGTAACTGAAAGCCACTCCGGAGCCCCTTCGCCTCCCAACCATCAAAAATACCCCCCTCCCAACCCGGTTTAAACGCCCTCCACCCCCGCCATGGAGTCATAACGGAATACCAGGACCCCCTACGTAGGACCTCAGGCCCCCGAACCTTATCCCACACCCTCGCTACCTGCCGCATGGCCGGCGTACCCGCCCCCAGCGCCTCCCGATCCCCTTTAGGAGCCCAAATCCAGGCATCCAACCGACCTCCCAACACCCTCGTACTATCCAAACGAACCCAGGGCATCCCACCCCCCATCGCCCTCCAATCCATAACATGTTTTATCTGCGCAGCCCTATAATAGTCCCGCAGGTTAGGCACCCCTAACCCCCCGGCCTCCCTGTCGGCCCACATCACTTTCCTAGAAATCCTAGGAGGTTTCCTCTTCCAAATATAATGAAACACCCTCCGTTGCAACGCACGCAAAACCCCCTCGGGAATCTCCACAGGCAAGGCCTGGAACAAATATAACAGTCGAGGCAAGATATTCATTTTAATAGCCGCAATTCTACCTAACCAAGAAGTCTCCAACCGCATCCACCCCTCCAAATCAGTACCAATTTTCCCTATCAGATGCGGATAGTTCGCCTGATACAAGTCTTCATATCTGCAGGTGAGCTTTATCCCGAGATATCCCAACGCATTACTCACCCAACGCAGGGGATAGGCCCCCCTTAATCGCTCTTCCACCTCCCTTCGCAATCGTACCTTCATTACTTCCGTCTTAGTGAGGTTCATCTTAAACCCCGAAACCGCCCCATATACCCCTACCTCCCTCAGCACTTCTGGCAGCGTTTGTGAGGGTTTCCCCATATACAGAAGAATATCATCTGCATACAGAGAGATCTTGTGATCCTCCCCCCCCTTACCTAAGCCAACAATCCTCCTGTTCAATCGAAGCTTTTCCGCAAAGGGTTCCACTACCAGCGCAAACAGCAGCGGGGACATGGGACACCCCTGCCGGGTCCCACGCCCCACTTCAAAATCTGAGGAGTAGCGGCCGTTCACCTTGACGCGAGCCCTAGGCTCCCAATACAATCCCTTAATCCATTGCAGGAAATGTGGCCCAACCCCCACCTTATCCAAAACCGACATTAAAAATCCCCAGTGAACCCGATCAAACGCTTTTTCAGCATCTATTTACATCAGGAGGAAATCATCCCCCAGCTGCCTAGCCTCCCAAATTACACCTATGGCCCGCTTAATATTATCCGCCGCCTGCCGCCCTTGAATGAACCCCGATTGATCCCCCTTAACTAACCCAGGCATCCACCCCGCCAACCTATCCGCCAAAATCTTGGCTAAGATTTTGACATCGACATTCAGCAGGGATATAGGCCTATACGACCCACAACTCAAGGGATCTTTCCCCGGCTTCAATAAAACCGTTATCCCGGCTGTTAACATTTCCCGAGAGAGCGCCCCCCCCAGGCTGTAACATTCCGTTAAACACCCTCCCTAACAACCCCCCAATCTCCCCCAAGAAAACCTTATAAAAGCTCCCCGGTAACCCGTCTAATCCGGGTGCTTTGCCGCCCACCAGGCCCCGCACCACCCTCCCAATCTCCTCCTCAGTAATGCAAGCCTCTAACTCCTCTCTCGCCTCCTCCGTCAATCGCGCCATCGGAATCCCATCCAAATACCCAGCAATCTCCTCCTCCCCTATCCCCTCGTCTCCAGCATATAAAACTCGATAAAAGTCTTGGAAGCATCGACGGATTTCCGCATCCCCTCTCTGTACCTGTCCCCCCTCCTCCTTTATCTGAAAAATGGTGGACGCCCCCTGTTGCTGTTTTAATTGCCGAGCTAACAATCTACTTGCCTTATCCCCAAACTCATAAGAGATCTGCTTCACCCTCTGCAATTGAAACGCCACTTGCTCTACCTGAAGACCCCTTAGTTCCTCTCGCACCTTCTCCACCTCCTGCCGCTCTCACAGAGCCCCCGTCTGTCGAAAAGCCTCCTCCCCCACCTTCAATCTCCCCCTCAATACCTCCTCCCGTTTCTCCCTCTCTCGTTTCTTCCGAGCCCCCCACATGAGAAATCTCCCCCTGATAACCGCTTTCAACCCGTCCCAGAGCAACACCTCCCCCACCTCCCCCGTATCATTGAAAGCCAGATATTCCTTTATTCCGTTCTTAATGTCCTCCACTACCTCCCGATTCTGCAGTAAGCTTTCATTTAGCCTCCAAAAGGTCGTCCCCCCAGGTTTCGGGCACCGAATCACCACTTCCACGGCCTCATGATCCGACCATCCCGTGGGTACTATATCTCCCCTCTCTACCTCCAGCATCCACCCCCTATCCAGAAGAATCATATCCAGCCTACTCCAACTACCATGGGGAGGAGAAAAAAAGGTATACTCCCGCCCCTGGGGATTCAGCACCCTCCATGCATCCACCAGATTCTGTTGTTTCAACAAAGATCGTAACCCTTGCCTATTCCCTCCACCCCCATCTCCCCCCCTCGGTTCCCGGTCTACCCGCGGATCCATCACCACGTTGAAGTTCCCCCCCCAACATCACTTTCCCCCCCCCCTGCCTGCTCTATTAACTTCCCCACATTCTCCCAAAATTTCCCCTGAGTACCATTGGGCCCATAAACGGACACAATCACTATGTCCTCACCACCTAGCTGCCCCCAAATTCCCACCACCCTCCCCTCTGAGTCCTGAAAATGCCCCCCAATATGAATCCCACTTCCGCGCCTCACCAATAAAGCAACCCCGCCCTTCTTTACCCCCCCCGCAGCACAAGAATAAAACTGCTCCGGAAAATTCCTATTCCGCATTCTGCCCACATCCCCCCTCCTGAAATGAGTCTCTTGGATCAGCACTACATCCCACTGGAGCTTTTGAGCCTCCCTAAATAACAAACTGCGCTTAGTGGGGGAATTTAAGCCCTTGGCATTCACCGTCCCTATCCGCAACATCCCGCCAGTATCCCCTCCTCCCGTAACCCCATCCCTATAGCCCTTAAGCCTGCCCACGGAGGAACTGACCCCCCTAACCATTTTCCCAAACCCCTTTCTCCCCCTAGCCCTACCCCCCCTCCCAGTCCCCCCCTCCCCCATCCCCCCTCCCCTCCCCCCCACCATCTCCCCCTCCCCTCCCCCCCACCATCTCCCCTCCCCCCCTCCCTTTCCTCCAAACCTCCCTCCCTCCATGCCTTCCGGTGTCAACTTATCCTACCCCTTCCCATACTCCTTCCCCCCCTCACATAGACGCAATATATGGACACCATGCCCCAAACTCCATACATCCTCCATCACCTCCCCCCCATCCCCCCAAATAGCACCCCATATAGAGATCCCCGCTCCCACCAACATAATCGGCCCCACAACAAACCCAGACAAGTATCGTCCAAGAAGCTGGGACCGCAGAGCACTAGCGCCCCTGCTCCCCTTCAGTCCACCTCCCCGCAGCTCAACACCGCCACTTCAAGCAGCATCCTTCGGCGTCTCCTTATCCCGCTCCTGGGGCAGCCGCTTCAATCGCTGTCCTTTCTCACCCACACGCTGCCGCTGTGATCTCGGCTGCTGTTTCCTCCCACCTGCTTTATCCATCGCTCTTTGCTCCCGCTGAGGAAGGTGTGGTAAATTCTCACACCCCAGCTCTGCCAACACCACCCATGCTTCGTCCGGCGTTTTAACTTTCTTTGACACCCCATTCACGGAGAGCAAAACACCGAAAGGGAACATCCACCTATAACGGAGGCTGTTCTCTCTCAAATATGTAGTCACCTCTCTCATAGATCTCCTCCTCTCCAAAGTCCCCCGCGACAAGTCATTGAAGACCTCCACTTCAGCCCCCTCCCAGGCAATACGTCCAAATTTCCGGGCTGTCTGCAGTATGCGTTCTTTCATAGGGAAACTGGTCAAACAGACAATTATATCTCTCCCCTGTTTCTCCCGCCGCACCCCAAGGCTTCGGTGCGCTCTCTCCACGCCGATTGCGTCCACGCCAGGGCCCCCATCCTCCCCGAGCCACAAGATATGGGAGCACAAACGTTGCACTGTTTGCACACAGTTTTTAAAAGTCTCTGCTTCGGGTACACCCCGGATCCTGAGATTGGACCGCCGGGCCCTGTCCTCCATCTCTTCCAATTTCTCTTGAAACTCCTCATGCATTGCTTTGATCTTGTCCTGTTCAGCCGCCATTTCTTTGAGCTCCTCCTCATGGTGCTCCACGTGGCTCTCCATATCTTCCACCCGCTGCCCCAAACCGCTCACCTCCTGTTGAATAGCCGCCAAAGTTTCCTTCACATCCCGCCGCATAGCATGGATCTCAGACTGCATTTCGCCTTTAAACTCTTTCAGCCAGGTTTTCAGCGACAGTGCCTCCGGCCCTGCGATCTGCACGTCATCCTCCTCTTCAGAGCTCTCCGACCTCGCACCCGACTCAGAGTCGGCCGTCAACATCGCCTCCTGCTGCTCCTTCCACACATAGGGAGATTGGAAAGTCGCCAATTTCTTTCGGGCAGCCATCCCCAGGCCAGACGCACGTCTCCCTTCCACTTTCCAGGTATGGGGGAACCGCAATATAGTGTAAATGTGGGGATCGGATCGGAGCTAGGCAACTAAGCCGCCATCAGCTCCGTGACGTCACCGGAAGTCCTTTTTTCATTTTTAATAGCTAACATT
Source organism: Ichthyophis bannanicus (assembly GCA_033557465.1). Lineage (NCBI taxonomy): Eukaryota > Metazoa > Chordata > Amphibia > Gymnophiona > Ichthyophiidae > Ichthyophis > Ichthyophis bannanicus. Next base: position 1,086,734,385 of record CM066032.1, on the reverse strand, counting down.
TTCTGCTGCATTGCCTAGTAATTTGTAGCTGTATTGCAAAAGGGATATTTTTGTAATCTTAGGCAAAGCTTTTTTCTGCTGCTATAGTTTTTTCTTCTCTTCTAACCTTCCAGTTCGAAGAGGTAGATTAGGTAAGCTCTTTGAAGTCACTTCCCCCCTCTAGTGCTATACATTATTCAGGAAGGACAGGGGATCTTGAGTGATTTTCAGAATACTTTCTTCATGAGGAACTAGTTAAACTAAAAGTCAACACAGTGATGGGACCAGATAGGATACATCCGAGAGTACTGAGGGAACTTGGGGAAATTCTCATGGCTCCACTGTTTGATCTTTTCAATGCTTCTTTGGAGTTGGGAGTGGTCACAGAGGACTGGAAAAAAGATGCATGTGGTCCCTTTACACAAAAACGGAAATAAGGATTAGGTTGAGAACCACAGGTCGATTATTCTGACCTCTGCGGTGAGTAAATTAATGGAAAGCTGCTAAAACAGAGGATAGTGAGGTTTCTGGAGTCCAATGGATTGCAGTATCCAAGGCAGCATGATTTTACTAGAGGCAGATCTTGTCAGACAAATCTAATTAATTTCTTTGATTAGCAACCAGAGAGTTGGACCGAGGGAAAGCCCTAGATGTGGTGTACTTAAATTTCAATAAAGCCTTTGACACCATTCTGTACAGATGACTTATAAATAAATTTAGCATGTTAGGAATGGACCCTAAAGTGACTGACTGGGTTGGAAATTGGTTGAATGGGAGGTGACAAAGGGTACAGGTAAAGGGAGCTCACTCTGAGGAGAAGGATATTACCAGTTATGTTGCCATTTTTGTTAGTGATATTGCGGAAGGGCTGTCTCTTAAGGTTTACCTGTTTGCAGGTTATACTAAAATCTGCAATAAAGACACCCAGGAAGGAGTAGATAACATGACAAAAAATCTAGCTATGCTTGAAGAATGGTCAAGAATTTGGCAGCTGAGATGTAACACTAAAAAAATGCAGGGTCGAGCATTTGGGTTGCAAATATCCAAGTTAATGGTACAGTATAGGGGGGTGAAGTACTTCTTTCCACAAAAGAAGAGCGAGACCTGGGCATGATTTTTTCTGATGATCTTAAGGTGGCTAAACAGGTAGAAAAGGCAATGGCAAAAGCCAGAAGGATGCTTGGGTGCAGAGGGTGAGAAGTGGCCAGTAGAAAGAAGAAGGTGATAATGTCTCTGTATAAGTGTTTGGTGAGACCTCATTTGGAGTATTGTGTGCAGTTCTGGAGACCACACCTTAAAAAGGAGATAAACAGGATGACGTTATTGCAGAGAGTAGCTAACAAAATGGTCAGTGGACTTCGTTATAAGGCTTATGGGGATAGACTTTAAGATCTTTAAGATCTCTTAGAGGAAAGGCGGGAGATATGATACCATAAATGCACAGGAGGAGAGCCTCTTTCAATTAAAAGAAAGCTCTGCAATGAGGGGGCATAGGATGATGGTGAAAGGGGATAAACTCAGGAGTAGTATGTGAAAATATTTCTTTACGGAAAGAGTGATAGGTTTATGTTTATGTTTATTTAAATTTGATATACCGCTCAGGCCAAAAAGGCATTAGAGCGGTTTACAATACTATATCATTCAAGTAAATAAGAAAAGAACGCCATTTATTTGATAGGACAGAATAGGGGACAGAGATAGTCAAACAGATAAGAGAGAGAAGAACACAGAACAGCAAGTTACCATGATATATAGACACGACAACCCAGACCATGCCATCAGCGAAACTCCAGAAACAGACGCCACGGACCAACGCCTAAGGGCCATGCCAAAGGGCCCTCTGGCGAGGCCCTCAGGCGCGGGCCTCCCAGTGGAGATAGTAGAGACCAGGACAGTATCTGAATTCAAGAAAGCATGGGACAAGATCTCTAAAGGAAAAAAGGAATTATAGTAGTTGGTATGGAAGGGCCGACTGGATAGGCCATATGGACTTTTTCTGTGGTCATGTTTCTATGCTTCCTGTTAATATTCTCAAGATGTTTTGGAGAGACTGGATTGAAGGATTGCCAACAGTTATTGATGAGATCATTGTCTGGTGGTATTGTTGATATTTTGTTGTTTTTGCAGAGCTTACTTTGAAGGTAGTCAGCTATTGTTTGTGGACATAGATCATTCTCCCCTTTACTAGAGATTTTGCTATGTCAAATAGTTCTCTAGGGCAATTTAGAGAGCTCATGATAAACTTTGTATGGTATTCTTTTTTGCTGTTGTCTATCACATCACAGTATTCTTGTAGTTTGGATATGTAAGTGCTTTGAATACATGGGTCTTTTGAATGCCTTCGTTCTCACTGCAGTTGTATGAGCTTACACTTAAAATCTTTTAACTCTGAGGTACTAAATGGTACTATGCCATCTTTTTGTGGTTCCTTTAGTTTGTGGTGTTAGAGAAACTATGGTGATTGTCTTGTTCAGGTTATTGACTACAGGTTCAATATCGGTTGTTTTTTTTTGTCTAATTGTGGCATGATTTCTTTCAGAAAGGTTTGCTTGTCAGTGTATCAAAATCCATGGCTTTTTTGTTGTGTGAGAATTTCTGTGTCTCTATTTGTGCTGTGGGGTGCATGGAATGTTATCATACAATGATCAGACTATGTTACTGGGAATACCTGGGGGGAGAGTTGATGGTTTTTTCTCAGATTTCTCTGGGAGCAAAAATGAGGTCTGGTGTGCCTCCTTTCCCTTGGGTTGGTTTGTTGATTACCTGTGTATATTCCACTGCTCCCATAGCCTCCAAAAGGACTTAGTTTGTTTAGGGGAAATTGAAGAAAGATTTAAATCACCTAGAAGTATGAGCCATTTATTTTGAATGGTGTGTCCATGTGTCACTTCCAAGAGGGCTGACAATTCATCAGCTCTCGCAGTTGGTGATTTGTATGTTAGGGAGAGTATTAGGTGCTTGTTAGATCGTGAGCAAATCTAGACCGCCTGTGGAGTGAGTTGCTATGTTGTGAAATTTTAGGTGATTTTTCACTAAATAAAGAATCCTCCACCTCTCCGGTCTGTTCTTGCGCAGTTGAATAGGTTGTAATTTGGTATAACATAATTGATTTGTGAGGATGTTGTCGAAGTCTGTGAACCATGATTCAGTTACACACATGATATCAAAGTTATGATCCTTGAGATAGTTAATTAAAATTGGTACCTTATTGCCAGCTGATCATTCATTAATAAACCCACACTTAAGATCATGATCATAATATTTTGCTTCATTGTAAAGTGTTGATGGTATTTGCAAGCTAATTTTAATTAGTGCACAGGGCCCTCTGCTCTGTGCTTTGTAAGAGGGATCCACAATTCATTATGACCATATTTATGAATAATTGAAATGATACCTGACTGAAGGGTTAATGATTCAGTACAGTATGTATGAGTAGCAGTATGATATATATAAGCTTGCAAAGGGTAATGAGTGGTGTCATTATTGATTTAGGTGATTGATTTTGGTGAGAGGTGCTGCTTTGGTTGGTATTATGTTTTACCTGTGTTTGGTGGCAACTCCACACTATTTGTGTTTAATATTTGGATTAGTTCAGATTATGTTGAATGTGAAGTTTAGATATTCTAATTACCCTTGAGGGTGAGATCTTACTGTGGTGATCTTTTGTTGACGCTTTGGTCCACGTTAAGGGCCATACCTAAGGGCTCTTTGGCTTGGTCCTTAGTCACGGGCCCTTAGAAAGGGACCCGCCTGGGAGTTAGATTAATCTCTGCAGAGTCTCTGTCCCCAAGTGATGATGCCTTTGTAAAGGACGGAGCTTACCGCCGTATGTAGGTGCCGAATCGGGAGCTCAGACTGCTGCGAAAGCTGTTCCTGAAGTGCTACAGTATAGGTTAGGCCATTGGTGGAGAGAACTGAGCTGCGCACCTGGTACATATGAGTGATGAGCTGTTCTCAGCTAAAGCAGTCCAGGTTACAGAGCAAACACTGGTAAATCCCCACCAGAACATGAGAATTAAGACCCTGAATCACCTTGTTGACATCCACCTCATACTGTTTCAGTGTCCATGTTTATTCTCAAAAGTCCATTTTATCAATAGAACTGCACAAAGCCCCCCAAGACCTTCCACACAGCACTATGTATCACCAGCCACTGAAGGTGCAGGAATTTGCATCTTAAATGCCCAAATCTTCTCACTGAGTCAGCAAGGAGATAAAAAGATATTCTCTAAAGGAGTTTTGGAATAACCAGGTCGGTCACCAGGAGTCCGCATTAACTCAATGACATGCACATACACATACACACACAAAGGTGTTTAACATATTTTAATATTTGTTATATTAGCTTTCTGAATGAATGAGGAGAAGGGAATTCCAGAAAGTGGGGGCCCCATAAGCAAAAGTGGAGTTTTTGATCCATTCATTTCATAACATATGAAATGAGGGGATAAGTGTGGATTTGAAGAGCAAAGATATCTTTTTTTATTAATTTAAAATTTATTCAGAGTTTCACTTATCGATACAACACATGCAGTAACACCCAAATAAAAACAAAGTATTCCCAGCCCCCTCCCTAATCCCCCAAGGCTATGAACAGAATCTAATCCCATTTACAAACTATATCTCAAGGCAAACACTCTCCACACCTTTAAAGCAAGATATCTTGATTGGGAAAAAGGGATCAGATGATGAAAGGTATGGCGGGTAAACAATGTAAAATAAACGATGTGCAAGTAAAAGGATTTTGTGTTATCTCCAGGAGCAAGCAGGAATGTAGTTTTCACATATGGGTATCGCCGGTACCAACGGAGCTTGTGCGGGAACGCTCCCTGGCATCCAATAGGAAAGCTTTTGGGAGCATCCCACAGTGCCTGCGTGCTGCCTTCCCGCCTTTCCCAACTGTCCCTCTCCAGTTCTTCGTTTTCTGCAGAGCCAAAAGGTCACACATCCTGTCACCGCAGAAAATTCCCTTCGTATGCTTCTTTTTTGTGGTCGCGTCTGCCTTCCCTCGACGTTATACCGGTACTGCCGGTTCTTCTTTTCTTTTTTCTATTTAAAAAAAAAAACAACTTTGTTTCTGGAGTCTTTCTCCAGTGATTTTCTTCTCGGGTGCCACGTGCCATTTTGGGCACTAGGCCCAACTTTTTCCCTCAAAATGGAAAAACCCGCTTCGGGTTTTAAAAAGTGTTCTAAGTGTGGCGGTATCATCTCCGTCACCGACACCCATGAGTGGTGTCTCAAATGTTTAGGTCCTGACCACTCTATTTCAGAGTGTGTTGCCTGTGGAATGATGTCAAAAAGGTGCCGGCAAAACCGAACTGCTAAACTCAGCACCCTTTTTCCCTCCAATGCAGCCTCCGTGGCATTGACGTCCTCCAGGGCTTCATCCTTCTCCCATGGATCTCAGGTAACTAAACATAAATCTAGCCTGTCCTCAAAGGGTAGATCTCCTTCTAAACATCAAGATGCCTCTGGCGTTGCCCTTGAGGGACTTTCACTGGCAAAATTGCCCCGGTGGGAGGCTTCGGCTTCCAAAGCATTAACGGGGCTCCAGGATGTTCTCGAGGCTTCAACCTTGGCAGAACTACTGGTGCCATGCTCTGGGGTTCTGGCCGCTTTAACCGGCAATGATACCCAAGCATCGGCAGCGTCGATAGACCAGAGATTCTTGGCTATTGAGTGCAGTCTGGCGGCTCTTCTCACGGCCTCGATGCCCCTGAAAGCGCTTCAGACAATTCAACCGGTACCGGCACCGACTGCATCGACCTCAGCAGGTATTCTACCGGGACCGAGTCATGCGTCTCTATCCGGCATCGACTAGTCGGTACCGGACCACTCCGATGCCGACTTCGGTTGGTACCGGTACCGTGCCTTGCACGATCACCCGGATCGGAGATACTTCGAATCCTCGGATGAGTCTGAAGACTCTGAAGGCTCTGCCAATACCCCAGAGTACTTCTTCCCGAGGATTCCTCTAATCCTCAGGGTAGGATGTCTCCACCAGAGGATATGTCCTTTCAGGATTTTATCCGAGATGTGGCCCGAGGTCTTTCCATCACAGTGGCTCCTGAAAAAGAGCCTAGGGCAAAAGAATTACAAATTCTACCGTACCCTAAAGCTCCCAAGGAGGCAGCTACCTTACCTATTCATGAGATCTTGCATGATCTTATGTTAAGGATATGGGAAACACCTCTAACCACATCTCCTCATTCTCGAAGAGTCGACACCATGTATCGCGTTCCTCCTTGTCCTGGGTTTCAGAAGACTCAATTACCACACCATTCCATGGTAGTGGAATCAGCCATGAGACGGATGAAGAGTGCAAAAAGGCATGCATCTAATCCTCCAGGACGTGAGTGTAGGACTCTTGACGCATTTGAACGTCGATCCTTCCAGGCTTCCATGCTTTCTGCTAGGATCAGTTCCTATATCTTGTATATGGGAATGTTTCTTAAGGAAGTCACGGGAGACTTAGAGCTTATGAGCCCTCTTCTTCCTGATGATAAAAGGCAAGATTATCTTACTCCTGTAAACATGCTCAGGATGTTTCCAAGTTTGTGAATTGTGCAGCCTTTGACTGATTTGAATGCATAAGCAGAACCTCTTCTATTGCCATAGGTGCACGCAGAATTGCCTGGCTCCAGGCATCTGACTTAGAAATCTGGGTACATGATAAACTGGAGATTATACCTTGCACAGGAGAGAATCTCTTTGGCAAGAATTGGCAGGAAAAAGCTAATGAGATAGATGCTGACAATATCACTTTGGATAGATTGTCCAAATCTACAGCTGATTCTGTGAGGAAAAGATTTATTTATTTTATTTATTTACATTCTCTTATATACCGCGCTATTCCACATCAGTGCGGTTTACATTGAACAAACTGAAATTACATTGAACAGGGCATTATAAATTGGAGATAACTGTTTTACAGGGAACATGGGCTATGGAGGGTTAAGTGGCTTGCCCAAGACCACAAGGAGCACCTGTGGGACTAGAGGCCCCAGTCCTTCCGGCCCAAGGTTGCTGTCCTCTAGTGGGATTTGAACCCTTGACCTTCCGGCCTGAAGTACCTTGCCCCAACCACTAGGCCACTCCTCCACTCCTATCTAGAGAACTTTGCCTTCCTGGCCCTGAAGGGCCCAGAACCCTCCACCATCCCAGGAAGGTTATGTCATTTTGCCCCCAGATGGTGTCAGATACCAGCAGAAAATTGGAATCTGTCTATTGTACGAAAGGGGTACAAGCTTCATTTCCTCAGCATGCCCCCTCCTAAAATAGTAAGACAGTTCAATTTTCAAACCTCTCCCAATGACCAGTTAGGTCAAGAAGTCACAATGCTCCTTGCTCAAGGAGCAATAGAAGAGGTGCCTATTCCCCAACAGGGTACAGAGTTTTACTCCCCCTATTTCCTTATTCCAAAGAAAACAGGAGGACACAGACCCATTCTAGACCTCAGAGAATTGAACAAATTCCTGTTCAGAGACAAGTTTAAAATGATTTCTTTAGGAACTCTGCTGCCATACCTTCGGAGTCAGGATTGGCTTTGTTCTCTAGATCTCAAGGATGCGTACACTCATGTTCTCATCCATCCAACTCACTGAAAGTTCCTTCGATTCCTGTTTCAAGGGAAGCTCTACCAATACAGGTTTCTTCCTTTTGGCCTGGCTTCTGCACCAAGGGTGTTCAAAAAATGCATGGCTGTGGTAGCAGCATTTCTCTGCACCCTGGAAATATTCGTCTTCCCTTACTTAGACGACTGGCTCATTCGAGCCCTGTCAGAGCCAGAGGCCAGGGTTGCTCTCTCTCGCACAATGCACATCCTTCAGTATTTGGGACTTGTCATAAACTTCCCAAAGTCCAACCTTGCTCCCTCTCAATCCCTCGAGTTTATAGGAGCTCTTCTGGATACCAGACAGACAAGGGCCTTCCTTCCACAGCCCCACTGCCTTCGCATTGTGCAGTTAGCTTCCCAAGCAGTGCTAAAGCCTCACCTCACTGCTCGGGAAATGTTACAGTTGCTAGGCCACATGGCATCCACCGTGCATGTGGTTCCTTATGCTCGCCTCCATATGAGGGCAGCCCTGTGGACCTTATCCACTCAGTGGACTCAGGCGTCAGGTAGCCTGTCAGACAAAATAGGAAACTCAGATCGCCTTATTTTGTCCTTCCAATGGTGGCAGTCACCCAAAAACCTTTTGGTGGGGTCTCCTTTTCAGCAACCCCCACCCCAAGCCACTCTAACAACAGATGCTTCACAGGTGGGTTGGGGAGCCCACCTGCAAGGCCTCTCTACCCAGGGTACCTGGACTCCACAGGAGGCCTATCTCCATATCACCCTCCTGGAGCTCAGAGCAATCTTCCTTGCTCTTCGAGTATTTCACACCCAGCTCAGCTACAAGACAGTCCTAGTTCAAACGGACAATCAGGTAGCCATGTTCTATGTGAACAAGCAGGGCGGAACAAGCTCTCTGTCGCTCTGCAACGAAGCTTTGCGACTATGGGCCCTCGCCAGAGAACATCAGATTCATCTCCTTGCGGTGTATCTTCCAGGCATTCAAAACTATTGGGCAGACAGACTCAGTCGAGTTCTGCTTCCACACGAATGGTCTCTCCATGAAGACCAGGTGGCCAAAATTTTTCAAATTTGGGGAACCGCATACATAGACCTCTTTGCAAGTCCGCTGAATGCCAAACGTCCCCGGTTCTGTTCCAGAATTCCGGCTTGAGGTTGTCAGGCCAGGGATGCTTCCCTCCTTCATTGGGGTCAAGACTTCCTGTATGCCTTTCCACCCATTCTTCTAATTCCGAAAACCCTGTTCAAGCTTCAGAGAGACAGAGGTCATATGATCCTCATAGCTCCATGTTGGCCACGGCAACTGTGGTACCCTCTGCTCCTACATCTCTCTCAAGTTCCGCCTCAGAAGATCTGGAGCAGATCCTATCTCCATTCTCAAGAGGACGGGATGCTGTGGCATCCCAATCCCCAGTCTCTGCATCTCAGGGCCTGGTTGCTGAAAGCCTAGAACTTCACGGTCTTAACCTTTCCCAGCAGGTAAAGGATATCCTTCATGCTTCCAGGAAACCTTCCACAAGACGCTCTTATGCATTCAAGTGGAAAAGGTTTACCATATGGTGTTCGCAGAAGGGTCTTAACCCTCTTGTGATACCTCTGGAATCATTACTGGAGTACCTCCATCATTTATCAAATGCAGAGCTTAAGACCAATTCAGTGAGAGTCCATTTGAATGCTATTGCAGCTTCTTTCAAGCCTCTAAATGGACAACCTATTTGCTCTCATCCTCTCATAGCGAGATTTATGAGAGGCCTTCTTTTAACTAAGCCTCCCATTAAGCCACCACCGGTGGCATGGGACTTGAATCTGGTTCTTGGGCAGCTCATGAAACCACCCTTTGAACCATTAGCCACTACCTCTTCGAAATTCCTTTCCTGGAAGGTTATCTTTCTCATTGCAATCACATCAGCACGTCGCATCAGTGAATTGCAAGCGTTGGTGGATGATCCTCCTTATACAAGGTTCCATCATGTAGTCCTTAGGACTCATCCACACTTTATGCCAAAGGTGGTTTCGCCCTTTGATTTAAACCAAGCGGTTTACCTTCCTGTTTTCTTTCCAAGGCCTCACGCCTCAAATGCAGAAAGGAACCTTCATACTTTGGACTGTAAAAGAGCTTTGGCCTTTTACTTGCAAAGGACACAGCAACATAGAAAATCCTCTCAACTCTTTGTTGCTTTTGATCCTAGTCATTTGGGACTTCCAGTCTCCAAAAGAACACTGTCCAGCTGGATTGCACAGTGTATATCTTTTGTTTATGAGAGTAGGGACCTTCCTCTTGAAGGCCATTTCACAGCTCACAATGTGAGCGCCATAGCAGCCTCAATAGCTCATCTTCACTCTGTGTCTATCGGCGACATCTGTCGAGCAGCTACTTGGGCTTCGGTTCATACCTTCACAGCCCATTACTGCTTAGACAAGGACTACCGCCAGGATGCCTTGTTTGGTCAGGCTGATCTCCAGGAACAATCAGGAATGAGTCTTCACATATGGGTATCGTCGGTACAGACGGAGCCTGCGCAGGAACGCTCCCCAGCGTCCAGTAAGAAAGCTTTTGGGAGCATCCCACAGCACCTGCGCGCTGCCTTCCCACCGCCTTCCCGCCTTTCCTAACCGCCTCTCTCCAGTTCTTCTTTTCCGCGGAGCCAGCAGGTCGTGTTCCTGTCACCGCAGAAGAAGTTCTTTATTTTTTTCTTTATTTTTCTGTGTCGCGTCTGCCTTCGACGTCAGACCGGTACCGCCGGTCTTTTCTTTTCTTTCTTCTTCTTCAAAAAAAAACACCTTTTATTCTTTCAGCTGTGCATTTTCAGTTTGGGCCTTAGGCCTAGATATTTTCTCCTCATGGAGAAGCCCGCTCCCGGGTTCAAAAAGTGCACAAAATGTGGCGGTACTATTTCTGTCACCGACACCCATGATTGGTGTCTGAAATGTTTGGGTCCTGACCATTCCATCACGGATTGTGTGTCCTGCACCATGATGTCTAAAAGGGGTCGGCAGAACTGAGCAGCCAAGCTCAGTACCCTGTTTCCCTCTGATGTAGCTTTGGTGGCATCGACGTCTTCCAGAGCTGCTTCTTCCTCCCATGGATCTCAGGTAACCAAACATAAATCTAGCCAGTCCTCGAAGGGCAAATCTCCCTCCAAGCATCGAGATGCCTCCGGGCTTGCCCTCGAGGATTCCGCTCCGGCAAAATTACCCCGGCGGGAAGTTCCGGCTTCCAAAGCATTATCTATGGGGTCACAGGTTGACATCGATGGCACGGCCTCGACCGATCACCTGTTGCCGTGTTCTGGGGTACCGGTGGCCTCCACTGGTACCGACATCCAGACTCTGGTGGCGTTGATGGGTCAGAAAATTCTGTCCATGCAGCGCACCCTTATGGCGTTTATGCAGGCTTCGACGCCTTCGGTACCGCAACAATCTCCGTTGCCGGTACCGGCATCGGCACCGTTCCCGGTGCCGGTACCGATTGCATCGACATCGGCTTCGGTGTCGGCTGCAACGGTACCCTGTCCTACGATGCCCATTGGAACCGAACCGGTACCGCTTACTCCCGATGTCGATCCCACTCGGTACGCGTATCGGGCTTTACAGGAGCATCCAGACAGGCGATACTTCGATTCCTCCGAAGACTCTGATGAGTCGGAGGCTTCTGTCGATGCACCAGTGCTTCTTCCTCAGGAGTCTGATTCTCCAAAACGAAGAATGTCTCCTCCAGAGGACTTGTCTTTTCAAGACTTCATTAGGGAAGTGGCTAGAAGCCTCTCCATCACAGTGGCCTCCGAGTCAGAGCCTAGAGCCAAGCAATTGGATATTTTGCAATATCCTAAAGCTCCTAAGGAAGCAGCTACCTTACCTATTCATGAGATTCTCTATGATCTCATGTTGGGCATGTGGGAGACTCCTCTCACCACCTCTCTTCATTCTTGCCGGTTAGACACCATGTACCGTGTCCCTCCCTGTCCTGGTTTTCATAAGACTCAGCTTCCTCACCACTCTATTGTGGTTGAATCTGCTATGAAGAAAATAAAGAGTGCAAAGAGACACTTATCTAACCCTCCAGGACGTGAATGTAGGACTCTAGATGCTTTTGGCCGAAGGATTTTCCAGGCCAATATGCTTGCTGCCAGAATCAACTCCTATAGTCTCTATATGGGGATGTTTCTAAAAGAAGTCACAGATCATCTGCAGACTTTAGCTCCTTTTATTTCAGAAGATAAAAGGCAGGAATTTCTCACTTGGCTCAAACATGCCCAAGATGTTTCCAAATTCTCCAACCGTGCAGCCTTTGACTCTTTTGAGTGTGTAAGCAGAGCCACGGCTATTGCCATAGGTGCACGCAGAATTGCTTGGTTACAAGCCTCTGATTTGGAACTCTGGGTCCAAGATGAGTTGGGAAACCTTCCTTGTACAGGTGAAAACCTGTTTGGCAGGGATTGGCAAGCAAAGGCCACTCAGATGGATGCTGAGAACTCTGCTTTGGATCGAATTTCAAAGTCTACCTCTGCCCCTGTTAAGAAAAGATTGTTCAAAAAGACATCTTTTTCTAAAAAGGGAAGATATTATCCTGCCCATGGGCAGACATCTTCTGCAGGTCGTTTGCTGCAAAGCGTCAGCAACCACCTAAACAGGCCAAGTCAAAGGCTGCCAGGCCTACCACAACCCAGCAGCCTCAACCTCCTCAGGGCCTTTGACTTGCAACTAGAGAACTTAGCCTTTCTAGCTCTGGGAAACCCAGAGCCCCTCACCATTCCAGGAAGGTTGACTTACTTTGCTCCCAGATGGGAGCAAATCACAGCAGAGCAATGGACCCTCTCCATCATAAAGGAAGGGTACAAGCTTCATTTCTTGAGTCTTCCTCCTCACACCATGGTGAAACAGTTCAATTCTCCAACATCTCTCCTCAACCTTCTAGGTCAGGAGATTGCTACCCTTCTTGCCCAAGGGGCAATAGAAGAAGTACCTCTTCTTCAACAGGGCTCAGGGTTCTACTCCCCTTATTTTCTTATCCCAAAGAAAACAGGGGGCTACAGACCCATATTAGATCTCAGAGAATTGAACAACTTTCTTTTCAAGGAGAAATTCAAAATTATTTCTCTAGGGGCTCTGCTTCCATACCTTCAGAGTCAGGATTGGCTTTGTTCTCTAGATCTCAAGGATGCATACACCCATGTCCTCATCCATCCAACACACAGAAGGTTCCTTCGGTTCCTTTTTCAAGGAAAGCACTACCAATACAGGGTGCTTCCTTTCGGTCTGGCCTCTGCACCAAGGGTGTTCACGAAATGCATGGCAGTAGTAGCTGCATTTCTCCGTACTCTAGGAATATTCGTATTCCCATATCTGGACGACTGGCTCATTCGAGCCCCATCCCAGTCAGAGGCCCAGACTTGTCTAACCTGCACAATGCGTATCCTTCAGTATTTGGGACTAGTAATAGACATCCCAAAATCCAATCTCACCCCTACTCAGTCTCTGGAGTTCATAGGGGCCTTGCTGGATACCACAACTGCAAGGGCCTATCTTCCTCAGGCCCGTTGCCTACGTCTGGTGCAGTTAGCCTCCCAGATTCAGTTAAAGTCCCAATTAACTGCTCGAGAAATGTTACAACTATTAGGCCACATGGCATCCACCGTGCATGTGGTTCCATATGCTCGCCTTCACATGAGGGCAGCTCAATGGACTTTGTCCACCCAGTGGACTCAAGCATCAAGTTGCCTGTCAGACAAAATAGCAAACTCCAGTCGTCTATTTTGGTCTCTCCAGTGGTGGACGTCCTCTCAAAACCTGTTGCTGGGGTCCCCTTTTCAGCAACCGCTACCCCAAGCAACTCTCACAACAGATGCTTCTCCAAAGGGTTGGGGAGCTCATCTGCAAGATCTCTCTACCCAGGGCATCTGGTCTCCACAGGAGACTTCTCTGCATATCAATCTATTGGAACTCAGAGCAATATTCTTAGCTCTCAGAGTGTTCCATTCCCTGCTCAGCTACAGGACAGTCCTCATCCATACAGACAATCAAGTAGCCATGTTCTATGTAAACAAGCAGGGAGGGACTGGCTCTCTGTCGCTTTGCAACGAAGCTTTGCGACTGTGGGCCTTCGCCAGAGAGCATCACATCCATCTTCTGGCAGTATATCTTCCAGGTATTCAAAACTCTTGGGCGGACAGACTCAGTCGAGTTCTGCTCCCACACGAGTGGTCCCTCCGCATGGACCAGGTAGCCAGGATTTTTTGAATTTGGGGAACCCCGGACATGGACCTCTTTGCAAGTCCGTGGAATGCCAAACTTCCCCGATTCTGTTCCAGAATTCCGTGTCAGGGAGTTCAGGCCAAGGATGCCTTCCTCCTTCACTGGGGTCAAGACTTCCTTTATGCCTTTCCACCAATTCCCCTAATTCCCAAAACACTATTCAAGCTTCAGAGAGATCGAGGGACCATGATCCTCATAGCACCACATTGGCCACGCCAAGTGTGGTACCCTCTACTTCTGCATCTCTCTCAAGTTCCTTCCCTGGACTTAGGCTCTGCACCAGACCTTCTGTCCCAGGAAGAGGGAACTTTGTGGCACCCAAACCCCCAGTTGCTCCATCTCAGGGCTTGGTTGCTGAGAGCCTAGACCTTCAAGATTTTCATCTCTCTCAACAAGTCAGAGATGTTATTCATGCCTCTAGGAAGCCTTCTACTAGACGTTCCTATGCTTTCAAATGGAAGAGATTCACCATTTGGTGTTCAGAGAAGGGTCTAATCCCTCTTGCAATACCTCTGAATTCTCTACTAGAGTATCTCCTGCATCTATCCCATGCAGGCCTGAAAACGAATTCAGTAAGAGTCCATTTGAGTGCTATTGCAGCGTCCCTCAAGCCTCTCAATGGACAACCTATCTCCTCTCACCCTCTTATAGCAAGATTCATGAGAGGCCTTCTTTTAACTAAACCTCCCATTAGACCACCTCCAGTGGCATGGGACTTAAACCTGGTTCTTGGCCAGCTTATGAAGCCACCCTTTGAACCTTTAGCCACCACCTCCTTGAAATTTCTTTCTTGGAAAGTTGTTTTTCTCATTGCAGTCACCTCAGCACGCCGCATCAGTGAGTTGCAAGCTTTGGTGGCTAATCCACCTTATACAAGGTTCTATCATGATAAAGTAGTCCTCAGGACCAATCCACACTTTATGCCTAAAGTGGTCTCACCTTTTCATCTGAATCAGGAGGTATATTTACCTGTCTTTTTTCCAGGACCTCATGCATCAAATGCAGAGAGGAATCTTCATACCTTGGATTGTAAGAGAGCTCTCGCTTTCTACTTACAAAGAACACAGCAACATAGAAAGTCTTCTCAACTCTTTGTTGCTTTTGATCCTTCTCATTTAGGACTTCCAGTCTCTAAGAGAACACTGTTCAGCTGGATTGCTCAGTGTATTTCTTTCGCCTACCAGAGTAAGAACATTTCTCTGGAGGGCCATGTCACAGCTCACAATGTGAGAGCCATGGCAGCCTCAATGGCTCATCTGAACTCGGTGTCCATCGACCAGATCTGTCGAGCGGCCACCTGGGCCTCGGTTCACACCTTTACAGCCCATTACTGTTTGGACAAGGACTCCCGCCGGGATGCCTCATTTGGTCAGGCTGTCCTCAAACACCTGTTACATTCCTAATCAACTCCTACCCACCTACCCTGATTGGATGCCAGAGATCCATGGGGGGGAAGTGAAGCCTTCTGCAAGGGCACACAACCATGGGGTCTCTCCCTGGCATCTGCAGCTAGGGAGTCCCCATATGTGAAGTGTGATGGGGCCTGTGGTTAGAGGCCTATTTAGCCCTATATAGGCGGTTGCCTAGGGCGTATGCACAAGTAATTGCTCTGGCCTTGTAAATAAAAAGTCTTTCAGAGCAACTTGAAATGAAAAGTGGGTTTTATTCCCCGTCCCGCTCGGACTTTGTCAAAGGAAACAGAAACTTTAAATCAGATAAGCTTAGCAACAAAAGTGGTGACACACGTATTCTCTTGTTATATTCACAGAGTTCTCTTCATCCAGTATTTACATCATACGGTTGCATTTAACACAGACACTGCAATCCATAGGAATATCCTCTTGCAGACTAGCAGCGTCTTCCCATATCATTTCCCCAGCACTACTCACACTGCTGGTATCAGACCCTTCTTGAGAACGGTATTCAGCTATAGCGTCTTGTGACACTTCACTATAACAGTCACTGGAGGCTTTTCCCCCTTTGGGTCTATATCTCTCTCTGTAGCTGGTTCTGCCTGGGCTTGCCTCCCAGAACATTAGCTCTGAAACATCTTGCTTCTTATGTCTGTAGTCAGAACCCTGCCCTTTGCAGTTATAAGCTTTAAACTTCTCTTTGTTACTATAGGGAAGTTTCCTTCTCTCTGCAGGGCTTGTCTTTATGTTTGGCTCTCTATAGCCTTTGCTTCTAGCCTCCCGGGCTGGTTGAACAGGAATATATTTGTTCCTAACTTTACACCTATTTCTTAAGCTGTAGCCATGCATGGAGTGCCCATCCCCCAACACTTCCCTCTCACCGTGACCTCTGCCTTGAGCTGGCAAATACTGGCCTCTGGGGTAGTGGGGTAATCCTGGCTTCTCTCCAAAGCTATTCCTGGTAGCAGGTCTTCCCTTAGTGCCGCTTGCCTTGAACCTTCCTTCTCGAGAGCTGGAGACAGACTCACTTCCTGACTCCTCGTGAGAAGAATTTCCTCCCAGCAATCCCCTGGGGCTTCTGCTCAGCTGACCTGGGACACACCTCCTGCTCCTCTCTCTCCTACTGCTTCCCGTGGTGATCCTGCTTCTGACTCTCCTCTCCAACTGACTGGAACCCTGCCCTAAATAATCCCTAGCTCTACACGTGACCTGGGGACTCTCACTCAGGTGTTCCTGATGGGACTTTTGTTTGCTACGTAGCAAGAATTTCCCTTGCTGCAGTGAATCATGGTGCCTAGTGCTGCTTTCTAAAGCTGACTCTGAGGTAAGTCTTTCTTTTATCTTATTTTCCCTGGGCTGTGTGCCCCTTGCTGCATCACAGAAGACTCATTCCTGCTTGTTCCTGGAGATAGCACAGTTACTTACCTGTAACAGGTGATCTCTGGGAACAGCAGGAATAAGTCTTCATAACCCACCCACCTCCCCTAGGAGTTGTATCTCTCTATCTATCTTTCCTTTCCTCTCTCTCTCTTTGTCTCAGCTTTAAAACTCAAACTGGAGAGAGGCGTTTAGGAAAGGCGGGAAGGCAGCGCGCAGGCGCTGTGGGATGCTCCCAAAAGCTGTCTTACTGGACGCTGGGGAGCGTTCCCGCGCAGGCTCCGTCGGTACCGACGATACCCATATGTGAAGACTTATTCCTGCTGTTCCCAGAGATCACCTGTTACAGGTAAGTAACTGTGCTTTCTTCAACACCTGTTCCAGACTTAATCAACTCCTACCCACCATCCCTGGTAGGATGCCAGAGATCCATGGGGGGAAGTGGAGCCCTTTCACGAGGGCACACAACTTTCTGGGGCCATCTCCCTGGTTTCTGCAGCTAGGGAGTCCCCATATGTGAAGACTACATTCCTGCTTGTTCCTGGAGATAGCATAGTTACTCACCTGTAACAGGTGATCTCCGGGAACAGCAGGAATTTAGTCTTCACAACCCACCCACCTCCCCTAGGAGTTGTATCTTTCTATCTCTCTCTCTCTTTCTCTCTTTCCCTCTCTCTTTTGTCTCAGCTTTAAACTCAACTGGACAGTTGGGAAAGGTGGGAAGGCAGCACACAGGTGCTGTGGGATGCTCCCAAAAGCTTTCCTATTGGACGCTGGGGAGCATTCCCGCGCAGGCTCCGTAGGTACTGATGATACCCATATGTGAAGACTAAATTCCTGCTGTTCCCAGAGATCACGTGTTACAGGTGAGTAACTGTGCTTTATTCTACTAAGGCTGGAGAGCCACTGCTGCTGTATTAGGAAAGGTGTGACATGGTCTGAGGACTTGGCAGAATCAATTAGTTTAACCACTGTATTCTGAATAATTTGTAAGTGTCTCAAGGAATATTTTGGCATGCCGATGAGCAGCAAAATATAGTAGTCTAACTGGATCATTAACGGAGAGAAAAGAAGAGTCTTCAAAGATCTGGAAACTGAAGAAAAGGTCTACGTCATCTTATTAGTTGTAGTGCAAAGACAGATTTTTGTATTAGTTCGGCCATTTGTAGTCATAATAATATATACGTTGTTTCCCTGTCTCCACAGCATGCCATGCTTCGTGTTCAAGCTGCACAGGGAATAGTACTGTGGACTGCACAGCCTGTGTGCCTCCCAAGGTCCTCTATGATGGCCAGTGCCTGCTCAAGTGCCCTGATGGATTCTACAGCCAGGACAGCACCTGCTACTGTGAGTGAACAGCCCAGGCCATATTTCAGCAATAGCAAATACCTTTGATTACTCAGATTCTGAGATCAGTTAGTTTGCTCAGGAAAACATCTTTTTAATAACTGTATATTATGGCCCTGATGTAAAGCTTAGATAAAGGCTTGACTTGTGGGGCTTCCTCCCTCCTCTTTTTGTATATGTCTGGGAGATGACAAGAAGTGAGGATTTCCTCTCTCAATTTCTCTCTTTCCACCCAGTCCAGATACTGTCTTTTTCTCTCTGCTTTTCACACAGATACATATTGCCTCCATCCACTCCTATCTCACTGAAATACACACACACACACTTCCACGACAGATCCTCCTCCTTTCTTTCTCTCTCTCTCCCACCTCTCCCCCTCTTTGCCTTTCCTCGTTTCCTCTATCACTCCTCCATTCCCTGTTGCTGATCCCCTTCCCATTCGTCAGCTACCTGGTAGAAGGAGACAGTAGTGCCTCAGGCTACATCCTTCTCCTTCTCTCCTGCCTGGGGCGAGACGTGTGTTTTGAACCATTAGAGACACCATAGTACTGCATGGTTCAAACCACGGTTCCCACTCTGCGTGGCAGAGGAGGAGAAGGATGTGGGGCCAAGACACTGATGCTCTCTTTCTCCTCTTGTTAGCTGACTGGGGGAAGATTGGTGGGGGTGAGAGGGGAGCCCCCTTTATTCATGATTGGCTACTCACCTATGATTAACTGTGATTCCACAGGGATGCGGCTAGAACTGGATTTTGCTACGACTAGATTCTAGTAGGAAACTGGGAGCCCTGAGTAGAGGAAGCGAAACTGGGATTCCAAATGGGTCAGCATCACAAAGGATTAGTTGAACTAGTCCTGGTTTTGCCCCATTGAGTCTTTGGTCATAGAGTCCTGCTGCTCTTAAAACTTGGCCTATTAAATTCATTACTGCAGCGAGGGCTGAAAGGACTCAGTTTGGCCCTGTTAATCCAGAACACTGCATATAGAAACAGGAAAACGGTATAAAACTTATGCAAATAAGTAACAGGAAGTGAAAAAGAGTAATTGAGTGATTTCAGTCTTGGTGACCTGCTCGGCTATCCTCACAGATGATAGAATATAAGCCTTTCTAAAAGAGGGAGCAACGTGGCTATGCTTGTGCCCGTTGGTTAGTTTGTTCTGTTTGGAAGGTGTTGACTTTCTAATGATTAGGTTTGCTTTATCCTAAAGCCTGCCATCCATCTTGCAAAGAGTGCCGTGGCAGCTCGGATATAGAGTGTGTGACCTGTCATCCCCATGCAGCCCTTACTAGTGGACACTGCAGAACCAGCTGCCAGGAGGGACAGTACCTCAACCTAGTCGGCTATTGTGTTGGTAAGAAACAACAGGCATATCATTGTTTTAGACGCACAGACACACTCAATTTCAAGACTAATGAAAAGGCCTAATGTAAGTTGAAATTGTATAGATAAATATTTTAGTTTTCCATTGCAAAGGTCCTGTAAATATTTAAGTTTTATGTTAATATTCGATCTAGGAAATATGCTCTTTATATCCCTTGAGTTCAGTAGTAGGAAGCCCAGCTCTGCCTCGTCTTGTTGAATATTTTATCTGTTCAGTTTAGCCCCTAGCTTGGTGACATATTTCTGAACATGCTTGTAGCTCTCCACAATCTTCATACTTTGCTAGCATCTGTAGCATGGAACTGCAAATCTTTTCAATGTTGAAACTTGTGAAAACATCTTTAAGTAGGTCTGTGACATGAGCAGGAGTAAGAAGGCTACCCACAATATCTATTGATCAAGAATGCTGTGGCTTTTCGTATTATCAACATCTGGATCATGGCTTCCTGATTTGACTTTTAGGATGCAATTTTATAAATGCTTTAAGGCACATATGTCCCAATTTTTGCACATTAATGGCCTTTTATAAAATAGTGACTAGCGTAAAAATGTGCACTAAGATGGCTATGTGTACTTTGCTGGTATGCATAGCGGGGGGTGCGGTCTGGGCGGAGTGTAGACCAGGCTCAGAGTTGAGCATAGACAACAGAGGCGACTGCCTAAGGTGCCACATTTTGAAGGCTCCTCTCTGTAGAAAATCTGAACATTTAAGAAAAGAGATTGATTAAATGCTCATGAACTACCATCTTGAGTGCAGAAAGGGGACTCTCTTACTTGAGCGTGATGTGAGAGACTCCACTAGACTGCTGTCTTTTCGGTAGCCAAAGGAGGATGAAAAATTGGTTCAGCTCCACGCTCTTACCCTGGATAACAGCCTGTTGAGCAGCCAGAAAATTGTTAGGACCTGGAAGGATGGAAGAATTCAGCAGCCTCACACAACCTAAACGCCTCCTCCCTTCTCTGCTGTATCCCCTTTTCACTCCTGAAGATTGCAAAAGGCTCTGAGAGGAATCTGCCTGTCAGTTACATTAAAAGCAGTGCCTTCAAAGCCAGAGAAACAGTTTCAAGGGAATAGAACTCAGCCTGGCTCAGATCCTCTGCTTGGGATTCTCAGGGGGTGAGTACCAAGGCTTGATCTCGTCATTGTCCTTGTAGAGGGATCCCGATTCCATCTGTGCGGGATGCAATTTGGGGTACACTGCTGGCGACTGTTGGCACTGTGTGGGGGTTTCCCGCCATTTTCTGCATGCACTAGTAGCGTTTTTAATAATGTGTGCCTCGCGGTCGTGCAGTCCTTGCGTGCATTCTGCCTGAGCAACTCTAATGCGCATTTCTACCCTAGCACCTGTAATACATGTCGCAATAAAAGCACAGTTAACACATGCCTTTTGGACCACCACAGCCTTAGCGCCTGCTGTTGTGATACATGCCTGAATTCTATATGTCTTTTTTCCAGTAATTGTTGTTTGGCCTGTGGCAAGCGAGGGGCCTCATCTCCGACTTCTGTACTCTGCTCTTCTTCCATGGCTGCTTCTGAGTCATCCCTGGAGGGCCTACTCCCCCTCTTTCAGCTGGGGAATGCTGTTAGTCCAACCTTGCTTGCCTCAGGGCAGGAAGTGGCGTATGGTGCTACAGTAAGGCTATTCAGCTGGCTGGGGTCTCTGACAACCATGCTGTGGGCCTCTCCCCATTCTCTAGGCGACTGTGCCCCCTAGTGTGAAGGGTCATTTCCATGCGAAGAGCTTCCAGAGTCCGGATTGTCCTCCCCGGGATTCTTTTCATTTTACAACAGGCCTAGTCATTCTAGCGAGGAAATTCAGACTCTGCGACCTCTGGTTTCTTCTGAGCACAGTATTGTGAGGGACAGGCTGAGAGTGGGGAAGCCCTGTTCGATTGATGGTTAAGCGTCCCCAGCAAAGGTCACTCTCTGGAGATGGGGATTAACTGGGATCTGTCTGAGATTTGGACTGTGACTTGGATTGAGATGTTTGATGTGGATGAAGAAGTACTCTCACCTTCAGAGGCTTGTGATGAGGCTAATGTTATCCACCTGTTCTGGGAGTAGGAATTTGAAGCATTGATCCCAGGGTCTTATCCACCTTGAACTTGGCGGATGCTTCAGACACGGAGCAGGAACTGAAGAGACATCCATTCCTGCAAGGGGAGTGGAAATCCAGTATTGTCTCCTGCTCCTGAAGGTGCTCAAGGGCTGATTCCCCCAACTCTCTGCCTAAGGGGCTAAGGTGGATGCAGAGGTCATGGTAGTTACTAGACGGACCACATTTCCTGTGGAAGGTGGATTGGCCTTGAAAGATACTCTGGACTGAAAGGTGGATTTGTGTTGAAGAACAGCTGCTATCCTTCAGTTGGCAGTATGTGTAGACCTGATGTTTTGGGCCCTGCCCTGGTGGATTCAGTCTGTTCCACTAGATGATTCCACCCCTCTTTCGAAGTCTGCTACTGCCTTCCTTTCTGATGCCATGTGTGACCTGGTATGTCTATGGCCAGGGATAGTTTCCTGTCGATGGTGACATGGCGTTGGCTTAGCTTTGACATGGGGCAGTGGACTCCTCTTCCAAAGCCCAGTTACTCATCTGGCCTTAGAGATGAGCTTCTGTTGGGTTTAATTGGGAGAAGCAAGTAAAGAACCTGGGTGAGACAAAATCTTCTGCTTTCTGGAGAACAGGTCCAAAGGGTCTCTTTAGCAAACAGGAACTCCTTTTCCATCAGCCTCCTCCTGCTCCTTGCAGGAGCGCTGGTTGGACTCCTGGGAGTCTCGGGAATTCCATTGCTATCTGCCTGGAGAGCCCTTCTTCTCCTTATGGACTTTGGGCTCCTTCTCAGTCCTTTCCTGAAGTGCATGGGCCCAGGGACTCGGCCCCCTCCAGAGGAGGCCCCTCCTGGGTTGCACAATGAAGGTTTGGGGGCCCATTTCCTGGTTCCTTTGGTTGGAGGCAGGCTTTACCTTTTATTTTATTTTTATTTATTAGCTTTTCTATACCGCCCCTTCCAAAGATCAAGGGTGGTTTACATTGAACATAACGTAGTAAAGTTACATTATAACATAGAAAACGCTAAGTAATATCTTAACAGTTGGTTAATAAATTACATAAAATGTATTATAATCAACTTACATATAATATAGCAAACTGAAGCATTCTTGTAAAATCCATTATCCATGAATATACACGGGTAATTATTATCCTGGTAGGCATGATGATCGGGGTGCTATGTAAGTTAATGAGATAGTTATTTTAGAATACAGTTATATGTATGAGAATTGGGAAGATGGAAAGTCTAAATAGAGTAGGGGCTAAGAAGTCCAATGTGAATGATAATTTCTATGCCAGATGTGTTTCAGGGATGTCAGTCAAGTTACCATAATATTCAATGAACAGGAATGTTTTGATCTCTTGTGGAACAATTGGAGATCTTTTATGACTCTTAATTTATCTGGGAGTGCATTCCAAAGTAATGGGGCAATATAGGTGAATGCCATATTACTTGTGGAGTGATTGGTGTTGCAGTATTTCAACAGTGTTCTTTCTGGCTGTTATATTAGAAGGTGTAATGAGGAGGGAGGAAAGATATGATGGGGCTATGTTGTTGAGAAGTTTAAAGACTATCATCATGTACTTATATTTTATTCTGCTTACAATGGGCAACCAGTGAAGCTTATGAAGAAGTGGGGTGATATGGTCTGAATGGTGCACTTTATAAATGATACGTGTTTTATTTATTTATTTATTTACATTCTCTTATATACCGCGCTATTCTGCATCAGTGCGGTTTACATTGAACAAACTGAAATTACATTGAACAGGGCATTAAAAACTTGGAGATAACTATTTTACAGGGAGCATGGGCTATGGAGGGTTAAGTGGCTTGCCCAAGACCACAAGGAGCACCTGTGGGACTAGAAACCCCAGTCCTTCTGGCCCAAGGTTGCTGTCCTCTAGTGGGATTTGAACCCCCGACCTTCCGGCCTGAAGTACTTTGCCCCAACCACTAGGCCACTCCTCCACTCCACGTGTGGCGAGGTTCTGCGCCAACTGGATCTGTAAGATTGTTTTTTAGGCAGTCTTTGCAGTATACTGTTACAAAAATCAAAATGTGGTATGATTAATGCCTGTAGAACAGATTTAAAGTCATAGCTTTCTAGAAGGGGTCTGAGATACTGAATCATACATAGCTTGAAATAGATGGCTTTAGTAACTAATTTTCTGTGTGAAAGCATGTTTAGAGACTGATCGAGAGCGACCCTGAGGTATTTCACCTCTTTTTTTGACATCCAGCTCGGTCCCCTGGATGAGGAATTTTGACAGTGTGGTAAAATTTTGCTTTCGAGTTATGTATAGCACTTCAGTTTTATTAAAGTTTGTTTTTAGGTTTTGTAAGGTCAGCCATTCTTTACATCATCAAGGCAGGATGTTATTTGATGATACTTAGGATTGGTTATATCTATGGGGAGATACAGCATAATATCCTCTGCATAGATATGATAACTTAACTTGTGTTTTTTAAAGATGTTATAGATAGGTTGAATATATAGATTAAAAGCAGAGCAGAGAGGAAGGACCATTGCGGAATGCCTTGTTCCTGTTTGAAGGCTGAAGATGTTGTTTGTCCAATCTGAACTTGCTGTGTATGATCAGTTATGTAGGATTGAAACAATTGTATTACTGCGCCACATCTGCTGAAGTCTTGTAATGAGTATTTTATGACTTATACTATCAAAGGCCGAGGCAATATCAAGGAATACTAAGACAAATGCCTGCCAATGATTATTCAAGCCACATATTAGTTTGTCAAAAAGGTTAACATAAGGGTCTCTACACTATGGAAAGGTCTGAATCTGTATTATTCATCTAATGGGGTATTTATCTCAATGGAGTCCTGTAGCTGAATCTGTATGACTTTTTCAATAACCTTGGCCATGAATGGTAGACTAGAGATTGGTCTGTATGAGTTTGGGTGATCTTTGTCAATAAATTTTGATTTTAAGATTGTGCGGATGATTGCCTTTTTTAGTGCAATGGGCATGTAGTCTTGAATTAAGGATTGATTGACTATTGATAGGATGGATGGGTGATTTCAGCTTTAAATGCTTTTAACCAACAGACCGGACAAGGGGTCAGTAGGTGAAATAGTTGTATTGATGATGGTGATTATGTTTTTGTGGTGTTTTTGGTCAATAATGTGGAATGTATTCCATTTGTTAATGGTTGGGAAGTTAGTGGCATTGGGTGTGATATCTTCTATTTGCTTGGGTTTAAGTTTATTCATATAGGGGGATCTCTAGGAACAAGCAGGAATAAGTCATCACATATGGGTACATCGGTACCGACGGAGCCTGCGCGGGAAAGCTCCCCAGCTTTTCAAATGAAAAGCTTTTGGGGCCTCCCACTGCACATGCGCGCTGCCTTCCCGCCTTCCTGACCAGCTCTCCTCAGTTCTTCTTTTTCCGCGGAGCCAGCAGGTCGTGTTCCTGTCACCGCTGAAGAATTTGTTACTTTTGTTTGTTTCTTTAGACCGCGTACCTGCCTTCCCCATACCGAAACCGGTATCGCCGGTCTTTCTTTCTTTCTATATATTAAAAAAAAAAAAAAAAAAGACTTTTTTATTTTTCTTCAGCACTGCTTGGTACCCGGTGTTAGGCCTTAGGGCCTACACAATTTCTCCTCATGGAGAAGCCAGTCCCTGGTTTCAAAAAATGTACCAAATGCAGTGCTGTCATTTCTGTCACAGACACCCATGAATGGTGTCTCAAATGTTTGGGACCTGAGCACTCCATACCGGACTGCCCATCCTGCACCCAGATGTCTAAACGTGGTTTGCAGAACCGGGCTAACAAGCTCCATGTGCTGTTTCCTTCAGAAGCATCACACTCATCCAGGTCTTCCTCTCCGGATGGATCTCAGGTAACCAAAACTTCTGTGGGCAAATCCTCTAAAAGCAAATCTCTTTCTAAAGATCGAGAGGCTCTCAGTTCTGAGTTTGAGGATTCTGCCCAGGCCAAAAAACCCCGGCGGGAGGTTCCGGCCTCCAAAGCAATCATGGGGTCACAGGTTGACATCGATGGCACGGCCTCGACAGATCACCTGTTGGACTGCTCTGGGGTACCGGCCCATACCGGTACCGACATCCAGGCAGTAGTGGCGTCTATGGGCAGTACTGTCCAGACCATGCAGCAAGCCGTACTGGCTTTCATTAAGGCTGTGACGCCCTCGGTACCGATTTCATCGGTACCGACCCCGGTTCCGGTATCTACACCGGAACCGAGACCATCGACTTCTAAACGTCGATCGGTTCCGCATGCCGGATTCCGGCTTTCGCCCGGTACCGATCCCATGCCCGATACGCCCGATGTCGATACCGATCGGTATGCGTATCGTACATTGGAAGCACAGAAGGAGTACTCAGATTCTTCTGATGAATTCAATTCCTCTGATGACTCTGCTGAGCTTACTCTTCCTGAGGAGCCCTCCTCTCCCAAGAGGAGGATGTCTCCTCCAGAGGATTTATCCTTTCAGGATTTCATTGTTGATGTAGCTAAAGCTCTTTCTATTACTACATCTTCTGAAAGAGAACCCAGATCAAAAAAATTGGACATTTTAGGATACTCAAAAGCTCCTAAAGAGGCAGTCACTCTGCCTGTCCATGAAATCCTTCAAGAACACTTGATGGATTTGTGGGAGACTCCTTTAACATTGTCTCCCCATTCCCGCAGGTTGGACACCATGTATCGGGTCCCTCCTTCGCCTGGGTTCCAGAAAACTCAGCTGCCTCACCACTCCATTGTGGTGAAGTCTGCCATGAAGAAAATAAAGAGTCCTAAGAGGCATTCTTCTACCCCTCCAGGGCGAGAATGTAAGAACCTAGACTCTTTTGGAAGAAAGATGTTCCAGGCTAGTATGCTTATAGCCAGGATCAACTCTTATAGCCTTTATATGGGTATGTATCTTGGGCAACTTGCCCTAAAAATACAGAATTTTGCCCCCTTTATCCCTGATGATCAAAGGGCGGACTTCTTTTCTATGGTGACACAACTGTCAGAGGTCTCCAAGTTCTCCAACAGGGCAGCCTTTGATTCCTTTGAAGTTGCAGGCAGAGCTTCGGGAATTGCTATTGCAGCCCGACGTCTCGCTTGGCTCCAGGCTTCTAACCTAGAACCCTGGGTTGTAGATGGCCTCAGGAATCTGCCCTGTACCGGTGAGAACTTATTTGGGGAAGACTGGCAGATTAAAGCTGCTCAAATGGATGCAGAAAATGCCACTCTAGATAGACTTTCCAAGTCTACTTCTGCCCCTACCAAAAAGAAGCCTTTTAAAAGGCCTTACTATAAAAAGACCAGATTTCCCACAAATACTGGCCAGCAATCTGCTCAGCCTCGCCTTGCGGCTAAGCGTCAACAATCTAAGCAGGTAAAGTCAAAGCCTGCAGTGTCTGCTACACCCCAGCAGGCTCAACCCCCTCAGGGGTTTTGACTTCCCTCTAGAGAACTTGCCGTTTCTGGCTCTAGAACAACCAGAGCCCCTCACCATTCCTGGAAGGCTAGCTCATTTTGCTCCCAGATGGGAACAAATCACATCAGAGCAATGGACCCTCTCTATTATCCGAGAGGGCTACAAACTTCATTTCTCCAGCCTTCCTCCCCATACCATGGTGAGGCAATTCAGTTCTCCCCCATCTCTTCTGACCCTGTTGGGTCAGGAAGTCTCTTCTCTTCTTGCCCAAGGGGCAATAGAGGAGGTTCCTCCTCCACAACAGGGGTTAGGTTTCTACTCCCCTTATTTTCTCATAACAAAGAAGACAGGGGGCTTCAGACCTATCCTAGATCTGAGAGAATTGAACAGGTTTCTATTCAAGGAGAAATTCAAAATGCTCTCTCTGGGCCTTCTCCTTCCATACCTTCAGAGTCAGGATTGGCTTTGTTCTCTAGATCTCAAGGATGCGTACACTCATATACTCATCCATCCATCCCACAGAAAATATCTAAGATTTCTGTTCCAGGGAAAACATTTCCAGTACAGAGTACTACCCTTCGGTCTGGCCTCTGCTCCAAGAGTCTTCACAAAATGCATGGCAGTCGTAGCCGCATTTCTCAGAGGCATGGGAATCTTTGTCTTCCCATATCTGGACGACTGGCTCATCCGAGCTCCATCTCAGTCAGGAGCCCAGATGTCTCTGGACCGCACAAGGCGTATTCTTCAATATCTGGGACTTGTGGTAAACATTCCCAAATCCCAACTCATCCCTACTCAGTCTCTGGAATTCATAGGGGCTTATCTGGATTCCACCACTGCAAGGGCCTACCTTCCTCTGGTCCGAGGCCAAAGGCTAATAAGCTTGGCCTCCCAAGCTCAGTCCAGAAGTCACTTGTCAGCCAGAGAAATGCTGCAACTTCTGGGCCACATGGCCTCCACAGTTCATGTGGTGCCCTATGCTCGTCTCCATATGAGAGCAGCTCAATGGACATTGGCCACCCAGTGGTCTCAAGCATCGGGACTGCTGTCAGACCAGGTACTCACCTCAAAACGTCTGTTTTGGTCTCTCCAGTGGTGGACATCCTCCAAAAATCTGTTGTTGGGGACCCCCTTCCAACCTTCGTTGCCCCAAGCAACCCTCACAACAGATGCCTCCCAAACAGGGTGGGGAGCTCATCTTCAACATCTCTCCACTCAGGGAACCTGCTCTCCCCAAGAGACCACCCTTCATATCAACCTTCTGGAACTGCGAGCAATCTTCCTTGCCCTCACAGTCTTCCATACCCTCCTTGCCAACCTGACTGTCCTAGTTCAGACAGACAATCAGGTGGCCATGTTTTATATCAACAAACAAGGAGGGACGGGCTCTCTGTCGCTTTGCAACGAAGCTCTCAGATTATGGGCCTTCGCCAGAGAGCACCAAATTCATCTTCTGGCAGTATATCTTCCAGGAGTTCAAAACTCTCGGGCAGACAGACTCAGTCGAGTTCTGCTCCCACATGAATGGTCCCTACATATGGACCAGATATGCAGAATCTTTCAGGAATGGGGGACCCCGGACATAGACCTCTTTGCAAGTCCGTGGAATGCCAAACTTCCCCGGTTCTGTTCCAGGACTCCGTGTCAGGGAGCTCAGGCCAACGATGCCTTTCTCCTGCATTGGGGTCAGGAATTCCTGTACGCTTTCCCACCCATTCCTTTGATTCCCAAGACTCTGTTCAAACTTCAGAGGGATCACGGATCCATGATCCTCATTGCTCCACGCTGGCCACGCCAAGTGTGGTTCCCGCTCCTTCTACAGCTCTCCCAGGGCTCCTCCCTGGACCTGGGAGCTGCACCAGACCTTCTGTCTCAGGAGCAGGGGACTTTGTGGCATCCAAACCCCAAGTCCCTACATCTCCGAGCTTGGTTACTGAAGGCTTAAGCCTTCAAGAGTTTAATCTTTCTCAACCAGTGAAAGATATCCTTTATGCCTCTAGGAAACCCTCTACCAGGCGTTCCTATGCTTTCAAATGGAAACGTTTTTCCATTTGGTGTGCTCAACAGGGTCTTGACCCTCTGGCCCTTCCATTGAATTCTCTACTAGACTATCTCCTGCATCTCTCCAATGCAGGCCTCAAGACGAATTCAGTATGAGTCCATTTAAGTGCTATTACAGCATCCTTAAAACCTATAAATGGACAATCTGTTTCCTCTCATCCTCTTATTGCAAGATTCATGAGAGGCCTAACCCTCACTAAGCCTCCCATCCGGCCTCCTCCGGTAGCATGGGACTTGAATTTAGTTCTGGGTCAACTTATGAAGCCACCTTTTGAACCGTTGGTATCTACCTCCCTGAAATGTCTTTCCTGGAAGGTCCTTTTCCTTATTGCAGTCACTTCGGCTCGCCGCATCAGTGAACTGCAGGCTTTGGTGGCAAATCCGCCTTATACCAGATTTCATCATGATAAGGTGGTCCTTAGGACGAATCCCCACTTTATGCCCAAAGTGGTCTCGCCTTTTCATCTTAATCAAGAGGTATATCTACCTGTTTTTTTTCCCGGCTCCTCATGCATCCAGTGCAGAGAGGAACCTTCATACTCTTGACTGTAAAAGAGCTCTCGCCTTTTACCTCAATAGGACTCAGCCACATCGAAAGTCTTCCCAACTTTTTGTGGCTTTTGATCCTTCTCATTTGGGACTTCCAGTCACCAAACGCACACTTTCCAACTGGATTGCTCAGTGTATTTCCTTTGCTTACCAGAGTAAGAACATTTCTCTGGAAGGCCATGTCACAGCTCACAATGTGAGAGCCATGGCCACTTCTATGGCTCATCTGAACTCTGTATCCATAGATCAGATCTGTCGAGCAGCCACTTGGGCCTCGGTGCATACCTTCACAGCCCATTACTGCTTGGACAAGGACTCCCGCCGGGATGCCTTGTTTGGTCAGGCTGTCCTCAAACACCTGTTCCATACTTAAACAACTCCTGCCCACCTTCCCAGAATGGATGCCTGAGATCCATCCGAAGATGGTTACCCTTGGAGGGGGATCTCCCAGGCATCTCAGCTAGGGAGTCCCCATATGTGATGACTTATTCCTGCTTGTTCCTAGAGATAGCACAGTTACTTACCTGTAACAGGTGATCTCTGGGAACAGCAGGAATTAGTCATCACAACCCACCCACCTCCCCTAGGAGTTGTCTCTCTATTCCTCTATCTTCCTGTCCTCTCTCTCTATTGTCTCAGCTTTAAACTCGAACTGAGGAGAGCTGGTCAGGAAGGCGGGAAGGCAGCGCGCATGTGCAGTGGGAGGCCCCAAAAGCTTTTCATTTGAAAAGCTGGGGAGCTTTCCCGCGCAGGCTCCGTCGGTACCGACGTACCCATATGTGATGACTAATTCCTGCTGTTCCCAGAGATCACCTGTTACAGGTAAGTAACTGTGCTTTATTCTGTCGCATGAATAGTGGGGATGGACGGGAAAGGGCGGCAGGGGGCAGAAGGCATTCCCCGCAGCCTGACCCTAACCCTGGGAGGCCAAATTGGGGGTCAGGCTGCGGGGAATAAACAGTTTTTTCCGGTGGCTGGCATCACAGCTTTTAAATGGAGCTGCGGTGCCATGGCACCGTGGCTCCATTTAAAAGCCCTGACTGAGTAGGTCAGGCAGTGCCTGTATGTGAAGGACGGGCTGAATCACAGTCCCGGCCTGCACGTACAGGCCTGATTGCGATTCTGATCCCGTGGGGCTAGATGTGCATCGCAGGATCACAATCACAATCCTCTCTGTACTTCCAGTCACACCGGACGTACAGAGGGGGGTGTACGTCTGAGATGGAATGAGCCTGATAATAATTGGCTAGTGTTTGTGGCTTGATAATTATTTGATTTTATTCTGGGTTAGGAGTTTGTGTTAGAGATTTGATAATTGAAAATAGTTCCTTTGGCCTATTGAGGGATTTGGTGAGAAGTATAGTGTGGTATTCTTTATTTCTGTTGTTTGTAGCTGCCTTGTAAGTAAGCAGGGTGTTCATGTATAGTCTTTTATCGTTTTCAGATTTTGTGTACCTCCATTTGTGCTCTATTTTTCTCAATTTTTGTTTTAATTTTCATAGATCATTGGTGTACCATATTTTAGATGACCTATGTCTTGCTCTATGGTGCAGAAATGGAGCTAGAGCTGCCTTGGAGATTGTGGAATTCCAATTTAATAATATGTCATCTAGATCTACTAGGGTGGAGTCAATGTGAGGGACGATATCGTTCAGGAATGTATCCTTATTGAATGATCTCAATTTCCTTTTATTTGGGAGTGCTTCGTTAGTTGAGTATAAGGAAGGAGTTGCTTGTAGCATGCATTCCAATAAGAAGTGATCTGTCCATGGGACCTGTAGGGATTAAGGGGGGGGGTGAGTAAAGGTTGTGTTGCAAGTTAGTGGTAGGAAAGAGTCCGAGTTACCAAGGATTGCTCAGTGCTACCATACTGCATTGTAGTGTGTTTCTGTTCTTCTGTGAAACGCACTGATTATAATAGCGCGGTATATAAGAAATGTTAATAAATAAATAATAATAATAACCAATTCCAGATGCTTTTGTCATCTCCCCTTGTGGGTCTGCGATCAAAGGTACAACTGTGAGGACCACCTTAGAAAAATTGCTGCGCCTAAAGGTGGTGATGCCCATCAGAGGCTGCTTTTTAACATATTCATAAATGACCTGGAAATAGGAATAATGAGTGAGGTGATCAAATTTGCAGATGACACAAAATTATTCAAAGTTGTTAAACCACAAGAGGATTGTGAAAATTGCAAGAGGACCTTGATAAATTGGAAGACAAATAGCAGATGAAATTTAATGTGGAGAAGGTCAAAGTTATGTACCTAGGAAAGAACAACCCAAACTACAGTTACACGGGAGAGAGCACCGCGTGTGAGGGAGCTGCTGTGTGATTCCACCAGCATGGTTCAGAGCAGCAGTACCCTGTTGGAGGCTTGTGGTGTCAACGTGCAGGCAGGAGAAGGACATGCCCTGATTCAGAGGACCCTTCCCTGCTCGATAAAGCCCAGAGGTACCGGAGTGAATATCGGAGAGAGCACCGCGTGTGAGGGAGCCTCCGCGTGATTCCACCAGCACGGTTCAGAGCAGCAGTACCCTGTTGGAGGCTTGTGGTGTCAGCATGCAGGCTCCCTGATTCGGAGGACCCTTCCCTGCTCGATAAAGCCCAGAGGGTCCACACGTGGCCGCATGTCGTGGCCTGCGTGGTGTGACCTAAGGGGCGTGACTCAAGGGGCAGGACATGCCCCTTTGTCACCCCTTCGGCGCACATGAGGTGTTCATGTGAGCTGTGAAGTTTGTTTATTTCATGGGCAAACGGAAGGCAAAGGTAGGTGTAAAGTCTGGTGATGGTGCTGCAGGTGGTAAAGTGGTGGGCCCTATGGATAAACATGTGACTTCGCTGCTGCCTGAAGATCATTCACTGTAAGGGGCATCGTTGAGCCCTGTTCTCCGGTCTCCTCCTCCTCTCCTACTACCACCACTCTCATCAACCTTTTTGGAGCTTTCCCCTGAGAATCTTCCTCCAGTTCCACTCCCAGTTTTTCCGTCTGTGGCAGACCCAGGGACTATCGCTCCCCCTGCAGGGGAAGTAACTCTCGTGGATATATGGTCCGCTATTCAGAAAATTGACACACGTGTAACTTCTACTGTATCCTCCCTTTGTAAATTTTCCCAAGATGTGGTTGGTAAATTACAATATATAGACAATCAATTTGGTACTTTAAGTAAGTTCATTGCTCGTACTGACTCCCAACTCCAGTCTTGTCGTGACTCTGATGCTGCTTTGGTCAGAGATTCTTTAACAGTTTCCTACCGGCTGGAAATATTGGAAAATCAGTCTCGAGCACGTAACTTGCGTTTTTTGAACTTTCCTTTTACACATTTGTTATCTCCTGAAATCTTATTCGGAAAGTATTTCTCTGAAGTGTTACACTTAGAGGGGGATTCACATGCTGTCCATATGTATTACCTTCCTGTTGGTTCCTCTTCCACGCCGCAGACTGCTGGGGCCTCTGCTCCTTCGATTTGCTCAGTGGATCAGAACTTAACGGCTTTCCTGGAGAATTCGTCTGATGTTATCTTAAAGCGCAATACTTTGGTAGTGAAGTTTGTTTCTGAAACTGCCAAACTGCGTGTTCTGAGAGCATACTTTAAACATAGGCATGCTCTCTTTTGTGGATATAAGCTCCAGGTTTTCCCTGATGTCTGTCGGATTACTCAAACTCGGCGAAAGCAGTTTTTGATGATGAAATCTCGGGTTGTGGCCCTGGGGGCAATGTTTTTTTTAAAGTTTCCCTGTCGCTGTATTGTTACTCTTGGGGGACAAACCTATGCTTATACTGATGTTAATTCGCTACAAAAGTTTCTTGATGGGAAAGAGGTGGGTGAGACATAGCTGGAGGAATTGATATTGTTTTGTTTGCTCCCTATCGTGGGGTATGGATACTCCTCGTTTCTTGTTTTTCTTTCCTTTTAGGAATGTTGTATAACTTAAAGGTTCTCTCTCTCTCTTGATGGGGTTTGTTTATGTGTTAAGGATTCTTTTTGGATTGAAAATGATTTTGTGTTCTGTTCATTTCCTTATTTTCCCTACTGTATTCAGAAAACTCTTAAATAAAACAATTAAAAAAAAAACTACAGTTACACGATGCAAAGTTTCATATTAGGAACCACCACCCAGGAAAAAGATTTAGGGGTCAGCATGGATAATATAGTACATTGAAACTCTCCACCTAGTATGCAGTGGTGGCCAAGAAAGAAAATAGGAATGATAAGGAAAGGAATGGAGAATAAAACCAATGATATTATAATATCCATGATGCGACCACACCTTGAATATTGTGTGCAGTTCTGGTCGTCATATCTTAAAAAGGATATAGCAGAATTAGAAAAAGCACAGAGAAGAGCCACCAAAATGGTAGAGGATGATGGAAGGATACTCCTATGAGGAAAGACTTAAAAGGATAGGGCTTGTCAACTTGGAAAAAAGATGGCTGAGGGGAGATATGATAAAGATCTATAAATTAATCAGTGGAGTGGAATGGGTAAAGATAGATCTGCTGTTTATGCCGTCAAAAAGTAGAAAGACTAGGAGATACGCAATGAAGCTACAGTGTAACCTATCTGAGACTAATAAGAGAAAATATTTTTCACTCAATGCGCAATCAAACTCTGGAATTCATTATCAGAGGATGTAGTAAAAACTATTTGTGTTGTTGGGTTTAAAAAAGGATTGGATAAGTTTCTGGAGGAAAGATCCATAAACCATTATTAAAGAAGACCTGGGAAATCCACTGCTTACCTGGGACAAACATTGTGGAATCTGTGTACCTTTTTGGGAACCTGCCAGGTACTTCTGGCCTGGATTGACCACTGTTGGAAACAGGATACTAGGCTTGATGGACCTTGGTCTGATTCAGTATGGCATTTCTTATGTTCTTATGTTCATCCCTCAGGAAGAGTGGGGCAAGGGCAGATAAGCCATCTATTTCATGGTATCAAAGAAAAGAATAAAAAAGACAGTTCCTTCCGACCCTTTCTGGACCTCAAGGGGGTCAACGAGCACTTGTGTGTCCCACACTTTTGGATGGAAACCTTGCGCTATGTGTTTCAAGCAGCGCATCAAGGGTAATTCTTGGCTTTTCTGGATCTGGCCTAGGCATACTTTCATATCCCGATCCAGGCAGATCAACAAAGTATCTACGTTTTGCCATGCTTGGCTCTCACTATCAGTTTGCCGTCCTCCCTTTTGGGTTATCCACCACCCAAAAGATGTTCTCCAAGGTTATGATGGTGGCAGATGTGCACTGCAGCACCAGGAGATCTGTATCCATCCATATCTGAATGACTGGCTCCTCTGGGCCCGTTCTCTTTCAGAGGCATCGTGAGTGACGTCCTGAATGGTGTCCTTTTTGGAAAGCTTTGGCTGGGTGATCAATCGGAGAAAGAGCCAGGTATTGCCTTCCCAATCCCTGGAGTTCCTGGGCGCATGTTTCAACACTCAAGCGGTCAGAGTTTTTCCTGTCAGATGAGAAGTCAAAAGACTGTTGGATTGTCTGGCGCTGTTCTGTGTGCAGCAGACTTCCAGAGTCTGGGATTATCTTCAACTCCTCAGAATGATGGTGCGGATCGTAGAGAGGTGCTGTGAGCGTGTGATGACATGCAGCCTTTCCAGTGGTCCTTGTTGACTTTGTGGTACCCAAGTTCTCAGGAGTTCAAGTGCAGGCTCCCACTCCTGATGATGGTGAAGACCAGCCTGTGGTGATGACAGCAGTCCTGTCATCTGAGAAAGGGCATGCTGCTGGATGATTTCTCCTGGATCCTGCTGATGAAGGATGCCAGTCTGGCTGGGGAGCTCATTGCCAAGTCCATATGGCTCAGGACCATTGTAACCACAAGGAAGCAGTATGGTCCATTGACCGCCTAGAGGCGAGTGCCATCTGGTTGGCTTTTCTATGTTTCTGGCCTCTGGTCGAGGGCTGGATGGTTTGAGTGTTGTTGGACAATGCCATGGCAGTGGCTTATGTCAACTGCAAAGCGGCACAAGGAGTGCTGGGGTGGCTTTGGAGATGGCTCTCCTGTTTGCCTGGGTGAGAAAAACTTTCTAGCGTTGTCCACTCAGCACGTTGCCGGGGTGGACAATGTGGAAGTGGACTTTCTGAGCCATTACTCTCTGGATCCTGGAGTGGGAGTTGAGTCAGGAAGCATTTCAGTTGATTCTGTGCTGCTGGGGTCATCCCAAAATGGCTCTGATGGCGACCCACTCCAGTGCTAGTTTGCCACTTCTTCAGTCGCCACATGGAGGTGGGTTCTGAGGGTATCAAAGCTATAACCCAGCCTTGGGCAAGTCAGCGCCTGCTGTACATGTTTCCTTTGTGGCCCCCTGGTGGGGCATATGATTTGACCCAGGATTGTTCTGGTGGTGCCGGGATTGGCTGAGGAGAGCATGGTTCGGAGACTTGATGCGGCTCCTGCGTTTACTTTCCTCCTTGTAGTTTACGCTCTCAGGAAACCTCACTTGTGGATGTTCCTTTGTTTCGACATGTCCATTTCCAAGTCTTTCACAATAGAATTTTCTCCATGGCTGCTCCATGGCTCTGGAATGTATTATCTATTGAATTATGGAACACTTCTGACATCTTGGTGTTTGTAAAAAATTAAACGCGCATGTGTTTCAGTTGGCTTTTCCAGCAGAAGGTGTGAACTAGGCTTTAAATATATTCTTTCAGGCTAATTGAGACGTTCTGTAGAATCAAAGGTGCATTTATTTCTGTAGGCTTTCTTTCTGGCAGATTGGTTTTGGCAGCCTTCTTTTCAGCTGACTTTGCAAGCCAGGTTTTGAGTATGTTTTCTTCAGGTATTTAGTACTTTACATTGAATAACAGAATAGAATGTTGTGTCATGAGTTGAGTATTTTTTTTGTTAAGTGAGTTATGTTTTTGCTTGTTTTTTTTTTTTTATAAGCCTAGGATATAGTATGGAATGCAAATTTTTAAAAAATAAATAATTAATAAACATGATTATTTTATAAGTACGCATATACTCGACTTTGCAAAACGGTGCGATTAACACACAATAAACTGAGCATTTACTAGGCATGATTTTATAAAATTACTCTTTCTGTATGCATGTACTCCTGCTTTGAAACTTATCCTAGAGAATTTATGCAAATATATTTACACTTGCGCTAATCCTTCCCACACTCCCAGGGCTGGTTCAAGGATATGAAGCATCCTAGGCAAACCTCATTCTCATCAACCTCCTGCTACCACCCCTCCCCTCTTGCCACAACTGCCGCTGACACCCCTCTCTGTGACCAGCAGCAGTGGCAATTATTTCTAAACAGCGACACGGCGCTTACCATAAACCTCAGTGTTGCATTGCTGTTCCCACATCCATCCTCACCATCAGAGGGGGCAGAAGCGGGAAGAGCGACGCAGAACCGGAGTTTATGGTAAGCACATCGTCACTGTTTAGAAGTAATTGACTCCGCTGCAGGTCCTGGAGAGGGGTGGCAGCGACCCACCCTCCAACTATTGGTGCTCTAGGTAACCACCTAATTCACTTAATGATAGCGCCAGCCCTCTCCCTCTGCTCGATCTTGGTTATGTTATTTGCATAAAAGATGTATGTGCTTACATCTACCTGCCTTTCAGGAGAGCAGTCTTATAAAAGCCTTTTTTTGTGGGTAAAGTGCCATTTAAGCTGTGGAAATGCCTTTTTAAAATGACCTTCCCTGACTTCATATATGAGGTCTTTTCATTTTCTACAGGATTCATTAAGCGCCTGTCATTGCCATTTCATGTGCAGTTGAACAGTATGTTCAAGAAGTGACCCCTATACTTCTCAACCTTGCCTACAATTTTTTATTTGCCTTTTGCAGACTGCCATCCTCTGTGCCAGCATTGTGTAGCTGACCTTCATGACACCGGAAGCATCTGCTTGAGATGTCAGAACCCCCGTCATTTACTGCTTGGGAACCACTGTCTTCCCAAGTGTCCTGATGGATACTATGTCGAAAAAGATGCTTGTAAAAGTGAGTAATGCCCACAGACCCTCAAGAGATCTCAGTACACCTGTCCTAGTTAATTACATCTGTCCTGCCATAAAGTATCTGATTGGTTAAACTCATAGGATGAGGGCATTTTTAGTGCAATGCATGGAAATGAGCAGAATGGTTTACATGAATTTCCCTTTGAGTATTTTCAACTTGCAGTCTCTCTATAATACCATCATCTTTACCAAATATGTTGAAATATGTTTCAAACCAGTTGTAAAAACCCCAAAGCAAATTGTTTTCACTTTGATTTGTGTTTCAAACTGGTTTCAAATACATTGTCTGGAAAGTTAAATAAAATTTCTTTCTTACTCTTCTTGTTTAGGTTAGGTACTGTTGAGTCGGTATCGATTCCTGGCAACCCTGTAGATAGTTGTCCATGTTGTGATTATCCTCTGGGCTTTCTTGGCCCCAGAGATAAAGGAATCAAATCAGGCAAACAGAAATTACACCTTTCACAATCTTTAGCCTTATAGAATGTGGGAGTAATTTTATGAGGGGCAGTTGCCAACAGCGTGTCTAAATGTTGGTGTTTTAGTCATTTATGTGTGCCAGAGGCCACTTACGAGTGTAAATGATCTCATAAAATACTGACTAGCGTAAAAGTATGCGTGTGATTTGCATCGCGTATTCTCACTGGGGGAATGTGCATGGTGGATTTTGGACACAGCATGTAGATTATAGAATATTATAATTTACATGCAGAAAGTAGACGCAGTCATTTACATCGGCTGGGGTAAGTCATTGCATTTGAACTTGAGGAGCATTCTTTGCCACTTATACTAATATTTTATAAAGTAAAGCATGCACATACTTGACTTTATGAAGTAAGGATATGATTAATAAGCCACAGTAAATGATTTTGCAGCTACCTGCCTACATATGGAAAAAATGCCGTGTGGTAGTTGCAAAAACTGTGTGGTATGTGCAGGGAGAGTGTCCAGTTCCATCCCTTCAGATACTGTGGAGTCTTTTCATTTACCTACAATCCCTGAATTGGTAGATAGCACAGGAGCTACTGCGGTGCCTGCCAATGCAGGGATCAAAGGCTACAGTGCAGGAGCCAGGGGTGGATAGAGCAATTAATTGCTCTGTCCCTCCGATCGCTGCCACAAGATGCCAGTGCCCCCCTTAGGTTCCCCTCTATCTAAAGCCTGCTGGTGATGCGGATCAGGTGATCCGCAACACCAACAATAGTAGAAGACAGACCCACCCCCCTTTGCAGCATTCCAACCCCGGACAGCTCCCAAATCTTTAGAATAACTGTCCGGTGGGGAGGGGCGGGGGCACCCTCCCCCCTTTGAGCTAAAAGCCCGGCTAATCGGTCGACTGTATGAAGTAATTAGACCTTACCTGCTAATTAGTGTTCCTGGAGGATCTCCAGTCCAGTCCCTCACTTCTGGGTTTGTGCCTCTCTACCTGCAGCTTGGAGACTGAGTATGTCAATCTTCTGACGACATCAGGATATATATAACACTGGCACCACCCACCAGCTTCAGTATCCTGTTGACAAAGCAAACTTAACGGAGAGACAACTAATCAACTATAACCAAACTATCAACTATAATACAGCCCCTCCTGCTCCCTGAATGGAGGAGACCCCACCATCCCCCCAAGGAAGAGGAGGAGGAGGTTTACCTGCCAAAACCCTGGAAATAGCCTAACGGACTACACAGCTCATAATATAGCAGGGCTCCACTTCGGTCCAATCCTCCCTGCCACCAGAACCCATGAGTAACACTGTCATCCACAAACTCCTGAGCCAGCTATCCCCCTTGAACTGCTTCGATCCGGCACTGACTACCCCGGGTGGGATCAGAGACTGGTCTGGAGATCCTCCAGGAACACTAATTAGCAGGTAAGGTCTAATTACTTCTTCCTAATCATCTCTCCAGTCCAGTCCCTCACTTCTGGGATGTAACAGAGCAGTTCAAGCTTGGGAAGGGCCTGCCAAACTGGATCGAAGCACTGCTCTCCCAAAACCGGCATCCGCTGCCGCCTGCACATCCAACCGGTAGTGCTTAGCAAAGGAGTGCAAAGACGACCAAGTCGCCACTTTGCAAATATCCACTAGAGGAACCAAACTAAATGCCGTCCATGACGTGGCCTGAGCCCTAGTGGAGTGAGCCCACAACCCCACCGGAACCTGCCTATCCTTCAATATATAAGCAGAGGCAATAGCCTATCTGATCCACCTGGAAATAGTAGCCTTGGCCGCCGCTTCTCCCTTGCGCGGCCCTCCAAACAACACAAATAAGCGCTCCGACTTGCGGAAGGCCTTAGAACACTTCAGATACCGCCTCAAAACTCTTCGGACATCCAGAAGATGCAGCCAAGCATCTCCCTCTCTCTGACCCCTACTAACAAAGGACGGAAGAGACACCGACTGATTGACATGAAAGGGAGAAACCACCTGGGGTAAAAAGGATGGAACCATCCTCAACACCACCTTTTCCATAAAGAAAACGAGAAAGGGCAGATGACAAGACAGTGCCTGAAACTCCGAAACTCGCCTAGCGGAACAAATGGCCACCAAAAACACAGCCTTGAGAGTCAAATCCTTCAGGGAGGCCTGCTCAAGAGGCTCAAACAGCGCCCCATCCATGGATTCTAACACCAAATTGAGATCCCAAGGCAGCACCACCACACTCCGATGCGGCCGCATGCATTTCACTGCCTTAAGAAAACGCATGACGTCGGGGTGTTGACCTAACGCTTTGCCCTTAACCTTTCCCCTGTAACAAGCGATAGCCGCCAGCTGCACTCGCAAGGAACTGGCTGCCAGACCTTTCTCAAGTCCGGCTTGCAAAAAATCCAACATCTCCAAGACCGAAACTGCCAAGGGACGCTGACTCCGCTCCTCACACCAGTTCTCAAAAATGTGCCAAACTCTCACATACGCTAAACAAATAGAACGCTTGCAGATCTTTAGCAATGTTGATATCACTGCTCCCGAATATCCTCTCTTTCGCAGCCTTGCCCTTTCAATAGCCAGGCCGTAAGCGAGAACCGATCCACCTGCGGCATCTTTACCAGCTCCTGCCCGAGGAGGTCCTCCTGAGCCGGGAGTCGCCAGGGACGGTCTGCCAGTAACCGGACTAGATCAGCATACCAGGGCCTCCTCGGCCAGTCCGGAGCTATCAAGATCACTAACCCATGATGTGCTTCTATCTTTTGAAGAACCCGACCTATGAGTGCCCAAGGAGGGAACACATACAGCAACCCTTCCAAGGGCCACCTTTGAACTAGGGCATCGAGCCCCTCCGACATTCTCTCTTTTCTTCTGCTGAAGAATCTGCTTGTTTTGGCCGACGCCCAGTGCACCATCAAGTCCATCACCGGTTGACCCCACCTGCTCATAGATTTCTTGGCAGAGCTCCCACTCACCATGTTCTACCTTGTGCCTGCTGAGGTAGTCGGCTGTGATGTTCTCCACGCCGGCGACTTGTTGAGCCGATATGGCTAAAAGATGATCCTCGGCCCACGACAAGAGGCTCTCCGCCTCCTCTTCCAAAAGAAGGGTGCTTGTGCCGCCCTGCCGATTGATATAGGCCACAGCCGTCACATTGTCCGAGAGAACTCTGACTGCTTTCCCGAGAGCCAGAGTCACTGCCCATAACTCCAACCTGTT
The DNA here is from genome assembly GCA_033557465.1 of Ichthyophis bannanicus. Taxonomy (NCBI): domain Eukaryota; kingdom Metazoa; phylum Chordata; class Amphibia; order Gymnophiona; family Ichthyophiidae; genus Ichthyophis; species Ichthyophis bannanicus. Next base: position 1,086,693,355 of record CM066032.1, on the reverse strand, counting down.
GATGGACCATTGAGACTCAAGGACACTCCAGACTCCCTGGGCGAAGTGGCCCTCGCAGTACACTCCCCAGCCTGACAGGCTCGCATCTGTCGTCACCTGTATCCACCAAGGGGTCTCGAGGGGCATCCCTTTTTCCAGATTCCCTGGAGAAAGCCACCACTGCAGAGATTCCTTGGCCGCTGCTGTACATGGAAGAGCCGCTGACAGAGGCTGCCTCTGATGGGACCAGCGCCACAGCAGGGCCCGCTGAAGCGGCCGCATATGAGTCCTGGCCCAGGGAACTAGGTCTAACGTCGCCGCCATGGTTCCCAGTACCTGCAGATAATGCCACGCTGAGGGGATCTTGCGCGCTATAAATTCTCGCACTAGACAACGAAGACTTTCGGCCCTTTGAGCTGGAAAAAACACCTTGCCCGAGATTGTGTTGAACCTTGCTCCTAAATATTCTAACTCTTGAGAAGGGTACACCTGCTCTTTGACCAGTTGATCACTCACCCCAAACTTTGCAGGAAGGCAACTACTCTGGCCGCTGCCCTCAAACTTTCCTCCTCAGACTTGGCTCTGATCAACCAATCGTCCAGATAAGGATGAACTAGAATGCCTTCTTTGCGCAGGGCCGCAGCCACTTCTACCATCACCTTGGTGAAAGTATGAGGGGCCGTAGCCAGACCGAACAGCAAACCCTGAAACTGAAAGTGGCCTTCTGGTACTGCGAAACGGAGGAACTGCTGATGTGCGTCTCTGATGGGGATATGCAAGTACGTCTCGGTGAGTTCGAGAGAGGTCAGAAATTCCCCTTGCCTCACCGCTGCTATCACCGATTTCAGAGTTTCCATCCGAAAGTGCGGTACCCGGAGACACCGATTGATGCGCTTGAGGTCTAGAATTGGATGCCAGGAACCTTCCTTCTTTGGAACCACAAAATAAATCGAGTACCGACCGCAGCCGAGTTGATCTCTTGGCACTGGGACTACCACCCCCAATGCCACCAGTCTTGCAAGAGTTTCTTCCACCACTGCCCGCTTGGTCACTGTCCTGCAAGGGGACTGAACGAACGAGGGAAGGACCGGTCTTGCAAACTCTAGGGCATAACTGAACTGGACAACTTCCAGCACCCACTGGTCAGACGTGACACGGGCCCAGGCGGGAAGGAACTGCCTCAGATGCCCTCCTACCGGCAGCACCCCCACCCGAGCCCCTGTTGCCTCATTGTGGTTTTCTCTGGCCAGAGGAAGCCAAAGAGGCCCCAAAACCTCTCCCCACTCCTCGAAACCCCCGGAAACCCTGACTTCTGGAGGGGAACCGGCCTCTTTGAAAGGGGTTCCAACGAGCTGGCCAAGTTCTCCTGACATCCCTTTGTTGAGAACGCCCAGAAGGCGCAAAGCGCCCCTGCTTTGGTTTATCCTCCGAGAGCCTACCCCCTTTAGACTCCCCCAGGTCCTTTACCAACTTGTCCAAGTCCTCTCCAAAAAGCAGCTTCCCTTTAAAAGGAAGCCTGCTAAGGCAAGCCTTGGAGGAAGCATCTGCCACCCAATTGCGGAGCCAAAAATACCAACGAGCCGCCACCACGGAAGCCATATTCTTTGACAAGCTCCTAATGAGGTCATATTGGCTATCTGCCAGATATGCAGCTCCGGACTCCATTCGCGCCGCATCCCCTTGCGGCCCAACCTGCGACTCCCCAGCCCCTTGCAGCTGCTGGGACCACCGCGAGCAAGCCCAGGCCACCCAGACTCCGCAGACCGAGGCTTGAAGGGCCATGGCACTGATATTGAAGGCTTGCTTCGACAACGTGTCTAACTTCCTGTCTTGAACATCCTTTAATGCTGCACTGCCTTCCACAGGGATGGTAGTCTTTTTAGTTATGGCCGCCACCGCCGCATCCACCCTGGGAGACTTCAACAATTCCGCTTCCGGCAAAGGGTACAACCATGCCATAGAACGCACTCCCCTTAGCCCAGCTTCTGGCTGATCCCATTCCTCTTGAATCATTTGCCGGACCACCTTGTGGACGGGAAAAACTTTTTGTGACTTTCGGACAGCCTCTATCAAGGTTCTTCCAAAGTCTCTTCGTCCCCTTGAGTTTCAGAGGCCATGTTAAGTACCTTTAACGATTCGCCAATCAATGCGGGCAACTCCTCCCGGTGAAAGACCCTTATAATTCTTGCCTGTTCCTCCGGAATTTCGTCTTCCTTGAGCTCTTCCTCTTCTCCCAATTCTCTATCCGATTCCATTATCTCCGAATCAGGAGAAAAAGGCTCTTCTTCCTCTGTTCTGGCCCGCTTGGAAGGAATATCTGCCTCTTACGAGGGCCTCCTTGACCCTCCTGCTGACGCATGCAAAAAGCCTTATGCAATAAAAGTACGAACTCCGGGGAAAAACCCCCAAGTCCTCCCTCTACAGAGGAAGTGCTAGGTTGTGGTTGCGAGGGTACCTGCTGCCCTGAAGGCAAGGGCGGCAGAGACCCCTCACCCAGGATCTCCTCCAAAGCTTCCCCTGTTTCCTTAGGCCCGGAAGCTGTTGGGATCAGATTACCTGTTGTCTGAAGCTCCTGTTCAACAGATGCTGCCTCCAGCGCGCAGCCCCTGCACACTCCGGTCTCAGACACCGCTCCCCTGTGGGCCCCACAGACCAGGCACCGAGGGCAAGCAGGCATAGTCCTTTATTAATCTTTCTCCTAACCCCTTTCCTCTTTTTGTTTTCTTAAAAAAAAAAAATCTCTACAATCTTCAACCAAAAAAAAAATCTATATAGACACACACATACACACATATATATATATATATATCTATATATGCAGCTATATACCTATCAATATTACTAAGGACACTAAACAAAAAATTAACAATTCAATTGTGCCCTCAGAGACCAAAAACGCCCTCCCCCCTTGCTGAAATGGCTGAAAAATGTTCAAACCGCTGTTTCACTTTCTCCCCCTGCACCACAGCCAGCTGAAAAGCGCACGCAGGCCTCCACGGGGAACAGCTGCTTCTTCCTAGCTGCTCAGTTCCTGCCGAATGAACGAGGCCATCGCCCACCACGCGGCTCAACTGCTCCTGCCTCCGGAAGCCTACCCCTTACCTTCAGCTCACAGCGGCTCTCTTCTCAGTGCTTCCTGCACCGGCACGAGGAGAGTGAGTGTGCCGCGGTCTTCCCGCCCTCGTTCTCAGCCGCCTCGGGGGCTTCGGCAACGAGGCGGGAGACTGAAGAGGAGGCTCTTCTTCGCAGGAAAAACCGGCAAACCAAACTCCAGCTGGTCTCTGCCGCAGCGAAACCTCGCTGCACGCTTCCTTTTTTTTTTGTTTTTTGTTTTTTGTAACACAGTTTGCCACTGCAAGCCTCCTCACGGTGGGAGGGGGAGGGGAGGAACCCCCAGGTAACAACCTAACTCGACTTTAAAAGAAAGAAAATCAAAAGGGCTTAAATAAACCAAAAACTATTTCTAAACCTAACGTCTCTCCAGCAAACTACTCTACTAGGTTGCTGCTTAGAGACTGAGTATATACTGAGGCAGGTGGGTGGTGCCAGTGTTATATATATCCTGATGTCGTCAGAAGATTGATATACTCAGTCTCCAAGCTGCAGGTAGAGTGGCACAAACCCAGAAGTGAGGGACTGGACTGGAGAGATGATTAGGAACTGCATTTCGAGTGCATTCGCTGTCATCGCTGCACTAACTTTCTGCATTAGTGCCTCCATGAGAGCTCACACACTTTAGTGACAGCTCCCAAGTGTACAATACAGTATGCGTGTGAAAATGGATGTTAACTAGGCATAACTAGATAAAATTACCCTCTCGATGTACAAAGCACTTATTTTAAAAGAAACATGAAATGTACATGAATTTTCTTGGAAGATTTACTTTTGTTTCCTCTTTATGTGATGACTGTTTATGGAAGGACATTGTATGAAATTAGGGTTGCAAATTCCTCCCATGTCAAATGAATAGACTGATCCAGTCCTGGTTTTCCCCCTTCTAAGCATTATATGAGGAAAATCAGTGGACCGGTCAGAATGAGTACTACATAAATGCCGGGAGGAGGAGGTCAACCTGTTTGGTTGGCTTGGGTTACGATGACAGTCTTATACAGTTGTGGTCAACATTATTGGCACTCTTACATTTTAGGTATGTTATGTACAGTATCTTGAGAAATAATTGGAAATATCCAAACTGTATATCATCATAATATTTTATTAGTATGTTCAGAGTTATACAACAAAAAAGATGTCTGTTCAACTTAGATGTAGTAATTTCTGAGAAAAAAAACAAAATATGACCTGGAAAGAATTAATGGCACCTTTCACTAATATTTGGTTGCACAACCCTTGGCAGTGATGACAGCTCCCAAACGTTTCTTGTAGCCATCTACAAGTTTCGTACATCTGTCTGCTAGTACTTTCTCCCATTCTTCAACTACGATTTGTTCCAGTTCATGAATATTTCCAGGATTCCTTTTACCAATGGCAGATTTCAGCTCTACAGTGGTTCTCAATTGGATTGAGATCAGGACTCATTGCTGGCTAGTTTAAAACAGTCCATTTGTTCCTTTTTAACCATTCGTTTGTACTTTTGGATGTATATTTTGGGTCATTGTCCTGCTGGAGGACTCATGATCTTTGACCCAGACCTAGCTTTCTGACATTAAGTAGCATATTTTGCTCCAAAATACCTTGGTAGTTCTCTGACTTCATGATTCCTTTAATGCGATCCAGGCCTCCAATTCCTGATGCAGCAAAACAGCCCCACAATATTATGTAACCTCCACCATATTTAACTGTAGGAAGGGTGTTTTTTTCCTTATAAGCTTCATTATTCATCCTCAATTGTTGTGTTGTCTGTCTTAACTAGATTGATGATCAGGGACCATCTTTACATGTGCCCTTACCGCGCTGCATATGCCTCGTAAAGCTTTACAAATGATAGGTAGTAGTATTAGAAATGTATCACTGGTCTGCATTGCCAAAGAACTCAAGTTTGGTTTCATCTCTCCAGAGAACATTTTCCCAAAAGGACTGTGGTCTCTCATGGTGGGTTTGGGCAAAGGTCAGGCGTGCCTTTTTATGTCTGTCTTTGAGCAGTGGGGTCCTCCTTGGCCTTCGCCTATGAAGTCTTCCTTTATTTAGTGTTTGGAATATGGTGCGAGTTGAAACCACCACTCCAGATTCCTCCAGGTCAGCCTTAAGCTCTTTGGATGTTGCACGTGGTGTTTTTCCAACAGTTCACACTAACCTTTTGAAGACTTCTTGGATCAACTTTCCTCTTCCCACCATGTCATGGGAGGTTCTTGATAGTTCCATGAGCAGAAAACTTCTTAATAACTTTGCAAACTGTAAACACAGGAATCCCAAGGTCTTTGGAGATGGCCTTGTACTCCTTTGAAGTTTGATATTTGGTGATAATGACTTTTCTGACAGTCTCAGGCAGCTCTCTTGTCTTCACCATTGTGAAGATGGAACAGGGAATAAATGTGGCAATTTGAAACATTAGCGTCATCATTCATTGGTTGATTCAAGTCGTGTGTAGTGACAATAGATCACAGGTGCATCTAATTTTACTGCAATGAGAATGTGGTTCTTCTGTTCAAAGTGATTTGAATTGTTTATAAGGGCGCCAATAATCATGTCCTGGCAGTGTCCCAGTTTTTATACTATTTCCTACTATTTTCTTTTTTAATTGTTTTATTTGATTCTTTTATGTGTCAAATATGTGTGTATATATAGTCCAACTCCATTTCACTGGCCATTTTTTTAGGAGATATTAGACATTAAGGGGTTGAACTGCATGGGTGCCAATATTGTTGACCACAGCTGTATGAAATGCCAATAATAGCGAATGCGTTGTAGGGATACAGAGTGCATGTCTGTATTTGAAAAGTCACGGTTAATTCTAATATGTTTAAAGACACATTTTCTTTGTTGTATTCCCATAGAATGTCATTCCTCATGTAAAACCTGCAGTGACCAAGGACCACTCTCTTGCACATCCTGTAAGGCTGATCTGGTTTTGGCCCACAATGGCATGTGTACACCTACCTGTTTCCAGGCACACTACAGCAGTGAGATGCGTACTTGCAAACGTATGTGTTTCTCAAAATGTCTTAAACAGTTTTTGACCAGCATTCTGATGTTTTGCTATTGTCAGTCTTGTCAGTGAGAGCATGTATTTTTAGAAGACATGGGGCTCCTCTTACTAAAGCCCATTAGCTGGTTAACGTGTCTTTTAACATGTGGTAACTGGCAGTCTGGATCACTAACGCACAAGCATGTTTGCCACCACACGCAAAAACACATTAATCGGCACTTGCGGGATGGGACAAGAAATGGGTGGAGGGTGGGCATGGAGCATGCAATCTCCAGGAACAAGCAGGAATGTAGTCATCACATATGGGTATCGTCGATACCGACGGAGCCTCCGCGGGAATGCTCCCCAGCGTCCAATCAGAAAGCAGAAGAATTCTTTTTTCTTTCTTTCTTTTTTGTGGTCGTGTCTGCCTTCCTCGACGCTTTACCGGTACCGCCGTTTTTTTTCTTCTTATTTCTGTCTTTAAAAAAAAAAAAAAATAGATATATATATTCTATTTTTTTCTATTTTCTTCAGGTGCATGCGCCTTTTTGGGCCTTAGGCCCAAAAACAGTTCCTTACAATGGAGAAACCTGCTTCAGGTTTCAAAAAGTGCACCAAGTGTGGCGGTACCATTTCCGTCACCGACACCCATGAATGGTGTCTAAAATGTTTAGGTCCTGACCACTCCATCACGGATTGTATGTCCTGCGCCATGATGTCTAAAAGAGGTCAGCAGAACCGAGCTGCTAAGCTCAGTACCCTGTTTCCCTCTGATGCAGCTTTCGTGGTATCGACGTCTTCTAGGGCTTCTTCTTCCTCCCGTAGATCTCAGGTAACTAAACATAAGTCCATCCGGTCCTCAAAGGGTAGATCTCCTTCTAAGCATCGAGATGCCTCTGGCGTTGCCCTTGAGGATTCTGCACCGGCAAAATTACCCCGGCGGGAGGCTTCGGCTTTCAAAGCATTATCGGGGCTCCAGGATGTTATCGAGGCCTCGGCCTCGGCAGAACTACTGGTGCCATGCTCTGAGGTACCGGCGGTCTCCTCCGGTACCGACATCCAGGCATTGGCAGCGTCGATAGACCTGAAAGTCCTGGCTATTGAGCGCAGTCTGGCGGCTCTCCTTGCGGCATCAATGCCCTAGGAACCGCGACAGACAATTCGGCCGGTACCGGCCCCAGCATCAGTATTGGTACCAGTACCGATAGCATCGACATCGGCATCGGTGTCTGCTTTGCCGGTACCCAGTCATCCGATGCCCTCCGGTACCGGTTACTCCCGGTGACGACTTCGGTCGGTATGGGTATCGGGCTCTTCAAGAGCATCCGGACAGACGGTACTTCGAGTCCTCAGAGGAATCTGAGGATTCTGACAGTTCTGTCGATGCAGGAATGCTTCTCCCAGAGGAGCCCTCCTCCCCTAAGTGCAGGATGTCTCCTCCAGAGGATATTTCCTTCCAGGATTTTATCAAGGCGGTGGCTCGGGGCCTGTCCATTACTGTGGCCCCTGAAACAGAGCCAAGGGCCAAGGAGTTGGAAATTCTACAATATCCCAAAACTCCTAAGGAGGCAGCTACCTTGCCCATTCATGAGATTTTATATGATCTCATGTTAAGAATGTGGGAGACACCTCTTACCACCTCTCCTCATGCTCGCAGACTGGATACTATGTATCGAGTCCCTCCTTGTCCTGGTTTCCAAAAGACTCAGCTTCCTCACCACTCTATTGTAGTGGAATCAGCTATGAGAAGGATCAAGAGTGCAAAGAGGCATGCCTCTAATCCTCCAGGACGTGAGTGCAAAACCCTGGATGCTTTTGGACGTCGGGTCTTCCAAGCTTCCATGCTTTCTGCCAGGATCAGTTCCTATAGTCTCTACATGGGAATGTGCCTGAAGGAAGTCACAGATGATTTAGAAGCTTTAAGTCCTATTCTTCCTGAGGATAGAAGACAGGATTTTCTCACTTTGGTCAAACATGCCCAAGATGTTTCTAAATTTGCCAACCGTGCAACCTTTCACTGCTTTGAGTGCATAAGTAGGACCTCGGTTATTGCCATAGGTGCACGTAGAATTGCTTGGCTCCAGGCATCTGATCTAGAGCTCTGGGTACAAGACAAATTGGGAAATATCCCTTGTACTGGTGAGAACCTGTGTGGTAAAGATTGGCAAGAAAAGGCCAATGAGATGGATGCTGACAACTCCACTTGGGATAGGTTATCCAAGTCCACAGCTGATCCTGCTAGAAAGAAATTGTTCAAGAAACCATTCTTTTCTAAAAAGAAAAAAATATTATCCTGCTTATGTTCAGCAGGGACGTTCTGCAGGTCAGCTTGCCAGGAAAGGTCAGCAACCACCCAAACAGAAGAAAGCAAAGACTGCTAAGCCTCAGCCGGGCCAGCAGTCTCAGCCTCCACAGGGCCTTTGACTTTCAGCTAGAGAACTTAGCCTTCCTGGCTCTTGGGGAACCAGAGCCTTCCACCATCCCAGGAAGGTTATGTCAATTTGCCCCCAGATGGGGGCAGATAACAGCAGAGCATTGGGCACTCTCCATCATAAAGGAGGGGTACAAGCTTCATTTTTCGAGCATGCCCCCTCACGCAATAGTAAAGCAGTTCAATTCTCCGACCTCTCTCATCAACCTGTTAGGTCAGGAGGTCGCTATTCTTCTTGCCCAAGGGGCAATAGAAGAAGTACCCATTCATCAGCAGGGTACAGGATTCTACTCCCCCTATTTCCTTATCCCAAAGAAAATAGGGGGTTACAGACCTATCTTAGACCTCAGAGAATTGAACAAATTCCTTGTCAAGGAGAAATTCAAGATGATTTCTCTCGGATCTCTGCTGCCATACCTTCAGAGTCAGGATTGGCTTTGTTCTCTAGATCTCAAGGATGCGTACACCCATGTCCTCATCCATCCAACCCACAGAAGGTTCCTTCGGTTCCTTTTTCAGCAGAAGCACTACCAATACAGGGTGCTTCCTTTTGGCCTGGCCTCAGCACCAAGGGTGTTCACGAAATGCATGGCTGTAGTAGCAGCATTTCTACGCACTCTAGGGATATTCGTCTTCCCCTACTTAGACGACTGGCTCATTCGAGTCCCAACAGAGTCAGAGGCCAGGACTTTTCTATCCTGCACAATGCGTATCCTTCAGTATTTAGGGCTGGTAATAAACATCCCAAAATCCAGCCTAACTCCTACTCAGTCTCTAGAGTTCATAGGAGCTTTTCTGGATACCAGAAAGGCAAGGGCCTATCTCCCCCAGGCCCGTTGCCTTCACATGATGCAGTTAGCTTCTCAAGCAGTGCTAAAGCCTCATCTCACTGCTCGAGAAATGTCACAACTACTAGGCCACATGGCATCGACTGTGCATGTGGTTCCCTATGCTCGCCTCCATATGAGGGCAGCCCAGTGGACTTTATCCACCCAATGGACCCAGGCATATGCCTGTCAGACAAAATAGCAAAGACAAGTCGCCTTATTTTATCCCTCCAGTGCTTGAAGTCCACTCAAAACCTGTTGCTGGGGTCCCCTTTTCAACAACCCTTACCCCAAGCAACTCTCACAACAGATGCTTCTCCAATGGGTTGGGGAGCTCATCTGCAAGACCTCTCCACCCAGGGCACTTGGTCTCCACAGGAGAGTCATCTACATATCAATCTCTTGGAGCTCAGAGCAATCTTCCTTGCTCTGCAAGTGTTCCACACCCTGCTCAGCTGCAAGACAGTCTCATTCATACGGACAATCAAGTAGCTATGTTCTATGTGAACAAGCAAGGGGGAACAGGCTCTCTGTCGCTTTGCAACGAAGCTTTGCGACTATGGGCCCTCACCAGAGAGCATCAGATTCATCTCCTGGCAGTGTATCTTCCAGGCATTCAAAACTCTTGGGCAGACAGACTCAGTTGAGTTCTGCTTCCACGCGAGTGGTCTCTGCATGTAGACCAGGTGGCCAAGATTTTTCAACTTTGGGGAGCCCCGGACATAGACCTCTTTGCAAGTCCGTGGAATGCCAAACTTCCCTGGTTCTGTTCCAGAATTCCGGCTCAGGCCAGGGATGCTTTCCTCCTTTACTGGGGTCAAGACTTCCTGTATGCCTTTCCACCCATTCCCCTAATTCCCAAAACCCTGTTCAAGCTTCAGAGAGACAGAGGCCATATGATTCTCATAGCTCCACATTGGCCACAGCAAGTATGGTACCCTCTGCTTCTACATCTCTCTCAAGCTCCCTCCCTGGAGATAGGGTCTGCTCCAGATCTCCTATCTCAGGAGAACGGAATGCTATGGCATCCCAATCCCCAGTCTCTGCATCTCAGGGCTTGGTTGCTGAAGGCCTAGATCTCCAGGATCTTAATCTCCCTCAGCAAGTAAAAGATATTCTTTTTGCTTCCAGGAAACCTTCCACAAGATGTTCTTATGCTTTCAAGTGGAAAAGGTTTACTACATGGTGTTCGCAAAAGGGTCTTAACCCCCTTGCGATACCTCTGGAATCATTGCTGGAGTATCTCCTTCATTTATCCAATGCAGGACTTAAGACTAACTCAGTAAGAGTCCATTTGAGTGCTATTGCAGCTTCCTTTAAGCCTCTAAATGGACAGCCTATTTCCTCTCATCCTCTTATAGCAAGATTTATGAGAGGCCTTCTTCTAACTAAGCCTCCCATTAGGACACCACCGGTGGCATGGGAGATAAACCTGGTTCTTGGTCAGCTCATGCAGCCACCTTTCGAACTTTTAGCTACTACCTCCTTGAAATTCCTTTCTTGGAAGATTATCTTTCTCATTGCAATCACATCAGCACGTTGCGTTAGTGAGTTGCAAGCGCTAGTTGCTGATCCACCTTATACAAGGTTCCATCATGTCAAGGTAGTCCTTAGGACTCATCCACACTTTATGCCAAAGGTGATTTCGCCTTTTCATCTGAACCAAGCGGTCTACCTACCTGTGTTTTTTCCAAGGCCTCATGCATCAAATGCAGAGAGGAATCTTCATACCTTGGACTGTAAAAGAGGTTTAGCCTTTTACTTGCAAAGAACACAGCAGCATAGAAAGTCCTCTCAACTCTTTGTTGCTTTTGATCCTTCTCATTTGGGACTTCCAGTCTCCAAGAGAGCACTGTCTAACTGGATTGCTCAGTGTATTTCCTTCGCCTATCAGAGTAAGAACATTTCTCTGGAGGGCCATGTCACAGCTCACAATGTGAGAGCCATGGCAGCCTCAATGGCTCATCTGCACTCTGTGTCTATCAACGACATCTGTCGAGCAGCCAACTGGGCCTCGGTTCATACCTTCACAGCCCATTACTGCTTGGACAAGGACTCCCGCCGGGATGCCTTGTTTGGTTAGGCTGTTCTCCAACACCTGTTCCATACCTAATCACCTCCTACCCACCATCCCTGGTAGGATGCCAGAGATCCATGGGGGGAAGTGGAGCCCTGGTCAGGGGCACACAACTTCTGGGGTCTCTCCCTGGCACCTAAAGCTAGGGAGTCCCCATATATGATGACTACATTCCTGCTTGTTCCTGGAGATAGCATAGTTACTCACCTGTAACTGGTGATCTCCGGGAACAGCAGGAATTTAGTCCTCACAATCCACTCACCTCCCCTAGGAGTTGTATCTCTCTATCTATCTTTCCCTTTCCCTCTCTCTCTCTTTGTCTCAGCTTTAAAACTCAACTGGAGAGAGGCTGGAAGGCAGCACGCAGGCGCTGTGGAGTGCTCCCAAAAGCTTTCTAATTAGACGCTGGGGAGCATTCCCGCACAGGCTCCGTCGGTACCGACGATACCCATATGTGAGGACTAAATTCCTTCTGTTCCTGGAGATCACCTGTTACAGGTGAGTAACTATGCTTTATTGCTAGTGCTAGAGCAATTGCGCGCTCAGCTGCAATGCAGCTCTTAACGTGCTTCACCTGACTCCTCTATGGGAGTCATTAAGTGAACCTGCCCTAACGGAGCACATGTTCAAGTGGCCCAGCATACGTTACCTGCCAGGAACACACTGATCACGCCCCGACAACTAACACGGAGGCTGAGCAATTAACGTGCTTTTTTTTGTCGCGTTAATTGCAAATCCTTTGCAGACTTTAGTAAAAGGGGCCCTATATTGGCCACACTAAAGAAGGCTCATATAAAACTGAATATTGTGTGCAATTCTGGACGCTATATCTTAAAAAGGATATAGCAGAATTAGGAAAGGTATAGAGAAAAGCCACCAAAAAAGGGATGGGAGGATACTCCTGTGAGGAAAGACTTAAAAGGTTAGTGCTCTTCAATTTTGAAAAGAAATGGCTGAGGGGAGATATGATAGAGGCCTATAAATTAATGAATGGTAAATGTAGATCAGTTATTTACACCATCAAAAAGTAGAAAGACTAGGGGACGTGCAATGAAGCTACAATGTAACCCATTTAAGTCTCATAAGAGAAAATATTTTTTCACTTAACACGTAATCAAACTCTGGAATTTATTACCGGAAGATGTAATGAAGGCTGTTAGTGTAGCTGGGTTTAAAAAAGTTTTGGACAAGTTCCTGGAGGGAAAGGTCCATAAAACATTATTAAAGAGGACCCGGGAAATCCACTGCTTGCCTGGGACAAGCATTGTGGAACCTGTGTGCCTTTTGGGAACCTGCCAGGTACTTGTGACCTGGACTGGCCACTTTTCGAAGCAGGATACTGGGCTTGATGGGCCTTGGTCTGACCCAGTATGGTAAAAAGGGTGGTGCACTAATTCTAAGAAATAATTTCAGACAAATATGTACATGAACTTTTTGGAAGTAATTTTATATTGGTGTATGCATGTAAACGATCTCAAATAAAATTACCTCATGTGCAGCATTCCCACTAAGTAGCATGTTGCTGTGTGGAGTCCTCCGTGGAGTGGTGCAATGTGATTGTGCTTATAATCTCATAACACAAGTAGATCCTAGGGGATGGAGCTCTCCATTCTCTATAATCATGCAGGTCATGAGTTGATTGCTGCTGTTCCTTTACTTTCTTGGTGGTTTCCAGACTATAATGGTACAATAATTAGGAGTGTACATGGAAAATATTTTTGTAGTGTTTTTTGTTTTATGTAGTTCTATTTTATTTTTGTTTTCATTTTACTTTGTTTTTATATTTTTCATTTCTTTCATTTTTGTTTGCACACACTATTTCTCGTAGCATACAATTTGTTATTTCATAAAGGCAAACTAGTCATCTGTGTGTCTTTATAAAACTGGTGCCTAGAACCAGCTCTAACAGTACACAGATTCACATACATAAATTTACAGCTCTGAAGATGGTGTAAATTTGTGTGCATATTCTGTGTGTGTACCTATGCAGTTTATAAAATACATGTGTGTGTTGCGATTCTGCCTCCAAACCGCACCCCTGGGAATGCTTATACTTGATCCTTGTAAGCATATATGCAGTCTTCCGGTATGCATACTTTCTACACGTGCATAGCCACATGCAGTTTTATATGAGCCTTGCTTCAAAGTCGATCTTTTAGATTTAATGACCCCTTTCCCACTACCCTTTAACCGTGATGCCATTTGTTTGGTCTTTCTTGGTCACCCTTTTCCTAGTCTAAAAATGCTTTATAAAATGACCTCCTAAAAGTGAAGTGAAATGAAATGTATTTCATGTTGGGGCATGTTTACTAAAGTGTGCACTACCTGCTAGCGTGGGTTTAACATGCGGTTTGGGCGTCATGCTAACAAGTAGCGCGTGTTGGTGCAGGGACTGGTTGGGACATGGGTGGAACGCAGTGTTGCCAGGATATCCATGGCTAGTACAGGCATTAGTGACCTGCGCTAACTATACCTGGCACCATCGATGTGGGTGCACGTAACGCCATCTCTATGGGTGGCATTAAGTATGCCCACTTGCTGGCTTGCACGGTCCTACGTCTACAGCCCATGCTAACTGCAGGGGTACTGAAGCACCTCCCTTCCCTGAATTTAATGGTGCTGGCCCACTGCGCTATTAACATATCTCACATGCATGTTACCGGCATGGGGGTTAGTAAATATGCCCCTTTATGTCATTTTGTTTTTAAAATGACAGGAAACAGCATAAGAAATGTTTGACATTTCCTATGTAGTTTTAAATGACAGCACATTCCTAACAAAAAAGTGCTTGCATGAAGGATCAGCCCAGAATGTCATGACTTTATTGAGGCCAGGATCGTAACCAGCCTCAGGATCAGTAAGGGTTCATTCTTAACATAATGAGCAGAGAAGATGACTCTAAATTTTATTCATGACCAAAATAATGAAGCAAATTCACATGGCTCAACCCAATCTGATGCAGCAGTATTTTACTCGTTAGTGCTGTGCCTACCTGCTGCATATTTGATGTTTAATAGAACCAGCATGAGGCAAAATGAAACCTGACATGCTGCATTTTCATTGAACTAGTGCTAAAGTAAGACAGCGTGCACACAGCTGACTCCATATAAAGTTAAAGATTTCAAAGACAAGCTATCAGTATTTTAATAATCCTCTCTTTCTCACTGGAGACATGACCTTCAGTATATTAAGAGCCCAATTCCTTAAAGTCCGTCTATCAGAGAAGGAAACAACTACATTGGAAACAGGCCCGAATCATACTCATTTCCAAAATCACAGTGTAGACGTGGTCGCATGTCCGGAATACAGCTCCTATCTACATCCGCTGCAGAATGTCCAACCAGCCATTCCACCGGGCTGAGCACGTACCCAGCGAGATGCACACACAAGGTTATAGGGACAGGCCATGGAGTAACACAGTGAAATACATCCCAGTCAACATTGGGTGATACGGGTGCACAGCAAACATTGGTTTGGATGGTTCCCTGCTTGTCGTATTCCATAAGGTTATATGTCTCAGATCATTACCGTCTCTGGGCTAGCCATGCCCCCATGATTAGGATGTACATCATCTCTACCCCCACCATTTAAACGGACAGCTCAGCAGCTGCTGTGCCCACTCAGTTTGCTGGCAAGCATACCGATAATGTCTGCATGGGGATGCATACTAGACCATCCTCTAGTCCCTTACATGGCCAGGACATTGCTAGGTGGTCCCAGTGCACTCCATGACCACTCAAGTAAATGCATATATGGTCATACATGACAGCAGAGATGCCAGAAAAGCATGGAGTGCCACGCCTACATCTCTTCTCCCCCAGTCTCACTCTACCAAATCCCCGTTGCATACACACTCACGTTTTGGCATCAACAGATCATTGGCATTGTCAGGTTACTCCAGTATGAATCTTTTAGCCCAGACTGCACCTGATAGCAAGCCAGCATATTCACTATTGTTCTAGTAGACTCATACTTTGGGGCGAAGAATGATGTTACTGAACATAAAGTTATCTCCCACCCCTGCAATATTTACTTGAGCATTGTGTCTCCATGTGTTTTACAACCTGCAATCACACCAGCTGGAGGCATTCTACTCACAAGCACCATGCAAACACTGCAGAAATAGTTCTAATTACTGGCCTTGCTCCTTATTTTAACAGGTATAAGTTGTACATCTGTGGGGGACAGCACGGATGTACACGAGTTCTTCTGGAATACGCTGTATATGTCTTACGAGCAAACCACACCCCCCATTCTGCCCCTCTTGGCTACGTCCTGAGATCCCCATGTTCACACCTTGTACGTGCACGGGAGGCAGGTTCCAGCATACAGTTTGGGCGTTTTCAGGAAAATTTTGTCTCCTGTGCATGTACATACTGCCTATTCGCAGTTCAGCATGATCTCCTAAGTGAATAACATTGTGAAAGCCAGCATCATAATACAGAAAATAATTGTGATTTGATAATTTAATTGCTTGGTTTTGTTGGAATAGCGTCAAGATATATGGACATTTACAGAGAACAGAAGACAGTTATTTCAGACTGCATATTTCAGCTTTCCTTACATATCAGTTTTCCTCAAGCAATTTGACTGTATCTTGATGGAAAATATATAGGGGTTATTTTAGAAGCCTTGTTCGTGATTTACATATCTCAGTACGACCACTTACACCTATAGATTGCATCCATGTGTAAATGGCCATTTTTGAAAAGGCTTTTTTACACATGGATGACCATTCTACATTGAAAGTAGATGGGGGCGTTTCAGGGATGTGGCCCGGGCAGATCAACAATCTACGTGTGTATTTCCCATTTCATACAGGAAATGAATGTGCAAGCCTGAAATTACCTACGGATATACATCTGCTCTCTGACACAAAAAGGGATATCTTCTTTAATCCCATGAAGGCACATTTTAGAAATGCCATCTAGCTGCAATCTGGGACGTGCAAGTCAAAACATATAAAAGAGGTCAGCCACGGGCAAGTTTTGGCCCAATTTCTGAAACCTGCACTTGCCCAAAATGAACAGCGTTGGTCATGGCCACATAGCTGTCCCCAAGATAAAGGTTTAGAAAGGGGATGTCCATCTTATGTTGCATGCACATCCCTGCCTGCTATTTTACAAGTGGAAACATGCATCAGCGTGCTGCACTTCCCTTCCATTTTCTTTTTGGTTGTGAAAAGTACTGTGGTATCACAGTTTCTTCTTCTGTAGTCCCTCCAGGTTATTATGATGGCAGAATGAGAGCTTTTCTGATGCTTATTGTGTCTTCGAACAGGAATAGACATGGATGTTAGAGCTGGTGGATTTAGACATGCTGACCTTTTCAGAAACAAGCATGCATGTGTATCTTTCTCAGAAGAGGTCCTAGACACACTTCTACCATGCTCCCATGCAACATGGACGTGTTTGTCACGGACAGACAACAAGCGAGGTGTAAAGTAGATAGTCTTTATTACAGAAACCCTGACGCGTTTCAGCAACTTTGCCTTCTTCAGGGGGATTGCTTGTACGGGCTACGGATAAAATGTATCGGGGGTTCCAAGTCTTCAAATGAAAATCTGAAACTTGAGAATAAGCAGCTTCATTTGTCTTCAGTGTTATGGCAAATATCCATAATGCTGTAGACAAGTGAAGCTGCTTATTCTCAAGCTCCAGGTTTTCACAAACCTCGCTATTTGTTTGCCTGTGTTCCTCTGCAAGTGTGTGCACTCCTTTCCTTTTGGTGTCCATGTTTGTCTCAGAGACGTGCATATACCAAGCTTTCTAAAATGGCTCTGGAAATGTCTTTAGGATATTCACGCCTACATACCCGTTGTTAGACATCCAGCTCACGAATCGGGCTTTTAAAATGATCGTCTTAATGTTTATTTCCTCCTTCAAATTCAAGTGACTTAAAGATAGGGCGCTCTGTAGGTGAGTAGCAGCATCTGTGCATCTTGGTTTGCAAAATGGCTGAGGTACACTTTCACATTGTATAATACCAGCACGCACACATGTAAGTTTGCCAAGTTTCCTCCGTCTATGTCTATTTCTGAAATGGCACCTCCTGCTGTGCCTGGATGTGTATTTTAGAAATGACGCCACGTTTAGTTGTTCCTGAAATACCATCAGGATACATTCTGACCTCGGAGTCTCAGTTCTGTTCTCCACAGCCTATCTAAAATGTGCTTTATATTGTTTTTATGTAGTAGAAGAAGAAATGTTTATCTTGAGGTGTGTGTAACAAAAAATAAACCCAACATAAATCAATAAAACTTAAGAATAACCCCATATAAATGGTGGAATCAAGAAATCACTTGAGATGTGAACAAATTTTCATTGCAACATTGAAAGAATCACTTTAAGATACTTGAAAGTAATAACAAACCCCATGATTATTGGCAGCAGAAGCTGTATATTTAATTCCTTGTACATCATTGTAGATGTTTTCCTTGTGAACTGGAGAAGTGGCCTAGTGGTTAGTGTGACAGTCTAAGAACCAGGGATTTTAAGGTTCAAACCCCACTTCTACAACAGGCCTTTTGTGACTTTGGATAATTAATTTCACCCTTCATTTGCCTAAAGTACCTACTGATGAATTTGTAACTGGTCATGGGCTTGGATATGAAAAGGAAAGCAATTCAATCCACATTGAGGGATTTTCCATTGCTACCCTGATTCTAGAACAGTAGCTAAATTCAAGAAAGCATTGGACAAGCACAGAGGATCTCTGAGAGAGAGGAAGGAATTGTAGAGATGAGTAGTTGGTGTGGCTGATTAGACAAGATAGGCCATATGGTCTTTATCTACTTTCATTTTCTAGGTTAAATAATTGGGATCAAGGAGCATGATTCTATAAGCCTTACCCATGGAAGTATCCCAGCTTTGGTGGTCAAAGCTGAAGGAAAAGTCCTTAAGCAGTTATTAAGATAGACTGGGAGAAAACCACTGCTTATCCCTGGCTATTTTTGAGATATGCCAGGTACTTATGACCTGGATTGGCCACTGTTTGAAACAGGATACTGGGTTTGATAGACCATTGGTCTAACCCAGTATGGCACATTTTATGTTATGCTATGCAACTGAATTCTTTTGAATATTGGCCGAGTATGTTTTGTTCTACAGTATGGAGCTATTACTATGGAATGCTCTACCTCAGTAGTTGAGAGATACCAGTAATTATTCATCTTTAGGAAAGGTTTGAAAATATAGCTGTTTGTTCAAAATCCTAAATTTAGGCTGGACTTTGGCAGTTGCTTCAAAGTGCTTAATTGATCAGCATTGCATTATGTACTTGTTTGTATTTTTATTGTTCTTGTTTGATGGTTCTATTGTTGATTTTATGGTTATCTTCTTGTTTGTTTGTTTGTTTTGATTATTGTAAACCATTTTGATGCCAACCCATGTGAGGTGGTGTAACAAGTGAATAAATGAAATCAAACATATCAATTATTCCAATTAAACCCTGGCTATGATAAGCACTGGATTTCCCTAAGCCATTTTTAAAGTGGACTGGGAAATACACTCAGCAAAGGAATCTGTCTACCTTTTGGGATCCTGCCAAGTACAGTACTTGTGGCCTGGATTGGCCATGGTTGGAAAGAAGATACTGGGCTTGATGGACCTTTGGTCTAACCCTGTATGGCAAATCTCATATTCTTATAAGGATTCTTGTAAAGTTTTTCAACAGCTGTGTCCACTTTGGCTTCATCTGATGACCTCACTGCAATTGTACACATCTTCACTGACTTATTCTGTTTGCTCTGGGCTATAGAAATGTAGTTTTCTTGCTGTACTGTTCAGTGAGCATTGATTTCATGTCAATATTCATTGCTTAGTTTTCAAATGTTTGAATACTCTTACATACTCCTTTGAATGTTTATCATATATCCTTGCTTCTCCTTTTTTCTTAAGTTTCCAAATCTCATCTTTCAGGTCTTCTGATAAAGACTTTGTATCATACTGGTAGTTCCCCTGGGGGCAGGGCTGGTCCAAGGGCTTTTGCGCCCTAGGCAGGTCTACTGTGCTTCCCCATCATCTCACCTGGGAGTAAGGACAGTATGGCGATCCCTCAATGGAGCAGAAGAACCACAGCAGAACTTAAAAGTGCCTGCGGGTGGCAGGTCCCAGCTGGTGGCACGGTGACCCATGACCCCCGACCCCTCCCCAAAATATTTTAAATCTGCATCTGCTTCAGCAACGCTGCGAGCTTTAAAGTGCCATGTGCATGTGCCCTCACGACCTGCCGTTCCTGACCCCTGCCCTTCCAATGCAACTTCCTGCCCCCTCTGAAAGGAAGTTGTGTCTTGAGCAGACTGTGAGGACATGTGCATGTGACACTTTAAAGCCGGCCACATTGCTGAAGCAGAAGCCGATTTTAAAAATTTGATGGGGGGGGTCAGGGGTTACCATACCACCCGCCTGGGACCTGCCATCCTAGATGGCCACCTAGTTTGCCTAATGGGTGAGCTGACCCTGCCTGTGGGCCGCCTCAATTCTTTCTATATCACTTTGGTGATGCATCTCCCATAAGTCATTTTAAAATCTGGCTCTATAGATGTCCCCAGTGCAAGGATATCCGAGTTGTGAAGGGGCATGATGGAGGCGTGACCGGGGTGTCCCGGGCATGTTGGATGTGTGCGCTTGATTTCCAAAATGATGAGCACAACCCCATCTACTAGTGGGATCATCCATGTCTATTCCTGTTCCAGGGCATGAATAGGCATTAGACGAGTTCACTCTGCCATCCAGACACCTGGAGGGCATAGAGATGATGATGAAAATTGCAGGGAAATGAGGGCACTTGTTTTTGGTTTGGCATCCTGATGCACGTCCCTGGATACAAAATATTTTGCATGGACATGCATTCAGCATAAGATAGATATCTCCACCTCAAATGTTTGTAGCTGCAATGTCTATGAGGCCGCACCTGCAGCTGTCAATTTTGGGGATGTCGAAGTTGCTAAAATTGGGTTGAAACATGAATATCCCTGGCATTTTTTTTTGAACGTTTTGCCCTGGATGCCCCAGATTTCACCAGGACGTCCTTTCTAAAATGCTACTTTAAAATTTTCCCAATCGTTTTTGACCTTGATATTCCACCTAAAACGATTACAGTAAATAAATGTCAAACAGAGCTAGGAGAACCATGTCTAAAAACGATTACAGTAAATAAATGTCAAACAGAGCTAGGAGAACCATGTTCCCTACTAGCTAGAAAAATCTCTAATTGGGCGGATTCCATAAAAACATAGGACATCCTTAATTTTTAACAAAACCTTCTTGGGATATTTGGGGGGAAAAAACCCTCCCCAGTGCAATAGCTCTGTCTCTCAATAGCAAGAGTTTTCTTCCTTATCTTCTGTGTCTTAGCAGAAACATCTGGAAAAATGTGAATATGCTGTCTATGAAACAGTGACATTGTGTTCTTAAAGAATGATTGAAGTGCTGCATTTCTCCGATCTCAGGATGCCAGCCTTGAATAACGTCATCGGAGTCCAGTACCACCAGAGAGGTTTCTATCCATTCTCCAGCACATTGGTTGCCACCGACAGCTTTGCAATCCCGTGCACCAACGCAAGTCTTCCACTTCCCATTCCTCTCCCAAATCTCTTTCCCATTTTAGCATGCAACCCAGCTTCTCAGGGTCACCCGAGTTCAACCCACTATAAATCTGAGAAAGAACCGTTTTCCTTCTTAAGGTCCCCAAACACAACACCTCAAACCACCTCTTCTCTTTCAACAGATCATGTGTTATCTCCTTCTGCAAAACAAAATTGCAGACCTGGAGATAACTATAATAGTCCCACTCTTCTATGTTATACATATCCCACACCCCCCCCCAAATGCCACACTGACCCTTGGTGGACAACTGGGACACCTGCCCGAGTCCTAGCCTCTCCCAACATTGTAACACTTGCAACCTCTGGCCTTCACCTGCCCCAGAGCAGGAAGACAGTGACATAGCGGGGGAGATATGCTTCCCTACTAATACTTCCTTACAAAAATGTTGCTAGATATCCAAAGTAAAATTAACAAAAGCATGAAGGAGGTCCATATCCACTCAATGTTAGGGTTTAAAACCCAAATCACATTCCCAATGTTACAAACAGTGTCCCCAATTCAGGTCCTGGTGCTCAGGTCTGTGTTTCACGGTCTCTCGGGGGTTTCCCTCCCTCCGATTGGCGCTTTTGCCGACGATGACAATTATGCAAAACCTGTTGCCAACTAGAAGGTTCTTTTCGGGCCACCACCAATGTTCCCTCTAATTTTCTGTAGGCTGTGTGTGCATAAAATATCAGCTGTGCAGCTTTTGAAAGAAGGTTAAATTTTTGTGCGCCACATATCGACACTCGGAGTTATATACTTTAAAATTTTACTACACGTCAGAATACAGTATGTACACCACATTGATTGCACTAGAAAATACTGTAGAACTTGTGAAAACTGTAAATACACAACAACTTTTAAATTTTAAGACGTCTGCGTTGTTTTCTACAGAATCAGAACTGTAATTTTTGTGCGCTCTGTTGTAAAGTATGTGCGCACGCGCACAGCTTAGAGGGAACAGTGGCCACCACCTCAGTTCCTGGGCCCAAGTACAGTCCAGTCATACCAACTTCCAAGAGCGCCCGCACAGCTTCTTCCTGGGATTGCACTCACGCTCTCTTCCCCTTGACTGTGAAAACAAGACAAAGAAGAAAATCCATCCATATTGAATACCTTCCTCTCTCAGCTTTATTAACACATCCCGCATGTTTCACCTCTTCTGGAGCACTACTTGGGTTAAGTTAGCAAAGATTTCAATAGTGGAGGCCTCCCATTTAATGGGGTCATTGGTATGTGCATGAGCTAGCACTCACTTCTTCACCCCAAAGTCATGAAAGCAGGCGATGATATCGCGGGACTGCTTTTTACTCAGGCCTGGCGAGCCTGACACTCTATGGGCTGATCGACCTGGAAATCCCAGACTTCGGTTTCCAGTCCAGCTGCCTGAAAAATTGCTTTGGAGATTGCTTGTACCATAGCGGTGCAGTCATTATAGGCCCCCTCCTCCGGTATGTCCCTGAATTATAAATTGTTCCATCAAGACCTATTTTCTAGGTCCTTGACCTTTTCTTCTAGTTCATCCTGCTGTTTGTCTAAAATAAGCAATCTGTTCTCCAGGGCATCCACAGTCTGTTTGGTTATCAAGCCTCTCCTCCACATCCTCCTCTTGCCCTGACCTCCCATCTTTTAGCTCAGGCTCTCAATGCTAGCAACAACATCCTCACGCAACTGGGAGAGGTTCGCTTTAAGATCTTTAAACCAC
Organism: Ichthyophis bannanicus; assembly: GCA_033557465.1. Lineage (NCBI taxonomy): Eukaryota > Metazoa > Chordata > Amphibia > Gymnophiona > Ichthyophiidae > Ichthyophis > Ichthyophis bannanicus. The sequence goes on along the minus strand of CM066032.1, from coordinate 1,086,670,661 downwards.
TGGTGAACGTCTTCATGAAAGGCTCTTTTGCGATCAGGCACAGTTGTGGAAGCCCACACAGGCGACAGCTCATTGCAAGAGTCATGCTGAGAACCAAGACTAATAATTTCCCGTGGTGTACGCCCCTGCCATTGCCATTTTATCTGGTTGCCTCTGCAGTGTATTCGAGTTTGTTGCGCTCAAGTGTGCAAATTCTTTAAGTACAGCTTTTTTCACCTTAACCATCATCCCACCATCCTGGCCCTTTGACAGGGCAAGCTCACCACTGACTGGAGAGGTTTTGGGCAGGTTATTGCACTAATTTCACCATGGGCCGGCCAGAGCAAAGTGGCCATCAAGTGGCCATCTTGAATGATGACATCAGCAGTCTCTTGACGTATCTTGTTCTTTTAACTTAGTCTTCTATTCACAAATTTCCTTCCTCACTTCCTTCCTCAATGATGACTAAGTGGGGAATACTTTAACAGAAGTCTCCTCAGTAAATAGACACAATTGGGATAAACAGACAGATATGGTTACTTCCATCCTAGACATCCTCTCCATTATTTCACATTTGTGACCTCTTTGGGAGGAGCAGAAGTGAAATTTTCCCCACTCCCACTTCCAAAATGCCCAGACTTCAAAGGCACAGTTTGAATATTACTGTTTCTCTTCTCTTGTATATTAATATAAGGCAGTCCTTGCAAAAGAACACTCCTGTCCCCATTTTTCCCATTATCATAATCTGGATAGCATTCAAAGGCTGCACTGAATCAAATGCAGCTGAGAAGGAAAGTTCCTGTGCCCGTTCTTCCAATAAATCCTGTCCTCCCTGGTCTTTTTATTCTAGACCATCCAAGGACAAGTCCAGGACAGATCAGGTGGCAAAAGTGGACTCAATGGCACATTTACCTGGAGGGGGGACTCCATTATTCCCTCCCCTGAAAAACCCTATTTGCCACTAGAGCTGAAAAAGTTATCCACAGGGCCAGACACTTTATATAAATTTATTTTAGGGTATATCTTTATCTTTATCTTTCCCCTTCTTTTTCCTCATGACAAAGATTCAGTAGATAAAATCACATAGTTTACTTTCCAACTTTCCAGCTATCCAGAGGGTCGCCATGAGTTGACTCCGACTCGACGGCACTTAACAACAACAACTTTCCAACTTTAGCCGCTACAGATATCTTCAAGTTGTTCAACATTAAGTCTGAGCAAATTCCAAAGTGCCTCTGAATTAGGTCCAAAGGGGCTCCAAGTAGGTGTTCCTCTTGGGCACACACCTTCGAACATATGTCCATGGCCACATGACCATGTACTGTGATAGCACACAATTTTCAAGGGCAGCCAAAACCTGCACTGACATCTGGCGGTAGGACAATAGGGTGCATGTTTCCAGCTTCCTCAGCCTTGGAATCTGTCTTTGCTCCACATGAATTTCTAAGGCAGAGTATTGAAATGTGAATTAATAGAAAATAATGTAACATTGAGATGGAATTTCAATTATTCTTAATTTCTCTGTATGCATGTAGCAGCAAATTCACCGTTAAAGGAGATGCTCTCTACTGCTTTCCATGGACTGAATGGTTGACCAGACTCAGTACTTGCTAATATTAATTTGTTTATATGCATTTAATGCTCTACATTTTCCTAGGAACCCTTTCCTTTTTACCTCCCAACTAGGCTGGGATTGTAAGGATCTCAGTGTGATAACAGGAAGCCTGGCACTACTGGGCCTTGACAGGAAATGAAGCATAGCAAAAGCTAGAGTACCAGAAGGCTGTCTTATTCGGATCTATTTCCGAACACTGAATGATACGGTTGACAGCATGACAGGTATTTCCAGTTGGTTCTTTGCCTGTAATGTTTGTCTTGTTTTATCTACACAGCTTGTAGCAGTCAGTGTTTGACCTGTGATTCAGCCAATAGCTGCAACTCCTGCAGAGATCCAACCAAGGTGTTGCTGTTTGGAGAATGCCAGTATGAGAGCTGCACCCAGCAATACTATCTTGATTATACAACAAAGACATGTAAAGGTGAGTACTGAGACACCGTTAACAGAAGATTAATCAAGGTGGGGGGCATTTTCAGCAACGGCCAGCCTGAGTAAAGCAATTTGTTGTCGCCGCTTTAAATTTAACCTGGATATTTAATGCTGGGGTCATGTCTGGCCACTGGCAATGAATATACGGTTTACCTGGTTAGAGGATTAGCTATCCAGCCAGTGGTGATATTCATCCGCTGGCCAGTTAGCTAAACCGGCTAAAGTTATTAGCTGTTTTTTTGGCTGAACTTTAGCTGGTTTAAGTTAACCAGCCAGCTGATGAATCTCGCCACTGCCCGGTGAACTCTGGTGCCACCTCCGCTTTGCCCTTGGAATAGCCCAGCGCTAGCCATTTTGCATTGGGGCATGCTGCGGCACAAACTAGGGCTATTCAGCGGCACTAAATGATTTAGTGCCACTAAATATCCCCCTAGTGCGGTTTAACTGGTTAGCAAGTCTGCTAACTTGATTAAACCACTTTGAATAAACCCCCCAGGATGATTAATGGTTTTAGGAAGGGAGACAGTTGTGTGGGAAGGATTGCGAGATTGCGCTTTTGTGAATTTTACTGAATTCTGTTTCTTAGAACCACATCCTGTTCTTTGAGTATCATGAAAGCCCACTGTTTACAGTGACCATGAAAGAATAAAAGTCATCTCAAGTTGGCTTCCTGTGTTGAAACAGATAATCATGGATGGAGATGTTTCTGTTCAGATTTTAGATCTCTTCTGCAATCTTTTGTTGTATCGGGTATAGGTTATTATAATGCCGTTTATACTAGACTTCCAAAATCTGTTCTTAACTCTTTACAAATGACTGTTAACTGGATGCTCTTATTATGAGCTTATTGCTCCTTATTAGAAAAAAACTGAATTGGCTGCCTGTTGAATGCTAGGTTAGGTTTAAGATCGTGTTAATTTTCAAAAATGTTTATGGCAAGGTACCAGATTATTTGAAAGTTTTGATCACACTATACCAGGAGGCTTGGCAGTTGAATTGGACAGATAACAACTTGGCTGCTGTTCCCTCTTGTGCTAAGAACATAACATAAGAACATAAGATATGCCATACTGGGTCAGACCAAGGGTCCATCAAGCCCAGTATCCTGTTTCCAACAGTGGCCAATCCAGGTCATAAGTACCTGTCAGGTTCCCAAAAGATACTGCTTGTCTAATGGGTAAACAGTGGATTTCCCTGGTCCTCTTTAATAATGGTTTATGGATTTTTGCTCCAGAAACTTGTCCATGCTGAAGCATAGTTAGCTGTTACACAAGCAAGAGTACTTTCTTTTGTAGGCCCTGTTTATGTGGAATTCTCTCCCTCAAGAACATAGAGAGGAGTCCTAATATATGATGGTTTTTAGGAAGCCATATTGGCTTCCTAAAAGCCATTGGCTATTGGATCACAACTTTACCATCAACTACAAAAATACAGAAGTTCTCTTCATAACCAGAGATCAGGCCTTCACCCCACAATCAACACTTACAGTCAACAATGCTAATCTATCTGTGGAAACAGAAGTATGCTAGCTAGGTGTTATTCTTGGCCACCGTCTCTCACTCCAACTGCATATTAGGAAAGTAACGCAAGCTATCTGCAATAAAATCAGAATCATTCAGCACCTTTGATTGCTTCTCCAACAGCACGACTTCAGGACAGTCTCTCAAGCCTTAATATTCCCCTACTCCGATTTTTGCAATGCCATCCTGCAAGGACTACCCAAAAACTTTTAATCCCCTACAACTTGCTTGGATACTTCCACATGCACCCAGATCTAGCCATATTACCCCAATACTGAAAGATCTGCATTGGCTACCTTTTCTAGCCAGAATCACATACAAGTCCCTTGTAATCACCTACAAACTCCTCTATAGCTCCGGCCCACAATACCTTCAGATTCTCCTGCAAAGACCTCTGGAAAATCGTCTCAGAAGAAGCTCTGCAGAAAACATGCTTGCCCTTCCCCAAGAGTTAACCACAAGAACTCAAACAACATGTGCACGTGCCTGTTCTCCATATGCACCTAGCATCTGGAACTCACTCCCACAGGACCTTCGCATCTCTCCTGACCTCACAACCTTCCGTAAATCCTTAAAAACCTTCATGTTTAAAGAACACTTTGCAGATATAACTTGATCTAGGCCTCACATCACTTGATCTTTCCCTGTCCACAAAACCTTATCCCCCCCCCGCTAGTTCTTTATCTCCCCTCCTCCCTGCCCCACATCATGTTAATGCTACCTTAAAGCTATTTTTAGCTCCATGTATATAGCTAAAATTAAGCAATTTTTTAGCTCCATGCATATATCCTAAATTAAGTTATGATCTATGTTATGTTTAGCTCCTAATTGTTCCATGTAATCCAAGTTCTATGTAATGTTGAGTTCAGTTCCATGTAAACCATCTTGATCTTTGGAAATGTGGTATATAAAACCGATAGATAGTTAAATAAATAGATAAGATGCCAAAGGCTTCTTCCATAAACCATTGTTATTTATACAGACTTATGGATCTAATGTTCAGGGCCATGTGGTCATTTTGTCTGAAATTTAAAATATTTGTTTTGTTTTAGTTTTTTAATTTTTCTGTTTGTTTACATGTGATGGTTATGGGTGTTTTAAAAGTGTTATTCGCAATTTGGATGACTGCAAATGGGCATTCAGGCATATGAAAAGTGTTTATGTCAGGCAAACGTCTGGAAGTTGTGGAGGAGAAGGTACACTAATACCCCCTGTATTTTAAACTATGTCAACAAACACTGATGGGGAGTGGGAGGTTATGTTTTCATTTTGCTGTGCTGCTGGATGTCCCCTTATGTTAGCTTGCCTGAGATGGACAGTCCCAACCCAAGCATCTCTAATTGGAATGTCTATGTGCCCGGCCACGTGCACCTCCACACCGGGGATGTTTATGTTCAGCTAAGATTTACTGCTAAAATATGCAGGGTTAGGCATTTGGGCTGCAAAACTCAAGGGGGTGATGTGTACTCCAAAGAGTGAGACCAGGGGATGATCATATCTGATTATCTTAAGGTGACCAAAGAGACAGAAAAAGTTAGAAGGATGTTTGGGTGCATAGTGAGAGGAATGGCCAACAGGAAAAACAAGGTGATAGTGCCTCTGTATAAGTCTCTGATGAGACTTCATTTGAAGTAGTTTGTGCAATTCTGGAGACTGTGCTTTCAAAAAAATATAAAAAGGATGGGGTGGGTTCAAAGGGTGGCTACTAAAATGCTCAGTGGTCTTCATTATAAAGCATATGTGAACAGACCTAAATATCTTCATATGTATACTTTGGAGGAAAGGTGGGAGGGGGGAGATATGATAAAGACATTTAAATACCTCTGTAGCATAAATGCACAGGAGGAGAGCCTCTTTCAATTGAAAGTAAGCTCTGGAAGATGTGCCATTGGATGAAGATGAAAGAAGATAGACTGAAGAGTAATCTAAGGAAATATTTCTTTACGGAAAGGATGGTGGATGCGTGGAGCAGCCTCCCAGTGGAGGGAGTAGAGACGAGGACTGTATCTGGAGTGGAGTGGAGTGGAGGAGTGGCCTAGTGGTTGGGGCAAGGTACTTCAGGCCGGAAGGTCGGGGGTTCAAATCCCACTAGAGGACAGCAACCTTGGGCTGGAAGGACTGGGGTTTCTAGTCCCACAGATGCTCCTTGTGGTCTTGGGCAAGCCACTTAACCCTCCATAGCCCATGTTCCCTGTAAAATAGTTATCTCCAAGTTATAATGCCCTGTTCAATGTAATTTCAGTTTGTTCAATGTAAACCGCACTGATGCAGAATAGCACGGTATATAAGAGAATGTAAATAAATAAAGAAATAAATAAATCTGAATTGAAGAAAGCACGGGACAAACACAGATGAGTCACAGATGATCTCTTAAGGAGAGGGAAGGGATTTTAGACTGGATAGATCGTATGGTCTTTATCTGCTCTCATTTTCTGTTTCTATATTTGGCCATAACTTTTTCAAAGAATTGAATATGGGTGCATGAAGACCTAAGAAAAATTAACTAGTTAAAAGTAATTTTCTCTGTATGATGGAATATGACACAATATTCTAATACTTTTCACCATTTATTTAATTTATTTATTTATTTAACGTACATTTGTATCCCGCTGCTTCCAGTGATCAGCAGCGGTTGCTATACATGGGAGAGTTGGCTGTACCGGCCGGTAATTAGAGTATATACATTTCGATTAGGGAGGGGAGATAGTGCACAGCAAGCATGGGGTTACAGGATTTACAGTTGATTGAATATCGCAGCTACATACAGGGCACTTAAACCTATTTACAATTTATACGAAGGATCCTTATATACATATTTACATACGGCTGGGTGCATTTCATGGCATTAGTGCATTTCATGAAGTTAAGTTGAAATGTGATTGGAAGAGGTGCGTCTTAAGTTGTTTTCGAAAGCCTTTCAGATCGCAGACTTCACGTAGATCACTTGGCAACCGGTTCCAGAGTGCCGGAGCTATAAATGAGAAAGCTCTGTTGCTGGTGCATGCATTAACCTTCGTGAAGCACTTCGGGATGCTGAGGGTATTTAGGTTCGGTGTTCGTCTACTTCTGTTGTTGGGTAGATTGGATATTAAGCTGTTGAGGTGTGAGGGCGCTATGTCATGGATGAGTTTGAAAGTCGTGACTATGATTTTGTATTGAATGCGGGCCGTGATTGGGAGCCAGTGAAGCTCAATTAGTGTGGGCGTAATGTGGTCAGAGAGTCCTTTTTGCATAATGATTCGGGCCACTACATTTTGTGCCATTTGTAGAATATTAGTAGTTTTTCTTGGCAGGCCTTGCAGTATGGCATTGCAATAGTCCAAGTGTGAGATGATGAGGGCTTGAGCGACAGATCTAAAGTCAGTATGATCGAGGATGCTACGTAGGGGCTGCAAGACTCTTAATTTGTGGAAAATAGCCCGATTGGTAATTCAAAGGTGCTTGTCCATATGCAGGTTGCTGTCAAGCATCACTCCCAAATATTTTATCTCTGTTTTGATGTTGTAGTTATTACTGTTCATGGAGATCATTGTGGGGGGCTCGAATCCCGGTTTCCTGGAGATACACATTGCTTCTGTTTTCTTGTGGTTTATGGACATATTGTTGCGTTTGGTGTGGCATCTTAACCTCATCCACTAGGAAGTATCTAAGGTTGAAATGCTTTTAGAAAAGAAAATCTTTAAAAAACATTTCCAAGGAGTGGTTAGAGCACTGGGCTGAGAACCAAGGAAGCCAGGGTTCAATCTTGGGCAAGTCACTTCACCCTCCTCTGCGTTAACACAAACTTAACTTGCAAGCCCTACAGGGACAGGAAGATACCTGAACATAACTCACCTTGATCTACTACTGAAAAAGGCACGAGCTAAATCCAAAATCCCATCAAAAATGAATGTAGCTGAGCACTAGTGTACTCCATCATACAGAATGATTGAGCATACCATAGTTCAAAATAGAACTGATTATTATTTAATCACTGAACGTAGGACATCTTTTAAAAAGAAAAGAAAAATGCACCGCTCTTTGAATTTAATAGTTTTTATTTATGGAACAGGGAAATATTAATACAAGTTATCCATTTATATAACTGTAAGCATAACACAGGACAATGAGAACAGCCTAAAATTCTGCAATGATGCTGGTGAATTGCTGGTTAAATGTCAAGTTTTGCTGTGCACCTTCACATGCAACGCCAAGACCAAATCTCAGTGAGGCGATTATGTAGGAAGGTGGTATATTAATAAATAAATAAACCTTAATCCACTTCAATTAAATATGAGAAGAAGAAAAACAAAATATTCATACCTGCTGCATGCTGCTCAGAACAAAAAAGGTGGCCTTCTAGTGAACGTAATATCCCTGGTGCAGCTATAAGCCACTGGTGACCTATTCATGGACCCACTGTAGCAGGAGATAAACCACGGAAACTAATAAAAAAAGTTAAGAGGACTAACTACAGTTGGGTTGAATCCTGAAAATAGAGAAAATAGCATAATGCTACTGTTATCTGCCCAGCATTCAAAAGTATTTAACAGCGGCTGCTCAAAGTCTACGGTCCCGATATTCGAAAGGTATTTACAAGATTTACAGCCCTGTAAACCGTGTAAATGGCTCTTAGACAGAAATATTCAACGGCACCTACATGGTTAGTGCCGTTGAATATCCCCATCGATGTCCCCTACGTGTCTCATTGCTATCCGGGTAGCATCAGGGCGTGTTGGAGGCATCCCAGAGTAGAGCAGAGGCAGGGAGTCCCGGTAACCAGGTAGCAGTGATATTGGACCACGTTTGGCTCGCCTTGTTCTAGCCGTGGATGGCTAACCGGTTCAATATCACTGCTACCCGGTTAGGCTCTGTGGTGAATCCCCTCGGTGCCTAACCCAGATATTCAATGCCACTGCTGCGGCATTGAATATCTGGGTTTAGAAGTCAACGGGCAGGGCTATGTGCCGACATGACGAATAGCCCACCCAACAGAATATTGGGCCCTATGTGTCCTATCAGAATTCTTATAGACTACCGCAGTACTATCCTTACAGCACCATCGCAGTGCGAGGATGTCCCATCCAACTCTGCAGACAGCAGTGATATTTTGCCGCTAACCATATAGTTAAGTGGTTTAATTTAGGCCATCAAAAACACCATCCTAAATCTAACAGCTCAGCTATACAGCTAATTGCCACTGGACATATCGCTTGGTGGCCGTATGTATATTTAGTTCTGTTGACTATGGAAGTAATTTTCTAAAGTCGTTCCTGTGCATAGATGGCCACACATATGTGTCAACAACCTCTTATAAAATATCAACTGGTATGAAAGTGCATACTTTGCCAGTGGGTATATACATGAGCAGAGTTTGGGCAGGATACCCGTGTAGATTATTAAATACTATAATCTACATGCATATGTGAGAAATATAGGTGGAAGACATTTACACCAGCTCTAGGATTGGTGCCAAATTCTGTGCCAGCAATTTAGGCACACATAGCATTTTTGTAAACACGAGTAGGTATGTATTTGTCTTTATAAAATAATACCTGCTGGTGGAATCCTGTTATATAGTTACCTTCCACCTATATAGCAATATGGAATACATGTGGATGATTGACATGCTGATTGTGGATTAAATACTGACCCATATATTTAAATCAAGAGGATCTGCAAAGAGAGTTCTTCAAAGACGAGCAGAAGGATGAATACTACCAAAGGAAAAGTTAGAAAGAGCAACGGATGCAAATTTAAGATCTGTCATTGCAAAAAAATCAAAGTAAGAACATAAGATATGCCATACTGGGTCAGACCAAGGTCCATCAAGCCCAGTATCCTGTTTCCAACAGTGGCCAATCTAGGTCACAAGTACCTAGCAGTTTCCCCAAAAGACACAGGTTCCACAATGCTTGTATTGGGTCAAGCAGTGGATATTCTGGGTCCACTTTGGTTTATGGACCTTTCCTCCAGAAACTTGTCCAAAATTTTTTTTAAACCCAGCTACACTAACAGCTTTTACTACATCCTCCGGTAGCAAATTCCAGAGTTTGATTACACATTGAGTGAAAAAATATTTTCTCTTATTAGTCTTAAATAGGTTACCCTGTAGCTTCATTACATGTCCCCTAGTCTTTCGATATTCTGATGACGTAAACAATCGATCTACGTTTACCCGTTCCACTCCATTCATTAATTTATAGATCTCTATCATATCTCCCCTCAGCCGTCTCTTTTCCAGGTTGAAGAGCCCTAACCTCTTTAGCCTCTCTTCATAGGGATATCCTTCCATCCCCTTTACCATTTTGGTGGCTCTTCTCTGTACCTTTTGTAATAATGCTATATCCTTTTTAAGATACAGCGAACAGAACTGCACACAATATTCAAGATGCGGTCTCACCATGGAACGATACAGAGGCATTATAATATCCTTTGTTGTATTCTCCATTCCTTTCCTTATGATACCTAGCATTCTGTTTGCACCTTTAACACCTTTAAACACTTAAGATCTGATGCAGAAAGAGAAATAGAAAAAGAGGCGATCTGGAAAGGCTGATACAGAAAGAAAAAAGGGGGATCTTGAGAGGTGCACCAGAAGAAAGGCAGATGTGCATAGGGAAAGAGTGATCCGGAAGAAGTACTGCAAAGAAGGTGCCAAAACAACTTGAGCAATTAGTGAGGAACTAGGCAAGACCCCAAGGAAAGAAAAAGCTAAAAAAAAAATAGGAGAGCAAGACTAATGTAAGAGAGGTCAGGAAGCCAAACAAATCGGAAAGTTAGGAGAGAGTCTAGGAAATGGAGGAGCTGACATTTCTTGGCCTAATTAAGGATGGATACGCGTGCTGGGATCCATGAGAGGGAAAATCTACCTAAGCTGAACTTGACTCCTAAAATAAAAGGCTTAAGTAAAATTAACAGAGCCAAAATATTTATAAAGGGACCATCTACTGATACAACAAAACTAAAATTGATACGATCTTGTGTAGCAAAGAGAGTAATACCAGCAAAGTGAAAGGCCCAGAAGAGAGGGAGAAAGATAACAATCTGTCCTTACAAAATAACTGCATGCAGAGATGTCACTGATAGATGAGTGTCTCAGTGGACTAAGGATGCCAGTAGTGAAGAGGAAGATCCAAAACCACAAGTTGAAATGCAGAAGAGCCGACATTCATATTCTCCAAGCATAAATTGAAATTCACAGCAGAAGCACAAAAGTTGTGAAAATGTAAAGAAAATAGGAGAGATTTCGACTGGAAATGAGGAATAATTTGCCAGGGAAACTAAGGGCTGAGGACAATCCATTAACATTTCGGACACAATTGAAGTCATTCTATTACCCCTAGGGGAGGGGGTAGATGGGTTGCTGCTTTCTCTGCATGGTATTCTTTGGGGTTGGATGAATTTAAGGGTACCCCTGATCTAAGTCAGGTATACATTGGTGGGGTGTGTATGTATGAAGTGAGTGGATTAGGTATTTTAGTATTAGTGATGTCCATGGTTTCTGTGTTATTTTACTTTGAATGATCTATGTCCGAAAAACAAACCAGTCAGTATTAGAGGAGATAAAAACCTAAGCTTTCCTTAGAAGCTCAAATGACAAGACTTCTGCTTTCATACTTTGGACATATCATGCAAAGAGAGAGATAATTGGAGAAAGACATCACGCTTGACAAGGTAGAAGGTCAACGCAAAAGAGGAAGGCCAGCAATGAGAAGGATCAATACAATAACAGCAGCAATGGATACCACTCTATCAACTATGAGCCGCTTGGCTGAAGACTGAACAAAGTTTAAGTCAATTATCCAGTCAATTATCAACGGCACTTAACAACATAACTAGTGTGACAACATATAAATTTTAGTAAATGAAATTCAGGCAGAGCCTAAAGAGGTTCTGCAGGGAATTAGGGAAGAGTTCTGGAGAAGCTTATATGAGAGTCCTTAGGGTAAAGCATTCCAGGAGCACTAATGATTCTCAGATAACAACATCTACTCTATCTGTGAATGATTTTTAGCTCTACAGTTCCTGTGATAATTTGATGGAACAATTCTGAGCAGCAGACAGCTTCCTATATGACATCAGTATGACGTTTGGTCTGGACAAATGTAATAAGGTTACCTTTCTTAATGGAAAACGAAGGAAAACTCAAAATGTCTTTCTGAAAGATACATATGAAGATATATATGAATATCTAGGAACAGAAGGTGTGACCACCCAGCATAGGCTACTGAGAGAAAAGATACTATAAAGACTGGAGTTGATATTAAAAAAATGCTTTAACAGCATGGAATAAGATGCAGCTTGCAATCCTCATGCTCTCATAAGGCTTTAGATTCATAAACTGGCCCTGTAAAGATCTAGGTCTAAGAACAAGAACACTCCTCCATGCCTACCAGGTAATTTTTAAGAACTGATGTATAACAAAATCATACATCCCAAGAGCCGAAGGCAACATGAATTGCACAGAAATAAATTACACATATAGGGAGTAATTTTATAATGTCATTAATGCATAAATGTGATAGTTTATGCATATTAATGGCCTCATATAAAATATTGACCTTTGTAAAAGTATGTGCATTGAAATGAAGGTGCATACTTTTCTGGTAGGCGCAGCTGCATGGCATTCACAGCGCAAACGTTGAATATAAAATACTTGTCTCTACATGCATACTTATGAACTTTACACATGTTCATTTATAACTGCTACAGAGCAGATATAAATGTCCCTGCCTGAATTTAAGGCACAATCTCTGCCATTTAGGCTAGTAGTTTATAAAGACAAGTAGGCACCTAGTAGTCTTAAAATAAATGAGTTTTGGCTGTCTTAACCAAGGAACCCTGTTATAAAATTCGAGATAGCATCAAAAGCCCAATTTTGCATAGGGCACCTAGATTGGAAATGAGATGTGCAAGTCAGGATATTTAGTATTTCTTGGCTGTTTTACAAAAAGCTCATTAAACATGGAAGCTTTTGTAAAATACATATAAACCCATGGGAAATGCACATATATTTTCAGAAACATGAAGCGGGAGCAAGCATTTTGTTAAAATAAGCATTCAGTCAGAGTGGCATCGTTCGGTAGCTTCTGTGTGCAAGCATCTGCGTTTACATGTGTAAAAGTTTATTTAAAATACTAGAGGGTCAGCCCCAAATGCCTCTTCAATCACTCTGTTCTAAACAAGCATTACTTGACATTTAGGCATGACTCGGAGGAACTGAAAAAGTCAGTGAAAATTTTTTAAAAATATATGTGTATTCCTGTGCAAAATAAGGCATACATCTATAATTGTTTAGATCGCTGAAGCCAGGCCCATACGTTGTAGCATCAACAGAGCCAATGAGCAAGAATCAGACCAGCAAACAAGGAAAATCAGTTGGCTAAAGCACAATTGCAGCAGGAAATACAGTGAGTTGCTTCAGATGGCACAAGTAGATAAAACCTGATACAGAAGTGGTTCGGGAGAGAGAAGCTGAAACCTAAGAATGAGAGACTGGTAATTGCAACACAGAATAAATGATTCACTGCCAGCAAAGCATAGATGATTGCAGATTCGGTAGCACTGGGCTGATAAAGGTTAGCCGTCATGTCGCTGGTTGTGTCGTGCTGATGTTTGAAGGCTTATTCACAGAAAGGCAGTATAAGGTAGAGTGTCTCATCCACTGGAGGTTGCGTAAAGCCTATAGCATCGCTGTGCTAGTAAAATACTGGGATCATGATACTGACAAGACTTATGGAGGATGAAGAAGTTGTGATCACCTGCGACATCCCCATTCCCACTGATATAAAGCTTGATACAAGAAAATTAAACACTTTGGGGATTATTCTGTGCCACGAATAGCAGGAATGGATGACCCGATGGGACGTCCATCCCCACTATTCGTGCCTTCTCCCGGCCCTGACTAACTTCCCCGCCGGTTGTGCGGGGAAGTTAGATGGGGCAGTGAAGGGGTGGAGATTGGGCGGAGTCTGGGCTGTCCAGGGCCGGCGACATGTACGGGTAAGTTTTTCCACCTCCGAGGTGGAATAACTTCTTTGCACATCTCTTTTTCAGCGGCTCAGGGCACAGATGGGGCAGGGGTGGCCTAAAGACATTCCCCATTGCCCAACCCTCCGGATCGGGGGTCGGACTGTGGGGAGTGAAGCTCTGAAGTCCTGTGGCCGGCATCGCAGCTCTTCAATGGAGCTGCAGTGCCATAGCAACATAACGCCATGGCGCCGCAGCTCCATTGAGGAGCCTTGACTGAGTTAGCCGGGGACAGTCCTGCACATGCAGGCCGGACTGAATCGCAGTCCTGGCTTGCATGTTGATCCCGTGGGATAGATGTGCCTCACAGGGTCAGAATTGCAATCCCTTTTGTATATCCGGTTCAGACCAGACGCACAGAGGGGATTGACGTCCGGAATGGAATTGGGCCCTATGGTAAAAGAGAAAGCACAAGAATGTCACTACTGATATACTTCTCAGTAGCAACTGACTGTTGTGTTTTATGTGTGGAGAAAGAAGATCCCCAAGTACGAACAAATGAAATCAGAGACCAAAGACATGTGACAGAAAGATATAGAAATTGTTCAATATGCACTGGGCCTGATTAAAGAAAGAGCCCCAAACACAGCTTGATATGTTGCTTGTATGATTTAGACCTTTTGAACTCCAGGAAGGAAGCTCTCTTTGGCACTAGAACTCTTGAGTAGGGGGGGGGGGTGTTTGTCATAGTTGATTCAGTTCGTTTGGGCATCTTAAAAATTAAAGTGTGCACAAATCACTTGTATATTGTCCACCTGCAAATTAACACATGTGTATTCTATTTGCATAAATAAAAGGTTCTAGTGCACATACAGTGCCTGCGCAAAACAATGAATAAGTGAAACAAACATAAAAAATGCCTACAAATTGGTAAAAATGTGTTTGAATGAGCATGAACTGAATTTTCTTTTGGCCATGCAAGCCCGTAGTGCTGGGATTTATTTATTTAGTTAAACGGATTTCTATACCGCCTTATCCTGCAATCAAGGCAGTCTGGACAGCAAACAATCAATAAGATACAGTGTCTAGAGTACACATGCAGTGGGTAGTGTATGCGTGTGAGTGTGTCTGGTCGTTGATTCTTGGTGCACTATTTACAGCGTGCACTATTTACAATGCTATATGGGTATCAGGTCCTTGCTTAATTATAATTGTAGTGACATGTGGGGGGAATTGAGGTGTCTGTTGCATGGTTTAAGTAATGTCACCATAGTGTTCTATGAAGAGTGTCGTCTTCAGTAGTTTCCTGAACTCCTTAATGTCTGTTGTTGAACGCAGTTCGGCGGGGAGGGCGTTCCAGATTGTTGGTGCCGCTTTTGATAAGGCTCGTTTTTCGGTGTCCTTGCGTCCCCTGTTGATAACTTTAGGTGTGTTGACATGGTTGGATGTGCCTCTTCTCCTTGGTCTTGTGCTATTGTCAGGTTGTATGAGTGGGTGTAGGCTGAAAGCTGATGATTGATGTTTGATTTTGAAAATGTTTATGATTGTCTTGTATCTGATTCGGGCACTGATGGGCAGCCAGTGGAGCTCTTTTAGGGTGGGTGTGATGTGTTCTTGTCTTTTGGTGCCGGCAATTATGCGTGCTGCAGTGTTTTGTGCCGGTTGCAATGGTCTTAGTGTCTGTTTCGGTAGGCCCAGATAGATTGGGTTGCAGAAGTCTAGGATTGGGGTTATTAGTGCCTGACAAACTGTGCGGAAGTGTTCCTGAGCGAGGAGGGGCTTGAGGCGTCGTACTAGTCTCATCCTGTGGTATGCAATTTTGGTGGTTCTGCTGATGTGGGATTGAAGGTTAAGTTCTTTGTCCATTGTCACTCTGAGGTATTTCACTTCTGGTTGTATGGGTATGGTTGTGGTGCCTATCTTGATGTCGCGGGCGGGGGATGAAGTCGGAGTTTCGTGTGATGATTAGCGCCTCGGTCTTGCTGTAGTTTATGATCATGTTGTTGTCTTGAAACCAGGTGTTCATATGTGTGAGACAGTCTGTTATCTTGGTGTGGTCTGGGTTGTTGAGGATGATTGGTGTGTATATAATTATATCGTCCGCATAGATTGTGTATTTTATCCCGTGCTCTTTTATGATGTTGCATATTGGTTGAATGTAGATGTTGAATAAGAGAGCTGATAGTGCGGATCCTTGGGGTACACCTTGCATGACTTTTATGGGTCGGGATGCGTTGGGCCCGATCTTGACATGTATCTGTCTGTCCATTAGGTAAAATTGGAACCATCTCAGTGTGGCTCCGTGTAGTCCGATGTTCTGAAGTCTTGCTAGTAGTGTTCTGTGGTCGACTGTGTCAAACGCTGATGATAAATCAATGAAGATCATTAGTATTCCATTCTTGCTGTTGTCTATAAGGTGTAGTATGTCATCAAAGAGGTATAGCAGGAGTGTTTCAACTCCGTGGTTGGGGCGGAAACCGTGTTGGTTGTGGTCGAGTTGTGCGTAGTTGTCGATGTGGTCTTGTAGTTGATGTTGTACCGCTTTCTCAATAATCTTAGCCAGTAGGGGGATGCTTGAGATGGGTCTGTAGGCTGCTGGGTTGTTTTTGTCGCGTGCTGATTTTTTCGGGATTGGTCTTATTGTGGCGAGTTTTAGCTGGTCTGGCATGATATCTTGGGTTAGAGAACTTTTCACCATGTTGTGTATGGTGTGGATGAAGTTTCACTTTGTCGTTTTGATCCATGTGACTGGGCATGGGTCTGTTGGTTCCGTGCTTGTGTTGAGGGCGGTGATGATGTGTGAGAGCTGCTCTGTGGATGGGTTGCTGAATTTGTCCCAAGTTTTTCTTGGGGGGGAGGTTGGTTTGGTGCTTGTGTTAGTTTTCCTTCGTGGAGCTGAATGGAATTTGTCTTGGATGTGGTCTGCGAATATTTGTGGGTCTATTTGCACTTCGCTGTCGGATTTGTTCTCCTTGGTGAGTGTTTTCACAATTTTGAAGAGCTCTCTTGGTTTGTTGTTTGATTTGAGTATGAGGTTGGTGTGGTATTCTCTCTTTGTTTGGTTGATGAGATCGTTGTACTCTTTTTGTTTTGCTAAGTATCGAGTTTGTTTATTGGGGGACTTGGTGCGTCTCCATTGCCATTCTAACTTCCTGAGTTCTCTTTTTTTGATCCATATGGTTTTTGAGTACCAGGGTGTGTGATGTGCCCTAGTGCGGTGATCTTTCTTGGGTCTGTGTTCGGTGGCTTTGGAGGCTGCATTGATGACGCTGTTCCATTTGGGATGAGTAATAGCAATAAATCTGAGGGACGGAGATCATTTTCAGCATCACCTGACAGAGGAAGGAGGTGCATTCCTGTCAATGGGATGCACCGAAGTAACCCACTGGAAGACATTACTCCAACATAAACCTCTTTTACCATTCAAGGATAATTCAGCCCCCTCCTCTTTATTTCTGTTCCTTTCCTAGCCCTCTGAGGCAAACCTCTCCCAAAACAGAAACGCTGCATACTGCTTTTGAGCATGCTGTCTCTAGTGCTTGCTCTGCTCTCTCTCCTCTCAGATGACTTAGACAAGAAGAACACAAATGGGTTCTCCCTTTTAAGTAAAATTTACTCTCCCAGCAGTCAGCTGGAGTTTCTAAATGAAAATCACTTTGTTCTCCAAAACACATTCTCCTTTAGCAATCCAAATAACATTAATCTAGGTTTGTGAGGTAGTTCTCTCTCAGTTAGATTCCACAACTCATCCCACGTCTTTTGGAGCTATCTTTCCGAGCTGATGAATCCTAGCTCCATCTCTCTGCACCAAAGGTTTCTGCAAGAATCCATTCTCAAATCTCAATTTGCTTGTTTGACAGCACTATTGGATGCCGCCTCACCACCACCGCCACCACCTTAGGTTTAATGAGGGTAATTTCGTAAACTCCCGCACCTATTTTATATAAAGTGAAAACTCTGCATACTTTATAAAGCAGGGGCATACTGGCATGCCTTAATGTAGTTGCACCAGTTACACCTGCCCTACAGCAGACATAGCTGACCACACCTAGATTGGGCAGAAACTTGCATAAGTCATGGTAATCTATAGCTTATGTGCGTAAATTTGGACCCCGCCTATGCACTATTTTTTTTTTTATTTATTTACATTCTCTTATATACCGCGCTATTCTGCATCAGTGCGGTTTACATTGAACAAACTGAAATTACATTGAACAGGGCATTATAACTTGGAGATAACTATTTTACAGGGAACATGGGCTATGGAAGGTTAAGTGGCTTGCCCAAGACCACAAGGAGCACCTGTGGGACTAGAAACCCCAGTCCTTCCGGCCCAAGGTTGCTGTCCTCTAGTGGGATTTGAACCCCCGACCTTCCGGCCTGAAGTACCTTACCCCAACCACTAGGCCACTCCTCCACTCCACTATGTGACTATCGCATGTGCTTACGGAATAGTGACCACCTAATGCATGTAAGTCCCTATTTACAGCATGTATGTCCTTGAAAATAGGAGACTTGTGCACATAATTTTCAAGTATCTTTATACGGCTCCTTATAAAATCATCCCCAACATGGCTGAACTTTTCATCTTTTCCACCAAACCTGTTTTCAGATGGCCCTCCCCAAGCTTCTTTTCTTTCTTCATGACAACACTGTCATTTTCCCAGTGCCTTTACGCCGCAAGTTTGGGAATGATAACAAAATCTGCAATAGAGTAGACACCCAGGAAGGTGTAGGTAACATGAGGAGGGATCTAGCTAAGCTTGAAGAATGGTCTAGAATTTGGCAGCTGGGATTTAATGTTAAAAAATGTAAGGTCATGCATTTGGGCTGCAGCAATCCAAGGAAGCAATATAGTAGAGGGGGTGAAGTACTTTTGTCCACTAAAGAAGAGCGGGACCTAGGCGTGGTTGTGTCTGATGATCTTAAAGTAGCTAAACAGGTAGAAAAGGCGATGGCAAAAGCTAGAAGGATGCTTGGGTGTATAGGGAGAGGAATGGCTAGCAGAAAAAAGGAGGTGATAATGCCTCTGTATAAGTCTTTGGTGCGACCTCATTTGGAGTATGGTGTGCAATTCTGGAGACCGCACCTTCAAAAGGATATAAACAGGATGGAGTCAGTACAGAGAGTGGCTACTAAAATGGTTAGTGGTCTTCATTATAAAGCATATGAGGACAGATTTAAGGATCTTAATATGTACACCTTAGAGGAAAGGCGGGATAGAGGTGATATGATTGAGACGTTTAAATACCTCCGTGGCATAAATGTACAGGGGGAGAGCCTCTTTCGATTGAAAGCAAGTTCTGCTACAAGGCGACTTGGGATAAGGGTGAAAGGGGATAGATTCAGGAGTGATATGCAGAAATATTTCTTTACGGAAAGAGTAGTGGATCCATGGAATAGTCTCCCAGTGGAGGTGATAGAGATGAGGACAGTATCTGAATTCAAAACAGCATGGGACAAACACAGAGGATCTCTAAAGGAAAAAAGGGGACTGTTGTAGTGGTTGATATGGAAGGACAGACTAAATAGGCCATGTGGTCTTTTTCTGTCATCATGTTTCTACGTTTCTATCTTTGACTACAGTATTTCCTTCTCTACATTCTATATAACATTACCAAATCCATTCCTTGCTTTCTGAATATCTGTTATCACCTTGCCCCTTTATTTTGTCTTCAGAGTGTGACTGGAGCTGTAACGCTTGTAGCGGCCCCCTGAGCACGGACTGCCTGCAGTGTATGGATGGCTACGTTCTCCACCGTGGTGTCTGCCTGGAGCACTGTCCGCCTGCCTTCTACCAGGATGGAGATCACAGCTGCCAGAGTAAGTCACTGTAAAGAAGGTCCTTGTGAGAATGCCGCCTCCTCTCGCTTCTTACTCTCGTAAACCAGCCTCTTTGCATAAAGATGATAAATGCATACCTTCTGTTTCCAAAAGATTAGAAAGGTAAACTAAACATTACATTGACGCAGCACTTCAGTGTAACTGCCCAAAAGATCTCTGTGTTGAAATGTTAAACTGCGAGCTTATAGTGCCATGATGCCATACCCATTATAGAGAAAAACAGTCAAATGATTTGCAGTTACTTTCTGTGTATATCCATCTGGCTTGAATATACAGAAAAGTTGCTTAGGGCTTCGTTTTTCGTGTTTTATTTTTAAATCTCTGAAGAACATCTAGTGCTACATAATAGCGCTAAAGCATTTCTTTTTCTGTGTACCTAATTTTTTGTCCAAGCATGTGGAAACACTGGGGTATGTTTACAAAGCAGCGGTAGCGGTCTCCGGAGATACTGGCGTCGTGGCTCCATTGAATTCACGGCGCCAGTATCTCCAGAGGTCGCTACCGCTGCTTTGTAAACATACCCCATTGTTTTAAAATTTACTTTGTGTCCTGGAGAGAACGAGAATGGGCTACCGGTGGGTATGGCATATTGTAAAAGGTCAATTTTCAGCAGTGCATCCGCCAAATAATTTGAAACATCTAATCTAGATTTTTCCAATTATTTGTACATTCAGCAGCTCTGAATATATAAGAATATTTAAATTAGGAGTTATATAAAGAAGCTCTGAATATCAGTACTTCTTCATATAAGGTACACATAGAAGTCTTGAATATCGGCACTTATGCAGATACAGATCAATACTGAGCTAAGCTGCTCACTGTTTTTAAATGTCAACTGCCATAGCTAGAAGAATTCTGAATATTCAGCGCTGGTGTCCAAATAGTGGCCAGCACTGAAGACCCGGATACCGCAGCTAGCTCCAGGGCTAGCCATCCATATAACAGTCATACTCAGTGGTGTTGCTGTTTGGATGGCCTTTGGACATCTTGTTTTCTTTCCTAAATTATATGGATAGTTCTCTGTATAGCGGTGCTGATTACCACCTTTATGCGGATAATCTCTGGCTCCAACCCTGCTCGGTCCACAGACTGCCCCGGCACTGCGCAGATAGTGTAAGGCCGCCTGTAAGATCTTCACTGGCAGCCTCGGATGCCCGATTTTATATTTGTTTTTTCTGCATACAGTACATACAGTGGTCGAACACTGACACTTATTTGTATAAGTTCTACATTTATCAGGCTGTGCTCCTGGAACGCCCTGAAAATGCCCCTTTCGTTTTACGTATATTGCTAGACATATAGGGGTCATTGTACAAGGATCTGCCTAGTGTTAGGCACTAACAGTACATGCAAATGTTGGTATTGTCGCTTGTGTAATCAGTTTGAAGGATTTGGTGGCATGTAGTTTCTGTGTATAGAGCTGTAACATTTCTTCTTGCATTGATGTGCTAGAGCTGGCTGTAATCCTCGTAGTGCTGCCTTATCATAGATAGGGTTATAGCATAGCTAGTTCCTATAGGCTCTGTTTGGTCTTTTTGAAGGGTTTTATATTACTGAATAATATACCTGTCAGTTGACACTGGAAGGACATTGTCTAGCTGTTACTGAGGTGACAGCAAAATAAAAATATTCGTTTAAAATTTAATATTTAACAGTATGATTTCCAGTAATGTGTTTTTATAGGATCATTAGGGTTCAGGAAAGTCATGTTTATTGTTTTAGTAATCAAAATCTTGGGTGGAGGCTGTAAGGACCTAAAGCCCTTTAAAGTACTCGGTCATAGCATTGCCCAGTGGACGTAGGCACTGTCCATCACCGCTCTTACCCATGTATCTAGTTTCCTCCCCACACTGCCGCCCGATCCCAGCTGACAGCAGGAAAGGAGAGGATTCGGTGCATGGCAGGCTGGGTGCTTCTTTAAGCCCTTCTTCCTGCTGCTGACATCTCTCCTAATGTGCAGCATTAGACAGATCTAATGGCTGTTCTGAGCTGGGCAGGGGAGGCACCAGTGGGAAGAAAGACAGAAGTACTGGGCCTGCTCCACTGCCAGTTGTGTTCATATGTCAGCTGAAATTAGACCATCAGGAAGGGGACAGAGGGCCAGAAAAGCTGTGTGGGGGAGGGGGGAGACGCAAATGTAAGCATTGGCCTCTGGTTGTTGGAAACCCATGGTAAGTGGATTCTGCCACTTACAGAATTACTGATCCTGCAGGAAGCCATGAATGGAAACTGCGACTGTAGCCTTTAGGACCTGTGTGTACTTTAGGAGGCCAAAAATGTCTGTACTGGTTCACTGTCTTGCCGCACTGGAAAAGTCACCTCTCTTGCCACTCATTGGATAAATCTGGGGTAAGAGACGCCCTCATAAGAAGACTTGTTTCTCGCTGAGAGATGAAAGGGATTCCCATGGAATATTCCTCTGCATCCTCAGGGTCTCAAGGAATACGCTGCAGATCCAAGACCTCTCTTCAGGAACACTGAATCCTAGAGAGGAGGGTGATAACATATCTTTCTCTGTGTCCTGTTGAATGAGATGGCATCCCACTGGACTGCTGGTACTCTATATTTGGCAAGTCCTTGTAATACCCTTTTACAGATTCATTAAACATCGTTTGCAAGAATATATGTGGCTGCTCAAATAGAGGTGTAAGGATTCGTCCACTACTGTCACTAGCACCAGAGTTGATGATATAGACTGTTGCACAAAGGTTTACTGAGGAACAGGCAAGGTCTGTGCTGTGACTGGGCTTTTGAAGCCACTGAGCCGGAGGTTGAGGGTGGTTCTGTGGAGATTCTGTGCAGAGGAGGCCCTCTTTTGATCTTTTTGAACTGAAGCAGTCTTTTCTCAGCTTCATAGTGGTTGTGAAGGTATGTGAGGAAATACTTGTGAGCTAGAGAAGATATACAAGTACAATGCTTGCAGTCGTTCTGGTTGAGATTGGTATCCCAGCAAATTGAACACTTGGAATGTGTGTCAAAGTTCTGGATCTTTCTGCCACACGTTGAACAGGGTATGAACCATGATGTCAATGAAGTTGAAAAGAAAAGTAGAAGAAAGTAAAGAAGAATTCAACAAAAATAATGCCGGAAGAAACTAGCTAATTTGTTGAAAAAATTAGCAGCCGTTTGAGTGGAAAAAATAAAACTGAAAAACTGAGGAGACTGCTGCATGTGAGTAGGGCCATACATGCTCAGAACGTTATACTAAGGGGCCTGTTTACTAAGCATTAAGGTGGTGTTAAGTGCACTTTGTTAACTGCAACGTTGCCCATGAATGTACAGTATGTTAGTAACCCCTTTGCTCTGCAGTGTGCAGTCAGTGCCCATGTTCCAACCCTCCCCTGCCCATTTCCCTCCCCAGCCTTGTGCTAGGCAGATAGCATGGAATTAACCACACACTGTCTGTTTTGTGTTCACACTGTTAGCACAGCTTCACACATGCTGGTTAGTATGCACTCAAGCACACATTGACAGCACAGTTTACTAAACATGACCTTAAGGTCTGAGCTCGGGAAGAGCTTTTCAGTCCAGATGCAGTGGAATGACACCACCCACTTGTATGCCTGACTCAATCCTGTTTGTCAGTGGAAAATCATTATTTACCTACCCGGTGCTAGGAGTGGGACGGAAGGAATTTCAGGCATGCCATGCAATTAGCTAACATAGGTTTGCAAGTTGCAACTCACAGCCATCATAATTATGGTGGGAACGGATACTGTACATTTCAGAGTGAAATTTGTATGACTCTGTGTGTGTTTTGTAGGATGTGAGGATCGTTGCCTCCAGTGCACTGGGCCAGAGCGATGCACGGCGTGCAAAGCACCATTCTATCTCTTGGGAGGAAGATGTGTGAGCGAGTGTGGGAGGTGGTCCTTGGTGGACCGTGCTCAGCGAAGATGCACAGGTAAGCAGACCTAGACCAAGGGAAAGAAGCCAGGCATCATTTAGAAAATGTGGCATCTATACTTGGAAACGGAATTGAACGATTCAGATCCAGGAAAATGTATTTGCATTACGAATTGTCCATGTGTTTATTGATGTGTAAATTGCAAATGGGGAATTTTATATCAGGGAGCCTATTTAATGTCTGTTCTATAAAGGCAACATACAGTAGACGCCTATATGACTTTATAAAATAGGCACCCAGAACTGTCCCCAGTAGCACTTAGATGGAAATTCACTCCTGCTCTGAAGGAGATGTAAATTTGTGCTTGTACTCTATGGGGGTCATTTTAGAAGGCCAGTTCATGCTTTGGACGTCTGAACATAGGCATAGAGACATCCCGAGCTCAGAGACGTTTCCAAAGCCGTTTTAGAAGCCAGCTCTGTGGATGTCCAAGTGTGGTGGAGGTATGGCCAGGGTGTTCCCAGGGTGTTCCCAGGAACTTGGACGTCCCCACCGGATCTTAAAAATGTCCTGGACGTTTTGGCTGAAAAACATCCAGAGGGTGTAGAGAAGATAGCACTTCATCATCCCCAGTAATCAGGACAATCATAATAATAGCAGCAGTGGAATCTGAACCCTGGCTGCCCTGATACTAACCCACTGCTCTAACAATTAGGCTATCCTAGAGGTCCAGGTTCTGAAATACTATTCAGAGGATGTCTATGTAAATCTCTCACAGATGTCCATATTGGGCATGCCCATATTTGTGAAATCGTGTCTGCACCTGGACGTGCCTGCTTTTTTTTTTCAGGCGTTTTGCCTTAGATGTCCCAGAGTGCACCTGGACATCCTTAATAAAATTCCCCTCCACGCATATACATGCACATTTCACAAAATGTACAGAACTCCGCCCCAGCTCCCTTCAGAGTACACCACTGGGAACACCTCGCATGGTGCACGTGTAAGCCAATGCCACCTTGCAGACCACTTGAACTTTCATGTGCAGACTTGGCCACACAATTTTATAGGAGCCGTTTTCTGATTTTCATAAGGGAAATGCTTTATAAAATCACTCCACAGTGCTTAAAATAAAAGAAACAAGGGGGAAAAACCACATTATAGTAATACATTAAAATAAAATTACAGGGCACAGAGAGGTCAGCTCCCAGGTCCCTGGTGAGGTCACAATTCTCGCCCATAGTTTGCTGCTGCTTCTCCTGCTTTCTCCAGTATTATCCAGAGATTTTCATGCTCATTCTTCTGTGGGAAGTCCTTCCTTCTCTCTGTTACTTTTGGGAAATGTGCATCTCGGATATTTCCATTTTGCACTATAGAGGAAGGAATGCCTTTCTGTTTCTAGCTCTGCAGTGCTGTGCTGCATGCAGAGTCTGAAATGAATTGTCACTTTGTGAAATAAACACATACCAGTTGTGGGCTCTGTGCTTTTCAGTACTGCACATCAGCAAATACATAGAGGGTAAATTGAGAACAGGGGACCCAATTTTGACTTATGCGGGCTATGCGCCATGGCGGCACATACTTGCCCACCAACCCCTTTAACCTGGATTTTCACTTCCGCGGTGGCAGAAGTGAAAATCCAGGTTAGCCTGGATGCCCCGGCAGCTGCAGAGGTTATACAGGTAGCAATGATTTTCTCTGTGCCTTAAAGATAGAGGAGGAAAAACTTTGCCTATCCTTAAGGCGCAGAAGGCTATGCGGGTAGCATCGAAAATTGCTGCTACCCATGTAGCCCCTTCCTCCGCCCCCGCTCTGCCCTGAAACACCCCTAATATGCCCTGATTCTATGCAGATAGCATCTGGGCGCGTTAGGGACATATCTGGGATTTTCGAGTAGGTGCCTTTCGAAAATCCTGGATAAGGCCTTTACATGGGTAGCTAGGGAAGAGACCCTTGTAAAGACCTTCAAAAATTGGGCCCAGGATGCCTATGTAAGTACTATTTTATAAAGACAAGTCAGTCTCTATTTGTCCTTATAAAAGCTAGCATATATGGCAAAAAACATGCATTGAATGTAGGCACGATCACTCCTGCACGTCAGCAGGTGTCAATGGCCATGCTTGTTTTACAGATGTATGCGTGTAGATTAAGGTATTTTATCATTTACGTGTATATGTGTTAGCTCTGCCTGCACTCGACCCAGACTGGCCCTCTAACCACGCCTACTGCCAAAATCCACACCTTCATGGCAATGCGCATACTTTTACATAGGTCAGCATTTTATAAGAGGTCATTTATGAGCATCTGTAGCCACAGATGCACAGCAATGACTTTATAAACTACTTCCATACTGTCTGTTATGTAGAAAATAATAATCGATAAGGACCGCAAGATCCAGTGAACCTGACCTTAGGGTCTTTGGTTTTGCATCAGAAGTGAACAGAGTGGTTCTTATCTGAATTTGTATACTGTGTAACATATGTGGTCAGTGTTTCCATATCGTCCTGCTAGACCAGTCCAGACAAGTGGTTTGTGTTCCCCTACCAGGAGATTGGTGGAGACAAAGAACCAATGAAAAGTCCAGGTTTCAATGACATCACTCCCATGCCTCAGCCACCAGAGGTCTTTTCAGTATTAATTTGTCTCCAGTAGATGATGGATGGACTTTCTGCTCTTTGAAGAACATTTTGAAGATCTGAGAGGAAAAGATTAATTTGAAATGCTCATGAAACAACAGCCTGTGGGTTGATCTCTCACTGGAGAGTGATGTGGGAGGCTCCACTAGACTGCGGTCTTGTTGGTAGCCATAAGAGAAGCGAAAATTGGTTTAGCTCTGCACTCTTATCTTGGACAAGAGCCTGTTGAGCAATCAGAAATTGGAAGGATCTGGAAGAGTACAACTGCCTCACACAACCTAAATGCCCCTTCCCTCCTCCTCTGTCCCCCCTGCTCTCTCCCATAGATTGCAGAAGGCTCTCAGAGGGATCTGTCTGCCAGTCACCTTATACACAGTGCTGTAAACCAGAGAAATAGTTCCTGGGGAGTAGAGTGAGCCCGGCATTTTTGGACTGGGGTTCTCAGGGGGTGAATGCCAAGACTTGACGTCATCACTGTCCTTGTTGGGGGCTCCCCATTCCATCTGTCTGGAACGCAGTTCAGCATGGACTGCTGGTGACCATTGGCACCATGTGGGGGTTTCCTGTTATTTTCTGCAGGTGTTAGTAGTGTTTTTACCTAATGTGCACCAGGCAGTCACATGGTCCTAATGCGTGTTCTGCCCAAGCGACTCCAGCGCGCATTCCTTCCCTAGCACCTGTAATGCGTGTTGCACTAATGAACGTAGTTAACGCGCACCACAGTAAAAGCTCAGTTACGTGCACCTTTGGGCTGCTGCGGCCTTAGCACGTGCTGTTGTGATACTTGCCTTAGCTCTCTATGTCTTCTTCCAGGAAATTTAGTTTGACGTGTGGCAAGGGAAGTGCCTCATCTCTGGATTCCAGATTCTACTCTTCTTGCATGTCAGCTTCTGAGTCATCCCTGGAGGACCTGCTTCCCCTCTCTCAGCCGGGGAGATGCAATTAGTCCAGTCTTGCCTGTCTCAGAGCAGGAGGTGGTGGATAGTGCTGAGGGTAAGGATACTCAGCTGGCCAGGGACTCTGGCGATCGTACAGTGGGCCTCTCCCTGTCCTCTAAGAGATAAACAGTGACTATGCTTCCTAGCATGGAGGTTTGTTTCCGTGAGGAGAGCCTCCAGAGTCCGAATTGTCCTCCCTGGAATTCTTTTCATTTTACAGCAGGCCTATTCATTCTGGCATGGAAATTCAGACCCTGCAGCCTCTGGTTTCCGCTGAGTGCAGTCTTGTGAGGGGCAGGCTGAGAGTGGAAAGGGTGCCCTCTGAAGATGGGGATCAGCTGAGTGACTTGGATTGAGATGTTTTGTGGGGATGAAGAAGTACTCTCGTCTTCAGAGGCTTGTGAAGAGACCGATGTTATCCGCATGTTCCGAGGGTAGGAACTGGAAGCGTGGATCCCCGGATCTTATCCACCTTGAACTTGACATATGCTCCATACACAGAGCCAGATCCAAGAGGCATCCACTCTTGCAAGGTGTGTGGAAATCTACCACTGTCTCCCTTTACTGGAGGAGCTGAAGGTTTTTCCTCCCCTATCTTTGAGGCACTGGGGCTAACCAGGTAGCATCAAAAATCACTGCTACCCACTTAGCCTTGGCGGCTGCTGACATATCCAACCATACCTGGATTTTTACTTCCATCGAAGTGGAAGTGAAGATCTGAGTTAAGGGGGTCGGCAGGCAGGCTATGCACTGACGTGGCACATAGCTTGCTTAAATCAAAATCGGGCCTGTTGTGTACAATATCTTGAGAAATAATTGGAAATATTCCAACTGTATGTCATCATAATAGTTTAATAGTATGTTCAAAGGTAAGCAACCAAAAAAAGATATCTGTGCAACTTAGAAGAAGAAAATAAAATATGACCTGGACAGGATTAATGGTACTCTTCACTAATATTTGGTTGCACAACCCTTGACAGTGATGACAATCTCCAAATGTTTCTTGTAGACATCTGTAAGTTTTGTACATCTGTCTGCTGGTAGTTTCTCGGTAGTTTCTCCCACTCTTCAACTGCAATTTCTTTCAGCTTATGAATGTTTCCAGAATTCCTTTTACCAATGACAGATTTCAGCTCTTTCCAAACATTCTCAATTGGATTGAGATCAGGACTCATTGCTGGCCAGTTTAAAACAGTCCATTTGTTCCTTTTAACCATACTTTTGTACTTTTGGATGAATGTTTTGGGTCATTATCCTGCTAGAGGACTCATTACCTTCGGCTCATACCTAGCTTTGATGCTAGATAGCACATTTTGCTACAAAATACCTTGGTAGTCCCTTGAGTTCATGATTCCTTTAAATAATACTTTCCAAGCCTCCAGTTCCTGAGGCAGCAAAACAGCCCCACAATATTATGGAACCTCCACCGTATTTAACTGAAGGAAAGGTGTTTTTACCTTATAAGCTTCATTTCTTCACCTGTAAACCTATTGCTGGTCTGCATTGCCAAAGAGCTCAAGTTTGGTTTCATCTGTCCACAGAACATTTTCCCAGAAGGATTGTGGTTTCTCAAAGGGGAGGTGGACAAAGATCAGGCATGGGAACTTGTCGAAATCCTTTTTAAACCCGGCTACACTAACAACTTTTACTACATCCACCGGTAATGAATTCCAGAGTTTGATTACACGTTGAGTGAAAAAATATTTTCTCTTAGCAGCCCTGGAGCTTCATTGCATGTCCCCTAGTCTTTCTATATTTTGATGGCATAAACAGTCGATCTATGTTTACCCGTTCCACTCCATTCATTAATTTATAGACCTCTATCATATCTCCCCTGAGCCTTCTCTTTTTCAGGTTGAAGAGCCCTAACCTTTTTAGCATTTCTTCACAGGGGTATCCTTCCATCCCCTTTACCATTTTGGTGGCTCTGCTCTGTACCTTTTCTAATAATGCTACGGTATATCCTTTTTAAGATTTGGTGACCAGAATTGCACACAATATTCAAGGTGTGGTCACACCATGGAACGATACAGAGGCATTATAATATCCTTTGTTTTATTCTCCATTCCTTTCCTTATGATACCTAGCATTCTATTTGCTCTCTTGGCCGCTGCTGCACACTGGGTGGATGGTTTCAACATGTTATCCACGATGACACCTAAATATTTTTCTTGGGTGGTGGTACCTAACGTGGAACCTTGCATCATGTAAACATAGCTGGGGTTTTACTAGATGCATAACTTTGCACTTGTCCACATTAAATTTCATCTGGCATTTGGATGCTCAGTCTTCCAATTTATCAAGGTCCTCTTGCAATTTTTCACAATCCTCATGGGTTTTAACAACTTTGAATAATTTTGTGTCATCTGCAAATTTGATTACCTCACTCGTTATTCCCATTTCCAGGTCATTTATGAATATGTTAAAAAGCAGCGGGCCCAGCACAGATCCCTGGGCTACTCCACTATTCACCTTTTTCTATTGGGAATATTGGCCATTTAGCCCTACCCTTTGCTTTCTATCTTTTAACCAGTTCCTGATCCACAATAGTACACTGCCTCCTATCCCATGACTTTTTAATTTCGCCAACAGTCTGTCATGAGGGACCTTGTCAAAGGCTTTCTGAAAATTCAGATACACTATATCAACTGACACACCTTTGTCTACCTGTTTATTCACACCTTCAAAAAATATAACTGATTAGTAAGACAAGACCTTCCTTGGCTAAAACCATGTTGGCTGTCTCCCATTAAACCATGACTATCTACATGTTCAGTAATTTTGTTCTTTATAATGGTTTCTACCATTTTTCCCTGTACTGATGTCAGGCTCACCGGTCTGTAGTTTCCCGGATCACTCCTGAAACCCTTATTAAAAATTGCCATTACATTGGCCATCCTCCAATCTTCAGGTATTACAGATGATTTTAATGATAGTTCACAGATTACTAATAGTAGATCTGCTATCTCATATTTCAGTTCTTTCAGCACCCTTTGATGTATACCATCCAGTCCTAGTGATTTGCTACTGTTCAGTTGATCAAATAATTGTATTACATCTTCCCGGTGTATTGATATTTCTTTCAATTCTTCTGTGGCATCACCTTTAAATACTATTTCTGTCATGGGTAACACCCCCTATATCTTCCTCAGTAAAGACCGAAGCAAAGAATTCATTCAGTCTCTCCGCTATGGCCTTGTCCCACATAGGTTTTGTGAGCTAGGAAATATAGGCCTTTCAATGTATCAAATCTCTTCTCAAGTGCCAAATTTTGTAGGCTTTTGGATTATTCATGTATCAAGAAGTGCAATTTGTAGGCGGAATATATGTAGTTTAATAAGAGTAATAGTAACGGGGAGAATATTCCAAGGCATTTACATGCTTTGTAGACCTACAAACTGTCTAAATGCCGCTGAGCTGGATATTCAGCGGCACTAACACGGTTTGCATCTGGACGTGTTGGGAGCATTCTGGGCTGCACCCATTGCTAACTGAGCAATGGCAATATTGAGCCACTGCCCAGTTAGCGACAAGCGGGTAAAATCAGGCGCCATAAAAGCTAGCCTAACTTTACCCATAGAAGCTAACCGGGCAGCGGCCCAATATCACCGCAGCCTGATTAGCTTCTGGGTTTTGCGGCGACCTGAATATTCAGTGCTGGTGGCTGGATATGGCCCTGGCTTTAAATATCCATGGCCAAACCTCAGCTTCGAAGCTAGCTGCTTTACAAGCGCTGGGCGCCACCACTGGATATTTCCCCCCTCCCTCCAATAATAATGAGATACTTGCAGTCAAGCATGCTTATTAAGTCACTTCAGAGCCTTAAGGACCTTACTGAGCATTAAGTATAATCAGAGCAATATCATGGTTCATGGCTGCTGCCTACAGTAAATCTTGAATTGAAATACAGTCCATCGATTCATGTCTTGAGTAGAACTGAAACTCTCCTACACTGTACTGTACTTACCGGCATATGTCCGTACAGCTGTGTCCGCAGTGCACATAGGGTGCTGCATAGATGTTCAGAACTGCCAAGTTACCCAGTTCCAGGAGGGCTGCATGTCTCATTTTGAACTTACTTTGTAAAGTAGTAGAGTTTTTGTTCCTGAAATCAGTGGTATAGGTCCCATAATGCATCAAGATGGGGTTATCAGAACACTAGGACTGGCTGTAAATCTCCCCCTTGGAACTGGGCAACTTGGCAACTCTGGATGTTAAATCAACTTGCCCTGATACAGACTTCGTTCTGCTCATATGGACTCTATTAGGGAGACACAGAGGGAGAACTCAACCACACCTCTGAACTGCAGCTTGCACAGGGCTGGTGCAAGGATATGAGGCACCCTAGGTGAACTCTCATTCCTGCCCCCCCCCCCATGCTCTCACCCCTGCCCCTGCTGCCACCATTGCCGCACCTCTCTGGGATCTGTAGCAGCCGCAGTGACACTAGAACATCAAAGCAGCACTTACCAGAGCCTCTGAACTGCTGTATGTTTGTGCTGTGCCCTGAAAGGCCAGCCAGTCCTTCCCCCTCTGATACTTCTATTTCTTGGAGGCGTATCAAGCTGGTCAGAGCACATCACCAACAGCACAGATCAGTTCAGAGGTTCTGGGAAGTGCTGCTTTTTCTGTTTTATTGTTATTGCTACTGCTTCATGTCCTGGAGACGGGCACAAGTGTCTGCAGCAAAGTTTGCTGCTCTAGGTAAATGCCTAATTCGCTTAATTAATTTATTTATTTAGACAGATTTGTATGCCACCTTAGCCTTCAATCAAGGTGGTTACGTCACATCACAATTGGAGGGTTACATTTAACATTAGGGTACATGTAAACATTTGGACGGTACACTTAACAGTATTTAGGTAGTACATTTGAGGGTTAACATTTAACGGGAGAGTATTTAATAACTTGGTATGATAAACGTGTGTATGGATGGGATGAGTGCGTGCTTAGTTGGCGGAGGAAGTAGTGTATCTATTTAGGTAGAGGATGCTGCCTGAATGGTAATACCGGCTCTGAGCATGCACTCAAACTACAAGGCTGACTAGATTGGAAGGCCTATATAATCCTAGTTCACACAAATGTTCTGTATTGTTACCCTAGGCAATGAACTGGAGCTGTAATATTTGACAGCACAAGAACCATGACTGTAGTTATTTTCCAGCTTGACTACTCATTCAATTCATTTTTTAAATAGAGGTATTTCCTCATGAAGGGTCGGTTTGTACCATTTGGCACAGATCTGTTTTTCATGAAAACATAACCAGACAACCTTAGCTACCTTCCCAGTACTTTGTGATTAACTTAAACGTTTTGTCTTGTGCAGAGCTCACTAGCACATGACAAGCATGATAGAGGTCCCTGGCATTTTCCAGCAACAAGTCCTCACATATGGGTGACATTGGCGCCAACAGAGCCCACGTGGTAGCTTCTTCTCAGCTTTCAAAGAAAGCCTTTGGGAGATGCACCATGGGATATGCACCCGCCCAAGGGTGCCATCTTGCCTCAGTCTCCTTTTTCCTGCAGAGCCCACCGAATGTGTGTCTGTTTTCCCCAGAAAAAGTGTTAGTTTTTTTCTCTTGAAATTTTCTTTCTCCAGTCATGTACCATTTCCATTTCCCGCCCTCGGGCTCACCTGCTTCTGCAGCATGTCTTGGGTCCATTCTTTTTTTTTCTCCTTTTCCTTTGGGAACTTCTCGACCGGCTTCACGCTTTTTTTCCCTAGCTGGGCCTGAGGTTTTCGATCTCGCGGGGCTGTTTTTCCCACCATGTCCTCAGCCACTGGCTTTAAGAATTGTGACTGATGCGTCTACACCATGTTGCACACTAACCCACACAACTGCTGCCTCCGATGCCTCGGCCCAGACCATGACCCCACAAAATGGACTTTGCACTGGAGTCCCTAGCGATACCGAGCTCCAGGCCCCCCTCCAGAATCCTGGAACCACAGAGAGACTGTGCTGCCTCAGAACCCCAAGGCCACGGGTCCTCCAGCTGGATCCCGGAGGAAGAACCCAAGAAGAGCTGGAACCCCTTGAAAACCACGTCGGTGGACATGCCTGGGAAAGTGGGCAAATCCCACGGGCCCCAGGTCCGCAGTCCCCATCATGAGTCCAAGGGAAAGGAGTGGGAGCTGCCAACCAAAATACCCTCACACAAGCAAAAAAGTCATTGAAAATGCATTGTTGAGTTCTGGAAATGTAGAAAACACTAACAACTTTTTTATGTCGGGCCCCCTCGGCAAGAGAGGGAAGGAAGGAAACCCTTCCCCTCCACTCTGGGAAATCCCTTTTATTAAGCAGACTTTCAACACGGGATACTATCACTTGAAACAGGGCTTTTGATGGGCCCGAAACATGCATGTCGTGTGCCTAATACTTTGGGTGTTCCCTCACGATGGATGTATATCGCCAGTTCCTCAGATAAGTGGTTCTTTACTCTTTCAATAGTTCTGTGCAATTTGAAACTTGTTTCTGTTTAATAAAAGGGATTTCCCGGAGTGGAGGAGAAGGGTTTCCTTCCTTCCCTCTCTTGCCGGGGGGGCCCGACATAAAAAAGTTGTTAGTGTTTTCTACATTTCCAGAACTCAACGATGCATTTTCAATTACTTTTTTGCTTGTGCGATTGAAAGTAGTCATTTGATATATTTTTGAGGTTTTCTCATGTTGAACCAAAATACCCTGACAGGAAGGTCATCCTGGTCGAAGACTCCTCATTGACGGAGCCGGCATCGGGCCCAAGTCCCTTGGTGCCTACACTAAAGGTTACGGAGCCATCTGGCCTTGAGACCAGGATGGCGGCCTTGGAGCGCAGTTTGTCTGCCTTCATGACGCAACATTGGGCTCTGATGCCTGGCCCGGCTGGGTCATCACTCCCAACTATCGGGTCCTCGACCTCGAGGAATTCCCTGGACATCGAGCCAATTCTTGAGTACCATCAGTCTCGAGAAGTCCCTCGACATAGGCCCTGATCTTGGTCCTGGTCCTCAGGCCAGAGGTCATCCCCGATGAGTTGCTGTGACTCCGACCACAGGGTCTCCGGGGGCCAAGGGCCATCAGGCTTGGGTCCTGACTCCAGGGTCCGGACTACTCCCGGCACCTCCACTGACTATGATTGGGAGACTGAGGACAATGAGTCCCTGGGCACCCGTCATCACCGTGACGTGCCCTCGAACCCAACTCCCACCGAGACCCAGCCAGCTGTTCTCGCCCAGGGACGCGGCTTTCCTCAACTTCATGCGGGACATGGCCAAAGAACTGGCCTTTGAGATCGAGTCAGAGAAGGACCTTCAGACTGAGGAACTTGAGATCTTCCAGTATGAGGCCCCTCCGAAAGAGGCACTCATGATGCCCGTTCCCCTGATTCTGTAATAGCTGTTTCTCCGCATGTGGGAGACTCCTGCATTGGTGCCCATAGCGAGCAGACAGCTGGACTCGATATAGCAGGTCTGCTGGAGCCCTGGCTTCCAAAAAGCACATTTGCCACACAACTCCATGGTGGTGGAATTGGCATGTGTCACCTTAAGAGCCAGAAGGATGCACTCTTCTGTACTCCAGGGTAGGGAGGCCGGTGCCTTAGATGCCGTGGGCAGAAAGTGTTACCAGGGTTCGATGCTCATCGACCGGATCTGGGCATACCAGCTGTACATGGGCATGTGCCTGAAGGACCTGGCAAAGGAACTCGCTGGGTCTTGGCTGGTCTCTCTGAGGAATATCTCCAGTGGTTGCAGACCCTGGCCTCAGGTGTCAGAGAGTGCTCCAAGTTCATGACTCGGGCAGCCTATGAAGGCTCAAAGTTGACAGTTAGAGTGGCTGCGGCGGGAATCAGTACCAGACGCCAGACTGGCTACAGTCCTTTGACCTGGAGCAGTGGGTTCAGGACAAGTTGGTCGATGTCCCCTGCCAGGGAGAAAATCTCTTCGGCAAACCCATGACTGATAAGGCTGCAGAGTTGGAGTCCAAGTTCCTGATGAGCACCAGGATCTCCAAGAAGACCATTGACCCTTCCCGATGGAAGCCTTCAGGTAAAAAGTCTTTCTACCTGAAGAAGAGGAAGGCTTATGGAAACTACCCTCAGCACCAGGCCTTCCCAGTTCCCCAACAGGGGCAGCAGGCCAAGGGACAAGGGCATGGCTCTCATAAGCCTATGGCCCCCCAAACCCCAGGTACTGGCTCTAGCCCAGCCCAGTGGGGGGTTTTGACTCCTTGGACATAGCCTCTTTTCCCCCAGGAGTCCCAGGCCAGCAGCCACAGGGGGACGTCTGGTTCTCTATGGCCACTGGTGGCCATCCATCACCACCGATTCCTGGTGGTGAGTGAAGGGTACCTCCTGCACCTGGCACAGGCTCCTCCCAGGACTCCCCTCACTCAGACTTTACTACTGCAAGAGTTCACAGACCTTCTCGAGGACAAGGCGGTGGAACTGGTGCCTGCACACTTCAAGGGCAAGGGGTTCTACTCCCAGTACTTCCTCATACTCAGGAGGCTTCTGGCCCATTCTGGGCCTGCAGAAACCAAATAGGTTCCTGGTGAAGGAGAAGTTCAAAATGCTCTCCCTTGGAACATTGCTGCCATACCTCCACCCAGGAGACGATTATGCTCCTTGGACCTAAAGGATGCATACACACACATCCTCATCCATCCCAACCACAGGAAATATCTCAGGTTTATGGTGAGAGGCAGCCACTACCAGTACAGGGTGCTACCCTTTGGGCTAGCCTCCACACTAAGTGCCTGATGATAATGGTAGCCTACCTTTGCCTCCAGAGAGCCTTCCTCTTCCCATACCTGGACGACTGGCTCATAAGAGGTCGCACTGCCGCAGAGATGCAACATGCAAAAGCGTACACCATCTTCATCCTGCAGCACTTAGGGTTCGTAATATACCAACCAAAAACCCATCTCCTACTTGGGGTTTCTGATGCTAATGGTCTGGCTGCTTTAAGGGTAGCCTTGGCCCCTTCCATCCTTTCAGGGGAGTTGGAGGAGGTCCTCCTGGCCCCCTCTAGGATCTCCACAAGATGGCTTATGCCTTCAAGTGGTGCAGATTTTCACTGTGGTGCACGGAGCAATGAGTTGACCCATTCTCATGCTCTGTGCAGCTTGTGCTGCAATATTTGCTTCACATGTCTCAGACAGGACTGAAGCCCAATTCTGTTTGGATTCACCTGAGTGTACTTGCAGGACCCCACCACCTTATCGAGGGCAAGTCCCTCTCCATCCAGCCTCTCATGATCCGCTTCGCGCAGGGTCTCTTGTTGTCCAAGCCTCCTGTCCGCCCACCAGCAGCAGAGTGGGACGTCAACATGGTGCTGTTACAACTCACTGTCCTGCCGTTTGAGCACCTGGCTACCTGCCACCTACGGTATCTTTCCTGGAAGGTCGGGTTCTTGGTGGCACGCATGTAGGCTCACAAGGTCAGCGAGCTCCAAGCATTGGTGTGGATCTACCCTACACAAGGTTCTATAAGAACAGATTTGTGCTCAGCACGCACCCCAAGTTCCTTCCCAAGGTGGTGTCCCCTTTTCACCTCAGTCAAGAGGTTGTTCTCCCCACCTTCTTTCCACATTCTCACGCCATCAGGGCAGAGTCTGTCCTTCATAGTCTGGACTGTAAGAGGGCCCTGTCCTTCTGCCTCCAACGTACCCAGGGCCACCGCAGAGCTTCACAGCTTTTCATCTCCTATGACCTTAGTTGCCTGGGGCAATGGTGACTCTGTCCATCTGGGTGGTGAATTGCATTGCCCTTTCCTATGAGCAGACTGGGCTCTCGCTGGAGCACCAGGTCATGGCCATGGTGGCATCCATGGCAAACCTACATTCTGTTTCATTGTCGGAAATCTGCTGGGCTGCCACCTGGTCCTCCATCAATACCTTCTCAGCTCATTACTGCCTGGAGAGGGAGTCCCATAGGGAGAGTGCCTTTGACCAGGCAGTACTCCATCATCTCTTCATGGTGTAGGCAACTCCTGTCCTCCGGCTCTTATATGTTCAGGCTACTGCAGTGCTGGTTTCTCACTGGAAAATTGGGCCGATCAGGTGTCTGTCTTCTCAAGGACTCATTGCTGCTGCTCATGGCTCACCTTTTCCTGGTCACCCATGGCTTTTAAGGTTTTTGTAGCCTGTAGCTAGGGACTCCCATATGTGAGGACTGACTTTCTGTTTGTTCCCAGAGAGAGCGTAGTTACTCACCTATAACAGGTATTCTCCGGGGACAGCAGGAATTGGTCCTCATAACTCCCCCTCCTCCCCCTGGAGTTGCTTTTTGTGTCATTTTTGCCTTTGAGCTATGTCATCCTACTGAGGCAAGATGGCACTGTTGTGTGGGAAGGGGACCATGCATGTGTGGTGCATCTCCCAAAGGCTTTCTTTGAAAGGTGGGGAGAAGCTACCATGCGGGCTCCGTTGGCGCCAACGTCACCCATATGTGAGGGCTGATTCCTGCTGTCCCCAGAGAACACCTGTTACAGGTGAGAAACTACACTTTCCTCGAGCAAATATAAGCCAATTCCATAAAACATAAGACACGTACAGACCATAGCAATAAAAGAATAGGCTGTACACCTCTGCTAGGACTACTAGATGTAAATTACATTTCAGCTTTGGAATTACCAATTTCACTCACTCAAGAGTGCAACAAACATCATGAAAACCATTCGGTTCAGACAGTTGTTCACAACTATTCAAGTCTTTCTTTTCTCGTTGCACAGTAAAACAATTTACTGATTTCTGCTGTTAAGCTGTGTGTGCAGCTAATACTCTTAAGGAGGCTTCCAGTGAGAGGGAGCTGTTTTTTCGGAGACATATGTTTCTTGGCACAAGATTTGCTTATTAATGAAGCTTTTTTTCTTCAACCTTCCTTCTCTGAGCTAGCTTGCCCTACTAGATGCTTGGACTGCGACAACTCTGGTCGGTGCCAGCGCTGTGATAATGAGGCATTTCTGAGGAGCGGGCTGTGTGTGCCAGACTGTGGTTCTGGGTCATATGCCAATCCAACAACTAGAGTATGTGAAGGTGAGTTTTTTGCAGATGCCTGACTTCTGGTTTTTTTTATTAGCCATGAGGTTCTATTTATGTGAAGGCATATTTTAAATAGAAGATCGGAATTGTGACTCAAAAGTTGTGATGTACACCTTCCGGGCAGTATTTTAGAAAAGGCTCTGCCAAACATGGAACCTTTTCTAATGTATAAGTAAGGAGGTGCAGGACTGCACGTGTATGTGCCCATATGTGATGCTGAAGCAGCCGTTTTACAAATCTACACATGGTAAAACTAAGGGGAGGCAAAGTATACATATAAGAGCTGACTTTTACACGTGCATGTGGACCATTTTACAAACCTATATGTATAAATGTCGCAAATTAACTACAAAGGCCACTATCCTGATTTAATTAGAATTTGTGGAAAAAAATAAACAAGGAGGGATTAAGGAGGATATCCCCTTAATCTCTCCTGTAAAGGGCTGGGCAAAACAAGCACTTTTTGAAAACCTAAACGTGCCAGTTAGTAGGTATAAACAAGTCCGGTGCTACTCATTTTACTGCCCTGTGCAAATGTGTACTGTGCTGCCCCCCTCCTTCCCTTCCACCTGGATTCTGTTGAGCC
Organism: Ichthyophis bannanicus; assembly: GCA_033557465.1. Taxonomy (NCBI): domain Eukaryota; kingdom Metazoa; phylum Chordata; class Amphibia; order Gymnophiona; family Ichthyophiidae; genus Ichthyophis; species Ichthyophis bannanicus. Next base: position 1,086,632,299 of record CM066032.1, on the reverse strand, counting down.
CTTCATGGGCTTCTCTTTCCTCCTGTCCCCAACAGAAACTTGACGAGTATCTGAACACCATTTACATGTGTGGTGAGGTTAGTTTAAAGCTTCCAAATTTTTAGGGGCATGAGTTTGTGAGCACACATTCAGTTTGGGCACCTTAAAAGTGATAGCACATGCAAATTGCCTGTGCGCACATATATCTGTGAATTAACGAGCACACAATCGATTGTGCATGTTTTTCTAACTTTGTGTATGCAAACACAAATAGTCAAAATGAACACAAAAAATGGCTAGAAATCTGGAAAAATGTGTTTGAAATGAGCACACACCAAAATTATTTTTGGCCATGGTACACCCCTACAAATTGGTGAAGACTCATCAACAACCTTCGCTATGCTGAAGATACCACATTACTGGCTGAAAGTGAAGATGATCTGAAACATTTGCTACTCACAATCAAAGAACATAGTCTCAAAATGGGCCTGCACCTTAATGTAAAGAAGACAAAGATCATGACAACTGGCATAATCAACAGGTTCATCGTTGAAGGAGAAGAAATTGAAATCGTGAACAACTTTAACCTACTTGGATCAACTATCAATAAAGAAGCAGCAAGCAAGCAGTCAAGAAATCATATGACGCATTGCTCTTGGTAGAATGGCTATGAAAGACCTAGATAAGATTCTCAAGAGCAGAGATGTCTCTCTCCATACAAAGATTTGACTTGTTCAAGCCATGTTATTTTCACTAACATCATATGGATGTGAAAGCTGTACAGTGAAAAAGATAGACAGGAAGAAAATTGATGCCTTTGAATTATGGTGCTGGCGGCGAATACTGTGTATACCATGGACTGCCCGAAGAACAAACCAGTCGGTACTAGAGGAGATCAAACCTAAGCTTTCTTTTGAAGCTCAGATGACAAGACTTCGACTTTCATACTTTGGACACATCATGCGAAGAGAGAGATCATTAGAGAAAGACATCATGCTTGGCAAGATAGAAGGTCAATGCAAAAGAGGAAGGCCAGCAATGAGATGGATCGATACAATAACAGCAGCTACGGGTACCAGTCTGTCAACAATGAGCCGCCTGATTGAAGACCGAACACAATTTAGGATAGCTATCCAGAGGGTCGCCATGAGTCGATTCTGACTCGACGGCACTTAACAACAACAACAACAACACCCCTACAAATTTCTGGTGGGTGAATCTTGGACACTTGTGCCCTACAGTGCCATTACTGGGTGGAGGGAAGGGCTGTCTGGTGTACTGTCCCTATGCAAGATTGCAGTAATCTACTTTCAACATAGAGATAAAAGCACTTTGACAATGTTATTAAGTCAAACTCAATACAATGGACTCGGGGCAGGAATTATGCACCAGAAAAATTCATATCAGACACAAAATCCATGTTATCCATGTGTAAATTCTGTGTGGCAGATGCATCCCAGTTAGTGGGTCCCAGAATATTAATATTCTCTGTGAGGTAGCAGAATAGCTTCCAAGCTTTAGTGTCTTTTGTTTTTGTTTTAGTTCTCTCTCCCTTCTGTCTTTTTCCTCTCTGTTGAGTTCTGTTCCTCTCCTTGTCTCTTCCTACCTGCATTCTCTTACGCACCCCCAAACATTTCTCCACCATCAGCATCCTGGATTACCCTCCCCCCAGTCCAGAATTCTCTCTCTCATCCCTATTCTCAATGCTCTTCCACTGTGCCTGATCACACAATAGCTGGTCCTCTTTCTCTCTACCTCTCTCCTATGCAGGGTATTTCTCCCCTTCTCCATAGCTTCCACCCCTCTATCCCTGGTTCTCCTTCCCTTCTCCCTGACCCACCTCTCTTCCCTTCCTCTTTCTGCATCCCTCTCCCGACCCAGGAAGATTCTTCTCACAACCCCTCTCCCATAGCTGTCAGAAAGCTCTCCCCTCATCCTCTCCACACCTGGAGTATTCTTGCCCCATTTTCATCCACAACCCCACCCCCAATACTCTCCACATTTTTGCTTCTTTTCCCTTCAATCTGTAATCTCACCAGCCCCTCTTTCTAGGTCCTCCAGAGCCTTCTTGCCTGACCCTGAGGGAGGCAGCGACCTTGCACAGCTGAGCTGGCTGGTGACTTCAGCTGATCAGGACCTCCAGTCCAAAAGGGAACCCGTCCCCTACCTCATTTACTTTCTCTTTTTCAGAGGAGACAATAGGGCACTCATTTGCGGCAGTCGCAGCCTACTAAAACTGAAGGCCTCACCTTTTCCTTTCTTACCTGTGACCGCCATGCCCTTCATTTCGATGTTGAAATCACCGTGCTGGGAATGCCTGCAGAAGGATAGAGCACAACTTCCTAACATGCTGATTTGTGAGGCTTCTTTTTGCCTCCTGCTGCATCATTTGTTCACACTCAAAAGAAGGCGAAGTTAAGCCACACAAAGCAGCATGCTAGGAAGTTGTACTCTATACTTGTGCAGCTATTCCTAGCATGGTGTACAGCCCTGAAATTGATTGCAAAGTTGAAATGAAGGGCATGGTGGTTGCAGATTACAAAGGAAAAGGCATGGCCTTCAGTTTTAGTAGGCTGATCTGTCAGTTGGTGGTCTCCTTTCCATGTTTTGCCCTCATTTAGTGCAACACAATGCAAATCAACAGTGGTGTTCTGCCTAGAGGCCGTGCCCTCCTTCCCCTTATGTCTCCATTACCTACACTCCTGACTGGGCTGATATTAAAGGGGATGAGTCAGATCCACTGCTCTGCTGAGGCCACTGGCAGCATAACTGTCCCGGGCCGCTACCGTCTCTAAGCTGCTACCTTGCGCAAGTGCATGGTTTGCATAATAAGTTGCATTGACCTTGAGTATAAATCCCAATGTGGACAATTTTGGCCATACACATGTAGCCACTGTACAAAATGGGGAATACACCTGTACATTTTTGACCTACCTAACCCATTCCCTAACCATGCCCCTGGCACACCCTCTTGCAATTCTGCGTAATATGGACACTCATGTGCATATTCAGCCCTTTCAAAAATGGCCATTTATACGTCTGCATGTCTGATTTTCCAGACGGAAAACATGACTGTACTCCTTTACCTAGTGAGCATCATTCATTTAACTTCTATTCAGAAAAAAAAAAGATTTGTTTTGTCTTTGTGAGAGAAATATTACTGCATGGCGTTAACTCTCTCATTTATACAAAACAAATTTTGCATTATTTTTGAATATAACTGAATGTTTTATGAGACAAAAAAAGATTTTGCGTCCCCGTCCTCTGCCATGGAGAAGCAATCCCTTATTTTTTAAAACTGGCAAGGTCATCATTACTTCTCAGAGGGCCACTGCGTAGCTAGATTTGCAGAGCTTTAGTCCAGCAGAAATTGCCAGGAAGAATAATGGCTGCTATTGCAATTCATCTTTAGTTGTCACAGTTTAAATGATTTAATTGCCACCCAGCTGTGAACTGTAGCAAAATTTGCATAGCATGAAATGGACAGGAGAGTGATTGATACAGCCAGGGCTAATGTTTGTGGCTTTGGCTATGCTAAGTGAACCCAAGCACTTCAAAAAGTGAAGCAGTGTAATTTACCTATGCAACCAAAGGACTGAATTAGCACAGCTTTGAAATTTGGGAGCACCAGACTTGAGCCATATTGCTGGCCATTTGTGCATTGTTCATAACACATTAATTCAGTCATCTTTAAAATTAAATAAGGAAAATCACCCTAGTCATTTTCTTCATATAACAGCAGGGGCTTGACAGAGACTGGTAACAGGGATCAGTAAGAGAGGGTGTGCACAGAAAAAAGTTTCAGTTAATTTACAGCTAATTTTCAGGTGTGTTTTGGCTGATTTTCAGACATGTTTTCAGTTTGTTTCAGAAAATCAGTGCCTGTCAGATTTGGTTAATGAGCATAACATTTTTTAATGTGTGTAAAAAAAACCCAAAAAAACTATATGCACTAAGTCATTTGGAAATTTTATGTATGTAAAGTTGATTTAGGGGGCTAGTTTAGAAGCATTTACATATTTAAAAAGCAGCATTTACGCATGCTGTAAATGTAAATGCCATTTTAGGACAGGGTTTTTTCAGATGTGGGAATGCTCGCTGTGTCTACGTTCCCTAGGGGAAATGTGGGGATGAGGAGAGGGAGTGACTTGGACAGACGTACGGTGCAGATGTAGATTCTCCATTTCATATAGGGAATTATCTCATTAGTGGAGGAGTAGTCTAATGGTTAGAGCACTGGCTTGGTAACCAAAAGACCAGGGTTCAAGTTCCACTAGCACTCCTGTGGCTTTGGACAAGTCACTTAACCCTCCATTGCCCCGGAAGAAAGGCCTGACAATCTGCTTCTGGTCACACTGCCAAGAAAACCCAGGAGCTGCTGGTCTTTTGGTTACCAATGAAAAAAAAGTCATTAAAGGGACTTGCACAAACTGAGGCCTGGCATTGCCAGCACTTTTTTAACCCTATTGCTGATTAACAACCTGGCTGTATACTCAAGGTGATAATGTTTGAATATAGGCCCCCCAAATTGCCATAAATGTGGCCCAGCTAGTTGGCTGCCCTCTAGTCACCTTCTGATCAATGAGTGTTCCTCTACTGCCAAAGAAAAAGGCCCAGAGTTTCTTAACCAACAGATAAGAACAATTTTCTTGGCTACCACCCATGTCTGTTGTACCCATAGCTTCCCAGCGACCCTCCAAATTTGAGGATCTCAGCAAACATTTAGACTCATCATATGAGGCAAAGAGGCTAACTGGGCAGGTAATTCTAAAAGGCGTTTCCACGAGGGCTAAGTGAGTTGCCCAATAACACAGGTTTTTATGCAGAGAAATAGCCATCTCCAGGAACAAGCAGGAATGAGTCTTCACATATGGGTACATCGGTACCGACGGAACCTGCACGGGAACGCTCCCCAGCATCCAAAAAGAAAGCCTTTGGGAGCATCCCACATGCATGCGCGCTGCCTTCCCGCCCATTCACTTCCCTCTCATCAGTTTTCCGTTTTCCGCAGAGCCGACAGGACGTATTCCTGTCACTGCAGAAAATTCTTCCTTTTATTCTTAGTTTTTTGTGGTCGCGTCTGCCTTCCCTCGATGCCACCGGTACCGCCGGTGCTTTTCTTTCTTTTTACTAAAAAATTTCTTCTTTTCTTTAGAAATTTTTCCTGTTTAGTGCCTGACGGTTTCTAGGCCACTAGGCCTCTATCCTTCCATTATGGAAAAGCCAGCCACTATCCTTAAGAAATGCTCAAAGTGTGACGGTACAGATATATTTTCAGACACTCATACTTGGTGTCTAAAATGTTTAGGTCCTGACCATTGCCCACTGGAGTGTCTCTCCTGCTCGAGCTCAAACAGAAGAAGTCTTCAGGGTCGAGCACAACTTGATACCTGGTTCACATCGCGCTCGATGACACCAGCTAGAATATCTTCTTTTTCACAAGATCAGGTAACCAAACAAAAGTCTGTAAAGACTAGCCAGTCCTCGAGTGGTAGATCTCCTTCTAAGCATCGAGATGGCTCTGGCCTTGCCCTCGAGCACATTTTGGCAATAAAGCCCCAGCGGGAGTCTTCGGGCTCCAAAGCATTAACGGGGCTCCAGGTTGTTCCCGGGGTTCTTACCTCGATGAACATACCTGGGCCATGCTCGGTGGTTGTGGCCGCTTTGAGCGGTACCGACACCCCGGCATCGGCTATGGTGATGGATGAAACACTCCTCACCGATGAACATAGTCTAGCACTCTTGGCTACTTCGGTACCGCTAGAGTTGCTGCAGACCGTTCCTCGAGTATCGGTATCGGCTTTGGTACCGGTATCGACATCAGCATCGGTGTCGGTACCGTCCATGCTTGCTTCGACAGACTCGCTTCCTTCGATGCCGAGCCTGGAATCGATTTCTAGCATGGAGGATTCGGTACCGACTCATCTCGGTACCGACCTTGGGCGGTACCGAAGACATCGCTTTAAGGAAAATCCGATGCTTCATCCTTTCACATCTTCCAATCCCGATGACTGGGATGAATCCATTGGTACCAAGGCTGAATTTTCAACAAGTCTAGCCTTTATCCCTCATTTTAGAGGGTCCTCCTCAGGGGAGATTTCTTTTCAAGCTTTTCTGCTTGATATGGCAAAGTTACTTGCCATTTCTATACCTGGTAAAGAATCCCTACCAGGGGATTCAGAGACCCTGCAATTCCCGTGGATTCCAAAGGAGGTGATCATGCTTCCTTTCAATCAGATCTTACAAGATCTACTATTAAGAATGTGGGAAACTCCTTTAACGGTATCCCCACATTCTAAGACACTTGACACTATGTACAAGGTGCCACCTTCTCCAGGTTTTCAAAAGACTCAACTTCCTCATCATTCTATTGTTGTAGAATCAGCAATGAGGTGTATTAAGAGTGCAAAGAAGCACTCTTCTTATCCGCCAGGTCGTGAGTCTAGGACTTTAGATGCCTTTGGACGTCGATGCTTCCAGGCATCCATGCTTTCAGCAAGAATTATCTCATATTTTCTATATGGGATTATCTCTTGAAGAGGTCAAAAAGAACTTAAAGCTTTTGAACCCTTTTCTTCAAGAGCATAAAAGAGCAGACTTTTTCATATTAGTCAGTCATGCTCAAAATGTCTTCAGATTTCTTAATCGTGCTTCCCTGGACTGTTTTGAGTCTATTAGCAGAACTTCTGCTATAGCCATAGGAGCACAACGCATGGCCTGGCTCCAAGCTTCAGACTTGGACAAATGGGTACAAGAAAGGCTGGGAAATACTCCTTGTACTGGTGAAAATCTCTTTAACAAGGATGCTTTATTCCAAGCTAATCAGTTAAACACTGATATTGTTGCTTTCAGAGGATTGTCAAAACTTTCCTCTATCCCAGCTAATAAAAAATCTCCTAACAAACTTTATCCCCCTAAGGGGAAAAAGTTTTATTCATCTTCTACCCATCATGCAGATGTTTCCAAAGAAGGGCAACATCATACCAGGCTAAGAAAACCAAAGCCTCAATAGGCTCAGCAAACTCAGCAGTCGCAGGGTTTCTGATATTTTATTCATTAAATCTCTTTTTCCTGTTGAGCTTCAGAACCGCTACTTCTTAACAACAGAAGCATTTACAGTTCTTCTCATCCTTACTGAGAGCTCAGTGATACACTGGCTCAATCCTCGACTTTAGGCATGAATCTCTTGCCAAGAGGAATCCATTCTTTTAGCTCTTAGAGCTATTAAGGATAATCATGCCCTACAGGTAACAGGTTTCTCCTCTTCTTCTTTTAAAGCAAACAGAGGAGTAACAACTAATTACAAGGTATGCTATGCCCTTCACCTTGACAGTTGTCCTGTACGAGGATATCTCATACTTTTGACTGCAGGGGAGCCTTACCTTTTTCAGAGACTTACCAAATTGTATTACTTTCTATCCCTCTTAGTCGAGACTTTCACTCTAAGAGTGATACTATTTCACTGGAGGGCTTACCTTTTAAGCCATAGGATTGTCTTCAATACCTACTCCAGTAAGTGATTTCCATACAGCGTTTCTCCCCTCTGCAATCTTTTCAATATTTCTTTTAAGACCGCTTATCAGACCATAATTGAGTTTTATCACTTCCTAATTATGTCTGTCGGTCCTTTTCCAATCTATAGGACCTAACCTCTTCTGCTGCCTTAATAACAGATAATTCCAAGAGAGGTTCCAAAACCTACTTGGACAATTTATCGTTGCAGGCAACCAGCCTGTCTACTATTCTTAGCCATCTTCAATTCTTTGGCTCCTACAGAATAGATTAGGTTGCACACTGGTAATTAAACAGCCAGATCCTCACCTAAGCAACCTACAACATGCTCTCTGCAATTCTACAAAAAGATCTGCAACTATGGGCCTTTGCCAGAGAGTGTCAGAGCCATTCCTGATGGGTAACTTCCAAATGGTTAAAAGGCTTTGCCCAGTCATGCTCCCACATGACCGGTTTTTTCCTACTCTTACCATCTTCCTTAAAATTTCCTTTTAGGGAAAATGAACCAGGGCTTAGATCACGTGAAAGCATAAAGAACTGTTTAATTCCCTGAGTTGTTCCACATCTCCAGTGGAACTCTTCCAACAGGGATGCATTTCTTTTCACTGCAGTCGGTCCTTGTCTAGTGCATTCCTTCTAATCCCAATACTTCATTGGAGCTTATGCTGAACAAAGAACGCATTATACTCATATTGCCCTCATAGACGGGCAAATATGGTATTCCCTTTTATTGCATCTTTTTCTCCACCCTGAAGTTATAGAAGGATCCAGACTTGTTGTCTTAAGACTAAGGATTTCTCTGCACCCCTTCACGTGGATCTCCATTTCTGGTTATTCAAAGTCTAGAATTTTTAAAGAAATCTAGACCTATCCTTCTGACTAGGAACATTCCACTAGTTTCCATGTAACCTTCTTCATGGTTCTTCCACGTGTAACCAGTAAGGGGTTCTCTATCCATATTATCAAGCAGGTCTTACCCTTCTTGTTATTAAGTGAGTCTCTCTTTATATATATATTGCGACACCCACCGGCTGGGCCAAGAGGCTGACAGCTGATAGGCGGCCTTACTGTCCTTTAGAATAAAAGTTCTTTACTCTGTAGGAATGAATTGTAGTTGAGGCAGGTGGTAAGGCTTTGCAAGATTTTTATTATCTATACAATGGGGATTTTCAAAGGCACGCGGAGGTTCAAACACAACAAATGCACTAGGATAACTTCTCCAAATGAAAGGATGAACACAGGAAAAACCAGGAGAAATGAAAAACAAAACTTTTCTTCTCTGCTGTTCTCTGCACTGCTCCGTGTGGTCACACACTATACTGCAGCAGAATTAAACACAGCTGATTTCACTTTCACCAAACAACGTCTTCACAAACTCCGTTACTCTCAACACTGAATACAGCACAGCACTGCTTTCTTCTGAGTCACAGATAAAAGCTACCTTATTAAAAGGCTTTTAAAACTCTCTCCTGTTTCACTTTCTTACTGTGGTATTCTTGTGAGTTAAACAACAGTCCATTGGTATAGGAAAATCATCACATTCAGGCACAGTGGTTTCTATCTGCATTTCCTCAATGCCATTAGAATTACCAAAGTCTTTCTCATATGTGGGGACTTCTTTTAGCTTCTCCCTCTTTAGAAACTGGTGGAAGTGATCCCACAGCAAGTCAGCCTTTTCAGGTGTTTTGGTACTAGGGGTTTGAATCCTCTCACTAGAGAATAGTCTCTGCAGTGCCCCTAATTTAGAAGCTTCACAAACGTCAGAGTTATCGGGTCTGGAGTTTGCAGCAGGTACTAGGCTTTCAATTCAACGTTTCACAGTAGAGGGGGAGGGTTCCAGCTCCTGCTCATTAAAACTAGCCTTTATCTCTTTTGCCAATTTATCAGATATAAAATGTTCAGTTTTACCTTGAGGCTGTTTCTCTGTGTCAGCACTGGTGCTCTTTCCACCTCTCCAATCCGCCTAGCTGTAGCAATTGTTTGACTGGCCTGCACGGCTTCTCCAATTGTCTGTGCTTTTACCTTTGAATGCTGGCTTTGTCTGAGTGCGTGCCTTTCCCTTGGCACCCTCTCTCTCACAGGCCGTTCTGCCTGGACTCTCTGGTCTCAGACTCTGGTCTTGGCTTTCTCTTGCCTTCCAACTGGCTCTCTGGATATTTCCCTGACCAGCTTCTTTGTGGGTTCTCCAATCGGTTCTCCAATCAGTTCTGTCTCCGGGTCTCTCTTCGGGTCTGTCCTCAGGTCTCTCTTCCTTCCCTCTGCACGTGGTTTTTAACCCTGGCTTCCTGCTTCCTTGTGACCAATCAGAACGGGGGTTAGTCTCCACCCTTGCACTAGGGCGTGGTTTGCTTCCTACAGGGAACTGCCTTTTTCTCTGACGTAGGCTGAGTTTTCCTTGTAGCAGTGCATTATCATTGCCTTCAATGGGGATTTCAGGATTTTCATCCCCTTTCAGGCTTTTTCATAGGGCTTTCACCATCACAATATATATATATATATATATATATATATATTTATAATGTTTATATAAATACACATATCTCACTCTGAAAGATTTGTTACTGTCCATATTAATGCTGTTCCAGCATGCCATAGGGTTTTAAATGGACAACCAATATCTATAGTAATTAGAAACTACCTTCTTTTACTGTAACCTCTTTGGTTACGTTACAGCTGAAGCTCTCCATGTAAAGTCATCATCCTAAGTGACATCACTTAGGGAAGACATTATTGATCTTCAAGAAATTGGAGGCTACACCGCCTACTACAAATGTTTCTTTCTTTCATTTGGATAGAGGGGTCTTAAAGACCCATCCTTTTTCTGTAAACCAGTCAGATTTATCTCCTCTCTTTCCTAGAGCCTTATTCTGCTCCAAGGACAAAGAGCTTCAAACTTTGGCCTACAGAAGCTTTAGCTTCTCATCCAAAGTCCAATCCCATTAAAACTTCCCCAGTTTTTTTCTTCTGGGTTTAGTTCTAGCCACTTAGGCTTCTGACCTCTGCCTGTGTTACAAAATTTATTCCTCTACTTCACAGTGAGGTATTTTTCTTTGAGGATAATGTACTGGCTCTTAGCAGCAGACCCATATTAGCCTCAACAAATACTTTTGCAATACTTTTGACTAAGGTCCACATTAGAAAATTGGAATTCAATATTTACTAACATGATCTACACAAGGACTCCCCTCTAGACGCCTTGTTTAGTCAAGCTGTTCCACAGCACACCCTTTTTAGTTCAACTCCTACCCTCCATCCCTTGGATGCCTGAGGTTCTGGGAAATAGCATGGCCCATTGATTAGATTTGCAACATGCTGGGACCTCCTCTAGGCATCTCTAGCTTGGGAGTCCCCATATGTGAAGACTCATTCCTGCTTGTTCGTGGAGATAGCACAGTTACTTACCTGTAACAGGAGACCTCTGGGAACAGCAGGAATAAGTCTATACAACCCACCCACCTCCCCTAGGAGTTGTTTCTCTCTCTCTCTCTCTAATTTGTCTACGTCCTTCCTTCGGTCTCAGCTACAAACCCAACTGATGAGAGGGAAGTGAATGGGCGGGAAGGCAGCGCGCATGCGTGTGGGATGCTCTCAAAGGCTTTCTTTTTGGATGCTGGGGAGCGTTCCCGCGCAGGCTATGTCGGTACCGACGTACCCATATGTGAAGACTTATTCCTGCTGTTCCCAGAGATCACCTGTTACAGGTAAGTAACTGTGCTTTCTGTAAAATTTCCTGGATGATATGCATGTAAACCTTTGCGTATACAATCGGTATGTGCATGAGTTTATCCTACCTCAGTGAAGGCATTCCCAGGGTTGGGGAGAAGCTAGCATTTGAAAAACATACTTTAGAAAATGTCCATATATGCACTTACAATAAGCCAGGAAATGTGTGTATACTAAAATAGCATGTGTGTAGTTTCTGTGGGTAATTTTCTAAAGGACATTATGCTCACACATTCCCTTTGAAAATTTCTGTCACTTATGCACATACCTGCTGCATAGGTTAGACAGTTTGTTGTAAAATGACCCTCCAGTCTCTGGTCTGCACTGCCTGAGTTTTGATGGAGAAACGCCAGGGTATTTTTTATGGGACTGGATGTATCTTTATCCCTTGAGCACCCTTCATCCCACGTTGAGCACACTGTTCAGTTGATTCCATATCTGCTTAAAATGTTTCCATCTTGTTTAATCAGAGTAATAGCTAATTCTGCATATCACTGGATGGTTAATCCTGTTTTAATAAATCAGTTAAAGTGGAATTTGCCAGCTTATTCAGATAGACACTTTGGTGTCAAGAGGTCAGACTTTTCAGATTGGCAAAGTGCAACCATTGCTTCTAAGGGTAGGTTCTCTGAATCCCCCATCTGTGAAGGTTTCTGAGTGAAAATAGCACTCTGTAAGTATTTTATATGTAATGGGAAGCCTTTCTGTTTGGTTCTGCTTAGAGAACATCCATGCTCCTGTGCTCCATGTGAAAGGATCCATCACAGTGTGGATCGGGACAGTAAAGGCACTGGATATCTCCTTCCTGGAACTACAGGGAACAGCTGTCATGGCGGAACGTCTCCTGTTCCATGTAGTAAGCCCCCCTACCAATGGCAAACTGGTGAAAGTGGCGAAGGGCACGGAAGTGCCACTGAACCAGGATAATGTTTTCAGCTGGAAGGAGCTCAGAGACCAGAAAGTTCGGTTTAAACACAGCAAAGAAAAATCAAGGTAACTAGAATGCTTTATTATTTCTACATTTTCTTTTCAATAAGTATGTGGCATTTTTAAATTTGTTACAATGCTTACAAGAATATTACTAAAACTTCCTGAAGACATCGACTAGAGGGCCCTGTTTTTAAAGGTGTTTTGCCTTTAAGGCATAGACTAGGAGAAAGCACAGCTGCTGACATGGAACAGAGGTTCCCGTAAACAGCAGGACAAATCACATAGACTAGTGGAATCATTGTGCCATCGGCCCTGATCAGACGTGCTTCAGAACCTGGGCTTGGTTCAAAGCACTTCTCAACAAGGGGCAGTATAGGAACATAGGGGGGTATTTTCAGCAGTAGTGGCAGCAACCAGCCCAAGTAAAGCAGTTGGCAGTTGTCGCTTTAATTTTGACCTTGATATTCAATACCGGGGTCATATCCAGCCACTGGCATTAAATATCTGGTGTGCCTGGATAGCGTGTTATCTGACCGGACAGCAGCGATATTCAGCCATGGCTTGGTTAGCTAACCCGGCTAACGTTAGGCTAGCCTTTAAAGTGCCTAAGTTTAGATGGTTTAAGGTAACTGACCAGTTACTAAGTATATCGCTGCTAACCAATTATTGTGGGTGCTGCCTCCTGGAACGTCTTGATGCTATGCAGTTAGCATCAGGGTGTACAGCGGCATTAGGGGGGATATTCAGCGGCCCAAAATGTTGTCCAGTTGAAATTCAATCCACTTTGAGTAGATGACCATATACATTCTCAGGCAAATCAATGCCAGCTCCCTACTCCCGCATGTCTTTTAACTGCTCTCTCAGACGTCTTCTCATCAGTACTCTCCATATTGGTCCTTAGCATATCTAAATTCTGTTGGAGATGTAGTAGGGGCCTGTCCAGAGCCTCCTGCTTTGACACAGATATGTCTGTTCATTTGAAAAGCTACTGGATGTTTTAACATTTAGAAAAGACTGGTGGGGCTTTCAGTGCTTCTCTTACCAATATGACTCCCCTTCATGTCCACACTACGTGCTCTGCCGAGGTTAATGTGGCATACAGTATTTTTGGTCATGTAGGTATGCCTGGGGCTTGAAAAGATTGGGAGACGCTGCAGAAGGGTGTGATGATTTCTGGTGGAAATGATACGGATCATCTGTCTTAGAGCTTAGAAAAACTGAGTTTCAGGCATGCACAGGAGTTGCGGTACAGGCACTGCATTGTTGGGTGTCTCAGTCTATGTACCAAGCTTAGAAGGTAACCTCCTGGGAAGGCTGAAGGATTTGTATGTCTGATTTATCCTGCTGCCTACACAGAATCCCTGATTTTATTCTGTTTGTAGGCTTCCTCTCCCTACAAACAGAACAAAATCAGCTACAGTAGTGGGATCCTATACCAAAGAGTTGTACTGGGTGTGGTTTATTTCTGGATTATATAGAGCAGCCCAGGTAAATAATGTGGGGAAGTTGACTGTCAACTGAGTAGGTTTTCCAGAATTGCTCTTTAAATGCACTGTCTCCTTGGGGCATCATGCCCAGACAGTACTCAGATGTGAAGGTATGAATGGAAGACCAGGTTGCAGCTTTACAGATCTCCTCAACTGAAATGGAATGGAGATGGGCAGCCGTCATTGCCATGGGCATGACTCTAACCTGATGTGATTTCTTTCGCGTATCTGAAAGCCGGCGCAGAGGGGCTCAGCCGGGCAGAGGGGGCCCCGCGAGACACTCCATTCTGCTGCTGCCACGGCGGCAGCGGCAGCAGCCAGCTTTATTTTTTTTAATTTAATTTTTAAAAAAGCAGAATGTTCTTTGTGCGGGGCCCCCTGAAACGCGGGACCCTGTGCAAAAAACATTCTTGCTCAATGGATGGGCCGGCCCTGTTCCCATGATAACTGGGACCTTCCATTTCAAACTGTCCTAGAATCAAAGTTAAACAAAATTGCTGACTGCCTCCAGTGTCCCAAAATGGAATTACACTCCAAAAAACCTGAAACCCTATAGATCTCCCACAACCAGAGACCCCTTGTGTCTCCTCCCGCCCTATTCTAGTTCAGAAGTCTATTCACTCCTGGGTGTCATAATTGACAACCCACTCTCCTTTAGACCCTACATCTCTAAGATAGCTCAATCTGTTAAACCTTATCTTGATTCTAGAGCATTAAAAATGGTAATCCACTCACTTGTGATTAATAAAATGGACTATTGTAACTCCTTGCTAGCAGGCATTTTACATTCCCAATTAAAAATACTTCAACTTGTTCAGAAAACCGTGGTTAAACTCATCTACAATGCAAAGAAATCAGACCATGTAACCCAACTCCTATTTGAACAGCACTGGCTTCTAACCTTCTACCGAATCAAGTACAAAACTCTCCTGCTGACGCACAGTTCTCTCTTGCTACCTCTACTTACAACTCATTCCTTTTTGCCCAACTGATACTCTGCATTCTGCTAACCAGAATCTCTTTGTTGTCCTTTTGAAATCTACTCTACATCTGGAGTCCTCTAGATCCATTGCGTTTTACTTTTCTGTCCCTAGTCTTTGGAATGCTCTCCCAACAAATCTCCGCCTTGAATTCTCATATAAGAAATTCAAGGTCAGAATAAAAACCTGGTTCTTTGAACATGCTTTTTCAGTGAGCAAAGTCTTCAGCCAACCCTTTTCTTTCACCCCTCAATTCTCTCATGTGTTCAGCTTTATGTTCCAGCTATCTTTGGCTGATATTTTTGTCCAACAATCACCTTATTCCTCACGCTTCTTTGTCCTGTCCCGTCTTCTCTTTAGACTCTGTATTTCCAGCTTGCTTCCCTAACTGGATTGCAAATTGCTAAGATGTTGTTTACCATTAGCAGTGTATAAATGTTGCAAATAAATAGATAAAATCTTGATAAAACTTCAGAACCAGAACTTCGCAGAAAATCTGCAACTGAGTCACCCAATAATGCAGGCTCAGCCAATCCACCTCCCACCCAACCTGCTCTTGATGACTTTGGTAGGTAAAAAAGCTCTTGCTACTGGGGGTGGGGGTGGGGGTGGGGGAGGAATTCTCAGGAGGCCCAAATAGCACCTTCTGTAAAATTTACTTAATGTCTCTAAAGATATGAGAGATTTAAGTTATTCTTCTAAGTCCAATTTTCTAAACATTCCAGCAAAATTCTGCATTTATATTTCCTTCATTTACATCTTCCAGTATGTTCCATAAACCTCTGAGTTGGAGCTTCCACCTAAATCTATAAAGCAGACAAAGCTGAAATTAGAGTCCACCTAAGAAAATGAGGTGGGCTGTGGGCTGTTGGGGGGGGGGGGTTAGGACTGGTAATGGGCTATGGGGGGTTATTTATTTATTTAGCTGTATTTATATCCCGCTTTTCACCGGGTCAAAGCGGTCAATTGGGGGATACATTTAACACGAGGGGATATGAGACACATACGCTAATACTTACAGGGAACATGGACAATGGAGGGTTAAGTGGCTTGCCCAAGACCACAAGGAGTGCCTATAGGACTAGAAATCCCAGTCCCTCCGGCCTGAGATTGCTGTCCCCAGGTGGGACTTGAACCCCCGGCCCTCCGGCCTGAAGTACCTTGTCCTAACCACTAGACCACTCCTCCCTCACTTAAGACTGGTAATGGGCTGTGGGCTGATGGGGGCTGTCTGGAAATGGGGTGATGGGGGGTTAGGACTGGTAATGGGCTATGGGGGGGTTAAGACTGGTAATGGGCTATGGAGGGGGTTAGGACTTGACTTGAGGTGGGCTGTGGGCTGTTGGGGGGGTAAGGACTGGTAATGGGCTATGGGGGGGGGGTTAAGACTGGTAATGGGCTGTGGGCTGATGGGGGCTGTCTGGAAATGGGTTGCTGGGGGTTAGGACTGGTAATGGGCTATGCAGGGGGTTAGGACTTGACTTGAGGTGGGCTGTGGGCTGTTTGGGGGGGGTTAGGACTGGTAATGGGGCTATGGGGGGTTAAGATTGGTAATGGGCTGTGGGCTGATGGGGGCTGTCTGGAAATGGGGTGATGGGGGGGTTAGGACTGGTAATGGGCTATGGTGGGGTTAGGACTGATAATGGGCTATGGGGGGGCTAGGACAGGAAATGGGCTGATGGGGAGGGGTTAGGACTTGAGGTGGGCTGATGGGGTTAGGACTGGTAATGGGCTGTGGGCTGTTGGGGGGTTAGGACTGGTAATGGGCTATGGGGGGGTTAAGACTGGTAATGGGCTGTGGGCTGATGGGGGCTGTCTGGAAATGGGGTGATGGGGGGGTTAGGACTGGTAATGGGCTATGGTGGGGTTAGGACTGTTAATGGGCTATGGGGGGGCTAGGACAGGAATTGGGCTGATGGGGAGGGGTTAGGACTTGAGGTTGGCTGATGTGGTTAGGACTGGTAATGGGCTGTGGGTTGATGGGGGGGTTAGGACTGGCAATGGGCTATAGGGGGCTGACTGGAAATGGGCTGATGGGGTTAGGACTGAAAGTGGACTGATGGGGGTTAGGACTGGTAATGGGTTATAGGGGGGGCTTAAACTGAAAATGGGGTGATGGGGGGTTAGGACTGCAAGTGGGTTGATGGAGGGGCTAGGACTGGTAAAGGGTTGGGGGGTTGCTAGGACTGGAAATGGCGCGAGTGGAAGGGGAGGCTTGAACTGCAAATAG
The DNA here is from genome assembly GCA_033557465.1 of Ichthyophis bannanicus. Classification (NCBI taxonomy): domain Eukaryota; kingdom Metazoa; phylum Chordata; class Amphibia; order Gymnophiona; family Ichthyophiidae; genus Ichthyophis; species Ichthyophis bannanicus. The sequence continues at coordinate 1,086,615,458 of CM066032.1, read as the reverse complement.
CTGATGGGGAGGGGGCTTGGAATGGAAATGGGCTGTGAGGGAAGGGAGCTAGGACTGAAAATGGGCTGATGGAACAGCTAGGATAGGACTGGAAATGGGCTGTTGGGGGGAGCTAAGATTGGAAATGGGCTGTGGTGGGGGCTTGAATTGAAATGGACTCATGGAGGGGCTAGAACTGGAAGTAGGCTCATGGGGGGGCTTGGACTGGAATTGGGCTGAGTGGAGGGGAGCTAGGATTTGACATGGGCTGATGGTGGGGCTAGGAAATGACTAGAAATGGGCTGATGGGGGGCTAGGATTGGAAATGAGCTGATGAAGGGACTCGGACTGGAAATGGATGGGGGAGCTAGGACTGGAAATGGGCTGATGGGGGGCTAGGACTGGAAATGGGCTGATGCAGGGACTAGAAGGGAATGGATGCTGGGTGAGACTGGAACTAGAAGGGAGCTGATGTTGGGGGAGGATTAGAATGGGATGGGGCTGGGAGAATAAAATGGAGAGGGGAAAAATATTTTGTGTGGGAGGGATGAAAAATCTACAATTGGCCGGTATTGGGAGAGTAAGTGGGGATTGAGGATGGAGGGGTAAAATTTGTGTGGATGAAATAGGAATGAGGAAAGAGCAAAAGGAGAAAGATTAGTATGTTAAAGCAGATGTAGAGAGAGAGAATGGAAAAAAAAACTAGAAGAGAGAAGAAAGGACAAATGGACAGCAGACGATGGAGAGTTAGCAGAAAACATGAAGAAACCAGAAGAAAGTGGCTGGAGCAATTGCAACTGAAAAAAAATGCACAAAAGGTAGAAAGATATCTCTTTATTTTGAATTTATTAACTGGAATATGGAAGCTCTGGGAAATGTGCATCATTAACGTCTGCGCTTTGTTTGGTACAAGAGGAAATTAATTTATAGTTTTATTTCTACAGTGTTGTTGTACATTCCAAGTTTGGCTTTTGGGGTTCCCAGTTTAATTATTGCCTTCCTGTTTCTGGATTGTGATTCCTTGTTTGGTGATGATCTATGTTCTGCATGTGTAACTGAGCTGAGGTATTCTGTTTATGTAATTCCTATTTGACATTGCCACTTGTTCTCTTTCCCCAGTATTCTCTGAAATGTATTGGTTTAATATTTGCAGTGTTGCCTTTTGATAGGTAGGGTATGGTGCTTTGTGAGTCTTGGTAATGCTGTCAGGATACGGCGGGTTTGCTATGGGTTCTAAATGGGCAGCATTTGTAGTAGTTCCTAATGTGCCTGGCGGTTGGCACTGGATTATAGTAATGTAGAAATCTTTTAGTCTTTCTTTATCCATACACTCATTAAGAGACATGTTTACTAAAAGTTAGTGTATGGTAACATTATGTAAATATTTATGCAAATAAGGCCACTTATGCAAATGAGGCCCCGCACCGAGTCTCCGCACATGGCCCCGCACCCCCCTTGGGCCGCCCCTGCATGGGAAATGACTAGTTGAATATAGTCCGTGTAAAAGTATGAGCTGTCGTTAAGGTCTTGAATCAGAAGGGCCAGTGGAGAGATAAAGAAATTGAAAAACAGTAGAAGAAAGTATGGAGCCCTGCAGGACACCAGAAATCTACAAATGGGGGTCAGAAAGCGAGCCTTCAATGGAAACTTGAAAGGTCTGATTGGACAGGTAGGAGTGAAAGCAGTTTAGTGCCATATCACTGATTACAGAGTTCTCTAATTGGTCAAGGAGGAGGGAATGATCAGTGATATCAAAGGCAGCACAAGTCAAGCTGAATTTTTAGTACTTCTCCGAGGCTGTCAAGGTGTAAAGCAACCTCATTTAAGATGACTATTTTGTGGCCTTTGTATTGTGATAGAAATGGAAGCCTGATTGATGATGGTGGAATGAGTTATTTGCTTCTCGAAACTTTGAAACTTGCTCAAGGTCTGTTTTCTCCGGTAATTTGGCTAGAAAGGGAAGGGTGGACATAGGATGATAGCTGCTGGATAAGGTCCATTCTTCTGTATAGTTTCACCTCAAATTAGATCGGGATTGGGTTTTGAAAATGTATTTTCATTTCTAGATATTTTTGGATTTAAGTATAATGCAGGAGCTGTTGGCCTCTGGTGCTACCTTTCTCTTAAATTTTCCTTGTAAATGTGATGTGAAATATTTGAGTGATAAGTATATTTTCTTTAACACCAGTCAGTTTTCTTCAATGGATATCGTCCACTGATAATGGCCAGGCCACCAGTCCATGATTATCTAATGGATACATCAGACTGGATTATTTATTTTGGTTCTGTGTTCTTGTGTTAGTTTTCATTTGTTGAGGTTTTTTGAGTGATGGAGGAGTATTGTTGTGATCTGATGGTGTTTCCTTTTTGATAAAATGTTCTCTTTTTTATGAGATTTTCTTGAATTTTATGGAAGAAGCTTTATTTTTTCTTGTGAATTTATTGAAGACCAAAAAGAACCTTAAAGTCACTGGTAGTCTTCTGCTGCACCATGCAGAAAAATTGGAGTCTCCCTCCCACCAGGCCCTATATAGCAGGGGCAGAGGTGGACATGCTGTCCATTTACAAACATCAGAGGTAGGCATGGACCATAGACTGGACCTTTGGCTGACTTTTTTCTCTGCTACTGGTCTGCTGTGACTGCTGTTGCTGTGGTGGCTGCTTAAGCCTTTGATATGGCCTGTAAGGTCTCCTTTGTTAAAAAAACCAACAACTTCATTTTATATGGGAAAGGCTGCTTCATGGCTATACCAGCCTGTTCTGTTGCAACCAGTGAAATGGGTCTGGAGAGTGAAACATTGGATCATGTGGAGTATTTTTCAGCAGGCTGTGCAAATATTGTCTGTCTGTACGCATGTTAGTTTGCACATGCATAAGCATGTCTATACAAACATGCATATGCTAACCTCCTCTCCCCACCACAATCGCCAAAGAAGGAGGAAGATGACCTGTGGGAGTCTTGGTCCCGCTGGCATGAAGAGTAGAGCTGTGGATGAGACTCCATGGGTAGAACCAGTTTGCCGAGGCTGGCAGAATACTCCAGGTCCTGCTGACCCAAAGAGAGGGGCTGTAGCTTGCTAAGATTGGCAGTAGACTTCAAGTCCTGTTGACCTGAAGAGCAGAGCTACAGACTGCAGAGTCTGATGGGAGACCCTGGATCCCACCATCCTGAAGAGCAGTAATACGGCTTGTAGAGTCCCTCAGTGCTGCCGGCATCAGAAGAGGAGAGTAGCGAGAGGAGGGTTGAGTGAGGGGTGTGGAGCTTAGGAGCTGGATGAATGAAGGGGCAAAGCCTAGGGAGCTAGTGAGGGGGTTAGGAGGAAAGAAAAAGATGGCCTAGGAGTGGCAGGGTTTGGAGGAAAGGAAGATGAGGGACATAAGGAAAGGGGCTGTAGTAAAAAAGCAAAAGAGAACAGGGGTGGAGCATAAGGGAAGGGGCAGGCTTAGCGAGGAAAGCAGAGACAGTGAGTGCATTAAGGGGAAAGGGAAGGAGTGAAAAGTCTGAGAAAGTGCATGTATGAGCGAAGAGAAAATAGGGCAGTGAAGAATGGAAAGGGAATAGTGCAAGAGGGTGGGAAGGACAAGGACTGGTGCAGGAAGACAGGGGAAAATGCGCACACACACAGCCATCCTCTGACATACCACCACCCTGAGAGACATGCATAGACAGCCACCCACTCCCCTACCCCCCCCCACACACATGCATACACAGTCCCTGACACATGTGCACATACACAGCCTTACGCACGCAGCTCCTGACATATCTCATGACAGACACACATGCATGATGTAGTCCCCAGTACTCCTCATGACACATACATGCATGCATCCCATGACACACACATATACTTGTGCAACCCTTGATACCGTATATAAGAAATGTTAAATAAATAAATAATACACACACATGCCCCATGACACTTCCTGTTACACACAGAGATGAATTTCCCAAATGCCTGGTTCTGCAAATGGGGGAAATGTGCCATTATAGTCATTATTTGTGAACTATTCTGATATGTCCATGAAGAGCAATGTATTATGATGCCAGACTAAGATAGCCCACGCATCTGGAGAGCAGCAATATGGGACAACTGACGGAGGAGGATCAATGACAATGGCAACAACACTGAGATTACCTGTGCAGAACAAAGACCTGGCCATCTATTTCCATATCTTGCCACAAAAAAAACAATGGATTGTCATAACAAAACAAATTGCGATGTAGTGCTGGAAGATGAGCTCCTCAGATTGGAAGGCACTCAATGTGTTACTGGGGAAGAGCTGAAGACCATTTATGATGCGGTTGGGCTTCTGACTGCTGATGTGGATACACTTGAAATAAGAGTCAGAAGCTTACATAATGGGACATGAAGCATATGAAGCATGAACCAAAAAAAGCTGGAGGAGGTCAAGAACAAAATGGAATATTCACTATTCAATATGTTGGGTGTCAGCAACTTGAAGTGGACTGGCATTGGGCACTTTTGAATCTGATGATCAAATGATATACTATGTTGCAAATGAAAGACAAAGAAGAAATGGTGTTGCATATGAAAAAGCTTTCAAGAATTGTAATGAAATGCAATGCACTCAGTGAATGCATGATTTCTGTTCATCTACATGGAATGCCCATCAACACAAATATTTTTCAGAACAGATGCAGAAGAGGACAAGGTTGATCAGTTCGATGGACAAGTACATGCTGAAATTGACAGACATAAACAAGATATACTGATAGTCATGGGTGACTGCAATGCAAAAGTTGGGAACAAAGAAGAAGGAAATTGTGATTGAAAAATAGAAGCTTGGGAACAGAAACGAAGCTGGAAAAAGCCTGATAGAATTCAATAGGACCAACAATTTATTCACTTCAAACACCTTCTAGTAGCACTCTTGGTGAATGTATAAATGGACTTTGCCCAATGGATTCTACAGAAATCAAATTGACTACATCTGTGGAAGTCAATGATGGGAAAGCTCTATAACATCAAGAAAGAAAAAAAAAACTGGAGCTGGCTATGGTACAAATCATTAACTACCAGTATGAAAACCCAAGATAAAGCTACAAAAGAGGAAGCCAATCATGAATGTAGCAAAATATCATCTTGAAAATATTCCACCAAAATTTAAAGACTGCCTGCGAAATTGATTTGCTGCTTTGGATGCAAATGACAGAGAACCAGAAGATCTATGGGATGACATCAGGAAAGTTGTGCTTGAATAAAGTGAAAAGTCTCTGCAAATGGTGAAAGAGCTAAAATGGATGACCGAAGAAATCTGAAAATTGCTCAGAAATGCAGGGAAGCTAAAGTCAGAGGAGAAAGAGAAGTAGTCACAGAACTTAACAGAGATTTGCAATGTGCAGCAAGATGAGATATAGAGAATTACTGCAATGATGCATTCAAGCAAATGGAATCAGAAAATATTAGAGGAAGATCAGCTTTCCTAAAACTATGAGAGTTAAAGAGAAAATGCCAGCCTCAAATTGGAATGGTAAAAAACACGCTAGAATCAATATTGAATGATGCTGAGAAGATCAGGGAAAGGTGGAAAGAATATACTGAGTCATTATACCATAAAGATCAAGTGGATCAACAGCAATTTCAACCTGTAATAGTTAGAGCAATGGACTGGGAAGCCAGGGAACCCGCTGTTGCCTTAAATGACTACTGTAAATGTATGAGCTAAATACAGATACCTTACTAACAGGAACCATTGGTAATGAAAGAATTTGAAGCAACACTGAAACATTATCAAAGAACAAAGCACCAGGCATTGATGGCAATCAGATGCAGCTGTTACAATACTTACAAGACTCAGACAGCTTCTGGCTGTAAAAGGTGATACAACTGCCTGAGAAAATTATAACACAATTGTTCTGATCCACATGCCAGCAATATTCTTTTCTAAATCATTAAGCAGAGGCTACATCCATACCATACTTGCCAAAAATGCAAGCAGGATTTAGGAAAGGGCGAGGAACAAGAGATATCATAGAAACATAGAAATATGACGACAGAAAAAGACCACATGGCCTATGTGGTCTGTCCTTCCATATCAACAACTACAACAGTCCCCTTTTTTCCTTTAGAGATCCTCTGTGTTTGTCCCATGCTTTTTTGAGACTATTCCACAGATCCACCACTCTTTCCGTAAAGAAATATTTCCACATATCACTCCTGAATCTATCCTCCTTCACCCTCATCCCATGTCCCCTCGTAGCAGAACTTGCTTTCAATTGAAAGAGGCTCTCCCCCTGAACATTTATGCCATGGAGGTATTTAAACATCTCAATCATATCACCTCTATCCTGCCTTTCCTCTAAGGTGTACATATTAAGATCCTTAAGTCTGTCCTCATATGCTTTATAATGAAAACCACTAACCATTTTAGTAGCCACCCTCTGCACCAACTCCATCCTGTTCACATCCTTTTGAAGGTGCGGTCTCCAGAATTGCACACTATACTCCAAATGAGGTCACAACAAAGACTTATAGAGAGGCACTATCACCTCCTTTTTTCTGCTAGCCATTGCTCTCCATATGCATCCAAGCATCCTTCTAGCTTTTGCCATCGCCTTTTCTACCTGTTTAGCTACTTTAAGATCATCGGACACAACAATGCCTAGGTCCCGCTCTTCTTTAGTGGACAAAAGTACTTCACCCCCTATACTATATTGCTTCCTTGGATTGCTGCAGCCCAAATGCATGACCTTACATTTTTTAACATTAAATCCCAGCTGCCAAATTCTAGACCATTCTTCAAGCTTAGCTAGATCCCTCCTCATGTTACCTACACCTTCCTGGGTGTCTACTCTATTGCAGATTTTGGTATCATCCGCAAAGAGGCAAACCTTACCCGACAGCCCTTCCGCTATATCACTAACAAAGATGTTAAAAAGAATCAGACCAAGGACAGATACCTGGGGCACACCACTGGTAACATCCTTCTCCTCAGAGTGAGCTCCATTTACCTGTACTCTTTGTCGCCTCCCACCCAACCAATTTCTAACCCAAGCAGTAACTTTAGGGTCCATCCCTAGGGTGCTCAATTTGTTTATACGTCGCCTGTGAGGAACAGTGTCAAAGACTTTACTGAAATCTAAATACACCACATCTAGGGCTCTCCCTCGGTCCAACTCCCTGGTCACCCAGTCAAAGAAATCGATCAGATTTGTCTGACAAGACCTGCCTCTGGTGAATCCATGCTGCCTCTGATTCTGTAATCCGCTGGACTCCAGAAGCCTCACTATTTTCTCTTTCAGCAGCGTTTTCAATAATTTACTCACCACCGAAGTTAAACTAACCAGCCTGTAGTTTTCAACCACATCCTTACTTCCGCTTTTGTGTAAAGACACCACATGAGCCTCTCTCCAGTCCGTTGGCACCACTCCCGACTCTAACGAGGCATTGAAAAGGTCAGTCAGTGGAGCTGCTAGAACATCCCCAAGTTCCCTCAGTATTCTAGGGTGTATCCCATCTGGTCCCATTGCTTTGTCTACTTTAAGTTGAGCTATGGATATGAAATGGATCCTTGAAAAAACAAAACAATATCTACATATGCTTTATTGACTACAGCTAGGCCTTTGATTGCATAAATCATGACAAAACTCTGGGCCACATTAAGAAGTACAGATATACCAAACCACCTGATAGCTGCCATGCACAACCTTTACATTGACCAAAAAGCAACAGTTTGAACAGAACAAGGAAAAACAGACTGGTTTAAAAATGGCAAAGGTGTACAATAAGGCTGCATACTTTCCCAGAACCTGTTCAATTTATATGCAGAACAGATTATTAGAGACAACCACGGTGTGAAGATTGGTGGAATATCCTTCTCTCTGCCCTCCCGATCAACATCAGAGCAAGGGAGCGGGCCAGGTAAGCTCCTCCCCGCTCCCTCATCCCAAGACCAATTGGGCTGAAGACCATGGCAATTAAAAAGGAGCGCATCATAGGTTTGCCCGCGCCTGAGGGCCTCACCAGAGGTCCCTTTGGCATGGCCCTTAGGCAAAAGATCTGCCCACAGCTTAATGCCGAACATCAGGTGAAAACCACACGAATACAGCACAATTCCACAAATCTACTACTGCCTCTCAAACCTGAGACATCACGCATAAGAAAATTTCAGCATCCTAACCAAGACCTCAGGACTTCAGGTCGCCTGCCCTGACAATCTCTACCTTTCTGGTAAGCTACCACTGCCTAGCTAAAGATGAGACCACACATTTTGATATATCACATGGTGATAACCCTTGCGCTGCTTATCCTCATAACATCTGCTCAAATGCTTATGATGCATTGTAACACTATCCCAATTCTCTACAGATCAAATCTCCTGCACAACATAACAGCCCATAGAACACTGCCCTCAAAAACAACACGCAGACTCATTCAAATCAATGCAGATCAACTCCAGCCCTCAAGCACCGGACCCCAACAACAGGATTACCCACTCAAATGTTCACTTATTAATGCACGCTCAGTTCGTAACAAAACTCAAACCCTTGCAGACCATATACAAAACACAGACATCGACTTAATGTGTTTCACAGAAAGCTGGATCACAAGCTCGGACAACGTTCTCTTCAACCAGATGCTTACACTCAACTACATGTTGTCCACTGTCACAGAACAGACAGAAGAGGATGAGGGGTATTAGTTCTGGCAAAAAAGCATCTGAACTTCTCCATGGTCAACTCCTAGTCCTTACAAATGATGGACTACCTAATTATTTCCAATTGCGAACACACTATATGTCTAACGTATAGAAAACCCACCACCAACACTGATGATCTGTTACTCTGCTAGATGAGGTATGTACACATACAGCATCAAAAAACTACTTCATCCTCATGGGGGACCTTAACCTCCCAGCTACTATAGCAAAGCAAGCAAGTAAGTTCTTGAACGCTATGGAAGCACTACATTTAACACAGATAATTGACACACCTATTCACTGCAAAGGATCCTTCCTTGACCTCATATTTATATCCAACACACTGCACAAAACGGCTCTCAACATCCAAATTGTTCCTGTGTCTAGATCCAATCATGCCATGATATCATTCAGTCTGCCGGTCAATAGTTATTTACCCAATATACCACAACAACAATTTAGATGCTGGTTCAATGCATTCAGCACACAAAAGTTCCTAGATGAGGTCTCTTTGCTTCTAGATGCCAACATACATGACAATTTCATCAGCTCATGGAACTTTGTAATTAGTAATGCAGCAGCATACAAGGGAAGACAAGTAACAGATCATCCCAAATCCACACCCCACCCCTGGTACTCCAGGAGTCTTTTCCAGCTCAGATGAAAGCTCAGACTGCTAGAAAGAAAATGGAAACAATCACAGGATTCAGCTATCAGCAACAACTCCATGCCATGCAGATAGAATACAACAATCTATGCAACAAGTGCCAAAAGGAATACTACACAAACATTCACACAAAGTCCCTCAGTCATCCGAGAGAACTATTCTCAATTGTGTCCCAATTCACTAGTGTCCCTAACTCAACTGATGCAACAAACACGAAAATGCAACTTGATCCACAGGAGATGGCTGACTTTCTCTCTAACAGACCAACAACTCCACAGCACTATGACGCACCACAACAGGACAACACAGATGGAATTCACTTATGGCACATGTTCAATCTGATTTACAAGAGAGAACTCACAGATATCATCAACAGGATCAATACCACAACATCACCATTGGATCCATGTCCAGTCTCATGGTTAAATTCCCTCTGCAATGAGTTCACTTAGATTATCCTAAAGATAGTTCACACATCCCTCTCCCAATGTTACTTACCACCAGTGCTCAAACAGGCATCAATTCGACCTACACTAAAGAAGCCTTCTTCAGACACATCTCTTCCCAGCTCTTACAGATAAATCACCAGCTTCCCATTCTTCACTAAAATAATCGAGAAAGCTGTGTACAACAACTTCAAGACCATGTTGACTCTTATTCCCCATTGGTATATGGAGGAGATGCAAGATGTTTGCACACTAAGGAGCTAAAAGAGAGAGACACGGCACTAAATTATAACTCATTTTTATTTTGTTATAAACTGTATTATGGTTCTTGCTTTTTCTTTTTGAATATATATTTTGCATCCACAGAACCCCCTTCAACAGTGGGTGCAGAACAGAACCAGGACGTTCACCCACAAAACTCAATATCTTAAAAGAAAATCTGATTCTGATCATCTCACTAACAACAGCAAACATTCTCCAGTACCAGGCATATTATGTACTAAAACAAAACCCTACAACAAAGTCACTGAGTATCTATAGAGCAAATCTACCATACCATATCAGCACCAACTTCCAAAACTCACATAAGGAGCCCATCCAAAAAAAGCATCACTGTAAATACTACAGTGAGCCTTGGAACATCCAAACACCTATTTGAAAAGCTGAAGTATTCAGATTACTATAGTACAGATCCCTACGTACAAACTCCATGTTAACAGAACACCTGGTTGGTCACACACTCATAACACAGACTCTCATCAAGTACAAAATAAGTAACTACAACCTAAAATAAAAATATGTAGACAAAAATTAAACTGAAACCCCAAGAAGCCAGACTCCGCATGCAGTGCAACATCAGATAAATAAGAGCTGCAGTTCCCCATACTGTGTAAAATATAAAGACAGCACAAAGTCCAATCACTAAAATGAAAAGAAAATTATTTTTTCTACTTTTGTTGTCTGATCATTTTATTCTCTGATCATGCTGGTCCCAATCTGAGGCTTCTGCTTTCCTGTCTTTTAGCTCTCGTTCTATGGTCTGTGGTCCATCTGCCATTTCCTCTCTCTTCTTTTGTTTTCTTCACTTCCTTCCATCAGCCTATTTCCAGTCCCAGTAACCCTCCCCAGTATCAGCCATCTTTCCAGTCCTCCCCTCCCAGTACAATATCAACCACCTTGCATTCCCAGGACTGCCTCTGGTGTCCATTCCCTTCCAGTCCCCCTCCTTCCCCACTGTCCATCCCCTTCTAGTTCAAATACCATCCCAGGTATCAGTTCATGTCCACTCTCAGTGCCACCCCCCTCTCCCGTCAGCTGCCTTCCAGTCACCCTACCCTCTGTCCAACCCCCTTCCAGTGCCATTCCCACATGTCAGCTCCCTTCCAGTCTACTCCTCATTACCCAGCCACCTACCAGTCCCATCCCCACGTATCACCTCCCTTCCTGTCCCCCTTCAGTACCATCCCTAGGTGTCACTCCCTTCCAGCCCCCTTCCCCCCCTGTGTCAGCTCCTGTCCTGCCCCCTCCTTCCCCTGGAAGACCCTCTAAGCATCTGCTCCCTTCCGGTCCTCTTCTACGATCCCCCCGCATCAGCCCATTTATAGCCCTAGCCCCTAGTTTTCTTCCAGGGCCAGCAGCACTCTCCTCCCCTCCCCCATTAGCCCATTTCCATTTCTAGCCCCCAGTCTTCTTCCAGTGCCAGCAGCTCTTTCCTTCCCTTCATGAGCCCTTTTCCAGTCCTAGCCTTTTCACAGTCCTATCCCCCTTATCAGCCCACTTCAGTCCTAGTCCCCCCAATCAGCCCATTACCAGTCCTAGCTCATTTCCAGTGCTAGCTTCCCGATCAGCCCATTACCAGTCCTAACTCCCCCTGATAAGCCTATTTGCAGTCCTAGCCCCCCTAATCAGCCCATTTGCAGTCCTAGCCCCCCCCCCCCGATCAGCCTATTTCCAGTTGTAGCCCATTTCCAGTCCTAACCCCACCTAATCAGCCCATTACCAATCCTAGCCTCCCTTTATTTATTTATTTACATTCTCTTATATACCGTGCTATTCTGCATCAGTGCAGTTTACATTGAACAAACTGAAATTACATTGAACAGGGCATTATAACTTGGAGATAACTATTTTACAGGGAACATGGGCTATGGAGGGTTAAGTGGTTTGCCCAAGACCACAAGGAGCACCTGTGGAACTAGAAACCCCAGTCCTTCCCGGCCCAAGGTTGCTGTCCTCTAGTGGGATTTGAACCCCCGACCTTCCGGCCTGAAGTACCTTGCCCCAACCACTAGGCCACTCCTCCACTCCACGTGAGACAAGAAATGCCTCGTTTACCTTCAGCGTCTGCGGGCTCAACTTTAACAGAGCCATGGGAAAGAAGAGAAACGCTCTCCCTTCTCGCGGCTCTGCAAAGGTGAGCTGGGGTGCCTATAAAGCGATGGTAGAGCTCTTCCGGGGCAGCTGGGGGGCTGCTGGCCACTGATTCTGCTGCTGCCGAGAAGCAGCGGCAGCAGCTTGTCAGCCCTTTTTATTGTTTAAATTTTGAAGGCCTAGTGAGGAGGCGGCCTTTTTGGGGGAATATTTTGCTGCCCTCAAAAGGTTGCTGCCTGAGGCCACCTCCTCACTTGGCCTCGTTATAGAGCCACCCCTTCCCATTGGACTCGCAACAGCATGGCTTTTGCCCTCAGCATGGCATTGACACGTTATTCATGGATCTCTTCAACTGGCTCATCATAGGTGTGGACAAACCTCAACAAGGATTTGTGATGGTCTTCCTGACATCAGTGCAGTGTTTGACTCAGTAGCACATCACACCATGATATGCAAACTTAAAAACATAAGTCTCATCGACTGCACCTTAAAAATGGTTTGCATCCTACCTCTCAGATAGAACCATGCAAGTAAAAGTCGGACCCAGCATCTCCAAACCATTCATCCTAACACAAGGTTTTCCACAAGGCTCGGCCCTGTCTGTCTTACTATTCAACATATACATACAGCCCATCTGCAACCTATTAAGAAAACTGAACATACACTTTCACCTCTACGCAGATGATATCATGTTCTACATGCCATTCAATACCTGCAATCCGGATTTCACTATGATATCTGATGTCACAAATCTCCTTGCTCACCTTAATTTTACAGTGAACAAAGACAAAACAGAAGAATTACTGATATTCAGAGACCAAAATTTCAAACCACCAGACAAGCTCACGTTACGTGCTGAAATTACCATAAAAAAGGAAATCTAAGTACCTTGGCATAATGATAGACAGCAATCTTAACATGATTGCACACATAAGGAATGCAGCTAAAACAGCATATTGGAAGCTTAGACTCCCCAAACCTCTGTGCCCTCTCCTACAAGACAACGACTTTAGGTCGGTTTTTCAAGCAGTCATTATACCCCACCTTGACTATGGTAACATCCTATATCAAGGCTTGACAAAGCAGGTGCTATACCCACTCCAGCTTGTACAAAACACAGCTGCCAGAATCCTTACAGGAACATCAAGTCATCAACACATAACTCCAATACTCAAAAGCCTGTACTGGCTCCCAATTGCCCAACAGATCAAACATAAAATCATAACTACCACCTACAAAATCGTCAACAACCTCTCTGTCACATGTCTCAAGGATCAAATCACAAGAGCATCCACGACAACACCAAAGAACTGTAACCCACAATCTCCTGGCCATCCCTCCACTCAAGACAAAACGCATACAACAAGCAAGCAACAGGGCCTTCTCGATATATGCCCCCATGATCTGGAACTCTCTACCCGAAACCATTAGATCTGCACAGTCCACCAAAGATATGAAGAAATTACTAAAAACGCACCTTTTCATAGAACATTTTGGGCTAAATGACATTACTTAAGTGTATATACAATAACTACCAATGACCTGTTAACTTAAACATAACCCCATATTTATCTCCAAATATCTCCCTTGTTTTATGTAAAACAAATCTCCAGAAATATGTGCTGCTGTTCACTGTAAACCGCTTTGGTATAAAAGCGGTATATAAAAACTGTTAAATAAATAAATATTGCTAATGATACCATGTTACTAGCTAAAAGTAAAAACAATCTGAAGCATCTGCTTATCGAAGTCAAGGAACATAGTCTTAAAATGCACCTGTACCTTAATGTAAAGAAGACAAAACTCTTGACAACTGGCAAAATCAATAATTTAATCATTGATGGAGAAGAAATAAAATTAATATATAACTTCAGCCTGCTTAAGCCCTTAATTAATAAGAAAACATCAAGCAGTCAAGAAATCTGATTATGTATTGCTGTTGGCAAAATGGCTATGAAGTAGCTAGACAAGATTTTCAAGTGCAGAGAAATGTCTCTGAGTACAAAGATTTGACTTGTCCATGCCATGGTATTTTCAATAACGTTATGTAGATGCAAAAGTTGGACTGTGAAGAAGCAAGACAAGAAGAAACTTGATGCCTTGAAATTATGGTGCTGGCGAAGAATACTGCATAAACCATGGACTGCTCAAAGAAGAAATTAATTGGTACTGAAGCATGTTGTTGACTCAATGCTGACTCCTGGCAACTCATCCCCTGAGTTCTCTTGGTAAGGTGCACCCAGAAGTAGCTTACCAAGCCTTTCTTCCACATAGTAAGCCTACAGCACCTGATATTCCAGGGTGGTCTCCCACCATCCAAGTACTAGCCAAGCCTGGCCCTGTTTAGCATCTGAGATCAGAGGAGATCAGACTAATTCAGGGCAGCAAGGTCATATGGAGGAGATCAAACCTAAGCTTTCCTTGGAGGCTGAAATGACAAAACATCAACTGTCATATTCTGGATGCATCAGGTGACGGGAAAGATCATTAGAGAGACATCATGCTTGACCAGATTGAAGATCGATGGAAAAGAGAAAGACTGACAGTGTGATGGATCGATGGCAATAATATCAGCTATTGATGCCACTCTTAACTGTTAGCTGCCTGACTAAAGATCAAACACAATTTAGGAAACCATCTATAGGATCGTCATGAGTCAACATCGACTCAGCGGCCCATAACAACAATATTAAACTAAGCATATTGCAAACAGGTGTTTGCTGGTACAGGGCTCGTCAGCCATCTTGTTGTGAATGTCTTCATAGAAGCCTAAGGCTTCAGTCCAGGCCAGCCTTTTAGGCTGATGCAGAAACTATGTGTTAAGAGCCCTCTGCTAAACTCAGTGCAGGGTTTCCCAATCCAAATTTAAATGAGACGTTTTGCTGCCCAGTGTTATAAGCAAACAGCATGCAAATGAGTTGTGCACAAAATGTCTGCACTAAAGAAGGTGAGCAAACCAGACAATTGCACATTAGCAGCACCTATAACTTGTGCACAGAAGAAAACAGTTAGCATTCCAGCACATGTGCATGAGTGCCAATCTAGCAGATAAACCGTAATGTTATTCTGCGCAGAAGTTCTTCTCAGAATAATATCATTGTTTATAAACACTAAGGGGTATGTTTACTAAGCAGTCTTAACGTGCGCCTGGCGCTAGTGTGCATGCTGCCATAAAAGGAGTGGGCGTTTCAGTCTTATCATAGCAAAACGGGATTATCACGCGATAACGTGTGCTGCGCACATTATGGTGCGAGACGCCGCTAAGCACGTTAATGCGTGGTAATCTTAAGTAGGCACACTGACATCTCAACACAGAAACAGAGGTGTGGCACAATGGTTAATACACTGACCGATGGTACCGGGTTCATGAGTTCGATCCCCCAGTGTGCCTAATGAACAAGGCTGGCTGAGGCATCTCCCTTTACGTTTAAGTAGTGCTTTTTGAGGCATTGTAGGTTTATTTTAATTAGTGCTGCCAGCAAACACATCCTCACAGTGGCGTAACCTAAGGTGCCACATAAGGCACCCTATAAGGCACTCCAGAGGGCACATTATAAAGTGCACAGTCCGCCAAGGCACCCTACAATGTCCCCTATAGGGCGCTTTATAGGGTGCCTTATAAGGCGCCTTATGGGGTGCCCCATAAGGCGCCTTATAGGGCGCCTTATGGGGCACCTTAAGGTTACAGTACTCTGAGGGTGTTTTTGCTGGCAGCACTAATGTACATTAAAAAAATTGACAATGCCTCGGACAGCCCTATCAAATAACCCCACTGTGGGTTCGTACCCATGACCTCTGGCTCCACAGGCAGTGAAGTAACCAGTGGGCTACAGCTCTACAGCTGCTAACAAACCCCTGGCTGGCTACAGAAGGACTGCACATCACCACACAACCATTCTGCTGTGGTTACCAGGATAGGGTCAACCCACCCGTACCCATGATGCACAGCACATGCAAATCAGTCTAAAGATGATCACAAGATGGGGTATGCACCCCACAGCACCTCATCCTGGTAGGGGGTGCCGACGGTGTGTGTTAGTGGCACAGAGTAGCTACAGACCGTCACATTGTGTGGGTACTGTGCCCACCCTGAGGGTGAGGTGGGGCGCCCAGCACCAGGTCCGCAGCACCTTCCATGGCTGAAATAGGCCATGTTGCAGGTACCCATCAGTGCCAGTGTGTGTGATAGGTAGTTCCTGCAGACACACCTAGGATGCATTAGTGTCCATCTGTAATTGTCCATCAGATCTAGCCCTTATGGGCTATGATGCACCCAGAATAGTGCATATGCTGTGTTGGTGCCATGGTAACATGATGTAGGTGAAGGGGGGTGTGTGTGTGTGGACCCATAGACGGATTATGTACCACCACCCAACCTGCCCTCTGTGGCTCAGGGTGGGAGACAGGATCCCCCACCAACAGATCCACATTCTACCTCCCTGCAATGGTGGCAGTAGAGGGGGGCCATCAACCCCAGTCCTGCTGGGGAACAGACACCCTACAGGGCAGCCAATGCAGAGCTGTACACATCCATAAGGCAATGGCAGAAAGACAGTAGGCCTGGAAATGCTCAGCTGCCCCCCACCACCATCTGACATTCTCCAGCAGCAAGCACAGTGAGTCACCAGCCACTGCACCCTGCAAGGTGTTCCAGCCATACACATATAACTGCAGACAGTCTGCTAGCTAGTTCACAGTGCATGTTCCTGGAGGAGATGTGTGCACCCAGAACTGGGATGTGAGCACACCCACCAAGCAGATAAGTCAGTGGTTAGGTCCCAGAAGAGAGAACTCATAAATATCACTGGGGAAAATACTATATAGCACTATGGGGGAGCCTAACCATGCCGTGATCACTGCTCAGTCATGGTGAGAGTGACCTCCCAGCAGGACATGCTGTGGCCACCCTGTCTGTGCAGGTTGTGGCCGGGCACAACATTGTCCCAGCCATTGCCCTGTGTCCTGTGCTGCTGCATCCAGGCCAGGCCACCCTGTCCAGGCTATACCCACGGTACCTTGCTCCTCATTATGCACATTGGCAGGCCAATACTGGCAACAGTGCTAGCAGTGTGGGCTGAGGAAGGTGTTAGCAGCCACCACACACTGGATAGACAGACACACACTCCCCACACCTATGCCAGCATTGTGCAATTATAGAGGCTTTTGGCAGCCCTGGCCACCGCACCAGTCCTGGGCACAATGCAGGCATGGCTATGGTACGCAATACTGTTGGGGTCACTCCCCAGGGTGGTGAATACTGTCAGACACCAGACCTGAAACACACTCCACAGATCAGAGAGGTTGCTATGATACAGCTCAATGTGCAGATTGTGCTTAACTTAGGGATTGCTATCTGCCAGTAATCATAGCAGCCGTATAATATATGTGTACCGTATTCCCAGGTTTAGGGTGGCATTGCTAAGGTATGCAAGTGCTAGTATTGGGAGATGCACGCAGGGCCCAACATCCTGCCTCTCCAGGAGGCTTTGGATAATGGAGCCTGTGTGTGCGGGTGTGTCTGCCCCTGTTGGCCGCTGCTCTAGGGCAGAGGTGCCCAACTCCGGTCCTGGTGGGCCAAACACTGTTCAGGTTTTCATGCTGTCCCTAATGAATATGCATGAGATATATCTGCATACCATGGGGGCGGTGCATAGAAATGCAGCACAGCCATATGTATTAGAGGCAGCATGGAACCGGAATGGTGTTTGGCCCTCCAGGACTGCATTTGGGAGACTCTGCTGTAGGTAATGCGCATGTTGATGGTGTTTGTGCTCTGTAGGGTAAAATGTAGGTGTTTTGGGCATGTTGACATCATCTGCAATAAAGGTTCTGTCTGTATTACCATGTTTTAGTAGTGGGTAAAATATGGGGACTGGGTTGGCAGGAACCACAGCTGGGACTTGAACCTGTGACCTTCTGCTCCTGAACATACTGGCTGTGTGCACTACCGTGTTGCCACAGAGACAGTGCATTCCCTGGTGATACCATGACTGTTTGTCAGACAGGGCCTGTCTGTTGCAGTGCATGGCACCCACCTACACAGGGCTAGGCCATGGTCTGCTCTGGGCAGCTACCACTGCCCCCTCCACCACCAGTATCCCTCTGCCACCATGCTGACATGCCCTTCCGCTGGTGGTGCGCAGTGTCAGGCCATCCAGTGTGCGGGTAGGCGGCTGCCTATGGTGCGGGTTCCTGGGGTAAGGGTGTCTGCATAGCTGTCCACGCTTCCCCCCAGCACCGCCTGCCAATGTTCTGTGCCCTTGGGGGTACCTGCTGGGTACTATCCCCTTTGATACTGTGGGAAACACACTCGTGCCCATGTTGGGCCCTCATCAGTTGCTGTCTGGTGGCTCTACTGTTTAAGCATTCCTATGGGCCACCTAGGCATCACCCTAGTCCGCACTGTTGCCCAGCTGCACCACAGCATGTGCCGCCTGCAGCCCTCTTTGTCCCCCTTTTCCAGCATCTGTCCAGTTTCCCATTCCGATATGCCCACCCTGCTGTTGCGGAGCATGTGCACGCCATAGGAAACCTGTCCAATGGAGAGGGAAAACCCTGATCAGCGCAATTTTACTGTGGGCTCATTCACCTTGTATGGGGACGGAGCATAGACCCTTCCAAAATTCATCTTTTTTTTGGAGCTTTCTCGGGAGTGTTGTTTGATATTTCCCATTGATATCACTATTGGCCAGCTTGGTTATGTTTTTATTACATTTTCTTCTGGTCATTGTCACTGTTTATTTGCCCTTTTGTTCCTTGCACATGTATCACACTTATCACTTTTTGTGGGGTTCCCTGGTTTTGCTGTACATTGCTGACGGAAATGGTTTCTTTTCCCTTTAAATCATCTCTAACGCCAGGGTTTCACTGGCGTTAGTTTTCAGCCTCGGATTTCACAGCGTTAGTGTGCAGGGAGCCTCTCCTCTCCCACTCTCCGCCCATTGACCCTCTCTCTCCCCGCCCCTGGGGAGCCTTCCTCCGCCCTCCGGGAGCCTTTCTCTACCCTCAGAGCTCATTTGCGCCACTGCGCACGTCATCGCGCGCTAAGGTACCTCAGCGCCCGATAAAGCGCCATTATTGCGCGATAAGGTCGCCGGGCGCACATTAAGATAGTTTAGTAAACCTACCCCTAATATTATTCTTAACAGAAATAATATTGATGTTTCTGCACCTGAGCGCATTCTAGCACATGTGCTAACATTTTTTCACACCTTTCTTGCTCTTTTTTTCACCGTTCCCTTCAGCATATCCAGAAAAGGGTTGTGGGTACTGTACGCTCAAGATAGAGAAGAAACAAGCATAATTTCCTCATCAGCGTTGACCTTAGACCTATGTGCTAACCCTTTACACCTCCTCAAATCAGCTTTGAGCTCAGCATTCTGGTTTTCTGTGCACTTCTCTGCATTTGCACCAAATAGCACATTTAAATCCATGGTAACAGAACAATTAGCTATGTACTACTGTCTGTGCAAGGCTTTTATGCATAGTTAGCTTGTCTGCAAAACTCCTTTCTGCACTGGATTCTGCACTGGATTCTGTATTTCCACTAGTTTTGATATCAGGTTTTGCCACATTCAGCTTTGAAGTTCTTGGAGAAGCCTGTTTATCAGCACAATTTTCGACCCTTTTGGGGCATCTGTGTACAGCAGTAGTCCAAAGATGTGTGCCCTGAACTCCTTGTCATCTTGGAGGGAGAAGGGGATCTCCTTGGCCATCCTCCAAGTGCTCTAGTACAGATGTGCTTCAAGGCAGCATAGGAGGAGAGTTCAAAGGGTGAGG
Organism: Ichthyophis bannanicus; assembly: GCA_033557465.1. Taxonomy (NCBI): domain Eukaryota; kingdom Metazoa; phylum Chordata; class Amphibia; order Gymnophiona; family Ichthyophiidae; genus Ichthyophis; species Ichthyophis bannanicus. The sequence continues at coordinate 1,086,595,556 of CM066032.1, read as the reverse complement.
ATATATACAGACTGAGGGATCAAGACAGCAGAGGTGGCACTGGCCAGGAGGGATGGGTCCTACAGCTTCCTTGCACACTGAACAACTCATGCCTGCTGATGGCTCTGCATATGTGCTTCAATCTCAGGCACTAGACATTGGGCCTTGAGGATGAGATTGCCATATGCATGCCATCTGAAATCAGCTTTATTATTATCAGCTACTGGAAGAGGGTACAGAGAAAGAGAGAAAAATAAAGAAGGGGAGGAGGGGGACAGAATATATGTGCATTTTGTCAGATGCTCAAACTTTGCTGGCGCTGCATGCTCTAGCTGCTCTCAGCCTCATTACTAGTTGTGGTGAGCTGTGTGTCTATCTCCCTTTGCCCTCTTCCTTCCTCATTCGGCATCCTGTCACTGTTCTCTTGGGGAATACGTAAGCACCTGGGCACCCCCAGGCTGATTAGTAGATGAGTGCTCCCTGCTGGACCTTTTTCCTGCTGCAGCTCAGGTCAGTGACATAGCTAGGAGCTTCCCGGTGCTCAGGGAGTTGTCATAGAACAGTTCAGCAGTAAAGCCGTCATAGAACAGTTCAGCAGTAAAGCCAATGAATTGCTGTGCATCTGTGAGGGGCTCCTTCCGAGTACCTTCATGTGGTAGGTTGTATACCAAGTAAGATCACTAGACTTTCAAGTATTACAGAAAGAAGAAAGGCATATTCATGCCGGCCACATGTCACTCAGGATGCCCACCCTTTGCTTGCATACTAGGCTAATGTTGGTGGTAGCAGTAGTGTACACAAAGATGAAGAGAGCATCCCCCTTACAGATGAAGGCCATGGTGAGATTGTTTATGGTCTCATTGCAGCAGGAAATGGATCACAAAAGTTTAAATGGACCCCTGCAATTAAAGTGGAGGTAATGTAGTGCTACTTCTATGCTGCAAATCCTATATTTAAATCAAGAGGGCGTACACCGGGAGTTCCCCAACAACTGGAGGGAAAAGGAAGTACTGTCATTGGAAAAGTTGGAAAAAGCAACTGATGGAGATTTAAGATCCCTAATTTTAAAAAAACGAAGAAAAAAATGTATGTAAACGATAGTAGCTTAAATCAATTGGAGGCTTCTGTAGAGAACGAAATAGAAAAGGAGCTTAGACCAGAGTTCCAAAAGAGAGGCTGGTGCAGAGAGAGAAGGAGGAAACCCAGGAAGAAAGAATGAGGCAGAGATGGAAAGAGGAGATCTGGAAACAAGTACCAGAAAGAAGATGCTGAAATAGTCCGAGCAGTTGCAAGTGGTAGCAGATGAGAGAGAAGGGTATAACACAAGAGGGCAAGATTAAGGTAGAACAGAACACCTGAAGTAAAACGTGTGATAAATAAGGACATAACATGTATGAAGAGACTATCTCTTGATATCACAATAAAGTGGGTACAGTACTGTGAAGCAAAAGTTATTAGAGAGGATAAAAGGCCCAAAGAAAAGAAGAAAGATATATATCAGCTAAAATCATTACTTGCAGAGGTATCACTGATAGATGGAGACCTCAGTGGGTCAAGGATGTCTAAAATAATGAGAGAGTCAAAATCTCAAACTGAAAATGCTGTACTAAAAGACAAGGACCTTAAATTCATATTCTCCAGTAACATATTGAAAGCATCAGCAGAAGCACAAAATTTACGGCGATATGAAGAAAATAGAAAGGAGAGATACCAACATAAATATTATTTAGGAAGAACCCAAGGCAATTGTATAGGGAACTGGGGAAGAGGATTAGGAGCTTCCCACTGTAACCTCTGCTGACTACTTAATCTTTGCTGCTGAGGGCAGTGTTGATTGTATGTTGCATTTGAGAGAAAAAAAGTTTAAATAAATGGAAAAAAAAAGAACATTAATTAAAAATGAAATAGAGAAGTTCTGGAAAAGCCTATAGGAGGATCAGGGGCAGCTCAAGACTATCTGCTGCCTGAGGCAAGAGATAAGCTGCCCCCCCCCCCCCGGCCAAAATGGAGGCGATTCCCTAGAGCCCTAATCAGGACCCCCCCACTCAACACCAGTCAGATGGTTACCCCACAAATAAAGCAATATATTCCCAGGCTATATAAGATTTTGTTTTTGTTTTGTTTTTAACTTTATTATGCTGTTTTTATGCAGCACAAAATGTAGCAGATTAGATTCCCAGGTTATATAATTAATGTAAAACATATTGACCCCCTGACATTGCACACAGGATTGGCATGCTATTAAATGTAACTATATAGTCAGCAAAAACAAAAGGAGATGCCAGATGATCACAAACCAAGGAGCAAAATGGAAAAGCAAGAACCATATCTAATTTTATTTTGGTGTTATAAACTGTGCTGTGCTTCTCACTTGTTATTTTTGAACATGTATTCTACATCCAAAGAAACCCTTCTCCCAATAATGAGTGCAGAGGACATTTCCCCATAGAACTCAAACAGTATTCTCCCCAGAAAGTTTTGCCAGACAGGTGGCATGAAGATGTAGACGGGAAGGTCACATTATAAGCTGGCTGGCAGCAGATAACATAATTAGTCATCTTTCCTTTTCCATTCCTTCTCATTATTTTGCAATTACCCCAACATCTCTGCAACGCTTCCCTTCTCCTGAATCCCTCTTTCCTTCTGATTTCTCCTCCTTTCCGGTAAACCAACAGGTCTCTGTCTGGACCTCCTTTCATCCGGGTTTGACTCCGTTGCCCCCCTCCGGCCTGTCTCTGTTCGCATGTCATCGCGTCATCCCTGGTATCACCCAGGTCTCTACCTGTAGCGTTCCCATCTTCGCCGTGCACTTCGGTTATGGCATAAACATCCTTCAGATGCCTCCCTGGCCGCTTTCCGACATGTACAAAAGACCTACCATACTATGATTACCCTTGCTAAACAATCTTATTATTCTACTCTCATTGCATCTTCCTCAAATTCCTCTCGTCGGCTCTATCAGGTCCTGAACCATCTTTCTCCCGCTTCTGCCTCTCTTTCTTCGTCATCCCCCCTCAGCTCCAAGCCCCACCACCCTTGCCACCTTTTTCTCAGCCAAGATTCTCTCCCTTCGTTCCTCATTCGTTTACTGCCCGCCCCCCCTCTCCCCCCCTCCTGTCTCTCCTACCCTAATCCCCCCATCCATCCCCTCTCTTTCCCACACATGGTCTTAGTTCCGGCCCATTACGTCCTCCGAGCTTACTATAGCAATTTCTTCCTCCCATAAGACCACATGTCCACTGGATCCGTTACCCTCTTCTTGGCTTGCTGATCCCTCACTTACCCTCACTCCCTTTGCCCTCACTATTCTTAATTCCAGTCTTACCTCCGGTTGCTTACCTTCTGCCTGGAAACATGCCATTGTCCGCCCTATTCTCAAGAAACCCGCCCTTGATCCTGCCACTCCCTCTAATTGGCGCCCTGTCTCCAACCTCTCTTTCCTCTCAAAAATTCTTGAAAAACTTGTCTTTCAACAACTCACTGCTCATCTTGATTCAACCATCTCCCTTCACCCCCGACAATCAGGATTTAGGCCCGGACACAGTACAGAAACCATTCTTGTTGCACTCCTTAATGAATTGCACCGCACTCACGATAAGGGTGACTTTTCAATAGCCGTCTCTTTGGATCTCTCCGCTGCATTCGACGTCATTGATCTCCATGCACTTCTTACCTGTCTTTCAAACCTCGACATCCATGGCACTGTCCACCATTGGTTTCGGTCCTTTCTCTCTTCTCGTTCTTTTGCTGTCCACACTGGTTCCTCCTCTTCCACTTCTTTTTCTCTCCCTTGTGGCGTCCCTCAGGGCTCCATCCTTGCCCCCCTTCTCTTTAATATTTTTCTTGCCCCTCTTGCCCTTCTTATACAACAGCACGGTATCTCTGCCTATTTTTTCGCTGATGACATCCTTCTCATCCACCACACTTCTTCCTCACTCCCCGACCTCACTCTCAATACCTGCTTGACTTCCGTCTCTGATTGGTTCCTCAGCAATTTTCTTGTAGTTAACCCTTCCAAGTTGGCAGCCATCTGGTTCACTTTTGGCGCTTCCCCACCCCCACTCTGTCACCACACATGTCCAGCTCCCCCATCCCCCTGGTGTCCACTCTCCACTATCTTGGTGTCAGTCTTGATTCATCTCTCTCGTTTCATCAGCATATCTCTGGTGGTGGTGCGCACCTCTCTTTTCCATCTTCGTAGGATTAGAACTGTTCGCCCTTTGCTTTCATTCACGTCCCTCACCACCCTTGTGCTCTCCTTAGTGATCACCCGACTCGATTACTGTAATTCTCTTCATGCTGGTCTTCCCCAATACCAACTCCGGAGATTACAGCTCATTCAAAACACTGCTGCCCGTCTTCTCACTTTTTCCTCTCCCCGAGATCACATCACCCCCTGTCTTCTCTCTCTTCACTGGCTTCCTGTCAAAGCTCGCTACCTTTATAAACTCCTTATCCTTACACATAAAGCACTCCATAAAAGTACGCCTCAGTATCTAGCGGATCTCATTTATCTTCAGCCTATGCCTCGTCTTCTTTGTTCTTCCCATGGCAATCGTCTCTTCTTACCCTCCCCCACAAATGCACACCTTGAGTCCACCCGTAATGCTGCCTTCTTTTTTGCTAGTCCTGCCCTATGGAATTCTCTTCCGCACCCCCTCTGTACTGAGTTGTCTTTCCCCCAGTTCAAGGCCCTTCTTAAGACCTATCTTTTTCACCAGGCTTTCGATCTCCCCGGTCCCCCCTAGTCACCACACCCCACCAATCAGGCTTCCCACTGTTTCCCATTCATTATCAGACCCTTGCCTCTCTCATCCCCCATAACCTTTTATGAATTTTTGGACTCCCTCTACACCAACCACTCAGTCCTTACCTACCTCCACCCCATCCTTTCCCATCTCACCCACTCTCCTTTGTAATTATCATGCTGTCTGTGCCGATACCTGTCCTGTTCTATCCTTCTTCCTTTTCTTCCACTTCTTTCCTATTATTTATTGGCGTTCCTTTCTTCCTTTGTTTCCCAGCAGCCCTATTTTATTGTACACCGCCCTAACGCTTCGGTACAGGGCGGTCTATCAAATGTCTCTAATAAAGATAAAGATAATGTTTATTTTAGCCAATGGTCAGTAAAATCAGCCAGGTGGCGCACCCATCTCAAAGGTCTTGGGGAGAACACTGTCAACATACACAAAATAATTTCTGATTCTGGTGTCAACTCAGTATCAGCAATATAAACCTTCACCAGTCATGGACGTATTGTGAGGTAATATAAAACCCTACAAAAATTACTCAGGACCTGTAGAGAAAATCTATTATACCATAACAGTATCGACTTCCAAAGCTCACACAAGGAGCCTACCTGGAAAAGAGCAGCACTCCAAGGGAATCTGTTTACTAAAACACGTTAAGCTTTTGCAGCTAACGTAGCAAAAAAGTGCAGATAGCATGGCTTTAGCTGCAAAAGCTGTGTGTTATCTATTGGGAGCGTACACAGCATTTCCCCATCAGATAATGCATCAAAACCATCCTTGATACATGTCAATATGTAAATAGTTTCCCATGTTCTTCAAGTTTTATTCCTTGTTATAATGTAAATTCAATCAGTCTTCTCTGATCTGAAAACTCTTTGTTAAATGTAAACCGCACTGATAACAAATAGTGCGGTATATAAGAATTGTTAAATAAAATAAATAATAAATAAATAAAATTGCAGAGAACGTTCCCCAGCAGCACTGCGGATGCACATAACGCTACCCATTGAGGTGGCTTTATGAGCACCCATGTTGTCTGCTCATAAAGCCACCGAACATTGAACCTGTGACCGAACATTGCACATATGCCCACTCTCCACCCATATCCTGCCCACTCTTGCAGATAACACAGTTTCTCCAAATAGCGCAGAAAATTGCTGCTTTATCTGTTAATGCATATTATCTGGCTGCATTATATGTTGTGTTAACAGTTAAACCAGCTTAGTAAACATCTTCCTAAATACAGTATTTTTATTTGCAATGGGCCTTATAATATCTATACAGCTAGTCAGAAAACCGAACAGGCCAGATTTACTGTCAATCCTTACATTTTTATTTTATTTTTTTTTTATTTACATTCTCTTATATACCGCGCTATTCTGCATCAGTGCGGTTTACATTGAACAAACTGAAATTACATTGAACAGGGCATTATAACTTGGAGATAACTATTTTACAGGGAACATAGAAACTCCATGCTAACAGAATACCTGGCCTTGGTCACACACTGAGCTAGATCCTCACCAAGCATAAAATAAATTAACACAAACTGAAATTAAAATTATGTAGACAGAAATGAAGTTGAAATTCCAACAACCCAGACTCTGCATACAATACACCAGAGAAACAGAAAGAGCTGCAGAAGCCCCTGTACTGTGCAGCGTATAAAGATAAAATATGTACATACAGCCCAGTATTCAAAGGGGTTTATCTGGTTAGCAGAGCCTAACTGGATAAATCCTGCTGAGAGGGATATTCAGCAGCACCAACTGGCCAGTGCTGCCGAATATTCTCTAAACACCGTAGCACTGTCTGGAGAGCTCCAGGGCTGTCCATGGATGGGGCAAGGGTAGTCCCAGCACTTAGCTAGTTAGCAGCTATTTTCAGTCTGCTAACCATCTAAGTGCCTGTATAAAGTCAGGTCATCTCAGTAACTGTCCTGATTTTATGCAGTTTCAGCTGTCCGGATAGCGGCTGAATATTGCGACTGTCTGTATAGCTGTGCCAGTTAGGGCTGAAATCAGATACTCAGTGCCAGAGAATATCCAGATTCTGGCACTGAATATCTGGTTTCACTTTATCTCCAGGAACAAGCAGGAATGTAGTCTTCACATATGGGTATCGTCAGTACCAACGGAGCCTGCACGGGAATGCTCCCCAGCGTCCAATAGGAAAGCTTTTGGGCGCATCCCACAGCGCCTGCGTGCTGCCTTCCCACCTTTCCCAACTGTCCCTCTCCAGTTCTTCATTTTCCGTGGAGCTGACAGGGAGCAATTCCTGTCACTGCAGAAAATTCCTGTTTTTTCATATCTTTGTGGTCACATCTGCCTTCCCTCAACGCTACACCGGTACCGCCGGTTCTTCTTTCTTTTAAAAAACAAAACAAACAAAAAAACCCTTTCTGCTGGAGTCTTTTCCAGTTATTTTCTCCTCAGGTGCCACATGCCATTTTGGGCACTAGGCCCAACTTTTTCCTTTAAAATGGAAAAACCCGCTTCTGGTTTTAAAAAGTGTTCCAAGTGTGTCGGTACCATCTCCGTCACCGACACCCATGAGTAGTGCCTCAAATGTTTAGGTCCTGACCACTCTATTTCGGAGTGTGTTGCCTGTGGGATGATGTCGAAAAGGGGCCGGCAGAACCGAGCTGCTAAACTTAGCACCCTTTTTCCCTCCGATTCAGCCTCTGTGGCATCGACGTCGTCCAGGGCTTCGTCTTCCTCCCATGGATCTCAGGTAACTAAACATAAATCTGGCCGGTCCTCAAAGGGTAGATCTCCCTCTAAGCATCGAGATGCCTCTGGCGTTGCCCTTGAGGGACTTTCACCGGAAAAATTGCCCCGGCTGGAGGCTTCGGCTTCCAAAGCACTAACGGGCTTCCAGGATGTTCTCGAGGCCTCAACCTCGGCAGAACTACTGGTGCCATGCTCTAGAGTACCGGCTGCTTCATCCAGTACCGATACCCAAGCATCGGCAGCGTCGATAGACCAGAGCTTCTTGGCAATTGAACACAGCCTGGCGGCTCTTCTCACGGTCTCGATGCCCCTGAAACTGCTTCAGACAATTCAACCGGTACCGGCACCGACTGCATCGACATTGGAAGGTATTCTACTGGGACCAAATCATGCTTATCCATCTGGTATCGACAAATCGGTACCAGACCCCTCTGATGCCGACTTCAATCGATACCGGTACCGTACCATGCACGATCACCCGGATCGGAGATACTTTGAATCCTCGGATCAGTCTGAAGACTCTGAAAGCTCTGCCGATACCAGAGTACTTCTTCCTGAGGATTCTTCTTCTCCTCAGCGTAGGATGTCTCCACCAGAGGATTTTATCCGAGATGTGGCTCGAGGTCATTCCATCACAGTGGCTCCTGAAAAAGAGCCTAGGGCAAAGGAATTAGAAATCCTACAATACCCTAAAGCTCCCAAGGAGGCTGCTACCTTACCTATTCATGATATCTTGCATGATCTCATGTTAAGGATGTGGGAAACACCTCTAACCACATCTCCTCACTCTCGAAGACTCGACACCATGTATCGAGTTCCTCCTTGTCCTGGTTTTCAGAAGACTCAGCTATCACACCATTCCATGATGGTGGAATCAGCTATGAAAAGGATCAAGAGTGCAAAAAGGCATGCATTTAATCCTCCAGGACGTAAGTGTAGGACTCTTGACGCCTTTGGACGTCGAACCTTCCAGGCTTCCATGCTTTCTGCTAGGAACAGTTCCTATGTCTTATATATGGGAATGTTCCTTAAGGAGGTCACAGGAGATTTAGAGCTTATGAGCCCTCTCCTTCTGATGATAAGAGGCAGGATTACCTCGACCTTGTCAAACATGCTCAGGATGTTTCCAAGTTTGTGGATCCTCTGCTATTGCCATAGGTGCACGTAGGATTGCCTGGCTCCAGGCATCTGACTTGAACTTTAGGTACAGGATAAACTAGGGAATATTCCTTGCACAGGAGAAAATCTCTTTGGCAAGAATTGGCAGGAAAAAGCTAATGAGATAGATGCTGACAATATAACTTTGGATAGATTGTCTAAATCTACAGCTGATCCTGCAAGGAAAAAATCCTACAAGAAACCATTCTTCAGTAAGAAGAAGAGTTTTATCCCTCCTATACCCAGCAGGGGCATCGTTTAGGTCAGTCTGCCCAAAAAGGACAGCAGCAACAACCTAGGCAAAGAAAAACAAAAGCTGCTAAGCCTCAACCGGCTCAGCAGACTCAGCCTCCACAGGGGCTTTGACTCCTATCTAGAGAACTTTGTCATCCTGGCCCTGAATGGCCCAGAGCCTTCCACCATTCCAGGAAGGTTATGTCATTTTGCCCCCAGATGGGGTCAGATAACAGCAGAAAATTGGACTCTGTCTATTGTAAGAGAGGGGTACAAGCTTCATTCCCTCAGCATGCCCCCTCCTACAATGGTAAGACAGTTCAATTCTCAGACCTCTCTCAACGACCAGTTAGGTCAAGAGGTCACTATGCTACTTGCCCAAGGGGCAATAGAAGAGGTACCCATTCTCCAACAGGGTACAGAGTTCTACTCCCCCTATTTCCTTATTCCAAAGAAAACAGAAGGACACAGACCCATTTTAGACCTCAGAGAATTGAACAAATTCCTGTTTAAAGAGAAGTTCAAAATGATTTCTCTAGGAACTCTGCTGCCATACCTTCAGAGTCAGGATTGGCTTTGTTCTCTAGATCTCAAGGATGCGTACACTCATGTTCTCATCCATCCAACTCATTTCAAGGGAAGCACTACCAATACAGGGTTCTTCCCTTTGGCCTGGCCTCTGCACCAACGGTGTTCACAAAATTCATGGCTGTGGTGGCAGCATTTCTCCGCACCCTAGGAATATTCATCTTCCCTCACTTAGACGACTGGCTCATTTGAGCCCCTTCAGAGTCAGAGGCCAGGGTTGCCCCCTCTCGCACAATGCGCATTCTTCAGTATTTGGGACTTGTCATAAACTTCCCAAAATCCAACCTTGCTCCCACTCAGTCCCTAGAGTTTATAGGAGGTCTGCTGGATACCAGACAGACAAGGGCCTACCTTCCACAGCCCCGCTACCTTCACATTGTGCAGTTAGCTTCCCAAGCAGTGCTAAAACCTCACCTCACCGCTCGGGAAATGTTACAGTTGCTAGGCCACATGGCATCCACCTTGCATGTGGTTCCTTATGCTCACCTTCATATGAGGGCAGCCCAGTGGACTTTATCCACTCAGTGGACTCAGGCGTCAGGTTGCCTGTCAGACAAAATAGCAAACTCAGATCGCCTTGTTTTGTCCCTCCAATGGTGGCAATCACTCCAAAACCTTTTGGTGGGGTCTCCTTTTCAGCAACCCGCACCCCAGGCCACTATAACAACAGATGCTTCACAGGTGGGCTGGGGAGCCCACCTGCAAGGCCTATCTACCCAGGGTACCTGGACTCCACAGGAGGCCTATTTACACATCAGTCTCCTAGAACTCAGAGCCATTTCCCTTGCTCTTCGAGTATTCCACACCCAGCTCAGCTACAAGACAGTCCTAGTTCAAATGGACAATCAAGTAGCCATGCTCTACGTGAACAAGCAGGGCGGAACAGGCTCTCTGTCGCTTTGCAACGAAGCTTTGTGACTATGGGCCCTCGCCAGAGAGCATCAGATTCATCTCCTTGCGGTGTATCTTCCAGGCATTCAAAACTCTTGGGCAGACAGACTCAGTCGAGTTCTGCTTACACACGAATGGTCTCTCCATGCTGACCAGGTGGCCAAAATTTTCCAAATTTGGGGAACCCCGGACATAGACCTCTTTGCAAGTCCGCTGAATACCAAACTTCCCCGGTTCTGTTCCAGAGTTCCAGCTCAGGGTTGTCAGGCCAGGGATGCTTTCCTCCTCCATTGGGGTCAGGACTTCCTGTATGCCTTTCTACCCATTCCCCTAATTCCCAAAACCCTGTTCAAGCTTCAGAGAGACAGAGGTCATATGATCCTCATAGCTCCACGTTGGCCACGGCAAATGTGGTACCCTCTGCTCCTACATCTCTCTCAAGCTCCGCCTCTGGAGTTAGGATCTGCTCCAAATCTCCTTTCTCAAGAGGACGGGATGCTGTGGCATCCCAATCCAAAGTCTATGCATCTCAGGGCCTGGTTGCTGAAAGCCTAGAACTTCACGGTCTTAACCTTTCCCAGCAGGTAAAGGATATCGTTTATGCTTCCAGGAAGCCTTCCACAAGTCGTTCTTATGCATTTAAGTGGAAAAGGTTTACCATATGGTGCTCGCAGAAGGGTCTTAACCCTCTTGCAATACCTCTGGAATCATTTCTGGAGTATCTCCTTCATTTATCAAATGCAGGGCTTAAGACCAATTCAGTGAGAGTTCATTTGAGTGCTATTGCAGCTTCTTTCAAGCCTCTAAATGGACAACCTATTTCCTCTTATCCTCTCATAGCGAGATTTATGAGAGACCTTCTTTTAACTAAACCTCCCATTAAGCCACCACCGGTGGCATGGGACTTAAATCTGGTTCTTGGGCAGCTCATGAAACCGCCTTTTGAACCATTAGCCACTAACTCTTTGAAATTCCTTTCCTGGAAGGTCATCTTTCTTATTGCAATCACATCAGCACGTCGCATCAGTGAATTGAAGCGTTGGTGGCTGATCCTCCTTATACAAAGTTCCATCATGATAAAGTGGTCCTTAGGACTCATCCACACTTTATGCCGAAGGTGGTGTCACCTTTTCATTTAAACCAAGCGGTTTACCTTCCTGTATTCTTCCCAAGGCCTCACGCCTCAAATGCAGAAAGGAATCTTCATACTTTGGACCACAAAAGGGCTTTGGCCTTTTACTTGCAAATGACACAGCAACATAGAAAGTCCTCTCAACTCTTTGTTGCTTTTGATCCTAGTCATTTGGGACTTACAGTCTCCAAAAGAACACTGTCCAGCTGGATTGCACAGTGTATATCTTTTGCCCATGAGAGTAAAAACCTTCCTCTTGAAGGCCATGTCACAGCTCACAATGTGAGAGCCATGGCAGCCTCTATGGCTCATCTTCACTCTGTGTCTATCGATGACATCTTTTGAGCAGCTACTTGGGCTTCGGTTCATACCTTCACAGCCCATTACTACTTAGACAAGGACTCCCGCCGGGATGCCTTGTTTGGTCAGGCTGTTCTTCAACCTCTGTTCCATACTTAATCAACTCCTACCCACCATCCCTGGTAGGATGCCAGAGATCCATGGGGGGAAGTGGAGCCCTTTCACAAGGGCACACAACTTCTGGGGCCTTCTCCCTGGCATCTGCAGCTAGGGAGTCTCCATATGTGAAGACTACATTCCTGCTTGTTCCTGGAGATAGCATAGTTACTCACCTGTAACGGGTGATCTTTGGGAACAGCAGGAATTTAGTTCACAACCCACCAACCTCCCCTAGGAGTTGTATCTCTCTATCTCTCTCTCTTTCTCTCTTTCCCTCTCTCTTTGTCTCAGCTTTAAACTCATCTGGAGAGGGACAGTTGGGGAAGGCAGCACGCAGGCGCTGTGGGATGCTCCCAAAAGCGTTCCTATTGGACGCTGGGGAGCGTTCCCGCGCAGGCTCCGTCGGTACTGACAATACCCATATGTGAAGACTAAATTCCTGCTGTTCCCGGAGATCACCTGTTACAGGTGAGTAACTATGCTTTATGCACGCTGCTAGATTTTATGCACCTGGAGTTGTTGGATGGTTTTCTTGGGCATTCCTTGCGGAATGCTATTACAGTAATCAAAATGGGGTGTTATAAGAGCCTGTAGGACTGTTCTAAAATCATAACTCTCCAGGAGAGGTCTAAGGTGTTGCACCATTTGTAGTTTAAAGTATATGATTTTTGCGATTTATTTTATATGCGAGACCATGTTTAGTGATTGATCTAGGATGATTCCGAGATATTTAACTTTCTTTTGACCGCCAGTTCTGAGTCTTTTATGTGGAATATTGAGGGGGGATTGAAACTTTGATTTCGGGGTACATATAGTACTTCTGTTTTTTTGAAGTTAATTTTTAAGTTGTGCATTTTTAGTCAATCAGTGACATCATTTAGGCATGTTTGGATCTGAGGACATGCAGGGTTTGTGATGTCTGTGGGATGATACATCGTTATATCATCCACAGAGAGGTGATAGTTTACCTTGTGTTTTTTAAAGATATTGCCTATTGGCTGTATATAGAGATTGAAGAGAAAGGCCGAGAGGGAGGAGCCTTGAGGGATTCCTTGTTCCTGTTTGAAGGTTGATGAAGTTGATGATCCATTCCGTACCTGCTGTGTTACGGTTGGTTAAGTAGGACATGAACCACTGTATCACAGTTCCATGTAGGCTAATCTTTTGTAGTCTTGAGATGAGTATTTATTTATTTATTCATTTAACATTTTTTATTTACCGCCTTTCAGAATCTCAAGGCAATTTACATGGAACAGAACTTCGTTTACATAGAACGTTTTACAACTATATACAGGTTTACATATACAGCAAAGTTTACTAAGTTTACATTTAACTATTTAACTATTTACATAAAGTTTGTGCTCTGCTTGGAGCCTAGTGTTCAGAGTGTTAGGTGGTGTCAGTCTGTTACAAGGATGGTGGGGTATAGAAGTATTCCGTAAATAGGTGCGTTTTCAAGAGCTTCCTGAAGGTGGAAACGTCTGTGGTTGCTCTCAGTGGTTGGGGTAGGGAATTCCAAAGAGCGGGTATGTAAAGTTTGAAGGTTCTCTTTATAGTATTCTGGGATATTCCTGTGTGGGATCTGAAGCTTGCGAGTGAGTCTTGATGTTGTGTTCTTCGTGATCTGTTGTCAGGAGTTTTGTGGCTAATAATGTCAAAGGCTGAGGCAATGTCTAGAAATATTAGTGTGAAGGCTTGTTTACTGTTATTCAATCCACGTATGAGTCTGTCCATAAATATAAGCATAAATGTCTCTGCGCTATGATACGGTCTAAAGCCATGTTGTTGCTCATCAAGTGGTGCATTTAATTCGATGAAATGCTGTAGTTGGATCTGCGCTACTTTTTTGATGACCTTAGCTAGGAATGGCAGGCTTGAGATGGGTCTGATAGGATGTTTTTTGTCCGTTGAATTTGATTTTAGAATTGGGCGGATGATAGCTTGTTTTAAAGCATGTGGCATATAGCCTTATCTTAAGGATAGATTTACTTTTTCCAATATAGCTGGGATTAACTCATCTTTTCACCGGGCAGGGGTCAGAGGGGGAGGTAGTCGTATTAATGTTAGTGATTATGTTTTAAGGTGTTTTATGTCTATAATGTGGAATAATGTCCACGGATCATGACTATGTGGGTTAAGGTCATTTGATTGAAGAATGAAGGATCTGTGAGATGTATTATCGTTGTTTGATGGCTTAAGTTTTTCCATATATACAGGTTTACATATACAGCAATGGCTAAATTTTGTGGGTTAATGGAGGGGTTAGTCTGCATCAGGATTAGGTGTTTTTGTTAGGAATTTAACTCCCTTGGCCTATTGAGGGATTTAGTGAGCAGTGTTGTGTGATATTCTTTTTAAATGTTGTTATTAGCTTCTTTATATGCTTTAAGTGTTTCCATGTATAGTTTAATCTCCAGGAACAAGCAGGAATAAGTCCTCACATATGGGTACGTCGGAACCGACGGAGCCTGCGCGGGAAAGCTCCCCAGCTTCCTAGAATGGAAGCTTTTGGGACCTCCCACTGCACATGCGCGCTGCCTTCCCGCCTTCCTGAACAGCTCTCCTCAGTTTCTCTTTTTCCGCGGAGCCAGCAGGTCGTGTATCCTGTCACCGCTGAAGAAATTGTAGTTTTTTGTTTTGTTTCTTTAGACCGCGTACCTGCCTTCCCATACCGATACCGGTATCGCCGGTCTTCCTTTTTCTTTCTTGAAAAATTATTTTCTTTTTCTTTTATTATTTTTCAGCACTTGGTCACTTCAGTTAGGCCTTCAGGCCTACTTGAATTCTCCACATGGAGAAGCCAGCCCCTGGATTTAAGAAGTGTACCAATTGTACTGCTGTAATATCAGTCACAGACACCCATGAATGGTGTCTTAAATGTTTGGGCAAATGTCTAAGCGTGGGCTGCAGAACCGGGCCAACAAATTCCATGTGCTGTTTGCTTCAGAGAATCCAACATCACAGTCATCCAGGTCATCATCTCCGGATGGATCTCAGGTAACCAAACCTTCTGTGGGCAAGTCCTCAAAGGGCAAATCTCCTTCAAAGCATCGAGAGGCTCTTAGTTTTGAGGACCCTGCCCCAGCCAAACAGCCCCGGCAGGAAGCTCTGCCTTCCAAAACGCCAATTCAGGGGCTACAGGTTGACATCGATGGCACGACCTCGACAGATCACCTGTTGGACTGCTCTGGGGTACCGGCCCATACCGGTACTGACATCCAGGCAGCCGTGGCGTCTATGGGCAATACTGTCCAATCCATGCAGCAGGCCGTCATGGCTTTCATTAAAGCTGCAACGCCATCGGTACCCGCTTCCAGCGGTTCCGGGCCCGGTTCCGGTATCGTCCGCCATGCCGGAACCCAGGCCTTCCTCTTCTAAACGCAAATCGGTACCGTATGGGCTTTCGCTCCATACCGCTTCCATACCCGGTACGCCCGATGTCGATACCGATCGGTATGCGTATCGTGCGTTGGAGGAAACTAGAGAATACACCGATTCCTCTGAGGATTTTGGCTCCTCTGATGAGTCTGCAGAGCTCTCCCTTGACCTTCCTGAGGAACCTTCTTCTCCAAAAAGGAGAATGTCTCCTCCAGAGGATTTGTCCTTTCAGGACTTTATTTTAGAAATGGCTAAAGGCCTTTCTATCACTACCTCCTCTGAAAGGGAACCAAGGTCAAAAAGGTTGGATATTTTAGGATACTCTAAGTCTCCTAAAGAAGCAGTTACCCTGCCTATCCATGAAATCCTTCAGGAACAATTGATGGATTTCTGGGAGAACCCTTTAACTCTGTCTCCTTATTCCCGTAGGTTGGACACCATGTATCGGGTCCCTCCTTCTCCTGGTTTTCAGAAAACTCAATTGCCTCACCACTCCATTGTGGTAAAGTCTGCAATGAAAAAGATCAAGAGTACTAAAAGGCACTCTTCTACACCTCCAGGAAGGGAATGTAAGACACTGGACTCTTTTGGTAGGAAAATCTTCCAGGCTAGTATGCTTATAGCCAGGATTAATTCCTACAGCCTCTATATGGGCATGTTCCTAGGGGAACTTGCCAAGAAAGTGCGGCATTTTGCCCCCTTTATCCCTGAGGATAAACAGGAGGACTTCCTTTCTGTAGTGAAACAACTTTCAGATGTTTCTAAGTTCTCCAACAGAGCTGCCTTTGATTCCTTCGAGGGAGCCAGCAGAGCTTCTGGCATTGCTATTGCAGCCAGACGTCTGGCTTGGCTCCAGGCTTCTGATCTGGAACCCTGGGTTCTAGATGGCTTACGGAATCTGCCCTGTACAGGTGAGAACTTATTCGGTGCAGAGTGGCAAGTTAAAGCCACTCAAATGGACGCTGAAAATGCCACCTTAGAGAGACTTTCTAAGTCCACTTCTACTCCCACTAAGAAGAAGTCTTTCAAGAGGCCTTATTATAAGAAGGCCAGATATGCTTCCAATACTGGCCAGCAATCTTCTCAACCTCGTTTTGCGGCTAAACGTCAGCAAACGAAACAAGCAAGAGCAAAGCCTGCAGCAGCTACTGCAGCTCAACAGGCTCCACCCCCTCAGGGGTTTTGACTTGCCCCTAGAGAACTTGCCATTCCTGGTTCTGCACCAACCAGAACCTCTCACCATACCTGGAAGGTTAGCTCACTTTGCTCCCAGATGGGAACAAATCACAACAGAGCAATGGACCCTCTCTGTCATCCGAGAGGGTTACAAACTTCATTTCTCCAACCTTCCTCCTCATCACATGGTGAGACCCTTCAATTCTCCATCTCCTCTCCTAGCCCTGTTGGATCGGGAGATCTCTTCTCTGCTTGCCCAAGGGGCCATAGAAGAGGTTCCTCTTCATCAACAAGGGTCAGGTTTCTACTCCCCCTATTTTCTCATTCCAAAGAAGACAGGGGGATTCAGACCAATCCTAGATCTGAGAGAATTGAACAAATTTCTGTACAAGGAGAAATTCAAAATGCTCTCTTTGGGCATTCTCCTTCCATACCTTCAGAGTCAGGACTGGCTTTGTTCTCTAGACCTGCAGGATGCGTATACACATCTACTCATCCATCCATCCCACAGAAAATATCTTCGCTTTCTGTTCAGGGGAAGTCATTACCAATACAGAGTACTTCCCTTCGGTCTCGCCTCTGCCCCAAGAGTCTTTACCAAATGCATGGCAGTCGTAGCCGCATTTCTCAGAAGCATGGGGATTTTCGTATTCCCATATCTGGACGACTGGCTCATTCGAGCTCCAACTCAGTCGCAGGCCCAGATTTCCCTAGACCGCACAAGGAGCCTTCTGCAGTATCTGGGACTGGTGGTAAACCTTCCCAAGTCTCAACTCAGCCCTACTCAGTCTCTAGAATTCATAGGGGCCCAGTTGGACACCACCACTGCAAGAGCCTACCTTCCACTGGTTCGGGGTCAGCGTCTGCTGAGCTTGGCCTCCCAAGCCCAGTCCAGTACTCACTTGACAGCCAGGGAAATGCTACGCCTCCTGGGCCATATGGCCTCCACAGTACATGTGGTGCCCTATGCTCGTCTTCATATGAGAGCAGCTCAATGGACCCTGGCCACCCAGTGGACTCAGGCGTCGGGAGCACTCTCAGACCAAATACAAACCTCAAACCGTCTGTCTTGGTCCCTCCATTGGTGGATATCCACCAAGAATCTGTTGTTGGGGGCTCCCTTTCAGCCCTTGCTACCCCAAGCAACCCTCACAACAGATGCCTCCCAATTGGGGTGGGGAGCCCATCTGCTAACTCTCTCCACTCAGGGCACTTGGTCTCCACAGGAGGCCACCCTTCATATCAACCTCCTGGAACTGCGAGCAATTTACCTTGCCCTCAAGGTCTTCTATACCCTCCTTGCCAACCTGACTGTCCTGGTTCAGACAGACAATCAGGTGGCCATGTTTTACATAAACAAACAAGGAGGGACGGGCTCTCTGTCGCTTTGCAACGAAGCTCTCAGATTATGGGCCTTCGCCAGAGAGCACCAAATTCATCTGCTAGCAGTGTATCTTCCAGGAGTTCAAAACTCTCGAGCAGACAGGCTCAGTCGAGTTCTGCTGCCACACGAGTGGTCCCTACACGTGGACCAGATAAGCAGAATCTTTCAGGAATGGGGGACCCCGGACATAGACCTCTTTGCAAGTCCGTGGAATGCCAAACTTCCCCGGTTCTGTTCCAGGACTCCGTGTCAGGAAGCTCAGGCCACGGACGCCTTTCTCCTCCATTGGGGTCAGGCGTTCCTATATGCCTTTCCACCCATTCCGCTGATTCCCAAGACTCTATTCAAACTCCAGAGAGATCACGGCTCTATGATCCTCATAGCTCCACGCTGGCCACGCCAAGTGTGGTTCCCTCTGCTTCTACAGCTCTCCCAGGGATCCTCCCTGGACTTAGGAGCTGCACCAGACCTTCTGTCTCAGGAGGAGGGGACTTTGTGGCACCCAAACCCCAAATCCCTACATCTCCGAGCTTGGTTACTGAAGGCTTAAGTCTTCAAGACTTTAATCTTTCTCAACCTGTGAAAGATATCCTTCATGCCTCTAGGAAACCTTCCACGAGGCGCTCTTATGCTTTCAAATGGAAACGTTTTTCCATTTGGTGTGCTCAGCAGGGCCTTGACCCTCTGGCACTTCCTTTGAATTCCCTCTTAGACTATCTCCTGCATCTTTCCAATGCAGGCCTTAAGACGAATTCTGTAAGAGTCCATTTAAGTGCTATTTCAGCATCCCTGAAACCTATAAATGGACAACCTATCTCCTCTCATCCTCTTGTTGCAAGATTCATGAGAGGCCTGACTCTCACTAAACCTCCCATCAGACCCCCCCCGGTCGCATGGGATTTGAATCTAGTGCTTGGTCAGCTTATGAAGCCACCTTTTGAGCCGTTATTTTCTACCTCCTTGAAATTTCTTTCCTGGAAGGTACTATTCCTAATTGCAGTCACTTCCGCTCGCCGCATCAGCGAACTGCAGGCTCTAGTGGCTAATCCACCTTATACAAGATTTCATCATGACAAGGTGGTCCTTAGGACGAATCCCCACTTTATGCCCAAAGTGGTCTCGCCTTTTCATCTTAATCAAGAGGTATATCTACCTGTCTTTTTTCCGCCTCCTCATGCATCCAGTGCAGAGAGGAACCTTCATACTCTGGATTGTAAAAGAGCTCTAGCCTTTTACCTTAATAGGACTCAGCCACATCGAAAGTCTTCTCAACTTTTCGTGGCTTTTGATCCTTCACATTTGGGACTTCCAGTCTCCAAGCGTACACTTTCCAATTGGATTGCTCAGTGTATTTCCTTTGCTTACCAGAGTAAAAACATTTCTCTGGAAGGCCATGTCACAGCTCACAATGTGAGAGCCATGGCAACTTCTATGGCTCATCTGCACTCTGTTTCTATTGATCAGATCTGTCGAGCCGCTACCTGGGCCTCGGTTCATACCTTTACAGCCCATTACTGTTTGGACAAGGACTCCCGCCGGGATGCCTTGTTTGGCCAGGCTGTCCTCAAACACCTGTTCCATTCTTAGACAACTCCTGCCCACCTTCCCAGGATGGATGCCTGAGATCCATACGAAGATGGCGAACCCTTGGAGGGGGATCTCCCAGGCATCTCAGCTAGGGAGTCCCCATATGTGAGGACTTATTCCTGCTTGTTCCTGGAGATAGCACAGTTACTTACCTGTAACAGGTGATCTCTGGGAACAGCAGGAATTAGTCCTCACAACCCACCCACCTCCCCTAGGAGTTGTATCTTCTATCTATCTGTCTTCCTGTCCTCTCTCTATTGTCTCAGCTATAAACTCGAAACTGAGGAGAGCTGTTCAGGAAGGCGGGAAGGCAGCGCGCATGTGCAGTGGGAGGTCCCAAAAGCTTCCATTCTAGGAAGCTGGGGAGCTTTCCCGCGCAGGCTCCGTCGGTTCCGACGTACCCATATGTGAGGACTAATTCCTGCTGTTCCCAGAGATCACCTGTTACAGGTAAGTAACTGTGCTTTATCATATTCAGATCTTGTGTTTCTCCATTTATATTCAGATTTTCTTAGTTTTTGCTTTAATCTTATTAGTTGGGAAGTATACCATATTTTGGATGCTTTCTGTCTAATTTTGCTGTGTGATAATGGAGCTTGAGCAGCCTTTGAAATAGTGGAATTCCATTTGCTTAGGTTTTCATCTAGATCATTGTTTGTTGTGTCTATATGTTTATTTATTTATTTACATTCTCTTATATACCGCGCTATTCTGCATCAGTGCGGTTTACATTGAACAAACTGAAATTACATTGAACAGGACATTATAACTTTGAGATAACCCTCCATAGCCCATGTTCCCTGTAAAATAGTTAAGTGGCTTGCCCAAGACCACAAGGAGCACCTGTGGGACTAGAAACCCCAGTCCTTCCGGCCCAAGGTTGCTGTCCTCTAGTGGGATTTGAACCCCCGACCTTCTGGCCTGAAGTACCTTGCCCCAACCACTAGGCCACTCCTCCACTCCACTGGGAATGTATTCTTCAAAAATGTTCCTTTGTCAAATGCCCTGAATTTATTTTTGAATTGTGGAGGTTCCTTACAATCAGGGGATAAGGGACTTGCCAGGAGAGTATATTCTAATAGGAAGTGGTCTGTCCATGGCAGAGGGAATGATCGGGTAGGAATGTAATATTTGTCATGTAAAGTGCTTTCTAGGAGGAAAATAAGACCTTGAATGTTTCCTTTTCTGTGGGTAGGTATTTGTACAACTTGTTGGAAGCCTGTGTCTGACAGGGCATTTATAAAGTGAGATTCATGTGTGCTGTGAAGGGAGGGAAGGTTAAAGTCACCAAGAACCATGTGGATTTTGTTTAGGGTTGATGTACATGCTAATTCTAAAATGGCTGATAAATTGTCAGGATTGGGAGAGGGGGGGGTCTGTAAATGAGGGTGATTGAGATGTTTTGTTTTCAATAATTAAAACATCCATGCCTTGGATGTTTTTACTTAGGTAGAGTGTTTTTTAGGTCTTTTTTAACTAATATTAGTATACCTCCTCCACGTTTGTCTGACCTTGGGCATTGGAATAAGTTATATTTGGGAAAAACTATTTGATTAATTAAAACTATCTGATTCGGTTAACCATGTTTCAGTTAAATAGAGTAAGTGTGGTTTGATATTGTTAATTAAGTCTAATATTGCTGGGATTTTGTTTCTGATGGCTCTAGTATTCAGTAGGATACATTTTATTGGGTAAGTTGTGCTTGTGGATGATTGGAGGGAATAATTGTGTAGGGGGTTTATATATGTTAACCTTTGAGGGTGGTGTTTATGATAGTTGAATGATAAGGTTCGATAGAGTAATGATGGGTTGTTCCTTTGGCGGTGTTGTATGATGGGAATTTGATAGTGTTGGGTTGTAGCTGGTTGGAGAGCATTGGTCAGAGGAGCTAGGAGAAGCTGAGGTTATAGATAAGAGTGTGATTCGCCTTTTTTTTTTTTTGGTGGTAGAGTGCAAGAGAGGCTAAGAATTAATGTATGTATTTTGGTCTAGTAATATGTGTTTTATCTGTGAGCTGGTTTGAGGAATTGTAATACAGTAATTGGAATTAAGATATAGTAAAAATGTCAGAGTGAATATTTCTGTAAAATGCAGCAAAATATAAGCGATGAGGTTGTTACAAGAATATCTGTATAAAATATCAGTGTCAATTTAGGCAAGATATTATAGTTATTTGTTCAACAAAAAGCATGTAAATGGAAGCAGAATAAAGATAATGAGAAAGTTACATAAACTGTGATTTGTTCTAATCAAAATCAATATAGGCAGTTTTTAATGTTCTGTCATTTTAACATCTATTTTGGGCTTTCTATTCTTCACATAGGAATGGTTACTTCTCCTTGATGGTCAGCGATGGACAGTTATTCTCTCAGCCAGAAACCATTAAGATCCAAGCTGTTTCAACAAAGGTAGCATAATAGTACAAGTCATAAACAGATGTCTATTTGATTTATTGAAGTCATACAAAACTGTTTATCATGATTGCCAGGACTGGCAGTTTGGGCCTAGGCAGTTTGAGATTTTTCATCTTCGGCTCTAGCATTCGTCTACATCTCTGCTACTCTCCCTCTCCTTCCTTACCTCTTCCTTACCACCCTCCATCAGTGCACCTTACCACCTACCCTCCTCCTCCTCCATCTTTCTCCCCTCCCACTAAGCATGCTTCATCTCTGCCAACACACCCACCCCTCACTAAACACACACGTCCCTCTGGTCTTGTATCTCCTCCTAGTGCTTGGCTGCCCCATTGTTTTTTATCTCTGTGATTTATTACCGTCCCCACCAGATTTCCCTTCTGGTTCATCCCCACTTCTGCCATGTTTGATGGCTCTACCTAGGGTTTTGCAAATATGTAACTACTGTATGAGGGCTGGGTGCTAAAATATTCGCAGCCCCCACAGCACCATCACCTCCCTCTCCTGGGTACTCTTCTGAAGGACGGATAGGAGACAAGGCTTTGATTCTGCAAGAACTCTGAGCGCACAGTGGTGGCTTTTGGGGCTCATATTTACAGGGGGTAGAGGCAGCAAAAAGGGAAGATGGGTGAGCCACAGAGAAGGGGGTTAAGCAGTGATACAGACTGAGGCATCTGGGGTCAGTAGCAGAGGACCACAAGACATTTTGAAAACTTCTTGCAGCTCGCTGTCCTGATTGTCTGCTTGTGCTGTCCTGATTTTCTGCTTGTGCTGCTCTGATTGTCTGCTTGTGCTGCCCTGATTGTCTGCTTGTGCTGCCCTGATCGTTTCCTTGAGTGTCTTAGACGTAAATTAGGTTTCCTAAGCTTTCAAGATCTAGTGCTCTTTAAGGTAATTTGCTTTTATTGCTTTATGTCCAATAAATTTACAAGTGCTGTCAAGATTATCTGCTACAGATAAAGTTTTCCAGTTTAATCGAATCTAGATTAATTTATATTGTTTATACTCTCAGCCTTCCACGTTCAGGGAATTTATTCAAGTACTGCTTTATTTCAATCCAGCCTCCCTACGTGCTGCGGAATGAACTTCTTCTGGTTGGAAGAGGTGAAGTTGCAGGCATCACTAGCTCAGTGCTAGATATCCAAGATAATGACAACCCAAAAGATGTAGTGGTGATTATTATAGACCCTCCACGTCATGGCCATTTGGTTACACATCTTGGAGACGCAGCTGTTGTCTTGTTCAGGCTTGATGACATCTCAGGTGGTCTTCTTCACTATGTCCATGATGGTTCGGATAGCCAAGATGATGTGGCTCTTCTACAAGCAAATGATGGCCATTACTTCCAGAATATCCTTTTCCATGTTCAAGTTATCCACAGGGTAAGTTTTATATATTAATATAGGCACTGCAGAATTTGGGCGAGGAGGGAGGTGGGGTAATTTTATTCAAATTGTAAATCAACTTCTGCTACTGAATTTTTGTTTTGATGCTCGATGCTACAGATGCAATCTTAGTTTTATTGAACTATTTCTTCCTCAGTTTGATTACATACCATTTCAGCTATTTGATATTAAGGTACATTATTTTATTATTATTGACCTATATTTATCCCAGGTCTTTTCATTGATAGCTAATGGATAGTTGCATTCAGGTGCAGTAGGTATTTCTCTATCCTCAGAGGGCTTACAATATAATAATAATAATACACGTTTTAGTTTGATCATTAGTATTGCAGTGTTAGTATTATCTGGAAGTGGAGAAAGACAATTAAGGCAACAATATATAAAGAAACATATTGCTGTCAGTTGGGGAGGGTAATTTCCTACTCTTTCATAAGACATTGATGAGGGAGCAGTTTTAAGTCCACTTTGCTGGAGTGCAAGAGTTTGGGCATGCTGAACTGTTATATTGTACATGGCAGTGGCTGAGAGGGCAATAATAAAACCCTATTCCATGGGTAAAATAGGATTTTACCCAGGGAATCAAGGCTTTGATTATCACTCAGCTCATCAGAGTGTAAAAGTATGCACATAGTTCAATCCTTTTACCCATAGACCTAACTAAAGAACCAAGTCCTGACAAAGACATACAAATCAACCCTCAAACCTTTGCAAACTTTCTCCATGAGAAAATAGGTCACATACCGACTCAAATACATACCGAAACCTACAGCTCCATCACAACAACAACAACAATAACAACAAGTTGGGACAGTTTCCACACTCCTTCAACCAAACAGATTTCGGATATCATCTCTGCTCTCAATACTAGCACTGCCCCTACTGATCCTTGCCCAGTTCAATGGCTCAAAGCAACCAAGCATAACTTCCTCAGTTATATACACAATATCGTATCCATATCCCTATCTCAAGGAATAATACCCGAACAACTTAAACTAGCCTCAATAAGGCCTATCCTCAAAAAAACAAACCTGGATAAGAACAATCCAGCGGCTTATAGGCCAATCTCTAGCATACCATTCCTAGCCAAAGTAATAGAAAAAGCAGTACAGCTACAACTCCAAGACCATGTTGACGACCATGCCCCACTCGATCTACATCAACATGGCTTTCGCCCCAACCATGGAGTTGAAACACTGCTGCTATATCTGTTCAATGATATCACCCAGACCATAGACAATTACAGGCAAGGATCTTTATTGATCTTCTTAGATATATCAGCGGCTTTCGACACAGTTGACCACACTATCCTCCTATCAAGATTGGAAAGTATCGGTATCTCTGGTACTGTCCTTAGTTGGTTTAACTCTTATTTAACAAACAGGCAGTTTCAGGTTAAAATTGGAAACAACACTTCACAGCCTACAAATATCAAGCAAGGAGTACCTCAGGGATCTGCGCTTTCTTCCCTTCTATTCAACATTTTTATTCAGCCAATTTGTCAAATTATGGCAGCCCATCAAATAAGTTATACGATTTATGCAGATGACATCATGATTTATACACCGATTGATCTCATCAACCCCGACTACAGCAAGATCACAAATTGCCTTGACAACATGTCTTCCTGGCTCACATGCAATAACCTTGCCTTAAACTACAATAAAACAGAGGCGCTTATTGTCACTCGAAACACCGACTTCAACCCCCCACCTTTCATTAAATACAACAACATTACAATACCAGTTAAGGATGAAGTTAGATATCTTGGAATTACCCTCGATAAAGGTCTAACCCTCCAGTCACACATCAGAAAAACTGTGAGGTCTGCATACTACAGAATGAAAGTGATTAGACGCCTCAAGCCCTTACTCTCATATGACCACTTCCGGTCTGTCTGCCAAGCCTTAATAACTCCTATTCTGGACTTTTGTAATCCTATCTACTACGGTCTTTCAAAACACTCACTTAAACCTCTTCAGATGGCTCAGAACACGGCAACCAGAATTATTGCTGGCTCAGCATCTCAAGATCACATTACCCCTACTCTCAAAGAGCTCCACTGGCTTCCAATAAGCCAGCGCGTCAAATACAAGATGGTAATTAATATATTCAAGATCAGACATAAATGCTCTGCTTTTAGCCTTCATAATCTCTTACTCCAGAATAACAACAGGCCAAGACGAATAACTACATCATACACCCTCAGCACCCCAAGTAGTTTCAGAAAAGCGTGTAAATGTACTACACAAAGGGCAATTTCCTTATCGGCCCCACTTATATGGAACTCTCTCCCTCCCGATGTGCGATCCATGGATGATTTAAAGGAGTTCAGAAAACAACTGAAATTTGTACTCTTCACTGAGTACTATGGCACAGACATCTAACAGTCTCTATTATTATAGCCTGCATGTAACTTGTTTTACTGTAACGGTTCCTTGATGTTGTGTATCCCAATTTTACCTTCACTCTTTAGTTTAGTCAGTGTATGCCCCCCTGTCTCTGTTCTCCCTTCTTGTGTCTTGGTAACCGCTTTGATTTAAGGAAAAGGCGGTATAGAAAACCTGTTAAATAAATAAATAAATAGAGTGAAAAGGTGATAATAGGGACAGGACAAGGGTGGAGATCAGATATAACATGCATAGTTTTGAATAATCGTAACTGCTCATGTATTTTTTGATGGAAAATGGCATGCCGAAAAAGCAGATCTAATGTCTGTGCATAATTATTCCAGCGGACATTAGTGAAAGCAAAGGCCTTTTGATTATGAGTGCAAATGCCGTGGGTAAAAGTACACAGGGTTTGCTCCGGTGTGAGCAGTTTTCATTATTGCCTCTGGGTACCTAATATTTCACATGTTGGCTTTCAGATGAACTTTCAAATCTGGCTTGCATTGGCTGATGAAAACGAAGTTCAGAACTTCCAAATGAATTAGTCAAGAGTCATTTACTCTGTTCTCCAGTACTGAGGAGCAATACACGTTATAGTAGCAATGACCATACCTAACTGGAAGAAAAAAGGCCAAAATGAGGTTAAGTTGAGCCTTTGTGACTGTAGCACAGGGTTAAAAATCTGTGTCCTGATTCAGTGTTCTTCCGTAAAGGGAGTGTCTACCACAATTTGTATATAGAAGCCTTTGAAGCTTGTTTTATATAGTAAGGAGGCATGTACTTTTAGATGCCAAGTGTGCACCTAAAAATGCAATGTGTGCCTTCGAGTCAGTCCTGACTCCTGGCGACCCAGAAGCTCCTGGGTTTTCTTGGCAGTGTCACCGGAAGTAGATTGCCAGGCCTTTCTTCCGAGGCAATGGAGGGTTAAGTGACTTGCCCAAGGCCACAAGGAGTGCTAGTGGGACTCGAACCCTGGTTGCTTGGTTACTAAGCCAGTGTTCTAACCACTAGGCTACTCCTCCACTCCACCTAACTAGGGGTTATTTTAGTCATTGATGTACATTAATGACTTCTTATAAAATACTGACCGACATAAATGTGCACATGTTGCTTGATGGTGCATACTTTGCCTGAGGGCAGGCATGTGGGCGAAATGGATAGAGAGCGCGCAAGTATGTGCATAGTTTATAAAATAATACAATTTACTTGCATTACTGCAAACATCTAAGTTTGGGCATTTGCACCAGCTCTAGACTGGCGTAAATATCTATGTTTTAAATGAAGGTGTGACTTCTGGTCAGGTGAAGGAATTATCTGGTTATCCTTGGGTGCCATCTCCGCTCCACCCACCAGAATGCCTCAATAATAGCCGGCTCCCAGGGATACTCAGTGGTACCAACTGAATTTTTTAAACGAAGTGGCCTGAATCAGTCATGGACTTCTCTCTTCACTCCTACTCCAACTTCCCATCCCCCCCATAAACTGCCAACTAAATGTGCGAGCTGGGAGTAGGATGTAATATTTCCTCCTCTTTGCTTAGCATCCAACCTTGCTTTGACAATTGGTACAGCCCAAAAGGAGTATAGAATGCAGTTACAGGCTCAGAACTGTCCAACAATGGTAGTTTGCGGTACCCTTTTCTAAATCCAAGGCTGATATGTTTAGTGGTGCACCCTCAGTAAATGCCAAGGGTCAGAATGCGCACTAAGGTGTTTCCTGTGTGGTAACTATTGGGCACATGTTGGCCACTCCCTGAACAATTACCACGGTGCAGCTGTTCCTAACATGCATTGATTTTGCCTCAGAACATGCTTGAGGGGCCAAAAAATAGCACACTTTAGTAAAAAAAAGGGCTCCTAAGATTATAAACGCTCCAAGGGTTAGGAAAATACCTACTGTACCTGAACATAACTCCTCTTGAGCTACTCCTGAAAAAGGTGTGAGTTAAATCCAAAATTTCGTCCCTTCTCTACTAATTTAAAGATCCATCTCAGTGTTTTGTCCAGTAATGGTACTTTCCCCTGACTGATCTGAGAACATACAGTATCACCAAACTGGTCTATTAGGTGCCCCAACCTATTGCTTTTGTTCAGTATCTTGTTAGTCAGCCACAGGCAACTTTCCCGTCTCTGGCTTATCTGGAAATGGACCTTCTGGTCCAGAGTCAGCGCAAGGATATTGGACATCATAAGCAACCTTCAGCCTTATATCCTCCTCTCCTGCTTTTTTGATAATTAAACTCAACAGTTATGGTCATCGAAACACGACTGCAGTTCTGTAAAAATGCATAATTGAATATCATACTTTTAAATATTAAACTTTGCCTTCTGTGTGTGGTTTATGGTTTAGTTTATTTGCTATACCGCCTTTTCAGGTTACACAAAGCAGTTAACAAAAACAACTTTAAAATAAATTGAATGAAAACTGAAAGGAACTCCATTCCTCCTCGTCTCTCTGGGCCAGTCCAGGTAACTGTAGGGTAGTCAATCTGGTCCAGCAGCTGAGGACTGTAATACAAAGTCTTGCTGACAGGATATCCGGCTCCCTCTAGTGTGCCAAACCCAGTCTTACAGTCCTCAGCAGCTGGATAGGACGTGCCTGACAGGCTCCGGAGTACTGAACGAAGTTAAAAAGTAAAAGTGTTGGTTTTTTCTGACGGGGTAGCCCTAGCGGGGTTGCCAGGGTCAGAAGGAGGGTACTGGCTGTAACTTTCAAATATTTAGACCCGGTATTTGGCTGGAGGTAGAGCTGCCTCACTCAGCCTGTCAGCTGTACCCAACGGGGGGGAGGAAAGCGGATCTGGGAGCCCCAGGTTGCAGCCCTCGCTGCCTCATCGGAGACATCCGCGAGCAGCGGTTGTGCAGGCAGCTGAATTCGGCATCATCTTTAGACTTCAGGTAGGACAGCGGCCGAGCCGCAGTGTTTAGAGTCAAGCGGGGTGCCATCGCTACTAGATTGGCTACTTTTATTCTCCCGATGTATGTTTGCCATTCCGGCAGTTTGTTTTCAGTGCGGGAGTCGGCAGCGGCTGTCGGGTCCCGGCGTTTGTGGCAGTTGTTTTCGCGCTGTTAGTTTTCTTGAACGGGGCTTTAGGAGCGCGATGGATCTTCATTTGAAAGTTGGGGAATCTGCTGAGGTAAACCCAGGCGCGGAGGAAAAGGCGGGAGCGGCGGCCATTTTTCCCACTGCTTCGGTTTCTCCCGTGCTTTCTCACAAGCCGGCAAAACGCAAGGCAAAGTCTAAGAGACCTCCTTCAGAGTTAATGGAAGGGCAGGAACCTTCCCCTGAGGCTCAGGGGGTTTTACCAACTGTTTTTTCAGCTGATTTTATTCTCTCCTTGCACAAGGCTTATTTGTTGAAGGTGGAACAAAGTCTAGCTAAGCCTAATTCTCCTAGCATGGGGGATATATCTAAGGGAGAGATCTCCTTGCTAGATCCGGGGGAAGGACCCTCAGTGAAGGTCATGAGAGCAGACCCTGCTGTGTTAGGAGGGCAGAGTGCTGTACCTCTGGAGGTTGAAGAGGGGGAGCTTTTCTCAGAAGGGGCTTTGGATGCTTGGGCCCTAGGAGATTTTGAAGAAGGCGAATTACTCCCGGGAGAAGACCCTAATGTTTTTAGGGTTTTTCGTAAGGAGGAGCTGGGGGCACTGATTGCTCAGTCCCTGGCAGCGCTTAACATAACTTTGCCTGTAGTGCAGGAGGAGCAGTTAGAGGATCCGCTCCTTCAGGGCTTCAAGCCAGAGCAGCGGTGTTTTCCAATTCATAGGTTCATTAGGCAAATGATAGATTCAGAATGGGAATGCCCAGAGGCTTCCCTAAGGGGGAGCCGGGCTATGGGGCGTCTTTACCCGGTGTCTCAGGAGGACAAGGACTTGCTCCGTATGCCTAAGGTCGATGCTCTAGTGGTGGCGGTAACAAAGAAGACCACGATCCCAGTGGAAGGTGGAGCTGCCCTGAAAGATCTACAAGATCGGAAGTTGGAGGCGCTGTTGAAACAAGCGTTTGATTCAAGTGCCCTAGCGCTCCAGGCTTCTATTTGTGGCGCTTACGTCTCTCGAGCTTCTATTCGATGGTTGCAGAGTGACTTGGTGGCCGACAAGGAGGGTAGCTCGTGCACGGAAGGTGCTAGACTAGAATCGGCGGCGGCCTACTTGGCGGATGCCTTTTATGATTTGGTGAGAATTTCCGCAAAATCTATGGCTTCGGTGATAGTGGCAAGGCAATTTTTGTGGCTGCGCAATTGGGCAGCAGCTGCGTCTTCCAAGACGTGACTCAGTAAACTCCCCTACAAGGGTAAGCTACTTTTTGGGGAGGCGCTTGAGAAGATAGTTAAGGATTTGGGGGATTCCAAGGGGGCCGCCTCCTGGAGGATCGCCCAAAAGGTCCTCGGTTTGGACCCCTAGCTAGAGGACAAGGCAGAGATTTGCGTAAATTCCAGGGTTCCCAGTTTGTGCCTTACCAGAGAGGGCGGTTGCCGTCTCAGGGACAGTCCTTTCGAGGAGCGCGGTGGTTCGGAAGGGGATTTTTTGGTTCCCAGCAGAACACCCCCAAGAAGCCCCAATGAAGGGCGGCCGGCCCAGGTGGAGCTTCCTATCGGAGGTCGGCTGCAGAACTTCCTTTCCGCCTGGGCCGACATTACAACAGACCGCTGGGTGCTAGAGATAATCCGAGAGGGCTATGCGCTGGAGTTCGCACAACCATTAAAGGAGGCATTTCTGAGATCTCCTTGCGGATCTCCAGCAAAGAGGACAGCGATAAACGATATGCTGCAGCGTCTCCTTCAGTTGCGTGCAGTGGTCCCTGTCCCCAGAGACCAGTGCGGCTCAGGTCGATACTCGATTTATTTCGTAGTTCCCAAAAAGGAAGGAGCGTTTCGTCCCATCCTGGATCTCAAGCACGTAAATCGCTGTTTGCGGGTATCTCACTTTCGTATGGAGACCCTACGAGCGGCCATTCAAGCGGTTAGGCCCGGCGAGTTTCTGTCTTCCATAGACTTAACGGAGGCGTATCTTCACATCCCTATCAGACCGGAACATCACAAATTTCTGAGGTTTGCCGTGCCCATGGGTCACTTCCAGTTCAGGGCCTTACCGTTTGGACTGGCCACCGCTCCGCGCACCTTTACCAAGGTAATGGTGGTGGTGGTGGTGGAGGCAGCTTTGAGATCGGAGGGAATTCAAGTCCATCCTTACTTGGACGATTGGTTGATTCGGGCGGAGTCTCTGTCGGAGTCCATCATAGCGACCATCCGAGTGGTTCAGTTCCTGGAACAACTCGGTTGGGTTATAAATCGGTCCAAGAGCCATCTCGCGCCACAGCGCAGGCTGGAGTATCTTGGCGCATTGTTCGATACCGAGCTGGGATTGGTCTTCCTGCCCGATGACCGGATAGAGAAGCTTTGGAAACAGTTAAGAGCTTTCTTGTGGTTAAAAGCTCCCACGGCATGGAGATACCTGCAGCTTTTGGGGACCATGGCGGCCGCCTTGGATTTGGTACCATGGGCCAGGATGCACATGCGGCCGCTGCAGCATTCTATGATCTCCAGGTGGTCCCCGCAGCGTCACTCCCTGAACCAGAAGCTGGACTGCCCAGACAGCGTAAGGGTCAGTCTGGATTGGTGGTTGAATCCTCGACGAATTCGCGCGGGGGTTCCTCTGCGGGAACCAGAGTGGGTGTTAGTAACCACGGACGCCAGCCTTTTGGGCTGGGGAGCACATTGTTTATCGCACATGGCGCAGGGGAGCTGGTCCGACGAGGAGGCCGCGTGGTCAATCAATCGCCTGGAAATGAGAGCGGTCGGTTTAGCGCTGAAGGCATTCCTCAGTCTGGTGAAGGGAAAAGCAGTTCGGATTTTCTCCGACAATGCGGTAACGGTCTCCTATATCAACAAACAGGGTGGCACGGGTTCCGCAGTCCTGTTGGCGGAGAGTTAGAGTTTAATGTGTTGGGCGGAGACTCATCTCCTGGCCATCTCAGCGGCACATGTGGCCGGAAAGGACAACATACAGGCCGATTTTCTCAGTCGGAATGTCCTAGACCCCGGGGAGTGGGAGTTGAACGCAGCTGTGTTCCACGACATTTCCCTTCGGTGGGGGCAGCCGGTCATGGACCTCATGGCCACCCTAGACAACACCAAGGCGGTAAGGTTTTACAGCAGGTACAGAGTGCACATGTCAGAGGGGCTCGATGGTCTGGTTCAGCCATGGCCGAAGGGGCAGCTGCTGTATGTGTTTCCCCCGTGGCCTCTGATCGGCCGGGTGGTGCGAAGGATTGCAAAGCACGACAGAGTGGTGATCCTCATTGCTCCAGATCGGCCCCGGCGGCCGTGGTATGCGGACCTGGTCAGGTTGCTAATGGCGCCCCCTTGGAGGCTTCCAAGTCAGATCAACTTGCTGAACCAGGGGCCAGTGTTGATGCCACAGGTGGATCGGCTCTTGCTTACGGCTTGGCTGTTGAAAGAGCGCGGCTCCGACGTCGAGGTTACTCACTGGCGGTGATTGAAACCTTGTTGAAGTCTAGAAGGCGATCTACTTCCCTAGCGTATTTTCGCGTCTGGCGGATCTTTGAGGATTGGTGTCGAGTTCAGGAAGTTAGACCATTTTCTGCTTCCATACTGGTAATCTTGGCTTTCCTGCAGGGAGGTCTGGAAAAAGGATTGGCGCTTAGCACATTGAAAGTTCAGTTGGTAGCTTTGTCGTGTTATAGAGGTCACGTAGCAGGTGGCAGGCTCTTGGCTCACCCGGATGTTCAACGTTTTCTCAGAGCTTCTAAGCTTCTCCGTCCGCCCCTAAGGTCGGTAGTTCCTCCGTGGGATTTGAATTTGGTGTTAGAGGCTCTAACTCAACCACCTTTTGAGCCGGCGTCGGGGGGGAGTCTGAGGGAGTATTCTTGGAAGACAGCTTTCTTAGTAGCTTTGTGTTCGGCGAGAAGGGTTTCGGATCTTCAGGCTCTCTCCTGTCGGGCTCCGTATCTTCAGTTTACCAAGGAGAAAGTTGTTCTTCGGCCGGTGCCTTCGTTCCTTCCTAAGGTAGTATCCACGTTTCATATCAATCAAACCATTTCCCTGCCGACTTTTCCACGTGATGTGGGTTCTGACAGGGGTCAGAAGCTCCGGAAGATGGACCTAGGTAGGGTGCTGCATAATTACCTTCGAAAGACTGAATCTTTTAGGAAGTCGGACAGATTGTTTGTTCTTTTTGGAGGGCCTCGGAAAGGTCAGGCTGCATCGAAGGCGTCTATTGCCCGATGGGTGAAACGGGCGATTGCAGCAGCTTATGAGGCCAGTGGTTCCTTACCTCCGCAGGGTCTTCATGCTCATTCGACTATGGCGCAAGCCACCACGTGGGCGGAGTTTGCGCTGGTACCCCCGGTGGATATTTGTAGAGCGGCGTCCTGGTCGTCTTTGCATACTTTTACTAAACACTATCGTTTGGATGTTCAGGCAAGAGGGGATGCGATTGTTGGGGCCTCCGCTGTGTTAGGGGGTCTTGCAGGTCCCTCCCGTTTTTAGGAACTGCTTTGGTACTTCCCTACAGTTACCTGGACTGGCCCGGAGAGATGAGGAGGAATGAGAAATTAGACCTTACCTGCTAATTGTCTTTCCTTGAGTTCTCTCCGGGCCAGTCCAGGTCCCGCCCTCTGAATCTGCGAGAGTTTTGGTTTTTAGAAAAGAATTCGGATTTGGTGTTCGAGTCTCTACGTGATTAATGGTGGGCTTAGGGTCGATGGGCTACATTGGGTCTCTTTTTCTTCCGCTGAGGGGGACCAAGGAAAATGAATGTTTTTATGGCATGCTTCAGGTTGCAGTAATGCCCATTTCAGAAAAAAAACAACAAAGGAGGTGTAAAAAAAAAAAAATTAATGGACATAGAAGAAAGTTCAGTTTATCAGTGTGCTAGTTTTTAGCTTTTGGTTTTTCTTTTACTTAGTGGCTGCTTGGTCAATAGGTGACTGGGTTTGGCACACTAGAGGGAGCCAGATATCCTGTCAGCAAGACTTTGTATTACAGTCCTCAGCTGCTTTACCAGATTGACTACCCTACAGTTACCTGGACTGGCCCGGAGAGAACTCAAGGAAAGACAATTAGTAGGTAAGGTCGAATTTCTCATTCAAGGATAGGACAGAGAAAGAAAAGAAAAGAAAAACACACAGCAGACTGACACACACAACCAAGCAAAGTGGTCAGGCAGACTGACAAATTGACATACGACTGGCATACAACTGCTGTCCCCAGGCCCTGGGCACAACACAGATCACTAATCCAGCAGTTCAAAAGCCTGTCTAAAGAGATGTGTCTTTAGCTCTAATTTGAAAGCAGAGAAGATTGATCGAAGTCTGAGTTGATTTGGAAGACTATTCCAGAGTGATGGGGCCAAGAAAAAGAAGGCTCTTCGCCTAGTAGATTCACAGTGTACCTGATGTGGAGATGGCAAACACAACTTATTACTATGTACCGATCGGAGCGAGCGAGCGGGCTGGACAATATGGAATGATCAAGGTGGACAGATAGTCAGGGGCAATCTGGTCAAGTGCTTTGGAAGTCAAGATGTATGCGCGTGCCTGCTCTCCCTACAGATAAGAGAATGTGTCAGTGTTTCTGAGTTTATCTAGTTGTCAGGATCTATTGTTTTGTTTTGATTGCTGCTGCTTTTTCCATCCCTCAGAACCTGTTGCTCTAGGTAACTACCTAGTCCTGCCTGTTTCTGGCCCCATTCCCTATGAATTCCAGGGTGTAAGGAAATTATTACGATGAATTTATTTTTTAAAACATTACATACCACATCTACAAACATAGATTGTTCAATGTGTTATGCAGTTAAAACACACCAGGGGGCGTAGCGTCAATAGTGTCAGGTTGTATGCATACACTACCAACTGTAATTGAAAGCTTGCCTTGCACGATTAATCAGGGATGGCTGGGGGGGGGGGGAGCGGAGAAAGAAGATTGAAGGACAAACATGCTGAGCCACCAGGGGAGGGGGGAATATGGAGATGGGAGATGCTGGACATGGAGGAAGGTCTAAGGAAACAGGAGAAGTTATACATTGGGGAGAGGGGGCTAGGAAACAGAGGAGATGCTAGATGTGGAGGGGCTAGGGAGAAAGAGAAGAGATGAGGGGGAAGTGGGGAAGATTGGAGGACAGACACATGCTGGACCATCAGGGGAGACCATAGACATGGGGAGGGAATAGAATTACAGGGGGGAGATGCTAGACATGAGTGGGTTAGGGAAACAGATGCTGGACATTAGGGGGAGCACTAAGGACACAGATTGGGGAAATAGGGAGGCAGAGAAGTTGCTGGATATGTGGAATAAGAGAGACAGAGTGAATACTAGATGGGGGTATAGAGAGACACCAGATGGAAAGGGGAGGGAGTGGAGAAGCTGTACATGGAGGGAAGTAGAGAGAGGGGAGAGTTAGTGAAAGATTGGGAAATAAGAGGTGTGGAAATGGGGAATGGCAGGACCGAGTAAAGTAAAGAGATGAAAAGCTGTAGGGTAGATGCAGTAGAAAAAAAGGGAAATGGAAGGCTGAATAGCAAGAAAGAGAGCTGAAATCGGAACAGAGAAAAATAAATGGAAGAAAATGTCAAGGAAGAGATAAGTGTTAGAGAAGGATGTAAGTTAGGAAGTGAAGATAAGAGAAAAGAGAAGAAATGGCAAATGAACAGGAGACCCTGGAAACAGAGTTAAGAAAAGACAGAAGAAAGCAGAAGCCTGAGCCTGGGACCACGCAATTAGGAAAATAAAATTGCCATACAACAAAGGTAGAAATACGAATGTTATTTTCTCTTTAGTGACTGGAATATATACATTTTTTGAATGTACATCTGCCAGGACTGATGTTAGACATAACTGGGGCCCAACCCAGAACAAAAATTTGGGAGGGGACCCAGGCAGAAATTTGGGAGGGGCTCCAAAGTCCACTAGCAGACTGGGACGACTTCAGCTTCAGGCAGACTTGGTCTGAGGGACACAAAACAATTGACCCAGTTGCCCCGCCCCTCCTCCCCTGACATCTGTTGTCTTTGTTTTACACAGTATGGGGGGGAAATGCATCTCTGTTTCCCTCCTGTTGCACTGCATGCAACATCTGGCTTTTTGGCGTTTCAGTGTCATTTTTGTCTACATAATTAATTTTTTCACTTTGTGGTCACATTCTGTATTCGCTGAGAGGCTGATATTCAGGAGTGGCGGTTAGGCTTTATAAGGCGCCTAGCCGCTGCTGTTTTAAATACACCCAGATATTCAGCGCCGGAACTTACCTGGCATCTGATGCTTAATAATGGCATCGCTATCCAGCTAGTGGATAACCGCTGACTGGATAACGAAAACCGTGTAAAGTTAGGACAGCTATTGAGATGACCTAACTTTAACTGATTTATTTTATTTATTTATTTATTTAACTGAATTTGATATACCGTTATTCTACAAGGCATAACGGTTTACATAGAACAAGTCAATAACGGTACAGATGGCTATTATTATTAGCTATCTGGTTAGCATCTGAATATTGTTGCTGACTGGATAGCAACCGGCACAGCCCTCAAACTACCCACAGACCACCCCGGTTTTAACCAGACATTTTTTACAAGATCTGAGCGGATATTCAGTGACAATAACACCTCACAAATATCAGTTTTAACTTGTCCAATGTTGCTTTGAGTAAACCAGAAACTGATGTTTCCAAGAAAGGGCTTTCTTTTGTTCCGATAGCACACTATAATGCCGGGCTTTCTGAAATAAAGGTTTTTTGTTTACAAGGCCTCCTCTGTTTTCCACTCCTTTGTGCTATAACAAAAGGGGAACAGCTTTTATTGTATAAACTACTAAATATGGTAAAGCAATTTTGAAATTTTGTAGTCTACAGTCCAGTTTTCAATGGAAAACTCTCTGTGACAGGCTGGTGCTTTGGGAATTCTTTATTCCGTGTACCTTGCAGATGCAAAGTACATAAGCTAAAGAACGTGTAAGGATTTAAAAATGAAGTCCTTGTATTTTACTTGAAAGAACAGCCTAGTGGTTAGAGCACTGGGAAATCATAGTTCAAATTCCACTTCTCCCACCGTTGCATTTTGTGATCTTGGGCAAGTCATTTAACCCTCCTTTGGCTGAGGTACAAACTTAGATCCTTTTTTAAGAAACAAAATGGTAGTAAATCTTTAGTAAATGTGTCCCTTGGATTGTAATTCCTATTGAGCAAGGAAATACCTACTGTAGCCTTCAGCTTGGTTTTTGGAAATAATGAAATTCGGCTCCACCCTTTCCATCACATGGCATGGAGAATTTTCAAAGGGCTTTTGAAAGAAACACCCACGTAAATCCTTTAGAAAATTTCCACCATAACGAATGAAAAATGTTTCAGGAAAGAAATGATACCTAGGATTGAGAAGAAAAAAAGGAGTCAATAAAACCATGATACAAGCTAGCTGATAATATTTTGAAGACTCTGAAAAACATCTTTCCTTTAAAAAGACAAACAAGAAGGAAATAACAGAAGTTTATTCATTTCTGAACTACTATCTATTAGTATTGGGATTTTGGTAAATATTCACAATTGAGATTCTTTTTAACATCTTTGTTAGTGATATTGCGGAAGGACTGTTGGGTAAGGTTTGCCTGTTTGCAGTTTATACCAAAATCTACAATAGAGTAGACACCTAGAAAGGTGTAGATAACATGAGGAGGGATCTAGCTAAGTTTGAAGAATGATCTAGAATTTGGCAGCTGAGATTTTGTGCTAAAAAATTCAGGAACATGTATTTGGGCTGCAAAAATCCAAAGGAGTAGGGGGTAAAGTACTTTGGTCCACAAAAGAAGAGTGGGCATGATTGTTTCTGATGATCTCAAAGTAGCTGAACAGGTAGAAAAGGCGACTGTGAAAGCCAAAGGATGCTTGGGTGTATAGGGAGAGGAATGACCAGAAGAAGAAAGGAGGCGATAGTACCTCTGTAAAAGTCTCTGTTGCGACCTCATTTGGAGTATTGTGTGCAAATTCCAGTTAATGCTGCTATCCCTCAATGGGGTTTATCCGGTTAGCTGGTCCTGCTAACCAGATAATACTTTTGAATATCAACCCATCAATTTTTAATGAGATTTTGTTTGATGTGATGACAGCTAGCGGGCACATCAGGAAAGGCAGTAAGGGATTTTTTTTCTGGTAGAGTTGCAAAGCTTTTCCCCCTCCCATCATCATCCTAAATTCTAAGGGGCCGATATTCAAAGTGATTAACATGGTTAAAAGAGCTGCTAACTGCATTAATTGCGGTGGACAGGATATTCAGCGGCACTAACATGGATATAAATGGGAACAGGATGTTCAGCGGTACTTCAAAAGGATATAAACAGGTTGGAATCGGTGCAGAGGGTGGCTACAAAAATGGTTAGTTGCCTTCATTATAAAGCATATGAGGACAGACTTAAAGATCTTAATATGTATACTTTAAAGGAAAGGCGGGATAGAGAAGATATGATAGAGACATTTAAATACCTCTGTGGCATAAATGCACAGTAGGAGAGCCTCTTTCAATTGAAAGCAAGCTCTGCTACAAAGGGACATAGGCAGGGCCGGATTTAGCTAGAGTGAGGCCCTACGCCAAGAAAAATTGTAGGCCCCCCGTGCAGTCCTGGGCCCCCCCGTGCAGTCCTGGGCCCCCCCCGTGTCCCCCCCCGTGCAGTCCTGCGCCCCCCCTGTGCCCCCGTGCAGTCCTGGACCCCCCGTGCCCCCGTGCAGTCCTGGCCCCCCCCCTTGCCCCATGCAGTCCTGCTCCCCTGTGCCCCCGTGCAGTCCTGGCCCCCCCCCCGTGCCCCCGTGCAGTCCTGGCCCCCCCCCCGTGCAGTCCTGGGCCCCCCCGTGCAGTCCTGGGCCGCCCCCGTGCAGTCCTGGGCCCCCCGTGCCCCCGTGCAATCCTGGGCCCCCCCGTGCCCCCGTGCAGTCCTGGCCCCCCCCCCTGGACAGCATCGCGGCTGTCTGAGGGGCTTCAGAGGGAGCCGGGGAAGCCCGCAGGAGGCCCCGGCTCCCTCTGTACAGCCGCCAGCGTGAAGAGCCTTTTCCTTCACGCTGGCGGCTGTTTCTGTGAAGCCGCGAATGCTGGGAAAGGTTAAAGGGCAACCTTTAACCTTTCCCAGCATTCGCGGCTTCACAGAAACAGCCGCCAGCATGAAGGAAAAGGCTCTTCACGCTGGCGGCTGTACAGAGGGAGCCGGGGCCTCGCGCGGGCTTCCCCGGCTCCCTCTAAAGCCCTCCGGTGGGCCCTTGCCAGCTGTGGGCCCTACGCCACGGCGTACCTGGCGTATAGGCAAATCCGGCCCTGGACATAGGATGAGGGTGAAAGGGGATAGACTCAGGAATAATATGGAGAAATATTTCTTTACGGAAAAGAGTGGTAGATGGGTGGAATAGTCTCCCAGTGGAGGTGGCAGAGACGAGGACAGTATCTGAATTCAAAAAAGCATGGGACAAACACAGAGGATCTCTAAAGGCAAAAAGGGGACTGTTGTAGTTGATATGGAAGGGAGGACTAGATAGGCCATGTGGTCTTTTTCTGCCGCCATGTTTCTATGTTTCTGTTAAAAGCTGGAAAATCATAAGATGACTGCTAACCGGATAACCCTTTTGAATATCGGCCCGTCAATTTCTAATGAGATATAGCAGCTTTTAAACTAGAATCTCCAGGAACAAGCAGGAATGTAGTCTTCATATATGGGTATCGTTGGTACCGACGGAGCCTGCACGGGAACGCTCCCCAGCGGCCAATTAGAAAGCTTTTGGGAGCATCCCACAGCACCTGTGTGCTGCCTTCCCGCCTTTCCCAACTGCCTCTCTCCAGTTCTTCGTTTTCCGCGGAACCAGCATGGCCGTTTTCCTGTCACCGCAGAAATTATCCCATATTTTTCATTCTTTTTTGTGGTAGCATCTGCCTTCCTTGACGCTATACCGGTACCGCCGGTTCTTTCTTTCTTTCTTCAAAAAAAAAAAAAAATTCTAATCTTCTTTCTGGACTTTCCAGTCTTTTTTCTGTCGGGTGCCACGTGCCATTTTGGGCACTAGGCCCAACTTTTCCTTCAAAATGGAAAAACCCGCCTCGGGTTTTAAAAAGTGTTCCAAGTGTGGCGGTACCATCTCCGTCACCAACACTCACGAGTGGTGCCTTAAATGTTTAGGACCTCACCACTCCATCTCGGAGTGTGTTGCCTGTGGGATGGTGTCGAAGAGGGGTCGGCAAAACCGAGCTGCTAAGCTTAGCACCCTTTTTCCCTCCGATGCAGCATCCGTGGCATCGACGTCTTCCAGGGCTTCGTCTTCCTCCCATGGATCTCAGGTAACCAAACATAAATCTGGCCGGTCCTCAAAGGGTAGATCTCCTTACAAGCATCGAGATGCCTCTGTCATTGCCCTTGAGGGACTTGTACCAGCAAAATTGCCCCGGTGGGAGGCTTCGGCTTCCAAAGCACTATCGGGGCTCCAGGAAGTTCTCGAGGCCTCAACCTCGGCAGAACTACTTGTGCCATGCTCTGGGGTACCGGCCGCTTCGTCCAGTACAGATACCCAGGCATCAGAAGCGTCAATAGACCAGAGGTTCTTGGCTATTGAACACAGTCTGGCGGCTCTCCTTGCGGCTTCGGTGCCTTCGGGATCGCTTCAGACGGTTCAACCGGTATCGACACCAGTTCCAGCACCGATACCGGTATCGACAGCATCGGCGACTGTGTTACCGACACCAAGTCATGCTGTTTCCTCCGGTATCGACAGGCCGGTACTGGACCCCTCCGGTACCGACTTCGATCGGTACCAGTATCGTGCTTTACAAGAGCACCCGGGTAGAAGATATTTTGAATCCTCCGATGACTCTGAGGACTCTGACAGCTCTGTCGATGCCGGAATATTTCTCTCTGAGGAGCCGCCTTCGCCTAAACGTAGGATGTCCCCTCCAGAGGATATATCCTTTCAGGATTTCATCCGGGGAGGTGGCGAGAGGTCTTTCCATCACAGTGGCTCCTGAAACAGTGCCCAGAGCAAAGGAGTTGGAGATTTTACAGTATCCTAAAGCTCCCAAGGGGGCAGCTACTTTGCCTATTCATGAGATCTTGTATGATCTCATGTTAAGAATGTGGGGAAACACCTCTTACCACCTCTCCTCATTCCTGTAGGCTGGATACCATGTATCGAGTGACTCCTTGTCCTGGATTTCAGAAAACTAAGTTGCCACACCACGCCATAGTGGTGGAGTCAGCTATGAGAAGGATCGAGTGCAAAAAGACATGCATCTAATCCTCCAGGACGTGAATGTAGGACTCTTGATGCCTCTGGGCGTCGAACCTTCCAGGCCTCTATGCTTTCTGCCAGGATTAGTTCCTACATCTTATACATGGGAATGTTCCTTAAGGAGATTACAGGAGATCTAGAGCTTATGAGTCCTCTCCTTCCCGATGATAAAAGGCAGGATTATCTTACACTAGTCAAACATGCCCAGGATGTTTCCAAGTTTGTTAATCGTGCAGCTTTCGACTGCTTTGAGTTCATAAGCAAAACCTCTGCCATTGCCATAGGTGCTCGTAGGATTGCCTGGCTCCAGGCATCTGACTTAGAACTCTGGGTATAAGACAAACTGGGGAATATCACTTGCACAGGCGAAAATCTCTTTGGCAAAAATTGGCAAGAGAAAGCTAATGAGATGGATGCTGATAACACCACTTTGGATAGACTATCCAAGGCTACAGCTGATCCTGCAAGGAGAAAATCCTACAAGAAACCATTTTTCTCTAAAAAGAAGAGGTTTTACCCCTCCTATACCCAGCAGGTGCATTCTGCAGGTCAGTCTGCCCGAAAGGGACAGCAGCCCCCAAAGCAAAGGAAAACAAAGACTGCTAAGTCTCAAACGGCCCAGCAGACTCAGCCTCCACAGGGGCTTTGACTCCCATCTAGAGAACCTGGCCTTCCTGGCCCTGAACGGGCCAGAGCCTTCCACCATCCCAGGAAGTTTGTGTCATTTTGCCCCCAGATGGGGGCAGATAACAGCAGAAGAGTGGACTCTTTCCATTGTAAGAGAGGGGTACAAGCTTCATTTCTTCAACATGCCCCCTCCTACAGTGGTAATACAGTTCAATTCTCAGACTTCACTCGACACTCAGTTAGGTCAAGAGGTCAGTTTACCTCTTGCCCATAGAGCAATAGAAGACGTACCCATTTCCCAACAGGGTACAGGGTTTTACTCCCCCTATTTCCTTATTTCAAAGAAAACAGGGGGACACAGACCCATTTTAGACCTCAGAGAACTGAACAAATTCCTGTTCAAAGAGAAATTCCAGATGATTTCTCTGGGAACTCTGCTGCCATACCTTCAGAGTCAGGATTGGCTTTGTTCTCTAGATCTCAAGGATGCGTACACTCATGTTCTCATCCATCCAACTCACCGAAGATTCTTTCATTTTCTTTTTCAAGGAAAGTACTACCAATACCGTGTGCTTCCTTTTGGCCTGGCCTCAGCACCAAGGGTGTTTACGAAATGCATGGCTGTGGTAGCAGCATTTCTTCGCACTCTAGGAATATTCGTCTTCCCTACTTAGAGGACTGGCTCATTCGAGCTCCATCTTGCACAATGCGTATCCTTCAGTATTTGGGCCTGGTCATAAACATCCCAAAATCCAGCCTAACTCCCACTCAGTCTCTAGAGTTTATAGGAGCTTTGCTGGATACCAGAAAAGCAAGGGCCTATCTTCCACAGGCCGGCTGCCTTCGCATTGTGCAGTTAGCCTCCCAGGCAGTGTTAAAAACTCATCTCACTGCTCGGGAAATGTTACAACTACTAGGCCACATGGAATTTACCGTGCACGTGGTTCCCTATGCTCGCCTCCATATAAGAGCAGCCCAATGGACTCTAAACACTCAGTGGACTCAGGCATCAGGCTGCCTATCAGACAAAATAGCAAACACAAGTCGCCTGATTTTGTCTCTACAATGGTGGCAGTCAACCCAAAACCTGTTAGTGGGGTCCCCTTTCCAGCAACCCCTACCGCAGGTCACTCTAACAACAGACGCCTCACAGGTGGGTTGGGGAGCTCATCTGCAAGATCTCTCTACCCAAGGCACCTGGACTCCACAGGAGACCCACTTACATATCAGTCTCCTAGAACTCAGAGCAATCTTCCTTGCTCTTCGAGTGTTCCACACCCAGATGAGCTACAAGACAGTCCTAATTCAGACGGACAATCAAGTAGCTATGTTCTATCTGAACAAGCAGGGAGGAACAGGCTCTCTGTCGCTTTTGCAACGAAGCTTTGCGATTATGGGCCCTCGCCTGAGAGCATCAGATTCATCTCCTTACAGTGTATCTGCCAGGCATTATAAAACTCTTGGGCGGACAGACTCAGTCGAGTTCTGCTTCCACACAAATGGTCTCTCCATGCAGACCAGGTAGAAAACATTTTTCAAATCTATGGAACACCTTACCAGCACAAATCAGAGCAATGACCAATTTGAGTCAGTTCAGAAAGGCGCTAAAACATTTCCTCTTCCTCAAATATCTCAATGACAGCTCCGATCACAACCATCAGGTGAATAGCAGGAGTGGCCAAATGGATAGACCTTCGCAACAGGCCAACTTTACTCTGTAGATAACAAACAGTTCCATATACTGTTGGTAACACCTTGTATATAGTTAACCATGATATCCCTTAATAGATAAACCACCATTGTATTTAGTTTCCCCTATTTCGCCAAGTTATACCTCCTGTTAAATGTAATGACCAGACATATGTAAACTGTCGGATGTTTTCTGTTTAATGTAAACCGCGCTGATGTCTAATAGTGCGGTATATAAGAATTGTTAATAAATAAATAATAAATAAAATAAATTTGGGGAACTCCGGACATAGACCTCTTTGCAAGTCCGTTGAATGCCAAACTTCCCTGGTTCTGTTCCAGAATTCCGGTTCAGGGTTCTCAGGCCAGGGATGCTTTCCTCCTCCATTGGGGTCAGGACTTCCTATATGCCTTTCCACCCATTCCCCTAATTCCCAAAACCCTATTCAAGCTTCAGAGAGACAAAGGCCATATGATTCTCATAGCTCCACATTGGCCACGGTAGGTGTGGTACCCTCTGCTCCTGCATCTCTCTCAAGCTCCATCTCTGGAGTTAGGATCTGCTCCAGATCTCCTGTCTCAGAACGACGGGATGTTGTGGCATCCCAAGCCTCACTCTCTGCATCTCAGGGCCTGGTTGCTGAGAACTTAGACCTTCATGGTCTTAACCTTTCTCAACAGGTAAAGGATGTCCTTCGTGCTTCCAGGAAACCTTCCACAAGACGCTCTTACGCTTTCAAGTGGAAAAGGTTTTCCATATGGTGTTCGCAAAAGGATCTTCACCCCTTTGCGATACCTCTGGAATCATTACTGGAGTATCTCCTTCATTTATCTAATGCTGGACTTAAGACTAACTCGGTAAGAGTCCATTTAAGTGCCATTTCAGCTTCTTTAAAGCCTTTAAATGGGCAGCCTATTTCCTCTCATCCTCTCATAGCGAGATTTATGAGGGGCCTTCTTCTAACTAAGCCTCCCATTAGGCCACCTCCAGTGGCATGGGGCCTGAATCTGCTTCTTGGGCAGCTCATGAAGCTGCCTTTTGAACCTTTAGCTACTACCTCCTTGAAATTCCTTTCCTGGAAAGTTATCTTTTTCATTGCAATCACATCAGCATGTCGCATTAGTGAATTGCAAGCATTAGTTGCTGATCCTCCTTACACGAGGTTCCATCATGATAAGGTAGTCCTTAGGACTCATCCACATTTT
The DNA here is from genome assembly GCA_033557465.1 of Ichthyophis bannanicus. NCBI lineage: Eukaryota > Metazoa > Chordata > Amphibia > Gymnophiona > Ichthyophiidae > Ichthyophis > Ichthyophis bannanicus. The sequence continues at coordinate 1,086,551,113 of CM066032.1, read as the reverse complement.
ATGCCAAAGGTGGTCTCACCTTTTCATTTAAACCAGGCGGTTTACCTGCCTATGTTTTTTCCAAGGCCTCATGCTTCAAATGCAGAAATGTATCTTCATACTTTGGACTGTAAAAGAGCACTTGCCTTTTACTTGCAAAGGACACAGCAACATAGAAAGTCCTCCTAACACTTTGTTGCTTTCGATTCTTCTCATTTGGGACTTCCAGTCTCCAAGAGAACATTGTCCAACTGGATTGCACAATGTATTTCTTTTACCTATCAGAATAAGAACCTTTCTCTCGAAGGCCATGTCACAGCTCACAATGTGAGAGCCATGGCAGCCTCAATGCCTCATCTACACTCTGTGTCTATTGACGACATCTGTCGAGCAGCTACTTGGACCTCGGTTCATACCTTCACAGCCCATTACTGCTTAGACATGGACTCCCGCCGGGTTGCCTTGTTTGGTCAGGCTCTTCTACAACACTTGTTCCATACTTAATCAACTCCTACCCACCTTTCCCGGTAGGATGCCAGAGATCCATGGGGGGAAGTGGAGCCCTTTCACAGGGGCACATAACCTCTGGGGTCTCTCCCTGGCATCTTTAGCTAGGGAGTCCCCATATGTGAAGACTACATTCCTGCTTGTTCCTGGAGATAGCATAGTTACTCACCTGTAACAGGTGATCTCCGGGAACAACAGGAATTCAGTCTTCACAACCCCCCCCCCATCTCCCCTAGGAGTTGTATCTCTCTTTTCTTTTCTTTCCCTCTCTCTCTCTTTGTCTCAGCTTTAAAACTCAACTGGAGAGAGGCAGTGGGGAAAGGCGGGAAGGCAGCACGCAGGCGCTGTGGGATGCTCCCAAAAGCTTTCCAATTGGACACTTGGGAGCATTCCCGCGCAGGCTCCGTCGGTACCGACGATACTCATATGTGAATACTAAATTCCTGCTGTTCCCAGAGATCACCTGTTACAGGTGAGTAACTATGCTTAATAGGGGAAAGCTGACAGTCGCCCAAGAGTGCACAGTTCAGAACAATGTATCCTTGAACGATACTAGCAAAAGATTGAACTTAGGGCATATCAGCAGAGAGGTTCCAATAAAGACAAAAGTAGCCCAAATGTTCTTGAGTACAGAGCAGGCAGAGCTTAAATATTCCAAATTACCCCTGCTTACCAATAGCCAGATTAATATGAATGAAATACAGCCTCTAAAATGCTCGTATGCAAATGCTAGAAGTCTAAAAAATAAGATGAGAGAGTTAGAATATATAGCACTAAATGAGAGGTTAGATATGATTGGTATCTCAGAGATATGGTGGAAAGAGGACAACCAGTGGGACACTGTGATACCTGGATACAGACTATATCGTAATGATAATGATAGAGCTGATCAAATTGGTGGAGGGGTTGCACTCTGTTAGAGAGGGCATTGAGTCACAAAGGATTAAAGATTTACAGGAAACAAAATTCACTGTAGAATCTCTATGGATTGAAATTCCAAGTAAAAAGGGGAAGGGGAAGGCAATGGCGGTGGGGGGTGTACTATCGGCCAGAATGAACGAATGGATGATGAAAAGCTCAAAGAAATCAGGGAAGCAAACAAAAGTTGCAGTGCAGTGATAATAATGGGTGATTTCAATTATCCCGGTATCGACTGGGTCAGTGTCATGGCAGGACATGCTAGGGAGATAAAGTTTCTACATGAAATAAATGACTGCTTCTTGGAGCAGCTGATTCATGAACTGACCAGAGGGAAAGCCATTTTGGACCTAGTCCTTAGTGGAACATAAGATCTGGTTCAAGAGATAAGGGTGTTGGAGCCACTTGGCAATAGTGATCATAGCATGATCACATTTGATTTAATAAATGGAGGAGGGAGGGTCAGGAAATCCACAGTACTACCTTTTTACTTTCAAAAGGGAGACTATGATAAAATGAGGAAAATAGTTGAGAAAAAACTAAAAGGAGCAGTAGCAAAAAATATTTAAATCAAGCTTGGGTGTTTAAAAATACTGTCTTGGAAGCCCAGACCAGCTGTATTCCATGCTTTAAGAAAAGTGGAAGGAAGTCCAAAAAACTGCCAGCATGGTTTAAAGGTGAGGTCAGAGAGGCTGTTGTTGACAAAAAAGCATCTTTCAGGAAATGGAAAAAGGAGCCAAATGACGAAAACTGGAAACAACACAAGCACTGGCAAGTTAGATGCAAAGCATTGATAAGGCAGGCAAAGAGAATTTGAGAAGAAGCTTGCTGTGGAAACAAAAACACATAATAAAGACTTTTTCAAGTACATGCGTAGCAAAAAAACTATGAGAGAGTCAGTTGGACCATTAGATGATAGAGGAGTACAAGGGGCACTAAGAGGGAACAAGGCCATAACGGAGAGGCTAAATGAATTCTTTGTTTCGGTCTTTACTGAGGAAGATGTAGGGATGTTACCCATGACTGAAATGGCATTTAAAGGTGATGCTGCGGAAGAATTGAAAGAAATATTGGTACACCAGGAAGATGTATTACAACTATTTGATAAACTGAAGAGTAGAAAATCACTTAGACCGTATGGTATACATCTAAGGGTGTTGAAAGAACTGAACTATGAGATTGCAGATCTAATATTAGTGATGGGGCTTATTTCGAACCATGAATAGCAGGTAGGGACGTCCCATTGGGACGTCCATCCCCACTGTTCGTGTGGCTGCAATCCCCCGAATAGCTTCCCTGCCGGTTGTACGGGGAAGTTAGTTGGGGCGGGGAAGAGGCGACCTGGGGGCGGAGAGTGGGCAGGCAGTGCGCTGTCACCGGTCCTGGATGTACAGTGCTGATTCTAATGTTGGCCCTGTATGTTCAGACCCGGCGAAATGTCCAGGGCATGGAAGGGGCTGGGAGGGACAAAGTTAATCTCCCACAGCCTGACCCTGGCCTTAGGAGGCCGGATCGGGGGTTGGACTGCGGGGAATTAACTTTGTGGGAAGCTGCAACAGGATACCATGGTGCTGCAGCTCCATTTAAAAGCCCTGACTGAGTTAGCCAGGCTAGCACTGTACATGCACGCCGGGACTGAATCGCAGTCCCGGCCTGCACGTACAGCGCTGTTCATGATTCTGATCCCATGGGGTTAGATATGCCACGCAAGATCAGAATCTCGATCTACTTTGTACGTCATGGTCAGCCCGGACATATAAAGGAGATCTCCGTCTTCAATGTAATTGGGCCCAATCTGTGAACTATCATGAAAATCAAATGTAATGCCTGAAGATTGGAGGATGGCCAATGTAACGCCAATTTTTAAAAAGGGTCCCAGGGGTGATCCAGGAAACTACAGACCTGTGAGCCTGATGTCAGTACCGTGAAAAATGGTAGAAACCATCATAAAGAACAAAATTACTGAACATGTAGATAGTCATGGCTTAATGGGAGACAGCCAGCATGGCTTTAGACAAGGAAGATCTTGTCTTACTAATCTGTTGTGTTTTTTTGAAGGTGTGAATAAACAGGTGGACAAAGGTGAGTTGGTTGATATAGTATATCTGGACTTTCAGAAAGCCTTTGACAAGGTCCCTCATCAGAGACTTTTGGCAAAACTAAAGAGTCATGGGATAGGAGGCAGTGTACTATTGTGGATCAGGAACTGGTTAAAAGATAAAAAGCAGAGGGTAGGGCTAAATGGCCAATTTTCCCATTGGAGAAAGGTAAATAGTGGAGTACCCCAGGGATCTGTGCTGGGTCTGCTGCTTTTTTAACATACTCATAAATGACCTGGAAATGGGAATAATGAGTGAGCTTATCAAATTTACAGATGACATAAAACTATTCAAAGTTGTTAAAACCCATGAGGATTGTGGAAAATTGCAAGAGGATCTTGCTAAATTGGAAGACTGGGCATCCAAAAGGCATATGAAATTTAATCTGGACAAGTGCAAAGTTATGCACCTAGAAAAGAAAAATACAAACTATAGTTACACAATGCAAGGTTCCACATTAGGAACCCCACCACCCAGGAAAAAGATTTAGGCATCATCGTGGATAAGATGTTGAAACCCTCCGCCCAGTGTGCAGCGACGGCCAAGAGAGCAAATAGAATGCTAGCTATCATAAGGAAAGGAATGGAGAATAAAACAAATGATATTATAATGTCTCTGTATCATTCCATGGTGGGATCGCACCTTGAATATTGTGTGCAATTCTGGTTGCCATATCTTAAAAAGGATATAGCGTTATTAGAAAAGGTACAGAGGAGAAGCCACCAAATGGAAAAGGGAATGGAAGGATACCCCTTTGAAGAGAGGCTAAAAAGGTTAGGTCTCTTCAACCTAGAAAAGAGATGGCTGAGGGGAGATATGATAGAGGTATATAAATTAATGAATGGAGTGGAACGGGTAACCGTAGATCGATTGTTTATGCCATCGAAATATAGAAAGACTAAGGGGCATGCAATGAAGCTACAGGGTAACCTATTTAAGACTAGTAAGAGAAAATATTTTTTCATTCAACATGTAATCAAACTCTGGAATTTGCTACCGGAGGATGTAGTAAAAGCTGTTAGTGTAGCTAGGTTTAAAAAAGGTTTGGACAAGCTCCTGGAGGAAAAGTCCATAAATCGTTTTTAAAGGGGACCCAGAGTATCCATTGCTTTACCCAATACAAGCATTGTGGAACCTGTGTCTTTTGGGGAAAGTGCTAGTTACTTGTGACCTAGATTGGCTACTGTTGGAAACAGAATATTGGGCTTGATGGACCTTGGTCTGACCCAGTATGTCATATCGTATGCTCTATATGATGACAACTAGTGTACACATCAGAAAAGGCAGTAAGGGGGTCATTCTGCACCATGAATAGTGGGGATGTATGTCCGCCTGCTGCTCCCGGTGTAAAGGCTCCCCATACGAATATTGCTGTTGTACGGGGAGCCTTAGACATTGGCGGGAGGCGGAACATTGGTGGGCCGTGACCTTGGACATTCAGGGCCGATTCTGAGGTCTGCCCTGTACGTCCAGGGTTGGTCATGTAGACAGGGGACTTATTCCACCTCGTAGGCGGAGTAAATCCCCCTGGACGCCAGGGGACCGCAGCGCCGGGCCAGGACAAAATGGTGAGGGGTTGCAGGGGTACCCCGCAGCCAATCCTGGCCATTCTAAATTGTAAAGGGCCAATATTCAAAGTGATTAACATGGTTATCAGAGCTGCTAAGTGCATTAATTGCGATGAACATGATATTCAGCAGCACTAAAATGGTTGGTGCCTCTAAATATGTGCAGCCACTGGCTCTACACATCCTGATGCTTACTGCTTGGTATCGGGGCATGTTGGGAGCATTCTGGGATAGAGCCAGTCACTAACCGGGCAGCAGCTCAATATCACCACTGACCGGTATCGGCAAGAATGGCTAACCTGTATATTCACTGCCAGGGCAGGATATGACCCCGGCATTGAATATCCGGGTTTACTGTTCGGCCTTGGCGGCTAACTGTCAGTGCTGAATATCAAGCCATAAGATAATAGTGTCTGTCTCTTCAGCATTAACTAGATGTGACTTTATAAAATTACCCTCTTAATGTTGCTATCAGAACAGGGTAAGTTGGCAGCTACTGTATGCTATTCCAGTCCTGTGTTCGCTTCCAGATGCCAGTCGATTATCATTGTAAGTCTGCCCGTCCAGTGATGGAAACTCATGGTCCATCAGACGTTTGTAAGTCTGCAGAGCAACAAATCCTTAGGATTTCAGGGTCTTTAAATCTTAAGCTTCTTATGTTGACTTCAAAGAACCCGGACCAAACTGAAGTCAATTAAAATGTCGAAGGGCTTATGCAGGCTTTTCTAGACGTTGGCACAGTCACATAGCGTCATTTTTAAAGAGCAAAAAGATTAAGCTGAAAGAAAGAACATTTCAGTGAGCAGGTTTTTGTTAATTAGATGGATTACTGCATCAATGCTAGCCAGGAGCATTGGCATGAAATGATTGACTTTCTCATGAAGGGAGACCTTTATTGCTTCTTTAGGAAACTAGTGAGCGTTATTGTTACATTTAAACCCTGACCTTGCTTTTAATTAATGCGCAGTCACTTGAAAATCTTTTCTTTTCCCTATTACCACTGTATTTTGCCCCTGGAAAGGCTCTTAAAATGCCAGCTCTTTCATTTCTTCCTTATTTCCTGCAACAATAAATCTCACAATTTCAGCAGCCTTTTCCTTTGAGGGAGTCATTTCTTGCTGTATGGCTGAGCTTTGATGTTTTCACGGAAGTGCTCACAGGCAGTATGTGACTAGAGTCAGACAGGAACTTTATCCTGTGCATCTGCAAGATGATGGGTTCTCAGTCAGTCTTGCATTAGGCCTATGGGGCTGAGTAATTTTGTAAGTATTGACCTGTAGGCTGCATACTGTTCTCATTAAGCACTTGTGAATCTGTCACAATTGTTTCTTTTCACCTTTTGCTCATTAGATTAGTTTACATTTTAGATGTGAAGGCACATTTCAGAAAAGATGGCGGAAACTGGAATTGAAACATCAGTCTCAACTTTTACAATTCCTGCGTTGTTTTTTTTTTTGTAATTTAGATGTTTATTGGCACACATCAAAAAACACATCACATAACATATAACCATAACCCCTCCTAGTATAAACCATTATACATTCCATACTTCATCTACAGATTGGAGCGATCCCCTCTCTCGGTGTGTACCCTATTTTCTACCATGTATAGTTTATGCAATTTCCACACCAACATAAAGTTGCACGTCCGAAGACTCTCCCCATCCTCTGAGGTCCTCCCACCTACATTAACCGATTAGCATCTGCCTACCGAACTGGTATTCTTCTGGGTTATAAACACAGGCATACACAAACGATGGGCTCTCCCCCAACCCCCCCTCCCCCACCATCCCTGTAGAAAACTCCCACCCTACCACCCTCCCAGCAATAACACTCTACATCATAAAACATAAAGCCTTCAGACATAGAAGACATAAAGCCTTAACTCTACACCAGAATCATGGCAAATCATACATACATTTCACTCCCAAAGGGGAGCACACCATAAATAACAGATGTAGATATTAACAACAGATGCAGACTTTAACACCCATCTCAATACTTGTACAATTGGGTTGGATGGGTAGACGTTTAGCCCCCACTCTTACGGTGTACTGACCCCTCCCTCTCCACCTGCCCATACCACTGTGCAACCCCCCCTACCCTCCACTGCTCATACCGCTCCCACACCCTGTTATACCTTTTAATATCATGTTTTCGATGTGCTTCTATTGCACAGAAGCTCCTAAGCTGCTCCATTCTCCCCACCACCTCCGCTAATGTGGGGACACCCGTCTTCTTCCACCAACGGAGAAGGCTCATCCGGCCTGCGATTACACAGTACCCCTGTAGTCTACCTAATTCACCCCCTTTCCCCCCTCCGCCCCCTCATTTAATATCACCATACTGGGAGTGAAAAGCTCCTTCACCCTCGTAATATCCACCGTAAGCCTTTCCACTCCTATCCAATATTCCCGTACAATAGGGCAACTCCAGACCATATGTAACAGGTCCCCTCTGGCCCCACACCCCTTCCAGCAAAGGTCCGGGCTGTCTTGGTACAAAGCATGAAGCCACACCGGGGTCCAATACATTCTCAGCCTTAACTTATAGCTATTTTCTAGCATTGCTGTCCCCGGGGCCAATTTATGAGTCCGAACATAAATACTTTCCCACCTCTCTGAATCCCACTGCCCTCCCAACTCCTCCTCCCACTGCAGCTGGCCACATATGCCCCCTGCTTACATTCCCCCAAGAGTTTATATAGCTTTGATATTATCCGATTAGGCATTCCATTACTCCCCATCATCTCCGCAAATGGTGTAGGCTTCGACAACAAATCTTGTTTCATCTCCCGTCGCTGAAGCCAATACCACAGACTAACATATGCATATCTATCTTGTTCCCCCAAGCAATATTGCTGTTGAAGCCCCTCAAATCCCCGGACTCTCCCCCCATCCCCCACCATTTGGCCAAGTTTCCACAACCCTTTTTCCCCCCACCTCCTAAAAACCCCCGCCGCCTCTCCCATCTTATCCTCCATTACCGTCTGAATATGAGTTTCCCTAGAGTACTGCTTCCTCCCTAATAAATAACCCCTCCATTTCACCCAAACCTGTCTCGTAAGTTCTCTATACGGATTCTCCTCCACCTTCCCCCTCCTTCCCACCCCAGGATCCCAGATCCAGGCGCCCGCCCCTACTCCCTCCTCCCCCTCCATCCCCACCCAACCTGGGCGCTCCACCCCCTCCTTCCACGCAAACAATGCCTGAAGTTGCGCCGCCTCATAATACCGGAGCAACGATGGGACCCCCAACCCCCCCTCCTCCTTCGGCCTATACATGGTAGCCCGAGCAACTTTCGGGCGCTTCCCATCCCAAATAAACTGCAAGAGCAGGTGTTGCATCTTATCTAATTCCTTTCTTACCAACCTACATGGTAAGGACATATATACAAACAGCAACCTTGGGAGAACATTCATTTTCACCACTGCGATACGGCCCATCCATGACAAATACAACCCCTTCCAGCGTGATAAATCCTGCCTGATATTCTCCACCAATCCCTGATAATTCCAGTGTTTAATTTTGGATAAAGGGGTCCCCAACTGGATCCCCAAGTATCGGAAACCCCCTGCCACCCACTGAAACTTAAAATGGTGTCGCAGGCTTTCTTCCACCCGAGGCGCTAAGTTAAATCCCAGCAGTTCAGTTTTCCCCTGATTCATTTTATATCCCGCTAACCGGCTGTACCGTTGAATAACCGTCATCAACACTGGTAGCGTTGTAAGCGGCTGTGTCAAGGTAAATATAACGTCGTCCGCAAAGAGTCCTATCTTTTCCTCCCTCCCTCATATCCTTACCCCCTTGATATCCACCGCACGCCTAATGAATGCCGCCAGCGGCTCAATAGCCATTGCAAACAATAAAGGCAACAATGGGCATCCCCGCCTAGTACCCCGATGAAGCTCGAAACTCTGAGTACCCACCATTTACTCGAACTCTAGCTCGTGGCCCCTGATAAAGAGCGCTTATCCAGCCAATGTATTGTCCTCCCAACCCCATTTTCTCCAAAGCCTGAAACATAAAAGGCCACTCCACCCGATCAAAAGCTTTTTCCACGTCCACAGTGACCAGCACTGCCGATTCTTTAGTTCTCTGGAGTTGCCACAAAATATTCAAAATCTTGCGCACATTGTCACTACCTTGTCGCCCCTTTACAAACCCCGTCTGACCAGGGTGTATCAGTTGCGGCACTACGTCCTGGATCCTGTTTGCCAGCACCTTTGCCAGGATTTTTGCATCTAAGTTTATTAAGGATTTGGGCCGATAAGATCCGCACACCCCCTTATCTTTGCCCGGTTTCGGTAGAACCGTTATACCAGCCTCCGCCATTGTCCGCGGGAGTCCCTCCCCTTGAAGAACCCTATTCACTACCCTGGTAAAGACGGGCGTGATCTGTTCCGACATTACCTTATAAAACTTCGCCGTGTACCCATCCAATCCTGGCGCCTTCCCAAGTTTCAAAGTAGCTATAGCCCTCCTCACCTCCTCCTCCTGTATCTCTCGTCCTAAGGGCTCCCTGTCCTCCCCAGTCACCTGCGGTAGGCCTCATTCCTCCAAAACCTCTTCAATCTCCTTCCCTCCCGCCCCCAGTTCACTTTCATACAGTTTCTCATAAAATTCCCGAAATACCCCCCTGATTCCCTTAGATTTATGTACCCATTCCCCTTTAGTATTACGAATGCCCTCTACATGCGTTGCCTGCCTCCTCCCCTTAAGGCGGCTTGCCAGCAACCTCCCCGCCCGATTTCCCCCTTCAAAATGAGCCTGCTTCAGTACAGCTAGCTGGAACGCAATCTCTTGGGCCCACAGTTTGCTCAGCTCCGCTCTTACCTTAGTGGGTTCCGCAAGAGTATGGGAATCCGACACTTTCTGATGTACACCCTCCAAGTGTCTCAACTGTCGCAGTAAATCATTTTCCACTGCCCCTTTTTCCCTCTTTACCCGCGCCCCCAAGCTAACTAGTTGTCCCCGGATTACCGCCTTTAAGCCATCCCACACCACCCCCATAGGCACCTCCCCCGTATCATTTATCCAGAGGTATTCCTTTATACAATCCTTAATCTTCCCCACGTGCTGCTCCTCCTCCAGCAAGGAGTCATTGAGTTTCCAGAATTTTAGACTTTCATCCACTCTACCCATGTCAAATCGTACGCTCACTGGAGCATGATCTGACCAAGTTATTGAGCCGTGCTCCACTTCCTGAACTCTCTCCAACCAAGTACCGCCCCCCCAAATCATGTCCAACCTGCTATAAGAGCCATGTACTGGAGAGTAAAATGTATACTTCCGTTCCCCTGGATGCCAGCTCCTCCAGACATCTACTAAACCCAATTGCTCCCGCAGTTTATGCAAGCTTCGCCTATCCCCTCAGCCCCCTCCCCCCTGCCCCCCACTGGTATCGATTCGGGGATTACACATCAAATTAAAATCTCCCCCCAAAATTATTGGAGTATTCCCAAATCCCTCCAACTCTTTCAAAATTTGCTCATACGTCTCCCCCTGCCTCTCATTTGGGCCATATAGACTTATCACCCACACCTCTTCTCGCTCAATTTGCAATAGTACCCCCACCCATCTGCCTCCTTTCCCCCATCTAATATCCTTCACCATATTATGGTATTTCCCCCCCCCCCACCAAGATACCGACCCCCCCTTTCCTGGGATTTATTCTTTGACTCGCCAGAACCACCTTGGGGTATTGTCTAGATTCCAACAAGTACTCCTGCCCTACCCGCAAGTGTGTTTCTTGTATGCACATAATATCCGCACCCATTCTTCTACCTTCCATCTCCACCAATCTTCTTTTCTGTCTCGTACGCAACCCCTTTACATTCATTGTCGCAACCATTAACCTTCTCCTCTGCCCACTCCCCCTCCCGATTCCTCCCCTCCCCTCCTTCCACCCCCTCACCCTCCCCCTCCTCTTGCTACATACTCCAGTTGTTCTCTCCAAGTCATGCTGCCCCTTCGCCTGCCCTCCCCTCCCTCCTCCCTCCCCTATCCCCCCTCATCCTCCTTCACTTCCAGAGGATAACTCAGGAGTAGTGCGCCTCCTACCTTCCCCAGCCATTGTACTTTCACAAACCCATGCCCCCCTTCCCCTTACTCCGTCCTTCTCTCCCCCCACCCTCTTCCACCATCCCGCACTCTCATGCCCCCTCCCTTCCCCACCTCCCCCTCCTCCTCACTCCTAACCCCTCCCCCTATTCCTCCCCCTTCCCCATCCACACCACGTTGTGCTGCCCACCCTCTACCTTTGCCCTTCACCTACCATTTACCTTTCTCTACACCCTCCAACACCCTCTCCCCTCCCCATACTCTCCCACCACCCCACCTACCTCCCCCAACACTACCATGCATATTACATATAAATCACTTAATCAAATATTCTTAAACCAAACCCAACATCACCACCCCTTAGTGCTCAACCAGCATGTTCTCAGTCCTCGAGTTTCTTCAGGTTTCATCCACCAGCCGATCTTCTCGCAGCACTTGCCCTTGTCCTGCCGTCCGCTTATTCCTTCTCTCTGGGCTATCTCCACGCTGCCCCTGCCACCTTCCTGTTGATGGACCTGTCCCCTGGGATGCCTCCTGGGGTTGTAAGCCCACTTCCCGTAGGGCCTTCATCGCCTCCTCTGGAGTCTGTGTCCGCCATGTCCGCCCTTTATGGGTAAACGATAATCCAAAAGGATGCAGCCACCGGTATTTAATTTCCGCTTTCCGCAATTGTTGTGTAACTGGTTGCATTGCCCTCCTCCTCTGCAACGTGCCCGCAGAGAGGTCTCATATATATTCACTGGATAACCCTGCCATATGAGGGCTCCACCCCTCCTCATTTTGTTAACAACCTTCTCCTTGATTTTATAACATGCCAGGCAAATTATAATATCCCTAGGCCTGTTTCCAACTGAAGGCCCCAGTGCTCTGTGCGCTCTTTCAAATTGTATGTCCACAGCTGCCACCTCCTCATCACCTTTCTGTAGTACCTCGAGGCATACAGACCTGGCCACTTTTTCAGTATCTTGAAATTCTTTCTCCTCTGGAATTCCACGGATTCTCAAGTTATTGCGTCGAGATCGGTTTTCCAAATCCTCCAGCTTCTACAGCAGGGCCTCGTATTGCGATCCCAACTTTGCACCCCTCTGTGCCTCTCCTGCCTGCTGCTGTTCAGTCTCCTGCAACCGGTTCTCATGGTCTCCCATTCTACACACCAGTTCTTCAATTTCTTCCTTCAGAGGCCCCAACGGCTCATTCAACTCACTTTTCACAGACTGCACTTCATTTTTGATTTCAAGAAACCAGTCCCTGAGCTCCGCTCTTGTGACATTTTGTGCTGCATCCATTCCAGGGGCTTTTACATTCTCCATCTCCACTTCTCCCCCCTGCTCACCGGGCCCATCCTGGAGCTTTTTGTTCTCCATCTGCCCTGAATCGCTCTTCCCTCCTTGCAACCCAGAGTACACATATTCTCTGAGGTCTGCTGCTTTTCTTCTGGTAGTCATCTCTGATCCAAATTTTTCCACCAGGCAATGAATTGGTCTCCCTTTTTCACAGGCTCACATGCACGGTACTTGAACTTTTATTGTCCTTTCTCACTCCACTAATCCACACTCTCCCCCTGCCTTCCTTTGGAGGGCACCAAGTCTTCTTACTGCCCCTCCAAGAGTCTCTCCGGCCTCACAGCACTCCCCTCTGGTCACAGCTCTGCAGACACCCAGCTCTGGCTATCAGCACAATGCCTGTGGACCACACTCCTCAGCTCCATCTCACCTCCGGCACCACGGTGCCTCTGCTGCTTTTCAACCTGGTGTGCTCCCGATTGTTGAGGGTGCGGGGCTCCAGCTCCTCGCTGCACACTTCCTGCCTCTCACGCAGAGCCCGCCGTCTCTCCGGGCGCCATTTTCCTGATGCACGCGGTTGCCCTTTTCTCCTGCGATTGCGGCTCACCGCCGCTGTAATTTGCCACCGCTGGCTTTCCGCCAGCCTCTGCCGCCTCCCAACAGCTTCCTACACCCGGGGTGACTGTTTTCCACCTCCGGGGGGCTGCGCTGTCCCTCCGATGGCTGGGTCGGTGCCGGAGCGGCTCCCTCAAGCCGCCATTGGCTCCGGTGACGTCACTTCCTCCTCCCAATTCCTGCAGTGTTTTAGAAGAGGTTCTGTTAATGTGGTGCCTTGGAGGGAATATACATAACAATTTTAGGTTTTCTAAAATACTGACAACAGAGATGCAGTTATACTAGTGGGAAAAAATTACGGGGAAATAGGGTTAACATCCATGTGTAAGTGCCAGATTTCACAACTTCCATGTGTGTGTTGGCCACTTTGCAAGCTTACGTGAGCAAATGCCACCAGTTACATTCAGATGCTATTGTCTTTAATTTCAATTCTGAGGGGGAAGTAAACAACACAGAATTAAAGAAGATAAAGCCCCTTAATCCCTCCTGTCAAGGGCTGCTGAGAAAAGCAATTTCTTAAAACCTGAATGTGCCAGGGAGCAGGTGTTAATGCCCCCGACCATCAGGGACTTGGAAGTAAGTGTGGGTGGGGTTGGTAATAGGGATATGGTGCACCATAGGGGGTGCAGTGTTCATCGGAATTTTGGCCATCTGGGGAGGGAGGGTAGAAGTGGGGAGGCCAGGAAGAGGAGCACCCCCTTTTTACACTACTTATTTCTTTGTTTACATGATTTGACAGACCGCCTTTTGCATGGCAACAAGACAGTGTCCAAAACCAGAATATAGGTCACAGACTACGTGCTACATTAACATACAAAGGCAGTGGAATAGCAGAAGACATATGTGGAACATTAATAAGGGAAGGGGTCCACCACTAAATTATGATTACCTGTTCTCTGTAAGTTCAATGTATGTTCTGCCTGCATTGTACAAACTAATGTTTATTGTAAACCGCACTGATTATTAAGAGCGCGGTATAAAAATAAATAAATAAATGAGGGCCCGGTATTCAGCGCCGGTGGCTAGTGCTGCTAAAGCAGCTAGCTGCTGGCACTGAACTTAAAACACAAATATTCAATGCCAGGCTGTATCCAGGCTCCAGCATGGAATATCCGGGCTGCCCAGATTGCCATGAAGCTAACTGGGCGGTGGCAATATTCAGCTGCTGCCAGGTTGGCTTCTGCAGCAAACGTTAGGCCAGGGTTTCCTGTGCCTGACTTTCGCCATGATGCACTAACCAGGCAGCAGCTCAATATTGCCACTGCCCGGGTAGTGATAGTGCTTCCCTAAACGCCCACTGCATGCACCAATGCTAACCGGTTAACATGGAGATGTCCTCCAAGACACTTTAGAAACCGGGTGTATAGATGTCCCCAGTGCAAGAACATCCTTGTAGCATGGGAACATGTTGGAGGTGTGACCTAGGCAGAGCAAAGGAGATGCAAGTCACAGTGTAATTTCAGAATGGATAAACATATCTGGCCATGGTTATTGAGGTTTCTATGCCTATACTTGTTCCTGACCACTAATAAGGTATAAAAAAGTGCTCATTACATGGGTGGAATGCTTCCAGGGGAAGCGCAAAATGTGCTTTCATCAGCACAGTTATTTCCTGACCTAAGAAATCTGCAGGTAAATGTTTGTTAAAATTTGATATACCGCCCTTCCAAATACACCCTGCTAGACCAGTCCAGACTAGTGGATTGTGTCCCCCTGCCAGCAGATGGTGAGACAGAGAAAAATTCCCAAAGGTTTGTGACATCACCCAAGGGGAGCTTCAGTATTTTCTCTGTCTCAACAGATGGTGGATTTCTCCTAGGTCTTGACGGTCTCTAAGAACAGATTTTGTGTCAGTGTAGCCATCTTTGACAGTTGTGCACATTGTGGTGCTCTTTCTTTGCCAACAATTTGCCTTTCTTCACTTTCTAGAGCTGCTCCTGGTCAAGAGGACCAGTAGAGCACCTCTGAAGGGAAGGGCTCCTGCTCATGAGGAGCAGTTGCAGCCTTCCGCTCTAACTATTCTGCATGCGTATCCACAGCCAAGGCAGTGGCTGTACTCCTGATGCTCCACTGCCGCCTTCAGCTCAATGCGATATGCCCAGTCCCCCCCCCCCCCTCAGAAAGAGGTTCTGGACACTATTCCATTTACTTTGTCATTCCCAAGAAGGATGGCTCCTTCGTCCTATCCTGGACCTCAAGGGAGTCGACCTCTTTCTTCAGGTGCCACGGTTCTGGATGGAAACCCTCAGGACAGTCATTCAGGCTGTCCGGCAATGTGAATTTCTCACATCCCTGGACTTGGCTGAAGCGTATTTTCACATTCCAATCTGCCAAGATCATCATCAGTATTTACGTTTCACGGTCCTTGGTCAACATTATCAGTTTTGTACCCTGCCTTTTGGTCTTACCTCAGCTCCATGCCCTTTCTCCTAGGTGATGGTAGTAGCGGTAGCTTCCCAGCAGTGCCAAGGTATTCAGGTTTATCATTATTTGGACAATTGGCTGATTAGAGCAACAACTTTTGAAGAGGCTACTTCTGCGGTCTCTCAGGTCCTCTCCTTTCTGGACTGTCTCTGTTGGGTGGTCAATTATGCCAAAAGCAATTGGCGCCCACTTAGATAAGAGAGTGGGTTGCATCTTCCTCTCTCAGGACAGATGCAAGAAGCTGTGTGTTCAGGTCCATGCCTTCTGGCTCATGGCAGCTCCCACTGCCTGGGATTACCTGCAACTCCTCAGCACCATGGCGACTGCTCTTGATGTAGTCCCCTGGGCCCGTACTCGCATGCTTCCGCTTCTGAACTCTCTACTGTCGCACTGGTCCCCATCTACCTACGACTATCAGATTCGTCTACCCCTTTCCTCAGTGGTTTGCCGTAGCCTCTGCTGGTGACTTTGTCCTCATCACTTGTTGAAGGGCGTTCCCTTGGAAATCCCGCATTGGGTGGTGGTCACCATGGATGCCAGTCTTGCAGGTTGGGGAGCGCACTGCCAGGGACACATAGGGTAGGGGTCTTGGTCCATTCAGAAGCCTCTTGGACCTTGAGGCCTGGGCTGTTTGTCTGGTTCTACTCTTCTTTCAGTCCCACCTCTGGGGTCGAGCAGTCCGAGTACTCTCTGACAATTCCACCACTGTGACATATCTCAACAGACAGGGTGGGACCAAATGGCTCAGTGTGGTCCTGGAAATGAGCCTTCTTTTTCCCTGGGCAGAATACAACCACCCAGTTCTCTGCGCAGCACAGTGAAGGAATGGTGAACATTCAAGCAGATTTCATGAGTCATCATACTCTGGACCACAGAGAGTGGGAACTAGCTCCATGGACGTTTGTGAACATTGTGCATCGGTGGGGTCATCGGGCTCTAGACCTGATGGCCACCTCTTCCAGTGCCAAGACATCAATCTTTTTCATTCGTCAAAAGGAACCGAAATTTCATGGCCTAGACACTCTGGTTCAGACCTGGCCCTCGAACCAGCTTCTCTACATCTATCCTCCTTGGCCGCTAATCGGCCATGTACTCCATCGGATAGAGTCACATTCTGGCTGGGTAGTACTGATGACCCCAGATTGGCTTCAAGCATCCATGGTATGCCTATCTCCTTTGCATCCTGCAGGACGTGCCCCTACCCCTCGGTGTTCGGAGAGGTCTCCTGTTTCAGGGGCCAGTTCTTATGGATGACCCATCTCCTTACTCACAGCTTGGCTATTCAGCGGCGTTGCTTGCTGTGCAAAGGTTACTCGCCACAAGTAGTGGCCACTCTACTACAGGCTCAACAGTTTTCTATTTCATGTGCCTACGCCTGGATCTGGTGTCTTTTTTTCTTGTTCTAAGAGATACCGCTCCCCTTGGCACGTTGATTTTCCAGACATCCTTTCCTTCCTTCAGGACAGATTTTGATAATGGTCTCACCCTTAATTCATTAAAGGTGCATATTGCGTGGATGGTCTCTTGCTTCTCATGTAGACATTTCCTGGTTTTGGAAGGCGTTCGCACCCTGAGGCTCCCCATTCGTCCAATCATCCCTTCTTGGGATCTGTCCTTAGTGCTTTGCATGCTCACCCGTGCCCAGTTTGAGCCTCTCCAAAGGGTATCTCTCAAAGATTTGACTCTCAAAACTATTTTTCTTATAGCAGTCACTTCGGCACGGCACCTTTCGGAGCTTCAGGCACTTTCTTGCCAGAATCCTTTTCTGTCTTTTTCCCCAGAGAGAGTTACCATTCAAACAGTGCCCTCCTTTCTGCCAAAGGTCCTTTTGGATTTTCATGCCAACCAATCAGTTTTGTTTCCTTCCTTTTTTAAGGAGCAGTGTTTGGGTGACAACTGAGTCCTTCACTTTTTGGATGTCGGTAGAGCATTACACCGTTATTTCAAACTAACGCTCTCTGATCATCTCTTTGTTTTGATTTCTACTCCACGAAAAGGGCGGCTGCTTCCAAAGTGACCATTGCATGCTGGATCAAGCAGACAATTGAGTCGGCTTATATTTTAGTGAACAAGCCTGTGCCTGTAAGTCTTTGGGCACATAGCATGCGGGCTCAAGCTATCTCCTGGGCAGAACATTGCAAGTAGCTCTGCTAGATATTTGCAGGGCAGCTACCTGGTCCTCCGTGTCTACTATCACTTAGATGTCCAAGTTCTAGAAGCAGCTAGCTTCAGAGCCTCTGTCTTGGCTGCAGCTGTTAATTCTTGCCCTGCAGTGGTTTAGCTATGGTACTCCCCACTAGTCTGGACTGGTCTAGCAGGATGTATTTGGAAGGAGAAATTTTGCTTACCTGTAATTTCCATTCCTGGAATCCTGCTAGAACAGTCCAGGACCCACTCCTTTAGAGTGTCCAGTCTGTTGCCTACCTAAGACTCTTTAAGTATCGGCGACATTGTTGTAGCTTGCCATGTACATACTTCCTTGACTTGCAGGTCCTGTTTCACATTGTTCATTTTATGTTGTTGTTATAAAAGTTATTCATTTAAGAGGTTACTTTTGGTCTGGTTTTGTGCTTTGCTTGGTTCTTTTGAACTTCTGCTGCTTGTTAGGAGTATACTGAAGCTCCCCTTAGTTGGGGAATGTTTTTTTTTACCAAGGGTGATGTCACAAAGCTTCGAGAATTTTTCTCTGTCTCACCATCTGCTGGCAGGGGGACACAACCCACTAGTCTGGACAGGTCTAGCAGGATTCCAGGAAAGGAAATTATCCTTCAGTAAAATTTCTCCTTCAATAAAATGGTAGAGCGGTTTACAATATACAATACAGTTGTAGTCAGTATTATTGGCACCCTTGCATTTTAGGTACATTGTGTACAGTATCTTGAGAAATAATTGGAAATACTCTAACTGTATGTCATCATAATATTTTAATGGTATGTTCAATTGTATGCAACAACAAAAAAGATGTCTGTGCACCTTAGATCTAGTAATTCCTGAAGGGGAAAAAAACCCCATGACTTGGACAGGATTAATAGTACCCTTCACTAATTTGGTTGCACAACCCTTGGCAGTGATGACTGCCTCCAAACATTTTTTGTAGTCATATATAAATTTCGTACATCTGTCTGCTGGTAGTTTCTCCCATTCTTCAACTACGATTTGTTCCAGCTCATGAATGTTTCCAGGATTCCTTTTACTAATGACAGATTTCAACTCTTTCCAAAGGGTTTCGATTGGATTGAGATCAGGACTCATTACTGGCCAGTTTAAAACAGTCCATTTGTTCCTTTTTAACCATTCTTTTATACTTTTAGGTTACTGTCCTGCTGGAGGACCCATGACCTTCAACCCAGACCTAGCTATCTGACACTAGGTAGCACATTTTGCTCCAAAATACCTTGGTAGTCCTCTGACTTCATGATTCCTTTAATACGTTCCAGGCCTCTAGTTAATGAGGCAGCAAAGCAGCCCTACAACATTATGGAACCTCCAACATATTTAACTAGAAAGTGTGTTTTTTCTTTGTAAGCTTCATCTCTTCGCCTGTAAATGTATCGCTGGTCTGCATTGCCAAAGAGCTCAAGTTTGGTTTCACCTGTCCACAGAACATTTTCCAAGAAGGATTGTGGTTTCTCAAGATGGGTTTGGACAAAGATCAGGTGTGCTTTTTTATGTCCATCTTTGAGCAGTGGGGTCCTCCTTGGCCTTCACCTATGAAGTCCTTCTTTGTTTAGTGCACAGTGTATGGTGCGGGTTGAAACCACCATTCCAGATTGCTCCAGATCAGCCGTAAGCTCTTTGGATGTTGTACGTGGTGTTTCTCCAACAGTTCGTACTAAACTTCAAAGTCTTCTTGGATGACCTTGTACCTCTTTGAAGTTTGATGTTTGGTGATAATGGATTTTCTGATGGTTTCAGACTGCTCTCTTGTCTTCACCATTGTGAAAATGGAACATGGAGTAAATGTGGCCATTTTAAACATTAGAGCCATCATTCATTGGTTGATTCAAGTCATGTGAGCCGTGACAATTGAGTACAGGTGCATCTAATTTTACTGCAGTGGGGATGTGGTTCCTCTGTTCAAACTGATTTAAATTGTTTATAAGGGTGCCAATAATCATGCCCTGGCATTGTCCTAGTTTTCCTACTATTTCCTTGTTTTATTTGATTCTTGTATGTGTCAAATATGTCTGCATATATAGTCCAAAGCTATTTCAATGGGCACTTTTTTTTAGGAGACATTAAGTGGTTGAACTGTAAGAGTGCTAATAATATTGACTACAACTGTACATAGAAGAAAAGGTGAAGAAACTCCATAAAATCATAGGAAAAGAGAGAACACCCATACTAGGTGACAAGGGCAGAAAGAGAGGGTTGGAGGAGGAGAGAAAAGTCAGGGGGGAGCAGATACCATCAGCAGGGAGTCCGGCATATCATGTGGTAGGATTATCATAGACTGCATGAAACAGAAAGGTTTTGAGTTTGGACTTGAAAGTGATGTAAGACATTTACAGTCGGGGGACAGGGGGGAGAGTATTCCAAAGGTGTAGGCCAAGGAAGTAAAAGGTGGCATGTCGGGTGGATTCATACTCCAAACATATTACAGGCCTGCAGCCGCATGTCAGAGTATCTCAAACGGCAGGCCAGAACTTGGTAGTCTCAGCACATAGCTGTTCCCCTTCTGAAATACTCCAACTGGGACATCCAAGTATCCCAGTTTTCTCCATGAACAACAGAAAGTCAGTCCTCACGTATGGGTGATGTAGGTGCCAATGGAGCCCACATGGTAATTTCTCACCAGCTTTCAAAGAAAGCCTTTGGGAGATACACCACGCATGTGTGGTCCCCTTCTCGCCTAAGGGTGCCATTTTCTTTTTTTCTGCGGAGCCCTTCGGACATATGTCTGTTCCCCTTAGAAAATGTTGATAGTTTTTGTCTTAAAATTTGCTTTTCTCTGGTCATGTATCAGTCCCTTCTTGCCCCCGAGTCCACTTGCCTTGGTGTTGCATTTTCTCAGGATCTTTTCTTTTCTTTCTTTTCATTTTTGTTTGGCACAGGTTTGTGCCTTTTTCTTGGTCGGACCAAGTAAGTTTGACCTGAGGGGGGGGGCCTGTCTTCCCCACCATGGCCTCGGTCAGTGGCTTCAAGCTGTGTGACCGATGCCCACACATGTCGTGCACGGACCCGCATGACTGCTGCCTTCAATTCCTCCGGCCGTATCATGATCCCTTGGTCTGCAGTCTCTGTAAGCGGATGACTCCCAAGGCCCTTAAGAGTCATCATCGTCAGCCATCTTCCACAAAGTTGACTCAGCCCCGGAGTTGTCCATGAGACCTCGCTCCAAGTCTTCCTCTAAGACCTCGGATCCTCATGGGGACCAAGCAGCCTCGGAGCCCCGAGACCACGGAGCCTCCGGCCAAGCTCCACCAATGAGAGCCACCAGAAGAGCTGGAAAACCTCAAAGATTGTGTCGGGAGATGAGTCATGGGCAGTGGGAAACCCCATGGGCCCAGGACCCATAGCTCTTGTCACAAGGCTGAGGGTCACAAATGCTTTAAATTGTGGTCCGTTTTTTTGAACGTAGAGTTGTCAACTGCTTGTAGTTAATACGTTCAAGAAACTTGAAAATGTAAAGAGTTTCCTTTTTTTATTTTTTATTCTTCAAATGCTTTTTACAAAACACAATGTTTTTCCAGGCTTCTGTATATAGCTTATTTCAAAATGATCTGTCAGTAATTAATTCCTTAAAGAAGTTCCCAGGTGAACTATTGTGTGCAAAGTTGTATTGTAAAACTAAGGGACCTTAGTTTTACAATACAACTTTGCACACAATAGTTCACCTGGGAACTTCTTTAAGGAATTAATTATTGACAGATCATTTTGAAATAAGCTATATACAGAAGCCTGGAAAAACATTGTGTTTTGTAAAAAGCATTTGAAGAATAAAAAATAAAAAAAAGGAAACTCTTTACATTTTCAAGTTTCTTGAACGTATTAACTACAAGCAGTTGACAAGGCTGAGGGTGACAGCAAGGAGGGGCCTTCTAAGTTGACCCGACAGGTCTCCCCCTCAACAGAGCCAGTACCGGGCCGGAGGTCCTCGGTGCCCGCTCTGAAGGCTGTGGAGCCATTGGGTCTCGAGGCCAGGATGGGGGCCCTGGAGCATAGTTTGTCTGCATTCTTGTCCCAGCAGCAGGCTCTGATGCCCAGTTCCTCTGGGTCATCACTCCCAACCACGGGGCCCTCCACGTCAAGGGACTCCCCAGAGGTTGAGCCAATCCTTGAGCACCACTGGCCTCAAGAGATCCCTCGGCATTGGTCACGATCCCGACCCTGTTTCTTGGAGCTGCGGTCTTCCCCGCTCAGTGCCCTTGGCTCTGAGCAACGGACAGCCGGGGTGCCGGAACCATTGCGGAGACTACAACTAGTCCACCACACAGCAGCACGTATCCTCACACATGCCTCACGTTTCGACCACATCACCCCTATCCTGATTCACCTACACTGGCTCCCTCTTGTCTGTCGTATACAGTTCAAAGTACTCATCTATGTTCATAAAACCATCCATACCGGTATTCCCCTCTACCTCGCCAACTTAATTCATCTTCATTCATCTCACCGTTCCCTCAGGTCGATCCACCTGAACCATATGTCCCTTCCCTCTCCGTCACAGGCTCACCTTGAATCCACTCACTGCTCTGCCTTTTTCTTTCTGGGCCCCCGACTCTGGAACTCGCTTCCCCCCCGCTCTCCGCTTAGAACCCTCCTATAAAACCTTTAAGACCAAGCTGAAGACTCACCTCTTCTGCACTGCCTTTAATCTTCCTCCTCCCTCTGCTCCCCTATCTCCCCCACCCCGCTGAATCTGAATGTTTTTAACCCTTTGTCACTGTGCACTTTGTTTTGTTTTCACCTTGCTGCTCTATCCTATCTCTCCACTCTATCTTATCTTTTAATTTTTGGCGTTCCTTTTCCTTTTCAGCAGCCTAAATATTTTTTGTTATTGTAAACCGCTCTGGTGCCCTCGGTAAATAGTGGTATATTAAATGAACTAATAAAGATAAAGACATGACACTGAGACCCAGGGAACGTGCAATGACTCCACTGCCTCGGAATTGGATTGGACGATGAGTCCCCGGAAACCCACCGCCATCAGGACATACCCTCAGACCCATCATGGCCTTCCTCGACTTTGTGAGGGATATGGCAAAGGCTCTCACCTTCACCACAGAATCGGAGGAGGACCCTCGTACGGAGGACATCAAGATCCTCCAGTACAAGGCTCTGCTGAAGGAGGCACTCATGGTGCCCAGCCCATTCCCCCCATCCTGAAACGGCTGCTTCTCTGCATGTGAGAGATACCATCCTCGGTGCCCATCATAAGCAGACAGCTGGACTGAATGTACCAGGTCTGCCAGAGCCCTGGCTTCCAAAAAGCCCAACTGCCTTATAATTCCATGGTTGTGGAGTCGGCCATGTTTAGGCTTAAGAGCCAGAAGAGGCACCCCTCGGTGCCCCCGGGTAAGGAGGCCCATGCCATGGATGCTATGGGCAGGAAGTGCTTCCAGGGCTTGATGCTTGTATTTATTTATTATTTATTTATTTAATATTGCTTATATACTGCCTTTCAATCCAAGGCAGTTACGTAGAGCATAACAGAAGTAGCAGTGCCTGGGCAGCTGCTTTACAAGGAACAAGAACATATCAGAGCATATAACTAGTACTTATCGCATTTCTATGATCATTGAACTTTGAATACAAACTATGTACAGGCGAGGAAGAGTAACTGGGGAGTAAGGGGGTTAAAGGGACTAAAGAGCATGACTATGAAGATTGAAGGAGAGGAAGGGGCATTGATTTAAGTAGAGGTTAATATTCAGTATTAGGTCACACTGGACCATAGATCTTGAGTTATATCAGTGGTGAAGTATTCGTGGAATAGGAAGGCTTTTGTCTGCTGGATCCATGCCTACCAGCTGTACATGGGCATTTAACTGCGTGACTTGGCGAAGGAGCTCGCCAGGTTCTCGGCTGGGCTCTCGGCGGAACCCCTCCAGTGGTTCCAGACTCTGTCCTCCGCATTCAGAGAGTGCTGCAAGTTTATTCCGCGGGCAGGACAGCTTCAAGTTGACGGCTAGAATGTGCCAAGTTGGATTCCGAGTACCTGTCAAGGACCAGGCTCTCCAAGAAGACTGCTGACCCTTACCAAAGGAAGGCTTTGGGCAGAAAGTCCTCATTCCAGAAGAAGAAGGTGTATGGAAACTACCCCCAGTATCCGGCCTTCCCAGCTCCCCAACAGGGCCAGCAGGCCAAGGGACAGGAGCATGGCCCGAGTAAGCCTAAGGCCCCCAAACCCCAGACCGCGCCCACAGCACAACCTGGAGAGGGTTTTTGACTCCTTGGGCATAGCCTCTCTTCCCCCAGGAGGAAAACCTGCAGCACATGGGGGGGGGGGGTCGTCTGGTACATTAAACCCAGAAGTGGTCAGCCATCACCACTGACGCATGGGCCCACCAGGTGATCAGGGAGAGTTACCTCATGCAACTCCTAAAGATACCCCACCATTCTTCCTGGGAGAGCCCCCCCAAGACTCCCCTTCACTGGGCCCTATTCCAGCAGGAACTCGCAGGCCTTCTAACAAGCAATGCAGTGGAACCCCTCCCCGTCCACCTCAAGGGCAGGGGAGTTCTACTCCTGCTCCTTCCTGGTTCCCCAAAGGACTGGAGGGTTTTGTCCCATCCTAGACCTGCAGGACCTGAATGGGTTCTTGGTGAGGGAGAAGTTCAAGATGCTCTCCCTTGGAACATTGCTGCCAAACCTCCAGCAGGGAGACTGGCTATGCTCCTTGGTCTTATAGGATGCGTTCACGCACATTCTTATCCATTCCCTCCACAGGCAGAACCTTTGCTTCATGGTGAGCGGAAGTCATTACAAGTACAGAGTGCTCCCCTTCAGGTTAGCTGCCACCCCATGGGTATTCACCAAGTGCATGGTGGTCATCGCAGCCCACCTCAGGCTCTAAGGGGTCTTCATCTTCCTCTATCTGTGGGCTCTCACAAATGGATCTCTTTGCCAGCCCAGCCAATACCCAACTGCCTCGTTTCTGTTCTCAACAGACGCCTTCCTGATCTCATGGGTGGAGGGTCTCCTTTACGCCTTCCTGCCCACACCCCTGATCACCAAGACCCTCTTCAGGGTGATCCTGACAGCTCCATGGTGGGCCAGGCAGTCATGGTTTCCCATGCTTCTCCGCCTGTCCACAGTGCCCATGTTCCCCCTGGGGTGCGGCCCAGGCCTGATGACGAGGGAAGAGGGCTCTCTCCTGCACTCCAACCTGGGCCCTTGATGCTCATGGCCTGGTTCTGAGCAAGTAGCCCTGGCTTCTTTCAGCCTCTCTACAGAGGTGGAGTAGGCGTATGCCTTCAAGTGGTGGAGGTTCTACTTTTGGTGCATGGAGAGGCGGATCAGCCCTTTCTGCTCCATCCAGCTGATTCTGCGGTATCTGCTGCAGCTGTCTCAGACAGGCTTGAAGACTAACTCCGTTAGGGTGCACCTCAGCACGCTGGCGGTGCACCACCATCTAATCAAGGGCATACCCCTCTCCTCTCAGCCGTTAATGACTTGCTTCCTGAGAGTTCTCCTCCTCTCAAAGCCTCCCATCCATCCCCCAGCGGCAGAATGGGATTTGAACGTGGTACTCTCAAAGCTTACCACGCCACCATTTGAGCCTCTCCGGCTACTGCTACCTTAAGTATCTCACTTGGAAGGTGGTGTTCCTCATTGCGCTCATGTCTGCTCGCCAAGTCAGTGAGCTCCAAGTGTTGGTGGCGGACCTACCATACACTAGGCTCTATAGCAACAGGGTTGTGCTCCACACACACCCCAAGTTTCTGACCAAGGTGGTGTCCCCGTTCCACCTTAATTAGCAGGTGGTGCTACCCACCTTCTTTCTGCAGCTCCACACCAGCAGGGCGGAGGCCATCCTTCATATACTGGACTGTAAGCAGGCACTGTCCTTCTACTTGCAGCATGCCCAGGGCCACCGCTGAACTTCTCAACTCTGTCTCCTTTGACCCAAATCGGTTGGGGATGGCGGTCTCTAAATGCACCCTGTCCACCTGGGTAGTGGACTGCATCACCTTTATCTATGAACAGGCTAGTCTCTCGCTGGAGCATCCTGTTACGGTGCACAGCTTTTGGGCCCTAGCGGCCTCAGTGGCAAATCTGCGTTCCGTTCCTTTGTCGGAAATCTGCCAGGCCACCACCTGGTCCTCAGTCCA
Organism: Ichthyophis bannanicus; assembly: GCA_033557465.1. Taxonomy (NCBI): domain Eukaryota; kingdom Metazoa; phylum Chordata; class Amphibia; order Gymnophiona; family Ichthyophiidae; genus Ichthyophis; species Ichthyophis bannanicus. Next base: position 1,086,525,382 of record CM066032.1, on the reverse strand, counting down.
TACCTTTGCAACCCATTACTGACTGGAAAGGGAGTCCAGTCGGGACAGTGCCTTTGGTCAGGCAGTACTCCGTCATTTCTTCAGGGTGTAGGCAACTCCTGCCCTTCGACCCTTGCTGTGTTCTGGCTACCTGTGAACTGGTTACTCGCTGGATACTTGGGTCGCTCGTGGTCTGTTGTCTTCTGACTCAGTTGCTGCTGCTCATAGTTCACTTTTTCTGGTCACCCATGGCTTTTTACAGGTTTTTGAGTAGCCTGTAGCTGGGGACTGATTTCCTGCTTGTTCCCAGAGAAAGTGTAGTTACTTACCTTTAATAGGTGTTCTATGGGGACAGAAGAAATCAGTCCTCATAACCTTCCCTCCTCCCCGTGGAGTTGCTTCTTGCTGTCTTTTTTTTTTTTTGCAGTCTTGTGCTATGATATCATACTGAGGCGAGATTGCACCTTTAGGCGGGAAGGGGACCATGCATTTGTGGTGTATCTCCCAAAGGCTTTCTTTGAAAGCTGGGGAGAGATTACCACGCGGGCTTCGTCGGTGCTGATGCCACCCATATGTGAGGACTGTTTCCTGCTGGCCCCGGAGAACACCTTTTTCAGGTGAGTAACTATGTTCTTTGGATGTCTAATTTGGGAACATCCACATTTGTGAAATGATCTATCCCCATGCACATATTCAGCCTTGCTATGTACGGTGTTGGGGTCATCTCAAGATCCGGCTTCCCGAACATTCATTTTTTGGGGTGGAGACAAAAGCAATTTTGGAAGGCATGTATACATGCCTCCTTTCACTGCTGCCACTCCCCTGGTTTTTTGGATGTTTTGCTCTAAACATCCCAGAATCTTCCTAGATGTCCCTTTTAAAATACCACTTCACTTCTGTAGAAGAGACAGTTAGGGTGATTTTCTTAGGATGCTGTTCCTTGAAGACTATCTTCCAATGGCATGGTAGATGCACAGGAGCAACAGTAATAACAGTCTCACTTGTAAATTAAGCAACACTTTCAAGAAAGGTACTGGAGAGCATGGACATAGCTCTTAGCACAGAGGCACTCTATATCAGAATAGTCATCTTTCTCTAAAATTTGCAAGCTCCTCTGGCCCATTCTTAATACTTTCTTCATATTAAAAGATCATTTTAGCACATTGCATTCAATGGGACAAAATGGGCCTGAATTTATAACAGGACACCTGTGTGAGGAGTCCAAAAAGGCACCTATTTTAATCCCGTTTGATAAAGGCAACATGGGTACCTATCTGCCTCTATAAAATAAACTCCCAGATCCAGCCCCGTAGCCTGCATATACTAATGCGCATATTCACACCTGCTCAGAAGCAGATATAAATGCATTCTCCCACATGCACCCACTTATTTTATAAATTGCATGCATGTCACATCTCTGCCCCCCATCTTAGCCATACTATGCCCCCAGGAAAGTGTACACGCGGCACACTGTAAGTACATGCCGTTTTGTCATATATATATATTTATTTATTTATTTAAACAGGTTTTATATCCCGCTTTTTCCTTCAATCAAAGCGGCCACAGTACAATACAATACATTACAATACAAGGTTGAACAGAGGTGAGGGAAACATGTGCCACTCTTCATTACATCAGAACAGTAGTAAATGGGATTACATAACACATGTACCGCTCTACATTACATCAGAGTGGTATCAAAAGAGATTACATAACACAGGGAGTATATTACAGTACATACATAGCATAACTATACAGTATAAGTTACAGCATGGGTTACAGTACATTACATACCGTCTGCAAGGGGTGAAAACCGTCCCTGCCACTGCGCCTCTCCTAAGGGCCACGCCAAAAGGCCCTTTGGCGTGGCCCTTAGGCACGGGCCCACCAGGCGCGGGCATGCCTGCCGGCTCCAGTGATTTAAACAGCTGCCTGGTATGCCCCGATTGGGCCTTGGTGGGGGGAGCAGGAGGGGCGAGCAGCTCCCGCTTCCTCCCCCAACGTCCGATCGGCGGCATGGTGTTGGGTCCAAGAGGCAGTTTATGTATGTATATATATATATATATATATATATATATATATGCATAAAAGTGGTGCATAGATTTATAAAAGGGCCTTGCCACATGTAAAGCCAGCTTTGTATGCAGGAAAACCTTTGTAAAACTACTCCCCATGGGAGTTGATAGTATCATCACTTCTATTAGTGAAAAAGCACCCATGCAGTTTCGGCTATGTATATTCTATGGGATTTTCATGTTGAAAATTACCCCAGAAAAACTATGTATGCATATTTGAGACTTCTTTTTGCCATGTATCGAATTTGGGGAAAAAATATGCACAAGCTTCCGATTGTGTGGCTCACCACTGTGCTCCAATCCTCTACTGGCAGGAGCTAAATCTCCAAACTGAGCTCTGATGGCGTGAGAATGGAGGAAGCTGCTATGTAACTGAGAAGATGGCTTGGTTTGTTTCTCTGTAGTGCTTTGCATGCAGTGAAAATAAGCCAAGATCTCATCGCAGGAATAGTTTACTTCTTTTTCATAGACTTAAGTGGGGTAATATAATTTTGTTAGTACTTTAGAACTAGAATATAATTTGTGCGACAGTTTGAAGGGCCCCTTAAAGGCCTTGGAGAATAGTATTTTTTTCTGGCACATTCACTCCTGGGCTCTCCTCTCGTGGTAGCTTTGCTGTAGAATGATGTGGTTGTGTGGGCAGGCTGTCTAGAAAGTCGTCTAAAATCTGTATTACCCAGGCAGCCTGCGAATCCCTATGTCCAAGAGATTGTGCATGAATTAACCGCAACTACCCGAGTATTAAGCAGTGGACTAAAGCTGTGCTTCCTACTAGGCTAAACAAAAAATATTTTCCTGCCCTGTGAAAAGCACAGAAGCGTCTGATATTCTTTGACAGCTTTCCAGGATAATAAGATGCTGAGAGAAAAAGACAAGCCAAAAGCCATTGACCTCCCTTTGATCCTCACTTCCGCTAGAGGTCCAAGGTGATCTCCATAGCACTTCCCTCAAGCTATAACCTACCAGCTGGGTTGTCTGTAAGCGTGAGGAGGGAGGAAGCCCAATCACCCTTTGTTATACAGGCAGAATGTGTAGCACAGGTATTGGTAAACCTGTATCCTGTAAAAAACCTGGCAGTTTTCGTGCTCTGCAAGACACTAGCTCTCCTGTTTGGCATGGGTCTTGGGGCAGGTTTCATTTAGCTTTCAGAGTCTCAAGGTCCATAACAGAAAGAAAGAGGGATGGGTGGGTGAGTAATGGTGAGAAACAGTGTTTCATTATTGGTCTCTTATCTGGGGCTCTCACCAGTCATACCCCCCTTGGCAGGAAAGACACACTTTGGTTTTGTAAATAACACTGGTCTACAATTTTTTAAAAGTTGTCTGCTTCAGAGACAAAATCTGCCATTTCTTATGTTTGTTTGTTAAAACTTTATATACCACCCTTCATATGGATTTTGATACGCTGAATTAATAAATGACAATTGAAACAGCTGATTGGCGTATATATAGCATTATTATAAACCTAGGTCTTTTCATATGTTATGGTTGCCATATATACAGTATGACCTTGGTCATATTTCACTTGTCTTTGTTTAAAAGTTTAAAAATCAGCCAAAGGGTTATTTAAATACAATTTATTACAGAAGTTAGTATGAAATAGAAAACAAGAAATGGCTATATATGCATTAGTATTAATTTCAGACCTTATTCAGTGTCTACTCTGCGTTTCTTGGTCTCTTGTATTCTGTAGATGGAGTATCTCTTGTCACTGTCCAGCAATAGTCTGCAAACATTGAGGGGCTCCATTTGTCTTAATATCTTTTCTTCATCGCTGCAATGTCCTGATGAAATCGCTCGCCATGCTCATCGCTCACTATTCCGCAGTTTGGTGAAAAAAAAAATCAAAATGAGAGAGCAAAAAATATATCTTTAGTGACATGTTATAGCCAAGAATGTATGAATTGAGGAGTTTTTCCACCAACTCCATGTAGTTGTCTGCCATGTTGTTTCCAAGATTTGTTGCCACTAACTGGAAGGCTTTCCATGCCATCCTTTCTTTGCCACAGAGTGCACAGTTAAATAAATCGTATTGAAGAAGTTCATGAATCTGCGGACCAACAAAGACACCTTCCTTAGCTTCACTTAGTCTTGGAAATTTCACATTGAGATCCTTGAAAGTTGGTTTTGTTTTGTCCATGGCCTTGACAAAAGTTTTCATTAGACCCAGCTTAATGTGTAAGGGTGGTAACAAAATCTTCCTTGATTCAACAAGTGATGGATGTTGTACACTTTTCTTTCCAGGCTCCAATTACAGTAGAAAAATCCCTCTTGATGTAGTGCAAATCTTTTGTACAACTATCCCATTCACAGAGAAAACAACAGTACTTTGTGTATCCAGTCTGCAGATTGAACAACAGAGCAACGACTTTCAAATTGCCACAAAGCTGCCACTGATGTTGGTCATAGTTTATGAATCTCAACAGCTGTTTTATATGATCGTAGGTTTCCTTTATATGGACTGCATGACCACCTGGAATAGATGGCAAAACAGGTTTAAGACTCATCTTCGATGAATCGAACAGTCTCCACTCATCTGGATGATGAATGAAGTTGAGGGCTGCCGTCAGACCATCAGTGTTGTTGCAGGTTACAAGATCACCTTCATGAAGAAGAATGTTATTACAAGATCCTTTTCACGGAACCGGGAAACCCTCACATCACCTGACAGGAGATTCTACTGTTGCAGTCTAGAGCCCAACAGCTCTGCCTTACTCTTAGGTAGTTCCAAATCCCTGACAAGGTCAATCAGTTCACCTTGTGTTATAAGGTGTGGTTCAGAAGGGGAGGATGAGAGAAATCTGGGTCATGTGACATTGATGGTTCAGGACCAGAAGTTTCATCCCCTTCCTCTTCCTTGTCTGACTCAAATGAGAATGATAATGAAGCATTGGGAATCGGCGATCCTTCTCCTTAGGGTACCGGGGTATAGCTGATGGAATGTTTAGATAGTGCACCGTCCACTTATTCTTCTTCAACAAACCTTTCTCAACAGGATGCACCATGCAGTTATAACAATTGCTGTCAGCTCTCTTCAAATCATTGGCACTGCAAAAGGCATGGATTTTCTATTCAACTACTGTGAAGATGTGTTGCAGCATATGTGTGGGGCCCAACTCTTATCCTGATTTCCAATTTTGCAGCCAAAGTAATGGTTGTAGGCTTTCTTAATCAAAGCAGTTATATTGCGTTTTTGTGATGCAAAAGTCACTTCACCACAAACATAGCAGAAGTGATCTGCATTGTTCAAACAGTTACGAGGCATCTCTCACTTTGGCTAAACTGAAAAAAATCAGCCACTGAGAAGACTAGTCTACAGCGAAAATACCACTGACATGTTTATAAAAAAAATGTTGCGCAATTTGTTCTACAGAGTGATGTAATTAAACTGAGTTAGGACTGCATCGTCTATGACTTCTAGGAATAACATGATATCATTCATATCATGTATGATGCAATAGCACCTTCAAATTGCATCATTCATTGTTTTGCCTGAAAAGCAAGCACTATCCAAACAAAACATAGATTCATCAAAATTCCATTCGAAGATATCCATGTATTTTAGTAATTTATGGTTTAAATTGAGATCCTTCCCATTATAACTCGCATATCCTTAGCACTTACGAAGTCGAGGTCGTATGTACTGACCTAGTAGTGTAAGTTGAAAATTAGAACCAATAAACAATTTTAAGCATTATTTTCATTCTCAGTGACCCAGACTTAGTAAAGCATGATTGAATTCATTTTGGAAGCATTTTGGCTATAGAATGGTGTAACTGAAGTGTCTTCCTAGTAGACCCCTTGGTCACTGAGTAACCAGGGTGAGGAAAAAAATGTGTTAATGAACATTATAAAAATGAAATGGTGAAGACTGAATATATTATGAACTGCTCTTGTGATATTTAGTGCTGAGCTGCTTTTCTTCTCACAGGTTCCGGAAGTCTCACAACTGGTTTCAAACCCCATGATGTGGGTCCCAGAGGGAGGGATGCTACAGATCACCAGTAGGCTCTTGCGAGCCAGGACCTTTGGCGCCAGTGATTCTGAGATTATCTACAGAATAACGAGTGACCAGCCTAAATTTGGTAACTTTTATTCCCTCATTTGTACTATTATGTAATGGATATCTATGTTGTCAGCACTATCAAAGTGAGGGGCTGGAATCATGGCATTTTGAGGATAATTTTATAAGGCGCGCCTAGGTTAACACATGTTTTTTGCTTGCCAATTGCAACTATTTTATAATGCCAAGTACACAAATATTTTATAAAATAGAGGTGTAAATAGTGGAAAATGTGTACCATATCTAGGTGTGATCAGCTAAAGTATGCATGCAATGGCCCACCAACGTGCATAAGCCATTGAAAATACGTGATTTTACGTGCGTGGAACTTTCCATGGCTGCTTATAAAATTACCCCTCTTACATGGTCGAATCCTACAGTACCCTCTATTGTTTCAGGTCTGGGCCATGAATGGCTTGCATGCCATAGTTGTCTTTGACTAGTGGCTGTGTCACAGCATTACATCTCAATGCAAGTCCGTATTAGCATATTATTTAAAAAATCTGATAAATCAGTAAAAGCAATTTTTGATGATACCCTTGAATAAAAACTGTAAGAAGCCCAGTGTTTGGCATATGGAGGGATGTGTCAAAGGATTTTAGGGCTGTATAACTGTTAGTGGTATTACGTATGTATATAATGGTTTCTCAGGGAACAAGCAGGAAGTCACTCCTCACATATGGGTGATGTTGGTGCCGATGGAGCACACGCAATAATCTCTCCCCAGCTTTCAAAGAAAGTCTTTGGGAGATACACCACGCTGCGTGGTCCCCTTCCCACCTAAGGGTGCCATCATGCCTCAGTCTCCTTTTTTCTGCTGATCCCATTGGACATGTGTCTGTTCCCCCTGGAAAATGTTAGTAGTTTTTGTCATAATTTTTGCTTTCCTCTAGTCCCTCCTCATTCCTGGATCCGCTTGCCTCGGTGTCATGTTTCTCAGGCTCTTTTTTCTTTTTCTTTCTAATTTTCTGTTCGGTGCGGGTTCGCGCCATTTTCCTGGCCGGGCCAAGTAAGTTTGACCTTGCGGGGGCTGTCTTCCCTGCCAAGGCCTCGGTCAGTAGCTTCAAGCTGTGCGATCACTGCGCACACAATATGTCCTGCATGGACCTGCATGACTACTGCCTTCAATGCCTTGGGCTGGATCATGATCCCTTGGTCTGCTGTCTCTGTAGGCAGATGACTCCCAAGGCCCTTAAGAGCCATCAGCAGCAGCATGAGTCCATGTTGACTCAGCTCCAAAGTTGTCTGTGAGACCTTGCTCCAAATCGTCCAGAACCTCGGACCGAGCGGCCTGGAGGCCCTGATGCCATAGAGCCTCCAGCTGGAGCTCCACCAATGAGAGCTGTCAGAAGAGCCGAAAACCCTTGAAGATCACGTTGGGAGACGAGTCTGGGACAGTGGGGAAATCGAAGACCCGTAGCCCTCAATGTGAAGCAGAGGGCGACGGCCAGGAGAGGCCTTAGAAGTTGCCCTGACAGGAGCCGTCAACATCAAGGGATTGGCCTTAGACCCCTGAGGCCATCCTCATCGAGGACTCCCTCTTGACAGAGCTGGCACTGGGCCTGAAATCCTCGATGCCTACGCCGAAGGTTGCGGAGACATCTGGCCTTGAGGCCAGGATAGGGGCCCTGGAGCACAGTTTGTCTATCTTCTTGGCCCAGCAGCAGGCTCTGATGCCTGGTTCCTCTGGGTCATCAACCAAGGGGCCCTGCATGTCAAAGGACTCAATGGAGGTTGAGCCAATTCTCAAGCGCCACTGGCCTCGAGAGATCCCTTGGCATTGGCCTTGATTCTGGTCCTGTTCTTTGGGGCCACAGTCTTCCACGCTCAGTGCACTCAGCTCTGAGCAGCTGGCGGCTGGGGCACCAGAGCCACTGGGGCCAAGGGGCAACCCCAAGACCCAGGGAACCCTCGACGTCTCCACCACTTCAGAATCGGATTTGGAGATCGAGCACAATGAGTCTCCGAACACCTGCCACCATTGGGACGTGCCCTTGGATCAGTCTCCCTGGAGACATGGCACCAGTCCCCTCCTGAACACATGAGATTTCCTAAAATTTAGGCTCTTCTTGGACTTGGTGCTTGGCTTCTGTCTCCTCGAGCAACCCCCTGTTTCACTCTTTATCCAGATGCACAAGTCTCTTTATTTATTTATTTATTTTATTTATTTACAGTCTCTTATATACCGCACTATTCATCATCAGCGCGGTTCACATGGAACAAAATGCTCAGTACATTTAACACGTATGAGTTTACAGGTAACAGGGTATAAATAACTTGGATAACCGGGGTAACTATTTACAAAACATACTACATGGAATCATATACACAGAAGATACATAGAAATAGACTCCACCTCTGAGTCCATGGGCCAGAGCACTGCATAGGCTGCTCTCTCCTTTCTCCCCATCTCCTCCACACAGCAGAACAGCAGAGCCGGCAGCAGACACAGCACCTCCTACTGCTCCTGTGAAGGTTCCTGCGTGCTTCTGGAACTCAGACTAGGGTCCTCTTTACCATGAAGGATGAAAGAATTGTGTGCTCAGAATGGGGAAACTATTCACTTTCACTGCTCAATTCCTCAGCAACAGCTACTGAAATAAGAAACCTGGTAACCTGTAAGACAGCTGAGGACTCTGTCCATTCTTCATTATATCTTTGAGTGGGCCACTTAGCTACTCTGTAGTGAAGCTCGAGGGGGGCAGTTTTCAAGGGGATTCTATGGGTAAATGGGTATTTACTAATCAAAAAAACCCACTCTGAAACATTCCTCCCTCTGTGGGGGAAAGGAGCAATGCTGGGGCCAGGGTGGGCTGGCAGAAATACTTGGGGGATTTCATTTTGAAGTCTTTCTCCTGTTTTCCTCCCACCTATGGCACCTTTCAGCTAGTGAATTTTGAGAGGAAAGCTCCAAGGAGAGATTCCTTTTCAAAATCCACTTGCAGACCTGGAAGCCTACAAGCTAGACAGGAGGACTGAAAGTGCCTGCATATGGCAGGATTTTGGAGTCAGAGATGCGATTTCTGTTATAAGGTACTATCAGTGCATGTAAGTGATTTATTGATAGATCTACTTTTGGATTTTCTAAGTACTTGAGAACCCAGTCTGACCACTGAAGGAAGCAGTATGCTGGAATTGATGGACCTTGGTTTGACAGAGCATGGCTCATCTTGCCCTCTTTTATTTCCCCAGGTGAAATACTTCTCTTAGATCCGATGCCAGCAGATGGTCCATCAGATGGTTGGAAAATTTTGCCTGGTGGGAGAACGGCCACCCACACCACCTCATTTACCCAGCAGGACATCAACGAAGGCAGTGTATGGTACAGACACTCAGGCTCCCAGGCACAGAGTGATTCTTTCCAATTTCAGGTACTGGAAAGACAATAATAATATAAAAAGAAACAGTTACTTTGGTTCATTCTCATCACACCTATTCTGGCTCTGAGCGTTTTCATTGCTTTTGATTCCTTCCAACCCAATGGAAGCTGAAAGAGTTGATATAGTCCTGCATAGCTAATGAGTTTTTCTGCGAGTATTTCATACCTTTTTTAGTTAAATTCTGGGGTGCAAGGTTTCTTACGCACCCACAGGATAGTCAATACAACTTCAAGAGAATATAACACAGTCTCTTTATCCCCTTTTTATATCTTCCTCTATCCCATTTAGCCTCGGTGGCTGATGTCGCAACCGGCATAACCCGGATTTTCACTTCTGCTGCCACAGAATTGAAAAATCAGGGTTAAGGGGGTCGGCAGGCAAACTATGTGCCAATGCGGTGCATAGCCTGCCCAACTCAAAATCAGGCTCATATTTCTTATCTGGTGTTTACAATCCTGGCAGCATTTTCCTGACACACCGTCCTGGTGTCCCAGTGACCCCTCCATCCCTTTTCATCCCTCTCTTCCTCCCATGTCCTTTCTCTCTGCTTTCCTGTCCATACAATGGTGTTCTCTTCTGCATTTTAAATATTATTTTTAATTATTATTTGTGAACCACTCTGTATGCTCCACAAAGGGTAGTATATCAACTTGAAATAAACTATCCCTCCCCTATACCTGGAACCTCGCAAAATCTGAATCGTGACCTGTGGTTTCTTTTCTTTCCTCACCACAAGAATTTCATAAGCACTTTATTTATTATTTATCTAAATCAGTGGTTCTCAACCTTTTTTGTACCGTGACCCCTTTTACCATTGGTCAACTTGTGGTGACCCCCAATGATAAAATCAAATGCGTCTCTCTTCCTTTACCGTTAACGCATTGTCGCTGTAATCATTTGTTGAATTATTAATATATTATAGGCCTTTGCAATATGTTTTTAATTATAAAATTTACTTATTTAAACCACAATAATTAATCACAATAGCAAGTAACAATATTTGATTTCAAAATTATGATGATTTTGTAGTCAAATCACTAATATGAAATAAGATTATTTTTTCTCCCTTTGTTGTCTGACCAATTTATTCTCTGATCATGCTGGTCCCGATCTGAGGCTTCTGCTTTCCTGTCTTCTCTTAGCTCTCTTTCTGTGGTCTCTGGTCCATCTGTCATTTCTTATCTCTTCTTTCGTTTTCTTCACTTCTTTCCATCAGCCTATTTCCAGTCCCAGTAACCATCCCCAGTATCAGCCCCTTTCCAGTCCTCACTCTCAGTACCTTCCAATGTCAACTTGCATTCCCATGACTTCCACTGGTGTCCATTCCATTCCAGTCCCCCTCCTTCCCCACTGACCAGTCCCTTCTAGTACAAATACCATGGCAGCCCCTCTCAGATCCACTCTCTTCCAGTTCCATTCTCCCATCCCCTCGTATCAGCCCATTTGTAGCCTTAGCCCCCAGTTTTCTTCCAGGGCCAGCAGCTCTATCCTCCCCTCCCCACAATCAGCCCATTCCCAGTTGAAGCCCCCCCAATCAGCTTGCTTCCAGTGCTAGTCCCCCCTCAACCCCACTACCAGTGCTAGCTTCCCCTAATCAGCCCAATACCAGTCCTACCCCCCCATCAGCTCATTACCAGTGCTAGCTTCCCCTAATTAGCCCACTACCAGCCCAATACCAGTCCTACCCCCCCATCAGCTCATTACCAGTGCTAGACTCCCCTAATCAGCTCATTTCCAATGCTAGTCCCTCCTCAACCCCATTACCAGTGCTAGCCTCCCCTAATCAGCTCATTTCCAGTGCTAGTCCCTCCTCAACCCCATTACCAGTGCTAACCTCCCTTAATCAGCTCATTTCCAGTGCTAGTCCTTCCTCAACCCTATTACCAGTGCTAGGCTCCCCTAATCAGCCCATTACCAGTCCTACCCCCCATCAGCCCATTTCCAGTCCTAACCTCCTCGATCAGCTCATTTCCAGTGCTAGCCCCCATCAGTCCATTACCAGTCCTACCCCCCTATCAGCACATTACCAGTCCCAACCCCCCTTGATCAGTCCATTCCCAGTCCTAGCCTTCCCTAATCAACCCATTACCAGTCCTAGCCCCCCCATCTGCCCATTATAATCCTAACCCGCACTGTCTCTCCCCTCTGTCCAGCATTTATTGCCTGTCTGTACAGTATGTCCCCCTATCTCTTCCCTTTGTCCATGTCAGCCCCCTCCCTCCATCCATGCATCCATGTCAGCCCCCCTCCCTCCATGTCAGCCCCCCTCCCTCCATCCATCCATCAATGTCAGCCACCCCTCCCTTTCTCCATGTCATCCCTCCTTCCATCCACCCATGTCAGCCCCCTCTCTCCATGTCAGCCCCCTCTGTCCATGTCAGCCCCCTCCCTGCCTCCCTCCATGTCAGCCCCTCCCTCCTTCCATGTCAGTCCCTCCCTCCTTCCATGTCAGCCCCTCCCTCCTTCCCTCCATCCATGTCAGCCCCCCTCTCTCCATATCAGCCCTCCCTTCCTCCCTCCCTTCATGTCAGCCCCCCTCTCTCCATGATAGCCCCCCTGTCCATGTCAGACCCCTCCCTCCATCCATCCCTCCACGTCAGCCCCATTGCAGGTTCCCAGCCCCCCTCCACCCCTCTCCCTGTGTGCCTGCTACTGCTCTGCTGTTCTGTCTCTTAGGGAACCGCGGCTATGCCTGTAAAACCGTTGCGGAGCCTTCCTGTCTCTCGACAGGCTCCGTGTAGCATTGTCCCGCCTCCAAAGGAAGTGGTAAACAACTTCCTTTGGAGGTGGGACAATGCTGCACGGAGCCCGTCAAGAGACAGGTAGGCTCTGCAATGATTTTACTGGCATAGCCGCGGTTCCTTAAGAGGCAGGGAGCCGCGGCTGCATTAGAAGGGACTGGGAGGCAGTGAGTTTGCCGCTGCCGAGAAGCAGACTCGGCAGCGGCAGCAACTTGGGTGCTTTTTTTTTTTAACGGCGGAGTGAGGTGAGGTGAGGCACCCCTACTAAATCCTGTGGCGACCCCCATGGGGGTCGCGACCCACAGGTTGAGAACCGCTGATCTAAATGTTTTAGATTCTTGGCATGAAGCCACAGAGGCAATATCTGCAAAACATGTGGAGGCACATTCTGTACTGTGCATCCTGGCCTCTATGCGTCTGGTCTGAACCGGACACACATAGATAGACATAATTCTGATCCTGTGGGGCACATCTAGCCCCCGCGGGATCAGAATCGCATCTAGGGTCATTACGTGCAGGCCAGTCCCTATTCCATTCGGCCTGCACATACTGAGCGTTGCCTGGCTAATTCAGCCAGGCTCCTGAATGCAGCAGCAGCGCCATGGCATCCAGTTGCAATGGCACCGCAGCTCCATGCAGGAGCCACGATCCCCAGCCGCCAACTACATTTTTGTTTCCCCGTAGCTTGATCCCCAATCTGGCCTCCCATGGCCAGGGTTGGGCTGAGGGGCTTCTCCTGCACCCACCTCACCTTTTTCCCCGGCCGGACCTCCTGTCTCCCGACGTCTAGGGGGCCTTATTCCACCTCCAAGGAATAAGTCCTCCGTCCAATCTGCCGGTCCTGGACCTTCAGGGCTGATCTCAGAATCGGCCCTGTAAGTCCAGGGCCGCAGATCCCCCACTGTCTGCCCTAACTCCACCTCCACACCGCCCCCTCCTGCCCCTGTCTAAGCCTCCCCATACAAACTCCTTATTCGTACAGGAAGGCTTCATCGGGGAGGGGAAAGGGGGACAAATAGACCCCATAGCCATCAAGAGAATAAAACCATCATGAACAAAGCTATTCTGCCCCCTAAACTCAGAGGTAATTCTTGCCACTTAGATAAAATATGAACAGTGCCCTGAAGCAAGGGAAGACATAACAATAAAGATCTTTCAGAGTCGTTGGAATTACCACTCCAAAATAGCAAGAGGACTTTTGGGCCTATTGCAACAGGAAATCTCGCTGCCAATTAGTTTGAAGAGTGGGGAAAGCCTCAGATTTATCTAAGTTCAGTTTGTGTCCAGAGAAGCCCCTAAATTCAGTTATCTCTCCCAATAAAGCTTTAATCAAATTTTAAGGGTCCACAATATGTACAAGTAAATCATCGTCAAAAGCTGATATCTTAAAACCATATGATCCGATCTGTACTCCCTTAATAGAATCATTTGCCCGAATGTTGGTTAATAGTGGCTCAAGTATTAACAGAGTTGACAGCCCTGTTGAGTACCCCTATACATTGGAAATCTCTCTGTTCAAAAGCCATTATCTTTATCTTTTTATCTTTATTATTTCTTGATATACCATCCTTGGCAACAAGGCATCAGAGCGGTGTACAATTAAAATAATATACAGCATAACAGGGAAAGAGAAGGAACACCAATTAATTGATAGGAGAGGATAGTAGACAATGAGAGGCTGAAGGGGACAGAAGAGCACCACTAGTTAAAAGAGAGAGCAGAAGGCAGCGAAAGACAGAGAGAGGGACAGGAATGGGTAGGAAGAAGAGGGGGGCAGGTCATAGGTGAGTTGAAAAAGGTGAGTTTTGAGAAGGGATTTGAATTAAGGAAATGAGGGCTCAGCACGTAGGGAAACGGGCAGGAAATTCCACAATGCAGGGGCAAGAAAGAAGAAGTCAGAGTGACATGTCTGTTCCAGGTGTGCTTGGGAGACTGATGGGAGAGCCAGACAGTGAGTGTGAAGGGACCGTAGAAGGCAGTGAGGAATGTGAAAATGGAGAAGATCAACTAAGTATTGTGGGTTACCGGAGTGAACTGCCCGGTGTGCCAGGTTGAGTACTTTATAGTTGAGGCTGAACTTAATGTGAAGCCAGTGGAGATGGATAAGGGTGGGTGTGATGTGATCACAATGGGAGGAATATGTGAGAATCCTGGTTGCTGTGTTTTGGACAAGCTGGATACGGTGAAGTTGATAATGTGGAAGACCTGAGAGTGCACTGTTACAGTAGTCCAACCTAGAGATTACGAGTGATAGCAAGAGGGTAGTGAGAGAGTGAGTATGAAGAGAGGGACGAAGAGTGTGAATCCGGCTTAAGAAAAAGGACCATTGGACCAGGGAAGACAGATGAGAGTGGAACGATAAGGAGGAGTCCAGGACAACACCCAGATAGCGGAGAGACGAGACCAAGAAGCCTCGAAGAAGCCTGTGCTATAACAACAAACAACAAACCAGCGCTACTGATTGGAGACTTCAACCTCAAGTCCACCAATGCCAAAGACGCAGAGGCCTTCCTCCAAGCAATGACCTCACTTCAATTCACACAGATAATCAATGCACCAACGCACAGACATGGATCATCCCCAGACCTCATCTTCGCATCCAATTACCTAACATCAAGAGACCTAATTTCTCCACCCACCATTACCCTAGTGCCATGGTCTGACCATTACTTAATCGAGACAAAGCTGCGATCACAAGAGGACCAGACAAACGAAAGAGCAAACATCTCACACACACAAAGACGATTCAAGCATTTCGACAGGGACGAATTCATACAGGACACAATACAACACTTGAACATTACTACAGATGACCTGGAGGAACAAGTTTCCAGCTGGAACAGCATTTTAGCTAACGCCGCCAAACCATCTGGTGGCGGGCACGAGAAACACCACCACAACAGGAGACAAAACAAACCATGGTACTCAGCAAAAATACGACGGGAAAAGAGGGAGCTCAGGAAGATTGAACGGAGATGGAGAAAAAACAAAACAACAGCCGACCAGCATCTTTACCTAACAAAACAAAAACAATACAATGAACACATCAACCAATCAAAGAGGGAATTCCACACAAACATGATAAATACTTCCATCAACAAACCCAGAGAGCTTTTCGAAATAGTCAAGATCCTCACAAAAGAGCAAACAACAGAAGGGGAAGTACAAGTTGATCCACAGGAATTCGCCGACCACATCAAAGACAAATTTCACTCCACAGAGCGTACAACACCCAGTGGGACCACCAGGACAGACACACACACCAAAACCTGGGGCACATTCTACTCACCCTCAACAGAGCAGATATCTCACATCATCTCTACAATCAACACAAGCACTGCTCCTACAGACCCATGCCCAGTGTCATGGGTCAAAGCCACCAAATCAAACTTCATCCACACCATACATAAAATGGTACACAACTCACTCACTCAAGGACTCATGCCAAAGCAACTAAAGCTTGCCTCAGTAAGACCAATCACAAAGAAAACAAATCTCGACAAAAAAGATCCAGCAGCATACCAACCAATCTCCAGCATACCATTCCTGGCAAAAATCATCGAAAAAACAGTTCAACTACAACTCCAGGATCACATCGACAAACATGAAACACTCGACGACAACCAACACGGCTTTCGTCCCAACCATGGAGTCGAAACGCTACTGATCTACCTCTTCGACAGCATCCTAAGAATAATTGACAACACCAGGAATGGAATCATAATGATCTTCATCGACATCTCCTCAGCCTTCGACACAGTGGACCACAACACGCTCCTGGAAAGACTAAAGAACACTGGTATACACGGTATCACATTGAAATGGTTCCACTCATACCTAACCGAAAGACAGCTACAGGTCAAGGTGGGACACAACACCTCCCGACCCATAAATGTCCGTCAAGGAGTACCTCAAGGATCCGCACTCTCAGCACTCCTATTTAACATCTACATCCAACCAATATGCAACATCATGAAAGAGAACAACATTCAATACACAATATATGCAGACGACATCATGATATACACCCCGATATCAATCGACAACCCGGACTTCTCTAAGATAACAGACTGCCTCACCCAAATGACGAGTTGGTGTCAAAACAACAACCTCGCAATAAACTACAACAAGACCGAAGCTTTAATCATCACTCGGAACCAAAGCTTCATACACCCGCCAAATATCAAGATACAAAACACTACTATACCAATAAGATCAGAAGTGAGATACCTCGGAGTTACTCTGGACAATAAACTAAACCTCAAGCCACACATAGACAAAACAATCCAAAAGGTCTACTACAAGATGCGAATCATCAGGAGACTGAAACCACTCCTCGCCCCAGAACACTTTCGTACCGTCTGTCAAGCACTGATAACCCCACTACTGGACTTCTGCAATCCGATATACCTTGGACTAACGAAACAAGCCCTCAAACCACTCCAGCTAGCACAAAACACTGCAGCACGAATAATATCCGGTACTGCAAGACAGGAGCACATCACACCTACCTTAAAGGACTTACACTGGCTCCCAATCGGTGCACGCATCAGATACAAAACTATCATAAACCTATTTAAGATAAATCAGCACACATCAGCCAACAGCCTGCACACCCTCATACAACCAGACACCAGCACACGTCCTAGAAGAAAACAAACAAACAACCGAGTCAGCACCCCAAGTGAATTCAAACACACACGCAAGGACACAACAGACAGAGCACTCTCCATGGCTGCTCCAACAATATGGAACAAACTACCGGACGATTTAAGGGCAACTACAGACCTCAAAGACTTTAGAAAACAGCTGAAAACCATGCTGTTCATAGAACACTATGGACACATCACATAACCTCAGAGAATGTATAACAGCTCATGATTCCGCCTAAACACTATGTATAGAAAATATTTTTAGCACCACTGTATATAGCCCATCTTGTACATAGCTCAAACCACTCTAGCGCACAACACAACACACATTGTACATAGCTCAAACCAATCTAGCACACAATACAACACACATTGTACATAGCTCAAACCAATCTAGCACACAATACAACACACACTCAACTAAATTTCACCCTCACTGCATGTTTAACACACTCACTTTACCCGATTGTTTGCTGTGATACCACCTTGATTAATAAAATAAGGCGGTTTAGAAATACTGTTAAATAAATAAATAAAGGAGATCGAAGAGTTAAGAGGAAAGAAAGCCAATTGGACACAGTAGACAGGCAGGTATTTAGATGGGTCAGATCAGGGTGATGGGGATTGGTGTGCCAGAGAAGACAGATATCATCAGCGTAGAAATATGCGGAGATGCCAGATTGTAGGATTAGCAGAGCAAGGTGGGCCAAAAAGATATTGAATAAAAGGGGTGCAAGAACCGAACCCTAGCTCTTGGTGCAGCATAAAGCAATTGCTTTGCCTGAAAGCCAAAATGTTCTAGCACTAAAGATCTATATTGCCAATTAACTCTAGTCAAAGGCCTTCTTGGCACCAAAACGTATCAGCAGTGACAGAATCCTCTGTCCTACACAATAGTGCAATGTTGCCAATATTTGAAGAACATTCACCACCGCATGTCACCCCTGGACAAACTCCACTTGTAAAGGATGTATCAAGCTAGGCATGATTGGGCCCTAGACGAGCTAGGCAGCTGCCTAACCGGGTGGGCAGCTTTGTGCCGTCTCTTTGTTGCTTGTGGTAAGCCATGTGCTTTGGCACACATGACCTGCCACTTCTGAACCCTCTCCTATGCAACTTACTGTCAGAGGTGGGTCAGAAGCAGCAGCAGTATTTTAAAAGTGGCGGTCTTGTGCTGCCACTTTGTTGCCCACAGACGCAAAATAACTCTTCAAAAATCAAATTTGGGACCGCATTTGTTATGGGGAAAAACTGTTGAAAAGACATGTTGAGTTTGAAAATAGGCCCAATAAGGCTGAGGGTTCCAGAGAAATAAGCTTTCCCCAAAAAATGGCCCAGTACATTTTTATGGGAGAAACAGTTCTGGATTCTGTAAATATATTAATTATTTTTATTTAGTTTGATTTATTAACTTCCGTTATTAGAGCAACTCAAGGCAATTTATAATAGAGTTAATATCAGCAATACAGTATAATAAAGCATACAACAATAAAACAGAATAAATTAAAAACAAAACTGCCACCCATCACCCTCAAATCAAGCCATATCAATCTCCTTCCTAACAAAAAGCATGGCTCCACAACCAACACTTAACAATTCCAGAATTTAATCTTGCTCAATACATATTGACATTCATAAGTGATTCCACAATACTGGAGCCACTATAGTAAAAGCCCTAGACCTAAGCCATTGGAGCGTAGTTTCCTTGTTTTTAGGTACAGACAATAAAGTATTAGACACTGAACACAAGCTCTGCCTTGGGACATATCTATATAACCATCTATTTAAATACATGGGATCACAACCATGTAAACCATAAAACAAAATGACAATTTTAAACAGCCTCGCTGTTCAACAGTAGTAGTAGTAGTAGCAGCAGGCAGCTAATGTAAACCTTGCAACAGCGGAGATACATGATCTCTCGTATCCAAACCCCCAAGTAGACAGTCTGTGCTGTAGCATGACGCTTACATTCAGGGAAATATAGCTGCCAAAGAATTCATGCTTTCATTTTGCCTACTACTCTCCCCCAACTACTCCCAACCAACAAGACTATCCCCCACAGCTATCATCCCACTAAACTACCCAATCAACCCCCACCCCTTGAAATTACTCTCCCAACTACCCTCACCTTGAAAACTGTCTCCCACAACTACCCTATCACCTGTGAATTAATCCCACCCTAAAAATTACTCCATCAGCCCATCACTCCAATTATCCTCACCCCACAGAATACCCCTGCACAGCTATTCCATCATCTTCCCACTATCCTGCCTCCCCCAAAAAAAGTTATCCCTTAGAACTACCCCAGCACCAACTAGTTACCTTGCTGTCGCCTCTCAACTATCCCCAGCCTTCCAAAATGCTCCCCTCAATTACCCCATTATCCTCAACTACACTCACCCCATAAAGTTAACCCTTACAACTCCCCATTACCCTCAACTACCCCACCCTCAAAACTACCCTCCAAAGTACCTCATAACCTTCACAACTACCCAAATCCCACAGAACTACCTACAGCACTACCCTGTCGCCCCCTAACTGTCCCACCCCAGAACACCCCCTCACTTCTTGCCCTCATCCCCAAATAATCCCAAAAATTATGCTCTACTACTATCCCATCAATCCACAACTATGCTTACCCCAACCCCTAAAACTACCCCATCACCTCTGACTAACCCAACCCTCAAATCTAACCCCAGAAATACTCCCTAATCTCAAAACATAACCCTTAGAACTACTCCATCACCCCCCAAAACTACTCCTACAACTAGCCCATCAGCACACAACTATCCTCACACCCAGAACTGCCCCATCATTCCAACTAACCCAATCCTCCCAAAACTACTCCCACAACTAGCACATCATCCCCAACTATCCCCACTCTCCAAAATAACCCCCAACTATTACACCATCATCCCACATATTTAAACTTTCTCATAGCTCCCAACTACCTCCACAACTAGCCCATCACTTCCAACTACTCCCACCCCCCAAACTATTCCCACTACTATCCTTTCACCCCACACTATTCCTCACTCCCCAACTATTTCATCGCCCACCCAACTATCCCCTCACCCCAACAATATCCCCTACCCCCAAACTAGCCCTGTATTCCACTGTCATCCTCCTGATGCAGAAAGTTCTCATGGTCCAGAATGACTTGGTCCTCTCATCCAGTAGCATGGTCCGGGTCATTTGAGTAGAGCTCTCCTCCAAATGTCTTGTCCAGGGGCGGCTCAAGGCAATCTGCTGCCTGAGTTGAGGGATGAAATGGTGCCCCCTGGAGCAGGGGGCGCAGCTTCCTCAAAACTCCATTCGGAGACCCAACCATATCAAAAAGACTATTAGATAATATGGAGGAAATCAATCTACAACTCAGACCTTAGAGAAGTAATAAATAGCTTCCAGAACCTCAAATGTTCTAATCAATAGTCATAAGAACTCTAACCTTGCAAAAGCAAAACATATGGAAAAAAGTTTAAAATACTTAGCTAGCACTTGTATGAAGCAGGCTGCAGCCATGATGGAAAGTCTGATGCATCCTAATTTGGTCAATGTTTTATGGAATGTTACCTCAGGGGAACCTTTAAATACACAAACAATCAATTAAATTCCATATTCAACTGCAGAAGACAGGCACTTACATATCTATAGGCTGCCAAGTTTGCCAATACATGCCTGGAAGAGCATCCTCAGTTAAGGCAGTTGCATCCATGTCATGCACCATTAGAGAGCACTTTCTCAATTTCAGCACACTTTTGTAGGAGGTCGTGAGTTCCAATAGCTGAAAGTTTTGCACTGTCATTTCGGATCTCAAACATCCTACATTGTTCTCGGAGCTGCAAAAATTGTTCAAAGAGTGTTTTTATGGAAAGACTTTTCTGGCAATGGCACTGGCACATCTTCACAAAGTCAGATGAATGCTTTCCGTAGTTTCTGGGCTGTAAGAACATTGAGAGTTTAGGTTGATTCATGCTTTATTGAATAGTATCAAAGCCAACATGCCAGGGTCAGTGAGGAGCAGAAATGATTTTCATTTGATTTAGTTTAGAGAAGCTATTTTCTCCACTTGCAAGCATTACTGAAAGTATCAGACATGTGCAGGACAGCAAATACATTTGGAAATATGGTAAATGGTTTTCTTTAGCATGTACTCCACAACATATTTTGGCATGGAATGATACATAATTGACATGGATAAGCAGACCAGATAGGACGGATGGCCTTTGTAACTGTTCTGGTCAGTAAAAGGTGACCCGGCAAGAGAGAGCAAACTAAGAATTTGGGGCAAATGTATGCTGGGTGAAGCACTCCCAGACCTGGGACAGCAGGTGTTGTCTTCTGCCTATAGCAACTACCTTCCCTTTGGGTTGAGCCCTCTAGTGCTGGCAGCTGCCAGGTCTTAGCTGCACACCCGCAGGCCCTGGCATGAGGAGCTCAATTATAATCTGTGTTTTGTGGTGAGAATTTACTGGCAACACCAAAGTCAGATGAGAGATGAGAACTTCCCGTGTCTTCGGGCAGCATACATCCGAATTGATTCTTTCAAAGGTCTAAAGTTTATGCTAGCTCATGCTCAATCAATATTGTTGCAAGTTCAACTAGCTGTTCTTGGGTCATGGTAGAACGCAGATATGTTTTTATCAGCTTTAGAAACATAGAAAAATGACGACAGAAAAAGACTACATAGCCTATCTAGTCTGTCCTTCCATATCAACAACTACAACAGTCCCCTTTTTTCCTTTAGAGATCCTCTGTGTTTGTCCCATGCTTTTTTGAATTCAGATTCTGTCCTCATCTCTACCACCGAGCAAACAAAGAAAAAGGAGCGCTGTTCTTGCAAAAGTTCACCAGGAGCCACAAAAAGCAAGAAGCCAAGACGTCAGGACGATTCAAATCAATTTTATTAATACAGACCCCAACGCGTTTCGGCAATCAATGCCTTCATCAGGGGGTCGCAGCAGCTACAATAAAATATAATATAATATAAACATAAAAACATAAAAAGAAAAAATCAAAATTAGAAACAAAAACATATATAATATGATCTTATGTAATCAAGAAGGACTGGTGAAATTCTTACCGATATAGTTAACAAACAAATGTGTATAAACGCAGGACACACACATGTAATGAAAAATAATAATTAATAATATTTAAAATGAACAGCATAAATATCCTAAAAAGGATTATAAAAAGGTATTATATAATCAATAGTCAATAATTTTGAAGCAAAAGTTTTCCAAAAAAGTAAAGAAAATTCTTGTATAAATGTAAACATGAAAGAAAACAAATCAAAAACTATTGTACTTACATGTAACCCTATTTATGGACTGTTAGTGTAATCTTAAGTCCAGGGTTGGGCGTATTCTGTCTCACAATGTTAAAGAGACTTAATATCGCCTGTCTTAGACTGTAAATATAAAACAACTAAAGATAATCACACAGAATTGAGCATAGAGCGTAGAATTGAGTTAAAGTCAATCATATGGGATAAATTATGCATAAGGGAAAATGACTGATAATAAGTATGAATAATAATAAATGAATAATAATAATAAACTGTAGGATAATTATATAGTTGTGTAGAACTATGAATTTACACATATAAATATTATAAGGACTCATAATTAAAAAACATGTAAAGACTGGATTCATGAGCAAATCTTATGCCTTATTATATTATGGATATCTGCTGAACAGCAAACCAAATATAAAAATCTAAATGCACAAAGAATATTAAAATTATGAATGATAGCCAATGAATCATAGGTTGAGAATCTTCATCAAAACAAAAAGTCAAGCCAAAGAAATTATGATAATTATTTCAATAATGAGAGATACATAAAAAATGAAGATATATATAAATGAAATATATATATATGTATGAAATAAATGAAGTAAAACAATAAGGTAAAACAAATTATACATATACACATTTCATGCCATGAGTATGAAGATAACATAAATAGTCTAAAAATCAAACTAATGAATGTCATAGTTAATTAATAGGGATTTGTACTGAACAAAGGAACCAAACATTGTAAAATGATGCTTCCTATTAATTTGTTATACAAGATAAATTGACTATCTTGTATGAACTAAACATGTGTTTTATATAACGAACTGATAGTTCAAGTATTGACAAATAAATTAAGTCGATTATCTTAAATGGTCCTCTATCCTGTAATGAAACAAAGGTGTTTTACTTATAAAAGAAACTATTGAATTGAAAATGGGATATGCATGAATTTTGATAGATGTTAACGTCTTTCTAAGTTAATAGCGTTGCTGCCCTGATGTTGTGGATCAATAGTATTCACCTATAAAATGCATGAGTTACTTAATCATGATACGGTATCGCGCAATTTAAATGTAAAACTAAAGAAATACACAGATCCATAAGGTGGCAAACTCGGAAGCGTATTGTGCCGGTACTTGTTCAAAAACAGACATAATAAATGAACTCGAAGGATGGAAAATGACACCTTAAATGTACATATAGAGACCTTAAAATGCATACAGATGGAAATAAAATGAAGATGATGATAATAAAATAAAAGTGAAATACCTTAAACACATAGATTTATGGTTCTTCCAAGTTCATTGCCTATGTCGTAAGGACACATAAATAATGTTAAAATTGCCATATATCCTAGCTTTTACTTAAAAAGCATTTTCTAAAGGAGAATTGCTAAACTGTAAAGTGACATATGCCAACGGTATAGGAAAATACACGGAAGACATTAAATAAGCATGAAAAATGCGTTTAAGAAGCAAAAATGTGCTTTACGCTTCTATTTTTAAAACCTCACCTACACTAAAAAGGTAGCATCTAGGTTTAAAAAATAATAAAAGAGTGTCTGAACAAAGGCGACCACTAAAAATCATGACTTACAACTAAAGATAAAATAGGTGTCTTAATAAAGACAGGCTAAATCCATGGCAAATGATTAAATATTGTCGTAGTACTTGAGTAGCACCCATGCTATCTAGTGATGTAAAAGTTTTTACTCACGTTGATCTTACGATCGAGTACAAGGATTGTCCGCCTTAGAAAGCTGCAAAACGCTAGTACTGCTCACATGAAAGCGAAAGTGAAAGTATACTGGCTCCGAAGGGTATAGTATAGCCTTTTAAAATTGGCGCCAAAAATCAAGGAAACTGATTGGAGGAAAAGTGATGAGGCGAAACGCGTAATGGCTCACCGTAATGTTAATGAAAACGAAGCACTTAAAACCAGTGTATTGTATATGTACGTAAGAACCTTTCTATGATAATGAGAAACTGCGAAACATAAGAGGTAGTGTTGTTCATAGGAAGGAACAATGCCTAAGCAAATTCATATCTAGGTTTAAATGGGTTGATGGAAAAATGCTAAACGGGTCTCTGTACTTCACAAGAAGACGGATAAGTCTATCTCTTGGTTAAGACCATCTGGAGATAAGCTTTTAAACTCATAAATATATCTTTGTTCCAATTTCAATAGTTTGTTGTTTATGTCTCCTCCTCTCCAATATGGTTTGATCCATTTCAAAACTAGATATTTCAAGTCATTGATTTTGTGATCGGCAGCAATCCAATGAGAAACTAAAGGTTTGTCTATGATTTTCCGGGAAATACAGCTTTTGTGCTCAGTGATCCGAGTACGAATTTCTCTTTTAGTTTTGCCAATATATACAAGATGACATGGGCACTGTATGAGATAAATTACATTGGACGTTCTGCAGTTTGTATAATCATTCAGGTATATCTTATGTCCTGATTTCGAATCCGTAAAGCTATTTTTGGATGTAATGGTGTGTAAACAAATAGAACATTTTCCACAACTATAATGTCCCTTGATTTTGGGGGGAGCATGTGATCTCATAAGGGCTGATGGGACAAGTGTGTTAGCTAGATTAGTATTTCTTTTGTAAGCAACCATAATGTGTTTTGTATCAAACGCTGGCAATGTGGTGAGTAAATGCCATTCCTGTCTAAGAATGTTCACTATTGACTTCGAATATTGTGAGAATGTTAGAGCACAAACAACCTTGTTCGAATTTGTAGAAGTCTTCTTTTTTTGTAACAAAACAGAACGATCAGTAGTACAGGCACGTAAATATGCTTTTTTGATGCTCTCTTTAGGGTATCCTCTTGTTTTGAACCTATAATGCATATCAACAGAGTGACGTTCAAAGTCTCTATCTGTAGTGCAAGTTCTTTTAATTCTGAAGAATTGACTTACCGGTAAGTTTTGTTTAAATGCTCTATTATGGCAACTATCATAATGAAGGAGAGTGTTGCGATCAGTGGGCTTTCTATATAATTCTGTGACAAAGCCATTGTGGTCCTTCTTAATCATGATATCAAGGTAAGGAATTTTTTCAGAACTGAAGGTGCCCTCAAATTGTAAATGGGGGTCTAGGGAATTGAGCCACAGGAAAAATTCTTGTAACTTGTCTTCTGGACCATCCCATATAATCAGAATGTCATCTATATACCTCTTCCATAGAAGGACATTAGATGCATAAGGGTGAGTGTTCAGATATTGTGCTTCAAAATTAGCCACATAGAGATTTGCCACGTCTGGGGCCATGGAAGAACCCATGGCAACCCCTTTCACCTGTTTATAGAAAAGACCGCGGAAATAAAAGAAGTTCTCTGACATAGCTATTGAAGCTAACTGTACTAGAAAAGCCGTGGGAGTACGTACTGGTCGTGTCCTTTGTATGAGAGTATTGGCTAGAACTTCAAGTGCAGCCTGTTGAGGTATATTAGTATATAGAGAGTTTATGTCCAAAGTAACAAGTGTAAGCTGATCATGATATTGATTAAATTCTTGTAAAATATTGATGATGTGTGTAGAATCACGAATATAAGAAGGTATCTGTACAACAAAAGGTCTGAGGTGAATGTCAAGAAATTTGGAAATGGGTTCCAAAACTGAACCTATAGCAGAAACTATTGGGCGACCTGGTGGTTTCTGTAAAGATTTATGTATTTTAGGTAAAATATAAATGGTGGGAATGATAGGATGTGTTACACGCAAATATGAAATCTCATTGGGTGTAAGGTACCCTGCTTCCTTTCCTATGAAAAGGAGAGTATCAATTTTCTGTTTTATCATTGGTGGGGTCATCAAATATTTTTTGATAGAATTGTTGATCATTAAGTTGTCGTAATATTTCATTGATATAGTCTTCTCTATTCTGAATAACTATGGCACCGCCTTTATCGGCTGGCTTAATTATGATGTCATTGTTAGATTGTAATGTCTTAAGCGCCTGTAGTTGTGATTTATTCAGATTGAAATAACCAGGCCGTTTGTTGTGTCTATATAGATTATCAACTTTTGAGAGAACCACATTTTCGAATGCCGAAATCATGGTATTGGTACTGGGCGGGATCCATTTAGAAGGATCTTTGACCACAGACGGGTCCATAGTGTCATCAGGAGTTATCGTAAAATGGTCAATAATTCTCAATTTCCGGAAAAATTTATATAACTCAACCTGTGTAGTAAATTTATCATGCTGTCTAGTTGGTACGAACGATAGCCCTCTATTCAAGAGAAAAATCTCAGTGTCTGATAAGGTGTAATTGGATAAATTAATAACCCCACCTAGAGATTCCAATCCAATTGCCTTTTGGCTGTGAAGCTCTGAGTTCGATTTGTTCGATGGGGCTGAGAGAAATGTTGTTCTTGTTGTCTCGTCTGCCTGTTGGTAGGCGACTTGGGTGATATGCCTCTGCCACCTCCTTTCCATAGGGCAGACATAAGAAAATCCCGTTTGGGACTGTGGGGTTGTCTTGGAGGAATCGGGGCAGAGGAAGAGAAGAGTGAACCAGAGGGTTCAACATGATGTGGAGAATGCTGTCGTGATCTTTTATAAGTTCTTTCCTGATCTTGAATAGGGGATTCTGATTTATCCTGTATCAGTCATTTTCCCTTATGCATAATTTATCCCATATGATTGACTTTAACTCAATTCTACGCTCTATGCTCAATTCTGTGTGATTATCTTTAGTTGTTTTATATTTACAGTCTAAGACAGGCGATATTAAGTCTCTTTAACATTGTGAGACAGAATACGCCCAACCCTGGACTTAAGATTACACTAACAGTCCATAAATAGGGTTACATGTAAGTACAATAGTTTTTGATTTGTTTTCTTTCATGTTTACATTTATACAAGAATTTTCTTTACTTTTTTGGAAAACTTTTGCTTCAAAATTATTGACTATTGATTATATAATACCTTTTTATAATCCTTTTTAGGATATTTATGCTGTTCATTTTAAATATTATTAATTATTATTTTTCATTACATGTGTGTGTCCTGCGTTTATACACATTTGTTTGTTAACTATATCGGTAAGAATTTCACCAGTCCTTCTTGATTACATAAGATCATATTATATATGTTTTTGTTTCTAATTTTGATTTTTTCTTTTTATGTTTTTATGTTTATATTATATTATATTTTATTGTAGCTGCTACCCCCTGATGAAGGCATTGATTGCCGAAACGCGTTGGGGTCTGTATTAATAAAATTGATTTGAATCGTCCTGACGTCTTGGCTTCTTGCTTTTTGTGGCTCCTGGTGAACTTTTGCAAGAACAGCGCTCCTTTTTCTTTTTTTGCTCTTTGGTGGAGCCATGTTCACTCCATGGAGGGACATCCTCAGTTTTAAAGACGATGACCTCACAGCCATGTTACCAGAGGACCCCTTTTTCACTACTGATGATACTACTCCTGATATAGAAGAGGAATGGAGGGAACTCGTTTGGACAACACAAAAGTATATCCGAGAGGATTTTCACGCAGCTTCATTACTTGAGTATTGCCGCAATAAAATTATCCCTAGAGGACTAAGGATTCAAAAAGCCCCGGGCATGTTCCGGGATGACAAGAAATTCATGTCGGACTGGTTGAAGATATTGAATAAGTGTTCTTTAGATCTTATGATCTTGTTAATAAATACATCCAAACGCAGGACAGCAGTTCTCAAAACACAGATTGAATCTAAGGTTGAGAATCTTAAAAAACAGGATAAACACTTTGATAATGAAATGAAGGAATTTGAGAAAAATAATCTGGAATATAAGCAAGAAATAAAGAGTATGAAGATAACTAAATATAGGAGGGACGAGGAAGATTATAAACTTCAAACAGTATACTATTGGACCTACAATAAAACGGAACATAAAAATAGGCGCAGAAGTACATCATACAAGAAGGCAGCTAGGTCTCCACGACGATCATCCAAACACTCTCATAAACATGATGGGCGTGTACAGGATAAATCAGAATCCCCTATTCAAGATCAGGAAAGAACTTATAAAAGATCACGACAGCATTCTCCACATCATGTTGAACCCTCTGGTTCACTCTTCTCTTCCTCTGCCCCGATTCCTCCAAGACAACCCCACAGTCCCAAACGGGATTTTCTTATGTCTGCCCTATGGAAAGGAGGTGGCAGAGGCATATCACCCAAGTCGCCTACCAACAGGCAGACGAGACAACAAGAACAACATTTCTCTCAGCCCCATCGAACAAATCGAACTCAGAGCTTCACAGCCAAAAGGCAATTGGATTGGAATCTCTAGGTGGGGTTATTAATTTATCCAATTACACCTTATCAGACACTGAGATTTTTCTCTTGAATAGAGGGCTATCGTTCGTACCAACTAGACAGCATGATAAATTTACTACACAGGTTGAGTTATATAAATTTTTCCGGAAATTGAGAATTATTGACCATTTTACGATAACTCCTGATGACACTATGGACCCGTCTGTGGTCAAAGATCCTTCTAAATGGATCCCGCCCAGTACCAATACCATGATTTCGGCATTCGAAAATGTGGTTCTCTCAAAAGTTGATAATCTATATAGACACAACAAACGGCCTGGTTATTTCAATCTGAATAAATCACAACTACAGGCGCTTAAGACATTACAATCTAACAATGACATCATAATTAAGCCAGCCGATAAAGGCGGTGCCATAGTTATTCAGAATAGAGAAGACTATATCAATGAAATATTACGACAACTTAATGATCAACAATTCTATCAAAAAATATTTGATGACCCCACACCAATGATACAACAGAAAATTGATACTCTCCTTTTCATAGGAAAGGAAGCAGGGTACCTTACACCCAATGAGATTTCATATTTGCGTGTAACACATCCTATCATTCCCACCATTTATATTTTACCTAAAATACATAAATCTTTACAGAAACCACCAGGTCGCCCAATAGTTTCTGCTATAGGTTCAGTTTTGGAACCCATTTCCAAATTTCTTGACATTCACCTCAGACCTTTTGTTGTACAGATACCTTCTTATATTCGTGATTCTACACACATCATCAATATTTTACAAGAATTTAATCAATATCATGATCAGCTTACACTTGTTACTTTGGACATAAACTCTCTATATACTAATATACCTCAACAGGCTGCACTTGAAGTTCTAGCCAATACTCTCATACAAAGGACACGACCAGTACGTACTCCCACGGCTTTTCTAGTACAGTTAGCTTCAATAGCTATGTCAGAGAACTTCTTTTATTTCCGCGGTCTTTTCTATAAACAGGTGAAAGGGGTTGCCATGGGTTCTTCCATGGCCCCAGACGTGGCAAATCTCTATGTGGCTAATTTTGAAGCACAATATCTGAACACTCACCCTTATGCATCTAATGTCCTTCTATGGAAGAGGTATATAGATGACATTCTGATTATATGGGATGGTCCAGAAGACAAGTTACAAGAATTTTTCCTGTGGCTCAATTCCCTAGACCCCCATTTACAATTTGAGGGCACCTTCAGTTCTGAAAAAATTCCTTACCTTGATATCATGATTAAGAAGGACCACAGTGGCTTTGTCGCAGAATTATATAGAAAGCCCACTGATCGCAACACTCTCCTTCATTATGATAGTTGCCATAATAGAGCATTTAAACAAAACTTACCGGTAAGTCAATTCCTCAGAATTAAAAGAACTTGCACTACAGATAGAGACTTTGAACGTCACTCTGTTGATATGCATTATAGGTTCAAAACAAGAGGATACCCTAAAGAGAGCATCAAAAAAGCATATTTACGTGCCTGTACTACTGATCGTTCTGTTTTGTTACAAAAAAAGAAGACTTCTACAAATTCGAACAAGGTTGTTTGTGCTCTAACATTCTCACAATATTCGAAGTCAATAGTGAACATTCTTAGACAGGAATGGCATTTACTCACCACATTGCCAGCGTTTGATACAAAACACATTATGGTTGCTTACAAAAGAAATACTAATCTAGCTAACACACTTGTCCCATCAGCCCTTATGAGATCACATGCTCCCCCCAAAATCAAGGGACATTATAGTTGTGGAAAATGTTCTATTTGTTTACACACCATTACATCCAAAAATAGCTTTACGGATTCGAAATCAGGACATAAGATATACCTGAATGATTATACAAACTGCAGAACGTCCAATGTAATTTATCTCATACAGTGCCCATGTCATCTTGTATATATTGGCAAAACTAAAAGAGAAATTCGTACTCGGATCACTGAGCACAAAAGCTGTATTTCCCGGAAAATCATAGACAAACCTTTAGTTTCTCATTGGATTGCTGCCGATCACAAAATCAATGACTTGAAATATCTAGTTTTGAAATGGATCAAACCATATTGGAGAGGAGGAGACATAAACAACAAACTATTGAAATTGGAACAAAGATATATTTATGAGTTTAAAAGCTTATCTCCAGATGGTCTTAACCAAGAGATAGACTTATCCGTCTTCTTGTGAAGTACAGAGACCCGTTTAGCATTTTTCCATCAACCCATTTAAACCTAGATATGAATTTGCTTAGGCATTGTTCCTTCCTATGAACAACACTACCTCTTATGTTTCGCAGTTTCTCATTATCATAGAAAGGTTCTTACGTACATATACAATACACTGGTTTTAAGTGCTTCGTTTTCATTAACATTACGGTGAGCCATTACGCGTTTCGCCTCATCACTTTTCCTCCAATCAGTTTCCTTGATTTTTGGCGCCAATTTTAAAAGGCTATACTATACCCTTCGGAGCCAGTATACTTTCACTTTCGCTTTCATGTGAGCAGTACTAGCGTTTTGCAGCTTTCTAAGGCGGACAATCCTTGTACTCGATCGTAAGATCAACGTGAGTAAAAACTTTTACATCACTAGATAGCATGGGTGCTACTCAAGTACTACGACAATATTTAATCATTTGCCATGGATTTAGCCTGTCTTTATTAAGACACCTATTTTATCTTTAGTTGTAAGTCATGATTTTTAGTGGTCGCCTTTGTTCAGACACTCTTTTATTATTTTTTAAACCTAGATGCTACCTTTTTAGTGTAGGTGAGGTTTTAAAAATAGAAGCGTAAAGCACATTTTTGCTTCTTAAACGCATTTTTCATGCTTATTTAATGTCTTCCGTGTATTTTCCTATACCGTTGGCATATGTCACTTTACAGTTTAGCAATTCTCCTTTAGAAAATGCTTTTTAAGTAAAAGCTAGGATATATGGCAATTTTAACATTATTTATGTGTCCTTACGACATAGGCAATGAACTTGGAAGAACCATAAATCTATGTGTTTAAGGTATTTCACTTTTATTTTATTATCATCATCTTCATTTTATTTCCATCTGTATGCATTTTAAGGTCTCTATATGTACATTTAAGGTGTCATTTTCCATCCTTCGAGTTCATTTATTATGTCTGTTTTTGAACAAGTACCGGCACAATACGCTTCCGAGTTTGCCACCTTATGGATCTGTGTATTTCTTTAGTTTTACATTTAAATTGCGCGATACCGTATCATGATTAAGTAACTCATGCATTTTATAGGTGAATACTATTGATCCACAACATCAGGGCAGCAACGCTATTAACTTAGAAAGACGTTAACATCTATCAAAATTCATGCATATCCCATTTTCAATTCAATAGTTTCTTTTATAAGTAAAACACCTTTGTTTCATTACAGGATAGAGGACCATTTAAGATAATCGACTTAATTTATTTGTCAATACTTGAACTATCAGTTCGTTATATAAAACACATGTTTAGTTCATACAAGATAGTCAATTTATCTTGTATAACAAATTAATAGGAAGCATCATTTTACAATGTTTGGTTCCTTTGTTCAGTACAAATCCCTATTAATTAACTATGACATTCATTAGTTTGATTTTTAGACTATTTATGTTATCTTCATACTCATGGCATGAAATGTGTATATGTATAATTTGTTTTACCTTATTGTTTTACTTCATTTATTTCATACATATATATATATTTCATTTATATATCTTCATTTTTTATGTATCTCTCATTATTGAAATAATTATCATAATTTCTTTGGCTTGACTTTTTGTTTTGATGAAGATTCTCAACCTATGATTCATTGGCTATCATTCATAATTTTAATATTCTTTGTGCATTTAGATTTTTATATTTGGTTTGCTGTTCAGCAGATATCCATAATATAATAAGGCATAAGATTTGCTCATGAATCCAGTCTTTACATGTTTTTTAATTATGAGTCCTTATAATATTTATATGTGTAAATTCATAGTTCTACACAACTATATAATTATCCTACAGTTTATTATTATTATTCATTTATTATTATTCATACTTATTATCAGTCATTTTCCCTTATGCATAATTTATCCCATATGATTGACTTTAACTCAATTCTACGCTCTATGCTCAATTCTGTGTGATTATCTTTAGTTGTTTTATATTTACAGTCTAAGACAGGCGATATTAAGTCTCTTTAACATTGTGAGACAGAATACGCCCAACCCTGGACTTAAGATTACACTAACAGTCCATAAATAGGGTTACATGTAAGTACAATAGTTTTTGATTTGTTTTCTTTCATGTTTACATTTATACAAGAATTTTCTTTACTTTTTTGGAAAACTTTTGCTTCAAAATTATTGACTATTGATTATATAATGGAGGAGTAGCCTAGTGGTTAGAGCACTGGCTTGGTAACCAAGCAACCAGGGTTCAATTCCCACTAGCACTCCTTGTGGCCTTGGGCAAGTCACTTAACCCTCCATTGCCTCGGAAGAAAGGCCTGGCAATCTACTTCCGGTGACACTGCCAAGAAAACCCAGGAGCTTCTGGGTCGCCAGGAGTCAGGACTGACTCGAAGGCACACATTGCATTTGCATAATCCTTTTTAGGATATTTATGCTGTTCATTTTAAATATTATTAATTATTATTTTTCATTACATGTGTGTGTCCTGCGTTTATACACATTTGTTTGTTAACTATATCGGTAAGAATTTCACCAGTCCTTCTTGATTACATAAGATCATATTATATATGTTTTTGTTTCTAATTTTGATTTTTTCTTTTTATGTTTTTATGTTTATATTATATTATATTTTATTGTAGCTGCTACCCCCTGATGAAGGCATTGATTGCCGAAACGCGTTGGGGTCTGTATTAATAAAATTGATTTGAATCGTCCTGACGTCTTGGCTTCTTGCTTTTTGTGGCTCCTCATCTCTACCACCTCCACTGGGAGACTATTCCACGGATCCACCACTCTTTCCATAAAGAAATATTTCCGCATATCACTCCTGAATCTATCCCCCTTCACCCTCATCCCATGTTTCAATTGAAAGAGGCTCTCCCCCTGTTCATTTATGCCACGGAGGTATTTAAACATCTCAATCATATCACTTCTATCCTGCCTTTCCTCTAAGGTGTACATATTAAGATCCTTAAGTCTGTCCTCATATGCTTTATAATGAAGACCACTAACCATTTTAGTAGCCACCCTCTCTACTGACTCCATCCTGTTTATATCCTTTTGAAGGTGTGGTTTCCAGAATTGCACACCATACTCCAAATGAGGTCGCACCAAAGACTTATACAGAGGCACTATCACCTCCTTTTTTCTGCTAACCATTGCTCTCCGTATACACCCAAGCATCCTTCTAGCTTTTGCCGTTGCCTTTTCTACCTGTTTAGCTACTTTAAGATCATAAGACACAACCACACCTAGGTCCCTCTTTTCTTTAGTGGACAAAAGTTCTTCACTCCCTATACTATATTGCTCCCTTGGATTGCTGCAGCCCAAATGCATGACCTTACATTTTTTTAACATTAAATCCCAGCATCCAAATTCTAGACCATTCTTCAAGCTTAGCTAGATCCCTCCTCATGTTATCTATACCTTCCTGGTTGTCTACTCTATTTTGGTATCATCCATAAAGAGGCAAAGCTTACCCGACAGCCTTACGCTATATCACTAACAAAGATGTTAAAAAGAATCGAACCAAGGGCAGATCCCTGGGGCACACCACTGGTAACTTCCTTCTCCTCAGAGTGAGCTCCATTTACCTGTGCTCTTTGTTGCCTCCCACAAAACCAATTTCTAACCCAAGCAGTAACTTTAGGGTCCATCCCTAGGGTGCTCAGTTTGTTTATAAGTCGCCTGTGAGGAACGCTGTCAAAGGCTTTACTGAAATCTAAATATACCACATCTAGGGCTCTCCCTCGGTCCAACTCCCTGGTCACCTGCCTCTGGTGAATCCATGCTGCCTCGGATCCTGTAATCCGCTGGACTCCAGAAACCTCACTATTTTCTCTTTCAGCAGCATTTCCAATAAGTTACTCACCACTGAAGTTAAACTAACCGGCCTGTAGTTTTCAACCACATCCTTATTTCCGCTTTTGTGCAAAGGCACCACATGAGCTTCTCTCCAGTCCTTTGGCACCACTCCCGACTCCAATGAAGCATTGAAAAGGTCAGTCAGTGGAGCTGCTAGAACGTCCCCAAGTTCCCTCAGTATTCTAGGGTGTATCCCATCCGGTTTCATCGCTTTGTCTACTTTAAGTTGAGCTAGTTTCTCATGAACACAGTCGTCAGAAAATTGTTCAAGATGCCCCTCGCTTCTGTTCCTGTTTGTGGGTGTTTTCTGAGGTCCTGCTCCTGGTTCTTCATCTGTGAACACAGAACAGAAATATTTGTTAAGCAATTCTGCTTTATCCTCATCAGCTTCTACATATTCCTCCCCTTCACCCTTGAGTCTGACAATACCACTTTTGCCTTTCCTCTTCTCACTAACATATCTGAAAAATGTCTTATCCCCCCATTTTATTGCATTGGCTATTTCCTCCTCTTTTTGAATCTTTGCTTTCCTGACTACTTTGCTAGCTTCTCTAAGTTTTTCCAAATATAGATGCCTGTCTTCCTCTCTCTGTGATCTCTTGTATTTCATGAAGGCCTCCCTCTTTTTCTT
This sequence comes from Ichthyophis bannanicus, assembly GCA_033557465.1. NCBI lineage: Eukaryota > Metazoa > Chordata > Amphibia > Gymnophiona > Ichthyophiidae > Ichthyophis > Ichthyophis bannanicus. The sequence continues at coordinate 1,086,490,186 of CM066032.1, read as the reverse complement.
CACCTTTTCAACTACTTCTTTTGAAAGCCATAGCGGTCTCCTTTTCCTTTTACTTTTATTTACCATTTTAACAAAAAGGTTGGTTGCCCTTAAAATATCCCTTTTCAGTTTTGCCCACTGTTTTTCTACATCCCCCAGCTGTTCCCATCCCGCTAACGACTCCCTGAGGTATTGGCCCATCTTGGCAAAATTAGTTTTCCTAAAGTCTAAGACCCTCACTTTTGAATGGATTCTAACAGCCCTAGTCCTAATACTGAACCACACCATCTGGTGATCACTGAATGCAAAATGATCTCCCACTATAACATCAGAAACACTTTCACCATTGATAAGCACCAAGTCCAGTATGGCCCCTTCATGTGTGGGGTCTGTTACCAATTGCCTGAATAGTTCTCCCTGTAGAGAATCCAGGATCTCTTTACTTCTAGATGATACTGCAGCAGGAATGTGCCAATCAACATCTGACATATTGAAATCCCCTATCAGTAGCACTTCCCCTTTCCTAGCAATGCTGCGTATGTCTTCAATTAACTCTCTGTCCACCTCTTCCTCTTGTGAGGGAGGTCTGTATATCACGCCAATGCAAATAGATTTCTCTTTCTAGTTTAACCCACAATGCCTCCTCTCTCCCTTTTAAGCTCTGTAATTCCAAAGCTTTAATATTACTTTTTACATATAGTGCCACTCCTCCTCCCCCTACTTCCTACCCTGTCGTTTCTGAATAAAGTATAGCCTGGTATAGTTACATCTCAGTCATGGTTTTCTGTGAACCATGTTTCTGTAGCTGCCACTAAATCCAAGTCGGCCACTCCCACCAAGCTTCAACATCAGGGATCTTATTTCCCTTGCTACGGGCATTTATACACACTGCTTTCCATATGTTACCCCTTTTACCCATTTCCATAAAGGTATTTAATATGTCACTTATCTGGGGGCTTTCTTCACCCATCCCCAACACATTTTTTTAATGCCCTTTCAGTAGATTAGCCATCTACTACTGAAGACGCATCAACCTTTCTTGGGCAGATGGACGCTGCATTCTCCACTTGCAACTGTTACTAGAAGCGTCAAAAGTATGCACAGGGCTGTGGAAGCATTTGGAAATATAGTAGATAATGTTTTTGGTATATGTAGTCTAAAACATCCTTTGGTGAAGAGTCTGATACCACATGTCTAGGAAGAGTCCTCAGTTCATCATATAAATCAACTGCATCAATGTCATGCAGCTCACCATTAGAGAGCACTTTCTCAAGTTTAGCACACTTTTGTTGGAGGATGTCAGGTGCAATATCTTGACGTTTTGGAATGCTGTATAGGATCTCAAACATCCTGCAGTGTTCTCTCAGCTACAAGAATCGTTCATCAACTGACTGAATTGCAGCATCAAAGACTTTGAAGAAAAAATTTACTTTGAATTGTTGTTTTGGATCAGTGATAGGAGCATCTTGTGTTTCATAATCAAAATGTGCTTTTTTACAATGAAATCTTACTGGTTCAGATGGAAAACAGGCATCAATATGAAGTTGCTCTGCCAAACTCTGCATTTTTCAGGACATTTTCGAATTCTGCATCAGAACGGTAATTTTGGAGGTATAACCCTACAGCCTCCAGTTTTGTTCATGCTGCAGAAATGCTGATATCAACCCTTTGAAGTATGTTGCTAGTTAGATTTATTTCTAGTAGAATATCATACCATAGAGCCAAACCACAAAGAAATTTGAAACTGCAGATATTGTTTGAGATTCCTGTTCCTTCTGCAGTTGTTTTAACTCTAGTGGTTCCTGTCATTGTATCATCTTCCATAACTGCAGTTATAGCATCATTCACGTTTCAAATCTGGTTGAGGAGAGCCAGAGCCTTTACTGCTTCCACACAACTTTCCCATCTTGTCGTACTCAGTGGTTTCAGTGTAAGATGTGATGTTCCCAGATGGTGCTTTAGAATTTTCCATTGATGAGTGGATGGAGAAAAAAATACGCATATACTCTGAATAGCATCAAAGAACATAAAAGCATCAAGATAAGCAGAAGCAGCATCACTCACCACCAAGTTCAATGAATGTGAACTACAAAGAACAAAGAAGGCTAGTGTATTTAGCACCTGCACCCGAGCCTGAATGCCAATCTTTTCCTTTCATATTGGCTCCATTATCATAGCCCCGTCCTCTCATATCGGCAATGTTAATGTCCATATCCTTTAACTTTTGAAGCAGCACATCTGTCATCCCAGCTCCTGTGCTGTCATCTATGTCAATGAATTCCAGGAAATATTCTTTGACAGTTCTCCGGTAACAAGCAGAAAGTCAGTCCTCACATATGGGTAACGGTGCCAACAGAGCCCACATGGAAGCTTCTCCCCAGCTTTCAAAGAAAGCCTTTGAGAGATGCACCATGCATGTGTGGTCCCCTTCCCACCCAAGGATGCCATCTTGCCTCAGTCTCCTTTTTTCCACGGAGTCCATTGGAAGTGTGTCTGTTTTACCCAGAAAAAGTGTTTTTTTCTCTTCAATTTTTTTTCTCCAGTCGCATACTGGTTCCTTCCCCCCCCCCCCCTCCCCTGAGCTTGCCTGCCTCGGTGTCACGTCTCGAGTTAATTTTTTTTCTTTTCTTGAGTTTTTCTCGACCAGCGCAACTTCGTGCCTTTTTCCCTGGTTGGGCCTCAGGTCTTCGATCTTGCAGGGGCTGTCTTCCCCACCATGACCTCTGTTGTCTCTGCTGCCTTGGGCCGGACCATGACACCTTGGATCGTGGTCTCTGTAAAAAGATAACCAGCAAAGCCATAAAAAGTCACCAGCAGCAGCGGGAATCCTTCTTTCAGAAGACGGACTCTGCACTGGAGCCTCCTTTGACACCTCGCTCCAAGGCACCTCCAGCCAGAGTATCCCGGAGGAGGAGCACAAGAAGAGACAAAAATCCTCGAAGACCATGTCAACTGATGAGTCTGGGAAAGTGAGTAAGTCCCGCAGGCCCCAGACCCACATTCCCCGCCAGAATTTGAGGGAACAGAGAGGGAGCAGCCTGCCAAAGTATCACGATGGGAATTGTCGGCCTCTGGAGATCATCCTTGGACCCCCGAGGCCATCCTGGTTGAAGACTCTCCCTCAATGGAGCTGGCATGGGCCCGAGACACTCGATGCCCATGCTGAAGGCTGCGGAGCCATCTGTCATTGAGACCAGAATGGCGGCCTTGGAGCACAGTTTGCCTTCAGGCCCAGCAGCAAGCTCTGATGCCTGATTCTTCCAGGTCATTACTCCAAAATACCAGACCCTCAACCTCAAGGACTTCCCTGGATGTTGAGTCGATCCTTGAGCGCCACCAGCCTCGAGATGTTCCTCCACCAGGATCACAATCCTGGTCTTCAGGGCCGAGATCCTCCCCAATGAGTGCCCGCGGCTCCAACTGCAAGGCCTTCAGGGGACAGAGGCAATCAATCTCAGGGCCCGATCACAGAGCCCAGACTGCCCTCAACTCCTCCACCAACTACGAGTCGGACTGGAAGACCGAGGATGAGAAGTCCCCAGACACCCGTCATCACCAGGATGTGCTTTCCGACCCTTCTTCTCCCGAGACCCAGCGCCAATCCCCGCCCGAGGATATGACTTTCCTCGACTTTGTGTGGGACATGGTCAAGGCACTAGCCTTTGACACTGAGCCGGAGGAGGACCCTTGGACGGAGCTCAAGATAGGGTTCGCTGACACCCTAGCTTCCAGAAACTACAGTTGCCACACAATTCTATGGTGATGGAGACAGCCATGCGTCAGCTCAAGATCCAGAAAACACACTTCTTGGTGCCCCTAGGGTAGGGAGACCTGCACCATGGATGCCCTGGGCAGGAAGTGCTACCAAGGCTCGATGTTCATTGGCCAGATCTAGGCATGCCAGCTGTACATGGACATGTACCTGAGAGACCTGGCGAAGAAGCTCTCCGTGTTCTTGGCTGGTCTCTCCGGAGAACCCCTCGAGCAGTTCCGGACCCTGGCCTTGGCTGGCAAGGAGTGCTCCAAGTTCATAACTCGGGCAGCCTATGACAGCTTCGAGTCAGCAGCTAAAGTGGTTGTGGCGGGTATTGGTGCCTGACACCAGGCCTCACTACAGTCCTCCGACTTGGAGCAATGGGTTCAGGACAAACTGGTTGATGTCCCTTGCTGGGAAGAGAACCTCTCTGGAAAACCCATGACAGATAAGGCTGCAGAACTTGAGTCAGAGTTCCTGACAAGGACCAGGCTCTCCAAGAAAACCGCTCTCTTCCCCAAAGGAAGGCCTCTGGTTAAAAGCCCCCTTACTTGAGTAAAGGAAAGGCTATGGAGCCTTCCCAGCTCCCCAACAGGAACAGCAGACCAAGGGACAAGGCACGGCCCACATAGGCTTTCAAACCCCAGGTATTGGCTCTGGCCCAGCCTGGAGGGAGCTTTTGACTCCTTGGGCATAGCCTCTCTTCCCCCAGGAGGCCTAGCCCAGCAGCCTACAGGGGGGTCCCTGGTTCTCTATGCTCATCGGTAGCCTTCCATCACCCCCAACTCTTGGGCACTGCAGATAGTAAGGGAGGGGTATCTCCTCCACCTGGTGCAGACACCTCCTCCATTCTTTCCAGGAGAGCCCACCAGGTCTCCCTTCCACCAGGCCCTGCTACTGCAGGAGCTCGCAGGCCTTCTAGAGGACAGGGCAGTGGAACCAGTGCTCGAGCATCTCCGAGGCAAAGGGTTCTATTCTCCTTACTTCCTTGTACCCAAGAGGACTGGAGGCCTTCGGCTCATTCTCGAGCTGTAGGATCTCAACAGGTTCCTGGTGAAGGAGAAGTTCAAAATGCTCTCCCTTGGAATGCTGCTGCCATACTTCCAGCAGGGAGACTGGCTATACTCGGATCTAAAGGATGTGTACACACACATCCTCATCCATCCCAACCACAGGCAATACCTCAGGTTCATGGTGGGAGGCGGCCACTACCAGTACAGGGTCCTACCCTTTGGACTGGCCTCCACCCCAAGGGTGTTTACCAAATGCCTAGCAGTAGTTGAAGGCTACCTCTGCCTCTAGGAGGCCCTTGTCTTCCCTTACATGGATGACTGGCTCATAAGAGGGTGCATAGCCGCCAAGGTGCAGCATGCAATGGCACGCACCATCCTCATTCTGCAACACTTTGAGTTTGTGATAAACCACCCCAAGTCTCATCTCCTCCTGACCAGTGCCTGGAGTTCATAGGGGCTCGGCTGGACGTCATTCAGGCCAGAGCCTTCCTCTTTCTGAACAGGGCCGACCGCCTCTGGGCACTGGCCACTGTTGTGCAGTGCCCAGAGTCAGTGTCTGCATGCCTTCTGCTCTGCCTGCTGGGTCACATGGCGTCTCAGTTCATGTTACCCCAGACGCCCATCTCCATATGCGGGTGGCCCAGTGGCGCCTCCGCTCACAGTGGACTCAGGCCACAGTCTGGCTGCGGAACAGAGTGGTGGTAACTCGCTCACTGGCCGACTCCCTTGGCTAGTGGCAAGTTCCCTGGCACCTTCAGGCCCGGATGCTTTTTCAGACCCCTGCACCTCAGAAGGTCCTCACTACGGACACCTCGCTGTTGGACTGGGGAGCCCATTGTAAAGACCTTTGCACTCAGGGCAGTTGGTCGCAGTCAGAAAGCCTGCAGCATATAAACCTTCTGGAGCTTCAGGCCATATTCCTGGCCCTCCGAGCCTTCCACCACCACCTGCAACACCAATCAGTGCTGGTCCACATAGACAATCAAGTGGCGATGTTCTGTGTCAACAAGCAGGGGGGCGCGAGGTCATATATCCTCTGCCATGAGACATATGCAAACTGCCACGGGATAAATCTGTCGGGCCAGGACAATGCCCTGACAGACAGACTAAGCAGGGTCCTCCAGTCAGAGTGACCTATCAGATCTTCCAGCTCTGGGGAACTCCTCTGATGGACCTGTTTGCCAGCCCGACCAACACTCAGCTGCCTTGCTTCTGTCCCAGGCAGCCACACCCATCCTGGGTGGCAGCAGATGCATTCCTCATCTCGTGGAAGGAGGGCCTTCTCTATGCCTTTCCGCCCATGCTACTGATTTCTAAAACCTTTTTCAAAGTTCAGCGCAACAGGGCATCACCAGTAGTCCCTTGGTGGCTCAGGCAACTGTGGTTCCCACTGTAAAGGTAAAAAAGACGATTATTGTAGTTGATATGGAAGGCCATGTGGTCTTTTTCTGCCATCATATTTCTAGTATGTTTCCTTCACTAGTCCACAGCGCCCCCGGTCTCCCTGGGAAGTGCCCCAAACTTGCTCTCGCAGGAGGAGGGCTCCCTTTTACACCCCAATTTGGGGTCTCTGACACTAACGGCCTGGCTGCTGAAAGGCTAGCCTTGGTCCCTTTCAACCTCCCAAGGCAGGAGGAGGAGGTCCTGCTGGCCTGCCACTAGACCTCCACAAGATGAGCCTACGCCTTCAAATGGCGCAAATTATCAGTGTGGTGCACAGAGTGATGGGTTAATCTGTTCTCATGCTCTGTGCAGCTTGTGCTGCAATATTTACTACACCTTTCCCAGGCAGGACTGAAGTTCAACTTAGGGTTCACCTGAGTGCTCTTGCAACACACCACCACCTCATCGAGGGCAAGTCCCTCTCCATACATTTCCTCGTGACCCACTTCCTGTGGGGCCTCATGTTGTCCAAGCCTCCTGTCTGCCCACCAGCAGCGGAGTGGGATCTCAGTGTGGTGCTGTCATACCTCATGGGCCCACCGTTTGAGCCCCTGGCAACCTGCCACCTAAAGTACCTTTCCTGGAAGGTCATCTTCCTGGTGGCACTCACATCAGCTCGCAGGCGTTGGTGGCTGATCCACCTTATATGAGGTTCTATAAGAACAGGGTCATGCTTCACACGCACCCAAAGTTTCTTCCCAAGGTGGTATCCCCGTTCCACTTCAATCAGGAGGTGGTGCTTCCCACCTGCTTTCTGCGGCCTCACGCCAGCAGGGCAGAGACCATCCTTCATACTCTGGACTGTAAGAGGGCCCTCTCCTTCTACCTTCAATGTACCCAGGGCCACTGCAAAGCCTCACGGATTTTCATCTCCTATGATCCCATTCGGCTGGGCAAGGTGTACTTGGGTGATGAACTGCATTGCCCTCACGAGTAGGCTGGGCTTTCGCTGGAGCGTCGGGTCATGGCGGCATCTGTGGCAAACCTGTGCTCCACCCCTTTGTCGGAAATTTGCCAGGCCACCACCTGGTCTTCAGTCCATACCTTCGAAGCTCATTACTGCCTAGAGAGAGAGAGAGTCCCGACAGGACAGCGCCTTCTACCAGGCAGTACTCCGTCATCTGTTCAGGGTGTAGGCAGCAACTGCCCTCGAGCCCTTGAAATGTTCAGGCTACCATAGTGCTGGTTCCTCGTTGGACACCTGGACTGCTTGTGGGTCTGTTTCCCCAGGACTCATTTGCTGCTGCTCAACTTTTTTCTGGTCACTCATGGCTTTTTATAGGTTTCTCAGTAGCCTGTAGCTAAGGTGTCCTATATGTAAGGACTGACTTCCTGCTTGTTCCTGGAGAAAGCGTAGTTATTCACCTATAACAGGTAATCTCCAGGAACAAGCAGGAATGAGTCTTCACATATGGGTACGTCGGTACCGACAGAGTCTGCGCGGGAACGCTCCCCAGCGTCCAATTAGAACGCTTTTGGGAGCATCCCACCACGCCTGCGTGCTGCCTTCCCGCCTTTCCCAACTGCCTCTCCTCAGTTTTCGTTTTTCCGCGGAGCCGGCAGGATGTACTCCTGTCACCGCAGAAAATGCTTCCTTTATTTTTGTTTTTTTCTTGTGGTCGCGTCGCCTTCCCTCGACGCACCGGTACTGCCGGTGTTTTTCTTTTTCTTTTCTTAAACAAAATTATTTCCTTGATAGGGAATTTTTTTACCTGTTTAGTGCCTGACGGTTTTCGGCCTACTAGGCCTCTCCACTTCCTTCATGGAAACGTCAGCCACTATCCCTAAAACATGTTTCAACTGTGGCGGTACTAAGTTAGTCTTAGACACCCATAACTGGTGCCTTCCATGTTTGGGTCCTGACCACTATCCGCTGGAGTGTCCCTCCTGCAGAATTTTTTCCAAAAGAAGTTTTCAGCATCGAGCTCCACTCGATACGCGGTTCCCGTCAGCTCTGAGGGTATCAGCTACAACTTCTTCTTCACAGGATCAGGTAACCCCACAAAAGTCTGTAAAGACTAGCCAGTCCTCGGGTGGTAGATCTCATGTTCAACATTGAGATGGCTCCGGCCTTGCCCTCGAGGACAATTTGGCTTTAAAACCCCAGCGGGAGTCTTCGGCCTCCAAAGCACTAATGGGGTTTCAGGTTATTTCTGGGGTTTTCACCTCCGCGAAAATACCTGAGCCATGCTCGGTGGTGGTATCCGCTGGGAGCGGTGCCGGTACCCCGGCATCGGTAACGGTGTTGGATGAAACACTCCACACCGATGATCGCAGTCTAGCGTTCTCGATATCTTCCGTGCCATTAGAGCCGCTACAGACCGATCTTCCAGCATCGGTATCGATTCCAGTACCGATTCTGGCATCCATGTCGGTACCCTCCAGGTCTGTTTCAATTGATTCGCTGCTTTCGATGCCGAGTCTAGAATCTATCTCTAGCCTGGACAATTGGGTACCGACTCATCTCGGTATCGACCTCGCTCGGTGCCGAAGACATTGTTCCGGAGATCAAAGTCTACCGCTCTCGGTACCTTGGGTACCATTAGAGTCGCTTCAGACTGATCATCCGGTGTCAGTACAGGCTGCGATACCACTGCTGGTTCCATTTTCTACCTTTGCATCTGTACTGGTGCCTTCCATGCTTACTTCCAGAAGCTCGCTTCCTTCGGTACCGAGCTTGGAGTCCATCCCTGGCATGGATAGTTTTTCACCGATTCGTCGCGGTACCAACCTCGAGCGGTACCGCCGACTATCCTTTCAGGACAACCCGATGCTCCACCCTTTTGGGTCTGGTACTCTAATGGATCAATCCATTAGTGCTAAGGCTAGATCTTCAACAGATCTGACCTTCACTCCTCATAATACAGGATCCCCTTCTGGGGAAATTTTTTTTCAAGCATTCTTGCTTGATATGGCAAGGTTACTTGCCATTTCTATACCTGATCAAGATCCTGCTCCAAGGGATTCAGAGTTTCTGTGTCTCCCTGAGACTCCAAAGAAGGTTATCATGCTCCCTTTGCATCAAACCTTACAGGATCTTTTACTTAGAATGTGGGAAACTCCTTTAAAGGTATCCCCACCTTCAAGGGCCACTGACTCTCTGTACAAGGTGCCCCCTTCTCCAGGTTTTCAAAAGACTCAACTTCCACATCATTCTCTTGTTGTGGAATCAGCAATGAGGCGTGTGAAAAGTGCTAAAAGGCACTCTTCTTATCCGCCAGGACGTGAGGCTAGAACTTTAGATGCCTTTGGACGTAAAAGCTTCTAGACATCCATGTTTTCAACAAGAATTCTCTCATATATTTTCTATATGGGACTATCTCTTGAAGAGCTCACGACCAGTTTGCTGTTTTTGACTCCTTTTCTTCAGGATCACAAAAGAGCAGACTACTCTTTACTGGTTAGTCATGTTCAGAATACCTCTAGGTTTCTTACTCGTGCTACCCTGGACAGTTTTGAGTCTGTTAGCAGAACTTCTGCTATAGCCATAGGGGCACGACTCATGGCCTGGGTGCAAGCTTCTGACTTGGATACATCGGTACAAGAAAGGCTGGGAAATACTCCTTGTACTGGGGAGAATCTCTTTAACACAGAGACTTTACGCCAAGTTGCTCAGTTAACCACTGGCACTGTTGCTTTCAAAGGATTGTCTACACCTTCCTCTATCCCAGTTGGTAAGAAATTTTCTACCAAACTTTATTCCTCCAAGGGGAAAAAGTTTTATCCTTTCTCTACCCATCATGCAGCTGTTTCCAAACAGGGGAAACATCAAACCAGGCTAAAGAAACCACAACCTCAACCACTTCAGCAAACCCAGCAGTCGCAGGGTTGCTGATAGATTCTTCACTGAATCCTTCTTCCTGCTTTGAGGTTTAGAACCTGTAGTTTGCTTCTTCTCTTACAAGCATCTACATCAGTTCCATCCCACACTTTATATTAAAGAAACATCCTGACTTTTAGCTCATAGAGCTCCTTAGCATGATTATGCTTTACAGGTAATAAGGTTACTCCTCTTCCTTCTAAGTATATAGAGGAGTAACAACTGTCAATAAGGTCGTCTATACCTTTATCTTTGACAGTTTCTCCTGTATCAGCATGCCTCATACTATTCTTTTCAAAGATTTACTCCATCGTAAGTCTTTATCAACTCTGCCCCTCTTACTAAGACATTTTTGGTCTGTAAGAGTATACTACTTAACTGAGGGCTTATCTAAGCCATGAGTTTCTTTTCAGAGTTATCGCCACCTTGCATTCTTGTTGCTTGTGGCAGCTTCTCAGACAATGATGGAGTTTTTACCACTCCTACTTATGTCTGTAGGTCTTTTCTAATCTTGAGACCTAAGATTTGTTCTGCTGCTCTAACAATAGTTAGATGCAGGGGCTCTTAGTGTTTAAACCACTAACTTGCTAACCAAGCACCCAGGGCTTGATCTCCAATATCAATCTTTCTGGCCTTAGTACTAAGTCCCAGACAGACTTGGAACCTTCTCAGGTTTTTCTTGTTGCAGCATACTTCTATCCTTAGCCTTCCCCAATCCTTGGCGTTGGCGGAGTAGTTCAGGTCACATACTGGCTCTTAAACAGCCAGTTTTTTCTTCTAGCCAACCTGCAACATGCTCTCTGCATCTCTACAGAGCAGCTCTGCACTATGGGCCCTTGCTAGAGAGCAAATAATTCCAGATGGTTAGGAAGGGCTTTACTGAGTTCTTCCCTACCCTTACCATTTCCATTAAAGTCTTCTTAAATAAAGGACAAAAGCCTTTAATTAAGTGAAGACCTAAAGAATTATCCAATCCCCTGGGTTGGTTCACATTCCTAGTGGACCCCTTCACCAGGGATGGTTTTCTTTCACTGACAGCCAGTCTTTGTTTGTGTATTTCCTTCCATCCTCAATTCCTCATGGAGTAATTCATATTGAGCGCAAGAATGCATCATACTCATTTTGCCCTCTTAGAAGGGTAAATATGGTATCTCATTTCATTGCATCATCTTCTCCAGCTGTCATGCTGGAGTTATGGAAGGATCCAGACTTACTGTCAGCAGATTAAAACATCCTCCATTCCTGGTTTTTCAAGGGCTAGAGTTCTTAGAATACTCTAGACTTCTCCTTGTCAGTGAGAGCACTCCCTTAGCTCTCCCACCCACAACAAGGGAGAATGGATTCTCTAAACATCTCCTCAAGCAGGTATTCCCTTCTTGTTATTAGATGAATCTTTCTCTCTTCACATATCCCTATGTGGGTACATGGGTATATATATTTATGCATACATGTATATAGACATCTGCATGTCTGTACCCATATATATATATATATATATTTCTATCTGTCTCCCTAGGTTCATATATATTTATATACATATATATATTTTTCCTACACGGCCCCGACAGATAGTCACTATCCTTTTCGATGCTGCTCCAGCATGTTCAGGATTCTACATAACCAACCACTTCCTGTGGTAGTTAAAAGGTTTCCACCATGACCTTCAGTTTAGGTACATCTGAAGTCCTCCATGTACCATCTTTTTTCCTAAGTAACTTCATTTAAGAAGGACATTCTGAATTTTCAGTAAATAGGAGGCTACAATGCCTCATACTTCTGTCCTTCTTTGTTATCGGATATAGGGGTCTTTAAAGCCCCTCTTCTCCTATAAGAACTATGTCTCTTTAGGGTCAAAAGAACTTCAGGTTTATCTAATGGGGACTTCCGCATTTCCCGCAAAAGTCCTGCCCCATTGAACTACCCCAGTCTCCGCTGGGACTTTTCTCTTCCTAAAGGTTCTGACCTCAACCTGTCTTTTGCACAGTTATTACCTCTGCTCTATATTGAGGTATTCCTTGAGGATATTCTGCTGGTTCATATTAGCAGTCCCATATGAACCTCCATAAACCTTTTACAATACCTCAAGCTGAGGTCCATATCGCTAAATTCTAGTTCAATGTTTACTACTAGATATTATCTACACAGGGTCTCCTCTCTAGGCGTCCTGTTTGGTCCAGTTGGTCCATAGCATATCTGTTTAGTTCAACTCCTACCCTCCATCCCCAGGATGCCTGAGGTTCTGTCGAATAGCATGGCCTTCTCTGATTCGCAACATGCTGGGACTCCTCCAGGCATCTTAGCTTGGGAGTCCCCATATGTGAAGACTCATTCCTGCTTGTTCCTGGAGATAGCTCAGTTACTTACCTGTAACAGGTAATCTCTGGGAACAGCAGGAATAAATCTTCACAACCCACCCACCTCCCCTAGGAGTTGTATTTCTCTATCTCTAACTTCCTCTCTCGCTCTCTTTGTCTCAGCTTTAAAACTTAACTGAGGAGAGGCAGTTGGGAAAGGCGGGAAGGCAGCACGCAGGCATGGTGGGATGCTCCCAAAAGCGTTCTAATTGGATGCTGGGGAGCGTTCTCGCACAGACTCCGTCGGTACCGACGTACCCATATGTGAAGACTTATTCCTGCTGTTCCCAGAGATCACCTGTTACAGGTAAGTAACTGTGCTTTCTTCAGGGACAGCAGGAATCAGTCCTCACAACCCTCCCTCCTCCCTATGGAGTTGCTTCTTACTATTTTTTGCCATCTTAGCTATGTCATTAGACTGAGGCAAGATGGCATCCTTGGGTGGGAAGGGGACCATGCATGAGTGGTGCATCTCCCTAAAGCTTTCTTTGAAAGCTGGGGAGAAGCTTCCACATGGGCTCTGTCAGTGCCGATGTCACCCATATGTGAGGACTGATTCCTGTTGTCCCCGCAGAACACCTGTTACAGGAGAGTAACTACTCTTTACCGCAGACGTTTCATTTTTTAAAGGTGGTTCTGCTGTAACAAAATGCACACTAAAAGTCATTTGTTCAGTATGACTGATGTCAGGGGTGCAGTCTAGAATAATAGAGTAATATTTTGCAGACTTCAGGTGTTCCAAAATCATCTTCTTTATTTGTGAGGAGAGTAACTAGATGTTCTCATTTTGAACTGTTTTTCCAAGGTGAGTAGTATGCGTTTTTTTAGATTACTTTCCTTAGATGCTCCTTAAGTACTGAATCAAACTCTGCCATTAACTCCACAATTTTAAGAAAGTTGCCATTATTTGGTATGAACAACTGATCTGATTTCCCACGCAGAGCAAGGTTCTGAGTAGCAAGTACTCTTAACAATTGATATTAGCCTTTTTAGAACATTTCTTCAGTGCTGAATCTCTGAATCAGTCTTCTGTTGATTGCTTTCATCTATGGTTAACTTTAACAGCAGTCTGGTCTCCAAATCTTTCCAGCTCAAAAATGCTCCATAGCGATGTGGAGCCTTATCATAATTTGCCACTGTTCTAGCCAGATTCTTCCAGTCTCTTATTCTAGTGGAACTTAATACAGATGCAGTGGTGTCAGCTTGGAAATGTTTGCAGCAAAAGCAGTAGACAGCATCCTAGCTCTTCAAGTACATGAACCACTGTCTCCACTTTCTCGCCATTGGTCTTTTCACGCCAGTAATGAACACGATGAAAGCTTCTTCTGTATATAAGATCTTTTGGAAACTTAAACATCTTAACGTGCTTTGGACCATTCAGTATAAGGAAGTTTCTTAATTTACTGGGTCTTCTGTGGAAACTGCAACCTCTGGTTCCATTGAACTTGCACATGCTGTAGTCTCTTCATCCGGCACAGGAATCTCGTCATCCATCTGAGATGCTGATGTGGAGGTAGTGACAGTGAGCTGTACAGGCGCATCTGGAATATCTTCAAGAGCTGTGCCACTTTCATCCTTATAGTTAAGGCTTCCCATCTCACAGAATTCATTTTCTGTGTATCAGTAACTTCTGCAGTCAAAAACTTTAGCCTGGCTTCTTATTGTTTTTACAGAGCAGTTTCTTTCGCTTCCCTCCTCTTTCTATATTGTACTCCAGACAGATGTTTCCTTCCATCAAACATCTTTGCAGCAGACTATATCAGCAATCGTTTTGAAATGCAGATACATTTCGCTGTTGTGAAAACATTAAAAAAAAAACCAGACTAAAAATGGCAGCTTCATATTACCAAAATTGTTTCTATGATGTCTTCATACCACATTTCACCCTCAGCATAAATTCATACCCGCCCCAAACCAGATGTCATCACCACATATGCATAAAAGGGGTTATGACGATCCTAGCAAAGCACAATCCACCTCCCAGCATAAACATACACAATTTAGGCTTGCCAACTGGCTCCAAATTCACTTATCAGGGTCGATCCAGGCTTGGAATTTACCTTATTGCAGGCATGGACTTGTAGTTTTGCTTTTCTGAAGAAATGGAATTGGGAAATATAAACTAACTGTCTCTGCCTGGAATGTGGTCAGTCCCTGGCCTGCATGGATCTATCCTGCCTTGCGGGTCTGGTGCCACTCCAACATAAAGAAGGAGGGCGTGACAACCCCAACATAACTTCTGAAACTGCACACTGGACCAGCATGGTGTTAATGTAAATATATATTCTACAAAAACAAAGGAAATACAAGATGCTCACATACCAAGGAACTAAAAGAAAAAGTGAGAACCATATTGCAGTTTATAACACCAGATTATAAAATTATAGCTGATTTTATTGTGTTATAAACTGTTATGGTTCTCGCTTTTTCTTTCTGAATACATATTCTTCATCCACAGAAAACACTCCCTCAACAATGGTTTATTTATTTATATTCTCTTATATACCGCGCTATTCTGCATCAGTGCGGTTTACATTGAACAAACTGAAATTACATTGAACAGGGCATTATAACTTGGAGATAACTATTTTACAGGGAACATGGGCTATGGAGGGTTAAGTGGCTTGCCCAAGACCACAAGGAGCACCTGTGGGACTAGAAACCCCAGTCCTTCCGGCCCAAGGTTGCTGTCCTCTAGTGGGATTTGAACCCCCGACCTTCCGGGGTTGCACAACATAAGTAGGACATTCACCAACAGAACTCAATATATTTTAAAAAAATATAGCTGATTGTGGTCATCTCCCTAACAAACATTCTCCAGTACTGAGCATATTGTGAACTAATATAACACCATACAAAAGTCACCAAAGTTCTACAAGCCCAAATCTACCATACCATACCAGCATAAACTTCCAAAACTCAATACAAGGCACCAACCCAGGAAAAAGCAGCAGTATAAATACTGCAGCGTGCCCTAGAACATCCATACACATATTTAAAAAGCTGAACAAGTCAAATTACTACAGTACAGATCCCTATTACAAACTCTGTGTTAACAGAACACCTGGCCTCAGTCACACACTCAGAACACAGACCCTCACCAAGTACAGAATAAGTGACCACAGTCTAAAGTAAAAATAAATTATGTAGACAAAAATTAAACTGAAACCCCAAGAAGCCAGACTCCGCATGCAGAGCAACACCAGAGAAAATAAAAGAGATGCATTTCCCCATATTGTGTAAAATATAAAGACAGCACAAAGTCCAATCACTAAATTGAAAATAAAATTATTTTTTCTACCTTATTTGACCATTTTATTCTCTAATCATGTCCCAATCTGAGGCTTCTGCTTTCCTGTCTGTTTTTAGTTCTGTCTACAGTCTTTTAGCTCTCTGTCTACAGTCTCTAGTTCATTTGCCATTTCTTGTCTGTCCTTTTGTTTTCTTCACTTCCTTTCATCTTGGATATTGATTCCCCCCCCCCCCCGTTTAGTTTTCTTCCATTTATTTCTCTCTGTCTACCCAGATTTCACTTCTTACTATCCAGTTCTCAATCCCCCTCTTTTTTATACCATCTACCTACCGCTTTTCAACCTTCACCCTAGTCCTTCCATTCCCCAGCTCTTCTTCCCTGGTCCATTATTCCCAATCTTTAGCCCACTCTCTCCATGTTTATCATCTCTCAGCACCCATCCAGTCTCTCTCTCTCTCTCTGGCTCTCTCTTTCCCACCATCCAGTAACTCTGCTCTCTCTTTCTTTCCATGTCTGCCCTCCCCCTTCCTATCCCCTTGCAACCGTCCAGCACTACCCCACCTTCATATCATACCCTCCCCTCCCTATTACTTTTTATTCCCATGTCCAACATCTTTCCATCTCTTTCTCAACCTTATTCATTTACCCCCTGTCCATCTGCTCTCCTCTCCCTCCCTATTACCCCATGTCCTACATTGCCATCTTCCCTTATTACCCTGTGTTTAGCATCCCCCTCTGTCTCCCCCTCCCCAAGTCCAGCATATTTCCATAGTTTTCCTATAACCCCATGGCCAACATGAACACTCCATCTCCCCTCCTTGCTTCTCCCTATGCCCATATCTCTCTATTCCCCCCCATCTTATTCACACTGCCTTCCTATTCCCCCCATCTAATTCCCCCCGCCTTCCTATCCTCCCCCCCCCATTTTATTTCCACTGCCTTTCTATTTTGCCACCAGTCTTCTCACTGCCTTCCCATGCTCCCCCAGTCTTACTCCCAATGCCTTCCTATTCCCCTCCCAATCTTATTCACACTGCCTCCTTATTCCCCCCAATCCTCCCGCCTCCCTATTCCCCCCCAATGTTATTCACACTACCTCCCTATTCCCCCCTCTCCCTTCTCTCTCCTGCTGTGCCCATGCAAGCCCACCTCCCATTGCCCATGTGCCCATCCCCACTCAGGATAACCTGAGGCCTAGTGGAGAGCCTGCCTGTGTGTGTGGCAGGTTGCTCCTTCTGGCAGAAGGCTGTGTCGTGAGAGAGCCTGCCTGTGCGTGCGTCAGGTAGATCACCACACAGCCTTCTGCCAGCAGGAGCAACCTGTCGCACATACAGGCAGGCTCTCCACTAGATGGCTTTTTTTTCTTCTCCTGCTCGCTTGAAACCTTTACCCACCATCTTGCCGGCCGCCGGCCCTGCCTCTGCGTTGTGAGCTCCTGATGGACCTGCCCCCTTGACATATACTTTTACATCACAGGGGGCAGAACAGTCAGGAACTTACATCTGCTTGGCCCCATGTTTTCTCATGTTTTTTTTGTTGTTTTTTTTTACAAAACACATTTTTTCTTATTTTCTTCCTGGAGAAAGAATGTACAGACCTTGTCCCCTCCACGGCTGAAAGAAAACTGAGCCTGCCTGGAGGAACAGAAGTCCCACAGGCAGGCTCAGCTCGATCTCGGCCGTGGTGGGGGGTAAGCAGTAGACATTTTTCTTTTTTTCCAACCAGTGAATATACTGCCCCCCACCCCCAGCCGACAGAAAGTTAAGCCTGTCTGCAGGCCAAACCACACCAAAATTAGTGTAGTCCCTCTCACCACACTTCTCTTTCTACTTTGGCCATAACCACACTTCTCTTTCTACTTTGGCCGTTGGGGGCATCTAGCAATGATGACACCACTCCCCCTTAAGATTAGCGTAGTCCCTCTCACCCACCTTGATGACACCATTCCCCCTTAATATTAGTGTAGTCCCTCTCACCCACTTTATTATCCAATAGCATCAAGCAACGATGATGACTTGTTTCAGGCCTATGCAAATTAGGAAAAGAAGGCATTCTTCCTGCAGTTTGACAGGCACCCTACAGGTGGCTCTGAGTTCTTATACCCTTTTTCTTACCACCATTCCACAGTCTAGTGCAGGGGTCTCAAACTCAAATTGCTTTGAGGGCCAAATGAGGACTTGTAAAGTAACCCGCAGGCCGCATAAGACGTGGAGCCTCATTTGCATATGGGGCCTCATTTGCATAAATATTTCCATAATGTTATCATACACTAACTTTTAGTAAACATGCCTCTTAATGAGTGTATGGATAAAGAAAGATTAAAAGATTTCTACATTACTATAATCCAGTGCCAACCGCCAGGCACATTAGGAACTACTACAAACACTGCCCATTTAGAACCCATAATATCCAATACACCCAATGGAATCAACCTAACTATATCCCTCTTAAATTACTTGATTTCCAAAACTCCCTGTATAATGCTGTGTGATACTACCAAATAAAGTTATGTTTTTTTGTCGGATTACTCACCGATGAGCAGAAATTTTTCTACTCTCGAAGTGAGCCCTCCATTTTATTCAAAAGTTAGTTTAAAATGGCCCACTACAGGTCATTAAATCAGGTGCTACAGCACTAACAAGCCGTTGCCCCTGCACTGTGAGGACTAAATTTTGCTTTCTAAAAGACGTTTCAAACTGCTCTAGTGTAATCGTCCCTTGTTCTTGAACAACGATAAGAAAATACTCATCTGGAGTTGATCAAAATACATCCAAAGATCTTCATAGTGGCTGCGCCGCGTTGTCAATGAAAAGTGTTCAAGACAAGAGCTTTAGGCAATAGCTCAGATTCACTCGTAGTATCTGAAACTGTCTCAACTGGATATACCATATCTTCTGGACCAGTGAAGGAGTAGTATGATTCTATGCAACACTAATCAGTGTTTCAAGCCGCTCAGCTTTGCAGCTCTTCTTCAGGCGAATGAATCATACCATCAAGCGATACCTACTTAAAGGCCGCAAAAGTGACATCAAAGTAACCAGCCAATAACATGCCGTTGCAGTCCAGAGCGAATGACTATAGGCGAAGATTCCACCAATCAATATCCATGTTCATACCAGCTGGAGTAATAGAACCCAAGCGAAAAATCCACTGTTGTTCTTTAAAATGAAGTTTGCTTTGGCGATCCCCCCCCATCTGTAGGGGGGCGACCACGTCCATAACGCGCCATCGAAGATCTTCAAACTGATATCCATATTGTTGGCAATGAGGAACCATCGGAGCTGACATTTGGCGGGCATTAATACGAGAACGATGCTCAAGCAATCGCTTCCTTACTGGACGCGTAGTCTTGCCTACATACTTCAAATTGCTTTAATGGCTAACTAAAAAGGAGTTTGAGTTTTTGAATCCTGCTTTTCCTATAATTCCCATTATGTATATGGTCCCTAAGATGCATAAATCTCTTGATAACCCCCCTGGACGCCCAATTGTTTCGTGTCGCCATTCTATTTTAGAACCTTCTTCCCAATTCTGCGATTATTTTTTTCAACCCCTGACTGCTAGGGTTAAATCGTTCATTAGGGATTCGTTCCATTTGTTATCAGAAGTGTCTGAATTGATCATTCCAACAGGTTCTCTTTTGGTAACCTTAGATGTCGTTTCGTTATACACGAATATCCCCCAGTTGGAGGCATGGGAAGTTTTAATGAGTTTGGATATTCAACTTCCTCAGCGATTACCAAAGGCTTTCTTGGGAGACCTGCTGCGATTGGTTCTTTTTCATAATTATTTTATATATGACTCTACCTTTTACCACCAGACATTTGGAGTGGTGATGGGGGCCACAATAGCTCCCTCGGTGGCTACATTGTATGTAGCGAATTTTGAGGAGCGATATGTTTATGGTTCGGCTGGTTTCTCCCATGTAATATTATGGAAAAGATTTTTAGACGATATTTTCTTTATTTGGGTGGGACCCGAACGAGAATTGCAAGCATTTTTGTTGTGGTTAAATTCTTTAAATGAAAACTTACAATTTACCCCGAAATACCATCAATATGAGATTGAATTTCTGGATCTTTTGTTGTCTATTCAGGGATCGTCACTTCAGAGTACTTTGTATAGAAAATCAGTACAGCGGAATGTATTATTAAAATACACTAGTTTTCACCCACCGGCCTTACGACGAGGTTTACCTTTTGGCCAATTCCTTCGCATTCGGCGCCTATGTTCAATGGTGGGAGAATACCGACAACATGCTAAGGAATTAAGCCAACGCCTGAAAGAACGAGGTTATCTGATAAAAATCATTCAAAGGGTTTTTAAACGAGCCTTATATAATCACCCGGGGTGGTGGGAGGGTAATGATCCTCGACATCAGGGTAATATAGAGCAGGACAATACCGGCAAGATTATAGGGGTGTTACCATTTCTGCCTACATCCACTCAGGTAGCCTCTCTCCTTAGACGCCATTGGTCGGTGTTGACACTCCATCAATGTTTTCAGAAACCTTTAATGATAGCTTATAAGAGATCCCGGACTATAGGAGAATTTGTTGTTCAAACACGGGGGGATGGGACAACTCCAGTACCTCTTCGAGGCCACTTTTCTTGCGGCCATTGTGATTTTTGCATTACCTCCTTGCAGGGGGACACTTGGATAGATCCTATTACTAAGAACAATACACATAGCGGTTTTTTTCAGATTGCTACACAGCTTTTGTAGTATATTTGTTAATCTGTCCTTGTAATTTGAAGTATGTAGGCAAGACTACGCGTCCAGTAAGGAAGCGATTGCTTGAGCATCGTTCTCGTATTAATGCACGCCAAATGTCAGCTCCGATGGTTCCTCATTGCCAACAATATGGACATCAGTTTGAAGATCTTCGATGGCGCATTTTGGACATGGTCGCCCCCCTACAGATGGGGGGGGATCGCCAAAGCAAACTTCATTTTAAAGAACAACAGTGGATTTTTCGCTTGGGTTCTATTACTCCAGCTGGTATGAACATGGATATTGATTGGTGGAACCTTCGCCTATAGTCATTCGCTCTGGACTGCAACGGCATGTTATTGGCTGGTTACTTTGACGTCACTTTTGCGGCCTTTAAGTAGGTATTGCTTGATGGTATGATTCATTCGCCTGAAGAAGAGCTACAAAGCTGAGCGGCTTGAAACACTGATTAGTGTTGCATAGAATCATACTACTCCTTCACTGGTCCAGAAGATATGGTATATCCAGTTGAGAGAGTTTCAGATACTACGAGTGAATCTGAGCTATTGCCTAAAGCTCTTGTCTTGAACACTTTTCATTGACAACGCGACGCAGCCGCTATGAAGATCTTTGGATGTATTTTGATCAACTCCAGATGAGTATTTTCTTATCGTTGTTCAAGAACAAGGGACGATTACACTAGAGCAGTTTGAAACGTCTTTTAGAAAGCAAAATTTAGTCCTCACAGTGCAGGGGCAACGGCTTGTTAGTGCTGTAGCACCTGATTTAATGACCTGTAGTGGGCCATTTTAAACTAACTTTTGAATAAAATGGAGGGCTCACTTCGAGAGTAGAAACATTTCTGCTCATCGGTGAGTAATCTGACAAAAAAACATAACTTTATTTGGTAGTATCACACAGCATTATACAGGGAGTTTTGGAAATCAAGTAATTTAAGAGGCATTTAGAACCCATAGCAAACCCTCCGTATCATAACAGCACTACCAGGACTCAGCTCAGTTACACATGCAGAACATACACCATCACCACAAACAAGGAATCACAATTTAGAAACAGGAAGACAATAATTAAACTGGGAACCCCAAAAGCCAAACTTGGAATGTACAACAACACTGTAGAAATAAAACTATAAATGAATTTCCTTTTGTACTAAACAAAGCGCAAACGTTAATGATGCACATTTCCCAGAGCTGACATATTCCAGTTAATAAATTCAAAATAAAGAGATATTTTTCTACCTTTTCTGCATTTTTTTTTCAGTTGCAATTGTTCCAGCCACTTTCTTCGTGTCCATTTCCAGTCCTAGCCCCCCATTGCCCATTACCAGTCCTAACCCCCCCATCAGTCCACTTCCAGTCTTATCCCCCATCACCCCATTTTCAGTCTTACCCCCTCATAGGCCATTACCAGTCCTAACCCCCCCCCATAGCCCATTACCAGTCCTAACCCCCCTCCCCCCATCAGCCCAGGTAGATTTAAAAAAAAAACAAACTTGGACTTACGGTTTAGCCACGGAGGGGGAACGACGTGAGTAAGTGAGCTCCGTCCCCGCACCCAGAACGGAGGGATACTAACGGCTCCCCGCGGGCCCCCTTTGCAGGAAAATATGCCCAAGGTGATAAAATTAAAGCCGGGCTCCACTATCAAAGATTTGTACGCGGCGAAAACTGGGAGCGGGAAGGCGGCGGCGGCGAGCCCGGGCGCGAAGGCGGCCCCGGCCTCTCCGAGCAGCACAGAGGCGGTAGATGGCGAGGACAGCACTGGTTTGCCACAGGTGGATGCGGCAGCGATCCTTCGCGAAATCCGCGAGTCTAAGGACGAGATTGTGGATCGGGTCTGTGGCCGGCTGGAGGAAAAGTTTACCGCGCTCGGGCAGCGGCTGGAGGAGGTTGAAAGCCGCGTGAGCCAGGCCGAGGATGCCCAGGCCTCCACGGACCGCGTGGTGCGGTCCCTGCAACAACAAGTTAGTTGGCTGCATGCAAAAACCGAGGATATGGAAAACAGAGATCGTCGCTCTAATTTGAGAGTCTTCGGGGTGCCGGAGGGCGCAGAAGGGGACAACGCTATTGCTTTTATGCAGGACTTGTTGCTTACTTGTTTTACGGATCCCCCCTCGACGCCGCAGTTTGAGATTGAGCGGGCACATAGGGAGCTGCGGCCTAGACCGGCGAAAGGAGACAAGCCACGTGCTCTTCTCGTGAAACTGTTGCGGTTCCAGGATCGGGAACATGTGATCCGGGCAGCTCGGAAGTCTAAGAGCGTGCAATACAAATCTTGGAATGTGTATATCTTCCCGGATCTTGCCTCGGAGACGGTGAAGAGACGCAAGGACCTGTTGCGGCTGCGAGATCAGCTGGCGCAGCGGGGAGTGCACATTGCGATATGGTACCCAGCACGCATCACGATGATGGTTAATGGAGTGCGCAGATTCTTCGCATCTAAGGAGTTACTGGAGAAATACCTGCAAAGTCGTAAGAGCCCGCCACGCTCCCCTGTGGGGCGCGAACAGGGAGTGGAGCAGGCGACTGGAAGTGGCGGAGCCGACGATCGGAGGAGCTCGAGAGAGTGAGGCCTTGCATATAAGGACTTTGGATGGACTTCCAGAGGGGATAAATGCTGGATATGACGTGTTTGGGGTGGGGGCGGGGGGTGGCGGGGAGGGGGAAAAGACCTGTGGTAGTAGGGTGCGGGGGGGCGGGAGGGGAGTGCATGGTGATGGTTGGTGGGTGGCTATTGGAGGTCTGTACTCGACAAAATTGTGAGGGGCGAGGGAGAAGTGGACGGTGTGGAGGGGAGTGTGTGATGCGATGTGTGTGTGCTGGGGGGGTGCTGAAGGACATATGGGTACGATGCCAGGGGAATGGGGGGTCATACGATTGCCTCATTTAATGTGAGAGGAATCCACAGTCCTATTAAACGTAAGCGGATCCTCACGCTGATGGTGAAACACAGGGTAGATGTGGCCCTGCTGCAGGAGACCCACCTGGTGGAGACAGAGCAGATTAAGCTGCAGGCCCAGGTTTGAGCAATTGTTTGGCGCGCCTTATACCTCGAAGAAAAGAGGGGTAGTGATTCTGGTGCATAAACGGTTGAAATTCGTGCCCTATGCCTCTGGGGAGGATAAGATGGGTAGGGTGGTCTGGGTGGTGGGGAGAGTGGATCAGCGGGAGGTGTCCTTCTTGAACCTGTATGCTCCCAACGGGCCGAAAGGCTCTTTCTTCCGAAAGGCCCTGCGGGAATTTGAAAAGCAGGCCCGGGGGGAGTGGGTGATAGGAGGGGACATGAATTGCGTGGTGGGGCCGGAGGACCGCTCCAACTATCAGCGGGTGAAGCACCGGCGGGAGGGACGGGAGTTGAGGCAGTGCTTGGTGGACTGGGGACTGGTTGACATATGGCGCTGGGAGAACCCGGGGGTCCGAGGTTACACCTGTTTTACCTCACGCTTGGGGTGCTATTCCCGACTTGATATGCTTTTGGGGCGCAGGGGACAGTTGGGGGCGCTGGGGAATGTGCAACTACACCTGGTCCTTCTGTCGGACCATGGAATGGTAACGGGGGAGTGGACCCCGGGAGGGGGAGGGGGAGGGGGCCCTTCGGGGGGCTGGAGGGGGAATATCACCTTGATTCAGTCGGCGGAGGGGCAGTCGGGCCTGAAGAAGGCCTGGCAGGAATTTTTGTCCTGGAATGATGACGGGGAGGTTTCGGATGCCTTGCTTTGGGATAGTGGGAAGGCGTATCTGAGGGGAATGTTGATGCAGCTGGGGAGTCGGCGAAAACGGGAGAGGGAGGCGCAGCGGCAGGAGTGGCTGCGGGAATTGGCGTTGGCTCAGGGGGAGCACAGTACGACGGGGCCCAGGGCTGCGGGGGAAAGGGCTGCCCAGTTGCGTGCGCGGGTGAACAGATTAGACGTGGAGGGATTGGAACGGCTGATGAGGGCGTCCAAGAGGAATTTTATGGAAGGTGGGAACAGGGCGGGCAAGCTTCTCGCGCGGCAACTCAGACGCAAGCGGGAGAGCCGGGTGGTGGCGGTGGTTAGGAATGAGAAAGGGGGGAGAGTGGCGGAGAGCAGGGAAATTTGTGGGGTTTTCCGCCGTTTCTATGAGCAGTTGTACACGGGGCAGGCAGGGGCCACCCCGGAGCGGATTCGGGACTACTTAGAGGGGCTTCAGGTCCCGCGACTCAGTCCGGAGCAGGCGGAGTGGATGGGGCGGCCGATTGAAGTGGAGGAGGTACAGAGGGAAATCCGGCAACTTCCCAGGGGGAAGGCGGTCGGAGAGGATGGGTACCCCGCGGAATTTTATCAGGTCTTGCGGGAGGAGATGGCACCGTTTCTGGCACGGTTGTTTACGGGGCTGATGCGTGGCGAGTGCTTACCGGGGTCGATGACACAGGCGAATGTGGTGGTCCTTCCCAAAGAGGGGCGAGACCCAGAACGTTGTGAGAACTATCGCCCCATTGCTTTGATTAACTGTGATGCGAAGTTATATGCGCGGGTATTGGCAGAGCGCTTGGAGGGGCTCCTCCCGGACCTGATCCACCCCGATCAGACGGGGTTTATCAAGGGTCGGGCCATCGCGGATAACGTGCGGCGGGCAGTGGGGTTGCTCCACTATATACAGGAACGACGCCTCCCGGCGGTGTGTGTGGCCTTGGATGCCGAGAAGGCTTTTGATCGGGTGGAATGGGAGTTTTTGTTCGCCATGATGGACAAGATGGGGCTGGGGGAGGGGTATGTGTGCGGGGTGCGGGCGCTTTATTGGCACCCGCAGGCCCGGATTCTGGTGAATGGACAGGGTTCGGACTGGTTTGCTTTGCACCGGGGGACGCGACAGGGGTGTCCTCTCTCCCCCCTACTCTTTGCGATAGCCATTGAGGCGCTGGCAATTCGTGTCCGGGCTCGGACGGAGATACAGCCGGTTCCAGTGGGAGCGGGAAAGCATAAGATTCTGCTTTACGCCGACGACACGTTGCTTTTTCTGGCGGACCCGGTGGGGTCTCTCCCGGCGCTGGTGGAGGAGTTGGAAACGTTCGCTGCGGTTTCGGGCTTTAAGGTTAACATGGCTAAAACAGAGGCCCTGGCTCTTGGTGGCTTTCGGCGGGAGGACTGTCGGGAATTTCCCTTTAAGTGGGCGCCCGGGCACTTTAAATACTTGGGGGTCCAGCTGCCGGCAGACCCCAGCCGCTTGTTTGAACTTAACTATCAAACGCTGGGGGGCAAGATTAGTAGCCTGTTGGAAGGGTGGAAAGACTTGCAACTGAGTTGGGTGGGGAGGGTAGAGGCCTTCAAGATGAGTGTACTCCCCAAGTTTCTCTATCTGTTTGTACAGCTGCCGGTGTGGATCCCGGGGGGGATGCTTCGGAGGTGGGAGGGAATGATTCGTAGATTTATTTGGAAGGGCCGAAAGGCTAAGATCCGGACCAGCCAACTCCGGCTGGCCAAGGACTGCGGGGGAGTCCGACTGCCCTCGTTGCGGTGGTACCACCGGGCAGGAATTCTGAAGGCGTGGAGGGATCATTACCGGAGGGGGGGTGACGCAGCGTGGGTGGATCTGGAAACTATTGTGATGGAGGCGCAGTCACTGACCCAATGGTTAGGTGGCTCGGCAGGCTTGAGTGGGGAGGGTCGGGGGAGGGGGCACCCCTTCTTGGGGGCTATGTGGAAACTCTATCAGCAGGGGGAAGGGTGGAAGTGGTTCCCCAGCCCCGTTTCGGCCTGGACCAGGGTAGGGGATATCTTCCCCTTTGGAGGGGCAGCCTGGCTGCAGGATAAAATTGTCAAACTGGGGGATTGTCTGGTGCAAGGGGAGGTAGGGTCCCATCGCGAGCTGGAACATAAGGCGCAGAGTTCCATCCCCTTTTATCAGTACTTTCAGGTTCGGCATCTTCTGCAGACGGGTGCGAATCTCAGATGGATTCGTCGCCCTAGTACTGCCATGGAAGACGCGCTGTTCCGCGGGAATAAGGCTCAAGGTATAGTTGCCAAGATCTACAGGGTGTTGCTGGATGACGCGGCAGCGGTGGAGGAGGGAGCCGCGTGGGGGCACCGGAGGAGGTGGCATCTATGGGTGGGGGAGGAGTGGGATGAGGCGCAGTGGCAGCGGATTTATAGGTCTATTTACAGGACCACGGGGATTGCTTCTTGGAGACAAACCCAACTGCAAATAGTACATGGGGCATATGTTACTCCGAGTAGGCTGACTTGGCGGGGAGATCTGAGCTTGGGGTTGTGTTGGCGGGGATGTGGAGAGCGGGGAGACTTCCTACATATGTGGTGGGGTTGCCGGGTTATTCAAGAGTTCTGGCAGGCGGTGCGGGGGGGGGTTGCTCCGCGGGAGTGGGGATTCTACCTTAGGGAGGGGGAGGGGTTTGGAGGGGGGGCCCCGGGCTTGGGTGCTGGGGGGCGGCCCTCCGGGGGAGGGGGGTAGGTGGGCCCACCAGCGGGAGGCAAAATTGCTTCTGGCCTCGTGGCTGGCGATTGCCTGGCGCTGGAACTGGGAGGGGGGACCGAGAGTGACGGATTGGTGGAGCAAGGTGGAGGAGATGATTCAGTTTGACAAACTGACTTATCGGTTGAGGGGGCGGGAATGGGAATTCCATAAAATCTGGGATCCGTACCTGCAGAGTCCCTTGGGGAGTCTTGGGAGGAAGGGGTAGGGGGAGGTTGTACAGCACACACAGCACACACAATACACACGATACGCAGACACACACTATATCAGGCCTGGGGGCTATATGCCTGATTTAACCTTTGTTTTGTATTATTGTATTCTAGTTATGATTGTTGTTTAGGGTTTGATGGTTTCCCTGACTTTTCTGTTCTTTTCTTTATTTTAGCGTTGTGGTTTGAGGCTGATGGTGGGGGATAGCGATATGGCCCTGCCCCCAGGGGCTGATAGCCGGGGGGGGGGGGGGTACCGGGAAGGCAGATGTAATTGTTGGAATTGTGTGATGATTTTACCCTGCCTATCACATGTTTAATAAAAACAAAGTTTCAAAAAAAAAACAACAAAAAAAAACTTGCTTCTGCTGCTGCCGCCGCTGCAGTATCTAGCGTCCCACGGGCTCTCCCCCCCTGCCTGGCAGAGTCCTCCCTGCAGCATCTGCTCCAAAAGCGGTGGCTTTCAGAACCGCGAAGAGAGAGAGTTTCTCTCTCGCAGCTTTTGAAGCCAGAGCCGCAAGAGAGAAACTCTCTCTCTTCGCGGCTCTGAAAGCCGCCGCTTTTGGAGCTGATGCTGCAGGGAGGACTCTGCCGGGCAGGGGGGCGCCGCAGGACACTTGATTCTGCCGCTACCACGGTGGCAGCAGCAGCAGCAAGTTTTTTTTTTTTTTAAATCTACCGGCCAGCTGCTTAACATGCTGGGCCAAATGCGTCGCGGGCCGCACAAGATTCTCTTGTGGGACGCGTGTTTGAGACCCCGGGTCTAGTGAATATCGAGCACAACACAGGGTTTCTGTTATTTAACCCCTTGATCAGCCCGCCACCACCCACATAGCTTCTTCCAAGCTACTTCCATCCCATAGGCGGGTTGTGCTCGGTAGTCGTTTAGCTGTCTTCCACTAGATCTCAATCTCTGTATTCTGTGGTGGGTCTAAAAGAAGTGGTGTACACTCATTCTCCATCTCAGAGGGGGAGTCATTAGACCCCACCTCCATCTCCTCAGGGAATCATCAAGCCCTATCTCCATCTCTGAGGGGCAATTTTCTGCATCCTAGGAGGGATTCCCTACTTTCACTGGAAAGGGTCGCAGATTAGGTATCCGTTCCTGGGGCCTCCACTGGGTTAGTGCCTGTCAGAAAGTCTTTCTACCTCACCTTTCCCTGTTCTGAGCCGTACGTTTCTCTGGCAGCACCTGGGATGAGACATACACTCTGTCACATCCACCAATTATTCCTCACCCCTAAAAGTTACCTTGCACAGCTTTCTCCACTTACAAAATTACCTCAGCTCCACAAAAGTAGCCCCAACTATCCCAACTTACCTTTCACCTCCTCAGTTACCTTCACTTCCCAAACTATCTCCACTAGCAACTGCCTCCTCCCCTTATTCTTCTGTGTGAAAGACATACAAAGACCACATGTTTGCACACGGAGGGGTTGGATAGAATTGCATGAAATATGCTCTGCATGCTTTCCCCATTTGTTTGAAGATTTTATAGGCTTTTTTGTGAAGGTTTATGTTTCAGCCTCAGGTAATTGAGAAAATAAGAAATAATCCAGTGACCTCCATTCTGGTTTTTCAATATGAGATACAGAGAGCAGAGTGCTGATATATCGTGGATATGAACATATGGCAAGCGTGAGTCTACTCAGAACACCTCTCCCTTTTCCAATTAGCGCTCATTCCTTTCATATCTGACCAGTGATTAGGGAGAAACAGTGCAGGAAAATCACTAGCAAAATGCTGCGCTAGAGCACAGCACAGTTGGCTGCTTCAAGCTGTCAAGGCATCAGATGGTCAGAGAGCTAAAGCTTAGCCTTTGTTGGTTTATGGTGCACACAATTCATGTTTTATATCTGTCATTACTGCTGCAGGGCTCTTTCTCAGTAGTCTATTAAGAGCTACTTGTTGCCAGATTCAATCCTGAGCCTTTCGTCCCATTAAAGCTATGCTTTGAAAATGCAGGGCAATAGTGTGGAAACTTTATCTAGGTTAACACACAAGTTTCCTCTGGGGATCAGGAAGGCTTCCTAAATTTCCAATACAGACACGGCATGCAACTTGTGTGTGCCACTGTGAAGGAGAAATGCTTTTGCTCTTCTGGAGAATTGCTCACCTCTTGGATTGTACTCCTATCTTACCTATGTGCAGAGCAAGATCTTTGGGCTGATTCTGTAGCAAGCAAACAAGAGATGCGTTTTGGGGTCTGCATCTGGGAAGAGCAGACGAGTCCCAGGTGCCTCTTGAGGTTGTTGCATGTGGAACAATGATGGACAGCTGGATAGCACAGGGGCAGCCCCAAATGGACACAAAAGAGCACTGTAGGATTTAACTTAGGATAACAGCTTTCCATTGGTTGGTACTGGTTTACCATGTGTGAATGTGTGTAACGCCCTGAGCTTTGCAAATCAGTTTCCTTTTCTGAAGAGGAGGACTCCTTCAAAACTTGACTCTTTAATATTCCCAGCAGTTTAAATTTTAAAAAGGCTAAAGACCTGATGGCTTTAGAGAAAATCTATAACATTGCTTCCCAAACTTTTATCCAGTATCATCCCATTTAACACTTAAAAGAAAATAGCGGGGAGAGGAAGTGAGGGGAGAGGAAGTGACGTCACCGGAGCCGATAAAAGAGCTGCTCCGGCACCGACCCAGCCATTAAATAGGAAAAGCAACCCCTCGGAGGCGGAAAGTGGTGGCCCCGGGTGCAGAAAGAGGGCAGGAGGTGCCGGGATCGCTGGAACGCCGGCAGCAACACAATTACACCGGCGGTGAGCCGTGTGAGCGGGAGGACATCGCAGCAGCGTGGAGGGCCGAAAATGGCGCCCGGAGGCAGCGTGGAGGTGGCGTTTGCGGCAGGCCGACGATAAGGTCCTATGCCTCTGACAGTGTTGAAGCTCCCCAGCGTGAGAGAATTGCGGTACACAGAGGGCTGGAGGTGAGCTGGATCGCGGTGAATAGCTGTGAGGTGTGGAGCAGGATCGCTGTGCAAAGTGGTGCTGGAGGTGCGCAGGGGCTGAGGAGGGTAGCCCAGAAGATCTGAGAAGGCTGAGACAGCTGTGGGTCTGCAGTGTGGAAGCCAGAGAGAGTGCTGTGACTTGTGGAAGGGCACTGAGAGGATCTGGTGGCAGCTGAACATCAGCAGAAGGACAGTTCAGCTCAGAGGAGGGTACAAGAGCTTTGTAAGTCAGCACATAGGGCTGGTGAGTCTAAGTATTGGAAGACCTGTGCTGAACCTGAAAGAGGCATCTGGTGAAAAGATGACTACCAGAAGAAAAGCGGCAGATCTCAGAGAATATGTGTACTCCGGGTCGCACGGAGGGAAAGGCGATGCCGGGCAGATGGAGAACAAAAAGCTCCCTGATGTGCAAGGAGAGCAGGGCGGAGAAGTGGAAATGGAGAATGTAAAAGCCCCTGGAATGGAATCTATGCAACCTATCACGAGAGCGGAGCTTAGAGACTGGTCTCTTGAAATTAAAAATGAGGTGCAGTCAGTGAAGAGTGAGTTGAACGACGTGCTGGGTCCCCTGAAGGAAGAAGTTGGAGAGTTGGTGTGTAGAATGGGAGATCACGAGAACAGGTTACAAGAAATTGAACAACACCAGGAAGAAGAGACACAAAGATCTGTGAAGTTGGGCTCACAATATGAGACTTTGCTATATAAGTTGGAGGATTTGGAAAACCGTTCTCGACGTAATAATCTGAGACTCCGAGGAATACCAGAGGAGAAAGAATTTCAGGATAGTGAGAAGGTTGCACGATCAGTGTGCTTGGAGGTTTTACGGCAGGGCAGTGAGGAGGTGACCGCTATGGACATACAACTTGAAAGAGCTCATCGTGCATTGGGAAAGCCAGTGGGCAATAAACCACGAGACATCATCATCTGTCTAGCACGTTATAAAATTAAGGAGAAAATTGTTGTTAAAATAAGGAGAGCAGGAGCCCTCATGTGGCAGGGTTATCCGGTGCACATATACGAAGACCTCTCTGCAGGCACGTTGCAGAGGCGGAGGGCCATGCAGCCCGTTACACAACTACTGCGTAGAGAGGACATTAAATACCGGTGGCTCCATCCTTTTGGATTATCATTTACCTTTAAAGGGCGGACATGGCGGACACAGACACCGGAGGAGGCAATGAAAGTCCTCCGGGACGTGGGACTGAGCACCCAGGCGGTAGACCGGGGGACAGGTCCCTCAACCAGAGGGCAGCAGGGACAGCGTGGTGGCAGCCCAGAGTGCAGTAAAAACAGAGCGGTTAGACATGGGCAGGAGCTGCAAGAGGATCGGCTGACGGAAGACACTTGAAGAAACTTGCGGACTGAAAAAATGCTGGTTTATGTGTTGAAGGGTGGCGGAGGAGTGTTGTCTTTAAGAATGATTGTATAAGTATCATACAGGTATTCTGCAAAGTAATAGGGGGAGAGGAGGGTGGGGAGGTGGGGTGGAGGTGGAGAGGGAGAGGGTGTAGGTGGATAGGGGGGGAAGGAGGATGGTGAGGTGGACGGGTAAAGGGAGGAAGGTATAAGGTAGAGAGGGGGGAGAGGGAAGATAGGGAGTAGGAGGGAATATGGAGAGGGGAAGGGGGGATGAGGGTATGGGCAGGAGGAGGGGGGAGGTGGGAGAGTGGGATGGTGGAGGGCGGGGGGTAGGGGTGTGTGAAGGTGTAAGGCTGGGGAAGGTAGGGGGCGCACTACTCCTGAGTTATCCTCTGGAAGTGAAGGAGGATGAGGGCGGGATGGGGAGGGAGGGGGGAGGGGGTATGAGGGCTTGCAGAGGTCGAAAGGGGTACGAGGTATGAGGGGGGGAGAACAGGGGTAGGAAGGGAGGGAGGGGGGAACTTGGGAGGGGGATGTGGGAAGCGAAGAAAGTTAACGATTATGACCTTGAATGTAAAAGGGCTGCGAATGAGACAGAAACGACAGTTGGTGGAGAGGGAGGGTAAAAGAATAGGGGCAGATATTATGTGTATACAAGAAATGCATTTGCGGGTGGGGCAGGAATACTTGTTGGAATCTAGGCAATACCCCAAGGTGGTTTTGGCGGGCCAGAGAATAAACTCTAGGAAAGGGGGGGTGGGAATTCTGGTGGGGGGGGGAGTATCATACTATGGTGAAGGAAGTTAGACGGGGGAAAGGAGGGAGATGGGTGGGGGTGCTATTGCAAATTGAAAGGGAGGAGGTATGGGTGATAAGTCTGTATGGTCCTAATGAGAAGCAGGGGGAGATGTACGAACAACTCTTGAAGGAGTTGGAGGGATTTGGGAGTACCCCAATAATCATGGGGGGGATTTTAATCTGACGTGTAACCCCAGAATTGACACAAGTGGGGGGCAGGAGGGAGGGGGGATAGAAGAAGCCTGCATACATTGCGAGAGCGCCTGGGTTTGGTAGATATTTGGAGAAGTTGGCATCCGGGGGAACAGAAATACACTTTCTATTCCCCAGTGCATAGCTCATATAGTAGGTTAGACATGCTCTGGGGGGGCGGAATCTGGTTGGAAAGAATACAGGAGGTGGAACATGGTCAGATCACCTGGTCAGATCACGCCCCAGTGAGTGTACGATTTGATATGGGACGGAAAGATGATAGTTTAAAATTCTGGAGACTCAATAATTCTTTGCTGGAGGAGGAGAAACATGTGGAGAAGATTAAGGTTAATATAAAGGATTACCTCCAGCTAAACGATACGGGGGAGGTGTCTATGGGGGGTGCTTTGGGATGGTTTAAAGGCGGTGATTAGAGGGCAGTTGGTCGGTTTGGGGGCGCGGGTAAAGCATGAAAAAGGGGCAATGGAAAGTGATTTATTGCAACAGCTGCGGCGATTAGAGGGGGTGCATCAGAGGGTGTCAGATCCAGGCACCCTTACGGAGATACATAGGGTGAGAGCGGAGTTGAGTAAATTGCGGACCCAAGAGATAGCATTCCAACTAGCAGTCTTGAAGCAGGCCCATTTTGAAGGGGGTAATCGGGCGGGGAGGGTGCTGGCCAGTCGCTTGAAGGGGCGGAGGCAAGCAGTGCATGTTGCGGGCATTAGGAGTAGTAAAGGTGAATGGATACACAACTCCATGGAAATTAGGGGGGTGTTTCGGGAATACTATAGGACCCTGTATGAAAGTGAACTGGAGGTGGGAGAGAGGGATACTGCAGAATTTCTGGAGGAATGTGGTCTGTCACAGGTGACAGAGGAGGAAAGGGAGCATCTTGGGCGAGAAATTCAGGAGGAGGAGGTGAGGAGGGCTATAACCACGCTGAAATTGGGGAAGGCGCCAGGGTTAGATGGGTATACGGCAAAGTTTTATAAGGTCATGTCGGAACAGATTACGCCCATATTTACCAAGGTAGTTAATAGAGTGCTTCAGGGGGAGGGCCTCCCGCGAACAATGGCGGAGGCCGGTATAACGGTCTTGCCGAAACCAGGCAAAGATAAGGGGGTCTGTGGATCGTATAGGCCCATCTCTTTAATAAATTTGGATGCAAAGATATTGGCAAAAATTTTGGCAAACAGGATCCAGGATGTCGTGCCGCACCTGATCCACCCGGATCAGACGGACTTTGTGAAGGGGCGTCAGGGTAGCGATAATGTGAGAAAGATTTTGAATGTTATGTGGCAACTTCAGCATACTAAAGAAGAGGCAGTATTAATCACTGTAGACGCGGAAGAGGCTTTCGATTGGGTAGAGTGGTCTTTTATGTTTCAGGGTTTGGAGGGAAGTATATTAGTTGGCTCAGAGCGCTATATCAGGGACCGTGCGCTAGAGTTCGGGTAAACGGTGGGTATTCTGAGAGTTTTGAGCTCCATCGAGGTACCCGACAGGGGTGCCCGTTGTCGCCCTTGTTGTTTGCATTGGCTATTGAGCCGCTGGCGGCCTACATCAGGCGAACGGGGGATATTAAGGGAGTAAAGATACGGGGGAGGGAGGAAAAGATTGGACTCTTTGCGGATGATGTTATCTTTACCCTGACGCAACCGCTTACAACACTACCAGTGCTAATGACGGCTATACAAAGATACAGCCGCTTAGCGGGATATAAAATTAATCAAGGGAAAACAGAACTGATGGGATTTAATTTGGCGCCCCGGGTGGAAGAGAGCTTGCGGCACCACTTTAAGTTTAGGTGGGTGGAGGGGAGTTTTAGGTATCTGGGGATCCAGTTGGAGACCCCTCTATTTAAGATCAAGCAATGGAATTATCAGGGTCTGGTCGAGAATCTTAGGCAGGACTTATCGCGTTGGAGGGGGCTGTATCTGTCTTGGTTGGGGCGCATTGCAGTGGTAAAAATGAATGTTCTCCCACGGTTACTGTTTGTCTATATGTCCCTGCCATATAGGTTGGTTAGAAAGGAAATAGCTAAGATGCAAAATCTGCTTCTGCAGTTTATTTGGGACGGAAAGCGTCCAAAAGTTGCTCGGGCGACCATGTATAGGCTTAAAGCGGAGGGGGGGTTGGGGGTCCCATCGTTGATCCGGTATTATGAAGCGGCGCAACTTCGGGCCTTATTTGCATGGAAGGAGGGGGTGGAGAGGCCTGGGTGGGTGGAGATGGAGGGGGAGGCGGGGACAGAGGTGGGTGCCTGGATTTGGGACCCTGGGGGGGGAGGGAAGAGGCTGGGAGAAGAGAATCCCTATAGAGAACTTACAAGACAGGTCTGGGCGAAATGGAAGGGGTATCTGTTAGGGGGGAAGCAATACTCTCGCGAAACTCCAATTCAGATTGCAATGAGGGGTAGGATGGGGGAGGAGGCAGGGGTTTTTAGGAGGTGGGGGGAGAAAGGGTTGCGGAAGTTGGGACAGTTGGTGGGGGATGGGGGGAGGATTAGGGGCTTTGAGGAGTTGCAACAGAAATATTGCTTGGAGATGCAAAATAGATATGCTTATGTTAGTTTGTGGTATTGGCTCCAGCGGCGGGAGGTGAAGCAAGACTGGATGGCGAAACCTGCGCTCTTTGAGGAGATGATGGGGAGTAAGGGGATGCCCAATAGGATTATATCGAAGTTATATAAAATTTTGGGGGAATCCAAGCAAGGGGACATACGGGGCCAGTTGCAGTGGGAGGAGGAACTGGGGGGGGGGGGGCAGTGGGGTGTCGAGAGGTGGGATAGAATTTATATCAGAACCCATAAATTAGCTCCGGGAACAGCAATGCTGGAAAACAGCTATAAGCTAAGGTTAAGAATGTATTGGACCCCGGTGTGGCTACACGCTTTATACCCCGATAGTTCGGATCAATGCTGTAAGGGGTGTGGGTCTAGAGGAGACTTGCTGCATATGCTGTGGGGATGCCCGACAGTTCGGGACTATTGGAGAGGGGTGGAAAGGCTTACGGAAGACATCACAGGGGTGAGGGTAGGTTTTACCCCTAGTATGGTGATATTGAATGAAGGAGAGATGGGAGAGGGTGGGAGAGAATGGGGGAGACTGCAGGGGTACTGTGTAATAGCAGGGCGGATGTGTCTTCTACGTTGGTGGAAGAAACAGGGGGTCCCCCCATTAGCGGAGGTGGTGGGGCGAATGGAGCAGCTTTGGGGGTACTGTGCAATAGAAGCCCATCAAAAACATACTGTTCCACGATACAATAAGGTGTGGGAAAGATATGAGCAATGGAGGAATGAGGGGGGGAGGGTCCAGGGGAATGACAGCGGGGAGTAGGAAAGATTAGTCCACTGATGGGGGCAGGGCTATAGGTTTAAATTCTTGCCCCAACATATCATATTGTAGAGGTCTTGGGCGGGGCGCTCACATCTTGCCTCTATGGTTAAAAAAGACTTGTACTGCTAACTCATGGCAAGCTTACCGTTGAGTGTTCTGCTGATAGGAGATCTCACCAACTGGAGGTTAGTGCGGAGTGCATGTCATGAAGCCTACTGTTAGAGGGTTGGGGGATTGGTAGTGGGGGGGGAGATGGTACGGGATTGGGGGGGGAGGGAGGGGGGGGGAAGAATGTGATATCTGTGTTCATTATGCCTGTGTGGTTCATATTGGAAGAATATCTGCCCGGTGGGTGGAAGTGAAGTTGGTAGAATATGGGATAGTTGTTGGTGGGAGTTGAGAATTTATGACCGGGCTAATGTACAGTAATATAAGTGGGGTGGAAATGTATACAGTATAAAATGTGTAAAGGGCACAAAGTGTTTATGGGTTCAATGGCAAAATGGGGAGGCACTATGAGCAGGGGCTTCTCCCAATTGTTGATGTTGTTGAGGTAAAGAATGTATATTGGTACATGTGTGGGGGGGTTCACGGTTTATGTTGTGTATTGTATGTTTTGTTGGGTGCTAATAAAAACTTTAAATACAAAAAAAAAAAAAAAAAAAGAAAATAGCAGCCTCTCCATCCCTCTTCCCTTAGTCATCCACCTTCTTCTTTCTCAACTTTTCCAAGGCATCAAGGCAGTAGCAGTGGTTTCTGTGGCAGTCAGCACATGACTGCAGTGTAACTTCAGAGATCCCAGTAGCATAGATCAGTTTCCAGTTTAACAGGCTGTTTCTGTGATTCTACCAGGGCCAGCCTTGGATTCTATCCACTGATGATGTAACCCCCATTTTGGGTTCCAATCCACAATTTGGGAAACACTGATATAGAATATGCAAGTTACAACTGCTGCAAGTGAAAGCAGGGCAAGAAAATAAATACAAAAGTGGGCATGCTAAATGAGTCTCACTTTTGCACCAAATGATCAAAATTGGAAGTTGGATATGTTAGGGAGAAAATATGTCTTCATACTCTAGTATCCACTTCAAAAACATTTCTTCCATATCATCCTGCTAGACTAGTCCAGACAAGAGAATTGTGTTCTCCTACCAACAGAAAGGTGGAGACAAAGAACCAATGAAAAACTCAGGTTTCAATGGCATTACTCCCATTTCTCTATCCGCCTCAGCCACCAGAGGTCTCTTCAGTATTTCTTTGTTTCCAGCAGATGGTGGATGGATTTTTCTCCACTCTGAAGAAAATTTAAATAATTGAAAGGAAAAGATTAATTTAAATGCTCATGAACGACTATCTTGAGGGTGACTCTCTCAACTGAGCGTGACGTGGGAGGCTCCGCTAGACTGTGGTCTTTTTGGTAGCCATAGAAGGAGGGAAAACTGATTCAGCTCCAAGCGTTTATTATTATAATAACCTATTGAGCAGCCAGAAAATTGGAAGGATCTGCAAGGATTGGAAACATTCAGCAGCGTCACCCAACCTAATTGGAAACATTCAGCAGCGTCACCCAACCTCAATGCCCTATCCCTCTTCCTTTGTACTCCCTGCTCTCTCCCAAAGATTGCAGAAGACTCTCGGAGGAATCTGGCTGCCAGCCACCTTAAACACAGTGCCTGCGAAGCCAGAAAAAATGTTTCAGGAGAATATACAGCTGAGCCCAGCACAAATTTCTGCATGGGGCTCTCAGGGAATGAGTACCAAGGCTTAACCACCTCATTGTCTTTGTTGGGGGCTCACGATTCCGTCCATCTGGGGCGCAATGTAGATTGGACCACTAGCAACCGTTGGCACGGTGTGGGGATTTCCTGCTGTTTTCTGCACTCATTAATAGCATTTTTACTATTGTGTGTGTGGTGGTCACACAGTTCTTGTGCATGTTCCACCCAAGTGGCTTCAACGCGCATTCCTACCCAAGCACCCATAAGGCATGTTGCTGTGTAAACGCTGTTAACACATACCTGCCAGGCCACCAGAGCCATAACACATGCTACTATTACTACTACTAATCATTTGTGTAGCGCTACAAAGTGTATGCAGTGATGTACATGTAAATGTGAGACACAGTCCCTGCTCTTCAGAGCTTACAGTCTATTCAAGATGAAAAAACATTGCAAAACTGGGGAAAGAGCATGGCAAGATATACATAAGTAGTGCGCAAAAGAATGAGGAGTATCAGGATCCAAAAGCAGCCTCAAAAAGGTGGGTCTTTAGCCTGGACTTGAATAGGGCCAGAGAAAGGAGCCTGACACACCGACTCAGGTAGCTTGTTCAAGGCATATGGAGCAGCAAGGTGGAATGGACGGTCTGGAGTTGGCAGTGGCAGAGATGGGCGCTAATAAAAGGGATCTGCCAGAGGAGCAGAGTTCCCAAGGAGAACCGTAGAGTGAAATAAGAAAGGAAATGTAGTGAGGAGCTGCAGAATGAATGTACTTGTAGATAAGTAGGAGAAGTTTGGACTGGAGGTGTAAATGGATAGGAAGCCAGTGAAGTGACTTGAGAAGAGGTATTTCATGAGCATATCTGTTGTGATACCTGCCTTAACTCTCTGTCTTCTTCCAGGAAGCATTGTTTGGCCTGTGAAAACGAGGTGCCTCTTCTCCAGCTTCTGGACTCTGCTCTTCTTGCATAGAGGTTTCTGAGTCATCCCTCTCTTAGCCAAGGGATATACTTAGTCTGCTCTTGCCTGCCTTAGGGCAGGAGGTGGCTGCTCCCTGTCCTCTAGGGCAGTGGTTCCCAACCCAGTCCATGGGTGCCCCCAGGTCAGTCAGGTTTTCAGTTAATCCACAGTGAATATGCATGAGATAGATCTGCATACAAGGGGTGCAGAAATCCACTACTGTCTTCCCATTCCCGGCGATGATAAAGGACGTGATCCGGTTGGAGTGGGACTCATCCGACTCCCCGCCTAAGGGGCTGAGGGTGTATGTATGCTCTCACAGAGAAGGAGGGTGTTGTGCCATTTGAGATTCCCAAGGTGGATGCGCAGGTCATGGCGTTTACCAGTCGGACCACTATACCTGTGGAAGACGGATTGGCCTTAAAGGATTCTCTGGACCAAAAGGTGGATTCATTATTGAAGAACCAGTTCACTGCAGTGGCTGCTATTCTTCAGTTGGTGGTATGTGCAGGCCTGGCGTCTCAAGCCCTGCTCCAATGGATTCAGTCTTTTCTGCTGGATAATGAGACCCTTCTTTTGGAGTCAACTATGACCCTCCTTTCTGATGCCATGTATGACATGGTACATCTAGTGGCCAGGGATAGTGCCCTGTCGATAGTGATACAGCATTGGAACTGGCTCTGACACTGGGCAGCAGACACATCTTCCAAAGCCCGGTTGATCCAGCTGGCCTTTAAAGGGAAGCTCCTTTTTGAGGCCAATTTGAAGACGCTGGTGATGATGAGATGAAATCTTACTGCCTTCCGGAGGACAGGACCCCCTTAGGGGGCCTGTGAAGTGGACAGGAGCCCCTTTTCCATCAGCCTCTGCCCCGCTTCTCATGGGCGTTCTTGGGACTCCCATTGCTAAAGTCTGGAAAGCTCTTCTTTCCCTTTACTTCTGGATTTTGCACTGATTTTCATTCCTTTTGTGGCGTGCATGGGCCCAGGAACTCGGTCCCCTCCACAGAAGGACCCTCCTGGGCTGTCTAATGAAGGTTTCAAGGTCCCATTCCCTAGTTCCTCTGGTTGGGGGCAGGCTTCGCCTCTTCTTTGAAGAATGGGCAGGGGTCACAAAGGATCGCTGGTTGCTTGACACCATTTAGTATGGCTATGTCCTAGAATGCAAAGAACCAATCCATGATGATTTCATCATCTCTCCCTGTGTGTCTGTGAACAAAATGGCTGTTGTGCAGATCACCTTGGGCAAGTTGCTACTCCTGAAGGCAGTGGTGCCTTTCTGTGGACAAGCTGGACAAGGACAGCTATTCCATCCATTTCATGGTGCCAAAGAAGGACGGACTCTTCCAGCCCATTATGGCTCTCAAGGGTATCAATGAGAACTTGTGCATCCTGCGCTTTCAGATGGAAATTTTACGATCCATAATCCAAGTGGTGCACCGAGGGGAGTTCCTGGAATCTCTGGATTTGGCCAAGGCATATTTTCAGATCCCAATCTAGGAGGATCAGCAAAAGTATCTACGTTTTGTCATGCTTGGCTCTAACTTTCAGTTTGCCGCCCTCCTATTTGGACTCTCCACTGCTCTAAGGATGTTCTCCAAGGTCACGGTGGTAGTGGTGGCTGTGGCGCTTCGGCACCAAGGGATTTGTGTGTGCCCATATCTGGATGGCTGGCTTATCTGGGCCCGTTCTCTTTCAGAGGCATCTCGGGTAGTGACCTGAATGATGGTGTTCTTAGAAAGCCTCCGTTGGGTGATCAGTCAAGGAAAGAGCCAGTTGAAGCCATCCCAGTCCCTGGCATTCCTGAGAGCACATTTCAGTTTTTGAGTGGGAAGAGCCTTCCTGCCAGAGGAGAAAGTTAAAAGGTTGCCTGATGCTGATCTGTTCCAAGCAGACTCCCAGAGTCTGGAATTATCTTCAGCTCCTTGGATTAATGGCAGAGATGATCAAGATGGTGCTGTGAGCGTGTGCGCACATGCAGTCATGCCAGTGGTCCTTGTTGACTTAGTGGTCCCTGAGTTCTTAGGCGTTCAAACTCAGGCTCCTGTTGATGGCAAAGGCCAGCCTGTAGTGGTGGTGACAGCAGCCCAGTCATCTGAGGAAGGGTGTGACGTTGGACAATTACTTGTGGATCCTTCTGATGACAGATACCAGTCACTCAAGCTGGAGAGCCCATTGCCAAGACTGCATGGCCCAGGGCTGTTGGAACTGTTGGCGGTGGCTTATGTCAGTCAGCAGCATGAAGAGTGCCATGATAGCCCTGGAGATGGCTTTCCTGTTTGCCTGGATGGAGAAGAACCTGCTAGTGTTGTTGGCTCAGCACATTGCAGGGGTGAACACTGGCAGCGGACTTTCTCAGCCAGCACTCTGTGAATCCAGGAATGCAGGAGGAATTTCAGTTGATTCTGCGCCACTGGGGGTCACTCTGAGATAGATCTGATGGTGACCTGCCCCAAAGCCAAAGTGTGCTGCTTCTTCAGTCGCCTCACGGAGACAGGGTCCGAGGGCATAGACACCATAGTTCAGCCTCAGCCATGTCAACACCTGCTGTATGTGTTTCCTCTGTGACCGCTGGTGGGGCGTGTGATGTGGCTTATTGAATGCCACCTGGGAAGGATTATTCTGGTGGCGCCAGCTTGGCCGAGGAGATCTGATACAGCTCCTGCAATTGCCACCTCTTCCTTTGCCCACGCTTCTTTCATCAGGGGACAATTGTCCTGGAAAACCTGACTCCCTTCTCACTTACAACTTGGCTCTTGAAAGGAGATGGCTAGCGCATATAGGCTACTCCCCGGTGGTGGTTTCAACTCTACTCGGAGCCCAGAGACGGTTTACCAACCTGGTATACGTACAGGTCTGGTGCCTCTTTGAACGATGGTGCGGTGCATGGCAGCTGGTTTCTGAGATGGCCAAGGTGCCGTCTCTGCTGCCCTTTCTGCAGGAAGGTCTGGAGAAGGGCCTCTCTCTTAGCTCCCTAAAGGTTCAGTGGCAGCTTTGGCCTGTTTCAGAGATCCATTGTCTGTAAGTCACTAGCTATCAACCCAGATGTTTCACACTTTCTTCATGGGGTTCAACGTCTGTATCCTCCCCTCTGGTCTGTGGTCCCTTTCTGGGATCTGTGTCTGGTCCTCAGGGCCCTGATTTCAGAGCCCTTTGAGCCATCGAAGCACACTACTCTGATGGATTTGATGCTGAAGATGGTCTTCTTGGTCGTGATTTGTTCTGCAAGGTTTTCCAAGCTGTAGGCTCTGTCTTGCTGAGATCCTTCTCTGTTGTTTTCAGAGGAGGCCATTTCCATTTGGCCTGTGCATTCCTTCTTCCCTAAGGTGATTTTTCCCTTTCATGTGAACCAGGAGATTTTTCTGCCCTCCTTCTCTAAGGCCAGAAAAAATAAAAACTCCAAAAATCCCTCACACATAACAACTCAATAAGGAAAAGGCACCATAAACTAAACTTTTAACGCCTGAGACCAGGGCCGGATTTACCTTGAGTGAGGCCCTACGCCAACAAAAATTGTGGGCCCCCAGCAGGGGCGGCCCAAGGGGGGTGCGGGGCCTCATTTGCATAAATATTTGCATAATGTTACCATATACTAACTTTTAGTAAACGTGCCTCTTAATGAGTGTATGGATAAAGAAAGACTAAAAGTTTTCTACATTACTATAATCCAGTGCCAACTGCCAGACACATTAGGAACTACTACAAACACTGCCCATTTAGAACCCATAGCAAACCCGCCGTATCCTAACAGCACTACCAGGACTCACAAAGCACCATACTCTACCAATCAAAAGGCAACACTGCAAATATTAAATCAATACATTTCAGAGAACAACAATACATGACCTACTGGGGAAAGAGAACAAGTGGCAATGTCAAATAGGAATTATATAAACAGAACAACTCAGCTCAGTTACACATGCAGAACATAGACCATCACCAAACAAGTAATCACAATTTAGAAACAGGAAGACAATAATTAAACTGGGAATCCCAAAAGCCAAACTTGGAATGTACAACACTGTAGAAATAAAACTATACATTAATTTGCTCTTGTACTAAACAAAGCGCAGACGTTAATGATGCACATTTACCAGAGCTGACATATTCCAATTAATAAATTCAAAATAAAGAGATATTTTTCTACCTTTTGTGCATTTTTTCAGCTGCAATTGCTCCAGCCACTTTCTTCTGGTTTCTTCGTGTTTTCTGCTAACTCTCCATCGTCTGCTGTCCATTTGTCCTTTCTTCTCTCTTCTAGTTTTATTCCATTCTCTCTCTACATCTGCTTTAACATACTAATCTTTCTCCTTTTGCTCTTTCCTCATTCCTATTTCATCCACTCAAATTTTACCCCTCCATCCTCAATCCCCACTTACTCTCCCAATACCCGGCCAATTGTAGATTTTTTATCCCTCCCACACAAAATATTTTTCCCTTCTCCATTTTACTCTTCCAGCCCCATCCCATTCTAATCCTCCCCCAACATCAGCTCCCTTCTAGTTCCAGCCTCACCCAGCATCCATTTCCTTCTAGTCCCTGTATCAGCCCATTTCCAGTCCTAGCCACCCATCAGCCCATTTCCAGTCCTAGCAACCCCCCCAACCCAATACCAGTCCTAGCCCCCCATCAACCCACCTACAGTCCTAACCCCCCATCACCCCATTTTCAGTTTAAGCCCCCCCCTATAACCCATTACCAGTCCTAACCCCCCATCAGCCCACTTCCAGTCCTAACCCCATCAACCCATTTCCAGTCAGCCCCCCATAGCCCATTGCCAGTCCTAACCCCCCCCATCAGCCCACAGCCCATTACCAGTCTTAACCCCCCCAAAGCACATTACCAGTTCTAAACCCCCCCAACAGCCCATTACCAGTCCTAACCCCATCAGCCCACCTCCAGTCTTAACCCCCCCAGCCCCTTTCCAGTCCTAGCCCCCCATAGCCCATTAGCAGACAGCCCCCATCAGCCCACAGCCCATTACCAGTCTTAACCCCCCCCAAAGCCCATTACCAGTTCTAACCCCCCCCAACAGCCCACAGCCCATTACCAGTCCTAACTCCATCAGCCCACCTCCAGTCTTAACCCCCCCAGCCCCTTTTCAGTCCTACCCCCCCCATCAGCCACCAGCCCATTACCAGTCTTCACCCCCCAAAAGCACATTACCATTTCTAAACCCCCCCACCAGCCCACAGCCCATTTCCAGTCC
Organism: Ichthyophis bannanicus; assembly: GCA_033557465.1. Taxonomy (NCBI): domain Eukaryota; kingdom Metazoa; phylum Chordata; class Amphibia; order Gymnophiona; family Ichthyophiidae; genus Ichthyophis; species Ichthyophis bannanicus. Next base: position 1,086,446,646 of record CM066032.1, on the reverse strand, counting down.
TAACCCCATCAGCCCACCTCCAGCCTTAACCCCCCAGCCCATTTCCAGTCCCAGCCCCCCCAATAGCCCATTACCAGTCCTACCCCCCCCCCCATCGGCCTAAAGTAAAATTTAATTTAAAAAAAAACTGCTGGCTGCCGCCGCGGGGCCCCCTCTGCTGCAGCGGCAGCATGGACTGACACGCGGGGGCCCCCTCTGCAAGCTGAGTCCGTCGGTCCCTCCCTCCCTCCGTGCAGGCTGTGAGAGGCGCGAAGGGAGAGTGTCTCCCTCGCATCTCTGTTAAGCCCGCAGGGGCTGATGGGAATTTTTTTTTTTTGTGGAGCCCAGTGGAGGTCTGTCCTGTTTCCCCAGAAAAATCCATGCAAAATCCTTAAAACATTGTGTTGCGTACCCGTTCCCGCCTCGAGCTGGCCCCGACCCCGGCACTGTTCTCGGCTCCTTTTCCTATTTTTTCATTGAGCTCCCCTCGACCGGCGTTCATGCCATTTTTTGCACAGGGGTCATTGACCCCGGCCAGGTGTTTCCCACCACGTCCCTCAGTGGGTTAAAAAAATGTGACTGCTGCAGTCAAACTATGTCAGGTACCGGCACCCATGACTGCTGCCTACACTGCCTGGGACCAGACCATTATAACACTTCCTGTGATCTGTGCCAGACCATGACTCCGAAAAACAACAAGAAAAGATCAGAGTTGCAGGGGGAAGCTGTTCCCAAAGTCCGATTCTGCACTGGCCTCCTTGACGCAAAGCTCCAAGCCCAGCACTTTCCATGAGGGCTGGGTGTCCTTGGACTCCTGCGGTGGCGGCTCCTCTGAGAAAACCCCAGACCCCGAGAGAAAGAAGAAAAAATCCTCAAAGTCCCACTAGTGAAACTCGGTAAAATCCCTCCGAGAGATTCGGGCGGCTCTGAACAGCGCCCTACCAAGGTCCTCAAGAAGGATTCCTCGGCTGGCAGAGACTGTGTGAGGCTCCTCAAGGCCATAGTCCTCATTGAGGGCACACTCACAAGAGTGTGGTGCTGGCCCCGAGTTCCTTGGAGCCTATGCCGAAAGCTGCATAGCCTTCTGGCCTAGAAACTAGAATGGTGGTCCTGGAGCAGAATGTCTCTGCTATCCTAGCCCTGCAGCAGGCAATGATGTCTGATTCATCTGCATCATCTGCCCCGACAACCGAACCTCCAACTGCAGGGGAGTCCTCAGACATCGAGCCAAGCTCCAAGTGCCATCGGCCTCGTGTAAACCCTTGGCACCAGTCTCTGTCCCGGTCTTCGGGCGTCTGATCCTCTCTGGCCAGTTTCTGCTTGGACCTCAGGTCTTCCAGAGGCCACTGGCCCCTTGGAGCAGGCCTCGAGGCACAGGGTCACAGCATCTCAGAGTCCTCATCACCCCTCGATCCAAATGGGAGACCAATTAGTGCCATTCACCTGCAGAGGACATGGCCTTCCACGACTTTATCAGGGACATGACCAGGGCCCTCTTGGTGCAGAACAAGTTGAGGAAGACCCAAGCACTGAAGAACTGGAGATCCTCCAGTATGAGTCCTCACCCAAGGAGACTCTCACGGTGCCGGTGCAGCCGATCCTTGAGTGGCTGCTACTCCGATTGTGGGAGACCCTGGCATCAGTGCCAGTGGTCAGTCAACACCTTGATGCCATGTACCATGTCTGGAAGGGGCCGGGGTTCTACAAACCTCAGCTCTCACATAATGCCATGGTTGTTGAGTCAATCATGCAAAAACCTAAGAGCCAGAGCCCTCAATATCCTCGGGCGCAAATGCTACCAGGGCTCGATGCTGGAGTGCCGGATCCGGGCCTATGAGTTATATATAGGCATGTACCTTAAAGCCCTAACCCAGGAATTGTCTGGATTTTCAGCAGGGCTTGCCGGGGAACCCCTCCAACGGTTCCAGTCCCGGACCTCCGAGATCCGGGACTGTTCTTCCTGGACTGCCTATGATGGCTTTGAGTCAGTGGCTTGAGTAGCAGTGGCAGGCTTTGAGGCACGCCACGAGGCCTGGCTGCAAACCTCAGACCTCGAGTGATGGGTCCAGGAAAAGCTGCTCGATGTCCCCTGCGCCGGGGAGGACCTGTTCAGTAAACCCCTGGCCAACAAGGTGACTGAGATAGGGGCCTCATCCCTTCCCCACAAGAAACCATCAGGAAAGAGGGGCCCTTTCATCAGAGTCCCCACTAGCCCCTCTCGGTTCAGCAGCAGGCTTCTCACCCAAAAGGTCAGAGCCATGGAGCCAGGAAGCCAAAGGCTCAGAAGTCCCAGGCCCCAACTTCTGCTCAATCTGGGGGGAGTTTTTGACTCCCAGGTTAGGGCCTTCCCTCTCTGGGGAGATCCTCACCAGCCCACAGGGAGCTGCCTGGCACTTTTTGCCCACAGGTGGGCCCGGGTCACCTCAGATCAATGGGTTCTGCAGGTGGTAGAGGATGGATACCTCTTCTGCCTACAGCAGGTACTTCCAAGGATCTTCCCAGGAGAGCCAGTGCGACCTCTCCTTCACCAGACCCTATTGCTCTCAGAGCTTGCATGTCTACTCAGGGACAACGGAGTAGAGCCCATGCCCAAACACATATGGGGACAGGGCTTCTACTCCAGATACTTCCTTGTCCCAAAGAGAATTGGGGGCCTCAGGTCCATTCTAGACCTGAGAAACTTAAAAAAGTTTCTGGTGAGGGAGAAGTTCAAGATGCTCTCCTTTGGGACACTGTTGCCCTACCTCCACCAGGGAGATTGGCTGTGCACCTTGGATCTAAAGGATGCGTGCACCTACATCCTGATCCACCCCTCCCACAGGCAGTACCTGTGGTTCGTGGTGGAAGGAGGGCACTATCAGTACAAGGTAATCCCCTTTGGCCTGGCAGTGGTAGCCACCTACCTGTGCCTACAAGAGGCTTTTGTCTTCCCCTACCTGGACAACTGGCTCATCAGAGGCAGTACGACCACAGAGGTCAGTCAGGCTGCAGAGCGGGCAATCCTCCTTCTGAGGCACCCTGGGGTTCATCATCAACTATCCCAAATCTCACCTCTCACCAACCCGGAATATGGAGTTCATAGGGGTTCAGTTGGACAAGTTACAAGCCGAAGCAGTCATCCCAAGAGACAGGGCAGACCGTCTCAGGCAGCTGGCAGGAGAGGTACAGCACCGCCACTCAGTATCAGTGCGCCTCCTCCTCCACCTATTGGGCCATAAGGCCTCGACGGTCCACGTCACGCACTCAGCCCGCCTGCACATACAGACAGACCAATGTTGCATCTGCTCACAGTGGACATAAGCCACAGGCAGGCTGCAGGGCAGGGTCAGAGTTACCACCAGCTGGCGGAGTCCCTAAATTGGTGGCAAAACCTGCACCACCTCCTGGTGGTACTGCCCTTCCAGGCACCCATGTCGCAAAGGACACTGACCACAGATGCCTTCCTCCTGGGTTGTGGGAGCGTACTTTGGGGACCAGCACACACAGGGCAGTTGGTCTCAAGAAGAGTCACTCCTACAGATCAATCTCCTGGAGCTCAGGGCAATCTTCCTGGCCCTATGAGCATTCCGCCACCGCCTGTGGCACCAGTCTGTGTTGATCCAGACAGACAACCAAGTGGAATGTTTTATATCAATAAGCAGGGGGGCACAAGTCATACTCCCTCTGCCAGGAGGCGGTGGCACTTCTCTCCTTTGCAGCATGCAACACCATGTTTCTGTGAGTAGTATGACTCTCAGGCCAGAACAACTAACTAGCCGACAGGCTGAGCAGAGTCTTGCATCCACATGAGTGGTGCCTAGATTCCAGAGTAATTAAGCAGCTCTTCCACCTCTGCGGCAGGCCTGTGATGGACCTATTTGCCTCTCCAGACAACACGCAGCTATCCAATTTCTGCTCACATGAGCCGCACTCAGCGAGAGTGACGGCAGATGCCTTCCTGATCGCGTGGTCCAAGAGCCTACTCTGTATGTTCCCGCCAACTCCCCTGGCCGCTAGGACCCTCTTCAAGATGCAGAGTGAGAAGGTGTCTGTCATAATGATTGCCTGCAGGTGGCCCAGGCAGCCTTGGTTCCCCCTCCTGCTTTCCCTGTCTGTGGCACTCCCAATTCCTCTGGACTTCCTGTCTGAGGAGGAGTGCTCCCTCCTGCATCCCAATTTGGGGTCTCTGACTCTAACAGCATGGCTGCTGAAAGGGTAGCTCTGGCCCCTCTCAATCTTCCAGGAGAAATCAAGGATATCCTCCTGGCCTCCTGGGAACCCTCCATCAGAAGGGCATATGCCTCCAAGTGGAGAAGGTTCTCTGCCTGGTGCGCGGAGAGGGAGGAGAATCCCTTCTCCTGCCATGTGCAGTTAGTTCTCCAGTACTTCCTGCACCTGTCATACACTGGGTTGATGTCTAACTCACTGAAGGTATACTTGAGTGCCCTTGCTGCTCACCACCGACCAATTGAGGGAAACCCCTCTCAAACCAGCCCCTGGTCTCCAAGTTCCTCTGGGGCCTTCTGCTATCCAAGCCCCCTCTCTGCCTTCCGGTGGTGGAATGGTATCTCAATGTGGTACTCTTCCAGCTCACCAAACCGCCGTTCAAACCACTGGCCACTTGCCACCTGTGGTACCTCTCTTGGAAGGTGGTCTTTTTGTGACCCTTACTTCCGCTCGGAGAGTGAGCGAACTCCAGGCCCTGGTGGAAGATCCACCATATATGAGGTTCTATAAGAACAGGGTGGTGCTCTGCACACACCCCAAATTCCTCCCGAAGGTGTTGTCCCCTTTCCACCTCAAGTAGGAGGTGGTCCTCCCCACCTTCTTTCCACAGCCTCACGCAGGCAAGGAAGAACTAGTGCTCCATACACTAGATTGCAAGTGGGCCCTGTCCTTCTACTTACAGCGGACTTAGGCCCACCGTAAAGCTCCCCAGTTCTTCGTGTCTTATGACTCCAGCAGACTGGAGCTCCCTTGACCAAGCGAACTCTACCCACTTGGGTGGCAGACTGTATTGCCCTTGTCTATGAGCGAGCAGGCCACTCCCTTGAGCACTGGATCACAGCGCATTGCGTGAGGGCGATGGCCACATTGGTGGCCAACCTCCGCTCAGTGCTGGTGATGGAAATCTGCAAGTCCGCCACATGGTCTTCAATCCATACGTTCACAGCTCACTACTGCCTGGAGAGCAAGTCCTGCAGGGATAATGCCTTTGGCCAGGCAGTACTCTGTAATATTCTCAGGGTGTAGGCAACTCCTGCCCTTCTGTGTTCAGTCTACCGGAGTAATAGTGACGTTGGATGCTAGGGTCGTGCAGAGTCTCTCAGTGGGGACTCACCCCCTGCAACTCACAGCTGCTCAACTGGTCGCCATTGGTGCTGTCAGCAACCTGGAGCTAGGGAGTCCCATATGTGAGGACTGACTTCTTGCTTGTTCCTGGAGAAAGCGAAGTTGCTCACCTGTAAGAGGTGTTCTCCAGGGACAGCAAGAATCGGTCCTCACAACCCTCCCTTCTCCCCTGGAAGTTGCCTCCCTTCCTTGTTTTAGTTTTTACTACCATCCTAACTATGTCATCTGACTGAGTAAGATGGCACCCTTGGGCGGGAAGGGGACCCCGCGTGGTAGCATGTCCCAAAGGCTTTCTTTGAAAGCTGGGGAAATGCTCCACGCGCGCTCCATCAGCGCTGATGTCATCCATGTGAGGGCTGATTCCTGCTGTCTCTGGAGAATACCTGCTACAGGTGAGTAACTACGCTATCTGCACTACAGTTTGTACTGAAAAAATGAGGTTAAAAAATGTGTTTCCACTTTCACTTGTTCCCAAGTCTTGGTATCTTTAGGACTATGGTTTGCTTACAAAAATAAATCTCAGATTTATAATGATGCAAAGATATATCTCAGTTAATAATAATAAAAATAGTCTAGATGTGTTTCTTATTTTTCACCCTAACAAGTATGTGTGTGTGTATTTCACAAATTTAGTACTTTAAAGAAAGATCCTGATTGTTCTCGCTAGTAGATAACACATGTACACTAAAAAAACTTTTTTTTGAACTGCCTCTAATGTTTCGATTGATTTTTACGTTTTTTGGTGCGCTGAATCCAAATCTGGTAACCAATTTGCTCCATCACGTACAGATTTTTTGCTACATTGGGTTAGCAGTTTGAGGTGAACATTTCAGATTGAGTGCGATCGAGATAAAAGTTTCTTGGATGAATTCTTTATACTAATTGTTTAGTAGTTATTCAAATAAGAATAAAGAAATTGTAACAAGGCAGCACATAAGAATAGAGTAATGTCAACAAAACACACTGTGATGGTAGCAAAATTGTCTGCACTTAAAACAGCCACATACATGTGCACAAACATTGAGCATATAAGAGCGAGGTTAGACACAAAGCAAAGCAAAGAAATGTGCAAAAAATGTTGTACAGGTATGTATGTAAGAATAGAAAACGCAAACCGCACCATTGCAATACATGAAGACAAACACCCGATGGTGTGAAAATAAAATTCTAATAAATGAGATCCGATACTGTGGTAATAACTAGCAAATTTTTATTTCAAAGTTTAGTAAAAACACGATATTTGTCAACACAGTTTAGATTTTAAAGTCATTCTTGGGTCAATCAATCTCCTGGTGGGCCCGTTTCTTCTTCCCCCGAATGCTTCTCTTGGTGCGCTGCTTGGCGTATTTTTCATCTGGGGTTTCCCGCAGCAGCAACCAGCAGAAATCAGCCATCATAGTGGTGTTCCATCTTCCTTGGTACCTTCTTCTCTGCGTCCTTGATGTCCTGGTGAAACCTTTCACCTTGTTCTTCACTGTACGCCCCCAAGTTTTCGGGAAAGTAGTTCACATGGGAGTGCAAGAAATGGACTTTCAGGCTCATGTTACAGCCTTGTTCTTTGAAGGCATTGAGCATCCTGGCAACAATATCCTTATAGTTCTCATCCCGCCTGTTCCCCAAGAATTTGAGAACAACATCCTTGAAGGAATCCCAGGCTTCTTTTTCCTTCTCAGACATCGTTTCAGCGAATGCTCCATCTGAAATGAGTTTCCTTATATCAGGGCCAACAAACACTCCTTCCTTTAGCTTTGCTTCAGAAAGTCGGGGGAACTTTGAGCAAAGGTACCGAAAGCACTCACCATCTTTTGGAAGGGACTTGATGAATTGCTTAATGAGACCCAACAATGTGGAGAGGTGGTAATAGAATTTTATCACGAGGTACCAAGCTCTCATGAAGAACATTTTTCTCACCGGGTCTCAAATACTCCCGAATTGGCCAGTCTTTTTTCCCCCAGTGTAGGTCGCGGGCCCGGCTATCCCACAAGCAAAGGAAGCAGGGATATTTGGTGAAACCGGATTGCTGCCCTAATAGCATGGATAGAATTTTAAAGTCTCCACAAATCATCCACTTATGCTCATCATAACGAATCTTCTGAAGAATCAGGGCCAAATTCTCGTATTTTTCTTGGAGAATAACAGAGTGAGCAATAGGAACTGAAGCGAATGTGTTGCCATTATGAAGAAGAACACCTTTTATGCTGTCTTTTGACGAATCAATGAACAGCCGCCATTCAGCAGGATCATACTTGAGTTTAAACTTTTCCATCACTCCGTATATATCGTTGCAAAATACCAAATCTTCCTCTTTGCTGAAATACTTCAAAAATTGTGTCTCGCGGTTGCGGTACCAATAAAAAGTTGTTCCTGGTGACAATAGATTTTTCTGTTTAAGCCGAGAACCTAGCAGTTGGGCAGCATCTTTTGGGAGTCCTAAATCCCGGACTAAATCATTCAATTCAGCTTGAGAGAAAAGTTCAGGTTTCGGATCTGGTTCAGTTTCAAACTTGGAAGTACTGGACTCATCGGGAAAAGCCATCTGATGAGTCTCATCATGATCAGAACCGTCCACACAAATATGATCCAAAGATTTTGGTGGTTCAGGCACAGGTACTTCGTTGCTATGAGGCATAGGCCTAATTGCTGAGGGAAGGTTGGGGTAACTTATTACGTTCTTATTTTTTAAGTTGTATCCCTTCACAATGCAAGAGCAAAAATAGCAGTCACTGCTGTGGTCTCTTTGTTCACGCCACATCATAGGTATTCCGAAACGAAATGCTTGTTTTTTACCTTTCATCCATAAGCGTAGATTTATTTTTTATTTATTTATTTAACATTTTTTATATACTTACTATTCGTCATCAGTGCGGTTTACATTGAACAACAATATACCTGTCAATACATGACTGATCTAGGTTTACAGATAACAGGGAAGATAAACTGGGTGTGAACTGGGGATAACTATCTACATAATTATACAAATTAAATATGCATTGAATAGGTTACATTAAGATTTGATATTTGACAAGAATACAGTGTTTTCACATTTTGATCCTTTGTTCTGGATTGTTATTATGTGTAGGAGTTATCTGGGTGAGGCGGGAGTCGGTTCTATTGTGTGTATGGTAGCCTGAAGTGCAAAGTGAATAAATAGTGCTTGATGGACTTTCTAAATTGTGTGATATCCCTGATTGATCTGATGTTTGGAGGTAGCTTGTTCCAGCACTTGGGAGCATAGGACACAAAAGCTCTGTTAGTAGTTTGTTGTGTCCATTTTGTGGAGATACTAGGAGTAACTAGTGTGTTTTCAGCTACTAGTCTCCTGGGTCTGTTGTTTGGTGTGTGGGTGATGAGATTTGAGATCGATGCAGGAGATAATTTGTTAATAGCCTTGAATGTGATGAGGAGGATTTTGTATATTATTCTGCAGTTTATCGGGAGCCAGTGCAGATCGATCAGTATTGGTGTTATATGATCTCTTATAGAAGCTCCAGATAAGATGCGGGCTGCCGCGTTCATCGCCAGTTGCAGTGGATTTCGTGTATTCTTGGGGAGGCCATGAAGGATGATATTCGCATAGTCGAAATGCGGTGTGACTATTGCTTGGAAAACTGTACGGAAGTCCTTGGTCTCCATCATTGGTTTCAGGTGGCGCAGTGTTTTTAGTTTGTAGTAAATTGACCTTACTGCGTTCTTTATGTGCTCTTTAAGATTGAGTTGTTGATCGAGTATCACACCGAGGTACTTTATGGAGGCCTTAATTGGGAGTTCTGCATCTCTTACTGTGAGGGTGGTAGGCGGAGAAAATTGCTTGTTTCTTGTGGCTATGAGTACTTCGGTTTTCTTGAAGTTTATTCTCATGTTCTGATTGAGAAGCCAGTCGGTTATTGCATTGAAGCAGTTGATTAGTGGAGAGTAGTCAGGATTTGATATGTTGATCGGTGTGAATATTAGCACGTCATCTGCATATAATAGACAAGATATACCGAAATCTCTGGTGATTTGGCAGATTGGCTGCATGTATATATTGAAAAGCAGCGCAGATAGAGATGAGCCTTGAGGTACTCCCTGTTTCTGCTTGAAGGGTTCGGATGTAATGTTGCCTGTACGGACCTGTTGCCAGCGCTCATCTAAGTAAGATTTGCACCAGTTCCAGGCTTGGTTACGGATGCCTTTTTCGTGAAGTCTAGCTAGCATAATCTTATGGTCGACAGAGTCGAATGCCGCTGATATGTCCAGAAAAATCATTGCAATGGCCATGTGAATGTTGTCAATCCCACAAATGAGTTTGTTAAGTAGTGAAGTCATGAGTGTTTCTGTTCCGTGAGCTTCTCGGAATCCGTGTTGGCATGGGTCCAACGGTGCTGCTGTGTCAATGTGGTGTTGGATCTGCCTCTGAGTTTCCTTTTCAAGTATCTTGGCTAGGTAGGGAATGCTGGAGATTGGGCGGTAGGACCAATGTTCCCTCTAATTTTCTGTGGGCTGTGTGCACATAAAATATCAGCTGTGTGCAGCTTTTGAAGGAAGGTTACATTTTTGTGCACCACATAACGACACTCGGAGTTATATACTTTAAAATTTGACTACACATCAGAATACAGTATGTACACCACATTGATTTTAATCAAATTAAATGAAAATAGACGATTACTAAATGAAGCGGGAAATTTCTAGTAATTACAATCATAACTTTTAAATTTCAAGACGTCTGTGTTGTTTTCTATCAGAATCAGAGCTGTAATTTTTGTGCGCTCTGTTGTAAAGTATGTGCGCTCGCTTGGCGAGGTGTGTGCGCGCGCACACGCGCACAGCTTAGAGGGAACAGTGGGTAGGACTCTTCCTTCGTTGGGTCCATCTGGTTGTTTTTTAGCAGAGGGCGAATTGATGTTTGTTTAAGGGCGGTGGGGAAGCTCCCAGTTAGATAGGAGATATTTGCGATCTTAGCTATGTAAGGACTAAGCTCGGTACGTAAGGTTTTGATCCAGTGTGCTGGACATGGGTCATTTGGTGCCGTGGTGGTGTTTATGGTAGCGATAATTTCTTCGATGGTTTTTCTTGATGGTGGTGAGAATTTATCGAGTGATGCTTGAGCTTGCGGGAGTTGGATTAGTATTTGTGATGGCGTTGTGTTCGCCTTGACCATTTTGGCTTGTATGAAATTAGCATATAGTTGTGGTTGTATGGATTCTTGATGCGGTGGCGATGGATCTTTGGTTAATGTTTTTACTAGATTGAAGAGATCACGTGGTCTGTTCAGTTTTTTGCTGAGAAGATTGGAGTGGAATTCTTTCCTTGTAGTCCAAGTTAGTTCACGATGCTTTTTGAGGTGTGTAAGGTATTCTTCTTGAACCTGGCTGTTGTGGGTATGTCTCCATTTTCTTTCTAACTTCCTCAGTTGGAGTAGCGATGTACGTAGTTCTGGAGAGAACCAAGGGGCATCCTGTTTTTTATTGGAGCGTTTCCTGGGTGGAAGCTTCTTGTTCCTGCTTGGTTGATGGGCATACTGATAGAGAGTGTTGTTCCAGTTAGAGATCAACTCGTTCAGTTAGATCTTCCTCACATGTCTTGCACACTTTGTGAGGAGCCCACGGTTTGTCTTGATCGCCTAACTTCAAACCGAAATAGGCGAAATATACTTTTTTAATAAATGCAGAAATGTTCCTCTGCCGCTTTTTCACGGTATATTCCCCACAAATAAAACAAAAACTGTCCGGAGAGTTGACGCAACCTCTGGCTCTGTGAGCCATCACAAATACACAGCACTGCAAACTACAACTGTAGTGAACCACTTTGGAATAAAGCTGGATTACGACTGAGCAAACAAAAGGTAATAATGAACTTGCAAGAAACTGAAATTTGACAGGAACGTTCATGTCGCAACCACCGTGTTTGAGCGAGCGAGCGAGCGAACGAGGCGAGGCGAACAGGAAAGAACATGCGCCAGCGCGAGTACTGGATTTAGCCCCCCGCCTCCCAATTGTCCTGTTAATGTATAAAATGAATACAAAACACTCTAAAATATCATGAGGGAGTGTTTCTAGTTAGTTAACCATTACAACCTCTATTTTGGGCCAAGAAAATAAACTGCAGTCGGCTAAAAAGAAATTATGTGAACATTCCTTATATGGGTAAGAAATCTAATTTTGCAAGAAAACGTGATGTGATGGAACATTTTGGCTCTTTTTCCTGGATTCAGCACCCCAAAATCTATAGGAATCAGTTGCAAAACTGGAGGCAGTTTTTTGGTAGTGTACCTGTGTAATCTAACAAGGCATTTCTGGCATCTGATCTGCATGACCTTTCTTAAACGGCAGTGGGAGCAGACTAAATGATATTGTAATTCCTGTTGAATTGTAGTTTGGAAAACTGAAAGAGAGAGCAATAAAGCACCCCTAGACCATGCTCCTTTGGAATGAGTTGCAGATAGGATCTGAATTTGAATCCAATGAGTCCTTCTGGGCTGTAGGTCACTTTTCCAATCACAAGATCAAATTGTCCTGTAATCACCCGGTATGTGATTATAGTATCGCTGATGTCCACTGCAAATTACCTTTTTCAACTTAACGTGTTCATCATTACCAACTTGTGCCTACAGGTATCCAATGGAACCAACTCCCAGAGATGGTTGGACAGCCATTTCTTTAATATTGGAATTTTACCACAGACCCCTGGGGCTCCAAGACTCTCTCCTGGATCCTCCCTTCACATGACGGTAAGTAAGCTGGGAACAAGACTGTTCTTTCTCATTTGAGTTGTGTTCAGTGTATGGCACTCTCTCAGTTAAGAAGAAAAATCTCTTGTTCCACTATTATCAGAATAATCTCTGCTGATCAGTGCAAAAAAGAGCAAAAGACATTAAACACGTTGCCTTGTGTGAAAGAAGCAAATAGATATTAGATAGGATTTCCCAGATTAATGAGCATAACAGAGACCTTTTTGTGCATTTTTGGAGAATATTTTTGGTTAATTTTTTTTGCATTCTGTTTTGTAGGCACTGGAAGATCGTTTGACAGTCATTAACCCAGATGATCTCTCCTTTGTTGATGATGAAAGTTCCAGTGATAAAGTTGTGTTCAACGTCACCGTACCTCTGCAGTCAATTCAAGGCAAGCGATGCAATCAGGTGGTGGGGTTTCTGCAAATTGCCGCAGCTTTTCTTTGACGGCTTACTCTTAAGAGCATGTCAAATTACTGTTCAGTGACTGACTGCTGTAGCTGCCAGATATTATCTGGTCACAAAATAGATATCTGACTTCTTCACCTTGGCTTCTGTTCTATAAAATTCCCCTATAAATGGCTGAGAATCTGGAGATATTCCGTGGAGATACGCATAGCACACATTTGGTTTGTTAATGCAGCTTAACAAATTTTGTGCGTAGAAAATCAAATTAATACACGTAAAAAGCTCTAATGTGCTTTTAAAATGTTTATTTGCATGATCGTATGATATAAACTGAAAAATATGTCAAACAAATCAAGAAACAATAAGCAAATGAACTGAAAAGGAACCAAAAATGTTTTCCTTGTGCACATCCTTACTATCCAGCTCACATCATCTTTTTATGCCATACTGCCAAAAAAAAAGACATTCATACCAAGTTAGAGTATATTTGATTCCATCCTAGAGGATAATGTTTTGCATACTGTTCAGTTTCTCAAAGTGCAGACCTTTTTCTAATCTATTGGTTCACGACCCTTCCTGGGGTGCCCCTGGGGTGCCTTTTAATCAGCCTGCTTTTCAGGATATCTACAGTGAATATGCAGGAGACAGATTTGTATGTGCTGCATGCATTGCGTGCAACTCTATCTCATGCATATTTATTGCAGATGTCCATAAAATCCAACTAGCTGGGGTCACCCAAGGCAGACTTAAAAATGACTGGGCTAGCCTTTCGGGCTTTGTTACAAACTGAATTGCAGCATCAGTCTCATTCGTTGAAAAGAAAGTTGTCATAATAGATGGTTGGTGTTCATAATTTTGATTTGATTGTTTTATTTTAATATTTGTTTGCCTATAGTTTAATTTAGAGGATTATTTTAGAAATGTTGGGGTTGATGCGGAAAGATGGCATTGAAATCTCATGCTATTAGCCGTGCACATGATTTTGTAGCGCACGAGTACCGCAGAAGTTATATGTCGACATGCAGCACAGGAAGAACATGCAAATGAGGTATGTGCAAAATGTCAGCGTCAAATGAGGAGGGTAGGATGATGAATGCGCAAATGAAAGACTCGCTACCAGCAGTGCTACACACATGCACATAGATTTCATGTGCCAACGGCAGCACAGTGATCTCCTCTCTCCTCCCCTCTCCTGCATTTCCCAGGTCTCCGTTGCTCAGTTTTCTTTCATTTTCCCCATTTCTTTCATGTGCAGCTCTGGCCCACGCCAGGGCTAAGAAGCAAAAGACATTTCCATTTCCTTCTACATGCCAGACGTTTCTCCTCTGCGTACAAGCTCCATGCCAAAGATTTTTCACAATGAAGGAATGACCGTCCACTGGCACACATGCCACAACTGTCTCTTCCTACATGCGCCAGAATTTTACATCCCCTCCAATGAGACATTAGAACAACGGCGCTACTGAGCTCTGCAAGCCGCCTTCTGATCCTCTGCGCTTTTCTTTCTCATCAGCCAATGACTTCATTAGCATCTCATTTCACTATGTACAGTTTATTTGGGTATCATTTTAATATGCATAGCGCTGTTGTGTGCATACCGCTTTCTGCGCAGACAATGCACGTGCCAATCCTTTCTCCACATCACTTGCTGACAGTAGTTGTGCGTAGATGTTGCGTTACCTGCATGCAAAGGGCGCGCTAGCATTTCTGCATCAGCCTTATTTACAATTTCCACTTGTAAAATCTGGCGTTTGCGCAGGGAAATGATATCCATGTTTAAATGGTGATTTTAGAAAGGTCAAAAGTTACATGTGGATGTTCATAATACTTAGAAATTGCAAGGGGGTATTTTGGAAGCATGGTTAGGGTATGACCTGGGCTGGTCAGAGATTTCTGCATGTATTCCCCATGTCATATAGGGAATATATGTGTATGACCAAAATTGTCCATGCCAGGATTTACAGCTGCTCCATAGCATGCATAGGTTTTGAAAAAGTGCTTGTCATTGATCTTTTGTGTTAAAAATTAAAGTTATTTTACATAGATCAATGAGATCTCCTACTTTAAAGCATTTTGAATTGTATTTTTATTCTTTAGAACTCCATAGAAGTTGTAAAGAATTATATAACAGGGCTTGACAATGTCTGTATATTTTGCCTGGGGCCAAAATAGTTCCAAAGATTTAACAGAATGGGATGGAACTTTGCATATGAAAAAAACAGGTAGAAGGGCACTTTGAATTAGAAAATGGGCCAAATTGGAGTGCGGGGGGGGGGGGGGGGTTCCAAAGAAATTAGCCCCCCCCCCCCAAAATTAATCCAATGTATTTCTGTGGGAAAAGGAGTTACAGCTTCTGAAGCATAGAAACATACATACAATGAAACATAGCATTTATGGAATTGCTCTTTTCAAACTCCTCCCCCTGCTCTTTATACCCCACAACCTCTGTCCCAAATTGCCCCACCACCAAAAACTGCCTTACACCCACAATTGCCCATCACCTTGCACACTGTCCGTACATGAACACCATACACACACCAACATCACGAACACAGACACACACAAATACCAAAGACACACACACACATGCAATCACCAAAGACGCACACACACGAACACCATACACAAACACATTAAAACCACACATACGCAAATACAGAAACACCACACACACACACATATATAAATACATGAACACCATACACACAAATACACAAACATATAAACACCGTAACTGCCCCATTGCCCTCAAAATTGCTCCACCCCAACCTGCAAACTGCCTCATCCCCAAAAACTATACCTCTGCCATCATCCCACTATGCTGCAAACTTCCCCACCCCAAAAAATACTTCCCACAATTGCCCCCACCCACCTGACAAACTGGAGTAACTGAAAAAGTAAGGACAAGATGACTTGCATTCGGAAGATATAAGGTAATTCCAAGGAGAACAAAGATTATTTGGAAAGGGAAACAAAGATGGTAGTCAGAACTGCAAAAGCATAAATGCAGGAATAACAATTAAAGCAGCAAGAAACCTTGAGAACTTTTTTTATTAGGTTGTGTTTGTGAAAGGAGGACAAACAGGAGCAGGGTAGTAAGAATGAAAAATGAAATGGAGGGCTGCGTGGAGGATGACAGAAAAAATTGCATTCTGTTCAAATACTGGTGAAGGGGTTGAAGGACTGTTACTAGAAGGCAAGAGTACATATCATAGATATCATTTCACTTAATGAAGAGAGGGTTTGCATGGAATTAGAAAAATAAAGTGGACAAGGCAGTGGGATCATGTTTTATGAGGGAGCATAGGGAAGTTTGACACTGGAGTTCTGTCTTTCTTTGGAGACCAGAGGAATTCCAAAGGACTGGCGATGGGGAGATGTTTTCTTTCTTCATCAAAGGAAGAGGAGGAGGCTGGTAATAACAGATTTGTCAGTTTGAGGCAATGTCCTGTTGTGGATAAGGAACTTGTTAAAAGAGAGAAAGCAGATTAGGGCTAATTGGCTGATTTTCTTAAAGGAGGAAGGTGAATAGTGGAGTGCTTCGGGAATCTGTACTGGGACTGGCACTTTTAGCATACTTTAAAAATGATATGGAAGTGGGAACAATGAACAAGATAATTAAATTTTCAGATGACACCAAATTATTCATTTGTTAAATCACATGTAGACGGTGATAAATTGCAGAGGACTGTGTAAGACTGGGAGACTGGACATATAAATGGCAAATGAAATTTAATGAGGACAAATGCAAAGTAATATATGTGGAGGCTGATTCAGATGTCTGCACGTCCGGGCCGTCCAAACATGCAGAAAATGTACAGCGTCTATTTGGACCTGATTCTGCAACCACAGGAGCAATATATTCCCATGGTTGCAGAACCAGGGCACTTGGATGGCCCAGTGTTCACAGCATTCTGAGCTGGCATACATCCCATCGCCATGGCACCAGCACGTCCATCCTGAGAGCTCCAATGCTGCCCACATCAACATACCTCTTCTCCACTGCCCGACCCTTAGCGGGGGCAGCCAGGACTGGAATCGGGTGGCAGGAGATCTCCCATGGCATCCCCGTTGTGTTGGGGGGGCAGTATGCTCCGATCGCACCGGCGCCCTGGACTTATTCCACCTTCAAGGGATGACCTAAATGCCCTCTGTACATCTGGCCACTTTGGCCCGCCCTCGCTCTGCACCTTCTCTGCCTCCGGCCCACCCCCTCCCGCCCCATCCAGTGCTCCCCGCACAAAGTCTCTTTACTTGCGTGGAGCCAACAGATCAGAATATGGTCCCAGCGAATAGCGGGAGTTGAATATCAAAGCCGGACATACATCCCCACTATTAGGGAATTAGAATGTACCCCACAGGGAAAAATAACCCAGTTATAGCTACACAGTGCTAGGCTACACATTAGGAGACAGCACTCAGAAAAGGATCCAGGAGTTATCGTGGAAATCTTCTGCTCGGTGTGTAGTGATTGCAAAAAAAAACAAACAGAAAGTTGGAATTATGTATTAGGAAAGGAATAGAGAAGAATCCAATGTCTTAATACCTCTGTATTGTTCCATGGTATGAACACACCTTGTGAATTCTGCGTACATCTCAAAATAGATATAGCAGAATTAGAAAAGATTCAGAGAAGGGTGACCAAAATATTAATGGAGATGGAATGTGTCCTCTATGAGGAAGGGATAAAAGAGGCTAGGCTCTTCAGCTTGGAGAAGAAATCACTGAGAGGAGATATGATAGAAGTCTATAAATAATGAGTGGAGTGGAATGGGTAAGGGCAAAACAATTGTTTACTCTTTCAGAAAGTACAAAGACTAGGGGGCATGCCATGAAGTTACAAAGCAGTGCACGACAGTCTAGGGAGAATTATTTAATTACTAGAATGATAGCCACGAGAGGGAGAAATTTTCAACTTTGCAAATCTTGGGGAATATGTATTAACCCGTGGGATTTTCTGCGAGTTAGTGGCCTCTTTTCTGTGAAAATTTGCTAGGAATGGAAATAAGCTCTGTAGCGAACTTTCAGGAGAAAGTTGAATGTACAAGGTAACATCACTCCACTGAAGTGTCGTTAACGGTTGTGTGAAAGTGAACATTCAAAGATATCTTCATACATCATTTTTCTCTAAATAATTGCCCTGCTTTCCTTGCATCACAGCATCTCATCACTTCAGAATTTCAGTAAGCTTTGGTGCACACAGATTGCACGCAAAAGTCTGCTATTTACAGATTTTTTTCAGTATATAGGGCTTTACACATTACAGGGGATGTTTACTAAAGTGTGCTAAACATTTAGCATGGGTGTTACTGCTCACTCACTGTTTGCATGGCTGTGCATTAATGGTTACCGTACGGTAAAAACACTGCCATGGTAATAAAAAAAAACACGCTAAGTGCTTAGCGTGAGTTTGGGTAGGTCCTCTCTTATCTCTCCCTACACCCCTCCTCAGGAACTCCGCTCTTCTGGCAGATTCCTTCTGTCTCTGCCCTTCTCTTCCACTGCCAACTCCAGACTTTGGTATTTCTACCTTGCTGCTCCTTATGCCTGGAACAAATTTCCAGAGTCAGTACATCAGGCTCCATCTGTGACCCTGTTCAAATCCAGGCTAAAAACTAACTTCTTTGAGACTGCTTTTGGATCCTGATTATCCTAGTCCCCACTTGTATTGTCTGTTTTGATTAGACTGTAAGTTCTTATGAGCAGGGACTGTCTCTTGCATTTCTGTGTATAGCGCTGTGTATGCCATGTAGTGCTGCACAAATGATTAGTAGTAGTAGTAGTAGGGTTTGGGACAGAGAAAGTGAAAAAGCCCATGGACATGGGCTTCCTGAACTTTGTCAAGGTCATGTCTAAGGCCCTGACATTCCCGACCAAATCGGAGGAAGACCCTCGAGTGGATGAGTCCTCCTGCGAGCAGTGTACCTTCCAGGTTAGGACAACCTGCTGGCTGACAGACTCAGCAGAGTTCTCCAGTCACTTGAGTGGCAGCTGGATCCCCGGGTAGCCAGTTGGCTTTTCCGGCTCTGAGAGGAACCCGTTATGGACCTGTTCGCCAGCCCGGACAACTTTCAGTTGCCCCACTTCTGCTCCCGGCAGGTCAGCCCCCTCCAGGGTGGCAGCAGACGCATTCCTAGTCTCATGGTCGGAAGGCCTCATGTATGCCTTCTCTCTGATGCCGCTGATTGCAAAGACCTTGTTCAGGACCCTCCGCAACAGGGCCTCGCTCATCTTGATAGCACCTCGGTGGCCCAGGCAACCATGGTTCCCACTACTTCTACAGTTGACGGTGGAGGCCCACATCCCCTTGGGGACCGCCACGGGATTCCTATCTCAGGAGGGGGGTCTCTCTTCTGCACCCCAACCTGGGGTCCCTGTCGCTGCTGAGAGGGTGACTCTGGCCCCTTTCAACCTTCCAGTTGAGGTGGAGGACATTCTGCTGGCCTCTCGCAAGGCCTCCACCAGGAAGGCTTATGCCCTCAAATGGTGCAGGTTTTCTGTATGGTGCACCGAACACGGGGCTAATCCTTTCTCCTCCCCAGTGGCTTTGATGTTACAGTATCTTCTCCACCTCTCTCAGTCCGGGCTCAAGTCTAACTCTGTCCAAGTGCACCTGAGTACCCTGGCAGCGCACCACCATCCGGTGGATGGCAAGGCCCTCTTGGTCCAACTGTTGGTGATGCGCTTCTTTTGGGGCCTGCTCTTATTGAAGCCCCCAGTTCACCCTCAGGCAACCAAATGGGACCTCAACATGGTGTTGGGGCAGCTCACTCGCCCACCCTTCAAGCCTCTAGATATCTGCCACTTTTGCTACCTCCCTTGGAAGGTGGCTTTCCTGGTTGCGCTCACCTCCGCTCGCAGAGTTAGTGAGCTTCAGGCCCTAGTGGCAGAGGTGCCTTATACCAGGTTCTACAAGAACAGAATGCTGCTTTGCATGCACCCCAAATTCCTGAAGAAGGTAGTGTCACCCTTCCATCTCAACAAGGAAGTGGTGCTCCCTACCTTTTTTCCAATACCTCATCCCAGTCGGGCGAAGATGGTCCTTCATACCTTAGACTGTAAGAGGGCCTTGTCCTATATCCAACGCACTCAGGGCCACCGCAAAGCTTCTCAGTTTTTCATCTCCTACGAACCCAGTAGGCTGGGGAGAGGCGGTGTCCAAGCGTACCCTGTCCACATGGGTGGCGGACTGTATCGACCTCGCTTATGAGCAGGTGAGGCTCCCACTGGAAGGTTGCATCATGGCGCACCATGTCAGTGCCATGGCGGCCTCGGTGGCAAACTTGTGCGCTGTCCCGATGGTGGACATCTACCGGGCTGCCACCTGGTCTTCAGTCCATACCTTCGCAGCCCATTACTGCCCGGAAAGAGTCCCGACGGGACAGTGCCTTTGGCCAGGCTGTGCTCCATAACCTTTTTGGGGTTTAGGCAACTCCTACCCTCCGACCCTTCTGTGTTCAGGCTACCGGAGTGCTGGTTCATTGGACACAGGGGTCTTACTGTCGTCTATGTACACGAGCGAATTGCTGCTGCTTGCGGCTCCCCATGAGGGAGCCCCCTTTTTTCTATGGGCTTTCAGTAGTCTGTAGCTGGGGAGTCCCATTTGTAAGGACTGACTTCCTGCTTGTTCCCAGAGAAAGCGTAGTTACTCACCTGTAACAGGTGTTCTCTGGGGACAGCAGGAATCGGTCCTCAGAACCCTTCCTCCTCCCCTTGGAGTTGCTCCTTTACCATCTTTTATTTTTGCCATCTGTTAGCTATGACTGAGCAAGATGGCACTCTTGGGTGGGAAGGGGACCACGCATGCGTGGTGGCATCTCCCAAAGGCTTTCTTTGAAAGTTGAGGGGATGCTTCCATGAGGGCTCCATCGGTACCGATGTCACCCATATGTGAGGACTGATTCCCACTGTCCCAAGAGAACACCTGTTACAGGTGAGTAACTACACTTTCAACTCCTTCCCACTGGCCCTTCTGTCCATCCGGGTTACCAAAAAAGTCATCCTGATGTTGATGTCTGCTGTGGACGTTGAATCAGCTGTGTCCTGAAGACGGATCTCACACATTGTTTTTCCAGTTCTTCTTGCCCCGGTCAGGCTGTTTTACATGTTTGGTAGCCTGTAGCTTGGTATTCCCATACGCGAGGACTTCTTCCTGCTTGTTCACAGAGAAAACGGATAGCAGCCGTTCTCTGTGAACAGCAGGAATAAGTCCTCACAACCCTCCCACCTCCCCATGGAGTTGTTTTGGCTACTAACTTTTGTGCTATATTGAGGATAAGATGTTGCCACAGGGGTAGGTAGGCAGGCTTGCATGCGCGATGGGGGATCCCAAAAGCTTCTGGTGAAAGCTAGGGAGCGTTTCCATGTGGGGCTCCATTAGGGGACGTAACCCATACATGAAGACGTATTCCTGTAGTTCACGGAGAACACCTGCTACAGGTGAGTAACTGCGGTTTAATATTTGGAAGCTAGAAGGATTGCTAATATGTCTGGACATTTTTCAGGGTTTAAAACCTCTTCTCTAATCCTTCCCCCCCCCCCCCTCACCATGTGTGAGTGAGTCTGCTCTGCCTGCTTCCAGTGTAAGTAGCAGAAGCGTGTCCGGGTAGGATCAAGCCAACAGGAAGGCTGTGGGGGTGGAGCAATGGCAAAGCCAGCCCATTGAGTAGATGAGCTAGGCAGCTGCCTAGGGTGGCAGGCCCAAGTTGGTGTCAGTGGTACACATAGGTGGCCATGCTGCCCCCCAGCTGCCGCCGTTTCAATTTGGGGGGGAGGCAGGCAGCAGCAGTATTTCCAAAAGTGGCAGAAAAAGCCACCACTTTTGGAAATACTGTTGTTGCCTGCTTCTCCCGCCCGAAATGAAATCGGCAGCAGCTGGGGGGGGGGGGGGGCAGCAGCAGAGGCAGCTGGGGGAAAGTGGCATCAACTTGGGGGGGGGTGGCGAGGCTGGGATTTCTGCCTAGAGTGGCAGAAACCCTTGGGCCGGCCCTGAGCACTGGAATGCTACTCTAGTTACATGAGCTGGAGGACGTTTCTGTGGTATACAAGTGAAGTGTCTGTATGGGAGATGGAAAATAAATGAAGCCTTCACTCCCCACACCACCAAAAAAAAATATGTTCTCAATGCATCTCTGTAGAAAAGCTGTTTCATCAGCTGCAGCATACAAACACTGGTCCACTTGTTTCTGTTTCATAGCAGTATTGTGTTCTCTTGCAGCATATTCACAATCGTGTGTATCAAACCACACCTTTATCAATTGAATGAATATGACTATAGCATAGTTTCTCTAGACCCCTGATGCAGACCTAATGGCTGTAACTTGACCAAGTCAAGTTTATTACATTGAATTGTTGGGGCGCCTACATTGAATTGTTTGAGATAAAATTGTTTTTTGGCAACGTCCGTTTGTGTGGCTGTGTTTTCCTCCGCTTCTTGCGGACTTGCTTTACGACTGCGGAGCTCTTCCTCTTCTCTTCTTTTCTCTTCTCATAATTAAAAACAAAACGGATGTGCAGCCACTGCGGAGCTTTCTGGCATGCACTATTGATGCTCTGCTGCTGTGTCCCGTCCCCAAAAGGAAGCTATGCTAGAGGGAGCGGGACACAGCGGCAGGTCAGAAGGTTCCTCAGCGGCTGCGCACCTGTTTTGCTTTGTTTTTTATTATTTCTGTCACAGTTGTGGTTGCTGAATGTGGGGATAGGGAAGAGAGAAAGGGGATATGGTGGATCAGTGGGGGATAGGGAAGAGAGGAGGAGGTGCAGGATGGGGAGTAGAGAAGAGAGATGGGGAAATGCTGGATCATAGAGGGTAGAGGAAGACAGAGGGTGTGCTGAACACAAGGAAGGGGAGGGGGAAATAAGGAGACAGTGCGGATATACTGGATTGAAGGGGTAAGAAACAAAGGTGGTAGTGGCAGATGGTAAGTTGGGAGGTGGGGGAAGCATGTTAGAAAGGCCTGATGCTTGGGGATGACATAAGTAGAGCTGCCAACCAACCGGTTTTAGGCCATCTGGCCAGTTTTAGGAGCTGGAGGCCGGTGACTGGCAAGACTGTAAAATCAGCCAATGAAGGATGGGTTTTCTGCTGACCACCAGCATCAGTTTAGCTCCCTCTTCCCCCCTCAACGCTTCTTGCCGGCCTGCCCTCATCCCACTGACACTTTTGCCTGTTCTGTTGGCATTGATGGTGGTGCCAGCAGACCTCCAATTTAAAAAAATAGGGATCTTTATGACTCTGCACTTGCAAGGCTGGTCTGGTCCTTCCCTCCTCTGATGTATGCTCGCGTCAGAGGAGGCGGGACCAGACCATCCTTCCAAGCATGGAGTTGTAAAAATCTGCTGCTTTTTTTTTTATTGGAGGTCCACTGCCACTGCGAACAGAACAGGAAAAGTGTCGGCGAGGCAAGGGCAGGCAGCGTGGGAGGGGAAGCCAGCAGGATCTGGATATGAGGTAGGGTGAGAAGATGCTGAACATGAGGGTATAGGGACAGAAGGGTAGGCTGGGCATCGGGGGATGGGACAGAAGGGTTATGCTGGACATGGGGGTAGAGGCAGGGCTGGATTTACCTATACGCCATGTACGCCATGGCGTAGGGCCCACAACTGGCAGGGGCCCACAAAAAAAGAACAAGTTAATTTTTTTTTAAATAAAATTTTTAAAAAACCTGCTGGCTGCCGCCGCGGGGCCCCCTCTGCTGCCGCGGCAGCACCGACTGACCCGCGGGGGCCCCCTCTACAAGCTGAAGCCGTCGGTTCGTTCCTTCCTCCCTCCCTCCCTCCCTCCATGCAGGGTGCAGGCTGTAGGCTGTGAGAGACACGAAAGGAGAGTGTCTCCTCGCGTCTCTGTTAAGCCCGCAGGGGCTGATGGGAAATTTCCCATCAGCCCCTGCGGGCATAACAGAGACGCGAGGGAGACACTCTTCCTTCGCGCCTCTCACAGCGTGCACGGAGGGAGGGAGGGATCGACGGACCGACGGAGTCAGTTTGTAGAGGGGGCCCCCGCGGGTCAGTCCATGCTGCCGCGGCAGCAGAGGGGGCCCCGCGGCGGCAGCCAGCAGGTTTTTTTTTAAAATTAAATTTTACTTTAGGCCTGACGGCGGGGGGGGGGTAGGACTGGTAATGGGCTAGTGGGGGGGCTGGGGCTGGAAATGGGCTGGGGGGGTTAAGGCTAGAGGTGGGCTGATGGGGTTAAGACTGGTAATGGACTGTGGGCTGTTGGGGGGTTTAGAACTGGTAATGGGCTTTTGGGGGGGGTTAAGACTGGTAATGGGCTGTGGGCTGATGGGGGTTGTCTGGTAATGGGCTATGGGGGGGCTAGGACTGGAAATGGGCTGGGGGGGTTAAAACTGGAGGTGGGCTGATGGGGTTAGGACTGGTAATGGGCTGTGGGCTGATGGGGGGGGGTTAGGACTGGCAATGGGCTATGGGGGGCTGACTGGAAATGGGTTGATGGGGTTAGGACTGGAAGTGGGCTGATGGGGGGTTAGGACTGGTAATGGGTATAGGGGGGCTTAAACTGAAAATGGGGTGATGGGGGGTTAGGACTGTAAGTGGGTTGATGGAGGGCTAGGACTGGTATTGGGTTGGGGGGTTGCTAGGACTGGAAATGGGCTGATGGGTGGCTAGGACTGGAAATGGGCTGATGCAGGGACTAGAAGGGAATGGATGCTGGGTGGGGCTGGAACTAGAAGGGAGCTGATGTTGGGGGAGTATTAGAATGGGATGGGGCTGGAAGAGTAAAATGGAGAAGGGAAAAATATTTTGTGTGGGAGGGATAAAAAATCTACAATTGGCCGGGTATTGGGAGAGTAAGTGGGGATTGAGGATGGAGGGGTAAAATTTGAGTGGATGAAATAGGAATGAGGAAAGAGCAAAAGGAGAAAGATTAGCATGTTAAAGCAGATGTAGAGAGAGAATGGAAAAAAATCTAGAAGAGAGAAGAAAGGACAAATGGACAGCAGACGATGGAGAGTTAGCAGAAGACACGAAGAAACCAGAAGAAAGTGGCTGGAGCAATTGTAGCTGAAAAAAATGCATAAAAGGTAGAAAAATATCTCTTTATTTTGAATTTATTAATTGGAATATGTCAGCTCTGGTAAATGTGCATCATTAACGTCTGCGCTTTGTTTAGTACAAGAGCAAATTAATGTATAGTTTTATTTCTACAGTGTTGTACATTCCAAGTTTGGCTTTTGGGATTCCCAGTTTAATTATTGTCTTCCTGTTTCTAAATTGTGATTACTTGTTTGGTGATGGTCTATGTTCTGCATGTGTAACTGAGCTGAGGTGTTCTGTTTATATAATTCCTATTTGACATTGCCACTTGTTCTCTTTCCCCAGTAGGTCATGTATTGTTGTTCTCTGAAATGTATTGGTTTAATATTTGCAGTGTTGCCTTTTGATTGGTAGAGTATGGTGCTTTGTGAGTCCTGGTAGTGCTGTTAGGATACGGCGGGTTTACTGTGGGTTCTAAATGGGCAGTGTTTGTAGTAGTTCCTAATGTGTCTGGCAGTTGGCACTGGATTATAGTAATGTAGAAATCTTTTAGTCTTTCTTTATCCATACACTCATTAAGAGGCACGTTTACTAAAAGTTTGTATATGGTAACATTATGCAAATGAGGCCCCTTATGCAAATGAGGCCTCGCACCCCCCTTGGGCCGCCCCTGCTGGGGGCCCACAATTTTTGTTGGCGTAGGGCCTCACTCAAGGTAAATCCGGCCCTGGGTAGAGGTACACATGAGAAGATGCTGGACATGGGGGGAGGAAGAAGGGACAAAGTGGGGAGATGTTGGACATGGAGGATAGAGAGACAGACATAAGATGGTGGACCTGGAGGCAGGGAAGCAGGACAAGGAGAGGTGTTGACACTGGACATGGGGAGAAAGGAGGAGAGTTAGTGAAAGAGGCTGGGGAAGGAGACAGCTGGGAAATGGAAGGGAAAGAGATGGAAAGCTAGATAAAGGACAGAAAAAAATGAACTGGAGGAGTGGTTGGTAAGAAGGAGTAAAATGTGGATACAGAAGCAGAAAAATAAATGAAAGAAAAGGGAAAGATCACTGTTAAAAATTGATAAAAGGGAGGAAAGGAAGAGAGAGAAGAAATGACAAATGGAGAGGAGACCATGAAGAGAGAGCTGACAGAGGAAAATAAAAACCAGAGACTAGGACCAATACCATTAGAAAAATAAAATGACCCGTCAACAAAGGTAGAAAAAAATAATTTTATTTTCTATTTTGTAACTGGAAAATGTCAGTATCTGGAAAGTACATCTGCCAGGAATCAGGATTGGTGTCAGACAAAGGCAAAAATTTGAGAAGCGACCCTATTGACTGCTAGCTAGCTGTTCCTTTTTCAGTCTCAGACAGATCTAAGGCCTTCTCTAGTTTGGGGACTCAGGACAATTGCCCTGGTTGCCCTCCTAATGCCAGTCTTGACATCTGCTGTCTTTTGTTTTGTACAATATAGGGGAAATGCATTTCTTTCTTTTTCTCTGTTGTTGCACTGCATGTAGAGTCTGGCTTTCTGAGGTTTTAGCTTAATTTTTGTCTACATATAGTATTTATATTTTCACTTTGTGGTCACTTATTGGTGAAGGTCTATCTGTAATATGTGTGTGTGTTTGTGTCAGACCAAGACCAGGCATTCTGTTAACATGGAATTTCTGTTTAAAAATGTGTAGTAATTGGGCTTGTTCAGCTTTCCTAATAGGTTTATTGATGTTTTTACGGAGCTAGCCTTTTCTACCTAGGGGCCTTGTGTGAGATTTTGAAGTTGGTACTGGCATGGTAGATTTGTTCTTGATCCCCAATGACTTTTTTGTATTAATTCCAGGGTTGGCCCAACCATAAGGCGATCGTTTCTGGGGGTTGGCAGAGAAGTAGGGCATTCAAACTAAACAATAAATTCTGGCAACCATGAGAGGACATGCAGGTTAAAATTTCCTTAGGGAGCCAACACTTTAAATGAACTCGGGCTCGTCCTGATTAATTCACAATATGCTTGGTACTGAAAGGGATTTTTTTCTCGTATGGTAATTTTTATGGGGATGGTTCTAGTTCTGCTCTGCACAGATTGTTGGGGAAGGGGCTGGAGGGTGGGGTTCGGTGGATGCATAATATATATTTCTGAATTTAATGCCATATGGGAGAGCATATTGTATGTGTGTCGGAGGGGCCTGAGAAGGGGACTGGGGCTGAATAGATGCTGAAGAGTTCAATCTCTTGTAATCTCCCCCCCCCCCCATCCCCGATATAGCCTGCAGATGCTAAAGCCTGCACCATTGCTCTCTCTGCAATTATTTTTATGGGCAGGACAGGGACGGAGCATGGCTAGCCACAGACGAATGTGGCATTGCACACACACAGAGGGTTTAGAAAGAATTCCATAGGGCCAAAATGTGAAAAATGTACAAGCGTGTGAAGACATTTGCAAACCATTTTATGAGCTGAAAGCTTTCCCTATCTGTAAGTTTTCAGACATTCTTTACAAAAGGGAGAGGCGGGGGAGCTCCTGGAGGGGAATCCTTTGTAGGCAGGCTAGGGGAGAGGAAAGCCTGTGCCGAGGGGAAGCCCTGACGTCATCGAGGTGGGAGGAACCGCACCTAGCCACCCGATTGGAGGGGAAGTCTTTGGGGGCGGAGTCTGGCGCGGTCACGTGGGCGGCGCCATCTTGAACGCACCCGCCTGAGCCGCATGGCAATGGAGGAAGTTCAGAGGAGCGGCAGGCATCAGGGGGGCCTCCTGATGGCAGAGGAGCGATCGCATCACTGGAGCCCCACGTAGGAACATCAGAGGAGCATCCGGCGGTGGGGGAGCTTGAGCCAGGCACCGCGGAAGCTAAGGAGGCCGATCTCTCCGGCGGGGGGGGAGGCACAGGGCCTGGGCCCGCCCGGGGTTTCTTCTTTGCGGGTGCCTTCCCTTTAGCGGACCTACCGCGTTCAGAAGAACCCGATCCAGTAGTTTGCCCCGGAGCAGCCAGGAATTCTTTCAAGGAGTAATCCCTCATCTTCTTCGCCCTGGGGGACATCTGGGCGCAGGAGGCACAGTCCTCCACTTTGTGCGAGGCCCCGAGGCATCGGAGGCAGCTCAGGTGAGCATCGGAGATATTCATTTTTCTTTTGCATTTTGGGCATAGTTTAAATCCAGGTTTAGGCATTGCAAAGGTAGAAGTTGAAAATGGTGAGAGAGAGCTGAGATCTGTCTTGAGGCAAGGCGGAAGAATTGAAAACTGGTCGGGCTGGGGGCGGACCGGGGAGGAGGGGTCTCCTCACACATGCTCAGAAGCTTCTGAGCTAGAGAGCACTTCCGTCACGGCGCCGTCGGATGACGTCACCAGGTGTGGCTGACACATCCTGCTTGTCCTAGGAGAACTCCGTTACAGGTAAGTAAATCTGCTTTCTTTACAAAAGGGGAGAGGTTTGTCAGTATTGACACTTTCCAATTCTGGAGGTGATTTTAGAAGAGTTAGGAGTCATTTACACAAGTTAAGGGCTAATTTACATGTGTGAATAGTCATAGAGGTACCTTAATCTTTTCCTTTCTGTTTCTTTGCTTACCTTTTTAGTTGTTTTTAATTTATGGGGGATGTTCAAAGGGATTAACGCAATTAGCAGACCTGCTAACCGCGTTGATCTCTCTATCTGGGATATTCAGCGGCAGTAATGCTATTAGTGCCGCTGAATATCCCCAGGCGCTGCCACCGCATCGGGGCGTTCTGGGGGTGACGCCCAGCCATAACCGGGCAGCAGAAATATTCAGCTGCTGCCCAGTACTCCTTAAGTGGCAAACGTTAGGCACCTTAAAGGGCGAGCTAACTTTCACCGCAGAAGCGAACCAGGTAGCAGCTGGTTAGCTTCATACTATCCGGCTGACCCAGATCTTCAATGCTGATGGCCAGATATGGCTTTGGCATTGAATATCCGAGTCTTGGGTTCAGCGGTGACGGCTAGCCTCCTGATCATTATCAATTTGCTTAGGAACTTTCTGGGATCAAATTTTTACATGTTTTCAATAGCTAGTCAGTTCATGGTGTAAAATTAGAAGCTGTTATACCCCATCCCTTAGATCAAACTCAAGAAGTAACGGGCCAGGATGCACAGCAGTTGACATTAACAAGGTGCCTTGCTCCCGACTCTTTACTCATAGTATCAGACATTATTCTATTGAGGTGCAGCAGGAAATTATCCTGCCATTACTTGGTTCACACCCCTCCCCCCCAAACCCGCTCAGGCTGATCTCTAGGGGAAGAGTAGTCAGAGGGGCTAAGAGTGCATGCGTCCCTAGACACCACATCTCTCATCTCTGGTGGTCATCCTCCTCCTCTCCGCTCCTTATTTGTTTCCCATGCTTAGTGTTACAGGCAGGAATGAGAATGTTGGACCCTTGGCTATGTTTCATCATAGCAGTGCTGCCTCTGTGACCATAGCAAGGCGAGGGAACCCATTACATTATGTGGCTTAAGCTGGGGTTAAATGTGCCTCTTAGTTGGCAGTCTTGCTTTACAGTGGAAGCCCTGGAGAGCATTGTAGACGACGGCACTCTAGCTGGTCCCACAGCAGGTGGATAATAGTTGACTGGCTTGGGTACTGTTGTCACTCTTTTCAATTTTCAAGATTGTTGATAAAAGCAGTGGCCAACTTTATATTCTATGTATCTTTTTTGTTGTGACTTTCTACTTGGTACCCTCTCCATGTTAGGAGAATGGATGGGAAACAGTAGGGGATGAGGGGTCGTGGTTGCCTGTGTTAATTCTTGACAGAACTTTGCCTCATGAACGTCAGCAATTTATAGGGCTTGTTGAGCTGCACTCGTCTTATCACCAAATGCAAAGAACTGGCGAGACTTAAACTGACTTCAGCTACTGCAGCAGGTTGCTTGCTATCAGAACTTCACAGTGGATGAGAGAATGCACTACCATTACTATTACTGCTTAGTATTTGTATAGAGCTACAAGGCGTAGGCAACGCTGTACAAGTAAGAGACAGTCCCTACTCAACAGAATTTACAATCTAATCTCAAATTACCCCCCCCCCCTTCCCGGTTCCCACCCAGTCTCCATAAACTCTCTCCCTCCCACCCCACAATTCCACCCTCCCCAGTCTCCATCTCAAACTCTATCTCCCCCCCCCGCCTCCCCCAATTCCCAGTCAGTTCTCTTCTCACATTCTCTCCCCTGCCCCTGTTCCCACCTCACACTCTATCCCCCCGCAATCAGATTGCTACACAGAAAATTCATGCTAACAGCATACCTAGCCTTGGTCACACACAGACTTTCAGAGGGTGCTGA
The DNA here is from genome assembly GCA_033557465.1 of Ichthyophis bannanicus. Classification (NCBI taxonomy): domain Eukaryota; kingdom Metazoa; phylum Chordata; class Amphibia; order Gymnophiona; family Ichthyophiidae; genus Ichthyophis; species Ichthyophis bannanicus. The sequence continues at coordinate 1,086,416,931 of CM066032.1, read as the reverse complement.
CTGGCTAAAATGCATTTGACTAGGTTTTGATTGCACGTATTTGCCATAAACCCTTTGGTCTTTCTTGTCATTGTAGCCGCTCCATTGCTGCACACCGATGATGCAGTTTTATCACCAGATCCTGTCGTCGTTTGAGATAATCAGTTCAGGGCTGGTCCGTCCACTAGGCGAGCTAGATGGCTAGCTTGGGTGGGCAGCAGCAGCATTTTGCTTTTTGATATACTGTCGCTGCCCGCCTCCCCCTCCCAAGATGGAATCGGTGGCAGGGGAGGGGCTGTAGTGGCGACGGCTGCTTGGGGGAGTGGCAGCGAGGCCGGGATTTTTGCCTAGGTGACAGAAACCCTTGGGTTGGCCCTGAGTCAGTTGTAACATGGAAATTTCATTGCCTGTTGCATATCGCTGAGGCTCTTTGCAAAAAAGAAAATGACCTTAAATGCAGTCCTCAGCAACAAGGCACACAATGGCCTCTACACTATTGTGGCACTCATGTCACTTGACTTTCATCGGTGGCAATTTCTGAAAGTGGCACTCTGGCCGCCTCCCTCACTGCCCTGGAGCATTTCTTGACACACTGGTAGAATATGTGTTTCACTGATGATATGTCTGTTTTTCTCATTTTGACTACTAACCTAGCAATATTGTAACTGGCCTCTTGTTCATGGCCAGAAGCTCACACAATGGCTATAGTGAAGCATCTTTCTTTTGAGTTCTGCTCCTGCCACTGTTGCCCTTGCTGAGGTAAGAACGGTAGCCATAGAAAGGTGAGGCTTTAATTTGCTCATGACCACTGCTTGATTTGATAGTTTCTCCTTATAACTAAGACAGTGCAGTCTTGGTAGTGTTGCATTTCCAAACCTCCAAAAGGCATATACCAAATAGCCTTCACTGTACTGCCTGTTCAGTGTGTTTTGCCTTTTTACTTGCAGGTTCATCTGTTTCACTATTCCAAGGTACAGCCGTAGATGCTGATAAGCATTCTCCAATCAAGAATCTGTCCATGTTACACTCCACCCTTCCAAAATCAACCAGCACCCCAAATCTTAGATCTTGGCATAGGGCACTGACAAAGTACTTGTAACACATGTATTCATCTTCAAAATAATAAAAAAAAATTTTGCCTCCTGTATATGGCACTTGTAGCAACTGAATGTCTCATTACATATATGTGATCTTGTGACTTTTGATTCAGCTGAGTATGCAAACTTTTATCAGTTTTAGCTTGGGAATAATAAAACATGGCAACATCCTTTCCTTTCCTGTAATTTCAAAAACAACACACTGCAGACTTTGGGGCTCTTGTATTAAAGTGTGTTAAGTGCTTAGCCCTGCAATCAAAATGTGTTAAGTGCAAAGCCTCTAGAGCAGTGGTTCTCAATCCACTCCTCTGGTACCTCTAGTCCAGTTGGATTTTCAGGTTATCCACAATGAATTTGCATGAGAGAGATCTGCATACAATGGAAACAGTGCATGCTGACTGGCCTGGGGGTACCAGAGGCTGGTTTGAGAACCACTGCGCTAGAGTATCTATAGGGGACAAGACCAGCATGTTCCCAGCAGTTAACATAGGGACACATATCCTAATGCACAGTGCAGTTATCGTGTGTGCATCATTGTCGCTCTCTGCCCCCAACCCGCCAATCCCCCACCCCAACGAGCGATTTCAGTTAGCGCAGGAATTCACACACAGTAACTGTCATGCCCCCACGCTAACAGTTACCTCGGGCTGAAGCGCACAGATACTACAAGCCAAAACACGTGCTAACTGCGAGGTGAGCTTTAGTAACAGGGCCTCTTTGTACTGCAACAGCTTATTAGTTGTGACGCACTGCCTTACAGTAATAATGCAAACTAAGAAGGTTTTCTTTTTTTATTGTTTTTTAATAAATTGTAGTTATCTTATTTTCTCCCTTCCTTTTTTGTCTGGTTGCTGATGTCTAGTCCCCCACTCCAGAAGTGGATAATTTTATTTTCTCTCTTATGTTGTTAGTCTATGCCTCCCAAGGAATTTTTATGGGGCTATTGCAATAGCTTCTGCCTCTACAGCTACTTGCTATAAGAATACGTGGCTTTTTAGAAGAAAACCACTTCTGGTCTGTAAGGGAATTGTTCCTTGAAAGACCCCAATCACCCAATTGTTTTTGCAGTGTTTGATGTGATCTCAGACCAGAATACATCTATCATGAAACACCACAAGAAGATAGGTTAAAATATTTCTCCATTTTCATACTTTCACAAGCAGGAATTTGAAGCTTTAACTCTCATATTGTTTAAGGTTTCTGAGGAGTAATACAAAGTGTAAACCAGTTTCCACTCATTTCCTTGCACACAAGCATTGATAAAATTACCATTCCACATGATTTTAGCAAAACTAAAGTAGCTATAGACTTGCCAACGGGGCAGTAGAAACATTAAAATGTACCAGAGTCAAAACAGATTCCTGAGGAATTCTCTGGAGTAGTGTTTATATGGAAGATACCTCCTGATGCCTGTAGGTTTGATCAGTCGGATAGGGTTTGCACCGCTTAGAGGCCTTTCCACTAATACCAATCTTGATTAGTGCACAGTTCTATAATTATTTAAGGCAAATGGTCGCAGTCATATCCTGTCTTAGTGCATATACAATTGTGGTCAACATTATTGGTACCCTTAATGTCCAATATATCCTAAAAAAAGTGGCCAGTGAAATGACTCTGGACTATATATGCACACATATTTGACACACAAAAGAATCAAATAAAACAAGATCAATTAAAAAAGGAAATAGTATAAAAGCTCGGACATTGCTAGGACATGACTGGTAAACAAAATTCAAAGATTTTCTGTCACAGAAATGAAAATGGCTGATTCTAGTACTGTTTTTGGTTACGAAATCTGATATGTACTTAAAAATTCTCCATCACGTAACGTTTTTGAGTAATATGTAGTTTAGACTATATTGCTCATATTTACATTAGATGTATATAGATGTATATTGTAAAGTAATGTCTCCTAAAAGGTAGTTGTATATGATTTTCTGCTGTATTGCGCCTCAAGAACATCCCTCTTAAGGGTCCAACAATAGTCTGCAAGCATACTGGAGCTCCACTTGCCCTGATACCTATTTTCCATTACTGAAATGTGCTGATGAAACCTTTCCCCATGTTCATCGCTGACTGCTCCTAGATTTGCAGGAAAAAAATCCAGGTGTGAATGCAAGAAGTGCATTTTCAAAGACATGTTACATCCCAGTTTCTGGTAAGATTTCAGTAGAGTATCCACTGATTCTGCGTAGTTGTCTGCCTTGTTATTTCCCAAGAAGTCACGGCAAACAGTCTTAAAGGACTCCCATGCAACTCTTTCAGTTTCATTCAACTGACTGTCAAAGTTTTCATCTTTCATCAGTTTTCTAATATCAGGTCCTACAAAGATCCCTTCTTTGATCTTCGCCTCACTGATTCGTGGAAATGTCTTTCTTAGATGCAAATCCAAGTCCACTTCTATCCATGGCTTTTACAAAGTTCTTCATAAGACCCAACTTTATATGGCGTGGAGGTAGATATACTTTATTCGGCTCCACAAGTGGGTCATGTGCAACATTTTTCTGGCCTGGGACTAGTGATGTTCTCTTTGGCCACTGTTTCCGGATGTAATGATTTTTCCTGTCCCTGCTGTCCCACTCACACAGAAAGCAACAATACTTTGTCCAACCAAGCTATTGTCCAAGCAAGAGGGCAATTACTTTTAAATCGCCACAAATATTCCACTTGTGTTCTTCATACTTGATATTTGTTAGCAGGAGATGCATACTGCTGTAAGTTTCTTTCATATTGGCGGCATGAGCTACTGGAACTGATGGTAAAATATTTCCGTTGTGGAGAAGCACAGCTTTTAGGCTGTATTTAGAAGAATCAATAAATAGTCACCAATCCTCTGTTCTATAATCTGGACAAAGTGTTTCCATCAGGGATTTAACTTCACAACAAAAAGCAATTCCATCTTCAAAGGCAAAGTAATCCACAAACTCGATATGCCTATTTCTAAAAGTGCACACTTTGGTTTCTTTCTGAAGAAGATTCCAGCCTTTCAATCGTGACTCTAACAGTTCTGCTTGTCGCTTTGAAAGATTCAAATCTCTGATGAGATCATTCAAATCGTCTCAGTCCAGTAAATGTGGTTCAGAAGAGGAACTGGATACCTCAAAGCTTGGATCCTGCATTACAGCATCACCATCATCGTCAACATCATCAGCATTCATTGGTTCTTCTTTTTCTTCATCCTCATTCACTGTAAGATTTTCTGGAGGTTTTGGCACCGGCAATTCTTGACAGTGAGGCTCAGGCCTCATGGCAGATGGTAAATTTGGGTAATTTACAGTGTGTTTTGATTTTGAATTAATGCCTGCAATGTTTGTAAGGCAAAATTAGCAATCTGTCAAGTGATCTCTTGGTTCCCTCCAGATCATTGGAACAGCAAAATTCATGTGTCGAACACCTTTTACCCAACCTGTTAGGAGTCTGACACAGGTAATACAGCAGACATGAGGCGCCCAATTTTTGTCCTGGTCACCAACTTGACATCCAAAGTACAGCTTATAACATGTCTTAACAAGCGGAGTAAAACATCTTCTCTGCTTCTTAAAAGTAACCTCACCGCAAATGTAGCAAAATGAATCCGGACAATTAACACACTTTCGAGGCATTGTTAAACAACTACAAGCGATAACCGTAATATTTATTAAGCAACTGCTGTTTATGAAATAGATTAACACAAACTCACATCCATTCAGATTCAGTTTTTTTCAAACAATACAAACCACAATCGCTGATGGCGACAGAAAGCATACCAATACATGACTGAGCGTTTTCTGCTTGTATCAGCCGGACCAGTAGGGCAAGGGGCCCGGTTAATTAACTATATTATAACTACATGACTCAGCATTTTTGGTTGTGGTTGACAACATACATTAATAATTATGATGGAATTTTTCGTATTCAACCTTTGTTTACTAAAACAAAACTGTAACGGCTAATTTACAGTAATGTACACACTTTACTAGATATTTCCTGAAGTATGGGTGATAGAAAAATTCTGATACCATATTTGTAAACAATGGGAAAAATTGCATATGAAACAGGTCAGAGCGGGTCAGTGACAAAAATTGTGTTGACCAGTTATTGGCACCCTTATAAACAATTCAAATCAGTTTGAATAAAAGAACCACATTTCCATTGCAGTAAATTTAGACGTACCTGTGATCAGTTGTCAGTACTCACATGACTTGAATCAACCAGTGAATGATGGCTCTAATGTTTAAAAGGCCACATTCACTCCCTGTTCCATTTTCACAATGGTGAAAACAAGAGAACTGCCTGAGACAGTCAGAAAAGCCATTATCATCAAACTTCAAAGGAATACAAGGCCATCTCCAAAGATCTTGGGATTCCTGGGTCTACAGTTTGCAATGCAATTAAGAAGCTTTCTGCTCATGGAACTGTCAAGAACCTCCCAGGACATGGTGGGAAGAGGAAAGTTGATCCAAGTCTTCGAAGGTTAGTTCAAACTGTTGGAAAAACACCACATACAACATCCAAAGAGCTTAAGGCTGACTTGGAAGAATCTGGAGCGGTGGTTTCAACTCGCACTATACGCCATATACTAACCAAAGAAGGACTTCATGGGCAAAGACCAAGGAGGACCCCACTGCTCAAAGACAGACATAAAAAGGCACGCCTGATCTTTGCCCAAACCCACTTTGAGAAACCTCAATCCTTCTGGGAAAATGTTTTATGGACAGATGAAACCAAACTTGAGCTCTTTGGCAATACAGACCAGTGATTCATTTACAGGCAAAGAAATTAAGCTTATAAGGGAAAAAGCACCCCTTCTACAGTTAAATATGGTGGAGGTTCCATAATGTTGTGGGGCTGTTTTGCTACCTTAGGAAATGGAGACCTGGAACGTGTCCAAAATACCTTGGTAGTCCTCTGACTTCATGATTCCTTTAACGTGTTAAAGGAATCATGAAGTGTCAGAGGACTACCAAGGTATTTTGGAGCAAAATGTGCTACCTAGTGTCAGAAAGCTAGGTCTTGGTCGAAGGTCATGGGTTCTCCAGAGGACAGTGACCCAAAATAAATCCAACAGTGCAAAAGAATGGTTAAAAAGGAACAAATGGACTGTTTTACACTGGCCAGCAATGAGTCCTGATCTCAGTCCAATCAAGAACCTTTGGAAAGAGCTGAAATCTGCCATTGGTAAAAGGAATCCTGGAAACATTCATGAGCTGGAACAAATCACAGTTGAAGAATGGGAGAAACTACCAGCAGACAGGTGTACAAAACTTATAGATGGCTACAAGAAATGTTTGGAGGCTGTCATCACTGCCAAGGGTTATGCTACCACTTATTAGTGAAGGTGCATTAATCCTGTTTTTTTCTCAGAAATTACTAAATCTACATTGTGAAGACATTTTGTACGTATACCTTTGAACATACTAATAAGATAGCATTTTTTCTATTATGTACCTGGGGTCGTGCAGTCCTTGCGCACATTCTACCCAAGCAGCTCCAGCGCGCTCTCCTACCCTAGAGCTTGTAACGCGTGCTGTAGTAAAAGTGTACCCTTCGGACCGCCGGGCCTTAGCACGCACTGTTGTGACACTTGCATTAACTCACGTCTTCTTCCAGGTGACGTTGTCTGGCCTGTGACAAGTGTAGTGCCTCATCTCTGGCTTCTGGATTCTGCTTATGAGTCATCTCTGGATGCCCTACTTCCTCTTTCTCAGCCAGGGGATGCTGTTAGCCCAACCTTGCCTGCCTCAGGGCAAGAAGTAGCAAATGGTGCTATGGGTAAGGGATATTCAGCCGGCTGGAGGATCCAGCATCTGTGCTATGGGCCTCTCCCCATCCTCTAGTGGATTGACAGCGACTGTGTTTCTGAGTGTAGGGGGGGGAGGTATTTTCGTGAGGAGAGTTTCCGGATTCTGGATTATTTCCCCAAAATTCTTTCCCTTTGCAACAGGCCTGGTCATTCCGGTGTGGACATGCATCCCTTGTGACCTTTTGTTTCCCCTGCGTGCAGTCTCATGGGGGCAGGCAGAGAGTGGAAGCCTTCTTTGATAGCAAAGCGTCACCGGCAGTGGCTCTCCCCACCCCCTACCCCCCCAATGGCATCAGCTGTGGCTTGGATTGAGATATCTGATGTGGATGAATAAGTACTCTCACCTTCAGAGGATTGTGAGGAGGCTGAGGCTTTTTGCCTGTTCCAAGAGTAGGAAATGTAGGTGTTGATCCCAGGGTCTTATCCACTTCGAGCTTAGCGGCGACTCCATTCATGGAGCAGGAACTGAAGAGGCATCTGCTCTTGCAGGGTATTCAGAAATCCTCTACTGTTTTTCCGGAGGTTCTGAAGAGCCTGATCCAGCCAGAGTGGAATTATCCCAACTCCCTGCCTAAGGGATTAAGGATGTTTATAAGAAAATGCACGCTGGAGAGAGAGTGCATTGTGTGGTTGATATTTCCAAGGCGAATATTCCGGTCATGGATGCTACCAGACAGACTACCATTCCTGTGGAAGGTGAATTGGCCTTAAAGAATACTGTGGACTGAAAAGTGGATTTGTGTTGAAGAACCAGTTCGCTGCGGCAACTGCTAATCTTCAGTTTTCTTATCTCATCTTATCTCTGCAATCGCTCTTTCAGTGTTTCTTCTGGTGGCTCCTCTTCTACTCCCATCCCTCTCTCAGTTGGTGTACTCCAGGGGTCTGTTCTAGGCCCTCTCCTTTTCTCTTTCTACACCCAGTCCCTTGGAGCCCTCATCTCCTCCCATATCATTTTTATGCTGATGACTTTCAAATCTATCTATCTACACCTTACATTTCTTCTTCTCTCCAATCTCGTATCTCTGCCTGCTTATCAAGCATTGCTGCCTTGATGTCTCACTTCCGTCTGAAACTGAATATGACTAAAACTGAACTTATGTTTCCCCATAAACCCTCCTCCCCCTTCCTCCTTTCTCTATCACTGTTGAAAATACTGATCTTCTTCCTGTTATACCTACCTGCAACCTTGGGGGTCATCTTTGACGCCTCCCTTTCCTTCCTCTCACATATTCAACAAATGGCTAAAACTTGTCTCTTCTTTCTCTACAACATTAGAAAAATTTGCCCTTTCCTCTCTGAACACACTACTAAAACTCTCGTCCACTCCTTGGTCTCCTCCTGTTGACTATTGTAATCTTCTCCTTGCTGGTCTCCCTCAGTCTCATCTCTCTCCTCTTCAATCTATCCAGAACTCTGCAGTACGGCTACTTATCCGCCAACCCCATCATATTCATATTACACCTCTTCTAAAGTCACTTCACTGGCTCCCCTTCCCTTTCCACATATAATTCAAATTTCTCCTTCTAACATATAAATGCATTCCAACTACTGCTCCTCATTACCTTTTCTCTCTCCTCTCTCCCTACACCCCTCCTCGTGAACTCTGTTCCTCCTCTGGCTTTCTTCTTTCTATACCCTTTTCTTCCACTGCCAACTCCATACTGCCCCCAACTCCCTGTATCTCTACATCAAATCTCTTCCCTTTTTCTCTTTAAGTCCATGCTAAAAGCTTCTCTTTGTAGCCACTTTTGGATCCTAATCCCTTATTTTCCTTGTGTCTCCTTTTCCTAATGAACCCCTTGTTTCTCTTGTTCTGTACTGTCTGTCTTGATTAGATTGTAAGCTCTATGAGCAGGGATGTCTTCTATATGTGTTTGTACAGCGCTGCGTATGCCTTGTAGCGCTTTATAAATTATTAATAGTAGTAGTAGTAGTAGTTGCGGTATATGCAGGCCTGACATCTTGAGCCTTGTTCCAGTGTATTTAATCTCATCTGCCAGATGTTTCTACCCCTATTTTGGAGTTGGCTGCAGCCTTCCATTCTGATGCTATGTATGACTTGGTACTTTTGGCAGCCAGGGTTGGTGCCCTGATGACGGTGTCACAACATTGGATTTGTCTCCCATACTGAGCAGCAGATACATCTTCCAAAGCCTGGTTTGCCCACCTGGCTTTTAAGGGGAAGCATCTTCTGGAGCCAATTTGGAGAAGCTGGTGAAGGACCTGGGCAAAACAAAATCTTACCGCCTTCTGGAAGACAGGTCCAAGGGGCCTATGAAGTGGGTTGGTGCTCCTCTCTTGTCAGCCTCTGCCCGTCAACTAAGAGCATGCTGGCTGGATCCCTGGAGATCTCGGGACTCTTGTCGTTACCAGCCTGACAAAAAAAAACTTTCTTCCACTCTGCTTCAGGCTTTCAGGTTCATTCTCAGTCCTTTCATGGAGCTCATGGGTCCAGGAACGCAGTCCCACCCAGAGAAGGACCCTCCCAGGCTGCGCATTGAAGGTTTAGGGGCTCTTTCCCTGGTTCCTCTGGTTGGAGTTGGGCTTCATTTTTTCTTTCAGGAATGGACTCGGGTTTCCAAGGATCACTGAGTGCTAGACACCATTTAGTTCAGCTATGTCCTGGATTGCAAGGAGCCGATTCTAGATGCCTTCATCATCTCCCCTTCTGTGTTTACAATTGAAAGTGCCACTGTGCAGACCACCTTGGACAAGTTGCTGCACCTAAAGGCGGTGGTGCCCGTGTGGCCAGATGAACAGGGCAAGTGCAGATACTCCATATATTTTGCGGTGCCAAAAAAAAAAGACTGTTCCTTCTGGCCCATTCTGAACTTCAAGAAGGTTAACGAGCACTTGGGCATCCTGCGTTTTTGGATGAAAACTTTGCGCTCCATAATTCAAGCTGTGCACTGCAGGGAGTTCTTTGCTTCTCTGGATCTGGCCAAGGAGTATTTTCATATCTCGATCTGGGTGAATCAGCAAAGTATCTGGGTTGTGCTGTGTTTGGCTCTCACTATAAGTTCGCCGCCCTTCTTGTTAGGGTATCCACCACCCCCCGGATGTTCTCTAAGTTCATGGTGGTGGTAGCTGCAGTGCAGAGGGATCTGTGTCCATCCCTATCTGGATGACTGGCTCATCCGGGCCTGTTCCCTTTTGGTGGCACCTCGGGTGGCGTCCTGAGTGGTATCCTTTTTGGAAAGCCTCGGCTGGTTGATCAATCAGGGAAAGAGCCAGCAGTTGCCTTCCCAGTCCCTGGAGTTTTTGGGAACACATTTCGGCACTCAAGTAGGCAGAGTTTTCCCGTCAGAGGAGAAAGCCAAAGACTGTTGGGATTGCCTGGTGCTGTTTGATGTGCAGCGGGCTCCCAGAGTCTGAGATTATCTTCAGCTCCTTGGATTGATGGTGATGACCGTAGAGATGGTGCCATGGTTGTGTCCTCACTTGCGACCGCTCCAGCGGTCCTTTCTGGCTCGGTGGTCCCCATGTTCTCAGGGGTTCAAGTGCAGGCTCCTGCTCCCGTTGATGATGATGTTCAGCCTGCAGTGGTGGCAGTAGCCCTGTCATCTGAGGAAGGGTGTGCTCCTGGCCTATTTCTCCTGGATCCTCCTGATGACAGATGCCAGTTTCTCAGGCTGAGGAGTCCATAGCCAATACCGTACAGCCCAGTGCCATTGGAACCACAGGGAAGCAGTGTGGTCCATCAGCCACCTCGAGTTGAGGGCCATCAGGTTGGCTGTTCTGCATTTCCAGTCCCTCCCTAATCAAGGGCCAGGTGGTTTAAGTATTTTCAGACACTACAGTGATGGCTTATGTCAATCGGTAAGGTGGCATGAGGAGTGCTGAAGTAACTCTGAAGATGGCTCTTCTGTTTGCCTGGATTGAGAAGAACCCCCTAGCCTTGTTGGCTCAGCACATTGCCAGGGTGGACAATGTGGAAGTGGACTTCCTCAGCCGACACTCTCTGGATCATAGAAAGTGAGAGTTCAGTCAAGAGGCATGTCAATTGATTCTGCGCCTCAGGGGTCGCCCCGAAATGGATGCAATGGTGACCCGCCAATGCCAGCGTTTGCTGCTTCTTCAGTCACTACATGAAGATGGGGTCTCAGGGCGTCAATGCCCATATCCAGCCTTGGCCAAGTCAGCACCTTCTGTATGTGTTTCCTCCATGGCCCCTGGTGAAGCATGTGTTTCAGCGTATAAAACGCCACCCAGGCAGGATTCTTCTAGTGGCGCCAGATTGGCTGAAGTGAGCGTGGTTTGGAGACCTGATGCGGCTCCTGTAGGCACCTTTTTTTCAGTTGCCTCTTGTCTCGGGGCCTATTGCATCAGGGACCTATCATCCTGGATTACCTGGTTCAGTTCTCGCTTATGGCTTGGCTCTTGGAAGAAGACAGCTAGCGTGTAATGGCTACTCTCCAGCGGTGGTCTCTACTCTGCTTGGAGCTCAGAAGAGGTCTACCAAGCTAGCATATATGCGGATCTGATGCCTCTTTGAATGATAGTGCGACACTCAGTAGTTGGCTTCTGAGGTGGCAAAAGTGCCCTCTCTGTTGGCCTTTTTACAGGACAGCCTAGAGAAGGGCCCTTCCTTTAGCTCTCTGAAAGTTCAGGTGGCAGCTTTAGCCTGTTTCTGAGGTCTGGTGGCTGGTAAGTCTCTAGTCTTGCAGCCAGACATCTGGCGCTTTCTCCAGGGGGTTTGGCATCTGCGTCCTCTCCTCCGGTCTGTGATCCCTTTCTGGGATCTAGGTCTGGTGCTCAGGGCCCTGATGGCTGTGCCTTTTGAACCATTGAAGCACGCTACCTTCAAGGATTTGACTCTCAAGATGGTCTTCTTGTTCGCGATTTCTTCCGCAAGGCGGATTTCCAAGCTGCAGGGTCTGTCTTGCCGAGATCCCTACCTGTCTTTTCTAAGGAGGTCCTTTCATTCAGCCTGTGCCTTCCTGCTTGCCGAAAGTGATTTCTCCCCTTCATGTGAACCAGGTGGTCTGCCAACCCTCCTCTAAGGAGCAGTGTTGGGAGAAGGATAAGGATCTTTGCCTTGTGGATGTCCAGAGGGTGCTTCTCTGGTATGTGGAGGTTATGAATTCTCTTTGTAAATCCGATCATCTTTTTGTGTTTGCTAACCCACGCAAAGGTGACGTGGTAGCCAAGTCAGCTTCAGGGCGCTAGATTAAGGAGGCCATTGCTGAACTGGCTGATTCCTGATGGTTTGTATGCCGATTCTACCCAAGCACAAGTGTATCATCCTCAGTGGAGCAAAGCTCGGTAACCCCTGCAGACATTTGTCGGGCAGCAACATGGGCATCACCTTCCACTTTTGTCAAGTATTACCATTTGGATGTCCATGCGTGGATGGATGCGGCCTTTGGTTCTGGGGTTTAGCAAACTGCTGTGTCTTCTTCTCGTCTGGTGGAATTATAGCTTTGGTACATCCCACTTGCCTGGACTGGTCTAACACAACGATATGGAAGGTGACATTTTATTTACCAGTTAATGTTGTTTCCTTGAATCCTGCTAGACCTGTATCTTCTGCTGCTGTTCCCTTGGGGCCACTATGATTTTTATACTTGGATCTACAGGTTCATCTTCTGTGGACAGCTTTCTGTTTGTTTTCTTGTACATAGTTCTCTACTGTTACTTACTCCTTGTTGCCCATGATTAAGGTTGTGTGAGATTGTATGAGGCCATGTTTCTCCCATATGCTTTGGGACAAATATTGAAGGGACCTCTGGTGGCTGAGGCAAATAGACACATGAGAGTGATGGAATTTGTTACCAGAGGATGTAGTAAAAGCTGTTAATGTAGCTGGGTTTAAAAAAGGTTTGGACAAGTTCTTGGAGGAAAGGTCCATAAACCATTATTAAAAGGGACCCAGGATATCACTGCTTGACCCAATACAAGCATTGTAGAACCTGTGTCTTTTGGGGAGGCTTCTAGGTACTTATGACCTAGATTGGCCACTGTTGGAAACAGGATACTGGGCTTGATGGACCTAGGTCTGACCCAGTATGGCATATCTTATGTTCTTATGTCTTTGAAACATGGGCTTTTTTATTGGTTCTTTGTCTCCACCAATCTGTTGGTAGGGGAACACAACTCACTTGTCTGGTCTAGCAGGACCCAAGGAAAGGACATTAACTAGTAAGTAAAATGTCACTTTATTCTCCACCAAATCTTTCCTAAAGTCGCATGTACTGATAGCTCTATGTAGTGCCACACTGAGCAAATAAGGAAAAGAAGATGGTCATGGATATCATGGTCACTCAGGAAGATAGTTATCTAATTAGGGTGGACATAATATTCTGCCATCTATACTTCTTATATTAACTGCCTTTCATTCCAGTCATTATGGTCTGATGGCCAGTCAGCTGCATGATCTGGTGTGCACTTTGGATTTTGATTCATTACTCATCTTTTCCAAGTCCAAACTCAAGGAAAGTTATTTTCAGGTATATGGTTATTTCCTTGTCCAAACTGACTCACAATCTAAGATATACTTGAGGCAATGGAGTGCAAAGTAACTTGTTCAAAGTCAAAAAGAGTGTCAGTGGGAGACATGGAATTTGAGCCCAGGCTTTCCTGTTTCATAACCCATTTCTCTAACCATTAAGCGACTCCTCCATTCAGAAGGACCCCCGTCATTTGCTCTTTTCTACCACTTTTCTGGTTAGTTATTGTACTGTTAAAAAATAATCATCACATGGTTTTCCCAGTAAACTGATGGACCATAGTGAAGCCCGCAACACCGGCACATCTTGCGAACCACCCAAATACAGATTCAACCCCACATAAAATATTTGGGAATCACCATGGACTAGGCACTCACATTTACTCCACAGATCAAAAAGACTACCAGAACAATATTCCACAAAGCAAAAATGATACAACGGCTCAGACCACTCATTGATCCACAGGACTTCAGAACAGCCATGCAGGCTATGACGCTCCCCCACCTGGACTACTGTAATATAATCTGGACTACTGTAATATAATCTATCATGGACTACCCGCCACCCACACCAACCCACTACGGACTGCCTTGAACACCACTGCAAGAATCATCCAGAAAGCAAAAAAACACGATCACATCACTCCAGTCCTGAGAGAACTGCACATACTACCACTCGAAGCAAGGATCAAATACAAATCTGCCTTGCTTATCCACAAAGCCCTCTATCAAACGCAGACTTCCCACCTCCGCTCCCTACTACCCCAGCCCACCCACAACAGAACAACCCGACAGACCACCAACAACACCCTTACTATCCCCTAAGAATGAACAAAATGCAATCAACGAACCTGCAACAGGGTTTTCGAACTGTACGCACCCTCCCTCTGGAACTCCCTACCGAGCCAAATCAGAAACAATGGTGACCTATCCACATTCCAGAAACAACTAAAAACCATCCTGTTTCATGAATACCTTGGACCAGAAACAGACATCCATCACTGACAACCCCCAGTCCTTCTGACATATCCCCAAAACTACCTACTAAGAGACTCATGTCAATTGTCTAAGTCATTACTATCTGTTCAGATCATCAATATTGGCCCCCTCGGTGATGGCACCCCCCCCCCCTCTGTAAATTAATTACTGTCCTCCCTCCCCCCCTTTTTTTGTTAAACCGCTTTGACCCGGTGAAAAGCAGTATATAAATGCAGTTAAATAAATGAATGAAGGTTCTTTACTACTTCTTCTTACTCCCCCAATCTGTGGCAGTTCCGTAACACTGAACTGGACCCCTGCTGGTTACTCCTATCTGGATCAGTAAGTAGCATCTTTTTGTAACTTTTATCTGTACCTAATATTTTACAAAATAATTTACAGACCTTTGGCCTCACCCTGGTTTAACAGAGGTGTAATAAATGTGAGCTTAATGAGTTGTTCATAGCTTATTATGTAATCATACTGATGTTCTAAATTTCTAACTTTCTTTTTTTATGTTTTACAACCAGCCAGAACTAAAGTAAAAATACTCCCATGTTGGTGCAAGACAGTGACGGAGCTGTCTTTCCTCTTCAGTACAGTAGTGAAGACAAGGAGGCGGAAGGGAGTGTCCATGGCTGCATGAGCAGCTGGGAGGATACTGTGTGTTGGATAGGCACAAGTAGCATGCCCTTGTTTCCCACCTTGTGAGTGTTATGATGCATCCTTTCTTGATTGCTTGCATGACTGCTTCGATGCTTTCATTTTTGCTTGGGTTTTCCTGGGTTGCTCATGTGAAGAGCTGAGCACTGTTCATATATACTGTATATTAATGCAGCTTTTTGTTGCATACAGCTATGTGTCGCTTAACATCCACGATACATTCTGTGAAATAGGACGTTATGAGATTTGGACGTTGTGCGAACATCATACTACAGTACACTTTTTAAACTTTTATGTAAAACACTTTATTAGCCTATATCACACACAGTTTAAGTAAGAGGTACAGGATCATACACATCACTGTCCTTAGCTTCCTCATAGTGTCCCACTGGAAGATTTTCAGGTTGAATAATTTCCATTGATGAACTGTCAACAACAATGACCATATCATCTCCTGTAATGTCTGAAGGTCCTGGGCGAGGCTCTTCTAGGGGAGGTGTTGACTTCTTTGGGAATATGTCTTGTGGGTTTTTTCCTAGTTTGCTTTTTCTTCTCTTCATATATTTCCTTATATTCGACAAACACTGCATGAGCATTCCTCTCTATCAATGAAAACCATTCACTGTTTGCGTCCATCTCTTCAACACTCTTCAGCACGCAGTTAAGGTTTGCAAAGAATTTTGCTAACCCCTTAACAATGAACCCCCCTTCTGTACCTGTTCTTCTTCTCCTTCTGCAGTTTCCTTTTCCCTTGCTTCTTCTTCGGCTATTCTCTCTTGTTCCAGCTCCAGCAACTCTTCATTGGTCAGGTACCACCTCTACGAGTTCTTCAGTGTCCTCATGCTGTTTGCCATGTTGACAACATTTCTATTAATCTTTGAAACCTCCTAATCCTTTTCAAAACCTTTAAAATCATGCACATACCGTTTCAGTATTTTTTTCCATATATCATTCATGCATTGTTGGGTCACATCATCCCGTGCCCAGGCAAGGTTCTTTATGCAGTGGTATATGTTGTACTCCTTCCAGAACTACATTAGTGTCTTGCCAGTGTTGTCAGTTGTATCAATAGCCTGAGCAAAGGTCCTTCTCAGGGAGTAGGCCTTAAAAGCTGCAATTACCCCCTGGTCCATTGGCTGGTTTAATGAGGTGGTGTTTTGTGGGAGGAACACAACTTTGATGTTGCTGTGTAGGTCACCAATGAAAGGGGGATGTCCTGGAGCATTGTCGATAATTACTAAAATCTTGAGAGGTACACCTTCTCCCAATCAGTACTTCCCCATTTCCCTGGCACAGCAATTGAGGGCATCCTGGAAAAGCATTTGTATCATCCAGGACTTTTTATTGGACCTGTAATAAACAGGTAAAGTGTTCTTATTAATGTTCTTGAAAGCCCTGGGTTTTTCACTATGCCAGATAGTGAAAGGTTTTCATTTTTAGCCAACATTTCCTCCTAACAGCTCTGTCACTCTGTCTTTATAAGCCTTAAAGCCTGGCATTGACTTGACCTCTTTATGGATGAAGATTCTTTCAGGCATTTGTTTCCAGAATAAGGAGGTTTTGTCCGCATTAAAAATTTGCTGGGGCAAATAACTTCCCTCTACAATTCATTTACCTAGGGTTTTGACAAAATCATCTGCTGCCTTAGCATCAGCATTCACTGTCTCACCACTCATATTCACATTATGCAGCAAAAAACGTTGTTTGAAGTGCCTGAACCACCCAGAACTAGCACTAAACTGATATTGTAGTCTAGTCCTGCTCTTTCTTTTAGCATTTTGAAAAAGCTTCATGCCTATCAGTGATAGCGTGCTGAGAGAAATTTTCTTCTGTGTTTGGTCCTCCATCCAGGTCATTAGCAATTTTTCCATATCTGATATAGGTCCCTCTTGCATTTCCTTAAGCCTTGTAGCAGAGTCTACTCATCACAGCTTCAAGAGACTTAACACTCAGCTACGGCTTTCAGACTTTACAACTGCCTGTTTTTAAATACGTTTTAACTGTTGGATATAGGTTCTTAAGAATATTCAGTCTGCCTACATTCCTTGCATAGCCTTTAAATCAGATATCTGAGTGTGCCCTCAGTTCATATAAGGTCTACTGGTCAAGGACGCTTGTGATATATAGCTACTTGGAATATAAATATTTAATTTGCTTTTAGGTTTGCAGAGACCTGGTCTTCCACAAATAATCATACAGCCCAGGAACACTGGGGGCTCTGGTAGGTTGTGACCTGTAACGCAGAAACACCCTATACATCAGGAGATATCCCTGCCATGGATAATGAGGGTGCTTAATTCGTGGAAACTGAAGTGCCCTTAAATGAAAGATTCAATGCTAAATCTACTAATAATGCACCAAATAGGGCAAAAAATCGCAAAAAAGAAAACTACTACTACCTGGAGATTCCATCATCAGAGGCACCAACTTGGGAACACAGTTCAAAGGAGAGAAGATGGTCAAATGCCTCCCAGGCTCTTCAGCCAGCAAAAATACCAAATTGTTGGTACAGTTAGTGCAGAAAGTGAACACTCCAAAACTGATGATGTCATCCACTTGGGTACAAATGACCTGGCTAGAAATAGTGCCTCTGCAGTTCAAAGGGACTTCCAGACTCTGGAAGAGAAACTCAAGCCCATTGTTAACACTGTAACATTCTCAGAAGTTCTACCTGTTCATGGTAAGGGGGCAGAAAGGCTGCATTGCAGAAACAGCTTTAATACATGGCTCCAAACCTGGTGCAAACAAGAAGGATTTAAATATATAGGCGACTGGGGAAATAGATGAATCAAGAGATTATACTGTGCTGATGGACTGCATCTCATCATCACAGGGAAAAGGATCCTAAGTGAAAAGTTCAGGCAGTGTGTGGACAGGCATTTAAACTAGGGAAAGTGGGTGACGGATGGAGAAGGACAAGTTCAGCTTGTTACTCCCAGCAAAAGCAATAGGACATTGGAAACAGCCACACTTTTAAACCACACATCAATGGCAAGTGGGAAGGGGCGTGTAGAACAAAATCCATGCAAAACACAGGCAAGTCAGTCAACAAATGCTGGAAAGCAATGAGCACAAATGCTTGAAGTCTGGCCAACAAAGTTTCTGATCTGGAAGCCCTAATAGTGGAAATGAACTTGGACATTGTGGCCATTACAGAAACATGGATTAACGAGTTGCATGAATGGGATATAGCCATAGCTGGCTATAATCTATTTAGAAGAGATATGGTAGAAAAGGAGGAGGAATAGCCCTTTATCTCAAAAGCAATATTAAAGCTACTGAAATGCAGGGGATGTGGGGAAAAGGAGCACTGTGGATTGTGTTGGAAAGAGGAGATGTCATTGTCATCCATATTGATGTAGTCTACAGGCCTCCAACTCAAACCGAAGAATTAAATAGTGATTTGATTGCTGATATTGCAAAGATAGCCATGAAGGGGGAAGTGATCGCATTTGGTGATTTTAATCTACCCGATGTGGATTGGAGTATTCTTTCTGCAAATCTGGAAAGAAGTAAACAATTATGGATGCCTTCCAAGATGCATTACTTAGACAAATGGTGATGGACCCGACCAGGGAGAGCTCGGTGCTGGATTTAGTGCTCACCAACGGAGATAGCATGTCAAATATCCGGGTGGTTACCCAGCAGTAATCATCACATGGTGTGGTTTAAGATACAAGCCAAGGCAAAACCCAATCACAGCAAGCTCAAAGTCCTAAACTTTTAAAACACTGACTTCAATAAAATGGCAAGGAGGAGTTGGCAGGGTGGGAGGGGATAAGGGAAGTGGAATTGCAATGGGCTAAATTAAAGTAGGTAATAAAAGGGGCAACAGATACATATGTAAGAAAAGTAAATAAAAACATGAAGAAAAGGAAACCTATTTGGTTCTCCAAAAAGTGGCTGCACAAATAAAGGCAAAAAAACCCCAGCTTTCACAAAATTCAAAAGTTCGCAAACAGAGGAACAGGATCAAACTAAAAGAGACAAACAGAGAAATAAAGATAGCAAAATCAGAGTCAGAAGAAAAGATGGCTAAAGGTGTGAAATGTGGTGACAAAACTTTTTTCAGGTATATTCGGGAGAAGAGGAAAATCAGAGGTGAAATTGCAGGACTCAGACGTGCTGGGAAGAGATTTGTGGAAAGTGACATTGAAAAGGCCATGGGACCGGATGGGATACATCCCAGGATACTAAAAGAGCTCAGAGAGGTTCTTGCAGGGCCGTTACAGGATGTTTTTAATAGATCCTTGGAGACAGGAGAAGTTCCACAGGACTGGAGAAGGGCTGATGTGGTACCTCTTCACAAAAATGGCAGTAGGGAAGAAGTGACAAACTACAGACCAGTAAGCCTTACCTTGGTGGCGGGAAAAGTAATGGAGGTGTTCCTGAAAGAGCAAATAGTGGACTTCCTCGAAACCAACAGGTTGCATGATCCGAGGCAACACAGTTTTACCAACGGACGATCTTGCCAAATAAATCTGATTGAGTTCTTTGACTAGGTGATCAGAGAACTAGATCAAAGGCATGCGATGGATGTGATCTACCTACATTTCAGCCTTTGATACTGTTTCTCATAGGATGCTTATCAATAAACTGATGAGCCTGGGGATAGGTCCCAATGTAGTGAACTGGATCAGAAATTGGTTGTCTGACAAACGATAGAAGATGTCTGTAAATGGAACTCACTCAGATGAAAGGAAGATGATTAGCGGTGTGCCCCAGGGTTTGATCCTGGGACTGGTACTGTTCAATGTATTTGTGAGTGATATTGCTGAAGGACTGAATGGAAAAGTCTATCTTTTTGCAGATGACACGAAAATTTGCAACCGAGTGGACTCCCCGAGGGAGTGGATAACATGAGGAAAGATCTACAAAAGCTGGCAGTTAAGATTTAATGTGAAGAAGTGCAGTGTCATGCACTTGAGAAACAGAAATCCAAGGGAATTGTATGCGATAGGGGGCGAGAGGCTGGTGTGCACGGACCAGGAGAAGAACCTCGGAATGATTGTTTCTGAGGATCTCACGGTGGCAAAAGTGTGACAAGGCGGTGGCAAAAGCCTGAAGGAATTACCAGCAGAAAGGAAGCGGTAATCCTGGCGCGCCACAGGGCAGGGTCCCGAGGCTGGCCTAGTAACCGGGTCCCCGGGGCCTGAGTCTTCGCCGGCCGGTGGTTCCCGCAGGGGCGGGGGGGAGGTGGGGGAAGATTTGACGCGGCGTCAGCGCACCGTCCTCACGCTGGTGTGGGACGGCGTGATTGGCTGTTGGCAGCTGGGGGCGGTGCAGAGCGGCAGGGAATGTGATGGCTCGACCGCATGGTCTCCCTCTTCCTGCCGGCTCTGCGAGGGAAAAGGTGTGTGCGACCGCGGCGGTGCTCGTTTAGGAGCAACGGGTATTCGGGGGGTTCGGCCTTGGTACAAGCTTCCGGGGAGACGCCGGGTTGTGAGGGGGGGTGTCTGTTAGGTTTTCTGGGCTTGCGGCCAGCGAGTAGTTAAAAAAAAAAAAACCACGAGTGGGGGGGGGGGAGCTCGTAGGCTGGCATCGGAGGGCTTCGGGGTTTATTAAATAATATTAATAGTAATAAATAACTACTCACAGAGTAGCAGATTGTGGGGCTTGGGGTGGGGGCTCTTCCTTGGGTTGGGTGCAATAGTGTTAATTTAAAAAAAAAAAAACAATAAAAACTAGAGCAAAGGGAGTGGAAAAGGGCTTGCCATTGTTCTGGGGTCTCGGGGATGGCGCGAACCCCAAAAGGGCAGGGGGTGGGTAGAAAGGGGGCAGCTGGGCCGGTAAGAGCGAGAGCCGGCGCAAAGGGGGCTGGGCAGCAAGGGCGTGCGGTGCCCGGGCCAGCTAGCAGGGGGTCAGCTGCGGTCCGGGGGGCTGGAGGAGTGGGGAGGCAGCCGCATGGCAGAGGCATGCAGAGGGGAGCACGCTGGGGAGGGCAGTCTGTGGGGCCGCCATGGTAGAGTTAGGTTTAGCGGCGGCGGAGACCAACCGGGCGGAGATGGCTGTCTAGGCCTGCGCAGGCGTGACTGTGCCTGCCCAGGTTGAGTGGCAGAGTGGAGATGTGGGGTCAGCTCCTGCCGCTGGG
Source organism: Ichthyophis bannanicus (assembly GCA_033557465.1). NCBI lineage: Eukaryota > Metazoa > Chordata > Amphibia > Gymnophiona > Ichthyophiidae > Ichthyophis > Ichthyophis bannanicus. The sequence goes on along the minus strand of CM066032.1, from coordinate 1,086,395,893 downwards.
GCGGCGGGGGGGGGAGCGGGGCTGAGGCGGAGGGGTGGGGTGTAGACCTTCCAGGGCTGGGGCCACTGGGAGCTCTCTACCGTCCTCAGTTTCCGGGGTTTTATACTCCTTCTCCGGGGGGCGTGCGCATCCCGCTTACTCCAGCGGCGGGGCCCCCGGGTCCTTGGTCCTTCGGCCTGGGCACTGTCCTGGGTTGGGGCCGGGGGGGAGTGGATGGAGCGATTGGGCTGGCACTGTTTTTTGTGGGCCGGGGTTTATGCAGGGGAGGGGATTAGCTGGGTGGGAGGCAGGCGGTATGGGCACCTCCGCCTGGAATTGGGGTGGTGGGGGGAGTGGGTTGGCCAGGGCTTCTGGGTCTGTTGCTGCTGGCTTCTCTTTGTCTCTTCCTGCACAGGTCCCAGAGAGTGGCAGTCTTCGACCTAACATGTCAGACGCTTGCAGTATCGGCGGAGGCACTGGGACAACCCCCGCGGTGGTGCAGCCCAGTGTGGAGTCGGCGGACCAGACTTTGAGCACAGCAGCAGTGGCCAACACAGAAGTGGGTGAGTCTGTGGGCGGAGGGGATGGGCGGGCCTGCAAGATGGGGGTGTTCCTGTCGGCAAGAAGGCGAAGGCGAAGCGCCGGCAGGGCCGCTGTTGCAGGCGTGATTCCTCTTCATCGTCGTCCTCGTCTGGGTCAGGCGACTCGTCTGGGGATTCGGCGATAGTGGCAGTTGCGAGTGGTGAGGGGCAGGGAGCTTCGGTGGTTCGTTGCGCAGAGCTTTGGGACGGCGTACCGAGGAAGTTGCGATGTCGGATCAAGCGTCGCAAATATATCGATATTTTTCGCTTGCTGGCGGGGCGGAAACGCTCGGGGGAGAGCAGGAAAAAGCGTAAGGAGGATGAGAAAGCCAGGAGGGTACGGAAGGTTTCCCGCAACACCCTCAATTGGACCCGGGCCTTTTTGAGGTTGGCCAGTGTTTGGGGTCATTATTATCCGGGGCAGTACGGTGCCCTGTTGACTTATGCGGATACAATTTTAGCAGCCTCACAGGCCCATGATGGTTGGGCCTGGTTGAATTACAATACGGAGTTTAGAGATATGATGGAAGAAAATGGGCAGCTTTCCTGGGGGATAAAAGAGATTAATTTGTGGCTCACACAAATGTTGGCGAGAAGCAAGGTGGGTGGGGCAGGGGGCAAGCAGGTGGTTCCGTCGGCTTCGGTTAGCTTGCGGCTCTTTCGAGCGCCTGGTGTCTCTGTTACGCAGCCGAAAGGGAACGTCGGGGGGGGGGGTGGAGACATGTGCTGGCGTTTTAACAAATCTTCGTGTCCGTTCCCAGATTGTAAGTTCGGCACGCCTGTTCTCTCTGCGGGTGCGGTCATTCGGCCGCAAAATGCAGCCATAAAGGGGTCTGGGGTCCCGCAGTAGGGGGTAAGGGAGTAAGCTTGGCGTTGGCTCCTACGCCCATACAGATCAATGCCATGCGTCCTTGGTTAGTTCGTTATGGGGGTCCCGTTGGGGGCAGGCGTGGGGGACGATATTGTCAGGGTTTGTGGAGGGTTTCCGCATTCCGTTGGAGGGTATGGTAGGGGGGGGGGGGCGGGCGGGCTATGGAACGCTAGTTCTGTGACGGCACTGGCTAACGTCGTGCATAAGAAAATTGTGGCCGAATGCGCTTTGGGCCGAATTGCTGGGCCTTTTCAGGAGCCTCCTTTTTCCCCTTTTGTGGTTTCGCCATTGGGAGTTGTGCCTAAAAAGGTGCCGGGTAGTTATAGATTAATCCATAACTTGTCCTGTCCACCTGGCAATTCGGTAAATGACCGCATTCCTAAGGAGTTGTGCACAGTGCGTTATGCTTCTTTCGATGCGGCGGTTGCCTTGGTTCGGCAGTGTGGGTGCGGGGCGCTGATGGCGAAGGTTGACATTGAGTCAGCATTTCGTTTGTTGCCGGTGCATCCCTTGGCATTCCCGTGCTTGGGGTTTCATTTCGACTCGCGGTTTTACTTCGATAAGTGCATGCTGATGGGTTGTTCGATATCGTGCACCTACTTTGAGGCCTTCAGCACATTCGTGCATTGGGTCTTGGAGCAGGTGACGGGTTTCTCCACCATCGTCCACTACCTAGATGATTTCTTCTTCGTGGGGCCTGGCCAGGCCGGGACGTGTGCCGCGTTGTTAGAAGCGTTCCAGCACTTGGCAGATGATTTCGGAATCCCTATAGCATCAGACAAAACTGTGGGTCCGGTGACGTGCCTTACCTTTTTAGGTATAGAGATAGATTCGGGGAAGATGGTGGTGCGTTTGCCGGGGCAAAAAGTGGACCGGCTGAGGGAATTAGTGGGGGCAGTGGGCTCTGCGAACAAGACTATCCTCCGGGTTCTTCAGTCCCTGGTAGGTCATCTCAACTTTGCGTGTCGGGTTCTTCCCATGGGGCGCCCCTTTGCCAGGCGGTTGTCTTTGGCAATGGCGGGGGTGCGGAAGCCATATCACCATATTCTGGTATCACCCGGAATGCGTGAAGACTTGTGGGTATGGGATGCCTTTCTCGCCAATTTCAATGGATGCTCGGTTTTGCAGTTGCCGGAGCTGACGAACGCGGATCTTCAACTGTTTACAGATGCAGCGGGTGGTTCCGGATTCGGGGCGTACTGCCAAGGGGCTTGGTGTGCGGAGGCTTGGCCCGCCGAATGGGTAGCGGCTGGGTTGACCCGCAATATTACATTTTTGGAACTGTTCCCTATTGTGGTGGCGCTGTGGGTGTGGCCGGAGCGGTTATGGAACCGGCGGGTGGTTTTCTGGTGTGACAATATCGCGGTGGTGGAGGTCATCAACCGCTTGTCGCCCAAGTGCGCGAGAGTGGCGGCGCTGACGAGGGTGTTCGTTTTGGCTTGTCTGGGGTTAAATGTCACTGCGCGGGCGCAGCATGTGCCGGGCACTCAGAATTCCATTGCTGATGCTTTATCACGTTTTCAGTGCTCTCAGTTCCGGCTGTTGGCTCCGGACGCAGAGGAAATGGCCGCAGTGGTGCCAGATCATCTTTGGCAGGCTGGGACCCTGATATGATGGCGTTGCTGGCGGCGTCGGTGGCGCGTGGAACATGGGAAAAGTATGTGTGTGGATATTCTCAGGTGAGTAGATTCTTGGGTACGTTGGGATGGGGGGGAGGGCGAGTCCCGGACGAGTTTATGGGTCACTTTGTCCTTTGGGCAAAAGGGGAAGGCTGGGCCAGATCAGCGGTTACTGCGGCTATAGCTGGGTTTTCCTTTTTCTGTAAGGCGGCCGGGTGGGGAAACACTCGCGTAGCCTTCTTGGTGAAGCGCATGTTGGTTGGGTGGGCCAGGGTGGGTCCCCAGTCACGTGATTGGCGGCTTCCGGTGTCGCATGATCTCCTACTTCAGATTTGGGAGGTGCTCCCGCTTATTGTGGTTTTGGATTTCAAGTCAGTGCTGTTTCGCGCGCTGTTTGTAACTGCATTTTTCGGAGCGTTCCGCATGTGCGAGTTGGTACCACGGTCTGCGAGAGTGGGTGCATTCGGGGGTTTGGATGTTAGGCACGTGGCGCTTGAGGTGGCTCAGGTGCGCATATATATCCCGCAGTCCAAGACCGATCAGGCGGGGAAAGGGGGTTGGGTGATACTGCGGGCTATTTCGCCTTTGCCATCCTGCCCGGTCCATAACCTGCGGAACTATTTACAGTGGCGTGTACGGTCTCCGGGTTATTTGTTTCTTCATGAGAATGGGAGGCCGGTGACGCAGTTCCAGTTTACGGCTGTGCTGCGTTTGGCTCTGCGCCAATTAGGTTGTGATGAGAGGCGTTTTACCTTGCACTCCTTTCGGATTGGTACTGCTACAAGTGCGGCGGCGGTGGGACTTGGGGGAAAGTTATTCAGCACATTGGCAGGTGGCGCTCGGGCGCATACGAGGGATATGTCCGGCCGCAGGCATCCTGACCTGGGCTAGGAGTGGTCAGGCAGGTCGGGGCTGTCTGACATGAGGTCTTACAGTGTGCTGTTCCTACAAGGGGGGGTTGAGGGGGGAGGAATTAATCTGTTTATTCCTTTTTGCAGATTTGCCCGCTGGTTGCAGCCCGCTTTGTCTTCTTACAGATGGGGTCTTCCCCGGAGAGTGTTGGATCATCGGACATTCATTCGTTTATTGGGCCGAATGCCGGGTGGTGTTGCGGCCCCTAGGAAGGCACCTTGGCCTGGCTGCATCGGGAGTCCAGCTGCGTTGGATGGGAGAGCGTGGCATGCGATGGGGTTAGCTTGTGCCCTTCATCCAGTCGGAAACTGAGCGACGGCAGCGGCCAGTCGGGCTGTTGCTTCATCTGGGTGGCAACGATGTGTCGAGCTGGTCTTGCAGGCAGCTCATTCGAACGGTTCAGAAGGACATTGGACTTTTGTGTGATCTACTGCCGGGGGTGGCCATTATTTGGTCTGATATCATCCCGCGCCCGGCCTGCTGGGCCCAGCGGCGGTGGTCCCGCGGCTTAGTCAAGATTAACCGGCAGATTGGGCATTGGGTACAGCAAACTGGCGGGAGACAAGTTTTGCACCAGTGGGCTGAGGTGCGGTGTTTGGGGCTGTATCGCACGGATGGAGTGCATTTGGCCCCTGTCAGGCAAGACTTGCTGCTGAATGACTGGCAGGAAGTGCTCGAGGGCTGGGTTTGGTCGCAGCTTTCTTTTGGGGGGGCGGCACAAGGATAGGCGGGGCGACCTTGTGCCGGTGGCGGGGTAACGAGCTAGCGCTCGTCGACCCGGCGGGACATATAAGGCTGATGCCGGATTGGAGGGAGCGGAGTGCTCCTTGGGTTGGGAGAGACATCACTGTTGGGGTCTCTGCCCGGTGGAAGGCAACTGGTGCCTGCCTTTGCTAATAATACGGCGAGGCGGGTGGTAGGGGGAATGGGGGGAGGATGATGCACCACCTCGCTAATATACGGCTGGTGGGGGCGTCATCCGGATTGGGGGGAGTCGGGGGGGGAATGTTATTTGAAATTTGAATGTTGTGTTGGCCCATGTTGGGCCGGTCTTGGATTTGTTAATAAAGCTGCGACCAAATGGTTATTCCAAATACGTTATTGTTGTGTGTTTTTTTGAGATAAGAAAGGGGGGGGTGAGGGGACAAGGTGGGTTAGGTGCTATGGCAGCGGGCGAACCGGGCATCCGGATACCCTGGTTACTAATGCCACTACAAGTGGCTGGTGAGGCCTCTCTTGGAATATTGTGTTCAGTTTTGGAGACCATATCTCGAAAAGGACATAAAATGGCTGGAAACAGTTCAGAGGAAGGTGACCAAAATGATTTGGAGCCTGTGTCAGAAGCCTTATGAGAAGAGACTTGAAGACCTAAATTTGTACACTCTAGAGGAGAGGAGGGACAGGGGAGATATCATTCAGACCTTTAAATACTTAAAATGTATTAATGAACTAATAAACCCCTTCCAAAGACGGGCAAGCTGTAAACTAGAGGGCATAACATGAAGCTGCAAGGGGGTAAACTGAAAGAAAATGTCAGGAAATACTTTTTCACTGAAAGGATGGTGGATGCTTGGCACACCCTCCCGATGGAGGTGGTGGGGGCAAATACAGTGACAGAATTCTATTATGGCATGGGACAGACACAGTGAATCCCTTTATAGCACCAGGATAAAATCAAAATAAACATAGCTTTCTCTTATATATCAGCAAATAGGGGTGACCTGCACAGAGTGGTGGGTACACCCCTAAACAAAGGCATGGGGAGGGGTGACCTGCACGGAGCGGCAGGTGCACCTACTCTTGCCGCCTTGCTAGGCAGACTAGATGGACCATACTGGTCTTTATCCACCATCATATTATATGTTACTATGTAATTTACAGTGGCGTCGATCCTTTAACAGCTTGGAGAATCTTTTCTTTGTTCTTAAAGATCATTGTGATTGTCAAATCATGAGCTATAGCCCAAATCATGAGCTATATGCATTCATTGGTTTTCCACCTTCATGCTGTTTAATAACCTTTTCTTTCACATCCAAATCGATACTCTTCCTTTGCCTCTTGCTGCTGATAGCAGTAGAACTGATTTGCATTTGGGAGCCATGATGCACTTCACGGTAATGTATTTTACACAGAGGGGCAAGTTTTTATTTGTAAGTACACCCAGTATCACAATCGCTTCCGGTTACGCCCACTACATCCCGCTCTCGTATTGTGGACGAATATGCGGTCAGACGTTGCACGAACGGACGTTATGCGATGCATAGCTGTAATTTGACTGTTTTGCTATTTACTGCTTTCTAATCTACTCTGCTCTCTGCATGTTTAGTGCATTGTCTGATGTGCATGCCCCCAACAGATAACTCATGGCTTTTGCAGCTAATGACACACTATCTTCACTTTCTTGCCATGCTAGCTCAAAAGTCTAATGTACTTTAGTAAACAGACCTCTTAGGATTGCTGTTTTATTAATTATCTTAATTTCCAGTTGGAAATAGGTCAGGTCAGTTCAGTTTACTTGTAAGGGAAGTCAGAGCACATTGTGATGTCTTCAAGCATTTTTAAAGCTGCCTACCATTAGTTGTTATCAAGAATTTTTTTGAAAGCTGCTTTGTCAGTGGCTAACAGTCATAACCATATACAGAGTTTTGTACCAATGAAGGAAACTAGACATCATGAAAGTTCATACCTTTTCTTGCAAACCTTTCTTATGTATTATAATCCATATGGGGAGGTAGCCAGATTTAGAGCCCTTAATACAGAGCTCCAAAAGGAGTCCTGCTGAATGGGCCCCAGTCTCAGGACTTGCTGTAATAACTAGAGTAGGAACAGCAGATAGATCTATTAAAATAGGGAAAGTAATCCCCAAGTAGTGGCAAACAAAGAGTCATGGCACCAGAATCCCAGCAACTGCTTCCAACTGAAGGAGGAACTATCAGGCCATCAAAGTGTGCAGGCACTTTGCATCTACATGGGCCATTGAAAATTACTCCATTGATGTCTTGGTCCCATTCTGGGACTACCTATAGTAGCATGCATTTTGAAGAAAGGGTAGCTACTCACCTAACCTTTATTTCAGGTTCTGATAATTAACATTATATTATAATAATGTGATAGTATGTTTTTACGTTTTCATTTTATCACATGCCATCCTCAGGCTTTTTCTGTACCACCAGTGTTTCTCAAGTTGGTCCTGGTGTACCCCCTTGCCAGTCTGGTTTTCAGGATACCCACAATTAATATGCATGAGGTAGATTTAATTGCACTACCTTCTTTGTATGCAAATCTATTTCATGCATATTCATTGTGGATATCCTAAAGCCCAGACTGGCTTGGGGGTACATCAGGACCGGCTTGAGAGATACTGCTGTATTCTTATTTGATTTTATTATGGCACTTCATATGTCCTATGCTTATTTTGCAACTATTATAAACTAGTGTTTCAAGAAGATTTAACATTCTTCTACAGTAACTGACTTTTTCCATTGTCATTTACAGAATAACATCTTCATATTCAGGATGGTGGAAATGAGAGAGGAGCAGAAGTCCAGGTACCATCCAAAGCAGGTGGACATGCGACATACCAGATCATTCTTAATTTCCCCTGCAACTACTGGATTAAAAAAGTGTTTTAATATTTTTCTGTCCTGTGTTTTCTCTTCAGTTTTTTTTTTTAGTGCCATCAAGTCAATGCTGACTCCTAGCGATCCAGCTGCCTCTGGGTTTCTTGGCAATGTATCACTGGAAGTAGATTGCCAGGCCTTTCTTCCGAGGCAATGGAGGGTAGAGTGACTTGCCCGGTATCACAAGGAGTGGCAGTGGAAACTGAACCCTTGATCTTCTGGGTACTAGGCAGTTGCTCTAACCACTAGGCTACTCCTCCACTCAGTTCTATAATGTCTGTAGAGATGCACATGTAAAGAAATGTTGCGAGATATGAAGGCCTATTTTAGAAAGGCCTTATATGTGAAGATATCCACATGGAAGTGTCAACGTGAGACATTTCAGTCTTATTTTAGAAGAGCAGGTGTGCACATTTAGGTAGAATGTGACATTTTTGTCTCTGCCCCCAGGAATACAAATGTTTTTTAAAAAATGTGTCGGGGCAAAATATATTTGTAAGTGGTTGAAAATGAAAGCATTTACCCATGCAAAATAGCAAGGGGACTCGAAGACATGAGAGCGGTACCTGAAATGGAAATAAATGGATATCAGGAAGCCAGTTGTCATTTTCATGTGCAAAATCCATCAAGCCCAATGGACAGTTGCATATTGAAATTGTATGTAAGTGTTACTTGTCGGCAAACTGCAAGTGTCCACCTGCACTCAAGATACAAATGGCATGGTTTACCATGCAGAAACCAGCAACGTATTTCTGGTTCCCTCATATTCCATTGGCCTCTAATGGACCCTCTTTAGAGAGAACCAAACTGGTGGCCAGGAGGGAGTGGAACTTCTCTGTTACAGAGAGTGACCTCCTGTTGTGTCTGGTTCTCTCTAACAAGGGCAACATTACAGGCCTGGTGAGCATTGAACACACTATGCTGCAGTACAGAGGATTTGGGAAAGAATCCACATGGCCTTGGCCAGGTAAGCAGACACCTTTTTTCAGCCACCTATTGCAAGACCTATTAGACAGCCATCTAGCTGAGGGGATGGCACCTATGGAGTAGGCAGCAAAGCATAGAAATGCTGGGAATGCTCTGCCAGCCTGCCAGAGAACCCACCTGTACCCCATACCCCCTACACACACACAATTGTGTCATGCTGTGTTAAGGTCTGCAGATCATGAATGTAGGTATGCAGTACAGGTCAGCCATATGGTCAGAGGGCAAGGTATCCTAGGTGGTGCTCATAGGGAGATTGCCATATCAGTCAATAGGCATGGCCCCATAGGGAGCTAAGTCAACAGGCAGCTAGGAGGGGTCCCTTCTTCCAAATGCATGCCACACACATCACAGTGACATAGGTACTGCATGCACATTGCACTCTACAATCTGATGTATTGCCATACTGACCAATATATGCCGTAGTCAAAAAGCTGCTGGTAATCCAAAGCCTAGAAATGCAGGACACTTTTTTCCACAGATGATTGGCTCTCAGTCATCCAAGACAGCAGTATGATTACAACCCTGGCTGTCAATATGCCACAGCTGCCTTTCAACCAGATACAACAGACCTTCCCTACAAAGGCGCCTAGTTCTAGCAGATTACATTGGAGACCAGGTCTGAGGGTGGCAGGAATTTTTCATGCTCAGGGACTGTTCACTAAAAATGTGTACCTCTCTCTTTTTCTCTTGAGGTTTTGGAATCATCGAGTATATTGAGGCATTGAAGACATGGTTCAGGGCATTCCAGAGAGCCCACCCAAAAGTGCTGCAACCAGTGTGGCATGAGCTCGTAGAATGGGAAGGTATATCACAGCTGTTAAAACATTAATACTAGATAGGAGGTGACTCTCATGTGAGTGAGCATAGCAAAGGATAAACACTTGTACAGGGCCAGGCCATGACATATATGTTCATACCGGCACTCACCCCATAGAAGCAGTGCCGGCCCATCTATAACCCAAGACAAGGCAGTTACCCAGAGTGGCAGCATTTGGTAGGATGCAAAGAGCAGCTGCAGTCCAAGCCAAAGAAGACATCCAGATGTCAAGAAAGCATCACCTTAATCCTTTTCCAATAGGAAGGAAAGTCAGTTAGAAAATAGTCTCTTTACCCTGGGAAGGAACTATAGGAAAATCCCCTAGATAAGTTGTTTAGTGCATTGTTTAAGGAGTTGTTTGGGATGGTCATGGTAATTGATATTCGCTGTCTGAAACTTGGGGGAGTGTCAGGCTTGGAGCTGAGCAATTAATAGAGGGGGCAAAAGACTGAAGTTTTGTGTGGGATGCCAGACGCTTGCACTGTCCCTGCTGAGAAGGTATGCACACGTGCACCATTTTTGGCTACACATATATGGTAAGAAGGGAGTTGGCAAGGTAGCTGTACTTATCCATTCTCAAGCAAGTTGCTGCAGATGCCGAGATCAATCCCCATGGTGACTAGGTTATAGACAGCAAGGAAAGAAAGATGAAACACACTTCCCACAACCACATCCATGAAGATGCGACAATATAATGGCTGCCTGTTGCAGCTGCCCAGACTAACATCTTATTTTATTTTATTTAGCTGTATTTATTTATTTATTTAGCTGTATTTATATCCCGATTTTCACCGGGTCAAAGCGGTCAATTGGGGGATACATTTAACACGAGGGCCAAAATTGATCACCTGCAAGGACACACACAGCCCAGCAGTGTGAGGCCTGAGGGAGTGGTAGAGAGCTACTCACACCATACCTATTGCAGATTGTGATAAAGGGACAACATTGCATGCTGCCTACATATTTCCCACAGCCACTGCATAGTGTTAATGATGGTGCTGCCATACTCCACCCTAGGCCATGTTTCAGCCATACAGTAGTAGGTCCTGCTGCACTACTGAGACCTTCACCATGCCCAGGCCAAACCCTCCTAACACAGCCAAATGTAGTTTCCAATATTAGACTAGAGCTATATCATCTCCTCTATACTGTTTCCAGAACATTATCATCCATAACCGTTGCTGTGGCCATGTGTTGCCACAAGAATAAAGGCCTCACCTTGCCAACAAACTAGCAAAATTACTACACTCAGAAGATCTCAGGCATGTGCTTATGCTTGTTAAGCCTCTAGTTGGCTCATGTCCTAGTATATACGCACAACTGCCACTTCTGCACCTCCATGAGGAGAGGAAGAAGAGCAGCAAGCTCCATCGCCGCCTCCATAGGAACAGATACCATAGCTAGCCCTACATCAGAAGATTCTGCATCTGCCCCACACCCCCAGTCTGGGAGACTAGGGACAGATGAGCTGGCTGGCGAGGTGCTAGTCATCTAGCCTGTCCATTCTGCCTCCATACTGAATCAGATAGATCACCATGAAGTACCCAAGGAGTTGAGGACTCTGACATCCTGCTGCACCTAATGCCCCTGTAACAGGAGGTGCAACAGTGCTTCAGGGACATTTCAGATTCCATGGGTCTCATGATAACTATCTGGAGGGTATACAGGCAAAGCTACTTGCCCTTTTTCTTGCTATCCAGCAGTTAGTGACATGTAGGTCTTCCCCTCATGTGCCAGATAGGAATGGGGAGTCTTTGTTTTCACTTTCTCTGTTTTAATTTTTTAACATCTATATTTACTGTATGCACTGTGGATTTTTTTATTACAGTGGAGCCCTATTGGCTTATGTTAAATAAAAATGTTTTATGAGCTTAGTGTCTCATGATTTTTCTTTTAACACACTGTATACTTGCTACTGTCCTATCACCCATGGTTACCATATCCATGAGAGATTGTCCCCATGTCCATGTGACCATTTTCTTGTATGTGCATTTCATAAGAGCCCCACCACTTGCCCTTGGGATGACTAGCATTGTCTCGGGCTGGAAATGTCTGTGGTTCACGTTGAAGATGTTGCTAGAGGAGGGCAGGTATCATCCCTAAGTAGCCACGGGCTACAAACAGAGGGCAGTATTGCATGTGTGAGTAATATATATCTAATCCCTACCCTCATACCATGGCTTGCCATGTTGTCCAAACAGGGAACCCGTGATGTGCTGGGCTACGTGAGTCCATCATGGAAGAAGCAAGGTGAGTCCACTTCATACACAGTGGACTCAGTAGCATACTGACCCACACTTATCTGGACAATCTTGTCAGGACCCCCACCACAGCGCATCTTCATCAGAAGCAGCTAACTAGATGTTAGGAAAAGTTCTGCTATAACAGCACATCATTATTATCATCACTTAGGCCTCCCCCCATAGCACCAAAGAAGCCTTTCTTGGTGTAGGCACTGAGATCTCGAGAGTCTTCTGCCACATGCCATAGTCAATGGAAAATCATGGTGACATCTTTATCTTTATTTTTGCGCTTGATATACTGCCCAGGTACAGGCGTCAGGGCAGTGTACAATTAAAACAGGCTGCAACTGAAAACAAAGAAAGAAAGGGACGCCAGACAGGGAGACAAAAAGAGAAAAAAAAAAAGATACAGTGCTCCAAACATGAGAGGAGGTAGAGGGGGAAGGGAGAGGTTAGAGATGAGGGGGGGAGGGGAGGGGAGGCAGACTAGTGGTCAGGAAGGTTAAATGCCTGGTGGAAGAGATGGGTTTTGAGCATATTCTTAAATCGGGGGGAAAGACAGTTCCGTGCGGAGTGTGTGTGGGAGCAAATTCCAGAGGGCGGGGACCAGGAAAAAGAAGGCGGAGTGGCAGGTGAGCTCTGGGTGGGAGAGGGGAGGAACAGACGATTGCCAAGGGCAGAGCAAAGGGAATGAGGGGAGGACTGGCGGCGGATGATGCAGCCAGATATTGGGGAGTGCTGGTATAGACAACTTTGTGGGTAATAGTGAGTACCTTGTAAACAAACCTGAACTTAACCAGAAGCCAATGGAGACCAATGAGCAGGGGAGTGATGTGATCTGATGAGGAGGAGTGGGTGAGAAGACGTGCAGCTGTATTTTGGACAAGTTGTAACCGACGTAGCTGATGCTGAGGGAGGCCTGCTAAAATGGAGTTGTCGTAGTCGAGCCTGGAAATGACAAGGGACAGAATGAGGGGGATGAAGGAGGGTGGAGAGAGAAAGGGTCAAAAGGCCCAAATCTGGCGGAGGGAGAGGAAGGAGCAGCGAGTAAGTAGGAAAATATGATGGTGGAAAGTGAGTGAGGAGTCGAGAGTGACTCCCAGATACTGGAGCATAGGAACAAGGGGAATTTGGGTAGAGGAAAGAAGGGGAGAGACAGTGGGTGAGGGAGCACCGAATGAGAGCCTGAGGGCCGTAGACTTAGAGGGATTAATGTGAAGGAAATTGGTCCTGAGCCAAGAGGCGACTCGAGTAAGGCAAGCGTTCAGAGCCGTGAGGTCAGGGGTGAGGGAGCTAGTATGGTGTAGGAGGAGGATATCGTCAGCATAGTAATTCCCAGAGATTCCAAACTGCTGTATAATCAAGTTGAGTGGTGCAAGGAAAATATTGAAGAGAAGGGGGGCAAGGACTGAACCTTAGAGGACACCATAGTGAAGAGGGGAGGGGGATGAAGTGGTAGAACCAGTCCTGATGGTGAAGGTGCAGGATGAAAGGAAGGAGCAGAACCAAAGGTCAACAGTGCCGTGGATCCCAAGGTCCGAGAGACAAGCAAGGAGAGTGTGGTGATCGACTAAATCAAAAGCAGAGGACAAGTCCAAGGAAACTGCAAGGGAAAAGTCATCACAGCCGTGGGATTGGTGAACTTCATTCAGGAAGGAGAGGAGAATGGTCTTGGTACTATAACCGAAGCGGAAGCCAGACTGACAAGGGTGAAGGGAGAGGGTGGAATCGAGGTGAGCGGAAAGTTGTGAAAAGACGAGCTTCTCCAGGACTTTGAAGAGGAAAGGGAGATTAGAGATGGGGCGCCAAATGGCTGGGACAGAGGGGTCCAGGGAAGGTTTCTTCAGCAAGGATCGAATGAGGGCATGTTTCCAGGCAGCAGGAAAAAGGCTGGAGGAAAGACTACTATTGAATACATGAAGAATATAAGGTAGCAGTGTAAGGGAAAGATCCAGGAGACAGGTGGAAGGAAGAGGGTCAAGTGGGCATGTAGTCTTGCAGGAGGAGGGTTGGAGGTGATGGCCTTGGTGAGCTCAGTCAGCGTGATGGGATGAAAGGTGTGCCAGGTATGGGGGAAGGGCGGGAAGGGAGAGAGGAATATGGGGAGAAGGAGGGGGAGAAAGGGAGGGTGGGCACGAGGTGAAGGAGGCACGAAGAGATTGGATTTTCTGAGAGACAAAAGGAGGCAAGGTGGATTGGGTTGGGTTGGGAGCATTGGGGGGGGGGGGGTAGTGGAGGATACAGGAGAGGCAGTAGGTGCTGAGAAGGAATGTAGGACCTGGTAAAGCTATCTGGAGAAGTAGGAAGAGGAGGTGGTGAGATCTGAGTAGTAGGACTGCTTAGCTGTGGTAATCATGGAATGGTAAAGGTGCTGGCAGTGACGGAAGGAAGCCAGGGACTCGTGAGTAGAGTACTTGCGCCAGGCCCGTTCTACATGGTGGAGGTGTGCTCACTGAAGGTAAAGACCGGGGTGATACCAGGGGTGATGAGAGGAGGAGTGTGGCAGCAGAGTGAGACAGAGGAGTGCTAATTGATCCAAGGTAGCAGAAAGGGTGGAAGGCTAAATGTCTACTTGTCTGTTTAACGAGAGGTTGGAGAAATCAGCGGGAAAGAGAGAGTCGGCTGGGGGAAACTGTTGCAGGGTATGTGGAGTAATGCAGCACTTGAGTCTTGGAAGTGATGGGCCTCAACTGATGGACGGAGACTGCGGGGAAGGGAGGGAGAAGGAAAAAAGGAGACAGAGGTGGTCAGATCAGAGGAGCCAGAGAGGGGGAGATACAGGAAGGAACAAAAGGGGAGGCAGATGGGGTGAGGATAAGATCCAGAGTGTGTCCTGCCACATGTGTGGAGCAGGAGACATGCTGACAGAAGGATAGATCATCAAGGAGGGATAGGAGGGCCGTGTCCCTTTGATGAGTGGGAGAATCAAAGTGGGTATAAAGTCGCTGAAGACAATGAGATGCGAGGATAGGAGAGACACCTCAGAGAGGGAAAGCATCCCAGAGGTCAGGACAGAGTGAAGGTGGGACATAGAGAAGAAGGAAATAGACAGGTGGTGAAGAGCCAAAGCAAAGGAGGAGGAACTCAGGGTAATGCGGAGGAGGGTTAACCACTGATACTGGAAGGGAAGAACAACATACACTTGGTGGGGGGGGGACACCCCCAACATAAACATGAAATGATTGGGATGTTTACAACTGCAAGGGGACTATACAGAGTTTAGGACCACATAGACAGGCAACTTACAGAGATGGGGACCAAGTGCTGCACAGATCCCATTCCTAAACATGCCTATATGTATACTTTTAGTGGTCTTTCCCGTGTGTTAGCAAGTTGCATACATTGCCTTCATGTCATTCAGGACATCTCTAGCCAAATAACAGTGAATTTACAGCAAGCAGACCATTTGCTTCCCTACAACACAAAGACCATTCTGACAAATATATCATGGAAATTCCTGTGGCACGCACAACATTCCCAGCACTACAAAACAACCTGCTCAATATGAAGAAAGCCAAGGATATATAAACATTTTATTACAGTGATGTGCCCTTGCCTCAACAGCTAGGAAACATGTCAAATTGCACATCTTGGAATAACAAGGGAAATCAGCACAAAGGTGAAGACAGAAGCTATTATGTATGGCCCCATATACATGAAAATACAATGCAATGTTGAATGCATAAAGGACATATGGTTCTGTGGAGCTGCAAACACCACCAGGCAACATCCACATTTCAGTAGGATCTCCATCCTGGCCGCCCAGATATATGTACCCACCACATGTGAAGAAAAACATATGCAAAAATACTTAAAATTCTGCAACTCTAGTTGTCTAAATAACACAACATAATTGGTGTCCTTGAGACATACTGAAACTACAATACAGAAATAATTTTATTTCCTAGATATGCAGAATTTTCCAGTAAGTACTGTAATATGCTCTACATCTATAAGGCTTGGTTTTTGCTAATACTGGCAGTAGCACAATTATTACTCCTGGGATAAATCTACGCAACTGTGCAGTACAGAATTTGTGCAGAATTCTCCCTCCTTGCAGAATTTTTCAGTGGTCTGCAGAATTTGGCCAAGGGCCACAATCGAACCGAGAGTGCAAGTATCTGCCTTCTGGGTGTGATGCGAAAATGGAGTGCCTGTATGTGTGATGCAGAGGTGGGGGCCTATGTGTGTGTGTCTAAGGTGGGGGGTCCTATGTGTGTGTGTGTGTGTGTGTGGAATTGGGCCTGCATTTGTGTGTGTGGTATGGAGGTGGGCGCCTGCATGTGTGTGGCGGGGGAAGGTTGTGCCTTTTGCACATAGATCATGTCCTTTACTTCCCGTGCATTCATCTCTTCATCCTCCAACCCCTTACACTGTTCGCTTGTAACCCCCCCCCCCATTCCAACCCTTCTCCTGCTGCCCCTCTTCCACCTCCATTTCTGATTCCTTTCGCAGACTCATCCCTTATTTTATTTATTTATTTATTTAACAAGTTTTTATATACCGCCCCTTCCAGAGATCAGGGGTGGTTTACATAGAAAAAATGAAAACACTTTATATTGAACATGATAACCTATGTACAGTTAATGTATGGAACTATCTTACAGAAACTATGTACAGTTTTTGAGTAACTGTACAATCTTGCAGAAAGGGTTAGCATTCTTAATGAACCAGAGAATTTGGGTGTGTCTGTGTATCTGGAGGTTGGGTCGTATTATGGTATCTTCCATAATTCTCAATGAACAAGTATGTCTTTAGGTCTTTTCTGAACTGGAGGAGATCTTTGACTGCTCTTAGGTTGTCAGGGAGGGCATTCCATAGTGCGGGGGCAACATAAGAAAAGGCTCTGGTAAAGATGTGGTTTGGTATAATATAGGTGTTTTGTGAGCAATTTCTTCGAAGTCTAGATTCCGTAGGGGATATGAGGAGGGAAGGCAAGGGAGTTAAGGATATTTTGTTATGGTGCTTGAATATGATCATCAAATATTTGTATTTCAACCTTGCTGCAACTGGTAACCAGTGAAGGCTGTAGAGAATTGGGGTGATGTGATCAGTTCAATGAGCCTTATATAGGAACATAAGATATGCCATACTGGGTCAGACCAAGGTCCATCAAGCTCAGTATCCTGTTTCCAACAGTGGCTAATCTAGGTCATAAGTACCTAGCAGTCTCCCCAAAAGACACAGGTTCCTCAATGCTTGTATTGGGTCAAGCAGTGATATCCTGGGTCCCTTTTAATAATGGTTTATGGACCTTTCCTCCAGGAACTTGTCCAAACCTTTTTTAAACCCAGCTACAGTAACAGCTTTTACTACATCCTCCAGTAACAAATTCCAGACTTTGATTACACATTGAGTGAAAAAATATTTTCTCTTATTAGTCTTAAATAGGCTACCCTGTAGCTTCATTGCATGTCCCCTAGTCTTTTTATATTCTGATGACATAAACAATCGATCTACGTTTACCTGCTCCACTCCATTCATTAATTTATAGACCTCTATCATATCTCCCCTCAGCCGTCTCTTTTCCAGGTTGAAGAGCCCTAAACCTTTTAGCCTCTCTTCATAGGAGTATCCTTCCCATCCCCTTTACCATTTTGATTGGCTCTTCTCTGTACCTTTTCTAATAACACTATATCTTTTTTAAGATACGGCGACCAGAATTGCACACAATATTCAAGGTGTGGTCGCACCATGGAATGATATAGAGGCATTATAATATCCTTTGTTTTATTTTCCATTCCTTTCCTTATGATACCTAACATTCTATTTGCTCTCTTTGCTGCCACTGCGCACTGGGCGGAGGGTTTTAACATGTTATTCACGAAGATGCCTAAATCTTTTTCCTGGGTAGTGGTTCCCACTGTGAAACCTTGCATCATGTATACCATAGTTTGAGTTGTTCTTTCCTAAGTGCATAACTTTGCACTTGTCCACGTTAAATTTCATCTGCTATTTGGATGCCCAGTCTTCCAATTTATCAAGATCCTCTTGCAATTTTCCACAATCCTCTTGGATTTTAACAATTTTAAATAGTTTTGTGTCATCTGCAAATTTGATATCCTCACTCGTAATTCCCTTTTCCAGGTCATTTATGAATATGTCAAAAAGC
The DNA here is from genome assembly GCA_033557465.1 of Ichthyophis bannanicus. NCBI lineage: Eukaryota > Metazoa > Chordata > Amphibia > Gymnophiona > Ichthyophiidae > Ichthyophis > Ichthyophis bannanicus. The sequence goes on along the minus strand of CM066032.1, from coordinate 1,086,378,152 downwards.
AGCAGACCCAGCCCAGATCCCTGCTGTACTCCACTATTCACCTTTCTCCATTGGGAAAACTGGCCATTTAGCCCTACCCTCTGCTTTCTATCTTTTAACCAGTTCCTGATCCACAATAGTACACTGCCTCCTATTCCATGACTCTAGTTTTGCCAAAAGTCTCTGATGAGGGACCTTGTCAAAGGCTTTCTGAAAGATGTGTGCTGCCAAGTTTTGGGCCAGTTGTGACTGGTGAATAGATTTCTTAGGGAGGCCTTGTAGGATGCTGTTGCAGTAATCAATGTGGGGGGTTATGAGTGCTTGTTGGATTGTTCTAAAGTCATGTTCTTCTCAGAAGGGCTAAGGTGTTGGATCATGCGTAGTTTGAAGTACACAGTTTTTGTGATTGATTTCATTTGGGAGATCATGTTTAGTGATTGGTCTAGGATTATACCGAGGTATTTTACCTCCTCCTTGACTTCAAATTCTATTTCTTGTAACTGAATTTTGCTAGGTGAAGTGAAGCTCGGATTTCTATAGACAAAGAGTACGTCTGTTTTTTTTATAGTTGATTTGCAGGTTGTGTGCAGCATGCCAATGTTATATTGCTCAGGCAGGTGATTATTTATTTAGCTGCATTTATTTAGCTGCATTTATATCCCACTTTTCACCAGGTCAAAGCGGTTTAACAAGAAAGGGGGCGAGCAATAATCAAGTTGACAGAGAGGGGGGGTCCGTCACCAGGGGGATAACATAGATGATCTGAACAGAAAGTAACAGTACTAGACGACGCTTGGTGGAAGTCTCTTAGATGGTAGCTGAGGGGGTAGGTCAGAGGGTCCGGGTGTGCAGTCATTGAGAGATGTCTGTTTCAGGTCCAAGATATTCATGAAACAGGGTGATTTTAGCTGTTTCCAGAATTTGGAGAGGTCTTTGGTGCTTCGGATCTGGCTCGGAAGGGAGTTCCAGGGGGAGGACACGTAAAGTTCAAATGCCCTGTTACAGGTTTGTTGATTGAACTTAGTTCGTTCATGGGGGATAGTGAGAGTGTTGCTGGTGGTCTGACGGGTTGGTCTGTTGAGGGTAGGGTGAGGTAGTAGAGTCTGGAGTTGGGATTATCTGTGAATAGTCTGGGTTAGAAGTGTCTACGGGATGATACATCATTATATCATCTGCATAGAGATGATACTGTATGTTATCTTGTCTAAAGATGTTGCATATTGTCTGAATATACAGATTAAACAGTAGGGCAGATAAAGAGGAGCCTTGAGGGATGCCTTGTTTTTGTTTGAAGATGGTAGATGATGTCTGGCCAATCTGGACCTGTTGAGAGTGGTTTGACAGGTAGGACGCAAACCACTGAATAACTGTTCCCTGCAAGTCTATCTATTTTAGCCTTCTGATAAGTGTTTGGTGGTCAGTGCTATGAAATGTGGAGGCGATGTCTATGAAAATTAGTATGAGTGGGGTGGAGGAGTGGCCTAGTGGTTGGGGCAAGGTACTTCAGGCCGGAAGGTCGGGGGTTCAAATCCCACTAGAGGACAGCAACCTTGGGCCAGAAGGACTGAAGTTTCTAGTCCCACAGGTGCTCCTTGTGGTCTTGGGCAAGCCACTTAACCCTCCATAGCCCATGTTCCCTGTAAAATAGTTATCTCCAAGTTATAATGCCCTGTTCAATGTAATTTCAGTTTGTTCAATGTAAACCGCACTGATGCAGAATAGCGCGGTATATAAGAGAATGTAAATAAATAAATAAAATAAATGAATGCTTGCCTGGCTGAGTTCAAACCTCATACAAGTTTGTCTAAGAGAGATAGCATCAGGGTCTCAACACTGTGCTGGGGTCGAAACCCATACTGTTGTTCATCGAGGGACGAGTTTAGCCCAATATAATCTTGAAGTTGTATCTGGACTGTTTTTTTTCTATAATTTTTGCTAGGAACGATATGCTCGAGATAGGTCTATATGAACTAGGATGTTGTTTGTCAACAGTTGCTGATTTTAGAATTGGTCATAGTAACGCTTGTTTTAAGGCTGATGGCATGTAACCTTGTCGTAATGATTGATTAACCATCTCTAGGATGATTGGGGTAAATTCCTTTAAGCCAGCTTTAAGCCAGCTAACTGGGCAGGGGTCGCTGGGTGATGTGGTAGTGTTATTAGTAGTTAGTATGTTCTTGAGATGCTTTCTGTCAATATAATGGAAAGTTGACCATGCAACTTGACCAGTGTGATTGGAGTCATTGGGTTGAATGCTAAGGGGATTAGGGGAGACATCATCCTTGAAAGATGGGTTCAGTTTCTCCATATAATAGTTTGCTAGGGTTTGGGGGTGTATAACTATTTTGTCTTCATCAGGGGTGGGTGTCCTTGTTAATGATTTAACGATGGAAAATAATTCTCTTGGCCTGTTGAGAGATTTGTTAAGTAAGGTAGTATGGTACTCTTTCTTCCTCCTGTTTATGGCATCCTTGTAAGCTGTTAGAGTAAGCATGTATTGTTTATTGTCATTCTCTGATCTTGTGCGTCTCCACTTATGCTCATTTGAGCACAGTTTTTGTTTAAGTCTCCTTAATTCAGTTGTTTACCAGATTTTTGTGTGGTTTTTTTTTTGCTTTGTTTTCTTGGGTCTGAAAGGAGCTAGGGCAGCATCAGCTATGGTGGAATTCCAATTCTGTATAATATCAACAAGATCAGTGAGGGATTGATCTAGTTGGGGTAGAGTATTATTAAGGAAGGATTCCTTGTCAGAAGGTTTGTATTTACTATGGAATGTTTGGTGTTCATAATGTGTATTTAGGGCAGGAGATGTAGGTATTATGCATTCTATAAGGAAATGATCTGTCCATGGTTGTGGGGTAGATCTTGGAATTTTATAGTGCATGTCTTGAGTGATATTGGTGTGAAGGAAGATTACGTGTTGGGAACTGGTTGACTTGTTGGAAGCCAATGTCAAACAGGACATTAATGAAGTGGGCTGAGTGTGTGCTGTGGAGATTTAGATCTCCAAGGATAATATGGGATTTACTTAGTGTTGTGGTGCAAACTGTTTCCAGAATAGATGCAAGGTTGTCTGGGGATATAGAAGGGGGTCTATATATTAGACTTATTATTATGTGTTTATTTCCAGTGGATAGAAAGTCCATATCCTCAATGTTTTTGCTTGTACGTAGAGTTGTATTTAATTCTTTCCTAGTTAGAATTATGACACCTCCTCCATATTTGATTGATCTTGAGCAATGGTATATTTTATAATTGGGGAGTGTTAGTTGGTTTATCAAAACTGAATCTGCTTCTGTAAACCACATTTCTATAAGGCAAAGTATGTTTGGGATATTGTCTCTAATAAGATCCAATATGATAGGGATTTTGCTTCTAGCTGACCTTGTATTTAAGAGGAGGCATTTTATGGGATGGAATGATAAAGTGAATAGTTTTAGATGATGTGAGGTTTGAGGATCTATGTGAATAATCCTGCTATGACGTTGTTTATAATAGTTGTAGGAATGGTGGGGGTGGTAGAAGGAAGGATAGTCCCGGTGATGATGATGGATTATAGGGATGTTATAGTGTTGTAATGAGGCAGGGTAGAGGGATTGGATAGGTGGTGTGAGTAGAAGTAGTAGAAGACCTAAGTGGTACAGCATGTTGTATTTTTCCATTGTGTATAGCAATATCATTAATTAACAGTAACAGTCTCAAAAGATTTATGCAGATACAAAATCTGATGGAGAAATAAAGATAAGTTTGATATTATGTGGGAGGGCGGATAACTCTTTCTTGACTTATAGCAGATATTTATTTATTTATTTATTTTATTTAGTAAACATTTATATACCGCTACTTTCAGCGATCAGAAGCGGTTTGATTATAATTTTGGGATTTGTCACAAATCAAGACAGAAAATTTGGGGCATAGATAGAGAGAATAGGGGTAATACACAGCACACATAATAGGGTCTAAAATATAGACCTTAATGTACCAACAAACATTTACAAAAGAGATTGTCCTTCATCTATTTACATTTTTACAGACAGCTACTCACTTCATCTTTTATCTTCTTGGATTTACATCTGGTCGTAGTGACAATTGAACAGATGCGTTTTCAATTTCTTCCTGAAGTCAACTAAGCCTGGAATTGCTCTCAGCTCATGTGGTAGGCGGTTCCATAAAGTGGGGGCGGAGAAAGAGAACGCTCTGCGGCTGGTACTGACTTTTACATGTCTGATGTCGTTTGGAACTATTAGTGTGTCTGAATTGATGGGTCTCCTGCTTCTGGTGGTTTGTTGCGTGGAGATAAGGGTGGATAGGAATGAGGGGGCTAAGTTGTGTATTAATTTGAATGTAGTTATCAATGTTTTGTATTGAATCCTGGCAATGACTGGTAGCCAGTGCAGTTCCATCAATACAGGTGTGATATGTTCCGTGACGCTTGATTTCATAATGATCCTGGCCGCTACGTGTTGTGCCAATTGTAATATATTGGTCGTTTTCTTTGGTAGACCCTGTAAGATGGCGTTACAGTAGTCTAGGTGAGGCATGATGAGCGCTTGTGTAACCGACCGGAAATCACATGGATCAAGTATATTCCGCAGGGGTCGTAGTACTCGAAGCTTGTGAAAGATGACTTTGTTGGTGTTCCTGAGGTGTTTTTCCATCTTTAGTTTGCTATCTATTGTGACTCCTAGATATTTAATTTCATTTTTAGTGTTGTAAGTATTGTTGCACAATGTTATTGTTGGAGGTGGTTCGAAGTCAGGTTTACTGGATATAAACATTACTTCCGTTTTCTTGTGATTAATCGACATATTGTTTTGTTTTAGCCAGCCCAACATCTCTCCCATACAGGTTTCAAGCTGAGCGTAATTAGGGTCTGCAGCCTCCAATTGGGTGTACAGCATGATATCGTCCGCGTATATGTGGTAGTTAATGCCATATTTCCTGAATATTTCACTGAGGGGTTGCATGTAAATGTTAAAAAGTAGTGCCGAGAGTGCCGAGCCCTGTGGTATGCCTTGAGTTTGAGTGAAGGCTTCAGCTCTTTCTCCATTGAATTGGACCTGCGTATTTAGTCAATTTAGCAATCAGAATGTAACAGTGAATGACTTTATCAGAGCAAGATATATATTATATGACCATAAAACTAATGAATTAACATTTGAATGTTGAGTAATGGCAAATTTGCTGTAAAATTCTCTCTCTCTCTCTCTCTCTCTCTCTCTATATATATATATATATATATATATATATATGAAACATGGTATCTACATAGATCTTATTATTTTGGCTAGAGTAGTGCACAATAAGGGTTACTTCTAAGCGAGGTCATAAGATTTACTTTGTTACTTAGGCACAGTGGTGTTAATGCCAGGAATTATTGGACTTACAGTACAGGTTCGAATCTTCAGTGGCCTGTGTGCTCATTGAGTTCTGCAGTAACTTCATCAGGTAGTAGTTCGGGTGAGTATGCAGCTTATGGAAGATCCAATTCGGTTTGAGTAGATTTCTGCGTCCGCCTTGGGTCCCCACCTAAGGGCCACACCAAGGGCCCTCTGGCGAGTCCCTCATGCACAGGCGCGCCTGAGCAAGCAGTGGAATTTAAGGTCCTGGTGCAGTTTTAATTGGTGTTCTGCTGCAGGGGGGCAGGAGAAAGGCTCGTCCTGCTCCCCTGTGGCCGATCGCCGATTAGGGCTGTGAGAGCAGTGGTGGAAGGCTTGAAGAGGCAGCTCCTGAGCACACGGGTCCTGGTGCAGTTCTGATTGGTGCTCTGCTGCAGGGGGGCAGGGGAAAGGCTCATCCTGTGGCCAATCTCCCCGCCCTTGCAGTCACCCCATTGACTTCCATTCCCACTACCATTCAATGGTTTCTAAAACCTACTGCCGCTTTAATTTATTCAGTAAAAGCTCTAACCTTTCTTTTGTAGGCTATGCAGACACCGGCCCAACCCTAGTTTATAGGTATGCAGTGTTGGAGTGCAAAAAACTTATCACTTGACAGACACTGGTTCTCCCAGGACAGTCACAGCCCCTGGCCAAATTCTGTGGACCTTTGGAAAATTCTCAGAGGAGGGAGAAAATTCTCAGAGAAGGGAGAATTCTGCGCAAATTCTGCATTTGCAGTTGAGCAGAATTCCCTCAGGAATAATAGTAACATAGTGTATGATGACAGATAAAGATCAGTATGGTTCATCTAGTCTGCCCAATAGGGTGGCTAGAGTGCTTATACCCATCACTCTGTGCAGATCGCCCAGGGCAGTCTGATGGGCTAGGCAGCTGCCGAAGGTGGCAGACCTCTGTAGGCAACATGGCACACATGGCCTGCCACTTCTAGACCCCGCTCTGACAGGAAATGTGTGGCATGACACAGCTCGGGGAGGGGCACAATCGTGGCTTCTACCTGGGGTGACAGAAACTCTTGGGCCTGCCTGAGATTACCCACTTCCCCCATGTCTTTGTTTAGGTTATACCCACACTCTATGCAGGTCTTTCCTTCTATTTGTTGCAGTATAAAAGATATCTAAGTTTGTTTTGATTTCATCCTCTTACTATAAAGGGATCCAGTGTGTCTGTTCCATGCCATTTTGAATGCCGTAATTTGCCCCTACCAGGAGGGCATACCAAGCATCCACCACCTTTTCAGTGAAAAAGTATGTCTTTATGTTGCTTGTAGGTTTAACTCCTTGCAGCTTCATTTTATACCTCTAGTTTTGCAGCTTCCCATCTTTGAAAAAGGCTTGTTTGTTCAGTAATACCCTTTAAGTATTTCAACATCTGCATCCCCTTCTCCAGAATGTATCTCCCTAGACATAGGGCCTACAGAGGGCAATTGCCTCATCCCCCCTCCCCAAACATTTCACAACCAGACCTGGAAGCTCCTTCTATAACATGTCAGTACATGTTGCGACATAATGACAGTATCTTTCCCTCTCCGCCATACAGACAATTACCACTGCTCCGGGGGCCCCATTGAGCAAACATCTATGTACAACTTAAAAGCACCAATAAAATCTATGTACCCCTGCTCTCTACACAGAAAGAAAATCAGAACTGGGGACACCATTGAGCACTTACTTTACAAACAAGTTAAAACATAATGAAAGCTCCCCTCCCCCCCCCCCCCCCCAGGTCAGCCACTAGGGGTATCATCACTTGCTTGGAGCCCGAATCTGATCTTTCAATCTCTGCTGTTTGGAAAAATAACACAATCTAAAGAGTAGCCAGTCTATCCTCTTCACAGCATAATACACATATCCATGCCTCCTGAATCCCATCTTCAAACCCGTGCACTACCCTTTGCGGATGAGGTGACAGCTTCCAGGTTATCCCTACAGGTGAAACCTGTCCAGATGATAGCCAAGTCCTTCCAAAGCAGAATGTTTCCCTACTAATTGCCATAACAGGTCTGATGTGGAATATTAGAATGCGCTGGCACAGATATAGATAACAGTTTGCTAGCTCTAACAGTGTTAATGCTATAACCATGCAAGCCCTTTGGACAATTGCAGTGAACCATGTGTAAATGGAATACACATGTATGAATCTTTCAAAAATAACCATTCCCCATGTATATCTCTGATTCGCATATACAGCTGAAGGATTTAATAAAGAACCACATGCAAAATGCCAATTTGGAGGCAGTGCATGTTAAAAGTGGAAAAATACCCCAGATAGGTGTGGATAAAGCCATTTTGGAAGCCAAAACTTCTGTGTTCCTTGAGAGGTCAGGGATGACATTCCAGAAAAAACTTCTAACTCGCAAAAGAAATTTCAGTGCTGAAGAGGAGGAAGTAATAGTAAGAGAAGTGCTGAAACATTGGAGAGCCGTGTTTGCATCACCCCAGCCCCCACCCCCTTGTTACGAGGGTGAGCGCTTACACCAAGCAAAACGTTTGGATTATCATCTGCAACAAGATCAACTCCATTTTCCTCACAACTGTGATGGGGACCTCAACTGAAAATGGTGAGATTTAAGAAGTGCTAAGAAGGTGGCACATGCCAGCAGTCCAGGAGGCCAGGCCACTCTTGGAGCTAGAGCCCCAGGACCTGGAGACATTAGATGAGGACTCGCTGCAGGGGGGTCAGGTTGCTGGACATATCCAGAGCCCCGGACACCAACAATAAGTATGTCTTACATACTCTACTCTCATATCCCTTCCCCCTGCACTCATATCAGTTTTAAAGGCATCCTCATCCTCTGTACCTAGCCCTGATGCTGTGTGTGGCTCACATATTTGCCAGGCTTTGAACCAGAATAGGTGGCATCACTTTTCCCTGGCGTGGGCTACTGTTGAGATGTGTCCAGGGCTCTGTGCATTGTCCCAACTCACTGGCATGGTGTTGTATTCCTCCACCTCACATTACATGCTATCTAGTGATATTCTAGCTTCTGCCCTGGAGAGGTGCCTTCAATGTAGGTACTTTTCCAGGAGGCATCTAGTTTCAAGAGACCTTTTAATGCTGTACCCTAGAACCATAATGAGTAAAATCTTAGATGTTGTTGGTTGGCAAACATTGGGCAGTTTATAGGTATGCAGTGTTGGAGTGCAAAAAGCTTATCACTTGACAGGCTACTATGTAGCATGTGTTGGCGGCTGTGCTCAGTTCAGAGGACATCCTGTGTTCCATTTGCAACCTTTGTGGGCACACTAGAGTTTAGTTAAGATGACTACATATCTGACCTAGTCTGGGTCCATCACCCATATCTGACCAGCCCTGTATTGCCTATATGTGGTGAGTTGTCTGAGGAGTACATTGCTGTTGGACACAGCCACCCCTGCTGCATGCCAATCCTACCTAAAAAGTGGCTAAAGGCTGGGGTGATAGACTTTGGCCATGCAGTGTGTATGACATGGGATGGCATTGCATACGTTTCCTTCCTATTGAAAATATTACTCTGCAGGCAGATGAGGCATGACATGAGCTTAGTGCTTCCTCATTCACACACTCTGCATAAGCAACAGATTCGGTAGTAGAGCATTTGTGAAATAATTTTCAGAGTAGCCACCTGTGGCAATCACCCATAGGGAACAAGGAAATACATACTGTACCTGAATGTAATTCGCCTTGATCTTCTCCTGGAAAAGGCATGAGCTAAATATTTATTTATTTATTTATTATTTTTTTATACCGCTCCTTCCCAAGATCAGGGGCGGTGTACAATAAACAACATTTCTACATAGAACACAATTTAACATAATATGGTTGTAACAGTTGCAACTATGTACAAGATAGGATGGGTACTTAAAGGATAATCAACTTACAGTGAAGAGTGTCATTGTGAGGGTTGTATTTGTGATGTTTCGTGGGACGAACCAGTGTCTTCCATATGATCTCCGAAATGTTGGGTGAACAAAAAGGCTTTTAGTTCTTTTCTGAACAGTTTTATGTCTTTAGTTGCTCGTAGAAAGGCCGGGAGGTCATCCCATAACCTGGGTGCAGCTAGCGAGAATGCTCGGTTGCTTGTAACTTGTTTAGTTTTGTGGTAGGTGGGAGAGAATGCTAGTGTGTTTTGGGAGTATAGTCTTGTCGATCTAGTGTTGGTGGACTGAGTTATTAGTGTTGAAAGGTAGGATGAAGCAATATCATTAATCGTCTTGAATATTGTCATTATTGTTTTATATTGGATTCTGCTAATTATTGGTAACCAGTGAAGGGTGTATAGTAGGGGTGTTATATGGTCAGAGAGTCGGGCTTTGCATGCAATTCTTGCGGTTACATTTTGTGCTGTTTGGAGTTGTTTGAGATATTTTTTTGGGATACCGTATAGGAGGCTTACAAAAGTCAAAATGAGGGATGACCAGTGCATGAACTACTGATCTGAAATTGTGAGTGTCTAAAAGGGGCCTGAGGTGTTGTATTGTTCTTAGCTTGAAGTAGACAGATTTGGTTATTTGTTTTATGTGGGCAGATAATGTTAGGGATTGATCCAGTATGACGCCTAGATATCTTACTTGTTTTTTAACAGGGATGGTTGTGTTAAGAATTTTGAATGTTTGTGGGTGGGTGGGGAGGTGAATTTTGGGTTTCTTGATATGTATAGTACTTCAGTTTTTTTTAAAGTTGATGGACAGATTGTTTACGTTTAGCCAAGCTTGTGCTTCCGAAATGCAGGATTCAAGTATGTGTTGAGTGGTGTTTAGGGCATCAATGGGAAGGTATATCATAATGTCATCTGCATACATGTGGTAATTTACTTTAAATTTTTTGAAAATATTACATATTGGTTGCAGGTATATGTTAAATAATAGTGCGGATAATGCAGACCCTTGCTTCTGTCTGAATTTGTTAGAGGTTTCATTACTTATTTAGACTTCTTGTGTGCGGTCTGTGATGTATGATTGGAACCATTTGTGTGCTATTCCTGTTACTCCAATTTGTGAAAGCCTTGCAAGGAGGCTGTTATGGTCGACATTATCAAAGGCAGCGGTTATGTCTAGAAAAATGAGTATGAACGATTGCTTAATGTCATCTATGCCACGTATAAGGGCATCGAAGAGGACCAGCAGTAGTGATTCGACACCATGGAAAGGGTGGAATCCAAATTGTTGTTCATCTAGAGGTGCAACGGTGTCTATAAAGTCTTGTAATTGATTTTGGACTGGTTTCTCAATTAGTTTTGCTACAAATGGTATATTGGCGATGGGTCTATATGAAGTGGGGTCTTTGCTGTCAAGATTTTTATTCTTCAGGATTGGCTGAATCATGGATTGTTTTAGTTAATTTGCCATTATTCCTTGTTGAATGGATTGGTTGATTATTTGGAGTAGGTGCGGAGCCAGCTCTGATTTAGTTGCTTTGATCCAGGAGATTGGACAAGGGTCTAGTGGGGAGGTGGTGGTATTTCTTTTGGTTATAATGTTCAGGAATTGTTGTTTGTCTATTGGGTGAAGATTCTTTAATGTCATAGTATTATTGGGGTGGTGTAATTGTCTGAGTGGAGTGTTGGAGTTCTTCATTTTTAATTTGTCTTGAAAGTAGTTGGCTAGAGATTGTATATTTATGTTTGAGGAGTTTGTGTCATTTTGGGTTGTGTTCATTACAGATTTGACAATTTTGAATAGTTCACGTGGTCGGTTGAGGGAGTTTGTTAGTTTTTTGGTGTGGTAGTCTTTTTTAGCTTTATGGGTGGCATCCTTGTTGTTTTTCAAGGTTGACATGTATATGTGTTTGTTTTCTGGGGACTTGTTGTGTCTCCATTTGTGTTCACATTTTCTTAGATTTTTTTTACATCAGCTAATTCTTTGGTGAACCATTTTTCTGATGTTTTTCAGTGCGTCTTAGGATGATTGTGGGTTATGGTGGCTGCTTTTTGGATCGGCGTGTTCCAGTTGTCTAGGGATCTGTTTAAGTCAGATTGTGTTGAGTGTAGGTTTGGAAGTATTTTGTTTAGGAAGTCTTCTTTAATGAAGTGTTTGAATCTTTTTTTTGGTGGGTCAGAATTTAGCACAGTTGATGGTGGGGGTGTGTGTATCGTGAATGTTATTATATGATGGTCTGACCAGGGGACCTGTTGTGAAGTGGGGGCTGTAGGTAGAATAAACGTTGAGGATGGGAGGGAATACAAGATCTAGGGTATTTCCCTTTGAGTGGATGGGCATGTTTATTATCAGGGAGTAACCCATGTCAGACATCGTGTCGATGAATGATGTTGCATATTGAGTGTTGATTGTTGGTAGGTTGAAGTCACCCATTAAGATAAGTGGTTTCTTCATGGGAGCACTGCATGCAGATTTGAGAATTGGGTTAGGTTTTCATGGTTAGGAGATGGTGGTCTATAAAGCAGGCATATCATAAAGTTTATATTTTCCACTTTTAGGAAATCTATACCATCTATGTGGGTACATATGCTTGGGGTGGTTTTGTATTTTTGTTTACTGATTATTAAGACTCCGCCTCCATGTTGTTTGTTTCTATGACACGTGTGTAGGTCGAATCCGTTTATTTTTAGTTGTTTTGTTAGTATGGTGTCTGTGTCTGATAACCATGTTTCTGTTATACATAAGAAATCTGGAAGTTCGTCTTTAATCAGATCTGTTATAACAGGGATTTTATTCCTGATGGATCTGGCATTGATTAACATAAATTTAATGGGGTAGTGTTTGTCAGAGGGTTGTGTATTTTGGGAGAAGATTGTTGGGTTGATGTGGATAAGTCTGCTGTAGGACCTATGTTTGGCAGAGACGTGGGGGTTGTTATAGTAATGGTAAGGTACATGTTTAAGACGTGTAGCTATGATGTGTATGATAATTGGGGAGATTGTGTTAAATTGCTGGGTGTATGCATTTGATATTTTGTGAGTCAGTAGGGAGAGCAATAGAATGCAGGTGACTATAAGTTTGTACATTTTGGTTGGGAGGGAGAATGATAGGATATTTTGAAGAAATGGATTGTGTTATGTTGGAAAGGTTTATAGGACTGGTATGACTTGTGTATGGGGAATTGTATGTTTGGAAAATGGAGTGAGTGTGCAGTGTCCAGGGTTGTGAGATAATGTAGATCAGGGGTGTCAAACACCAGTCCTGGAGGGCCACAAACCAGTCTGGTTCTCAGGATGTCCCTAATGAATATTCATTAGATATATTTGCATACAATGGGGCAGTGCATGCAAATATATCTCATGCATATTCATTATGGATGCCCTGAAAATCTGACTGGTTTGCGGCCCTCCAGGACTGGAGTTTGTCACCCCTGATGTAGATGAAATGATCTCTGCTGAAGCATAAAAACAGTAAACCCTGGCAAAATGTAACAAGGAGGCAAAAAGTAGCAGATATGGTTACAGGCTACAGATACAAGGTAACGCTTTGGGTAGATGGTGGTATATCTCAAATGGAGAAAGAGGGAGTTTAACAGTCTAATATATTGACCTCTTTGGTATTTTCACTAACGGTTTTGTCATGTGAATTGTAATACAATTGGCAGTATATAGCATACACAGTGGTTAGGAACAGAACAATACAGCTTTGGTGTGTCTTTATAGTCAGATTTATTTATTTAGTGTACACTTGTATCCCGCCACTTCCAGCGATCAGTGGCGGTTTTCTATACAAAAGGGAGCGGTTGTACAGACCAGAATTTAAGCATACAGTAGGATTGCAGGGGAGGGTGAAAGTCACAGCAAACGGTTACAGATTTACATTTCATTTCTTGAGAGGGGGTTTTACATATATACATAAATTACATAATTACAGGATGCATTTCTTGTTGAATATGATTTTTAGTAGCTATGTTGTTCGAAAGGATTATATTGACTAGGTTAGGTTGTAATGAGTCTGAAATAGGTGAGATTAAGATGGTGCGGTCTGTTATATTGGTATATGACATGAAAGATTCAACTTACATGTTTAGTGTTTGTGCATCAGTGGCAGGTGGTGTAATGTGCTGGTCCTCCATGTTCCCCGCCTAAGGACCACGCCAAAGGGCCCTTTGGCTTGGCCCTTAGGTGCGGGCACGCCTGAGAGAGTTCTTCCTTTTATGTCGGTTCTGGAGTCTTTGATTGGTCGATTGTGGGGGGGGGGGGGAGCAGGAGGAGCTCACCTTCTGCTTCCTGCTGCTGCTTGGCTTGTCGGGGCTGAAGAGGTGGATCGGCAGCGTGCTCCTGTTTAAATTGCTGGTTTTGGCAGCCCTTGATTGGTCGATTGTGGAGGAGCAGGAGGAGCTCACCTTCTGCTTCCCGCTGCAGCTTGGCATATTGATAAAGTGCTGCTGTTTCCTTATGTGCAGCTGAGTTGATGGCTTTGGAAGGAATGTGGAGGAACTATCTGTTGGCACCCACAGGGAGGCAGCAACAGCAAAGGTGGAGGAACTGCAAGAGGACGTCTACTGGGAAGAACCACAGAAGGAGCAGCAGGAGGAGGAGGAGCATGCTGCCCCAGTCATCAAACCAGCTGACAGGAGGATGATGAGCTGCAGATTCCACCCCCATCATCAGAAGACTAAATTGATACAGACGATGATGACCCTAGAGCTGGACAAGCACGTGTCCATGAAGTACCAAATAATTTGCTGTGGTGAGTGCTTACTGCAACAAAATCAGCAACTGCTCAACTAAATGGAAAGGAAGCTAGAGCTGTAGAAGAGGGTCGTGGCACTCACCAAACACTGGGTATGCCTGGAAGAGATATAGCTGGAAGTGAGTGAGAGTCAGCTGAAAGTGAGTGCAAGACAGCTGCAAGTCACTGAAGAGATGCTAAGGGAAATGCCATCCATCTCCCATGCCTGCAGCCTCCAAGATCTCATAGCCTCCTGCCATTTTAGAGAGGCCCTAATTTACACATGTCTGGTGTGATCATGTCTGTCTCATGGGAGCATGGCAAAGACATTTCTTATAAAAGTCCCATGTGTTGTCACCCGTCCTACCTGGGCAGCGTATTGGAGCGAGGTAGGTGGGGCATAAAAATATTTATGGATGGGTTTTGGCCAATATCATGCAGGGCTCAGGGACTTTCAGGCCTGGTAGCGTCCTCTGTCACCAAAAATCCCACAGAAACAAAAGGTCCGAGTGGAGGAAAATAAAAGGCTTTTATTTCCCCTGTTAATGCACAAAGGTTCAATTGCTTGGTTACAAAAATGTCCAACACAAATTCCTTACTTCAGGTAAAAGGGAAAAGAAAGTAGTAAAGAAAAACTGTTATCTTCACATTCACTGATAAAGCAGATAAACAGTCTTAACTCCCAAGATAGCTTAGTTGCTCAGACAGGACTCTAGGCTCCCTCTCCTACAGAAGCTACAATCCATCTCATGGTCTGACTCAAACTCCAGTTGCATCGGCTCGGCTTCTGAGGCCTCTGAGCCTAAATCAGTGCTCGTGGGTAAGTTGCCATAAGGTTCTTTAAATATGTTCCGCACAACTTCCCAATGCTCGGGGTTGAGAACTGGGCGTCGGTCCTGCGCCTTCAGATACTGTGAACTGTCCTTGCTTGGCAAGAGTCTTGTCTTAGCTTTCTGTACAGCTGGGACCTTAACAAGTCTTTTAGTGGGCGCGTGTTCCTTGCACCTTATCTTACAAACATTCTCAGAAGGATAATATTCTTGTGCTCCTCGCACACCCCATACATCCGCAGTTTGTACCCTGCTTTTAGTAAAATATGGGTTACCTTGTCTTCTTGGTTGGACTGCTCCGGGTGAAGCTTGAGGCCTGCTCCAGTAGGGATCCTGCTTGGCCTGAGTACTAGGCCTTAGGCTCTCCAAGCGTTTGGCTGTGGGTTTCAGCTCACAAGCACAGCCACGCCTTGGCCTCTCAATATGGCTACCACTCACTCGGGCTGGAGTTGGCCCACCTTCTCCACAGGGTCTCCTTTCTCCCAACCTCTGAGGCTGCTGCTGCCTCCTGCGAAACTGTTGGTCAGGGATTATGGCTCCTCCTGGATATCCAGCCCCTGCATTCACCTGACCTGCCCAACCTGCTGGTTCCGCTGGTTCTCTAGGCAGTGCTCTTTTCCCAGGCCGTCCTGCCTGTACCTTTCTCCAGGGCTGTCCTGACTCCTCCGGTTCCGCTCCTGGTTCCACTCCAGGTTCCTGTAGTTCTGCTTCTTGTTCCCAGTTTCCTTCTCGGTCCTGTTCTTGCTCTTCTGCCTGTTCTGCCCGTTCTTGTTCTCCTTCTGCTTTCCAACCTTTCCAATTCCCTTTAAAAGGCACTCCTCTCTTTCTTGATTGGAGGTGGGCTGGCACTACCTCCTGACCTAGGAGGTGTGGTTCCTCTGTTCCTCGGAGGTCCCTCCTGCTCCCCCTATGTGGTTCCTCGGGATATTGCAGTCGGTGTTTGACTTTTCCCGGGTTTAAAACATTTTCTTTCGCTCCCAGAGGGTTTGCAGCATCACAGTGTATGTCTGATTTTAGAATGGTGCGCCTGTCAGCTTGGGAGGCTGCTTCTGCTCACCAGGAGACAAAAGTCACATAACCCGTTAATTTATTGATGTTGCTTTTTATTAGAGCAGGTATAGACATAGACGTGTCCGCCGACAGTCGTAAATGTGCGGCACCATTCTAAAATCAGACATACACTTGGATCTTTTATAGACTACCTTTTCTAAAATGCCACTTTAAGCCTACAGCACCTGGCATTCCAAGGTGATTTCACATCCAAGTACTAACCAGGACCAACCCTGCTTAAAGTCCAAGATCAGACATGATCAAGTGCACTCAGGATGGCATCACCATAGTGGGAACAAAAGTACAGGTCTTTTAGTAGAAACATTTTTATGGAAAACTGTAGCATGTATTTAAAAATAGTATATGGTTGCCAAAATGATTTTGCAGGTGTTATGTGATAGCATGAGCAAAGAGCGTGGAGTGAGAGAAGAAGGCTTGTTGCAGCTGGCTTTCTCTAACGTTTTCAGAGTCATCATCCTTTTAAACTCAAGAGAGCGCTCCCCTTTGGACAATTTCTATGGATTCGGCGAAATTGTTCGTCTGAGTCTGAATTCCTTCAGCAAGCAAAAGTTTTAGAAACTAAATTATGCGAGCGGGGTTACCCACATGGGGTTATTAGGAAGGCGTTTTTGCATGCCAAGTTTGCTAATCGACCGTTATTTTTACAACAGCAAGTTAGTTCTGATATGGACAAACAGGTCGTGGTTTTATAGTACTCTGATAGGGCTCAACAATTAGCCCGAAGCATATACAGACATTGGCACATTTTAGTCTTGCATTCGATTTTTAGTAATGGCCCCTGTTTTGCCTTCCAGAGAGCTCGCAGTTTACAAGATGTTTTATTACACACTGACTTTGACTGTTCATCGTGCCACTGGTCAAAGGGGTATACATCAATCATGTAATCACTGCCCAATATGTTCACTTTCTTTGCATATCACTGAATGGTGTGACCCTCAGTCTCAAAAAGTTTATTTTTTGAAACACTGACTGTCAGTCATCCTGGATGGTGTATGTGGTGATATGCTCATTCAAGAAAATATATGTTGGGAGGACATGTCGCAAAGTCAGGATCTGTTTACTAGAGCATAAGTCACATTTGACCACGAAGATGCTCACTACACCAGTGGTTCAGCATTGCCTTCAAATGAGCCATTCCCGGGAGGATATGCGATGGTTTGTGATTGATATGGTGAGTGTTTTCATGAATAGTGACAAGCTGCGTAAGTTGACTAGAATTGAACTGAAATGGATTTTCACCTTGAATGCAGTGCAGCCTGCAGACCTCGATTATTCAATGGATTGGATGACAGCCAAGTGATTTCATTGGCTTTTGGAGGACTATCAGTGATTTGGATTCTGGTCTTGCGATACCATTGGCTAAGGACTGTTTATGGGTGTTACCGCTGCCTTTAAAAGATTGATGAAGGGGGCTGTTTCTTCATTCTAAGGAAGTTTCTAGAAGCTGGCACTTTCCTGTCCTGATGCAGACTGGATAGCAGTGACGGGCGAAACTTGAGTTGACGCTTGTCCAGCTTGCTAGACATCTAGCCTTTGAAGAGAGTGAATTACAGCCCTCTAAGGGATGCTGCTGCTAAGCTAAGTGTTTTCTAGTGTTTTTAAATTCATTTAGAAAATTGCAAAACACATTTTGGCCTATGAATGATATTTGAGGAAAGCGGGTGTTGGCTTGTGGCTTACTGCCTATTTGGCTAATTTTTCTCTTGCACGTCCTCCTGTCTGAGGCCTTTAAATAATATTGGCAGATTTCTCTAGTTAGCTGTCTTATATGTGTTTAGGTGTTGTGGAAATTTGATTATCACCTCCCCTTCGTTGCTTAGTGTTTGGACTTGGTGACTATTTTTGAATTGGCTGCTTGAGTGAGTGAGAGTCCCAGAAGATTTATTTCATGTTTTTGTTTCTCTAATAAAAAGCAGCATTAATAAATTAATGGTCTATGTGATTCTTGTCCCCTGGTGAACAGGCTTGAAAGCATGATACTTCTGAAGTGATCTGCCAAAACGGGTAATTCATAGTGTTGTTTTCCTTTTCTTGCATTGAGCAATAGGTTAACACTTGAACCCTTTTTTCTTATAATACTTTCTGCAAAGCTGTTGTATTAAGATTTAATGTCTGGATGGTAGCAACTTTTAAACAGAATCTTGTATGGGTTGCTTGGATTTGTAGCTGTCTTGTATGCAGCAAAATAAGATCTGCAAAGCCATACTTTTAAAACACAAGAAGAGAAAAGAAAGAAAGAGTAATTCATGTTATTTTTCATCCACAGTCTGTGGCTACTTGCATGTTAAAACTACATTTGTGTACAAAGAATTAGGCAACAAGTCTCTAACTAAACTGAAGCTGACGCAACCTGTACCCAGCAAAGGAACAAAAAAGAAAGGATCTCCTTCACAAACCACCAGAAGGCGAAACAAAAAAGTGAAGGGAGCCAAAAACCAGGATAAGAAAAATGTAAAAAAACTTACAAACCATTAAAAATTTAAAAATAGAAATAAATGAATTAAAGATGTAACATGGCCATGTTTGACTACATTGTCTCTCCATCAGTGGTCATAAAATCATTGTATTAATAATTAAATAATTTACACTGTGAAAAAAACAAGAGGGCCTGATATTCAGCGGTGGCGGCTAGCCATTCTAAAGTGGCTAGCTGTTGCCGCTAAAATTAAAACCCAGATATTTAATGTCAGAACCATATCTGGCCACCAGTATTGAATATCCGGGTTGGCTGGATAGCAACAAGGCAGTAGCGATATCATTGTTCTACAGCCAAAATGCTTCCATCACATTTTACTAAGTCTGGGTCACTGAGAACGAAAATGGTGCTTAAAATTGTTTGGCTCTAGTTTTCAATTTACACTACTGGGTCAGTACATGTGATCCCGACTTCAGAAGTGCTAAAGATATGCAAGTTATAATGGGAAGGGATCTTAATTTTAATCATAAATTACTAAAATATATGCACATCTTCTACTGGATTTGTGATAAATCTATGGTTTTGTTTGGACAGTACTTGCTTTTCAGGCAAAACAATTAATGAATGATGCAATTTTGAAGGTGCTATTGTGCCATACATGATATGAATTACAGCATGTTATACCTAGAAGTCATAGATGATGCAATCCTAACTCAGTTTAATTATATCATATGCAGAACAAATTGTGCAAATTTTTTTTAAATGAACAGGACGTGTCAGTAGTATTTTGGCTGTGGACCAGTCTTCTTAGTGTTTGATTTTTTTTCCATTTAGCCAAAGTGAGAGAGGTCTCGTAATTTTTGAACAATACAGATCACTTCTGCTACATTTATGGTGAAGTGACTTTTGCATCACAAAAACGCAGTATAACCACATTAAGTAAGCCTACCACTTTTACTTTGGCTGCAAAATTGGAGATCATGACAAGAGCTGGGCTCCACAGATACACTGCAACACTTGTGCAACAAGTCTTCACCAGTGGTTGAACAGAAAAAGGAAATCAATGCCTTTTGCAGTGCCAATGATTTGGAGAGAGCTGACAGATCATATCAGCAGTTGTTACTTCTGCATGGTGCCTCCTGTGAGAAAGGTTTGTCGAAGAAGAAAAAGTGGACTGTGCAGTATCCAAACATTCCATCAGCTATATGCCTAGTACCCCACAGAGAAGGATTGCCGGTTCCTGATGCTCCAGAATCATTCTCATTTGAGTCAGATAAGGAAGAGGAAGTGAATGAAACTTTTGTTCCCAAACCATCAATGTCACATGACCCAAATTTTCTCCTATTCTTCTCCTCTGAACCACACCTCATAACACAAGATGAACTGATTAACCTTGTCAGGGATTTGGAACTAAGATTAAGGCAGAGTTGTAAGGCTCTAGACTGCAGCAGTGGAATTTCCTGTCAGATGATGTTAGGGTTTCCCTGTTCCATGAATGCCAAAAGTACCTTGTTACATTCTTCTTCATGGAATGTGATCTTGTAGTCTGCAACAACATTGATGGTCTAACGACAGCCCTCAACATCATTCTTCATCTACATGAGTGGAGACTGTTCATCAATTCATCAAAGACGAGTCTTAAAGCTGTTTTGCTTTATGATAGCAATGTTTTGCCATCGATTCCAGTTGGTCAAACAGTCCATTTGAAGGAAACCTATGACAATATAAAACAGCTGTTGAGATGTGTAAACTATGACCAACATCAGTGGCATCTTTGTGATGATTTGAAAGTTGCTGTTCTGTTGCTCAGTCTGCAGACTGGATACACAAAGTACTGCTGTTTTCTCTGTGAATGGGACAGTCATGCAAAAGATTCCCAATATGTCAAGAAAGATTGGCCACTTCAACAGTCATTGGAATCTGGAAAGAAAAGTGGGCAGCATCCACCACTTGTTGAATCAAGGAAAATTTTGTTACTACCCTTGCACATTAAGCTGGGTCTGATGAAAAAGTTTGTCAAGACCATGGACAAAACAAAACAAAAGTATCTCAGCGGGAAATTTCCGAAACTAAGTGAAGCTAAAAAAAGGAAGGCGTCTTTTTGGTCCTCAGATTCATGAACTACTTCGAGGTGATGCATTTAACCATGCACTAAGTGGCAAAGAAAGAACGGCATGGAAAGCCTTCTAGTTAATGGCAACAAGTTTTCTCAGAAACAACAAGGCAGATAACTACAGGGAGCTGGTGGGAAAACTCCTCAATACATATAAAGGTTTGGCTGCAACATGTCACTAAAGATACATTTTTTACACTCTTATCTTGATTTTTTTCTACCGAACTGTGGAGCAGTGAGCAATGAGCATGGCGAGCGATTTCATAAGGACATGGCAGCGATGGAGAAAAGATATGAAGGCAAAAGGAGCCCATCAAGAGATACTCCATTTACAGAATACAAGAGACAAGCCAAGAAACGCCGAGTAGACACTAAATAAGGTCTGAAATGAATACTAATACATACATAGTTGTTTCTTGCTTTCTGTTTCATACTAACTTTTTAAATAAATTGTATTTAAATAACCCTTTGGCTGATTTTTAAACTTTTAAACAAAGATAACAGGTGGAACATTATCAAGGTCATATATATGGCAACCATAAGCACTTGAAAAGACCTAGTTTTGTAATAATTTGTGATTAAAACTCAACTAGCAACAAAGGAAGTGACATCATCCTCGAAGATGGACGGCTGAGGAGATAGCTCCGTCATCGAACCCACTAAAAATAGCATCAAAACTCCTCCCAAATGTTCCTCAAGTAGCGAAAGTGGTGAGAGAGGCAACGGGCAGCCGGGGATGACCACGAGGTGCAAAATGATGCATCTGAGAGAGTTTGCATTCCAAATGGGCTGTGGGAAGACCTGCGAGCAGCAGAAAATGGCAGCACGTGTTGGAGGAGGGGGAGCAGGGAATGAGCGAATGCTGGCTCCATATCCGATGGGGGAGGATGATGTACTGCCCCTTTTTAAAGTGGAGATGCGCAAGAAGTTAAGGGACGAGGTGGCAGAACCGGGCCTTGAGTTGCTGATTGTAAGGAGTATGTAGACTCCATTCAAGATGAGGTGGATGACCTGAGGAGAATGGCGCAAGAACTGGCTTTTGAAAAGGAGAATGTGGTGCTGAAGATGGAGGACATGGAGAATCGTATGCATCATAACAACTTGCATTTGCGAGGCATCCTGGAGAGAGTAAAGTTTGGTGATGCTTTTCAGGTAGCGCAAGAGGTGTGTCTGGCCATCCTGAATCATGGTGTGGACGGCAGCCTGGTAGCGAAAGTAAAAATAGAACAGGCACATAGATCACTCGGACCACCAAATGAGCAAAGGCCAAGGGATATAATAATGTGTATGCATGAATACACTGAAGGAACCTATAGCACAGAAAATGCGTAGGTTGTCAAAGATGGACTGGAAAGGTTGTATTTATTTATTTATTTAGTGTACATTTGTATACCGCTACTTCCAGCGATCAGCAGCGGTTACCTATACATACATGGTTCTGTACAGTATAGAAATCAACAGGAAATACATTTAACTATTTGTCTGCAGCCACGGTGGCCAGAAGACAGACTTTTCGTCCCATCACCCTCACCCAACAGCAGAGACAGTGCTGCTATCGCTGGTTATATCCAGCAGGGATAGCCTTTACAGTTAATAGCATAACAAGGAAGGTGATGATACCATCAGAGGCAGTGCAGATGGTATCCAACTGCAGCAAAAGGATGCGGAGCAAGCGCTGCCCAAATGTCTGCGGTGGCAAAATGTATCATCAGCGGATGAAAGCAAGCAGCAATGGGTGGCAAAGTCTGCGAACATTTCCTGATTGATGGCCTGATTCAAGAGTGGAAAACTTCTGGAGGTCTTTGAAACAACTGCCCGAGGGGTTGCTCATGATGTGGACACTATATGAGAGACTTCTATGTGATCTGAGGTTCATTGGGAAGTACGGGTGGGGGAATGGTTGAAATGTTTGTTGAGGGCTGAGGTTTTTGATGATGTTGAAGGGGGGGGACATTAAGGCTTTGTGTAATGTGTAAGGGGAGAGGATACAAGTGACGTGAAAATGATGAGGGGGATGGGGGGAAGGGGATGAAGGTAGTGGGAGATCTGATGGGAAGGTCACTACTCTGGTATGAGGGTGACAGTAGGAGTTCCAAGGGGGGGGGGGAGGAGGGGGGAAAGGAAAGAAAAGGGAGAGTGGAGGAATGGGGTTGCCAACAGTGAGGTAAAGGAGGGACTGGTCTGAATGGAGTGTGTTGGGCAGCTTAAGAATGTCAACTGCTTTCCTTGAATGTTAAGGGACTGGGCACATGGCAAAGGTGCACACACATCTGAAGAGGACACAGGTACATTTACTTAAGGACAGCAGGTACCCACATATTTTTTGGCTTCTCAACAGGGCACTCCCAAGAGGGTAGGGGTGAGGATATTGATAGCCAGAAAGCACCAGGTATGGAGGTCCGACAAGAATGGCGGGACAGGGTGGGTAGACTCTTGCTGCTGAACTTGGTCCTAGATGGGGTGGAGGTGGTTTTGGCCAATGTTTATGCTCCCAACGTGGTGCAGGGTACATTTTATAAGTCAATGTTAGACCACTTACTGCACTTCTCTGAAGCCCTTATGATATTGGGGAGGGAATTTAACTTAACTAGAGACCCCAGGATAGATGATTCTAGTGGGCAGTGTAGGGGAGGGAGGTGGGATAGGAAGACTTTGGGAAGCCTGGTGGACACCCTGAACTTCGTGAATAGTTGGCACAAACAGATGTATACCTTATCTCCAGGAACAAGCAGGAATGAGTCTTCACATATGGGTACGTCGGTACCGACGGAGCCTGCGCGGGAACGCTCCACAGCGTCCAGAAAGAAAGCTTTTGGGAGCATCCCACATGCAAGCTTTTGGGAGCATCCCGCCCATTCACTTCCCTCTCATCAGTTTTCCATTTTCCGCAGAGCCCGCAGGACGTATTCCTGTCACCGCAGAAAATTCTTCTTTTTATTTTTACTTTTTTGTGGTCGCGTCTGCCTTCCCCCGACGCCACCGGTACCGCCGGTGCTTTTCTTTCTTTTTACTAAAGAATTTCTTCTTTTCTTTAGAATTTTTTCCTACTTAGTGCCTGACTGTTTCTAGGCCACTAGGCCTCTATTCTTCCATTATGGAAAAGCCAGCCACTATCATTAAGAAATGCTCAAAGTGTGGCAGTACAGATATATTTTCAGACACTCATACTTGGTGTCTAAAATGTTTAGGTCCTGACCATTGCCCACTGGAGTTTCTTTCCTGCTGGAGCTCAAACAGAAGAAGTCTTCAGGATCGAGCACAACTCGATACCCGGTTCACATCGCACTCGATGTTACCAGCTAGAATATCTTCTTTTTCACAGGATCAGGTAACCAAACAAAAGTCTGTAAAGACTAGCCAGTCCTCGAGTGGTAGATCTCCTTCCAAGCATCGAGATGGCTCTGGCCTTGCCCTCGAGGACAAATTGGCAATAAAGCCCCAGCGGGAGTCTTCGGGCTCCAAAGCATTAACGAGGCTCCAGGTTGTTCCTGGGGTTCTTACCTCAATGAACATACCTGGGCCATGCTCGGGGGTTGTGGCCGCTTCGAGCGGTACCGACACCCCGGCATCGGCTATGGTGATGGATGAAACACTCCTCACCGATGAACGTAGTCTAGCGCTCTCGGTTACTTCGGTACCGCTGGAGTTGCTGCAGACCGTTCCTCGAGTATCGGTATTGGCTTCGGTACCGGTACCGGTATCAATATCAGCATCGGTGTCTGTACCGTCCATGCTTGCTTCGACAGACTCGCTTCCTTCGATGCCGAGCCTGGAATCGATCTCTAGCATGGAGGATTCGGTACCGACTCATCTCGGTACCGGCCTGGGGCGGTACCGAAGACATCGCTTTAGCGAAAACCCAATGCTTCATCCTTTTAAGTCTTCCGATCCCGATGACTGGGATGAATCCATCGGTACCGAGGCTAATTTTTCAACAAGTCTAGCCTTTACCCCTCATTTTAGAGGGTCCTCCTCAAGGGAGATTTCATTTCAAGCTTTTCTGCTTGATATGGCAAAGTTACTTGCCATTTCTATACCTGGTAAAGAATCCCTACCAGGGGATTCAGAAACCCTGCAATTCCCCTGGATTCCAAAGGAGGTTATCATACTTCCTTTGCATCAGACCTTACAGGATCTACTATTAAGAATGTGGGAAACTCCTTTAACTGTATCCCCACATTCTAAGACACTTGACACTATGTACAAGCTGCCACCTTCTCCAGGTTTTCAAAAGACTCAACTTCCTCATCTTTCTATTGTTGTAGAATCAGCAATGAGGCGGATTAAGAGTGCAAAGAAGCACTCTTCTTATCCGCCAGGTCGTGAGTCTAGGACTTTAGATGCCTTTGGACGTCGATGCTTCCAGGCATCCATGCTTTCAGCAAGAATTATCTCATATATTTTCTGTATGGGATTATCTCTTGAAGAGGTCACAAAGAACTTAAAGCTTTTGATCCCTTTTCTTCAAGAACATAAAAGAGAAGACTTTCTCTTATTAGTCAGTCATGCTCAAAATGTCTCTAAATTCCTTAATCGTGCTTCCCTGGACTGTTTTGAGTCTATTAGCAGAGCTTCTGCTATAGCCATAGGAGCACAACGTATGGCCTGGCTCCAAGCTTCAGACTTGGACAAATGGATACAAGAAAGGCTGGGAAATACTCCTTGTACTGGTGAAAATCTCTTTAACAAGGATGCTTTATTCCAAGCTAATCAGTTAAACACTGATATTATTGCTTGCAGAGGATTGTCAAAACTTTCCTCTATCCCAGCTAATAAAAAATCTCCTAACAAACTTTATCCCCCTAAGAGAAAAAAGTTTTATTCATCTTCTACCCATCATGCAGATGTTTCCAAAGAAGGGCAACATCATACCAGGCTAAGAAAACCAAAATCTCAACAGGCTCAGCAAATCCAACAGTCGCAGGGTTTCTGATCATTTATTCATTAAATCTCTTTCCTGTTGAGTTTCAGAACCGCTACTTCTTAACAACAGAAGCGTTTACAGTTCTTCTCATCCTTACTGAGAGGTCAGTGATACACTGTCTCAATACTCCACTTTAGGCATGAATCCTTTGCCAAGAGGAATCCATTCTTTTAGCTCCTACAGCAAATAGAGGAGTAACAACTAATTCCAAGGTATGGCTATGCCCTTTACCTTGACAGTTGTCCTGTACGAGGATATCTCATATTTTTGACTGCAGGGGAGCTTTACCTTTTTCACAGACTTACCAAATTGTAAGTCTTCACAACTCTGTATTACTTTCTATCCCTCTTACTCGAGACCTCACTCCAAGAGTGATACTATTTGACTGGAGGGCTTACCCTTTAAGCCATAGGATTGTCTTCAATACCTACTCCAGTAAGTGATTTCCATACAGAGTTTCCTCCCTCTGCAATCTTTTCAAATATTTCTTTTAAGACAGCTTATCAGACCATAATTGATTTTTATCACTTCTAATTATGTCTGTCGGTCCTTTTCCAATCTATAGGATCTAACCTCTTCTGCTGCCTTAATAACAGATAATTCCAAGAAAGGTTCCAAAACCTACTTGGACAATTTATCGTTGCAAGCAACCGGCCTGTCTACTATTCATAGCCATCTTCAATTCTTTGGCTTCCACAGAATAGATTAGGTTGCATACTGGCAATTAAACAGCCAGATCTCACCTAAGCAACCTACAACATGCTCTCTGCAATTCTACAAAAAGCTCTGCAACTATGGGCCTTTGCTAGAGAGCATCAGAGCCATTCCTGGTGGGTAACTTCCAGATGGTTAAAGGGCTTTCCCCAGTCATGCTCCCACATGACCGGTTTTTTTCCTACTCTACCATCTTCCTTAAAATTTCATTTTAGGAAAAATATACCATGGCTTAGATCACGTGAAAGCATAAAGAATTGTTTAATTCCCTGAGTTGTTCCACATCTCCAGTGGAACTCTCCAACAGGGATGCATTTCTTTTCACTGCAGTCAGTCCTTGTCTAGTGTATTCCTTCTAATCTCCAATACTTCATTGGAGCTTACGCTGAACAAAGAACGCATTATACTCATATTGCCCTCATAGATGGGCAAATATGGTATTCCCTTATATTGCGTCTTTTTCTCCACACTGAAGTTATAGAAGGATCCAGACTTGTGGTCTTAAGACTAAGGATTTCTATGCACCCCTTCACATAGATCTCCATATCTGGTTATTCAAAGTCTAGAATTTAAAGACATCTAGACCTATCCTTCTGTCTAGGAACATTCCACTGGTTTCCATGTAACCACCTTCATGGTTCTCCCACGTGTAACCAGTAAGGGGTTCTCTATCCATATTCTCAAGCAGGTCTTACCCCTTCTTGTTATTAAGTGAGTCTCTCTTGATATATATATATATATATATATATATATATATATATATATATATATATATATATATATATATATATATGTTATATAAATACACATATCTCACTCTGAAAGATTTGTTATTGTCCATATGAATGCTGTTCCAGCATACCATAAGTTTTAAACGGACAACCAAATTTCTATGGTAATTAGAAACTACCTTCTTTTCCGTAGCCTCTTCGGTTACGTTACATCTGAAGCTCTTCATGTAAGTCATTGTCCTAAGTGACATCACTTAGGGAAGACATTACTGATATTCAAGAAATTGGAGGCTACATTGCCTACTACAAATGTTTCTTTCTTTCATTTGGATAGAGGGGTCTTAAAGACCCATCCTTTTTCTGCAAACCAGTAAGATTTATCTTCTCTCTTCCTAGAGCCTTATTCTGCTCCAAGGACAAAGAGCTTCAAACTTTGGCCTACAGAAGCTTTAGCTTCTCATCCAAAGTCCAACCTCATTAAACTCCCCTAGTTTTTTCTTCTGGGATTAGTTCTAGCCATTAAGGCTTCTGACCTCTGCCTGCATTGCAAAATTTATTTCCTCTACTTCACAGTGAGGTATTTTCTTGAGGTTAATGTACTGGCTCTTAGCACCAGACCATATTAGCCTCAAAAAATACTTTCGCAATACATTTGACTAAGGTCCACATTAGAAAATTGGAATTCAATATTTCTCTAACATTTATGATCTACGCAAGGATCCTCCCTAGATGCCTTGTTTAGTCAAGCTGTGCCACAGCACACCCGTTTTAATTTAGCTCCTATCCTCCATCCCTTGGATGCCTGAGGTTCTGGGAAATAGCATGGCCCATCTATTAGATTTGCAACATGCTAGGACCTCCTCCAGGCATCTCTAGCTTGGGAGTCCCCGTATGTGAAGACTCATTCCTGCTGCTATTCCTGGGGTTGAAGTTGCTGATTCCTTAAATGTATCTGCTTTGTTAGAAACTTCTTTAACTGATACTGTAACTCCTGCCACTTTAATTGTTACCTTTGCATTGATTTCTGACCGGGATTGGTTTCTCAAGATGTTTTTTCGGAAGCGTGATTCTCAGTTTCTAGGTTTAAATATTAGGGTTTTTCCAGATTTTTCTAAAGCTACTCAGAAGCGCAGACGTGAGTTTCTTCTATTACGCCCTGGTGTTTTGCTGTTAGAGGGCCAGTTTTTTCTTAAATTTCCATCAAAATGTTTAGTTAAATTAAATTCTGCTATGTATGTTTTCTATGACCCGTCTCAGCTACTCGCCTTCATTAATGCTCGTCGTTCCTCTGATGTGATATAGATTCACTGCGTAGTGTAATATTCTGGCTGTATTCCCACGGTTTATTTCTTGCATTTAATCGTATGATATGTCTTGGTTCTCTCCTTTCTATGTAGTGGGCTTTAGAAGGGGCTGGTATCGTTTATTTACCTATGTAATTTTCCTAGTTGGATAACTTGTTTATCTTCGTAAACCAGCTTTCTTATTTCCATTCAAGTTAATGTATTTTTTGCTTGGATTTTGTATAATTTATAAACATAAAATAAAAAAAAAAAGACTCATTCCTGCTTGTTCCTGGAGATAGCACAGTTACTTACCTGTAACAGGTGATCTCTGGGAACAGCAGGAATAAGTCTTCACAACCCACCCACCTCCCCTAGGAGTTGTTTTCTCTCTCTCTCTCTCTCTCTCTCTCTCTCTCTAATTTGTCTACTTCCCTTCTTCGGTCTCAGCTACAAACCCAACTGATGAGAGGGAAGTGAATGGGCGGGAAGGCAGCGCGCATGCGTGTGGGATGCTCCTAAAAGCTTTTTTTCTGGATGCTGTGGAGCGTTCTCACGCAGGCTCCGTCGGTACCGACGTACCCATATGTGAAGACTTATTCCTGCTGTTCCCAGAGATCACCTGTTACAGGTAAGTAACTGTGCTTTACTTTCATCCCCACCTATGTTATCGCAGGATGGACATGTTCTGGCTGGACTGTACATGGGCGACAAATATTTTGCAGGCAGAAATATTGGTGAGATTACATGGATAGACCATGCTCCTATAGGGCTAAAGTTGACTTGGGGGCAAAAAGTGCCAGGCTTGAAGTCTGGAGGATGAATAACTCTATATTGAATGAGGGGGTAGCGGCAGAGAAGGTGGAACATGCTATTATGGAGAATTATCAACACAATGAAGGGGGTGAGGTAGGGGAGGATGCCTTTTGGGATGGTATGAAAGGGGGGGGGGTTCTGATATCTGAGTTGACATTCCAAAAGAAAGAGCATCAGAAGGTAGAGTAAGCCTTGAGGGAGGAGTTGAGGGGATTGGAGGAGCGAAATGCTAGGGGAGCACAGCAGGACTGGTTACTCGGATAGTAGAACTGCACAAACAGTTAATGGTGCGGATGAACAGGGAGGTGGCGTTTAAGCTACTTAAGGCGTAGCAGGTCTTCTTTGAACGGGGAAATAGGGTGGGTAAATGGGGAAATACGATGGGTAAATGGGGAAATAGGGTGGGTAAACCTTTGGGCCATAACTTAAAAGCCAGGATAAAGCAACAACAGGTAGTTAAAATTAGAGATGAGGAGAGAGTGCTAAAGTATGCCAAGGGGGAAAAGCAGGAGGTATCCCGTAAGTTCTACCAGGATTTGTATAAGAGCAAGCAACTCGTTAGTGAAAATGACATCTCTGCTTATTTGAGGGAGTGCATGAGGGTGTTTCCTGCAGACGATGTGGAGAGGCTGGAGGGGGAGATCATGTGGGAGGATGTTAGCAATGCCATTTGAACTATGAATAGGGGGGTTGGATGGCTATACAGCTGTCTTTTAGTGGAAGTACCAGGAACAGTTGGTGGACCAGATGGTACAGGTCTTTAATGATGTGCAAAGGAATGGTCAGGTTCTGGCCTCTATGTATGCTGCTATGATTAGCATGCTGCCTAAACACGGAAAGGACATCACAGTGTGTGGATCCTATAGGCCGATCTCATTGATTGATTTGGACGCCAAGATCCTAGCCAAAGTCCTGGCCAACAGATTGCAGGGGGTAATAACGAAAGTGGAAAGGAAAGACCAAGCAGGATTCATCCTGGGGCATTAAGCTTAGTGACAATGTCTGTAAATTAGTGAACCTGATCTGGAAAACTCGGAGAACAGGAGGATATGATTTTAGTGGTGGTGGTGGATGCTAAAAAAGTGTTTTGACCACATCAAATAAGACTTCATGACAGAGGTGTTAGAGAGAGTAGGATTAGGACCCAAGTTTATTGGCTGGATTAAGGCGCTGTATGCAGAGCTGACTGCGCTTGTACAGGTGAATGGTGCGTATTTGGAAGGGTTTCGGCTAGGGAGAGGTACTTGACAAGGGTGCCCATTAGCTCTGTTATTTTTGTGCTAGTAATAAAGCCCTTAGCGGAGCGGGTGAGGGCAAATAGGGATGTCCGGGAGGATCCGAGTGGGCAAGGAAAATTATAAAATAGTATTATTTGTTGATGACATCATATATACATTGACATTGCCGTTAACGTCTCTGCCAAACCTCCTGTGGGAAATTTCGTCTTATAGTCATCTCTTGGGGTATAAGATGAATATGACCAAAACTGAGATCCTGAAGGTGCACCTGGGTGGAGATTTGGAGGGGTGTTTGAGAGAGGCCTTCCCTTTCCGATAGGCATGTAAGTTAATCCGATATTTAGGGATTCAAATGGTTTAGTATTTTATACCGTCAGTGGACAACTTTCCCTCTTTTTCTCTTTCCTAATCAAATGTCTTTTATATGTTTTGTACTCTCCCCTGGTGGTTTTTAGTCTGGTCACCATTGTGTCAGATTTATGCAGTGGGCTGTTTTTGAAGCATTAGCACATTTATCGATTCACTTATTTATATAATTATTTATTTATTTAATTGCTTGGGGTTTTTTTTTAATGGTATTCGATTAATGTTTCTGTGTCCTTTATTGCTGTGAGGTTCTAGCAGTTTATACCGTTGGTGTACAACAACCCCCTTTTTGTTTTTCCTTTAATTATACGTTTATTTAATTATTTACCTCTAATTTTAATGGTACCCTCCTAGTCTCATGCTTCCTATTCCTGATTAGGCTCCGTAGTTTACACCGTCAGTGTACAGCATTCCCCCCTTTACACTGCCGGCGCGAGTTGCAATAGATATACCGAGGTGTGACAAAAAAGAAACGAGACTGTGGCATGACTCAATGCCAGTTGGCTAGCCACTTATGTCACTGTGTTGTGCAAAATCTCGCCACTATTCTGCTATAATATTTTTCATCTCTCTCACTGTTTCTCTTTTTCAGGTTTTTTTGTAGCACACTGGTCAATCGCTTTGTCACGCAGCTGGAGGTGACAGAAATATGGAGCAAAGAGTCAACTTGAAATTTCTGGTTAAGTTGGAGAAGGGCCCAACTGAGTGTCTCCAACTTCTCCAAAAGGCTTATGGAAAAGATGCAATGTCAAGGCCGCGAATCTTCGAGTGGCACAAACGCTTCAAGACTGGCCACGAAGAGGTGGAGGATGACCCCAAGTCAGGACAACCTTCCACACAAAGGCGGCTGAGAACATTGACAGAGTGAACCAGCTGGTGCAGAGTGATCGCAGGTTGACGGTGCGTATGATAGCTGAGGAGCTGAGCCTGAACAGGGAGTCAGTTCGGACCATCTTGGTGCAAGAGCTGGGGATGCAGAAGGTGTGCATCAAGATGATGCCCAAGTTTTTATCGGACGACCAGAAGGAGCACCAGGTCAATGTTTGTTGAGACTTGCTATAGAAGATCTGAGAAGATCCAGAGTTCATTGGCCGAGTCATCACAGGAGATGAGACTTGGGTCTTCCAGTACGACTCTGAAAGCAAGAGACAGAGCTTGCAGTGGAAGACTCGACTGTCACCCAGATCTAAGAAGGCGTGGATATCCAGATCAAGGATCAAGGTCATGCTGATCGCATTCTTCAACCAGAAGGGAGTGGTCCATCATGAGTTTGTGCCTGAGGGTCCATCCCTTCCCCGCCCCTGTCTAACCTCCCCATACAACCAGTGGGGAAGTTAGACGCCAGCGGGAAGGGCACGAATAGCCCTCTGTGAGATTCACACAAAACTAAGGTCAAAGTGCACTGACTCAGGGAAATCTACATGAAGAAAATCAGTAATTTAAAACTGGAAGCGAAATACCACCCAAGAAAATCAATAAGTGGAATTATAGCGTTCTTATATAATAGTGAAAGCCATGCCATAAGAGCAACTCGCTGATCGCGGGATCTTAGCCTGTCGTTTCATTTTAAGGCAGGCCAAATCCTAATTAAACAAAGAAACAATATAAGTACAGCTTTATAGAACATGTGCTGCTCTTGAGAAGGACACATTAAATTAACCGTGGAAAATAAAAAGAAAATAAAACCAAAATTATGCCAAATCTGTGCGATCCAAATCGGCTGCACTAAATAGAGACACAGCCGACCATCAGATGCCTACGCTCATACCTGAACACTTTCTGATTTACTCTTGACGTAAATTAAAACACTCTTGCCCCAGAAGAGGACATTATCTATATGGTCTTTATGTAGAGTGTGAAATAGCTAATTATATAGAGTATACCCCATTAATTAACAAATGCAGTCACATTTAACCGCTCATATCAAACATTCATGTAAACAGTAGATAACTTTAATGTAGCCTTTGTGTCTTCCCCGAAGGTCTCAGACTTAACAACAATGAGCTTAATGATTAAGCTCCTGTGTTATGATAGCATCAATGACCTTCTTTCATTTACCAATACAGGGACTACTTGGCCTTGATCTTTTCTACAGAGGCGAAATGAGTTCCTTTGAGCACAGTCTTCAGCCTGAGGAAGAGCCAGAAGTTGCACAGTGCGAGATCTGGGGAATAATGAGGGTGATTGAGAGCTGTGATCTGTTTACTGGCCAAGAACTGCCTCACACTGAGTGCGGTGTGTGCGGGTGCATTGTCGTGGTGGAGCAGCCACAAGTTGTCTCTCCACAGAGTCTTCCTGCTGCGCCGAACCCATCATGGAGGCGATTGAGGACCTGCTGGTAGAAGTGCTGGTTGACTGTCTGCAGGTCTGAGCATCAGAGCAGGGAGAGGGATCAGATCTACTGCTGCTGCCGGCAACATGCAAATTGGGCGCACCCCCCCCTCCCCACACCTCTGTCCAGCACTGCCTGCTCTTGTCTTGCTGTTGGTGCCACCATGAAGAAAACAGAGGGCGGAAGCAGCAGAGCAGGAGCAGACAGTGGCTGGATGGAGGTATGGGGAGGAAGAGGGCACTAATCTGGCTCTGTATGGCCCTGCTCACAGTCTAGTCAAGACAGACAACAGAACAACTAGGGACTAGGGTAAATCTAGAGGAATGGTAAACAGGAGACTAAGGGGATTAGGACCCTAAATTTTTTAGCCTGAATTTGAATAGGGCCAGAGATGAAGTCTGATGTACCAACTCTGGTAGTTTGTTCCAGGCATAAGGAGCAGCGAGGTGAAAAGATTGAAGTCTGGAGTTGGCAGTGGAAGAGAAGGGCACAGATAGAAGGGATCTGCCAGAGGAGCAGAGTCCCGAGGAGGGGTGTAGAGAAAGATAAGAGAGCAGGGCTGGCCCGTCCACTAGGCAAGCTAGGCGGCCGCCTAGGGCAACTGACCTGAGTGGGTGGCTTTGTGCTGCCGCTTCATTGCCTGTGGCAGGCCATGTGCTTCAGCACACATGACCTACCACTTCTGATCCTCCTCCGATGCAACTTACTGTCTACGGGGGGGGGGGGTCAGAAGCGGCAGGCCATGTGTGCTGAAGCACAAAGCCACCACTTTTAAAATACTGCTGCTGCCACTGCCGTCCCCACCCCCCCCCCCCCCGAAGATAGAATCAGCGGCAGCAGGGGGGGGAGCAGTGTCACGGCCAGGGTTTCTGCCTGAGGCAGCAGAAACCCTTGGGCCATCCCTGTAAGAGAGGAAACCTAGGTTGGAGCAGTCGAATGAAGGTACTTATAGGTCAGTAGGAGACGTTTGAACTGGATGTGGAAATGGATAGGGAGCCAGTGAAGTGACTTCAGTAGAGAGGTTATGTGAGCATAGTGACACTGATAGAAGATAAGCTGTGCAGCTGAGTTTTATACTGATTGAAGTGGGGAGAAATGATTCAGAGGAAGCATAGCAAGGAGCAGGTTTCAATAGTCTAGACAGGAAGTGACTAGAGAGTGTATATGGGTCTTAGTAGTGGGTTAAGAAAGGAGGCGATGAATTTTGCTGATGTTATAGAGAAACGACAAGATTTAGCTATTGGATGTATGTGGAGAAGGACGGGAAAGAGTCAAAGATGACCCCAAGGTTATGAACCAAGGAAACAGGAAGGAGCAGAGTATTAAGAACATAACATAAGAACATAAGAAATGCCATACTGGGTCAGAGCAAGGTCCATCAAACCCAGTATCTTGTTTCCAACAGTGGCCAATCCAGGTCACAAGTACATGACAGTTTTCCAAAAAGACACAGAGGTTCCACAATGCTTGTATTGGGGCAAGCAGTGAATTTCCCGGGTCCTCTTTAATAATGGTCTATGGACCCGTCTCCGTGAACAAGCAGGAAGTCAGTCCTCACATAAGGGTGATGTCTGTACCGACGGAGCCCTCGCGGAAGCATCTCCCCAGCTTTCAAAGAAAGCCTTTGGGAGATGCCAACACACATGTGTGGTGCCCTTCCTGCCCAAGGGTACATTTTGCACAGTCTCCTTTTTTCCGCGGAGCCCTTCAGACATCTGTCTGGTTTCTCTGGAAAAAGTTGATTTTTTTCTCGACCTGAATTTCATACTCTTTCCGGTTGTGCACTGATACCCTTCCCACCACCTAAGCTTGCTGTTCCGGCATTGAGTCTTGTGTTCGTACATTTTTTCCCTTTTGGCGCCTTCGCGCCCTTTTTTCCAGCTGGCAGCACCATGTGTCTTTGATCTCGCTGGGGTACTTTTTTTCCCATGGCTACCAATGCTTTCAAGAAGTGTGTTCAGTGTGCTAAAACCATGTTCCTAACCAATACACATGCCTGCTGCCTAGGGCCAGACTAAGACATCATGCGATCTTTGCAAAAAGATGTCCACCAAGGCCCTTAAGAGCCACCAGCAGCAGCATGATAAGTTTTTCACAGAATCCCCAGTGCTTCCGAAAGCCAAGATCTCCTCTGAAGCCACAGAATCGCAGGGTGTCCTTGTGGACCCCGATCGACACCATAACTCCTCAGAAAGGGAGTCTTCCTCGAGAGAACATAAGAAGAAGAAGAAAACCTCAAAGGCGGCGTCGCTGGATGGTTCTGACAGGTCAGGTAACCCCGAGCCAAATCCCGCAGTCCTAGAAGTGCGTCCGAGGGATCGGAGCGGGAGAGGCCTACCAAGGTCCCCTGGAAGGAATTGACCACAGATCGGCCTTGGACACCAGAACCTATCCTCATTGAGGACTCCCCCTCAGGAGAACCAGCACAGGGCCCGAGTTTCTTAGTGCCCATGCCAGTGGCTGCGGAGCCTTCTGGAAACCAGAATGGCGGCCCTGGAGCACAGTCTGTCTGCCTTCATGGACCAGCAGCGGGCGTTGTCTGGTACCACCGGTTCCTCTCCCCAGACCACCAGGCCATCGACGTTGAAGACGTCCCCGGAGGCCAAGCCGATCCTCGGCTGCGGTCTCAATGTGGCTGCCATTCTAGGGGGCCGAGGTCCTCCCTGGCTAGTGCATATGGCACCAGACGCGGGGCCTCCAAGGGATGCAGGCAGGGCTCAGGCCCGGAGCCCGCGGGTCACCCTTCCCTCGAGTCTTCGACTGATTACTCGGAATGGGAGACCGAGGATGAGGAGTCACTGGATACCTGTCACCACTGTGATGTACCCTCAGACTCTCATCCTTCTGAGCCCCGGTGTCAGCCCTGCCCGAGGACATGGCATTCCTCAACTTCGTGCGGGACATGTCCAAGGCCCTAATGTTCCCAATGGAGTCGGAGGAAGACCCTCAGACAGAGGAGCTAGAAATCCTCCAATACGAGGACTCTGTGAGGGAATTACTCATTGTACTCATTCCACCCATCCTGGAATGGCTTATGCTTCGTATGTGGGAAACACCAGCATCGGTGTCAGTTGTGAGCAAGTTGCTTGACTCAATGTATCAGGTCTGCTGGAGCCTGGGCTTCCAGAAAGCACAGCAGCCACACAACTCCATAGTGGTGGAGTCAGCCATGTGTCGGCTGAAGAGCCAGAAGACTCACTCCTCGGTGCCCCTGGGTAGGGAGGCCCGCACCTTGGATGTCCTCAGCAG
This sequence comes from Ichthyophis bannanicus, assembly GCA_033557465.1. NCBI lineage: Eukaryota > Metazoa > Chordata > Amphibia > Gymnophiona > Ichthyophiidae > Ichthyophis > Ichthyophis bannanicus. The sequence continues at coordinate 1,086,342,100 of CM066032.1, read as the reverse complement.
AAAGTGCTACCAGGGTTTGATGCTCATCGGCCTGATCCAGGCCTAACAGCTGTACATGGGTATGTACCTGAGAGACCTGGTGAAGGAAATCGCTGTGTTCTAAGCTGGTCTCTCTAAGGAACCTCTGCAGCGGTCAAGAACCTGGCCAAAGCCATCCATGAGTGCTCCAAATTCATGACTCGAGCAGCCTATGACAGCTTCAAGTCAGCGACTCGAGTAGCTTGGCTACAGTCTTTCAACCTCGAGTAATGGGGTCAGGACAAATTGGTCAATGTTCCATGCCAAAAAGAGAACCTCTTTAGCAAACCCATGACAGAAAAGGCTGCTGAGATGGAGACCAAGTTCATGATGAGAATCCGGCTCTCTAAAAAGACTGCTGCCCCTCCACGACGGAAGGACCCGGGTAAAAAGCACTTTTACCTGAGGAAAGGGACTGCTTACAAAAACTACCCACATTTTCAGGCCTCCCCAGCAGGACCAGCACACGAAGGGACATGGGTAAGGTTCTCGTAAGGAGAAGGCTCCCAAGCCCCAGGAGTCAGCTCCGGCCCAGCCAGGGGGGAGATATTGACTCCTTGAGCATAGCCTCTCTACCCCAAGTAGGTCAGCAGCCCACAGAGGGACGTCTGATCTACTATGCCCACAGGTGGCCAACCATCATCACTGATTCCTGAGTACTCCAGGTGGTCAGGGAGGGCTACCTCCTCCATTCTTCCCGGGAGAGCCCCCCAGGCCTCCCCTTCACTGGGACCTCCTATTGAAGGATCTCGCAGGCCTTCTTGAGGACAAAGTGGTAGAACCAGTACCCCAACACTTCAGGGACAAGGGGTTCTACTCCAGGTATTTCCTCATGCCAAAAAGAACAGGGGGCCTAAGGCCCATCCTGGACCTGTGCAACCTGAACAAGTTCCCAGTGAGGGAGAAGTTCAAGATGCTCTCCCTAGGAACATTGTTGCCTTACCTCCAACAGAGACTGGCTATGTTCCTTGGATCTGAATGATGTCTATACCCACATCGTCATTCACCCCATCCACAGTACCTTTGCTTCATGGTGGGTGGTAGCCACTATCAGTACAAGGTACTACCTTTGGCCTGGCTTCCACCTCCAGGGTCTTAACCAAATGCCTGGCAGTAGTGGCCACCTTCCTCCATCTCCAGAGGGTATTTGTCTTCCCCTACCTAGATGACTGACTCTTAAAAGGAGTCACGGCCACAGAGATGCAGCAGGCAACAGCACGCACCATCCAGGTCCTGCAACATCAGGGGTTCATGATAAACTACCGCAAGTCTTACCTCCTCCCAACACAATGTCTTGAATTCATAGGAGCAAGGCTGGACACTCTCCAGGCAAAGGCCTTCCTACCCCTAGACTGAGCCTACCATCTCAGGGCACTGTCCATAGATGTGCAATACCATCTCTCGGTGTCGGCTCGGTTTGTACTGCGTTTACTTGGGCACATGGTCTCGATGGTCCATGTCACCCCAGATGCCCATCTGCACATGAGGGCCGCTCAGTGGTGCCTTTGGAACCAGTGGACACAGGCCATGGGCCGTCTCCAAGATAGAGTCTTAGTGACCCACCAGTTGGCGAAATCTCTGTCTTGGTGGCAAAATCCCCAACACCTTCAGACAGGGATGCCCTTCCAAATCCCAAGCCCTCTAAAGGTCCTCAGTACGGACACCTCCCTGCAGGGATGGGGAGCCCACTGCGAAGAACTCCACACCCAGTGCAGCTGGTCACAAGCTGAGAGTAACCAGCAGGTCAACATCCTGGAGCTTCGGGTAATATATCTAGCCCTCTAAGTGTTCTGTCACTGCTTGAGGCACTAGCCGGTGCTGATCCAAACAGACAATAATGGGCAATGTTCTGTGTGAAAAAGGTGGGGGGCACAGGGTCTCGCACCCTCTGCTGCAAAGCGATAGCACTCTGTTCCTATGCAGTTCAACAGGGAATACTCCTACAGGCAGTGTACCTACTAGGCAAGGACAACATCCTGGCAGACAAACTGAGCAGGGTCCTCCAGCAGCACGAATGGCAGCTGGACCCCAGAGTAGCCACCCGGCTCTTCCGGCTCTGGGGGACCCCATAGATGGACCTGTTTGACAGCCCAGATAACTACCAGTTGCTCCACGTCTGTTCCCAGCAGCCTCAGCCATCCTGGGTGGTGGCAAATCCATTTCTCATTCCGTGGTTGGAAGGACTCATGTATGCCTTCCCACCCACGCTGCTGATTGCCAAAACACTCTTAAATGCTCTTCGCGACAAAGCCTCACTGAACCTGGTGGCTCCACAGTGGCCCAAGTAGCTGTGGTTCCCACTGCTCTTCTGACTGTCAGTGGAGCCTCCGATATCACTGGAGAGCTCTCCAAGACTCTTGTTTTGGGCGGAGGGCTCTCTCCTGCACTCCAACCTGGGGTTCCTATCACTGACGGCGTGACTGCTGAAAGGGTGACCTTGGCCCCTTTCAACCTCTCGAGTGAAGTGGAAGAGATCCTGCTGGTATCCCATAAGACCTCCACCGGGAGAGCTTACGTCTTCAAATGGTGCAGGTTTTCGGTCTAGTGCGCAGAGCAATGGGTGAACCCATTCTCCTGCCCGGAGCAGCTTGTGCTGCAGTACCTTCTTCATCTCTCGCAATCCGGGCTCAAATCAAACTCTGTTAGAGTGCACCTCAGTGCCCTTGCGGCACATCGCCACCTTGTTGAAGTCAAGCCCTTCTTGGTCCAGCCTCTGGTGACCTGCTTCTTGAGAGGACTTCTGTTATCCAACCCCCCCGACCACCCGCCAGCGATGGAATGGGAGCTCAATGTAGTAATGGCTCAGTTCACTTGCCCGCCATTTGAGCATTTGGCTACCTGCCACCTGAGATACCTCTTGTGGAAGGTCGTGTTCCTAATGGCGCTCATCTCCACTTGCAGGGTCAGTGAACTCCAAGCCCTAGTGGCAGAGGCACCATATACCAGGTTCTACAAGAACAGGGTCGTGTTTCGCACATACCCCAAATTCCTTCCGAAGGTGGTATCTCCTTCTACCTCAACCAGGAGATGATGCTGCCTACTTTCTTCTCAAGGCCTCACTCCGGTAGAGCAGAGACTGTCCATCACACCTTTTGACTGTAAGAGGGCCCTGTCTTTCTACATTCAGCATATCCAGGGCTACCAATAAGCTTCTCAGCTTTTTGTTTCATATGACACTAATCGACTGGGGGTAGCGGTGACCAAATGGACACTGTCCACCTGGGTGGCAGACTATATTGCCCTCGCCTACATGGAACACTGTGTCAGGGCCATGGTGGCCTCTGTAGCAAACTTGCGCTCCTTCCCGATGCTGGACATCAGCTGGGCCGCCACCTGGTCTTCAGTCCACACCTTTGCAGCTCATTACTGCCTGGAAAAGGAGTCCCAACAGGACAGCGCCTTCGGCCAGGCCGTGCTCCATAATCCTTTTGGGGTCTAAGCAACACCTACCCTCCGATCCTTCTGTGTTCAGACTACCAGAACATTGGTTCCCATCGGACACACAGGTCCTACTGTAGTCTGTATCTGCAGACTCAATTGCTGCTGCTCACGGCTCCCCTTGAGGGAGACCGTGTTTTTTCTTACGAGCTTTAGGTAGCCTATAGCTAGGGAGTCCCATATGTGAGGACTGACTTCCTGCTTGTTCCCAGAGAAAGCGTAGTTACTTACCTGTAACTGGTGTTCTCTGGGGACAGTAGGAATCAGTCCTCACAACCCTCACTCCTCCCCTTGGAGTTGCTTCTTTATCATCTTTTATTTTTTTGCTGTCTTTTAGCGATGTCATCTGACTGAGCAAGATGGCATTCTTGGGCAGGAAGGGCACCACACATGCTTGGTGGCATCTCAGAAAGACTTTCTTTGAAAGCTGGAAGATGCTTCCATGAGGGCTCTGTTGGCGCCAACGTCACCCATATGTGAGGATTGATTTCTGCTGTCCCCGGAGAATACCTGTTACAGATGAGTAACTACGCTTTCCTCTAGGAACTTGTCCAAACCTTTTTTAAACCCAGCTACACTAACAGCTTTTACTACATCCTCCGGTAAGGAATTCCAGAGTTTGATTAGGCGTTGAATGAAAAAATATTTTCTCATATTAGTCTTAAATGGGTTACACTGTAGCTTTGTTACATGTCTCCTAGTCTTTCTACTTTTTGATGGCGTAAACAATTCATCTACATTTACCCGTTCCACTCCATTCTTTAATTTATAGACCTCTATCATATCTCCCCTCAGCCATCTCTTTTCCAAGTTGAAGAGCCCTAACCTTTTTAGCCTCTTTTCATAGGGGTATCCTTCCATCTCCTTTACCATTTTGGTGGCTCTTCTCTGTACCTTTTGTAATTCCTCAATATTCAAGGTGCTGGCATAAGTGATCATGCTTGAAATGTATGTGGGTTTCCGCCACTTACATCCCTGTTTTTATAAAGTAAAGTGTGGGTGTACCTTGAGTCAGTGTTGATTCCTGGTGACCCTGGGGACGAGAGAGACACTGAGTAAGGGCAGGGTACTGAGAAACAAGAGAGGGAGAGAAAGGGAGACTGGTGGAGATCTGGGCCATGGTGATAAGTGATGCAAAAGCATTCACCTCTGACAAAGCTATCAAGGGTCATCAGCATGATGCTGACTTCATGGGGTGGGAGAGGTCTGCTGGCAGTGTGCAGTGTCGCATTAAGGGCCTGATTTATTAAACTTTGTTTTCCCATCGACAAAGAATAGGAAAACATCTTATTAAATCAGTCCCTGAAGGAGGTAAAGTTGACCTGAGGGGGGGGGGGGGGGGGGGGGGTCTCAGCAACTCGCTGCAAAATGCAAAGAAAATACATCAAGGCCTGTTTTAGGAAGCATGGTTATCTTTGAGCACCTTTGTTAAGCACATCTACCACTCCTTCTGTAAAGAAATATTTCCGCATATTACTCCTGTGTCTATCCCCTTTCACCCTCATCTTATGTCCCCTCGTAGCACAGCTGGCTTTCTATTGAAAGAGGCTCTCCTCGTGGCATAGCCGTCACCATCAATCTTTAACTCCAGATATTCCATGCCAAGGTCACTGGGGTCACTGCACAGCCTCCACAGCCACAGAAGCTAACCAGGTAGCGGAGATATTGCACCACTACCTGTTTAGCTCCCTTGGGTAAAACTAGCCCAGCTTTTGCTTCGCCTAGTTTTACCCGCAGATCGCTAACCAGCTAGTGGTGCAATATTGCCGCTACCCAGTTAGCGACTGTTGCCACCCACAACATGCCCTGTAATGCCCATAGAACACCCCAATGCTAAGCGGTTAGTATCAGGGCGTATAGTGGCGTTAGTTGAGGATATTCGGTAGCACGACCATTTTAGTGCCATTGAATATCCCATTCAGCTGTATTTACACGGTTTACAAGTCAGTAAACCATGTAAATGCCTTTAGAATATTGGGCCCTATGTTCCTAAATTGGTCTCTCTGAAAATTTACTAGACCTGAGTGCCTAAATATTTTCTTAAAATTTCACTAAACCTGTAAATTTAGCATAAAAAGTGGGTGGTAATGGGGAGAAGAAGTTAGGAGCGTAGCACTGATTTTCAGCATTAGGCACCTAAATTAGACTCATAAATCAGGGCAAATCAATGGCAGGCTTAAATTTGGGTGCATAAGGCCCGATATTCAAAGGCACTTACACGGTTTACAGACCTGTAAACCATGTTAATGCCGATGAACAAGATATTCAGCAGCACTAACGTGGTTAGTGCTGCTGAATATCCCCGATTAATGCCACTACATGCTCTGATGCTAACCGCTTAGTATCGGGGCATGTTGAGGGTGTTCTATAGAGGAACGGAAGCGGCACCAGTCGCTAACTGGGCAGCAACGATATTGCACCACTGCTCAGTTAGCACCTGCAGGTAAAAGATAGGTACAGCAAAAACTGGCCTATCTTTACCCGTGGCAGCTAACCGGGCAACGGATCAATATCACCACTGCCTGGTTAGGTTCTGTGGGCTTGTGGGCTATGCGGTGACACCGGATATTCATTGCCAGAGCCGCATATGACCTCGGCATTGAATAGCTCTGGTAAAGTTGGGCAGCAACGCTATGTGCCGTAGCAGCGCATAGCCATCCCAAAAGAATATCGGGCCCATAAATTTTAAGCTCCTAAATTAGGATGAATTTTCAGCCAAAAACCTAGGCTCCTAAGTGCCTAAAAACAGGGCACAAATTTAGGAGCCTATCTTAGCAGCCCAAATTTAAGTGCTCGACCTTTTTTTTTTTTTTTTTTTTTTTTTGGATATCGGGCCCAAGGCTTCTTGGTGGATATAGAGTGAAAGTGACTAAGATACGAAAAATGGGGAATCATGAAAAGCACTGAGGTGAAACCAGGAAGAAGGGAGCAGGAATGGAGGGTCTGAGTATGCACATAGGGAATGAGAAGGTTGGCAAGGTGGAGGTGGGTGAATCCGAGTGCAAGACACTATGGATAATGTCGTGACCCTCGCCTGGGCCAAAGGCTTACAGGCATAGAGCTGCCAATGTTTGTCCTTAAATAAAGAGTTACTATCCTTGTCTCCAGCAGGGAACTCTGGGACTTGTAGTTGATTCTTTTACTCAAAGACAAAGTAGTGTGAGACCGTTGGTTTTTAAGGCAAAACAAGAATTTTTATTTAGGTTCCCATAAGCACTAAGGTTCTACGCAGATATAAGGATTATTCTCCAAGTAAATAATAACAGGAAACATATGCAACTGGAACTGAAGAAACTGAAAGAACCTTTAAACATGTGCAGCTGTTTTCAGTCGTCCAGCACAGCTAAATTTCTTCATTTATCATGTGCTGCTTCGGTTATCAAACTCTAGGTTAAGCAAGGGCTCTTTGCCTTAGAAGAAGTTCTTGGCATTCACATGGCTAGGTAAAACCCTGCTTCTCAAAAGCTTCTTCTGTTAACACTTTATATCACCAACTTTCAAACTTCCTTCTTACACAAAGAACAGTCCATAGGAGACTCCTCAGTAACAGAATCCTGCCCAAAAGAGTCAATTTGCATTTCTTCCTGTGCTACGAAATGCTTGTCTGTCTCTGGGCTTTCATTAACTCCTTCAAGCTTACTGTTCTGTAGGAACTTCTGAATTTCCTTCCACAGCTGCTCTCCCTGATATGGAATATTTGTACCTTGAGAGTGGGGCTTCCTTCCATGGATCAATTGCCTCAGTGCTTCAATCGTGTTTAACTCTAGTTCTCTGCCCTCGGCTGGGTTCTGGTCACTTTCAGTTGTAACCGTATTCACCCACCTTCTGGCAGCTTGAATTCTCTGAGCTGGTTCACGAACACTCTGCACTGCAATCTGATCCTCGTCGTCAGCAGCTCTCCCAGCCACCCATCTGCTGGTTTCTGAATTAAGAGCACCTCTCTTACAAGGACTGCTTCCTCTGTTGCTGCTTCCTTTCTTGCTGGAGCCGTTTTCCAACTCGAAGTCAAACTTCCCACTTCTCCTTTTCCTCTCCTCTGAACAGGGCTTATAAAGCTGTTTCCTAACTAACACTCCCCTGTCTCTGCACAGGTGATTATCATTACCCTCCAAGCCTGCACTTACGTTAGAGCTTGGGTGTGGCTTGGCTTCAGCAACTACGTGCTTCTTTCCTTTGCCTGCAGTCTGAACCCTGTGAATACCTTGCCTGTCTCTCACCTTAAAGGCATATTCACTGTTTTCTTCTGTTTCCATCGGCTCAGCACAGCTCTCATCATCACAATAAGCACAAGGACCATGAATTGCAAGCGAGCAGTGAACAGGAGCCAGTGTGGAGTAAGGGGGACTCATGATCATGGTGCCATGCCCCAGGCAGACGTTCAGTGTCAGTAGGCTGTAGAAGCTGAAGGTGCTTAAAGGAGGACACAGGGAGACTTTATAAAGGATATTGCAATGCAGGTGAGAATGAGAGAGAGAATAAGGGGCATATTTAGTTTCCCAGAGGGACATTCCAAAATGGTTAGCAATAAAAATGATAATAAGAAATGAAAATAAAAGATGCAATATCTTTTAAAGCAGAGAAGCTAAAAAGGGAAAATTTCCACTGAAAGCACCCAGAACGCCAAAATCAAACATTAACCACACTAATCTGGAGCCGAATCACAGACTAACCTAAAGAAATGTGTTTTAATGCTGATTTAAATGTGATATGATTAGTTTCCCCCTAAGATAGGGTGGCAGCAGGAAAACGCAGTTTCTGTAGTGGAATCTAAGAGATGATCATAGGCAGTCGAAGCATGAGCTAATTTATTCTATTGGATCAAAGTGGTCTTGAACCAGAGATGGGAATGAGGATAGAAGAGAGGTATTGAGGAATATTGGTATGTAAAACTTTATGAATAATGGTACAAACTTTATTCTGAATGCAATATAGTAGGGGGGCGGAGCCAATGTAATTTCTTCAAAATATGATCATATCTACCACTGTCTGTCAGTAGACTAACAGCTGTGTTTGGCACTACTTGCAACCGATTTAAAGTATACTGTGGTACAAAGAATGTATTGCACTCGGTCTGGTTATTCATGGGTTAGGATAAATGATAGTAATGTGCAAGTATGTTATCTTTTGTCAGGTATCCTGGAACACAGCAATCGGCCCCGCTCGCCTGTTAAGTACTTCACGCAGGCTGACATTAACCAAGGCAAAATAGTTTACCGTCCCCCTACTGCAGCACCGCACCTCAGAGAACTGATGGCCTTCTCCTTTGCAGGTAAGCAAGATAACATTGAAACAGCCAGGGAAGGATTGCTATGCTCATACACCCCAGTCGGTGCCAAATTTCCCCTAAGTCATGTTCCACAGAGTCTTTTGTAGAATACTGGGGGAATTGTGAACATCTTGACCTGTACGTACCATTACCAACATAGAGCCTCTATGCAAAATGGGGCTTTCTGTGTAGGAGGTCCGTGTTGTTCATTATATAATACATATATTTGTAGATAAAGTTTTTGAATATGAAAACGATAACTCAAATATTGTAACACAGTTCCCTGTTATTGGTTCTGATGTCTTCAATCTTTGAGTAAGTCGACTCTGACCTCACTCTAATGATATGAGGCCCAAATTTCAGTTGAGCAGTGCTATGCCTGACCACCTCCCGCCTAACCCAGATTTTCCATGCCAGGGTCATATGCGGCCCCAGCATTGAAAATCCGGGTGTCACCGCACAGCTAGGTAGCCGCAGGAGCTACCCGTGTAGCACCTATTTTCGATGCTACACTGTCAGCCCCAGCGCCTTAAAGATAGGCGAGGTTTCCCCATGTCTATCTTTAAGGCATAGAGCACTAACCGTGTAGCATTGAAAATCGGTGCTACACAGGCAGCGCCATGGCCCACCTCCACTCCGCCCTGGAACGCCCCCAACATGCCCTGATGCTATGCGGATAGCATCTGAATGCGTTAGGGACATATCCAGGATATTTGAAGAGCACTACCTGTGTAGGTGCCCTTCGAAAATACCAGATAAGGCCTTTACACGGGTAACTAGAGAAGTTACCCGTGTAAAGGCCTTTGAAAATCGGGCCTATGGTTCACAACCAGCTTAGGAAAGTCTTGGCAATGTGTACATCTACTTTTCTTAAGTATATGTGGCCTGTAACTCTGTGTACTGCAGTGGGCCAAAACTGGAGGCTAGTTTAATCTGCCATAATCTAATGAAAATTCTGTTTGAAACAGATATAGTTCAACTCTAATCTGATTCTGATGTTTGTGAAGGCAAAGGTTGAAATGTTGACCTACACCTACCAAGACGTTTTATCCCTTTGAATAAAAATTGATGTGCATTTTGTTTCAAGAAAACTTGCATGGGGCAGGTTTGGAATAGATTTGTCATTTTGAAAGTAAGAGAAGGGGAGTGGGCAAGCAGCTAGAGTGAAATGATCAGGATTAGGTGACATTGTTTTGATATTTTAAAGAAGGTCGTAGTCCCTCTAGAGTGCTCAGTAATTCAAATGAACACAGGTCAGGAAGTTATATCTACATGTGTCAAATTACTGGCATGCACCTCTGGGTCCTCGCCCTCTGGTCTACCATCCAAGGTACTGCAGCGCTGTAGTGGTTTCAGCTATAGACAAACAACTCCAGGAAAGCACAAAACTAACTACAGTCTCCGTTTTACCATCCAGTGCTTCCCCTGCAGGTTAAGTGGCCTCAAAATCCCACTTGCCCCCATAACCCTTCCAGTATTCAGATATGTATTTACATCAGTCCATGAATAACAGCTCTTTCACTGTCCACCTTAAGGGAGAAAGCCCAGTCCACCTTAATGGCATCCAAGGGTATTTTCTTGGAGAGGTTGGCTGCCTGGCAGCTCTTCCCCGCTGGAGTCTCTCCCTGGGCTCCTGGTCTGCTCTCAGACTTTTATACCCTGTCTAGCCCCCTCCCCTTTTGGCCACAGCCTCACTAGTTACCTGGGAGACCAACCCTCCCTTTTTCCTAGGTCTGAGAATAGAGAAAATCTGGCCCGGATTATAGGACTATTTTGTCTTTTCCTTTTTTTTTTCCTTTAAGCCCTATCAATGGGATATATACCCCATCACATTCCTCCCCCCTTTTGTCTGGTATTAAAGCTCTTTCCTCTCCATCTATTTCACCTAAAAAGACATGGAAGGTTTTTTAGACCAGTGATATATACAGTATGTGACTTTCTTGGGTCTGAGCTCTTTTGAATGGTCACTGAGGTCTTTTTTCTCCTTCCCCTTACTTTTCATCGATTGAAGATTTTTGGGACATTGATATATGTTCAGTACATTTAACTGGGAAGATTCAGTTTCCTGTTGAGATATGCTGGTAGTTTCATTTTCCTATGCCTTCATCTGAATTGTTAAAGCCATAATGGCTCAGCCAGTGTGGCAAGAAACGCTCAGTATTTCAGAGGGGTAAGTAAAGGATTTACTAAAAGAACCCAGTATTTTTGAAGTTGGGAAGCTTAGGTGACAGCACTGTGTCATGGCCAGAGATAATGACTGCACTCTACCTTTTATCCATGTAAGAGCATAAGAACATAAGAAATTGCATACTGGGTCAAACCAAGGTCCATCAAGCCCAGTATCCTATTTCTGACAGCTGCCAATCCAGGTCACAAGTACCTGTCAAGTTCCCAAAAAGGCACACAGATTCCATGGACAGTGCTTTTCCCAGGGTAAGCAGTGGATTTCCCTGGTCCTCTTTAATAATGGTTTATGGACTTTTCCTCCAGGAACTTGTCCTAACCTTTTTTAAACCCAGATACGCTGGCATCTTTTACTACATCTTCCAGTAATGAATTACTCATTGAGTGAAAAAATATTTTCTCTTATTAGTCCTAAATGGGCTACATTGTAGCTTCCTTAAGTGTCCCCTAGTCCTACCTTTTGAAGGAGTAAACTACCGATCTATGTTTACTAAGCACCCCCCTACAAAGTAATCCCCCTTCTGAAAAAAATAACCATCTCCCCTCCCCATCATCTGGTCTCAACCAAGAGAAGGAGCACTTTTATTTCTTAGGTCCCCTCCAGTGCCTCATTCTCTGAAGAAGTGTGTGCAGAGTTGCATTCCCAAAGCTTACTCTCTCATCCACTCATTCCCTTTCCAAATCATCGGGTGGCAACCCCTTGCAACCCTCCACCACCTTTTTCTTTCTTGTTAAGCTATCCACCAGATCTGACCTCTAACCATTATATGAAACAGCGGAAGAAAAAAATAGTTCCCTTAGTACCCCCCTCAGGAAATCAAATTTCATTCTGTACTTGGGGTAGCAAAGTAGATATGTAGTCCCCCCCCCCCCCCAGCTCCAGAAAATGTGCATTCTATTGGGGAGAAGTCATGGCTATCATTTGCTCCACCACCAAGCCAAGGAATAAGTTTCACCAGAGCCAAAAACTAGAAGGGTCCGTTTCTCACCAGGACTGAAAAATTGTTTGCTTCCTTATCAGACATGGTTTGTGGTATAGCAAGGGCTGCTAGATCCTTGGTATCTAGTAGCCCCAGGACAGCCCAATATGAACCCAGCACCTTCAGCTCCATAGATTGCCCACCAGATACTGATGCACTTTCCACCAGTACACCTGTATCCTCAGGCATGGTTATGGTTATGGTTTAGGCACTTGATATATCGCCCTTTACTTGTGCATCAGAGCGGTTTACTAACAGGTACTTTTTATTCCCTTGTCCCCAAAGGGCTCACAATCTAAGTGTACCTGAGGCAATGGAGGGTTAAGTGGCTTGCCCAAGGCCACAAGGAGTGGCCATGGGACTAGAGACCCCAGTCCCTCCAGCCTGAGGTTGCTTGTCCCCATGTGGGAATTGAACCCCCGGCCTGAGGTAACCTGTCCCAACCATTGAGCCACTCCTCCATGACCACAACTGATGACTTAAATGACCCATTCCAGCATGGCACTTGGGACTATGATCCTCTTCAGCATAACTCATCCTATGTGCTCAGATTTGGGAAATAAAATGACAGAGCACCACCTTCAACTTTAACTCTCTCAAACGCACTGAGGTCATCAACCCTGGAATTTGTACCATACTCTACACCAGCTGCTCTGGGCTAACACCTTCCCACAGTTCCACTTCCCAGCTTTTCACCAAGGTCTCATATCCATGAAGTGGCTCCCAGTCCTTCATTTTGTTACAGTACAAGGGGACCAAAAGTTATTCACGATCCTCCATTTCAAAGAACTCTTCCATCTTGTCCGCAAACTGCCCCACCAACACCCCCTTGTTAAACAATTGGAGGTAGTGGCAAATCTGTACAAAATGCAATGTGTGCCTTTGAGTCAATGCTAACTCATGGCAACCCAGCAGCTCCTGGGTTTTCTTGGCAGTGTCACTGGAAGTAGATTGCCAGGCCTTTCTTCCGAGGCAACGGAGGGTTAAGTGACTAGCACAAGCAGTGCTAGTGTAAATCAAACCCTGGTCTCTTGGTTACCAAGCCAGTACTCTAACCATTAGGCTACATTTGTGAGAAGGCATAAAAATGCCTCCCCGCCAGAATGAACTGACTACACAGTTGCTGAAAGGAGTGGCAGGTTCTCTTCCTATCTACCAACTGAGCCAGACTCTACACCCACTGTTGTTCTCACTCTTGAAACATGCCAGGTCCCAGTCCCAGCAAGAATCCACCATTGTCACATACCAAAAGAAAACCAAAGGCTTCTGGTAGTATTTGCACAACTTTCTCCATGCCACCTGAAGTGGACAAATCAACCAACTCAGACAGATGTGAGGTGGCAAGGACCCTGTGGAGGCAGAGAGTACATACAGCAACGAAAAAGGAGACTTCAAAGCCTTCTCAGAGTCCATTGCCATGTAACTATAGTTAGTTATAGTTACTTTTAATTGATATACCGCCTATTATGTGCCCTTTTGGACTTACTAATCATGGGCATGTTAACGGGTACAGGCCAATTCATATACCCGAAGATCCGGAAGACCCACACCTCCCCTATTCCAGGAGCTTCTCAGAAGATTCAAAGGAATACCCACCCACCCATTAAAAACCCCTGCAACTCATTGTTCAGTATCTAAAGTGGTTTTTAGGTGACAAGGGTATAGGGAGGACCTACAGGCAATAAAGGTTCTTGGGGAACAGGATCATCTTGTTTGCGGCGATTCATCCTGGAAGGTACCACTGCTCTCGCAATCTCCCCCAGACCTCCTGCAACAACCTCAACATTGAGGCTATACAGCTGCCCCACATTTGCTGGCATCAGAATTCCCAAATATTTAAAGAATCCATCTGCCCAGTACATAGGGAATCCTGGATCTCAACATGAGCTCAACTGTCCTCCCACATACAAGGCTTCTGATTTTGTCAAATTCAACTTGAAGCCTTCCACTACCCCATACTCCTCAATCTCGTCCATCAATCCAGCCAGACTTCACAGGCTCCTACAAATGCACCAGCAGGTCATCAGTGATAGCTGCAAGCTTAAATTCTACCTGACCTACCTGAATACCTTTGATCTCATCTTGATTCTGTACTCTGCAAATCAAAGGATCTAAGGTCAAAAGGAACAGAAAAAGGGAAAAGCAGACAGCTCTGCCAAATATTCGTCCACAGAGGTAAGATGTCCCAGAGGGCTCCATTCACTAACACCGCTGCCCAAGGGTCCATACATAATAACCTTATCACTGGCACAAACCCTTCCCCCAACCCATAGGAATCAAGGGCCGCAAACATAAAATTCCAATCTACTCGGTCAAATGCCTTCTTCGCATCAAAACTGACCAAAAGAGAAGACATCTGACATCGGTCAGTCCACTCCAGCGACCCTGGGATTTTCCATGTAAAGCAATAGTTTACCTCCTGTACCAAATTCGGATGAAGTTGCACCAACCTATAGGCTATAATTTCATGCATAAAATTATTTATTTATTTACTTACTTATTTTCATGCATAAAACACAAAAATAAATAATTTGCTCAAGTATTTTAAGATCAAAATTTTTAATAAAGAAATGGGGCGGCAAAATTCTGGGCCTCGGGATCTCTCTCTGACTTTGGTATGACTGATTTCGGCAGGCGGCTGCAGGCGCATGCTTTGAAGGGGAGTGGCCATAGGGGCCCTTCGGAGCACAAAGGAGTAAGGAAGAATGTGTGGTTTCTAATGGGCAAGCGGAAGAAGAAACCCACAGTTATGTCATCTACCAAGTCGGCAAACGTTGTGGGGCCAATGGATGTGCGCATTTTCAGTCATTGGATTTGCCAAGAGATGCAATGAAGGTTCCTAACCAGGACCCACCCAATTAACCTAAGTACCGGTGCCACTGGTGTTTTCATCTCCATTTGTATGATTGCTTGGTGCCAAGCCTAGCCTAAAGCCATGTATTGTTGATAAGAAGATGTTTGTTGAGGAAAATCTGGAGGTGTTTTTATGACCTATGATGTTAGGATATGAAACTGCGGTAAGCCAGTGATGGCTCTAGCAAATTAAGAGCTTGCGTGTTCAGGCTTTTTGAGCCATTGTGTTGGCTGTTTGTATATCCTGAAGTCTTTTTTCCTCCATGATTTTTCTTTTTGGCTTGCACTTGCATGAGCATATTTGTTAGTGTGTACTGTGGATCCTGGTTTTTGATTTGAATGTGTATTGTACAGGCTTCTGAGAAGTTATAGTGTATTTGAGGATGTCATACCAACGGTTCAGCATTAAAATCTCTTTTAGCTCTCTGAGACCCTTTGTGCTTAGCCCATGCTTTCTGGAATTCACATACTTCTTTTGGAAGGCTGTTCCATGTACCCACCACCATTTCTTTAAGAATAGTTCCTTAGATCAGTGTTTTTCAACCTTTTTTGTGCAAAGTCACACTTTTTTCATGAAAAAAATCACGAGGCACACCACCATTAGAAAATGTTAAAAAAATTTACCTCTGTGCCTATATTGACTATATATAAAGTAATTCTCTTGAATAGGAATCAAACACTCACACCAACCCCCCTCCCCTGCTGGTTCACTCACACCACCCCCCCCCCCCCCACTGCTGGTTCAATCACCCCCCCCCCTTTCCATTACTCCCCCCTCCTGCTGGGTCACTCACTCACTTACCCCCCCCCCCCTGCTGGTTCACTCACCCAACCGCCCCCCCCCCCTTGCTGGTTCACTCACACCACCCCCCCTCCACTGCTGGTTCACTCACACTCCCCCCCCCCTTGCTGGTTCACTCACACACACCCACACACACCCCTCTGCCCAAGCCGCTGCTTCTGCTTTGTACAGAGCAGCGGCTGCACTACACTTACATTGAAAAGTAAAGAGAAACTGTGTCAGGAGCCCTCCGGTCATCGCAAAGCCCGAGGAAGTGATGTCATGGGGGCGGGCTCCTCACAGGCTGTCTTTCCTTTTCAAATTAACTTTATTGCAGCTAAAGTTAATTTGAAAAGGAAAGACAGCCTGTGAGGAGCCCGCCCCCATGACATCACTTCCTCGGGCTCTGCATGATCGGAGGGCTCCTGACACAGTTTCTCTTTACTTTTCAATGTAAGTGTAGTGCAGCCGCTGCTCTGTACAAAGCAGAACCAGCGGCTGCACTGCTATAGGGAATCGCGATTGCGTTCGCGCCGCGGACTTCGGCACAAAAGCCGGTTTTTTGCTCTGGCCGCTCCCGATCTTGCGGCCAGAGCAAAAAACCGGCTTTTCAATGGCCGGTTTTACAACTGTGCTGGCAGCCGGCCTGGCCATGGAAAAACCGGCCAGGCCGGCTGAAAACCGGCCGGTTGGCAACCCTAATTTGTGAGCCGAGGCCACATGTTACGGATGAAATTGGAATTTTTCCCACGGCACACCAGACAATATCTCACGGCACACTAGTGTGCCGCGGCACAGTGGTTGAAAAACGCTGCCTTAGATTACTCCTAAGTCTACTCTCTTTCACCCTCATCAGAGGGCCCCTCACTCTAGAGCTCCTTTCTGCTGAAATTCCATTGAAAGAGGCCTGCCTTCTGTGCATTTATACCTTGTAGGTATTTAATGTCTCTATCATATCTCCCATATCCTACCTTTCCTGTCAGATAGACATGCTTAGAGCCTTGTCTGTCCCATATGCTTTACACTGAAGACCACTGACCATTTTAATTGCAGACCTCTGGATTGACTTCATCTGACTCTTTTCAAGGTAAGTTCTCCAAAATTGCACACAATACTTCAAATGAGATTTCAACAAGGACTTATAGGCATTATCACCTCCTTTTTCTGCTGGTCATTCCTCTCCCTATGCACCTATGCATCTTTCTAGCTTTGGCAGTCTCCTTATCTACCTGCTTGGCCACCTTATGGTCATAAGGTATGAGCATCCCTCAATCCCATTCTTGTTTCGTACACAATTTCATCCCGTATACATAATTGCTTCCTTGGGTGTTTGTAACCCAAATGAAAGAGTCTGAATTTTTTAGCATTTAATGTTAGCTCCCATTCCTTAAGCTTTATTAGATCCCTTCACATGTTTTCCACACCTTCCCGAATGTCTGTTGCGGATTTCAGATTTCTGTTGGATACCACTGGTAAAGCTTTTTCCTTGGAGTGAGCTCCATTTACCACTACTGACCAGTTTTTAACACAGTAAACTACTTGAGGGCCTATACCTATGGTGCTCTGTTTATAAGTTACCTACTGTATATGAAAACCTCTCAATCCAAGTGCACTATGACTAGCGCTGTTCCTGATGCAACTCTCTGGTCACCCAGTCATAGAAATTGATTACATTTGTCTGACAGGACCTACTTCTGATAAAAACATGATTAGTGTTTTCAACATTTGACGCTCTAGGCAGTTTAATTTAATTTCATATGCAGATTTATAATCTATTTCTGTTAGTATTTTTACTGTACAGAGCAGAGTACAATGTAATAACAGTTTAATAACAAACATAAAATATTCCATAGCCCACCCTTCAAATACCGCCCCTTCAACTTGAATTCCTTATTATCGTCCTCATTACCCAGTTATCCTTTTCATTCTATATTACTACTACTACTACTGTCAAACATTTATATAGTGCTACAAGGCAGACACAGCGCTGTACAGATACATATAAAAGACAGTCCCTGCTCATCAGAGCTTACAATCTAATCAAGACAGACAGTGCAATAGATAAGAGCAAGGGTACAAATAGGGAAAGGTAAGGAGAGCAAGGGATTAGGATCCAAAAGCAGCCTCAAAGAGGTGAGCCTTTAGCATGGATTTGAAAAGGGGCAGAGATGTGCCTGACGTACAGACTCGGGTAGTTTGTTCCAGACATAGGGAGCAGCAAGGCGAAAGGATCGAAGTCTGGAGTTGGCAGTGGAAGAGAAGGGCAAAGAGGGAAGTAAGCCAGTGGAAGATCTGAGTTCATGAGGAGGGGTGTAGTATAGGATCCTATAGTCATTGGATTCCAGGATTGAGGTGGAGTTTTATCGGGATTTTTAAAGGAAGGATTGGCATATTTTCCTGGTCATCAAATACATGTGTATCCAGATGTTACTTCTAGGACCCAAGAGGTCAGGAGAGCTTTTCTTCACTCAGGGCTGTGTCTCTGTGAATGACTTTCTTTTTGAAATTTCAGAAGCAGTTGGTAAAATATTAAGGGAAGGATTATATTTTCTTTGATCTATCACAATTAAGAGCACTGAACCAAAGCCTGGAGGTATCATCAGTTAGCCAGAGTAGTACATTGACCCTTTGATACCCACTGGAGTAAGGAGCATTTAGATTTGAGGTTTGAGAAGAACTTATTTCTTTTTCTTTAGTATTTTCCTAGTTGCTTCTCCTCCCATTTCATTTGATCTTTTGGAGTTTGGTATTATATGAATTCTGATTATTTGCTTTTGACTTTCATTCCTTTTAAAAATTGACTCAGGTTTTAACTGTGTGGCCAGTATATTATTGAAAACTTTAATAAATATGATATTAATTTTTTTAAAGAAAGAAACTATGCTATCCTCTGTTTTAATAGCAACTCCATCAGCTTGTTCACCACCAAGGTCAGACTAACCAGCCTGTAGTTCCCAACCTCCTCCTTACTTCCTGAGACTGTCTCTGTCAGATGTGTTAGAACCATGTCAGAAAAAAAGGAAGTTATAGTTGGTTAGACAGAAATGGCAGCCCAAGAAGCATCAAATTCAGCAAAAAAGAATTCCTTCATGATCCCACGTATGTTTTTACTGCTGGATCAGCATTTGTCTCTAGTATGTAGGAATATCATCCCTAATAACCACAATCCAAATCTCAGCAAACATGTTACAGGATGAGAGCCATTTAAATCGAGGGAAAAAGACCTTCAGTATAACTGCAAACTGATCTACTTGTCATATCTTGTTGGTAGCAAAACGTAACTGTTGGCCTTATACAGTAAAACCTGCAATACTGCAGAAACTGGAGTAGCCTAACAGTGTAGCGTAGAAACGAATATCTTAGAGGATCTTCAGTGCCATCATGAAATCATGTAGATAATGCAGTAGGGTCTTGGGTTTTGCCCACCATTGCATCTGTTATTACTACTACTTATCGTTTATATATGCATCCGAAAGCAGCCTGAAGAGGTGAGTTTTGTTAGTCCAGTTAAAAAGGAATCATCATATTTTCTTTTGATATTTTTCTTTTTATTTGCCATCTTCCTGAATAGCACCGTTCTTTGGATTCCATATACAGGACTTGCCCATTGCCAGCCACATCTTTTTCTTCATGCTTTCTAATCCTCTTCCCTTTTCTCTTTGGTGGCATTCTCTTTTGGGCTTTCTCCCTTTCTGTCTCCATGGGTCCCGTGGAGATGAGCCACTGTGGCTTTCTGTCACCTCTGTCCTCATTTGTTGCCTTACCGTAATGGTGTCGTCTCTCTGATTCTGAGACGTGGGCAGGGCCAGGCATCAGGGGTTCTTCCTTTTAATGCTGTCAAGACAAAATATATCACATAATTCTAAAAAAACTGCATGATGTATTTTGTCGTAACACTATTAAAAGGCAACAAGCATGGCGGGGGAGGGGGGGGAGGCAAAGACGTGATTGGTAAAGGAATAGCACACAGCTTGCTATGGTAGCCCCTTAATACCTCCCCTTTTCATGGCGCAAACTTCTGTGTGATATGTTGGCCACATAACATTTAGCTCCGTTTTGCTTAGATTACACAGGTACACTACCCAAAAACTGCCTCCAGTTTTGCAACTGATTCCTATAGATTTTGGGGTGCTGAATCCAGGAAAAATAGCCAAAATGTTCCATCACGTCATGTTTTCTTGCAAAATTAGATTTCTTACCCATATAAGGAATGTTCACATAATTTCTTTTTAGCCGACTGCAGTTTATTTTCTTGGCCCAAAATAGAGGTTGTAATGGTTAACTAACTAGAAACACTCCCTCATGATATTTTAGAGTGTTTTGTATTCATTTTATACATTAACAGGACAATTGGGAGGCGGGGGGATAAATCCAGTACTCGCGCTGGCGCATGTTCTTTCCTGTTCGCCTCGCCTCGTTCGCTCGCTCGCTCAAACACGGTGGTTGCGACATGAACGTTCCTGTCAAATTTCAGTTTCTTGCAAGTTCATTATTACCTTTTGTTTGCTCAGTCGTAATCCAGCTTTATTCCGAAGTGGTTCACTACAGTTGTAGTTTGCAGTGCTGTGTATTTGTGATGGCTCACAGAGCCAGAGGTTGCGTCAACTCTCCGGACAGTTTTTGTTTTATTTGTGGGGAATATATACCGTGAAAAAGCGGCAGAGGAACATTTCTGCATTTATTAAAAAAGTATATTTCGCCTATTTCGGTTTGAAGTTAGGCAATCAAGACAAACCGTGGGCTCCTCACAAAGTGTGCAAGACATGTGAGGAAGATCTACGCTTATGGATGAAAGGTAAAAAACAAGCATTTCATTTCGGAATACCTATGATGTGGCGTGAACAAAGAGACCACAGCAGTGACTGCTATTTTTGCTCTTGCATTGTGAAGGGATACAACTTAAAAAATAAGAACGTAATAAGTTACCCCAACCTTCCCTCAGCAATTAGGCCCATGCCTCATAGCAACGAAGTACCTGTGCCTGAACCACCAAAATCTTTGGATCATATTTGTGTGGACGGTTCTGATCATGATGAGACTCATCAGATGGCTTTTCCCGATGAGTCCAGTACTTCCGAGTTTGAAACTGAACCAGATCCGAAATCTGAACTTTTCTCTCAAGCTGAATTGAATGATTTAGTCCGGGATTTAGGACTCCCAAAAGATGCTGCCCAACTGCTAGGCTCTCGGCTTAAACAGAAAAATCTATTGTCACCAGGAACAACTTTTTATTGGTACCGCAACCGCGAGACACAATTTTTGAAGTATTTCAGCAAAGAGGAAGATTTGGTATTTTGCAACGATATATACGGAGTGATGGAAAAGTTTAAACTCAAGTATGATCCTGCTGAATGGCGGCTGTTCATTGATTCGTCAAAAGACAGCATAAAAGGTGTTCTTCTTCATAATGGCAACACATTCGCTTCAGTTCCTATTGCTCACTCTGTTATTCTCCAAGAAAAATACGAGAATTTGGCCCTGATTCTTCAGAAGATTCGTTATGATGAGCATAAGTGGATGATTTGTGGAGACTTTAAAATTCTATCCATGTTATTAGGGCAGCAATCCGGTTTCACCAAATATCCCTGCTTCCTTTGCTTGTGGGATAGCCGGGCCCGCGACCTACACTGGGGGAAAAAAGACTGGCCAATTCGGGAGTATTTGAGACCCGGTGAGAAAAATGTTTTTCATGAGAGCTTGGTACCTCGTGATAAAATTCTATTACCACCTCTCCACATTAAGTTGGGTCTCATTAAGCAATTCATCAAGTCCCTTCCAAAAGATGGTGAGTGCTTTCAGTACCTTTGCTCAAAGTTCCCCCGACTTTCTGAAGCAAAGCTAAAGGAAGGAGTGTTTGTTGGCCCTGATATAAGGAAACTCATTTCAGATGGAGCATTCGCTGAAACGATGTCTGAGAAGGAAAAAGAAGCCTGGGATTCCTTCAAGGATGTTGTTCTCAAATTCTTGGGGAACAGGCGGGATGAGAACTATAAGGATATTGTTGCCAGGATGCTCAATGCCTTCAAAGAACAAGGCTGTAACATGAGCCGGAAAGTCCATTTCTTGCACTCCCATGTGAACTACTTTCCCGAAAACTTGGGGACGTACAGTGAAGAACAAGGTGAAAGGTTTCACCAGGACATCAAGGATGCAGAGAGAAGGTACCAAGGAAGATGGAACACCACTATGATGGCTGATTTCTGCTGGTTGCTGCTGCGGGAAACCCCAGATGAAAAATACGCCAAGCAGCCCACCAAGAGAAGCATTCGGGGGAAGAAGAAACGGGCCCACCAGGAGATTGATTGACCCAAGAATGACTTTAAAATCTAAACTGTGTTGACAAATATCGTGTTTTTACTAAACTTTGAAATAAAAATTTGCTAGTTATTACCACAGTGTCGGATCTCATTTATTAGAATTTTATTTTCAGACCATCGGGTGTTTGTCTTCATGTATTGCAATGGTGCGGTTTGCGTTTTCTATTCTTACATACATACCTGTACAACATTTTTTGCACATTTCTTTGCTTTGCTTTGTGTCTAACCTCGCTCTTATATGCTCAGTGTTTGTGCACATGTATGTGGCTGTTTTAAGTGCAGACAATTTTGCTACCATCACAGTGTGTTTTGTTGACATTACTCTATTCTTATGTGCTGCCTTGTTACAATTTTCTTTATTCTTATTTGAATAACTACTAAACAATTAGTATAAAGAATTCATCCAAGAAACGTTTATCTCGATCGCACTCAATCTGAAACGTTCACCTCAAACTGCTAACTCAATGTAGCAAAAAATCTGTACATGATGGAGCAAATTGGTTACCAGATTTGGATTCAGCGCACCAAAAAACGTAAAAATCAATCGAAACATTAGAGGCAGTTTAAAAAATTTTTTTTTTAGTGTACCTGTGTTATTGAATAAGGGCTAATGGTTGAATTATTTCTGTGTTTCCTTAATTTAAATACACGCTTATGATCTATCAGTTTAGCTTGATCTTCTAGGCTAAATTGAAAGTGATTCCTGTGATTGTCAATATGTACAAAATTGTGTGTTTTTTGCACGTTTTCATGTTACAGACATATCTTCTTCTGCTGGAAAAATGTCCCTTAATTTTATCACGCTGCATGAAGCCCATGATCTTACAGGATGCTCCTTTGTTTAGTTAATTGCTACTAACATCATTGTTTTTGTTGCTTAATTATGAATTCTGCATTATTTTGGATTTATTTCAGGTCTTCCAGAATCCGTGAACTTCTTTTTTACAGGTATGAAGATTGAAAGATGTTTGTATGTATGTAATCTGTCTTTAGGGACCTACAGTTATAATTTTTTATGGTCCTGTATTATAAATATGACTGCAATAAGGACAAGGGTTGACTGATGTTAGTAATAATTTTCTGATCCTTTTCATCCTGGACTAGGATTCTTTTTTCATTAGAGAGGGCAAGCGAGGGTAAAGTCATCCTTCTGTGTTTTGTTGTAGTTACACACACTCAGGGGCAGCCCAAGGGTGGTGCGAGGCCATGTGCAGAGACAAGGTGCGGGGCCTCATTTGCATAATGTTACCATACACTAAATTTTAGTAAACCATGCCTCTTAATAAGTGTATGGATAAAGAAAGACTAAAAGATTTCTACGTTACAATAATCCAATGCCAACCGCCAGGTACATTAGGAACTACTACAAACACTGCCCATTTAGAACCCATAGCAAACCCGCCGTACCATAACAGCACTACCAGGACTCACAAAGCACCATACCCTACCTATCAAAAGGCAACACTACAAATATTAAACCAATACATTTCAGAGAATAACAATACATGACCTTCTGGGGAAAGAGAACAAGTGGCAATGTCAGATAGGAATTACATAAACAGAATACCTCAGCTCAGTTGCACATGCAGAACATAGACCATCACCAAACAAGGAATCACAATTTAGAAACAGGAAGACAATTAAACTGGAATGTACAACACTGTAGAAATAAAACTATAAATTAATTTCCTCTTGTACTAAACAAAGCGCAGACGTTAATGATGCACATTTCCCAGAGCTGACATATTCCAGTTAATAAATTCAAAATAAAGAGATATTTTTTCTACCTTTTGTGCATTTTTTTTCAGTTGCAATTGCTCCAGCCACTTTCTTCTGGTTTTTTCATGTCTTCTGCTAACTCTCCATCGCCTGCTGTCCATTTGTGCTTTCTTCTCTCTTCTAGTTTTTTTTCCATTCTCTCTCTACATCTGCTTTAACATACTAATCTTTCTCCTTTTGCTCTTTCCTCATTCCTATTTCATCCACTCAAATTTTACCCCTCCATCCTCAATCCCCACTTACTCTCCCAATATCCGGCCAATTGTAGATTTGTCTTCCCTCCCACACAAGATATTTTTTCCCAGTCCATTTCACTCTCCCAGCTCCATCCCATTCTAATCCTCCCCCAACATCAGCTCCCTTCTAGTTCCAGCCCCACCCAGCATCCGCTCCCTTCTAGTCCCCGCATCAGCCCATTTCCAGTCCTAGCCCCCCATAAGCCCATTTCCAATCCTATCCTAGCCCCACCATCAGCCCATTTCCAGCCCTAGCTCTCCCATCCATTTCCAGTCCTATCCGAGTCCCTCCATCAGCTCATTTCCAATCCCAGCCCCCCATCAGCCAATTTCTAGTCCTTTCCTAGCCCAACCATCAGCCCATGTCAAATCCTAGCTCCCCTCCACTCAGCCCATTTCCAATCCAAGCCCCCCATGAGCCTACTTCCAGTTCTAGCCCCTCCATGAGTCCATTTCAATCCAAGCCCCCACCACAGCCCATTTCCAATCGTAGCACTCCCCAACAGCCCATTTCCAGTCCTATCCTAGCCCCTCCATCAGCCCATTTCCTGTCCTAGCCCTCCCCCACTCAGTCCATTTCCAGTCCTAGTTCCCTCCCCTCAAGCCCATTCCCATTCCAAGCCCCCCTCCCCATCAGCTATTTGCAGTTCAAGCCCCCCTTCCACTCAGCCCATTTCCATTTCAAGCCCCCGTCCCCGTCAGCTATTTGCAGTTCAAGCCCTCCTTCCACTCAGCCCATTTTCAGTCCTAGCAACCACCCATCCTTTTACCAGTCCTAAGCCCCCCATAACCCATTACCAGTCCTAAGCCCCCCCATAACCCCATTTTCAGTCTTAGCCCACCCATAGCCCATTACCAGTCCTAACCCCCCATCAGCCCATTTCCAGTCCTAACCCCCCCATAGCCCATTACTAGTCCTAACCCCCCCATCAGCCCATTTCCAGTCTTAGCACCCCATAGCCCATTACCAGTCCTAACCCCCCCATCAGCCCATTTCCAGTCAGCTCCCCATAGCCCATTACGTCCTAGCCCCCCCATCAACCTATTTTCAGTCATAGCCCCCCATCAGCTCATTTCCAGTCTTAGCCCCCCATCAGCCCATTACTAGTCCTACCCCCCATCAACCCATTACTAGTCCTAACCCCCCCATCAGCCCACTTCCAGTCTTAGTCCCCCCATAGCCCATTACCAGTCCTAACCCCCTCCCCCCATCAGCCCAAGTAGATTTAAAAAAAAAAAACGGCTGCTGCTGCCGCTGCCGCCGCCGTGGCAGAGGCAGAATCAAGCACCCCACCGCAGGGCCCCCCCTGCCCGGCAGAGCCTCCCTGCAGCATCATTCAGCTCCCGAGTCCCAAAGCGTGGGCTTTCAGAGCAGCGAGAGTTTCCCTTTCTCGTGGCTCTGTTAATCCCGCCGGGGCTGATGGGATTTCCCATCAGCCCCGGCGGGCTTAATAGAGCCGCGAGAGGTCAGAGAAGCTCTCTCTTCGTGGCTCTGAAAGCCCACGCTTTGGGACTTGGGAACTGAATGATGCTGCAGGGACTGGGAGGCTCTGCTGGGCAGGGGGGCCCCGCGGCGGGACGCTTGATTCTGCTGCTGCCACGGCAACAGCAGCAGCAGCAGCCGTTTTTTGTTTTTTTTTTAAAATCTACTTGGGCTGATGTAGAATGTTTTTTTGCGCTGTGCCCTCTGAAACACGGGGCCCTGTGCAAAAAACATTCTTGCTCAATGGACGGGCCAGCCCTGCACATACTACATTGATGGAAAGATGGTGAGCAGCCCTCAGTTTGAAAGGGTATACATTAAATGTCCCAATAAATGGGTAACAATAAATCTAATAATATTATTTCCCCATACACATATTTCCTTCCCAAAATGCTTCCTTTCTATCTGAACTATTTCCCCCAGAGGTAGCTTTAAAGTTAATTTGGAAAACACATTGACCTCTGTTCTACAGTATTCCTAAACAACTCGTACATGCATGAATGAATATCTTTTGTTTTCTAGTGTTTATATGTCTTTGTTGAATTCCAAGATGTTTATGTATAGTTTTCATTTAGTGAACATAAGTTACTGAGCTGTAGGAAAAATTGCACATTTTACGCAGCTTATTTTACTACAGGAGTCGCCAGCCTGTAGGTACTCAGAACCGCAGGTTATTGACTCCCACAGCAAATGAATAACACAGCTTCAAGTCAACAAACAGTGTTACTCTGCTCCTGATGCTTCTAGAGAGCCTTTCTTAAAAGCACCAATGGGAGGCCTCCTCCCCTAGCAGCAAAGACTCAATGCCTTACCCCCAAAGCCACATTATTAGAGGAGTAGCCTAATGGTTAGAGCACTGGCTTGGGAACCAAG
This sequence comes from Ichthyophis bannanicus, assembly GCA_033557465.1. NCBI lineage: Eukaryota > Metazoa > Chordata > Amphibia > Gymnophiona > Ichthyophiidae > Ichthyophis > Ichthyophis bannanicus. Next base: position 1,086,315,892 of record CM066032.1, on the reverse strand, counting down.
AGACCAAGGTTCGGATTCCCACTAGCACTCATGGCCTTGGGCAAGTCACTTAACCCTCCATTGCTTCAGAAAAATCCAAGTTAGCAATGTCCCTATTTAAAGTACATGTCCAAGTTTAAGTTACAATGTAAACTGCTTTGACTAAAATGATAAAGTGGTATAAAAACCTCTTAAAGAAATAAACATTACAAGGCTCCCTAACAAAGACCCCCCCCACTCCTCAGATACCCAACCATATTCCCTTCCAAAAACCTTCCCTCTCCCCCCTTATAGGCAACCACAGGCCTACCTGAAAGATTCCCTGGTGGTCTAGGGCAGTGCTTCTCAACCAATGCAACAGGGTGCACTGATGTGCCTTGGGAAAGGCCTTGGTGGTAACAGCCAGGGGTATGGCTTTGTATGGTCTTATGAGGTTCTTGCCCTATCTCTTGCAACTAGTCTGAAGAAAATCCTTCTGCTTCCCTTCTCTATCAGGCAACACGTAGGAACAGGAGGAGAGAGGGTGAGCTTGGAGCAAAGAAGAGCCACTCTGCTGCCTAATCTGCCCCTCCCTCAAGGATAGGAGGGGATGAGTGTGACTGGAGCAGACACTGCAGAGCAATGAGGAACACCTCCATTAGCTTCTCAAACCCCTTTCTCTTCTGGTCTAGAGTTACAACGCAGCAATTGGGGATGGCTACTGGGGAAGAAGGGGGCCAGAAAGTGTGAGACTGATGGAGAAGCAGCCTAGTTAGGGGGAGGTGGAGAGCTGAGAAGATCAAATTTTGCAACAGGGAGAACTGGAGGGTGAAAGATGGTAAAGGAAAAAAGAAAGGTGAGATCCAGTAGCGATTGCATAGAGTTTGAAGAGTGATACTGTAAAGGAGAGATTTAAAAGCTACAGAAGAAAGTAGAAAGAAGATGAGATAAAGGGAAAGACTGAGGTCAGAGAGAGGTGTAAGGAGAAAATGATGATGACAGACAAGAGAAGAAAAGTGAAATGAAAAGGAGAGTCTGGCGAAGGAATTAGTTAAACATAGACAAGAGGAAAATTAAGAAAGACTGGGACCAACATGATTCGGGAAAAAAAACACCCAGACAGTAAAGGAAGAGAAAAGCATTTTATATTCAGTATAGTGATTAGAATATGTAACACAGTGATCTAATAGCTGTGTGGTTCCTGGATTAAACTGGATCTATTACAACCCGGTTGAAAATCTTTAACCTGAATGTAAACTCCCACGCAGAATCTACACAATGGAGCTTGTTGGATTGTGTTGGCAATTAGATTTTTTTTCCTGGTGCATATGCTTGCTTCTCTTTTAGGCAGCCTGGCAGGACGTTTTCACCTCTCATGTGTCATTTGTATTGGGCTCAAAAGTATTTTCTGGTAACTAACAAACCTTAAAGAATGTGGTTTTTTTAGTATAGTGTGAGAGTACATTCTACAATTTTCCACAAACGTTGCTTTGTGTACCCTGAGGATTCAATGAACTCATAAGTGTGCTACAAAATCAAAAAGGTTGAGAAGTACTGGTCTAGGGGGATGTGAGCAGGAGTGATCCCATCCTTGCACCTGCCCAGGCCAGAGTCAGATTGAAAATGGCGTCTCACAGTTCTACTGCTGGGGGAGTGGGGTCAAGCTGCTATATAAGGGCACTTAATTTTCTTTTAATTGTCCAGTTTTCAAAATCCTATACAGATTGAAATTAATACTAAATTTTGGGGGTTAGTTTAAAAGCCTTATTCGCAGTTTCCATGTGAAATTCCAGCACTTACACATGGAAATGGCATCCACAAGTAAATGGCAATTTTAGAGAGGGCTCAGTTTATACATGTATCTCCATAATACGTAGAAATTGCAGGGGAGCCTCTTGCGCAGAGTTTGGGAGGTTTGGGAGGTCTAAAACAAATCTACATGTGTATTTTCCATACATAAAGGGAATGCACTTGTGGGACCTAACATTTCCTCATCGGAATTTACAGCTGCTGCCTGGCACATAAAGGCTTTGAAAAAGTGTTAATTTTGGACAGGTTACAGAAAATATTAGGAGACTTCTTCTTCTTAATCCCCTGTAGTTTTGCCTCCAAATTGAAAATAAATTAAGATTGCGGCCTTTGAATTTAATTAGTAGCATTTAAGTCCCTGGCTCTGCACACTGGCCACGTACATCTTTAAGTATTGACACTTACATGTGGGAACTGCTGAGTTTCCGCCATTGATTTTTACCACATGTAGTTTGTAAAATGGCTTCTCTGACTCTACTAGTCACACTTCTGTACGTCCTTAGAGGTATTTTACAGCAGGCTCAGTGTTTGGCCAAGCTTTTTCTAAAATGGTGGCGGAATTGTGTACATTCCAATCTCCACACCTCAAGTCTGATCTCCCTGTGCTATCTAAATATTTGCCTTTTTAAAATTATTTTTGGAATATCCCTAAAATATGATGTAGCAGCGAAGTGCACGCAATGAATAAAACCAGGCGTCAGCTGCAGAATCCAAGCCAATTTATTGTGCACAGGCTCAGACAGGAGAGTATCCAAAAAGGACTGAGCAGTGGAGAACAGGAGCAAATTCCTTATATACAATTTTTACAGTTTGATACAGGCAAACTTTCTATTGGTCCCAACACCCCTTGCACCTGTCCAGTCAGGGACCCTCTCTGGGCCTACCTCCCTGTTCCCCCCTTCTCAGGCTAGTCTAACAAAGGCATACTCTTAGGCATAGATACATTTCTACTTCAAGGCCATTTCTAGCTCAGAGAATGCAAGAACATTTCTATCATCAGCATACAGGAATTATACAAACTTTTCAAAAGCAGTTTAAAGCAGTTTCTCAGACTCTGGTTCTTCTCAGCACTACTCTCAGGTGGGGGTTAGGATCTAGGCCTAGTTTACAGGCCATAGCCTACCACAATGACACAGGGGAAGAGAAAAGACTAGTTCTCTCTCTACCTCCACTTTTGGAGCCAAAAGTCACCCTATCGCAAAATGTATGCACTATGACACAGAAGAAAGTCTGAGAGCTGACAATGGCTTTTTCCCTGAACAAGCAGATTATAATCAGCCACACATGGGCGCCATCATCCCCTGACAGCACCAGGTCAGAAACCTCTCTACTTGAGCCCAAAGAGCCTAAAACAGCTCTCTGGGTATGTGCTTATGCACTCTCCTTGTGATGTTGCTCCATCCCCCCAATCTTCTTCATTCACCCAGCTAAACAGTAAGGAATTCTCATGCTCTTTTCTTCCAAATTCCAAGGAGGAGTTTTTATTCAGGTGCTAACAAAAGAAAAATGAATAACTAAACAAATAAGTCACCCACCCAAAAGGTTCATTGCAGTACCTGTGGGTATTTTTCCCAAAGGGCCCAAATGCAGTACCGGGGGGGGGGGGGGGGGGGGTTTACCATAAGGCCCAGTTAGGGTTGCCAATATTTTGAAAGAGAAAAACCCACCACTTGTTGTTGCCCGTGTTCTGTCTCCCCCCTGCTCCACCTCCACCCTACCCCACCCCCTGCTCCACCTGCAGCAATAACTGCTATAATGGCAGCATACAGGCCACATGGGGTAGGATGGGGTACAAGCAGGGGCTGCCCAAGGGGGGTGCGGGGCCATCAGCACAGGAGGCCGGCTGGCCCACTTTGCCCACAGGTGGTCAGCCGTCACATCAGATACCTGGGTGCTCCATATAGTCCACAAGGGCTATCTTCTCCATTTTCACCAGGTACCTCCCTCCTATTTTCCAGGGGAGCCTCCAAGACTCCCTCTGCACAGGGACCTACTCCTTCAGGAGTTAGCAAGTCTGCTAAAGGAACAGGCTGTGGAACCGGTGCCCCACCACCTGAGAGGTCACGGCTTTTATTCCAGGTACTTTCTGGTACCAAAAAGAAAAGGAGGCCTCAGACCCATCCTAGACTTGTGCAACCTCAACAAGTTCCTGGAGAGGGAAAAGTTCAAGATGCTTACCCTTGGAATCCTGCTGCCCTACCTCCAGCAGGGAGATTGGCTATGCTCCTTAGATCTAAAGGATGCTTATACTCACATCCTTATTCATCCAGACCACAGACAGTATCTCAGATTTGGGAAACCACTACCAGTACAGAGTACTACCCTTTGGTCTAACCTCCGCTCCCAGGGTGTTCATCAAGTGCCTGGCGGTGGTAGCGGCCTACCTGAGGCTTCAAGGTCTTTTTGTGTTTCCATATCTGGACGACTGGCTCATAAGGGGCCAGTCTTCCCAGGAGGCCAGTCAAGCCACCCTTTCGCACGGTGGCTCTACTTCAGCACTTGGGGTTTGTCATAAACTTCGCAAAGTCCACTTTGCTCCCGTCCCAGAACTTAGAATTCATAGGAGCAAGGCTAGACACTCTTCAGGCGGAGGCTTTTCTGCCAGTGGACAGGGCCCACAGGTTGATGAATGTAGCCAGGCAGTTTCACAGCAATTCCCTGGTCTCCGCCAGGCAATTCCTGAGACTTCTCGGCCATATGGCTTCCACGGTTCATGTAACCCCCAATGCCCGCCTGCACATGCGGCCTGCTCAGTGGAGCCTTCGAACTCAGTGGCATCAGGCCACAGGGAGCCTTGCAGACTCGGTGAGAATATCCACCCTGCTCGTCTCCTCTCTACAATGGTGGCTTCATCTTCCGAATCTGGTACTCTGAGTGGGTTTTCAATCCCTTCCGCATTCTCAAGTGCTGACGACAGATGCTTCTCTTCAAGGTTGGGGAGCACATTGCCAAGGGGCATGTACTCAGGGTCTCTGGACCCCTTGGGAGGCTGCTCAGCAGATAAACTTCCTGGAGCTACGGGCAATACGCCTAGCTCTGAGAGCCTTCTCCCACCTCACATCTCACCAGTCTGTACTGGTCCAGACGGACAATCAAGTTGCCTTGTTCTACGTGAACAAACAAGGAGGCACGGGCTCCTTCCTTCTCTGTCAGGAGGCACAACGACTGTGCTCTTGGGCAGTCAATCACGGAATCCTCCTCAAGGCTGTCTACCTCCCAGGTCAAGAAAATTACCTGGCGGACAGACTGAGCAGGATCCTGCAACCACACGAATGGAGATTGAATCCGTTGGTGGTTCAGCAGATCTTTCTCAGGTGGGGCCTCCCCACCATGGATCTTTTTGCCAGTCCTCTGAACCGGCAACTCCCGAGATTCTGTTCCAGACAACCGCATCCTCTCAGAGTAGCAGCGGATGCCTTTCTGATTCCGTGGTCCCAAGGCCTACTGTATGCGTTTCCTCCCATGCCACTAGTGTCCCGAATGCTGTTCAAGTCCTCAAGGACGGGGCCTCAATGATTCTGATAGCCCCCAGGTGGCTGAGGCAGCCGTGGTTCCCACTCCTGCTGCAACTGGCGGTGGACACTCCTCTTCCTCTGGGGATTCAACATGATCTCCTGTCTCAGAACCAGGGGTCTCTCTTGCACCCCAACCTCCAGTCCCTTCATCTGATGGCCTGGCTGCTGAAAGGGTAGTCCTGGCTCCCCTACTACTGCCTAGAGAGGTGGAAGATGTAGTTTTAGCCTCTAGGCGGCAATCCACCAGGAAATCCTACGCTCTTAAGTGGCGTAGATTCTCCGCATGGTGTGCTCAGCACAGCGAGAATCCCTTCTCGTGCTTGGTAGCGGTAGTATTGCAGTATTTGCTTTACCTCTCCAATCTAGGCCTTAAGTCCAACTCTGTCAGGGTTCACCTCAGTGCTCTCTCAGCGCACCACTCGCCGGTGGACAGGAGGCCTCTTTCCAACCACCCTTTGGTGGCTCGTTTTCTCAGAGGCCTCCTCCTGCTTAAGCCTCCTTTGCGTCCACCAGCCCCTGAGTGGGATCTGAATGTGGTCTTACAGCGGATTACTTGTCCGCCATTTGAACCTATGGCTACCTGCCCTCTCCGTTTTCTCTCCTGGAAAACCTTGTTTCTGGTAGCTCTTACCTCTGCTAGGCGAGTGAGTGAACTTCAGGCACTAGTGTCTGATCCGCCTTACACTAGGTTCTACAGGAATAGGGTAGTCTTACGGACTCACCCGAAGTTTCTCCCTAAGGTTGTCTCCCCTTTTCACATCAATCAGGAGGTGGTTCTTCTGACCTTCTTTCCCAGGCCGCATGCCAACCGGGCTGAGATGGTCCTGCATACCCTGGACTGTAGGAGGGTGTTATCCTTCTACCTTGACCGTACGCGGGAGCACCGGAGGGCGGTTCAGCTCTTCGTTTCTTTTGACCCCAATAAGTTGGGGTTGCCTGTCTCCAAGCGTACTTTGTCCATATGGGTTGCTGACTGTATCGCCTGGGCTTATGGGGCAGCCGGCCTCTCGTTGGAGGGTCGAGTCACGGCTCATCGTGTCAGGGCAAAGGCTGCGTCAGTGGCTCATCTCCGCTCTGTTCCGTTGGCAGACATCTGCCGGGCCGCTACTTGGTCTTCAAGCCAGACTTTTGCGGCCCATTACTGCCTTGAGAGGGAGTCCCGCAGGGACAGTGCTTTCGGACAGGCAGTACTCCATAATCTCTTTGGGGTTTAGGCAACTCCTACCCTCCGGCCCTGGTGTTGGGCTACCGGTCGGGGGCGTTCTCAGAGAAGATTCCTTCCTTACGTACTGACGATCTAGAGGGAGCTCATTTTTTCCACTTGAGGTCTCCGGTAGCCTTAAGCTGGGGAGTCCCATATGTGAGGACTGACTTCCTGCTTGGTCCTGGAGAAAGAGTAGTTACTCACCTGTAACAGGTGTTCTCCAGGAGCAGCAGGAATCAGTCCTCACAACCCTCCCTCCTCCCCTTGGAGTTGCAGTCATATGATTTATTTTTGCTATTTTGCTGTCTTTTAGCTATGTCATCAGACTGAGCAAGATGGCACCCTTGGGCGGGAAGGGGACCGCGCATGCGCGCTGCAATTCCCAAAGGCTTTCTTTGAAAGCTGGGGAAATGCTCCGCACGGGGGCTCCGTCGGCGCCGACGTCACCCATATGTGAGGACTGATTCCTGCTGCTCCTGGAGAACACCTGTTACAGGTGAGTAACTACTCTAAGTGGCAATGTCAAATAGGAATTACATAAACAGAATACCTCAGCTCAGTTACACATGCAGAACATAGACCATCACCAAACAAGGAATCACAATTTAGAAACAGGAAGACAGTAATTAAACTGGGAATCCTAAAAGCCAAAATTGGAATGTTCAACACTGTAGAAATGAAACTATAAATTAATTTCCTCTTGTACTAAACAAAGCGCAGACGTTAATGATGCACATTTCCCAGAGCTGACATATTCCAGTTAATAAATTCAAAATACAGAGATTTTTCTACCTTTTGTGTATTTGTTTTTCATTTTCAATTGCTCCAGCCACTTTCTTCTGGTTTCTTTGTGTCTTCTGCTAACTCTCCATCTCTGCTGTCCATTTGTCCTTTCTTCTCTCTTCTAGTTTCCATTCTCTCTCTATATCTTCTTTAACATACTAATCTTTCTCCTTTTGCTCTTTCCTCATTCCTATTTCATCCACTCAAATTTTACCCCTCCATCCTCAATCCCCACTTACTCTCCCAATATCCGGCCAATTGTAGATTTGTCTTCCCTCCCACACAAGATATTTTTTCCCAGTCCATTTCACTCTCCCAGCTCCATCCCATTCTAATCCTCCCCCAACATCAGCTCCCTTCTAGTTCCAGCCCCACCCAGCATCCGCTCCCTTCTAGTCCCCGCATCCGCTCCCTTCTAGTCCCCGCATCAGCCCATTTCCAGTCCTAGCCCCCCATCAGCCCATTTCCAATCCTATCCTGGCCCCACCATCAGTCCATTTCCAGTCCTAGCTCCCCCATCCATTTCCAGTCCTATCTGAGTCCCTCCATCAGCTCATTTCCAATCCCAGCCCCCATCAGCCCATTTCTAGTCCTTTCCTAGCCCCTCCACTCAGCCCATTTCAAATCCAAGCCCCCCATGAGCCTACTTCCAGTTCTAGCCCCTCCATGAGTTCATTTAAATTCAAACCCCCACCACAGCCCATTTTCAGTCTTAGCACCCCCCAACAGCCCATTTCCAGACCTATCCTAGCCCCGCCATCAGCCCATTTCCTGTCCTAGCTCCCCCCCCCACTCATCCCATTTCCAGTCCTAGCTCCCTCCTCTCACAGCCCATTTCCATTCGAAACCCCCATCCCCATCAGCTATTTGCAGTTCAAGGCTCCCCTTCCACTTAGCCCATTTCCAGTCTTAGCAATCCTCCAGCCCATTACCAATCCTAACCCCCCCATAGCCCATTACCAGTCCTAAGCCCCCATCAGCCCACTTCCAGTCCTAACTCCCCCATCACCCCGTTTTCAGTCTTAGCCCCCTCCCCATAGCCCATTACCAGTCCTAACCCCCCCCATCAGCCCACTTCCAGTCTTAGCCCCCCCATAGCCCACTACCAGTTCTAACCCCCCTCCACCCATCTGCCCAGGGAAATTTTAAAAAAAAACTGTCTGCCGCTGCCGCTGTGTCAGCGGCAGAATGACGTGTTGCGCCCCCCCCCCACCCCCCTGCCTGGCAGAGCCCTCCCTGCAGCATCAGCTCCCTCAGCGCGGGCTTTTCAGAGCTGCGAAGGGAGAGTTTCCCTTTCTCATGGCTCTGTTAAGCCCGCCAGGGCTGATGGGAAACAGGAAATGCCTTCATGGCTGCTTTCATGTGTATATGTTTGTGTGTCAAGGGGAGTGTTGGAGGCTGCATGTATATGTGGATGTGTGTCTGTCTGTCTCTCATGCGAAGTGTTGGAGGCTGCTTGTTGTTATGGGGAGTGTGCATGCATGTGTGTCTGTCTGTCATGGGGAGTATCAGGGGTTGCAGGTGTGTGTATGATTCCGACATGGGGAGTGTCACGAGCTGTGTGCATTTCTTTCTCTCTCTCTCTCTCTCTCTCTCCCAGTCTTCTTTCAACCTGTTTCTCTCTCTCTCTCATAGCCATCCAGCCATCACCCAGTGTCTGTCTCATAACTCCCCCCCCCCCACCATCACTCAATGTCTTTCTCTCGTTGCCCCCATCCATCAACCAGTTTTTCAATCTCATTGCCCCCCCCCCGCCCTGCAGTTATTACCTAGTCTTTCTCTCTTTGCCCCCTCTGCTGCTATCAGCCAATGTTTCTCTCTCTCTCTCCTTGCTCCCCCCTCCCTCGGCATCACCTGGATGTTTTTCTCTTTGCCTGTCTCATTCCTATCCCCAGTAGTCAGCACTCAATGTCTTAGACGTCTTTTGCAGTGGACAGAAAACTACACATAGTGCAGGGCTTTGAAGCCCATATGCACGCACTGCATGTCTGATGTATAGTGTGCACAGGGGCTTCAAAGTCCATGCTGTGAGTAGCTTCCTGTCTGCCATGAAATAAGTCTAAGACATTGAATACGGGGAATGGGAATGAGGCAGAGACAGAGAGAAAAAACATCCGGATGATGTCTGTGGAGGGGGCACGGAAAGAGAGAGAGACAGACAGAGACATAGGGTGATGACTGCGGGGGTGGGGCAAAGAGAGAGAGAGAGACACACACACACACACATCAGCTAATAGTTGCAAGGGGGGGGAGGCAAGGAAAGAGAGATCAGATGATGACTGCAGAAAAAAAAAACGGCTTTCCATTGCCGGTTGTAAGGGTCTGCCGGCAGCCGGCCTGTCCATATAAAAACTGGCCATTTGGCAACCCCAGGCCCAGTACAGAGATGACAAGTGTATTCTCTATGACAGGGGTGTCAAACTCAAATACACAGTGGGCCAAAATGTAAAACTTGAACAAAGTCGCGGGCCAGCATTGAACAAATGAACCTTTTAATATGGACCCAAACAAGATTTGCTTTAACATTGAATAAGCAACACTTATTACTATACAATTTATAACTTAATAGTTCAGATATGCAAAAACCAATTTCAAATAAAATAAAACATCAATGACATTCATTTATTAAATAAGATTTAAATAATAATAAATAATAATTTTTAAAATAAAATAACAATAATAAAATTAATCAACCATTCAAGCCCATGTCTTGGAGTAGCAAGAAAAAGTGCATAAAGAAAACGTTAATTATTGCTCAGTTTGCTGCACACTGATCTAATCTGATGTGCCCAAGCCAGATACCTGGCATCTCTTCTTGGATGATAGTTCATCAATGTCTGGGCTCAGGCTTTGAGCTGAGGAAATCCTCAGTATCGAGCGAAGGTGTTCATCAGTCAGACGTCTCCTGTGAGATGTTTTGGTCATCTTCATCGAGGAGAAAAGTTGCTCACATAGATAAGTGCTGCCGAACATGGAGAGCATCTGAGCAGCTTGGGTGCGGAGCTGAGGCATTGTGTCAGGGATGAACTGTGGAAACTGGGCGGCGCCCACAGCATCATACTTTGACTTCAGCGTGTCATTACACTGGAGTTCAATTAGCTCCATTTGGAGGTTGGTTGGTGCGTTTTCCACATTAACTGCAAAGGGATTACTGAGCAGTTCAAACCTACATTTCTGGACATCAAAGTCGGCAAATCGCCGGCTAAACTCAGCGCCGAGTACACTGAGTTTTTCAGCAAACTGTGCGCATGGGAACAAGTTGGTAAAGAACTGCGTTTTCATGGTTTGGCAGCAGGGAAAATGGCCAAGGTTTCCTTGCAGCATCTGATTCTCCCACAGGCACAGTTTAGTTTTAAAAGCCCTCACTGCAGCGTACATGTCTGTGATGATGCGCCCCCGCCCCTGAAGCTGCAGGTTCAGCGCATCGAGATGGCTCGAGATGTCACACAGAAAGGCCAGCTCACACAGAAACGTTTTCTCCCGAAGCTCTGCTGTGTCCTTCCCTTTGCTTTCCAGAAACTGACATATTTCCTCATGCAGCTCAAAACATCTATTCAGTACTTTTCCTCGGCTTAACCATCTCACCTCTGTGATACGGCACGTCTGCGTATTCCGAACCACACTCCTCCAGAAAAGACTTAAACTGGTGGTGATTCAGACCTTTGGCTCTTATAAAGTTAACTACTTGTGTTACTGTGGTCATAACATGTTCCATCTTTAGGGCTTTGCCACACAATGATTCCTGATGTATGATGCAGTGATAAACAGTTAGTTCACCTGCACAGTTCTCTTCCTGCAACTTCTCCCGGACCCTGCCCACCAGTCCACTTGTTTTACCGCACATCGCTGGCGCACCATCTGTCGTTAATCCCACGAGTTTATCCCACGGCAGCTTTATTTCAGTTACGCATTTGGAAACCTCCTCAAAAATTTCCTTTCCTGTGGTTGTGCCATGCATTGATTTGAATCCCAATAGCTCCTCCGTAACACACATATTTGAGTCCACTCCACGAATGAAGACTGACAGCTGAGCAGTATCAGATGTGTCGCTGCTCTCATCCACAGCAAGGGAGAATGCAACGAAATCTTTTCCCTTTTCCAAAAGCTGGTCATACAGATTGGTGGCAAGATCACATGTGCGATCAGCTACTGTGTTTCTGCTCAGGCTCACGTTTGAAAAGGCTTGCTTTTTCTCTGGGCACACGATGTCACAAACTTTCAACATGCACTTTTTCACAAACTCTCCCTCATTAAAGGGCCGGGCAGATTTTGCGATCTCTGCTGCCACAATATAACTAGCCTTTACAGCAGCCTCACTTTGTGATGTGGCTTTTTTGAACATATTCTGTTGTGAAACCAAACTTCTTTTCATCTCCTCCACTTTCTGGCTCCTTTGAGTCATGTCCAGGTCCTTGTACTTGTCATGGTGTTTTGTTTCATAGTGTCGTTGAATGTTATACTCCTTAGTTATAGCCACGTTGACTCCACAAATCAGACAAACAGGTCTGTCTTTTACATATGTAAACAAATATTCTGTCTCCCACCTGTCCAGAAAGTTCCTGTTGTCTGCCTTTCTTTTTGCCATTTTTGGGAAGGGGTTCCACAGTGACAGTTGTAGCTTGAGATCGCTATGACTTCTGTCACACAGGAGAGGGCGTTTCTGGGACCTGTCCTGATTGACGCGCCAAAACAACAGCAAGGCATTATGAGATTTGTAGTATTAGCGATGAATGAATGCGCTGTATAATACCGGCGGGCTAGCTCTAGTAGTCATTTGGTATAGCTCGCGGGCCAAATATAATTACACTACGGGCCAAATTTGGCCCGCGGGCCAGAGTTTGACACCTATGCTCTATGAGCTGATACAGCTAATGTACCCAAGGGCACAGTGCAAGTCCCTGCAGCTCTTTCTTTGCCCCAACCCCATCGGCCATTCATGTTTTCAGAAGCATCAGGCAATATTACCTCAGCCAACTTAAGAAAGAAGGATAGTGCGCTATTACCACCCAGTCATCTGCAATGGCGGGACCCATGCACAGAGAGATCCCCTGCTGTAATTCCACCCAAGGAACTCGCCCCAGAGTAACCTTCCAGTAGGTACAGCCAGTAGCTGAAAGACCACTTATGATCTTGCCACGAAAATACATCTTCTCCAGGGGTTCCTCAGACCTACTCAGAGCCAGCAATTGGTTCTGGTTGTACAAAAAGAAATACTAATAAATGGATAAATATATGAGACATATATCTTAGGACCACACACAGATTTGTTACCAAGCAACTGTCTCAGTGCTTGTGGTTTTCTGAGCCATGCAATGAAAATAGAGTTGTCAGCATAGCTGCTGGTGAGCCACTCGGCAACTCTCTGGCTGGCCCAGGGCCAGGTGCTGTACTGCGCACCTGTGTAACTGTGAATGTTTTCCCTCACGGATGTCTGTGAGCACACGACTGGAGGGGGTTTCGTTTATTTCTATAATGGGCACACTAATAGCTGGAAAGGGTGCACCTGTACCTAATTAATCTTCTGAAGTTAATTTCCAAACAGTACCTCTGTATTTTTTGCTCTGTTACACCACAGAGGAAAACCTGCAGGAGCTCTGGTCCAACCTAACACAGCCAGAATCGTATCCTCTAAAAAAAAAAAAGAAAAAAGAAAAAAATTACACAAAATGTTCTTTAAAGTGAACGGTAGCTTAAAATGGGCAATGGCTGCTCAAAATCTGTCTTGGCATCCTCCGCCCAGTTTCATCAACATACAAATCCAATTGAATCCTTCCCCTCAATAGCTTTAACAGATTCTGCCGCCCAGATAACACCCAAAGAAAGGCATTAGTCCTTGGAACCCGCGCCTCTGGCACACCTACAAGTTCAATTCTTTGCGCAATGTGGTTACGGCTACTCCCATGCATGGTTACATCCCAAATCCTGATGCTAACATAAATGTCTGTTTAGTTGGAAATTCTCCTCTCTATTCCTTTCAGCTGTAGAAGGTATGGAATGAATGTTTAAAATCCCTGGCTTCCATTCCACACGCGGCAGCCTCACAAACATCTTAATCTGCTGGCTTTAACTGAATCAGAGGAAGGAACCAACTCTCTGCTTAACTCCTTAAAGCACGCTTTACATCTCAAGTTGATCCTAGTGTTCTTCATAGCAGCCCAGTTCTAATACTACTTCAAAAAGATCAAGAGGATAACGTTCCCAGTATTTTTTTTTTTTTATTTTATTTAGACAGTTTTGTATACCGCCTTATCCTTCAACAAACTGAGATATCCTCCAGGCTCTTTGAAAAATAACATAGAGATGGAAGCCTTTAACTCTGACTCCTTGTATAGACTAACATTGAGTGCAGAGTTCAATCAACACCAGGATTTGATAGGCCCTGTCTCCCACATAGGTCATTCTATGACGTGTAACCAGGGACGGCCCAAGTGTGATGTGGGGCCATGGGCAGAGACTTAATGTAGGGCTTCATTTGCATAAATATTTGCATATACACCAACTTCATTTGCATACAAATTTTCATACTAGATCTATTTGGTCAGTGCTATGACCAGGTTAATGATTAGGAGGGAAGATATAAAACGAGAAAAATGTAGCTGTGAATTCAAGATCATGGTGCAAAGTCTGAATTAGACTATGCCAGAGCTGGAAAAGCCTGCAAATCAGCAACAGTGAAGCTACCAGGCCCCAAAGGAAAATTTAAGTGATATGTTCCTTTAAAATCTGACATGACAAAATATTTTAAATTTCATGCTGGCAACATTAGGAACACTAAATTGCAAATCTCAAAGACAATCCATATGCTAACTACCTCCCCGCCTAACACATATCAGTTTGTGTCACCGAATATCCCCTCTTACTGCTGCGGAGTACCCGCACTGCAGGTTAGCCGGTCATCGGTGATATTGAACCACTGACTGGCTAATCCTAACTGACTAGAGTTAGGCCACAGAAAAGCCGGCCTTACTTTATTTGGTTTAGCTATCCAGCGGCAGCTGAATATTGCTGCCGACCAGATCACTCTCCGGGCAACCCAGATATTCAGTGCCACTGGCTGGATATGGTCCGAGCGCTGAATATCTTGGCATAATTTAAAGCTGCTTTAATTGTCCACCTCCCCCTATTTTTTCATGCTCCAAATACACTGATAAACCCATATTTTTCCAACCTTGGGAAAACACCTATTTGCCTCAAAACTAAACCCCTAAATTTTCAAATGACAAATACGTAGAACTGGAAGCCTTGCTAATAAGCGATAGGACTGACGCTTAAATGCCACAGTGCGATATTCCGTGGCAGCATCCGGATAGGAGCGGCTGCTGGATATCCAGACTCGGCAGCGCTAATCAGCATGTGCCGACACTTGCCTGCTTAGCACAGTATTAAGCTAGCCCTTGCCCGGAGAGCAACTTAGACAACCTTTACATGTAGCCTCTGAATACCGCTCAGGGGTCACCTCTGCACTAACCGGACAGTGATGGAGCAAGTCTGTGGAAATATTCAGCAGCACAATTTGGATAATGCCACTGATTATCAAGGTCAGTGCCCTTAGCTGGCCGGCTAGAGACTTTGAATGTCAACCCAAATATTTCCAGTAGCTTTTGCAGAAACAGCTATACATATCTCAAAGGTTTATAACCTGCTATTCCCTTCTCAAAATTCTTCAATTGTTTCTTCAAAGTCCCTGTTCGGTTCAGCAGTGTTTTTGAGTTTCTCCTATAGCAATGCGACAGCACCTTTCAGCAAGGAGATCATTTCCGTCAGTCTATCCACTCTTTCAAAATAGAGAATTGTATTGTAAGGGAGTCCCTTCCATGCTAATTTCTTTTCATTTTAGTTCCTTTCCCAGCAGTCATTTTGTAAAGAGGTACCTATTCTAAGCAGCTAACAGTGAACACAAATACTGGTATTTCGGTCCTTTGCACGCATAAGTGACCACGTGTCTGTGTAAATCGTCTCTCATAAAATGTCAACCAGCGTAGAAGTACACATGTTGATTGCGTGTGTGTACTTTCACTGTAGCGTGCACAGAGGTGGAGTTTGAAAGAGCACGAGCGGTGCGAGCAAGTACCCGCGTTCATTATGAACACTGATCATTTACGCACATACCTGAAAAATGTAGACGCCTTCATTTACACTAGCTCTAGGCAGGGCCGGTGCTGGGGTTTTGGGAGCCCCCCTGCATCCTCCTCCCTTATTACTATTAATGATAGGCTGCACACACACCCCTTTCCCAAAACTCCTTTGTGCACTCTGTTCATGCGATGCTAGCATTTCTCCTTCAAATTAAATGTTGTAACAACAAAATTGCAGTGAAGCAGAAAATGCCTAGCTGGAATAAAAATAAGTACTGAGGAGTAAATATTTAGCATCGCATGAACAGGCTGCCATAGTCAAAGGGTTAATGTGATCAAAGCAAACACAATCAATGTATTTATTTATTTAACCCAAAAAAGATCTACAAAGGTTCAACCACTTAGCTTTTCGAGCCTCTTCTCCCCCCTGTTATTGTTGCTACAGGTACTACCGCCGCTCTTTCTCTGTATGCACGGTTGCACAACTCTTTTATAAATCCAACAATTAAGAAGGAGATAATAAAAGCAGTTAGTATAGCTGGGTTAAAAAAGGTTTGGACAAGCTCCTGGAGATAAAAATCAATAGACTGTTAAGACAGACCTGGAAAAAGCCACTTCTGTCTCTGGGTGTAAGCAGCATGGAAGCCGCAGTGAGCGCTGAGAGGCAGGACTCAATGCTGGAGCTGATGTATCAAAGTATCAATGTGAGAACCACCACTTGGCTGGACTTTGAGATTTCTTTGAGGGCACTACTTAGCTGCTGCCGGTTGGAGCTGCTGCAACTGCGCAACAGGCAGAAACTTTGCTGGCACTGCAGCGAGGCTGGACAAAAGTGGAAAGATTACAGCATAGCCTCCCATGAGATCCAGCGCACGGTGCTCCTTGTAGTGGATTGGCAATGATGTCAACTACAAGCCTCAGGCCTTGCTGGGACATAAAGGTAAATATCACCCTAACAGAGTGATACAACACGGAAGGAGGGAGGTCCAGCATGTTTGGTGCCCTTCAGCGAAGCTGAAACAAGTTGAAAAGTGCACAGATATTTGGGGGCTTTATCTATGTGTGGCATAGGAAGTGTTGAGGGGTCTGTGCATGTGTAAGTGTCAGTTGGTGCATATTTTTGTGTCTTTCTGTGTGTCATGGAGACTGCCAGAGGCTATATACACACGTGTTTGAATGTCTGTGTGTGTGCATGCGTATGTCATGGGGCCTGTTGGGGACTATGTATGTATCTGTGTCATGGACAATGTAGGGGGCTGCATGCATATGTGTGTGCAGGGCTGTGTATGTTAATATTTGTCAGGGACTGTGTGTGCATGTGAAAACAGCATAATTACAATGTGATTTGCAAAATCATACATTCCTTATCGTTCCTCCAGTTCAGTCCTCTACCTCTGGATTGTCAAGTCCAACCACATACCATCCCAAGACACTCAAACACAAAGCCCTAAAATTACACTCAACTACCCACACACATACACCCACCACTTACACCCATCACAGACACCCCAAAACACTCTCAAGAGAAAAAGGAAATAAATTCCTCCGCACACATATATGACCCTGACTACCGGTAAACAAGGTAGAATACTCTGTTTGACACTACGATACAGAAATTTATAATTATATACAAAATGTAAATAGTTACAACAATTAATGCACAGTTATCTGTATAAAGTTAGAAAGTTATAAAGTTACTAAATATTATCTGTATAAAGTTACTAAATATTATCTGTATAAAGTTAAAAAACTATGTTCCATGTAATGTATACATTAGTGTACAAATTTGTTTACTTTGTTCCATGTAAACCGCCCCTGATCTCTGGAAGGGGCGGTATAGAAGAATTAGATAAATAAATAAATAAATAAATAAATAAATAAACCTCCTCCTGCAGCTTGGAGACTGGTATGTCAGAATCTTGACATCACTGGATATAGCCTGCTGATCTCTCTCCTCAGATCCAGTGTGACCAGTCTTCATGCAGCAGGAGGACATGGTGAACCTTTTAAGAGGCTCCCTGGAGAAACGGATAAGGAGCTTGTAGGTAGAGATAGTTTGAGAAATTTAGTTGGATTTGGTAATTGGGGGCTATTCCTTTAAAAGAAAAGAAAAGAGAAATCAGATTAACGGTATTGGTGTTCTTACTTCCTGCCTGTTAAAAAAAAAAAAAAAAGAGGTGAGAAGAGGCTTATTACATTAACAAGACGTTTGCCATACTTCTCGGGGTCAAAGGTTCTCTCCCCCTGGACTTTACGAGAGAGAGCCCTTCTTGCACATAGTTTCCCTGACCAGACCACGTTGCCTGGATTCACGCTGTTCCGGGGGAGGCTCTGACTGATGGCAGCGGCTAGTACAGCGGCGCAGCTGGCAGAAAACAAACAGGGAATGGCGCAGACCTGGCCGGTAGGCAGTCACCAGCTTCAGGCTGCGTTTCCAAGCGGGGAGTCCCGGCGAGGACCGCAATACGGTCCAGTGATCATTTTGGCTCCCTTTCTTCTGTGGAGCCCTCGGCGGCCATTTTCTTCAGCTCAGGGAAGCATTGTGGCTGCTGGACGGCAGGCAGACCCCGAGCGGGAAAAACAAAGGTATTTGCTGTAATTAGCACATTACTTTCCTTTATTTTAGGTCATTGCCTTTTTGGATTCCCTTAAAGGTGCTTTTATTATTTTATCTTTGTTTTTGTTTGTTTGGCACGAAACGGCGGTTTTTGCCGGGGAGGGGGGGGCCTCCTGCGGGGGGGGGGGGTCCTTCTCTCGGGAGCAGGACGTGCCAGTTCTTGCTGTTAGAATTTTTAAGGGGGTCCTGGGCTACAGTTTCTTTGCAGTCCCACGTTAAAAAACAAACAAACTAATAGTAATAGTAACCTTAGGACTGGGTCAAGCTACGCTATGGCGGCAAGACCACAGTGTATTGTGTGTGGGACTCGAAGGGGCACAGTGGCAGATTCCAGAGTGTGCTGTGGCTGTGCAGCCCTTTCTTCCATGGTGGAACAGCAAATGGACATTAAGGAGTCTGCAGAGGCTCAGGGGGCTCTGGCGGGGGCGATGGCTGCTTCTCCACAGGCCCCTGCACAAGGTTCAGCGTCAGAGGATATAGCGGGGCCTTCGGGACCTCAGCTAGTGGCGCAGACAGCGGACATCGAGGATTTTAGTCCTGATTTCATTTTGTTGATGCATCAGGCATTTTGTCTGCAGCGTCAGGGTAAGTTGCCAGATTCTTTGACGCTTTCCGAGCCTTCCCAGCTAATAGAGGCAAGGGATGGGATAGGTGAGGATCCGCCGGCACCTAAAAAGGCGAGGATTCGAGTTTCGACATCTACAGAAGTCGGTTGGCCTGAAGGCGAGGATATTGATTGGGAGCCGGATGATAGTACTCAGGATCTCGAAGATGGGGAGATCCCAGAGCCCAATGATCAAGCTAAGATTATTAGAGTCTTCCGCAGGGAAGAGCTTTCAGCATTGATCACGGAATCTATGCAGATGCTGAATCTCTCCGCACAGACGTCCATGGAGGAGGAGGTTGAAGACTTGGTTATTCAGGCGGTTCGGCAGACACAGGTGGTGTTTCTGGTTCATAGAGTGGTCGACAGAATGATCCAAGAAGAATGGGACCGGCCAGAGGCGGATCTTCGAGGCATACGGACTATGCATAGGCTCTATCCTTTGGCAGATAAGGATAAAGAACAGTTCAAAGCACCGCGAGTGGACGTGGTGGTGTCGGCGGTCACAAAGAAGACTACCATCCCGGTGGAGGGCATTGCAGCTTTATGTAAAATCATTTTTATTCTATTTTCCAGTCTGACGAAGCCATCCATACATAGTACATGACATAGCAGTACAATACATGGCAGTACCATACTTGGCAGTGCAATGCCTCCCCCCCCCCACAAGCCCCACAGACCGTAAGACCCCTAGATTGACAATAAGCCATTACAAAGCTAGTACAAAACTATCACACAATATTACAAAGTATTACAAAGCTATTACAATACTTTTACAATAATAATATCAGGTAGTCGCTGATAAGTCAGGAATGACAATCCCACACAAACCCACCCCCCAAAAACAAACAGAACAGCTGTATAACACATTACTGCGTGCCTGGCCTCTACCGTGTACCGTAAATATTAATATATAGCAAGGATTATAGAGACCAGGAACTGAGCCGTCCCAAAATTACTCCCCCAGCTCCCTGTCAAAGCCAGCACAAAGTGTCAGGTTGGAAGCAGACACAGAAGAAACCCCAACGAAGCATCAGCATCAACAGAAGCCCACGGTCCCACCGTGCTCTGTAGAACTTAACCCCTACTTACCCTCCCCCCCGTACCCCCCCTCCCTCATCCCCACTCTGCAACAATTACTCTAATGGTGGCCGTATATTAACTAAACGGGGACCTTATTCCAGATCCTCAAAAACAATTCCTCGCGAGTACCCCCCAAAAGGCGTGCTGTACACTGTTCCATGCTCCGGAGTTCTCTCATACTTTGCTCCCACCCCACCATACCCAGCACCTCAGACCCCAACCAATTCCGCAGGATATGTTTCTTAGCCATAATAAACCCCTTCTCACACAGCTTTTTGTACTCCCCTTTCAAGTGCGTCCCAGCCTCATAAGACCCAAATAAACACCATTCTGGGGATAGTACTACCGTCTCTCCCAACCATTCCTGCAACTTGGCTCCTATCCCCCCCCCCCCAAAATTGTTGGATGCAGACACATGACCAAAATTTGTGCGCCAAGGTGCCTCGCCCCACTCTGCAGAGTCTACACACATCTGTCGTAGAGAGGCCCGCCTTTGCGGCCCATACATCATGGATATAAGCTCGCCACAGAAACGTATATTGTACTTCCTGCAATTGTATGGACTCCACAACCCCCTTCACGCTGGAAAATGCCCCTTGAAGACGCTCTATAGTCCCCTCAGGAATCCCATCTTGAGCCCACTTCCCCGCTAACCTCCCAAGCCCTCGTCCCTCCTGACCTTCACGTAACATCTCCCATACTCGACGCATAGTTAGCCTCCCCTCCAAGTCTCTAAAGACGTCCAGTATTCGCTTACTAAACAAGATGGCACCTCCATCCCCTCGAAGACTACTCATATAATGCTGTGTTTGCAAATAAAAGTAAAAATCACATGTATCTAGCTTATATTTACTCTGCAAGGAAGTAAACGAATCAACCTCCGAAGCGCCTTCGATGCACATTTGCCCTATATACACCAACCCTCTAGTCTCCCACTTCCTCCCCACCACCCCCCCCCCCCCCTGGAGTCCTGGTGCGAAGTCCCAGTTCCCTTTCAATGGAAGACAGTCCATTCTTCTCCAATCATTCCGCAATACTTGACAAAGAAAACGCCACGCCTGCCGCAAAGCCAGAAGGCAAGTCGACTCCCGCCACGCTGGTGGTAAATCCTTACCTGCGCTATGTATTAAATAGGACCGATAGAAAAACACAAAGAGCAGGAGACGTCGGATGAGATAAAACTTCTTTATTATAAAGGAACCCCAACGCGTTTCGGCAACGCCTTCCTCAGGGGGAGTAGCTCCAATAATCTCTTAATAAACAAACAGAGTAAATAAATAATTAGAATAATACATGATAATAACAATTAAAACAATAAAACAAATAGGACACCTGGCTTGTTGGACATACATGCATATTAAAACGAAACACAACCAAATAAAACATGCTCATACTATATAATAAACAGATAAACAAATGAATAATTACATAAGAAATATTGTGTAAGAAACTCATATGTAAAAAACCTTGATGGAACACAACAAAGCAAACGCAGGGCTGAGCACACATGAAATAAACCAAAAAATGAGTATCTCAAAGTGATGTAATCGAGTAAAAAAGGGTGAGCAATTCGAAACATGAAGTGGGAAGCTTCGTAATATAGATAACAACTTCACAGGGACACAAATAATTATATCAATAAATATATTAAAAACGAACAAATACATCGTAAAACCACAATAGAAGAGGAACAGTAGAAAAGAGGGACCAATAAGGGACATAAGTAATATAAATGATCATAAACACAATCTATAAGCATTGAGCACAATGAATGATAAAGGCAATAATATAAAGAATCTCATAAAAATACAAAATAAGAAATGACCAACCATCTATGTATATATAACAAATAAGAACACAAGTAAAAATGCGTAAAAATATATCTAATATAATAAAAGACAAATACCTTACATAGTAAACAGTCTGGAATGATAAATAATAGAGATAATAATATGAAAGTATTAAATGTCTTAAAAAAATAAAATACAACAATAGGGAAATTAAAAAATAAATAATTAAATGAAGAAGGTCATATTATGGGTATAATAAACAATAAAAATAATAATAATAATAATAAATATAAACATGTCTATTGATGACATACAAAAAATCATACTGAAATACCTAACTATATGTAAAGATCAGAGGAAACAAATGTAATGTATTATGAATTGAAACCTGGTAAAGGGAAAGAATATATATATATATATTGTGATACCGCAAGCCCTCTGATGCAAGAAAGGAAACTTTTAAATCTTGAAAAAAACAGGATTTGCCTGCAATTACGAGAAGGGACACATAGAGGGAGCAGGAGAACAAACCTGAAAGTGGAAGAACCACACCTCTATGGGCAGGACTCAGAAGCAGCTGCTCTGGATTTAAGTAGGAACAGAGCACTGCAAGAGGGGGAGCCAAAAGAGAGAGAGCCAAGAGAGAGAGCCGAGAGAGCCAAGAGAGGCAAAGGTGCCAGGAAGGCAGTCAAGAGAGCCAGAAAGGCAACAGAGAAACCCCGAAGGGAAGAACCCAGAGGAGAAGCACAGGAGGAGGCAAGGAGCTTGGCAGAGACCTTCATGTGGAGAACAGGAGGCAGTGCCAAGGGAAGCTCCAGAGGCCAGACTCAGAGACCGAGGTGAGGTCACTAACAAACCCAGCAGAGCTAAAGGAAAGGAAGCTACTGGGAGAGCAGGCCTAGAGAAAGGCCATACACAACTTCAAGGGGCAGTATCACGGACTGCAGCCAAGGAAGGAAGTGCTTATCCCTCCGGTTGGAGAAGAAACCTTCAAGAGAAAAAAGGTACTTTTAAAAGCTTTTACAAAAGTAACTTGAAAGATAAAGGAAAAGTTCATAGCCTTGAGAGAAAGGATATACCTGGAGCACAAAACTCTCAGACTAGGCCTCAAGCCTTTTTCAAGAAGCCTAGAGAGGAACAAAGGGCTAGTTTTTATCTGGACAATAAGGACTGTTTTAAACCAGATATAACTGATAAGTTTTACAGGAAAAAGTTTAATGTTGCCAGAGAATGGAAGGAGCAAACTTTTAGTCCTGAAACGACAGCAAGCCCAGGGAGATATACTAGACCTAAAAGCCGACGCCCCAAACTCCCAAGCCAGCACTGGGATACAGTATGGCATGCTTTTAGGAAACCAGGTTTTAATTTCCAAGAGATCTCAGAGACCTCAGTTTCAGATCCCATAGACATGGAATGGCTGCCAGGGGAATCTGAGAGCACTGAAGATATAGAATCAATGGAATGTGACTTTTGCACAAGAAGATATCTTTGAGTAAAAGGCAAACAAATCTAATGTGTGCAAATTGTACTGGAAAGTTTATGCTTTAAGTTGGTGAAGGAACCCTGTTATTTTGAGTGTTTTGCTGACTCACGTTTTGATGCAACTGAATTTATGTTCTGTTACTCATTACCTCATATTTTGAATTTCTTCATGCGAAAAGGGGAAATAAAAGCCTTTTTGTACCCTACACTTGGCAAGAGTTACTTTTTTAGGTTGTTGACCCTGAGGCTGACAATGTGACCTGCTATCCCATTGACCCTCACAACAGATCAACCCTGAACCTTTTAATTCTTATGCGCTCCCCAGCCCCTGTGGAACCACTACGCCGCCACTAGAGGGGGCTGCGGGGGACATAAGTGGCGTAGTTTCACGGATTTTTGGGGTACTCTTGAGTGTACAGAGCAACGTGGGCAACTACTCAAAAGAGAAATAGAAGCTCTTTTCTTTTTGAAAAAAAAAAAAAAACTGCAAGTAAAACCCGGACTGACCTGTATTAGAATCCGGATCGGAAGAGGAAAACCAGGAGACCGCAGCAGTTGCTAGAAAGTGGACCGGAGTTAAAAACCAGGAGTGGAGTCCTAGGAATCCGGACCGGAGTGGAAAAAAAAAAAAAAAAAAAAAGGGAGGAAAATCCTAAAGGTGAAAGATCATCTGGCGAATCCAGGAGCGGTGGAGCAACCCCTGGACGACCGCACTACATTCCCCAAAAGCTGATGCAACACTAAAGCAAGGTAAGGCGTAGATAACCCTACCTAGTGTTGGACACCTGGGGAAGTTGAAAGAAAAAATATAGAGGGTCTGAAAAATATATTTTGTGAAGAGCCGCACTTGGGTTTTTTTTTTCTCTTTCTGTTTTTTAACAGGTACAATGGAGCCCAAGGAGCTGTGTGCATGGATGGCACACCAGTTCACCAAACAGGCTGAGCTGGCGCAACAGAGTCAGGAGCAGGCGCTAAAGGCGATGCAGGAGCAGCAGACGCCTGTCATAGAAACAATAAGCGCATGGCTGGCGCAACAGCGAGAGGAGCTGGCTCAAAGCAGGAAAGAAGGAACATCACTCGTCGGACGGGTAAACCCTGAACTTGGACAGTGGTCTTGTTCGGACTTAATGATAGGGAAGCTCAGTCCAAGTGACGATATTGATGACTTTCTAGACACTTTCGCTAGGATTGCGAATTCGGCTAAGTGGCCTGAGGAGCAGTGGGCCATACGCCTAGCGGCATCACTTACAGGTGAAGCGCTGGCGGCCTACAGGTCCATGCCCCCAGAGCTCGCAAATTCATATCAGGATGTAGTAAACGCAATTAGAGATCGTGTTGGTCTTACGCCGGTGGCGTACAATAAAATGTTCAGAGCTGCTATGCTTAAGGTAGATGAAACACCTAAGGCATTAGGCCACAGGTTGCGTAGTCTTGCTTACAAGTGGCTACAACCTGAAAGGAGAAGTATAAATACGCTCATGGATGCGATAATTTTAGAGCAATATATGAATGCACTACCTAACAGGGTGCAGAATTTTCTGATGCTCCAAAATTGTAGCAATACCACTGAAGCTATTGTGCTTACTGAAAGATACTTAGAGGCTGAAAAGGTGACACAGCCTAGTATAAGTCCACGAAGTGCCATGGGATTGGAGGCACAAGGGAAGGGAAGTCCCTCACGTCCTCCAGCGGGTAGGTGGCAGAGTTATAAACCCCGGGAGAAAGTGAATACAAAAAAATGTTTTGCGTGTGGAAAAAAAGGACATGTACAGTATGAATGTCATGCGAGAACAGCCTTGGTAGGAGAGTCACCAAGAATAGTGCATGATGGGTTTCTTGTCAATGTAAAAATACATGGCATAAGTGTACGAGCATTGTTAGATTCTGGAGCCGACCAGACTATGCTTTCAAAAAGGTTATGGTCGACCATCCAGGATCATGGACTGTCGGTCCCAGAATCACCCGAGGGGTATGTCAAGATTAAGTGTGTACATGGAGCAGCTACCCGCTACCCCATTTATAAGTTGTGGATAAAGGGGATGGGTATTGTGAAAGAGATGCCAATGGCAGTGGTGCCAAGATTACCGCAGGATTTAGTCCTGGGCCGAGATTGGCCTCAATTTAGAAAAACTTTGAAGAAAGAATGTTTACCTCAAGATAAACCAGATTCCACTGGCAGGCCACTCGACTTTATTAAAAACTCCACAGTACAGCGGAGCAGCCTGGCTGCTGCGACGGATATCACGATCCCTAGCCCGCTGTGGGAGAAACCCCCAAAGACCGTTGTAAAGGATCGGTCACAGCCGCTCAAAAAGTTTGTGCTTCGCTACTGCAAGACATCCGCAAGAGCGCGGACACCTCAAAGAGCATCAGCACAAGCGGCAGGCTATGACCTCCATAGCGCCGTGGATATGGTCATACCGAAGCGAGGGAGAACATTAGTGACCACGGACTTACAAATTGAACTGCCACCTGGATGTTATGGAAGAATAGCCCCGAGGTCCGGACTGGCCGCCAAACACAACATTGATGTAGCTGCAGGAGTCGTGGACCCTGATTATAGGGGTGTCCTAAAGGTCCTCTTATGCAATTGTTCAGAGAAGGACTACGAGGTTCAAGTCGGCGACAGAGTGGCACAGCTCATTTGTGAGCGGGTAGGATTTCCTGATCTGGAGGAAGTCCCGATGTTAAATCCCACAAGCCGAGGAGTGGGGGGTTTTGGCTCGACGGGGAGAGCAGAAGTAGAAAATTTAATGGCCATAGGCGCTGATCCACCCGAGGAAGAATTGGGCCCTCGTCTGGAGGATTGTAAAGAAGACTCTACCCCAAAGCTAGGAGAAGAACTCTCGATAAAACAAAAGGAAGATTTGACCCGATTGTTAAATAAATACAAAGATGTCTTAACGCCAATGCCTGGAGAGACCTCGTTGGTGGCGCACGAGATCCAGACTCCTCCCGGTAAAATTATCCGGCAGCGTCCATACCGACTGCCGGAGGCGAAAAAGCAGGAGGTCATTAATCAGGTGCAAGAAATGTTACAGATGGAGATAATAGAAGAGTCACACAGTCCCTGGTGCAGCCCGGTGGTGTTAGTACCAAAGCCAGATGGATCTATGCGTTTTTGCATAGACTTTCGGCAAGTCAACGCGATTTCAACTTTCGACGCGTACCCGATGCCGCGCATAGAGGAGCTATTAGATCGGCTTGGGCAAGCAAAATACCTGACGACATTGGACATGACCAAAGGATATTGGCAGGTCCCTTTAACGCGAGATGCCAAGCCGAAAACTGCCTTTAGTACACCTTTGGGGCTTTACCAATTCAGGAGGATGCCTTTTGGCTTGCATGGGGCAGCTGCCACATGCCAACGCCTAATGGATGTGATTCTTCGACCGTATCAGAATTTTGCGACCGCATATATGGATGATGTGGTGATTCACAGCGCCACGTGGACAGAACACCTCCAGCAGATAGGCACCATATTAGAGGCTATGAGGAGAGCGGGCCTCACTCTTAATCCTAAGAAATGTACGTTCGCAGCGGAGGAGGTCAAGTACCTGGGTCATCTAGTAGGTCGGGGAACCGTACGGCCACTATTGGATAAAGTTGAATGTGTCAGGAACTTCCCGGTTCCTCAGAATAAGAAGCAGCTGAGAAGCTTCCTCGGACTCATAGGGTATTATCGTCGGTTCATACCGCATTTTGCCGAGGAGAGCAACATCTTTACAGAGATGCTTAGAAAAAATGCCCCGAATATAGTACGATGGACGCCCGAAGCAGAAGCTGCTTTCCAAAGATTGAAAGGGAAGTTGTGCCAGGCCCCCGTTCTACGCGGGGTAGATTTCCAGCAAACGTTCCTACTTCAAACTGATGCCTCAGAAACCGGGCTGGGTGCCGTTTTATCCCAGGTACAAGAAGGAACAAAATATGCTGTAGAATCTCTATGGATTGAAATTCCATTTATGAAGGGGAAGGTGATGGCAGTGGGAGTATACTATCGACCACCTGGCCAGAATGAACAAATGGATGATGAAATGCTCAAAGAAATCAAGGAAGCTAACAAAAGCCACAACAGAGTAGTAATAATGGGTGATTTCAATTACCCCGGTATCGACTGGGACAGTGTCACAGCAGGACAAGCTAAAGAGATAAAGTTTCTAGATGAAATAAATGACTGCTTCTTGGAGCAGCTGGTTCATGAACCGACCAGAGGGGAAGCCATACTGGACCTAGTCCTTAGTGGAACGCCAGATCTGGTGCAAGAAATAAGGGTGTTGGGACCACTTGGCAATAGTGATCATAGTATGATCATGTTTGATTTAATCAGTGGAGGACAGATAGTAAAGGAATCCACAGTACTACCTTTTAACTTTCAAAAGGGTGACTATGATAGAATGAGGAATATAGTTCGGAAAAAACTAAAAGGAGCGGTTCCAAAGGTTAAAGACTTACAGCAAGCTTGGGTGTTATTTAAAAATACTATCCTCGAAGCCCAGACCAGCTGTATTCCACGCATTAAGAAAAGTGGAAGAAAGTCCAAAAAACTGCCAGCATGGTTTAAAGGTGAGGTCAGAGAGGCTGTTGCTGCCAAAAGAGCAACCTTCAGAAAATGGAAAAAAGAGCCAAATGATGAAAACTGGAAACAGCACAAGCACTGGCAAGTTAAATGCAAAGCATTGATAAGGCAGGCAAAGCGGGAATTTGAGAAGAAACTTGCTACGGAAGCAAAAACACGAAATAAAGACTTTTTCAAGTACATTCGTAGCAAAAGGCCTGTGAGAGAGTCAATTGGACCATTAGATGATAGAGGGGTAAAAGGGGCAGTAAGAGGAGACAAGGCTATAGCAGAGAGACTGAATGAATTCTTTGCTTCGGTCTTTACTGAGGAAGATGTAGGGGTGTTACCCAAGACTGAAGTGGTATTTAAAGGTGATACTGCAGAGGAATTGAGAGAAATATCGCTACACCGGGAAGATATATTACAACTATTTGATAAACTGAATAGTAGCAAATCACCTGGACCGGATGGTATACATCCCAGAGTGTTGAAAGAACTGAAATATGAGATTGCAGACCTGTTATTGGTAATCTGTGAACTTTCATTAAAATCATCTGTAATGCCTGAAGATTGGAGGGTCGCCAACGTAACACCAATTTTTAAAAAGGGTTCCAGGGGTGACCCGGGAAATTACAGACCGGTGAGCCTGACGTCAGTACCAGGGAAAATGGTAGAAGCCATCATAAAGAACAAAATTACACAGCATGTAGATAGTCATGGCCTAATGGGAGACAGCCAACATGGCTTTAGACAAGGCAGATCTTGTCTTACTAATCTGATCTGTTTTTTTGAAGGTGTGCATAAACAGGTAGACAAAGGTGAGTCGGTTGATATAGTGTATCTGGACTTTCAGAAAGCTTTTGACAAGGTCCCCCATCAGAGACTTTTGGCGAAGCTAAAAAGTCATGGGATAGGAGGCAGTGTACTATTGTGGATCGGGAACTGGTTAAAAGATAGAAAGCAGAGGGTAGGGCTAAATGGCCAATATTCCCAATGGAAAAAGGTGAATAGTGGAGTACCCCAGGGATCTGTACTGGGTCCGCTACTTTTTGACATATTCATAAATGACCTGGAAAAGGGAATAACTAGTGAGGTAATCAAATTTGCAGATGACACAAAACTGTTTAAAGTTGTTAAAACCCAAGAGGATTGTGGAAAACTGCAGGAGGATCTGGATAAATTGGAAGACTGGGCATCCAAATGGCAGATGAAATTTAATGTGGACAAGTGCAAAGTTATGCACCTAGGAAAGAACAACCCACACTATAGTTACAAGATGCAAGGCTCCACATTAGAAACCACCACCCAGGAAAAAGATTTAGGAGTCATCGTGGATAACATGTTAAAACCCTCCGCCCAGTGTGCAGCGGCGGCCAAGAAAGCAAATAGAATGCTAGGTATCCTAAGGAAAGGGATGGAGAATAAAACAAAGGATATTATAATGCCTCTGTATCGCTCCATGGTACGACCGCACCTTGAATATTGTGTGCAATTCTGGTCACCGTATCTTAAAAAGGACATAGAGTTATTAGAAAAAATACAGAGAAGAGCCACCAAATTGGTGAAGGGGATGGAAGGCTACTCCTATGAAGAGAGGCTAAAAAGGTTAGGGCTCTTTAACCTAGAAAAGAGGCGGCTGAGGGGAGATATGATAGAGGTGTATAAATTAATGAATGGAGTGGAACGGATAAACGTGGATAAATTGTTTACGCTATCAGAATATAGAAGGACTAGGGGGCATGTAATGAAGCTACAGGGTAAACTATTTAAGACAAATAGGAGAAAATATTTCTTCTCTCAACGTGTAATCAAACTCTGGAATCTGTTACCGGAGGATGTAGTAAGGGCTGTTAGTATAGCTGGGTTTAAAAAAGGTTTGGACAAGTTCCTGGAGGAAAGGTCCATAAACCACTATTAAAAAGGGACCCAGGATATCAATGCTTGGCCTAGTACAAGCACTGCAGAACCTGTGTCTTTTGGGGAAACTGCTAGGTACGTATGACCTAGATTGGCCACTGTTGGAAACAGGATACTGGGCTTGATGGACCTCGGTCTGACCCAGTATGGCATTTCTTATGTTCTTATGTTCTTAAGGAGCAGAACATCCCATTCTGTTCCTTAGCAGAAAGCTCTCATTAGCGGAAAGAAAATATGCCACCATTGAACGCGAATGCCTCGCTATCAAGTGGGCCATTGAGGCATTAAAATTTTACCTTACCGGGAGGAAGTTTGTCCTCATTACAGACCATGCCCCCCTGAAATGGCTGCATACAATGAGGAACGAAAATGCCAGGTTAACCCGGTGGTATATGGCTTTACAACCTTATGACTTTCGTGTTGAGCATAGAGCTGGGAAGCTACATTGTAACGCAGACACCATGTCTCGGATTACGTGCTGCGGTGAAGAGCTTCCCCCAGCCCGTAATATTTTGAGAAGGGGGATATGTGATACCGCAAGCCCTCTGATGCAAGAAAGGAAACTTTTAAATCTTGAAAAAAACAGGATTTGCCTGCAATTACGAGAAGGGACACATAGAGGGAGCAGGAGAACAAACCTGAAAGTGGAAGAACCACACCTCTATGGGCAGGACTCAGAAGCAGCTGCTCTGGATTTAAGTAGGAACAGAGCACTGCAAGAGGAGAGCCAAAAGAGAGAGAGCCAAGAGAGAGAGAGAGAGCCGAGAGAGCCAAGAGAGGCAAAGGTGCCAGGAAGGCAGTCAAGAGAGCCAGAAAGGCAACAGAGAAACCCCGAAGGGAAGAACCCAGAGGAGAAGCACAGGAGGAGGCAAGGAGCTTGGCAGAGACCTTCATGTGGAGAACAGGAGGCAGTGCCAAGGGAAGCTCCAGAGGCCAGACTCAGAGACCGAGGTGAGGTCACTAACAAACCCAGCAGAGCTAAAGGAAAGGAAGCTACTGGGAGAGCAGGCCTAGAGAAAGGCCATACACAACTTCAAGGGGCAGTATCACGGACTGCAGCCAAGGAAGGAAGTGCTTATCCCTCCGGTTGGAGAAGAAACCTTCAAGAGAAAAAAGGTACTTTTAAAAGCTTTTACAAAAGTAACTTGAAAGATAAAGGAAAAGTTCATAGCCTTGAGAGAAAGGATATACCTGGAGCACAAAACTCTCAGACTAGGCCTCAAGCCTTTTTCAAGAAGCCTAGAGAGGAACAAAGGGCTAGTTTTTATCTGGACAATAAGGACTGTTTTAAACCAGATATAACTGATAAGTTTTACAGGAAAAAGTTTAATGTTGCCAGAGAATGGAAGGAGCAAACTTTTAGTCCTGAAACGACAGCAAGCCCAGGGAGATATACTAGACCTAAAAGCCGACACCCCAAACTCCCAAGCCAGCACTGGGATACAGTATGGCATGCTTTTAGGAAACCAGGTTTTAATTTCCAAGAGATCTCAGAGACCTCAGTTTCAGATCCCATAGACATGGAATGGCTGCCAGGGGAATCTGAGAGCACTGAAGATATAGAATCAATGGAATGTGACTTTTGCACAAGAAGATATCTTTGAGTAAAAGGCAAACAAATCTAATGTGTGCAAATTGTACTGGAAAGTTTATGCTTTAAGTTGGTGAAGGAACCCTGTTATTTTGAGTGTTTTGCTGACTCACGTTTTGATGCAACTGAATTTATGTTCTGTTACTCATTACCTCATATTTTGAATTTCTTCATGCGAAAAGGGGAAATAAAAGCCTTTTTGTACCCTACACTTGGCAAGAGTTACTTTTTTAGGTTGTTGACCCTGAGGCTGACAATGTGACCTGCTATCCCATTGACCCTCACAACAGATCAACCCTGAACCTTTTAATTCTTATGCGCTCCCCAGCCCCTGTGGAACCACTACGCCGCCACTAGAGGGGGCTGCGGGGGACAATATATATATGTCATTATTAAGCCTGACTAAGCATATGCTGAGCTAAACAGACATATTTGGTAATGAATAAGTGTATTTGAAAATAGAGAAGCACTTGTAAGTGTACCCATAAGGATTAACTAACAACGAGTAAAAATGCACAACGGCTGTGTAGAATTAAAAAGTGTCAGAACAAGATGGAGCAGCACTTAGAACCAACCAATTTATAAACAGAGCACAAAAAAAAACGTTGTATAAATTTCATGAACAAAAGAAAGTTAAAGTCATGACAGTATGAAACGTGAAAGGCAATAAAAGCAGTAAAAGCAAATTTAAATAATGTACAGCCTGAATGTGTAACACGAAAGAGGATGATTCAAGTACTGTGGAACAACAAGCCATAATATACAATTATTCTGCATAATTGAGAAATTAGCATTACAAAGAATGTATTGTGATAAATATACCGCTATATAGAAAGTTAGAAGACGATCAGAGCAGCAACGCTAGTAAGAGAAACGTGATCATAATGAAACAGTACAAACACAGACAGTTCAAATCCTACTTCAGAATGAAGGCATTCAGAACCGGGCTAAAAAACTTACGGAGGTAACTACTGGACAGATACTGAGTGTGTAACAGGGTGAAGAGAAAAGGAATGCTCTAGTTTGGACAAACACCGGGAATCTGTAGACATAAAGTATTTCGGCAAACGACTATAAGTAAAAAGTGCCAACTGACAACGTATCAAAGATATTGTGTGCCCCGCAGAGCAAACATTTATAAAACAAAATAAACATTATCATACCTAGAGCTCTGCACTAATGCATTTAAAAACCAAAACGCACTCACCTAGATGTTCGTGTTAGGTATACATATAGGGAGGAACGTAGTTTTAATACAGTTAGAGACTTTAAACACTGCAACGAGACCCAAAGAAAAAATGGGGAGATGAAACAAACTACTAAATGTAGCCTCACCTAGTATAATAGAGAGAAAAAGTTGGCAAATTATTGAATGCAAACATGAAAAAAATAGATAAACACTATTTAAGAGAAGGGAGGTTGTGAAACGCTGAGATGAATTGAAAATGAAAGGAATTATGAACAGAGGACCAACCTGAGAGAACAGCTCCGTAGAAAGGATAATTGCACTATCGGTACTATCCACAGATAGAAGAGAGAAGTGCCAGATCTGATTCGTTTATATGACGCCGGTTTTCCCGCCAAAAGACAGTAACCCGACACCGTGGGAGGGGTTAAGAATGACTATCTATAGTGACATAAATAGACGTTTCGTATAAAGGGCTATAAACAATTGAACGGCTATAGTTACAAATAATAATGGGTATAAAAATACGGCCATGAGAGATAAAAAAGGGGGAATAAAAACTATTTATTGTGTATAGACCCACATAATGAAACTACTAATTAAAGGTATAAGGGACAAGGCAACTAGAATCTGAAATGCATAACAATGAAAAATATATCCATGCGAGACAGGCTGATTGTCACAAAAAAGAGAACACTATATATAGGAACTTATTGCACCTGGCCTATTAGACACATCTGAAAAAATTCTTGAAAATATAAAAGAGAAATTCTTGAAAATATGAAAAGAAAGGAGGAAGGGGAAGAGGGAGGGGAGGGGGGGAAGAGGCAAAGGGGGAGGGAAGGAAAGGGGGGGGGGGAAGGGGGAAGGGGAAAGGGGGGAGGGACAGAGAAAAACATGTTACCCCAGGAAAACTGTAAGGTCTGCCTCTTGGTTTAAACCGTATGGTTCTAGGGTGTTGAACTCGTATATAAAACGTTGTTCAAATTTGAGCAAAGTGTGATCAATATTCCCACCCCTCCAATGTGGAATAACTGTTTTAATAACCACAAATTTAATGTCACTTATAGCGTGCTTCTGTTCTACCCAGTGTGTAACTAATGGTTTATCCATCTGTTTCCTCTGAATGTTACTCCTGTGCTCTATTATGCGTATCCGGATCTGTCTCAAGGTTTTACCAATGTAAAGTTTATTGCAAGGACATTGGATGAGATAAACAGCGTTGATGGTTTTACAGTTTGAATAGTGTTGTAGATACAGTTTCCGGCCAGTCAATGTATGTATAAAGGAATTCTTAACCGTAATGGCGTGTACACAAACTGAACAGTTCCCACAGTTGTAATGTCCCTTTACTATAGGAGATGGTCTTGGGACTGTGAGGGCGGAGGGGACCAAAAAATTAGTCAAATTAGGGGCACGTTTGTAGGCGATCATTAATCGCTTAGAGGCAAAGGAGGGTATGGTGGTAAGTAAGTGCCACTCTTGTTTAAGAATATCAACAATAGATTTAGAATGGTCGGAGAAGGTCAAAGCACAGACAATTTTATCTGTATGTGTACGTGACGTCTTGTTCATAAGAATGGAACGATCTGTAGTACACGCCCTGTGGTAGGCCTTCTGAATACATGACGTTGGATACCCGCGCTGCTGAAACCTACTTTTCATGTCATCGGCATGTATTTCAAAATCCACATTATCCGTACATAAGCGCTTGACTCTTAGAAACTGACTGATGGGAAGGTTCTTCTTGAGAGCCGGATTATGATGACTATCATACTTCAATAAGGTGTTGCGATCAGTAGGTTTTCGATACAGGGTAGTTGTGAAGCCTGTTTTGGACTTTTTGATCAAGATGTCTAAATACGGAATTTCCACCATGCTATAATTGCCCTCAAATTGTAAGTTAGGATCTAATGAATTGAGCCAAGTGTGGAAAGTGAGAAGTGCATCAAGTGTACCATTCCAAACTACAAGAACGTCATCAATGTAACGCTTCCAGAGACAAACATTCGATTGATAAGGATGAAAATTCAAAAATTTAGCTTCAAATTCAGTAACGTACAGATTGGCCACATCAGGTGCCATCGGCGACCCCATAGCCACCCCTTTAATCTGCTTATAGAAAACCCCTTTAAAACAGAAAAAGTTCTCTGTCATCGCCAGGGACGCAAGCTGAGTCAGAAAGAAGGTTGGTGTGCGTGTCGGTCTAGGTCTTTTTATTAAAGTATTAGATAACACCTCCAGCGCAGCAAGCTGGGGAATATTAGTGTATAATGATCTGATGTCAAATGTGGCCAAAATCAATTGATGATGAAAACCTTGGAATTCCTGTAAGATTTGTATGATATGAGTAGAATCTCTAACGTACGAAGGTGCCTGAATGACAAAAGGTCTCAAGTATGTATCAAGCAATTTGGACAATGGTTCGAAGAGTGATCCAATAGCGGACACAATGGGTCGTCCTGGAGGGTTCTGTAAAGTTTTGTGAATCTTGGGGAGCATATATATATAGTGGGTATAATGGGGTGTGGTACAGTAAGAAAAGAAATCTCTTTAGATGTGAGGTAGCCAGCTTCCTTTCCTATATACAATAGTGTGTCTACTTTTTGGCGTAAGTGCTCGGTAGGAAGACTATACCTAGAGGATTACGAGTTCAAAAGGCACCTGGCATGTTTAAGGATGATGTTACATTTATGTCTAATTGGATTAAGATACTAAACAAATGTTCGTTAGACTTGATGATTCTTTTAATTAACACCTCCAAACGCAGGGCTGAGGTCTTAAAACCTCAAATAGACCAGAAGATTGAAACCCTCAAAAAGAAAGATGTTCAATTTGATATAGAAAAGAGAAAATTTGACCAAAACACGGCAGAATATAGACAAAGTGTAAGAGAAAAAAAGATTAAGAAACTAAAGAGGGATGAAGAAGATTATAAAATGAATACAGTTTATTATTGGACTTACAATAAACCTGATTTTAGGGATAGAAAGAGAAGCATCTCATACAAAAAAACATACTCGCCAAAACAAATACAAAGAAATCGCTCTAGGGACAAGACAAGACATAGATCTCCATCTATTTATTTATTTTATTTATTTAATTGGATTTTTATACCGCCTTATCATACAATCAAAGCGGTTTAACAAAAGAGAAAATTAGTAATAGTGAAAAAATCTGTGATAATATATACATAGTTTGTAAATATATGATTAAATGTCTTGGGAAAAGGTGCACTATATATATTGTGAGCTATACTATAAAAGTATCAATATACTATGACTCCGGAAATAGAAAGGAACACTAAGAGAACACGGCATCATTCCCGGGGAGATGTTAACCCATCAGCCTCCTTATTCTCTACCGACCGCCGTTCTCCTAAGGTTAATAATCAGGTTCAAAGACGGGATTTTCATATGGACAAACTGTGGGAAAAAGGAAAAAGAAATCTGTCCCCAAGGTCACCACAACGTCAACCACACAAATCACGGTACTCACCAAACAAACAATACCCGCAAAGAGTAAGAACACACAGCCAGGGTCTAATGGCCAAAAGACATCTGGATTGGGACCTTTGAACGTAGTAATTAATCTCTCCAAATATCAACTAACAGAAGTAGAATTAGAGGTCCTTAACAAAGGCCTCTCTTTCGTTCCTACCAAGTCTCATGATAAGTTTGCCGCACACATTGAGCTCTATAAGTTTTTTCGAAAATTAAAAATTATTGATTACTTTGATCACCACCAGACCGATACGATTGATCCATCTATTGTTAAAAAATCTTCCACATGGATTCCGCCTGCTAAGTCCAATGTCATGATATCGGCGTACGAAAATATTGTTTTGAATAAAATTGACACTTTATACAGAACAACCAAAAAACACTCTTTTCATAATCTCACAGGTCCACAGAAATTGGCATTACAGGGTCTGAAATCTAATCAGAACATCATCATAAAACCCGCTGATAAAGGAGGTGCCATAGTTGTACAGGATAAGGATTCTTATGTTACAGAGGTATTGCGCCAACTCAACGATACAGAATATTATTTAAAAATTTATGATGACCCTACCGAGCACTTACGCCAAAAAGTAGACACACTATTGTATATAGGAAAGGAAGCTGGCTACCTCACATCTAAAGAGATTTCTTTTCTTACTGTACCACACCCCATTATACCCACTATCTATATGCTCCCCAAGATTCACAAAACTTTACAGAACCCTCCAGGACGACCCATTGTGTCCGCTATTGGATCACTCTTCGAACCATTGTCCAAATTGCTTGATACATACTTGAGACCTTTTGTCATTCAGGCACCTTCGTACGTTAGAGATTCTACTCATATCATACAAATCTTACAGGAATTCCAAGGTTTTCATCATCAATTGATTTTGGCCACATTTGACATCAGATCATTATACACTAATATTCCCCAGCTTGCTGCGCTGGAGGTGTTATCTAATACTTTAATAAAAAGACCTAGACTGACACGCACACCAACCTTCTTTCTGACTCAGCTTGCGTCCCTGGCGATGACAGAGAACGTTTTCTGTTTTAAAGGGGTTTTCTATAAGCAGATTAAAGGGGTGGCTATGGGGTCGCCGATGGCACCTGATGTGGCCAATCTGTACGTTACTGAATTTGAAGCTAAATTTTTGACTTTTCATCCTTATCAATCGAATGCTTGTCTCTGGAAGCGTTACATTGATGACGTTCTTGTAGTTTGGAATGGTACACTTGATGCACTTCTCACTTTCCACACTTGGCTCAATTCATTAGATCCTAACTTACAATTTGAGGGCAATTATAGCATGGTGGAAATTCCGTATTTAGACATCTTGATCAAAAAGTCCAAAACAGGCTTCACAACTACCCTGTATCGAAAACCTACTGATCGCAACACCTTATTGAAGTATGATAGTCATCATAATCCGGCTCTCAAGAAGAACCTTCCCATCAGTCAGTTTCTAAGAGTCAAGCGCTTATGTACGGATAATGTGGATTTTGAAATACATGCCGATGACATGAAAAGTAGGTTTCAGCAGCGCGGGTATCCAACGTCATGTATTCAGAAGGCCTACCACAGGGCGTGTACTACAGATCGTTCCATTCTTATGAACAAGACGTCACGTACACATACAGATAAAATTGTCTGTGCTTTGACCTTCTCCGATCATTCTAAATCTATTGTTGATATTCTTAAACAAGAGTGGCACTTACTTACCACCATACCCTCCTTTGCCTCTAAGCGATTAATGATCGCCTACAAACGTGCCCCTAATTTGACTAATTTTTTGGTCCCCTCCGCCCTCACAGTCCCAAGACCATCTCCTATAGTAAAGGGACATTACAACTGTGGGAACTGTTCAGTTTGTGTACACGCCATTACGGTTAAGAATTCCTTTATACATACATTGACTGGCCGGAAACTGTATCTACAACACTATTCAAACTGTAAAACCATCAACGCTGTTTATCTCATCCAATGTCCTTGCAATAAACTTTACATTGGTAAAACCTTGAGACAGATCCGGATACGCATAATAGAGCACAGGAGTAACATTCAGAGGAAACAGATGGATAAACCATTAGTTACACACTGGGTAGAACAGAAGCACGCTATAAGTGACATTAAATTTGTGGTTATTAAAACAGTTATTCCACATTGGAGGGGTGGGAATATTGATCACACTTTGCTCAAATTTGAACAACGTTTTATATACGAGTTCAACACCCTAGAACCATACGGTTTAAACCAAGAGGCAGACCTTACAGTTTTCCTGGGGTAACATGTTTTTCTCTGTCCCTCCCCCCTTTCCCCTTCCCCCTTCCCCCCCCCCTTTCCTTCCCTCCCCCTTTGCCTCTTCCCCCCCTCCCCTCCCTCTTCCCCTTCCTCCTTTCTTTTCATATTTTCAAGAATTTCTCTTTTATATTTTCAAGAATTTTTTCAGATGTGTCTAATAGGCCAGGTGCAATAAGTTCCTATATATAGTGTGTTCTCTTTTTTGTGACAATCAGCCTGTCTCGCATGGATATATTTTTCATTGTTATGCATTTCAGATTCTAGTTGCCTTGTCCCTTATACCTTTAATTAGTAGTTTCATTATGTGGGTCTATACACAATAAATAGTTTTTATTCCCCCTTTTTTATCTCTCATGGCCGTATTTTTATACCCATTATTATTTGTAACTATAGCCGTTCAATTGTTTATAGCCCTTTATACGAAACGTCTATTTATGTCACTATAGATAGTCATTCTTAACCCCTCCCACGGTGTCGGGTTACTGTCTTTTGGCGGGAAAACCGGCGTCATATAAACGAATCAGATCTGGCACTTCTCTCTTCTATCTGTGGATAGTACCGATAGTGCAATTATCCTTTCTACGGAGCTGTTCTCTCAGGTTGGTCCTCTGTTCATAATTCCTTTCATTTTCAATTCATCTCAGCGTTTCACAACCTCCCTTCTCTTAAATAGTGTTTATCTATTTTTTTCATGTTTGCATTCAATAATTTGCCAACTTTTTCTCTCTATTATACTAGGTGAGGCTACATTTAGTAGTTTGTTTCATCTCCCCATTTTTTCTTTGGGTCTCGTTGCAGTGTTTAAAGTCTCTAACTGTATTAAAACTACGTTCCTCCCTATATGTATACCTAACACGAACATCTAGGTGAGTGCGTTTTGGTTTTTAAATGCATTAGTGCAGAGCTCTAGGTATGATAATGTTTATTTTGTTTTATAAATGTTTGCTCTGCGGGGCACACAATATCTTTGATACGTTGTCAGTTGGCACTTTTTACTTATAGTCGTTTGCCGAAATACTTTATGTCTACAGATTCCCGGTGTTTGTCCAAACTAGAGCATTCCTTTTCTCTTCACCCTGTTACACACTCAGTATCTGTCCAGTAGTTACCTCCGTAAGTTTTTTAGCCCGGTTCTGAATGCCTTCATTCTGAAGTAGGATTTGAACTGTCTGTGTTTGTACTGTTTCATTATGATCACGTTTCTCTTACTAGCGTTGCTGCTCTGATCGTCTTCTAACTTTCTATATAGCGGTATATTTATCACAATACATTCTTTGTAATGCTAATTTCTCAATTATGCAGAATAATTGTATATTATGGCTTGTTGTTCCACAGTACTTGAATCATCCTCTTTCGTGTTACACATTCAGGCTGTACATTATTTAAATTTGCTTTTACTGCTTTTATTGCCTTTCACGTTTCATACTGTCATGACTTTAACTTTCTTTTGTTCATGAAATTTATACAACGTTTTTTTTTGTGCTCTGTTTATAAATTGGTTGGTTCTAAGTGCTGCTCCATCTTGTTCTGACACTTTTTAATTCTACACAGCCGTTGTGCATTTTTACTCGTTGTTAGTTAATCCTTATGGGTACACTTACAAGTGCTTCTCTATTTTCAAATACACTTATTCATTACCAAATATGTCTGTTTAGCTCAGCATATGCTTAGTCAGGCTTAATAATGACATATATATATATATATATATATTCTTTCCCTTTACCAGGTTTCAATTCATAATACATTACATTTGTTTCCTCTGATCTTTACATATAGTTAGGTATTTCAGTATGATTTTTTGTATGTCATCAATAGACATGTTTATATTTATTATTATTATTATTATTTTTATTGTTTATTATACCCATAATATGACCTTCTTCATTTAATTATTTATTTTTTAATTTCCCTATTGTTGTATTTTATTTTTTTAAGACATTTAATACTTTCATATTATTATCTCTATTATTTATCATTCCAGACTGTTTACTATGTAAGGTATTTGTCTTTTATTATATTAGATATATTTTTACGCATTTTTACTTGTGTTCTTATTTGTTATATATACATAGATGGTTGGTCATTTCTTATTTTGTATTTTTATGAGATTCTTTATATTATTGCCTTTATCATTCATTGTGCTCAATGCTTATAGATTGTGTTTATGATCATTTATATTACTTATGTCCCTTATTGGTCCCTCTTTTCTACTGTTCCTCTTCTATTGTGGTTTTACGATGTATTTGTTCGTTTTTAATATATTTATTGATATAATTATTTGTGTCCCTGTGAAGTTGTTATCTATATTACGAAGCTTCCCACTTCATGTTTCGAATTGCTCACCCTTTTTTACTCGATTACATCACTTTGAGATACTCATTTTTTGGTTTATTTCATGTGTGCTCAGCCCTGCGTTTGCTTTGTTGTGTTCCATCAAGGTTTTTACATATGAGTTTCTTACACAATATTTCTTATGTAATTATTCATTTGTTTATCTGTTTATTATATAGTATGAGCATGTTTTATTTGGTTGTGTTTCGTTTTAATATGCATGTATGTCCAACATGCCAGGTGTCCTATTTGTTTTATTGTTTTAATTGTTATTATCATGTATTATTCTAATTATTTATTTACTCTGTTTGTTTATTAAGAGATTATTGGAGCTACTCCCCCTGAGGAAGGCGTTGCCGAAACGCGTTGGGGTTCCTTTGTAATAAAGAAGTTTTATCTCATCCGACGTCTCCTGCTCTTTGTGTTTCTCTGGATTACCTGCAGGAGGACCTGCTCCCCTTTGTGTGTGTTAAATAGGACCGATGCCATTCCCCAGCCATTTCGTCAACTAAGTCGAGTGGGATCGTCTCCGCATCCCCCGACATCATTTCGTGCGCCGATTTCAACAAACAGAGAAGGATATAATCCCGCAAAGGTATTAATCCCACCCCTCCTTCTTCTATCGGTTTCGTCAAGGCATCCAACGCAATCCTCGCTCTTCGCCCTTTCCATAGAAACTGCGATAAATGGCCCTGTAGTCGCCTTAAGTCCCTCCGCAGAAGCCAAACAGGGACATGGCGCAGCATATAAATCCAGCGAGGTAGCTCCACCATCTTAAACAATGCTACCCGCCCCTTCAATGAAATTGGAAGGTCCTTCCATATATGCAGCCTCTGAATAGAGTTCGCCAGCATGGGCTCCACATTTGCTCTATACAGCTTCTTAATCGTATCCGGGATCTGTATACCCAGATAACGAATCTGTCCGTTCGCCCACACTAGAGGGAAGGGCCCCCTCCAGTGCCGCCAGATCTGGTTACCAATATCCAACCCCAGGGATTTCGCTTTATTTATCCTCAAACCTGAAAAGGAGCCAAAAATCTCCAGCTCCCGCAGTAGCATGGGGAGGGAGTGCTGAGGGTTTGTGATACATAGCAGCATGTCATCAGCAAATGCGCTAATCTTCACCCCTCCAGCCGCCCACTTAATACCCGTTATCTCCGGCTGGGCTAACATGGTCCTCAACAAAGGTTCCAACTGCAGCACGAGCAGCAAGGGCGATAACGGACACCCCTGACGTGTCCCCCTCCACAACTCAAAGGTGCCTGAGCTATGCCCTCCTGCTACTATATAAGCTAGCAGCTCTGTGTACAACGCCTGCGCCCATTGAACAAAAGCACCTTCGAAGCCAAACCTCTTCAATACAGCAAACATATATGTCCAGGAGACCCTGTCGAACGCTTTTTCCGCATCTAGACTCACCAAGAGTAACAGAATCCCTTTCTGCTCACACCTCTCTACGCCCATAAGCACCTTGTTAATATTCAACATTGCTTCTCGCTCCTTCACAAATCCCGACTGGTGTGGGCCAATCAGCCCGGGAAGAATGGTTTGTAATCTCTTAGCCATTATAGATGCCAAAATCTTCATATCGTAATTAATTAATGATATCGGGCGGTAAGAGGCCGGGTCCTCAGGATCCTTCCCCGCTTTGTGGAGCACCGATATCGAGGGCATGCGCATGTCCCTCGGGAAAGCCCCTATGTCCAAGACCTCCCCAAACAAGGCTGCCAGCGTGGGAGTCACCTCCATCTCAAGAATTTTGTACAATTCTACCCCGTAGCCATCGGGTCCTGGCGCTTTATGTATCTTCCCCCCCCCCCCCAATGACTCTCTGAATTCCCCCCCCCCCCACCGAAATAGGTCTGTTCAACTCCTCCAGCTCTGTCCAGGAAATCTGCGGCAGCTCAACTGCGGCCAAGAAAGCCCTCTCCTCCTCTCTGTCCTCCTCCTCCGGCGTATACAAGTCCTCGTAAAATTTCCGGAAAATCTCTACAACTTTCCCTGCTTGATTGTGGTGTACTCCATCCTGACCCCGTAGTACCGTCACTACTTTCATGCTACCCCACTCCTTCACCAACCTAGCCAGCAGCCTCCCTGTACGATTGCCATATCTAAAGAATTGGTGCCTGTAATACTGCATACTATGGGCAGCCCGCTCCTGAAGGAGGTTGTTAATAGACTGCTGCACTCCCAAATACGCCTGTATTGCCTCATTCCCAGACCTCCTGACCGCTACCCGTTTCATTGCTGCTAACTGTTCTGAGAGACACAGTAGTTCCTCATTTATCCTCTTCCTCTCTTTGGCCACATATGCAATAACATGTCCCCTCATCACCGCCTTCGCAGCCTCCCATAACGTCGCCACTGAACTCACTGAGTGCTCATTGAAGCCTAGATATTCCTCCCATTTCTGTTTTAAATTCGCACAGAAGTCCTGGTTGCGTCACATCTGCCTCGGAAATGACCATCGCCGGTTCCCCCCCTCCTTCACCTTCCAGTCCAGCCTCACCATCGCATGATCTGAAACTACCATCGGCTCTATCTCAACGTTCACTACCCTCCCAAAGTCCTCCTTTGAGACCAGGACGTAATCAATCCTGGACCAAGTCCGATGCACCCTTGACAGATGTGTGTAGTCTCTTTCCCCCTCGTGCAACATTCTCCATGTGTCCACCAGCCCCCCCACCCGACATAGATAACCTACCCCTCTTTTACTCCAATCTCCTCCCCCTCCCCCCTTAGACTTATCTAATACAGGGTCATGCAGACAGTTGAAATCACCCGCAAGAATCAGTGGAACTCTAGGATTCTTCCCCACTTTCTGAATAATACTTTTAAAAAACTGATGATCGTAAACGTTGGGGGCATAGATGTTCCCTAAAAGGAGTTCTTCTCTGTTCAGTTTTACATGTAAGAACTGAAACCTTCCCAGGGGATCCCTTTCGTCCCACAGAACCTCCACGTGTATCCCTTTCCGAACTAAGATCGCCACTCCCCTCTTCCGCCCCCTAGAGGATGCAGCAAATGCCTGTCCCACCCAGTCCTGCCTTAGCTTAGCATGCTCAAGCACTGTAAGGTGTGTTTCCTGGAGCAGTGCCACCTGTACCTTTCCCCTTTTCAAAGCTTGCAGAATTTTAGTGCGTTTAATAGGGGTACCCACTCCCCCTACGTTCCATGAGGTTATACGCAGATTACTCCCCATTTATCCCTTGCCTCATACCTAAATTTAGAAACCAAGCTGTATGAAACTGCACGAGGAGTTGCCCAGCCTCAACCCCCCGCCTCCTCTGTTGTCCCCAGCCACCATTGCTAATGCCCCCCTTCCAATACCCTATTTGTATACCCCTACCTGTTACCATTAAGTCCCCTCCCCACCCCCTCCTACCCAGTTCCCTCTTTCCCCCCCTTCCCTCTTCTGCCCCCTCCCCATTGCCCTCACCACCTTCCTCGTCCAAAAACCCCTTACCCCACAGC
The DNA here is from genome assembly GCA_033557465.1 of Ichthyophis bannanicus. Lineage (NCBI taxonomy): Eukaryota > Metazoa > Chordata > Amphibia > Gymnophiona > Ichthyophiidae > Ichthyophis > Ichthyophis bannanicus. The sequence goes on along the minus strand of CM066032.1, from coordinate 1,086,272,105 downwards.
CCATAGCTTCGGCCTCCCAACCCTCAGCAAAGACGCTGAGTATGGACTCCGAAGTTGACACCGCAGGACCGCCCTGCCTTCCCCCCACCTCTCCAAGGTTCCTGCCCCCATTACCAGTACACATTTAGCAACCCTTCCTCATTCAACCTCCTCATCTGCTCCTTACGTCCCCAGCTTAAAGGCCTCATAATGCCAGTATCACGCCTTTCCCCTCCCCCCACCGCCCTCTAATACCCCAACCCTTCCAACACTCCTCCCCCCCATCCTCTCACATTCACTCTCAATTAAGTATGAACAGTACCGTGCACATTACAAACATTCCACACAATGCCATAAGTCCCACTCCTCCTTCGTGATGCTCTTGCGTTGCGAAGTATCCGCTGGCAATCATCGACTCTCCGCGCATGTTGTAGGATCTTCCGTGCCGCCACCGAGACTGTCCAAAAAGGCCCGTAAACACCTGGCTTTGTCCCAAATGAGAAACTCTGAGTGGCTGGAAAAGCCAGTGTAAACCTCATTTTCTTCTGAAAAAGCGCCGAGCAGACAGGCACAAACTCTTTCCTCTTCGCTGCTACCGCGGTCGAATAATCCTGAAATAGCAAGATTTTTCAATTGTCCAGCTGTAAATCCCGCTTTTTTCCTATAAGCTTGCAGCAGTTGAGCCTTGTGTTGAAAATTTAAAATACGCACAATCACCACTCTGGGCCTCAGGCCATTCTCACTTCTCAGTCCCATCCTGTGCGCCTGCTCCACTTTCATCACTCCCACCAGCTCTTCAAGACCCAGCGCTCGGGGTAACCACGTTTTAACAAGTGCCATCAATGTAGAGTCAGCATTGGTCTCCGGCACCCCCACGATCCGCAAGTTGTTCCTTCTGAAGCGGTTTTCGAGATCATCAATTTTCTCTCACAGGGCCTCCAATTGCATGCGGTGAGCCTCGTGCTCTCGGGCCCTCTGGCCCTCCTCATCTTCCAACGCGGAGACTCGCTGTTCTACCTCCTCCACTCTCTGCCCCATCTCTGTCAATGCCACTCCAACCGCTTCTAGTTTGCTCAAGATCTGGTCAAACTTTGGGTCCAAAAGCTTCACCACCTCCTTCGCTATTTCCTCTGTAGCCGATGCTACAGTGCTTTCAGTCCCCGGGGAGACTGGGTTCAACATGGCCGACCCCGGCACCGCAGCTGCCGGTTTTTGTGCTCTCTCCCGGTCTTTCTTCGGCTGCAGAGGCATTCCACTCTCTTTCGCACACCACCGCAATTACCAACACCTCCACTCACACTCCCTGTAACTTTCCCTTCAATAGGGAGGGCTGCAAAGAATAAATTTAACGACTAATGTCGAGACGGTCCCGGAGCGAGCTGAGGCACGTCCTCACTCGCTCATGTGCCACCGGAAGTCCGTCAGTGCAGCTTTAAAGGATACCCAGGACCGTAAAGTGGACAGTTTATTGAAGCAAACCTTTGAGGCGGATTCGCTGTCACTACAGGCCTCCATCTGTGTAGCTTGGGTAGCTAGAGCGTGTTTGCGATGGGTGCAGCGACTGAGGCAGTCTTCACACATGGATCTTGAGGAGCTCAAGGAGCTGGCCGGCCTGGAGTCCTGAGCGGCATATCTGGCTGACGTACATTATGATTTGATCAGGGCTCTGGCAAATAGTACAGCGTCAGTGGTGGCAGCCCGCAGGTCAGTGTGGTTACGAAATTGGGCGGCGGACGGTACTTCCAAGTCTCGCCTCAGTAAGCTACCGTTTAAAGGCGGCCTTCTTTTTGGAGAGGATTTGGATAAGTTGGTAAAGGACCTCAGGGAATCCAAGGTGGGTAGATTTCTGGAGGATAAGCCGAAGCAGGGGAAATCCGGGCAGGGCTATAGGGGCCAGATTCGGGATTTCCGGAGATTTCGTTCAGTATGGTTCAGCAGCTTACAGCGAGGTCGCTTTCCGTCTTGAGCCCAGGTATTCTACGGATTTCGGGGAGCTAATAGAGGTTTCTCCTCCAGCTCCACCCCCGCAGCTCGTAAGCCACAATGAAATGAGGGGGGTCCCTGCGGAAGGGCCTCCCATAGGAGGGCGGCTTCTGGAGTTTCTTTTTGCTTGGACCCACATCACATCCAACCAGTGGGTGTTGGAGATAATTCAGCAGGGCTATGCGCTAGAGTTGGCATGGCCAGTGCGGGATTCCCTTGTCATGTCTCCGTGCAGGGGCGCCAAGAAGGTTCTAGCATTTTGCGGTACTATGGAGTGGCTTCTCCAGTTAGGGGCAGTCATAGAGGTGCCGAAAGCAGAGTACGGCGTGGGTCGGTACTCCATTTATTTCGTGGTGCCAAAGAAGGGCGGAACGTTACGGCCTGTTTTAGATCTGAAAGCCGTAAATCGTTGTCTACGAGTGCCGCATTTCCGGATGGAAACCTTGCGCTCCGTCATAGTGGCGGTGCGTCAAGGGGAGTACTTGATGTCGCTGGATCTCTTGGAGGCGTATTTGCACATTCCTATCCGGGCAGCTCATCAGAGGTTTCTGAGGTTCGCCTTTCCTTGGGGCCACTATCAGTTCCAAGCATTGCCCTTCGGTCTAGCTACGGTGCCGCGAACCTTCACCAAAATTGTGGTGGTGATGGCGGTGGCATTGCGCAAAGAAGGGATTCGAATGCACCCTTACCTCGACGATTGGTTGATTCGGGCCAAGTCCGAGGCAGAGAGCATTCGGGTGACAAGCAGAGTGGTGCAGTTCTTGCAGAGTCTTGGTTGGGTGGTCAATCCAGCCAAGAGCCATCTGCAGCCCTCCCAGGACCTCGAATACTTAGGAGTTCAGTTCGACACGAAGAGCGGACAAGTGTTTTTGCCGCACAAGAGAGCTCAGGCCCTCAGGAGTCTAGTTCGACAATTCAGAGCCGTCCCAGCGCCATCAGCATGGTCCCATCTTTGAGTATTGGGAACGATGGTGGCGACTCTAGAGGCGGTAGCGGTACCGTGGGCCAAAGTTCATATGCGGCCTCTGCAGAGGGCGCTTCTTCGCCGATGGTCGCATCAGACCGATCAGTTGAGCAAGCGGCTGCCCTGTCCAGTCAAGATCCGGCAATCTCTTCAATGGTGGCTTCTCAAGTCGTCGCTATCTGCTGGCATGCCCCTGGAACAGCCGGAGTGGCTTCCGTTGTTAACGGACGCCAGCCTGGCGGGTTGGGGAGCCCACTGCAGGAGCAGTTTTGCGCAGGGGGCTTGGTCTCCCCTGGAAGCGTCCTGGTCTATAAATCGGCTGGAACTTCGAGCAGTTGTGTGGGCGCTGCAGGCATTCGAAGACTTGGTGTTGGGTCGTCCAGTTCGGGTTCTTTCCAACAACTCGGCGACAGTCGCCTACATCAACCGCCAGGGGGGCATGGGAAGTGCAGCAATGGAAGAGGAGGCGGATCGGTTGTTCTCTTGGGTGGAGAAGCAGTTGACGGCGATTTCGGCGGCGCACATTGCAGGAAAGGACAATGTCAATGCGGACTTTCTCAGCAGAGTTCAGGTAGATGCGGGGGAGTGGGAGCTGCATCCCGACATCTTTGCACAGATAGTTGTTTGCTGGGGCATGCCCATAATGGATTTAATGGCGACCTTTCACTTGGCGAAAGTCAGCCGGTTCTTCAGCAGGAGGCGAGAAAGGATGTCAGAGGGCATCGACGCGCTATTGAATCTGTGGCTGACCTCGGGGCTCCTATACATCTTTCCTCCGTGGGCGTTGATAGGCCGGGTGGTTCAAAAGATCGGAGCTCATCAGGGAAGGGTGCTTCTTGTGTCGCCTGACTGGTCGAGGCACCTGTGGTATGCAGATCTCATGCGTCTCCTAGATGGTCGGCTGTGGCGGTGCTGGCAAGGGCGGATCTGTTGCTTCAGGGTCCTCTCTTCATGCCCCAAGTGGATCGGTTCTCGCTTACGGTATGGACATTGAAAGGGCCCGGCTGAGAAAAAAAGGGCTATTCGGCGGCAGTCGTGGCTACGTTGCTTAGAGCACGGAAACAATCCACATCTTTGGTGTATGTGCGTGTCTGGCGTATATTTGAGGATTGGTGTTCAAGACATCAGATTCGAGCGGCTACAGTTGCCATTCCTTCAATATTACGGTTTCTGCAGGGTGGCTTTGATAAGGGTCTTGCAGCTAGTTCCTTGCGCGTTCATTTGGGAGCCCTTACCTGTTATCGCGGCAGGGTGCAGGGCGTGCCTCTGGGGGCTCACCCAGACGTGGTTCGCTTTCTGAAGGCAGTTTCTAGGTTACTGCCATCACGTAGAGTGTTGATTCCGCCCTGGGATCTCAACCTGGTGTTGGCGGCATTATCCAAGCCTCCCTTTGAGCCGTTACATCAGGCATCGGTGAAGGACACGACGTTGAAAACCGTCTTCCTGGTGGCGATCTGTTCTGCTAGGCGCATTTCGGAGTTGCAAGCCTTGTCGTGTAGAGAACCGTTCTTGCCCTTTTCGAGGGAGAAGGTGGTGCTGCGTCCGGTCCCTTCCTTTTTGCCTAAAGTGGTGTCTCCCTTCCACTTGAATCAAGTGGTGTGCTTGCCTGTTCTCGGTTCTTTGGAAGGCGGCGAGCAGAATCACAGTTTGTGTCGGTTGGACGTCAAGAAGACATTGCGGCAGTATTTAAAGGTGCCAGAGTGTTTTTCGCAAATCAGATCGGTTTTTTGTATTGTTCGGAGGTGTGCGCAAAGGGGAGGCGGCGGCTAAGGCTTCTATTGCCCGGTGGGTCCGGGAGGAGATAGCCTCTGCCTATTTGCTTCGACATCGAGCTGTGCCCAAGGGGTTGCGGGCGCATTCCACCAGAGCGCAAGCGTGTTCCTGGGCAGAACACGGTTTGGTTCCGCCAGGGGAAATTTGTAGAGTGGCAACTTGGTCGTCTCTACATACGTACAGCAAGCATTACCGTCTGGATGTCGCAGCGGGTACAGATGCCTGTTTCGGTTCCGCGGTGTTGCGGGCTGGATGGCGGGGTCCCTCCCAATGATTACTGCTCTGGCACATCCCAGAGGTAGAGGACTGAAGTGGAGGAGCAATAAGGAAATGATAATTACACTTATCTGGTAATTGTAGTTCCTTGAGTGACGACAGTTCAGTCCTCCATCCCGCCCAGAGTTCTTCAGGAGGGATCCGGCGCTGGTGGCCAGAAGGCTAGTATTATAGGTAAGCCTATTTTAATGTGCTTCGCATTCACTCTATTTTATCTAGCATTTTCTATGGCAGTGAAGGTTGTAAGAAAGCCTTGCCGGGCGTTATAAAATATAAGCTTTTCGGACTAGTTTAGCTTAGGTTATGTTGGTTGGTTTTGGCTACTTATTTGTTGCTCCTTTGAGTCTGCTTTGTTAATAGTTCACACTGGATATGAGGAGAGAGATCAGCAGGCTATATCCAGTGATGTCATGATTCTGACATACCAGTCTCCAAGCTGCAGGAGGAGGTTGACAACCCAGAGGTAGAGGACTGAACTGTCGTCACTCAAGGAACTACAATTACCAGGTAAGTGTAATTATCATATCATATATATGTGTGTGTGTGTGGAGGAAGAGTTGAAAGAGAGATGATAAAGTGTGTCTCATGGTAGTAGAGGCTGTATGAGGAGTCTTTATACCCGGTGTTATCTATATATATGGTTCTCTTCAGATAGTGGGTGTGTAGTGCGTGGGGGTAGTACAGTGTAGGGGTGGGGTGTATATGATGTGGGATTGGGGTGTCTGTGTGTGTACATGCTGCATGGATCAGGTACCTCTTTTGTGTGTATATGCACTTTGCAGGTCAGGTGCCTGTGTGATGGGGAGGGGGATGTGCAGAGGGTGCCTCTGAGTGTATGTTTGGTGCGGGGATGGGGTAACTGTGTGTCTTCTGGTGGAGGTGGAGAATGTGTCTTTTAGCATATATTCATTGTGCTGTTGTTTTCTGCCCTCTCTTCAACCTCTCGCATTTTTACACCTCTCCCTGCAGACGGTTAGGGTAAATATTTGGAAGAAACAGTTTTAGTTGCAGGGTTTACTAAAGAGCAGATCTCTTTCATATCCTTCTGGCAGCAAAGTCTCTAGTGCCCCTTCTCCTCTATCATCGAACATCTGAAAATATGTCTACAAGATATTTTCATGCTTCCTAAAACTTAGGGATGACAGAACGAACAAATAATTGTGTGTGTGGGGGGGGGGAGCTCCGCCCCTCCCCATTCTCTGTTCCAACTCTGCCCTAAGCTCCACCCCTATCCGCCACAGCCTTCCCCTCCTGTTCTGCCATGGGGATCTGATGTCCCGAAGCCTGCAGGCAGAAGAGGAGAATCACGTCAAAGACTTGTCTTTCTCAATCACTCGCGGGCAGACAGGAGTCTTTGCCGCGATTGTGGCCATTCCCTTCTCTTCTGTCCACAGGAGATCGAATACCCAGGGACAGACAACCTGGGTGGAGGCTGCGATTGGGGCCTTCCCTTCCTGTCCTGCCCACGGGGATCCAATCTCCAGTGGGCAGATCGTGGCTGCTCTCTTCTCTTCTGCCCACGGGAAATGGGATCCCCGTGAGCAGTACAGGAGGGGAGACCTCCTTGCCGGCCAAAATTTTGCTGGGGCCAGGGCCTGTGTAGCCCAACCCGTTCTGATGCCTATGAGGCTAAATATTTTCATGCTTTAGTCAAATATGGGAGGATGTTCAAAGCATTTTAGCTGGTTAGCAGACCTGTTAACAGGCTAAAACGTGCTCAGCCCGAACCGATTAGTGCTGCTGAATATCCCCACAGACCACGTAAAAAACATCCGGTGAAAACTGGGGCAGTCTGTGGGCAGATCAGGGGTGGTGACTGTCGTTATGCAGTTAGCTGTGATATCCAGCCACTAACTGGAGTACTTAACCAGTTAAAGTTATGACAGGTGAATGGCTGCCCTAGCCTTAATCAGTTATTGCTATCTGGTGAACCCGACTAGTCAGTACCAGAATCTGGATAAGTTTAAGCGCTGAATATCTGGGTTTAAATAAAGCAGCAGCGGCTAGGCTCTTGAAATAGCCTAGCTTCCACCACTGAATATACCCCCCCCCCCAAAGTCCTTCATAAGGGGAAGAGGTGTTGTCCAGCAGAGTGGTTCCAAACACAAGCCTGGAAGCAAAGCTGCCTGGTCTGGTTTTCAGGATATGCCTCACAGGGATGTGCATTTGTTTGTTTCATTTCATTTCGTGTAAAGTTGTTATGCATATAAGTTCAGTTTTTGCATAAAATTAACATAACATGCATAAAAATGAATTTACGTAAGTAACAATTTAAAAAGCATTTAAAAAAATAAAGCAAAACGAGAAACAAAATTGGGAGGCTACGTATCCCTGATGCCCAATACAGTAAATATGGTTGCAATGTTTGACTAAAACCATATTAATTGGCTTTAGAGACGGAAGTTGGCTATTCCCAAGCTAGATTGTAATAGCTGTTGGTCTATTTGTATGATGATATATACACTGGAATTCGTATTTCTTTTGCAGTGTCTGATGGGGAACACACAACTCCAGAGATCCCCTTCACCATTCACTTGCTCTCCAGTCATCAAGAGCCCCCAGCATTCCAGGTCACTACTCCATTTCTGGAAGTCATCCAGGGGGGAAGGACTCCTATTGGTAAGAAGTGGATAAGGAGTGTTTTTATTTCACAGTTAACACTACCTCTTGGAGCATCAGCTGGATCTTTAAAGGAACATGTCAAGATAACTTCTGCTTATCCATACTCATTCTCGAAGGAGCCACTCAATGTCTGACAATGAAGAGCTTTCTTCAGTTAAATTCCTGTCAACCAATTACTTTTCTCCTAAGTTCTCAGTTAGATATTTTCCGCAGCTGTAATTAGCACCATAAACCTTTAGAGAGAATAGAAAGACTATCAGATACAGGGGTTTCATATATGACGTACTATGTCCATTATAGCAGCCTCATCTTTCATTCATTGGTCTTCTCAATCCAGTTTTTTAAAGATATTGCATTCAAAAGATACTCAATGAAAACAGTTCAGTGATTATGGCTCATCAAGACATTGCATATAGGAATCACTGAACTGAAGGAGTTCCATAATGCCGACATGAATTCATGTTTGAAACTGCTAGCTTTGCATCAGAGAAATTCTTCACTTTCTTCGTATCCAACTTCGACATTTGCATGGATGTTGGATATAATGAAAGTGAAGAATTTCCCTGATGCAAAGCTAACAGCCTGAAACATAAGATTCATGTTGGCATTGTGGAACTCCTTCAGTTAAATGATTCCTGTGTGCAATTTCTTGATGAGCCTTGATCATTGAATTGTTTTCACTGAATATCTTATAAATGCAACACCTTTAAAAAACTGGATAGAGAAGACTGATGGATGAAATATGGGGCTGCTATAATGGACATAAAATGTCATATATAAAACCCCTGTATCTGATGCTCTCTCTAAGATTTTTATGGTGTTAATTACAGCTATGGAAAATATCTAATTTAGGAGAAAAGTAATTGACAGGAATTTAATTGACAAACGTTTTTACAGCTTCCTTTGTATGAGATCAAGAGCGCCATAGAAGGGTTTCATTTTCCTATTTGTTTATGACTTTGCGTATTGACGTAGAACACCTTCTTACATTGTTACTAATAAAAGCATTCAAAGTGAGATGCAACCCCATAACAGGCCATCATATAAGTGAAATACAACTGATCAGTTTTCAAAGGAAGGTATATGTTCTCCAGGACCAAGCAGGAAGTCAGTCCTCACTTATGGGTGACGTCGGCGCCGACGGAGCCCTCGCGGAGCAATTTTCCCCAGCTTTCGCAGAAAGCCTTTGGGAATTGCAGCGCGCATGCGCGGTCCCCTTCCCGCCCAGGGATGCCATCTTGCTCAGTCTCCTTTTTTCCGCGGAGCCCTACAGACGTAGTTTGTTACCGCCGCTGAAAAAGTTGATTTCTTTAGTTTGTTTTCTCGTTAATTTTTTCTCGGTTCGTGTGTCCTCTTCCCGCCGAGCTATTGGGCCCGTTCACGTATTTTTTATTCCAACTGGCGTTCCGCCACTTTTTCCTTCATCCCTGGCAGCGCGGTCTTTCGACCTTGCAGGGGTCCTTTTTCCCCCGATGGCTGCCAGCGGGTTTAAAAAGTGTGATCGTTGTGTCAGACTCATGTCTCTTACTGACACGCATCACTGCTGCCTCCGCTGCCTGGGGGCCGAGCATGACCCTATGAGTTGCGGCCCATGCAGCAAGATGTCCTCGAAGGCGCCGAGGAGTCGGCAGTCGCAAAGGGATCGTATCTTCTCTGACTCCGCGCGGACCTCGTCAGAGGCCTCGACGTCTCATGGCTCCGGCTCAGACCATCGTCGGAGTTCTTCTGAACGGGGCTCCCCCGGCCGGGAACACCGGCGGGAGAAGAGGCCCGCGAGGGTGGAGCCGGATAGCAATCCTGGTCCCTCGAGGGCCAGGTCGCTCAGCCCGGTCCGACTCCCCGGGTCCTCGGAGGGGGAGAGGCCTTCGAAGCTTCCTCATCTCGAAGTGGAGTCGCCCGGACACGTGAGTGATATAGTCCTCCTGGACTCCCCCACGGATGAACCGACATCGGGGCCCGAGTCGGCGGCTGCTGGGTCTTCTGAGCTTGGTCTCAGACTGACGACCTTGGAGTGCAGTATCACTGCCTTCATGGACCAGCAGCGGGCATTGATCACCGGCCTCGCCAGTGCATCTGCCCCGACCACTGGGACGTCGATGCCCAAGTCGACCCCGGAGGCCGAGTCGATCCTCGAGTCCATATGAGCTCGAGTCGATCCTCGACCTAGGTCTCCCTCAGCTTCCCGTTCGGGACCGAGGTCCTCGACGCCGGCCTCGGCGTTGGGGCGGAGGTCCCCGGGCCCCGCGCGCACGTAGCCGCTCGATTCCTCCTCGGAGGAGTCGGGCTGGGACACGGAGGAGGACGAGTCACCCGGTTCCTTTCAGACCTGGTGCGTCCCCTCTGACTCGCCCGAGTCGGAGCCTCAGAGGCGGTCCCCCCCGGAGGATACCCGGTTCTCCGATTTCGTGAGGGATATGGCCAAGGCCTTGGCCTTTCCCGCGGATTTGGAGGAGGAACCCCGAGCCGAAGAGCTCGAGGCTCTTCAATATGACTCCCCCCCTAGGGAGGCCTTTACTGTACCGGTTCCCCCGATGCTGGAGCGGCTTCTCTTCTGTATGTGGGAGAGCCCGGCCTCGACGCCGGTGTTGAGCAAGCGGGTCGATTCCATGTATCGAGTCCGCAAGAGCCCCGGGTTCCAGAAGGCACAACTACCGCACCACTCCATGGTGGTGGAATCGGCCATGCATCCACTTAAAAGTCAAAAGATGCACTCCTCGGTGCCTCCGGGCAAGGAGGCCCGGAACCTGGATGCCCTCGGTAGGAGGTGCTTCCAGGGCTCTATGCTTGCTTGTCGGGTCCAGACATATCAGTTGTATATGGGTATGTATCTCCACGACCTGGCGAAAGAAATGGCGGATTTCTCTGCCGGTCTCTCCGAGGAGCCCTTGCAGCGGTTCCAAGCCTTGTCCACAGGGATTCGAGAGTGTTCGAAGTTCATTTCTCGAGCGGCCTATGATTGCTTCGAAGCATCGGCTCGAGTAGCTGAAGCCGGCATCGGGGCTCGCCGCCTAGCTTGGCTTCAGTCATCCGACCTTGAGCCATGGTTGCAGGACAAGTTGGTTGATGTCCCTTGCAGAGGGGAAACCTCTTCGGCAAGCCCATGGCCGACAAGGCGGCGGAGCTCGAGTCAGAGACTCTCACCAGGACTCGCCTTTCCAGAAAAACCTCTGCCCCTTCTCAGAGGAAGAAAGGCTCGGGAAAAAAGCCTTTTTACCCGAGGAAGGTGTTCGCTTATAAGCAGCACCACCCACACTATCAGGCCTCGACAACCCCTCATCAGGGGCAGCAGCCTAAGGGGCAGGGTAACGGATCCCGGAGGCAGAAAGCCCCCAAGCCCACCACGCAGGCCCCGACCCAGCAGGGTGGGGTTTTTTGACTATGCCAGCATAGCCTCTCCCCCCCAGGGGCCCTCACTCAGCACGGGGGGCCGGCTGACCCGCTTTGCTCACAGGTGGTCAGCCGTAACATCCGATGCCTGGGTGTTGCGGGTGGTTCAAAAGGGCTACCTCCTACATTTTCACCAGGTGCCCCCCCCCTACTTCCCAGGGGAGCCTCCCAGACCCCCGCTACACAAGGACGTACTCCTTCAGGAGCTGCAAAGTCTGCTTCAAGAACGGGCGGTGGAGCCAGTGCCCCAACACCTGTGCGGTCACGGGTTTTACTCGAGGTACTTCCTGGTGCCAAAGAGAACAGGAGGCCTCAGACCCATTCTGGACTTACGCAACCTCAACAAGTTCCTGCAGCGGGAAAAGTTCAAGATGCTTACCCTTGGAACCCTACTGCCCTACCTCCAGCAGGGAGATTGGCTATGCTCCTTGGATCTAAAGGATGCTTATACCCACATCCTTATTCACCCGGACCACTGGCAATATCTCAGGTTTGTGGTGGCAGGGAATCATTATCAGTACCGAGTACTGCCCTTTGGCCTGTCCTCCGCTCCCAGGGTGTTCACGAAGTGCCTGGCAGTGGTAGCAGCCTTCCTAAGGCTTCAAGGCCTCTTCGTCTTCCCATACTTGGATGACTGGCTCATCCGGGCATCGTCTGCTCCAGAGGTCGCCCAGGCCACCCAGCATACGGTGGCTCTGCTTCAGCACTTGGGCTTCGTCATAAACTTCGAAAAGTCCGCTTTGCTTCACTCTCAGGACCTCGAGTTCATAGGGGCACGGCTGGACACTCGGCAGGCTCATGCCTTCTTGCCTCTGGAAAGGGCCAACAGGCTTATGGCTCTAGCCAGCAGGTTCAACAGCGAGTCGCCGACCCCTGCCAGACAGTTCCTGCAGCTGCTCGGACACATGGCCTCCACGGTCCATGTCACTCCAAATGCCCGTCTACATATGAGACCTGCTCAGTGGAGCCTTCGCACTCAGTGGCATCAGGCCACAGGGAGGTTGTCGGACCTGATACAGATTTCTGACCGTCTGGTCTCCTCCCTGCAATGGTGGCTTCACCTGCCCAACCTAGTGCTCGGCATGTCCTTTCAGTCTCCCCCACCGTCCCGGGTGCTCACGACAGATGCCTCCCTCCTGGGATGGGGGGCGCATTGTCGGGGGACATGCACTCAAGGCCTTTGGACACCTTGGGAGGCCGCCCAGCAGATAAACTTCCTGGAGCTGCGGGCGATCCGCCTAGCTCTGTGGGCCTTCTCTCACCTAACGTTCGGTCAGTCCGTACTGGTGCAGATGGACAATCAGGTTGCAATGTTCTATGTGAACAAACAGGGGGGCACGGGCTCCCTCCTTCTATGTCAGGAAGCCCGGAGGCTGTGCTCTTGGGCTGTCGATCACGACATCCTCCTCAAAGCGGTTTACCTGCCAGGGCAGGACAATTGCCTGGCAGACAAACTGAGCCGGATTCTGCTGCCGCACGAATGGAAGTTGAACCCCGCGGTGGTCCAGCAGATCTTCCGCCGGTGGGGCTCTCCCACTGTGGATCTCTTTGCCTGTCCCCTGAACAGGCAGCTCCCCAGATTCTGCTCCCGGCACCCTCACCCTCTTCGAGTGGCGCTGGATGCTTTTCTCATCCCGTGGTCCACGGGTCTGCTGTATGCCTTCCCTCCCACACCACTGGTATCCCGGACATTGTTCAAAGTTGTCCAGGACAGGGCCTCCGTGATCCTGGTAGTGCCCCGGTGGCCGAGACAACCGTGGTTCCCTCTGCTTCTACAGCTAGCGGTGGACACCCCTCTTCCCCTGGGGTTTCAGCCCGATCTCCTGACCCAGGATCAGGGTACTCTTCTGCACCCCAACCTCAGAGCCCTGCACCTGATGGCCTGGCTGCTGAAAGGGTAGTCCTAGCCCCACTGCTGCTACCCCCGGAGGTGGAAGCCGTCGTCCTAGCATCTCGGCGACCTTCCACCCGGAAATCTTACGCCCTCAAATGGTGTCGCTTCTCGGTCTGGTGTTCTCAGCGTTCTGAGGACCCCTTCGCCTCTCTAGTATCGGTGGTACTGCAATATTTGCTTCACCTCTCCGATCTAGGTCTCAAATCCAACTCTGTCAGAGTCCACCTCAGTGCTCTCTCTGCACATCATTCACCGGTTGAAGGCCAGTCTCTCTCTTCGCACCCCTTGGTGGCGCGTTTTCTCAGAGGCCTCCTTCTGCTTAAACCTCCGTTGCGCCCTCCAGCCCCTGACTGGAACCTCAACGTGGTTCTGCAACGGCTTACCTGCCCGCCTTTTGAACCCATGGCTACCTGCCCTCTTCATTTCCTCTCCTGGAAAACTCTCTTCTTGGTAGCCCTCCCTTCCGTGAGGCGCGTAAGTGAGCTACAAGCCCTAGTGTCGGAGCCTCCGTACACTAGGTTCTACAGGAATAGGGTGGTCCTGCGGACCCACCCTAAGTTCCTTCCAAAGGTGGTCTCCCACTTTCACATCAATCAAGAGGTGGTTCTTCCGACCTTCTTCCCCAGGCCGCATGCCAGCCGAGCTGAGACTGTCCTGCACACCCTGGATTGTAGAAGAGCCTTGTCCTTCTACCTTGACCGTACGAGGGAGCATAGAAAAGCGGTTCAGCTTTTCGTATCTTTTGATCCCAATCGGTTGGGGGTACCTGTCTCTAAATGCACTCTGTCCACCTGGGTGGCCGACTGTATCGCCTGGACTTACGGGGCAGCCGGCCTCTCCTTGGAAAGTCGTGTCACGGCTCATCGGGTCAGGGCGAAGGCCGCGTCCGTGGCTCACCTCCGCTCTGTTCCATTGGCAGACATCTGCCGGGCCGCTACTTGGTCTTCAGGTCAGACTTTTGCGGCTCATTACTGCTTGGAAAGGGAGTCTCGCAGGGACAGTGCTTTCGGTCAGGCAGTCCTCCACAATCTCTTTGAGGTTTAGGCAACTCCTACCCTCCGGCCCCGGTGTTTGGCTACCGGCCGGATGCGTATTCAGAGAAGATTCCTTCCTTCTGTACTGCTGAGCTTCAGGAAGCTCTTTTAGGCTTGAGGTCTCCGGTAGCCTTAAGCTTGGGAGTCCCATAAGTGAGGACTGACTTCCTGCTTGGTCCTGGAGAAAGAGTAGTTACTCACCTGTAACAGGTGTTCTCCAGGAGCAGCAGGAATCAGTCCTCACTACCCTCCCTCCTCCCCTTGGAGTTGCAGTCATTATTATTGCATATCTTTGCTTAGTTTTTTTTTTATGTCTTCCGCTATGTCATCAGACTGAGTAAGATGGCATCCCTGGGCGGGAAGGTGACCGCGCATGCGCGCTGCAATTCCCAAAGGCTTTCTGCGAAAGCTGGGGAAAATTGCTCCGCGAGGGCTCCGTCGGCGCCGACGTCACCCATAAGTGAGGACTGATTCCTGCTGCTCCTGGAGAACACCTGTTACAGTTGAGTAACTACTCTTTCAATGGGGGAGGTGCAGCCAGTAAACATGTAACTTTCCTTTCCATGGATAAAGAATACCTATATGAATAGTGTCTATCTTACTGCCTTGGCACTATGAGCGTAATTCTGTAAGGAGTGGCTAGATTTCTGTACATGTTTATTCATGTAAATGATGGAATTTTAGTGATTTCATGCATAAATGGAGTTTTGTCAGTTGTTAATCTGAAAGTATAAGCCATGGACCAATGGCACATGCTTTCACTGTGGGCGTAGACAGGGGTGGAATTTGAGTGGAGAATGGGTAGAGCGCACATTTACATGCGTACTTACAGAATATATGTGCGGTCATTTACACCTGCTGTAGAGCTGATAGATGTGAGTGCAGCTCCATATATGCACTTACACTAGTATTCTATAACATCAAACCCAAGCAGATTCCCTTTTGTCGAATGGACTCCATTACTGTGTATAAATACGTGCATAATTCTAGCCGCTACTTACAGAATTACCTCCTATCCATATAGTGGAGGGCCAGAGGAAAGGCGGCATGAAAAAATTATCCGTATAGAGGCAGTATTCAACATCTTAAAGCACATTTGAGTTACTATTCAAAGACATTTATCCAAATATCAGCACCTGCTATCCAGATTTCTTTCTTTTTATTTATTTGTTTGTTTTTATATACTGCACTTTTCAAGATCAATACGGTTTGCATATAACATGAACAGATGCGTGTCGCTGGCTGGAGCTATCTGCCAATTTTCAGTGACATTTTCTGGATAGTGCAGGGATGGAGCGAACATTTTCCTCAGTGATCTGGATAGCATTGATAAGCAGACCATTTTCCAGATAGCTATCCAAATAACTAGTGCAGCGAGAAGGCTGTCCTAGGGACCCTTTTACTAAAGCGTGTTAAGCATTTAGTGCATAAATTAATGTGTGCTGTTAGCTTATGGCTGTGGTAGCTGTTACTGTGCTGGCCTAACAGTTAAGATTTGCTTATTTGCGTGCTAACTGCATGGGGCAGAGATCAGGTGTGGCCACCAGTGACAGCAAGCAAGACGCTGCTGAGTGTTAATTGTCACAACTGCCGATAGTGTGGCGCGACAGTTAGGTTAGTGTGGTCGCTGCCGCAACTTCCCATCAAAGAAAAGCCACTGACAGTTGTACCCTCCCACGTCCCTGATTCCAACCCCAATCATCAGCCCGAGCCCCTATCCCTCTTCTCTTTCCTGATAAGGCAGAATACCCTCCCACACCCCCATCAGATCTCCCGCTCCATGACATCCCCAAATTGATGACAGCTCCCTGATCTGATTCCCCCAACACATTTCTCCCCCAGCCACAAACACCTTGGATTACCACTCCCCTCATTGCAGTCTACCTCTGATCTCCACCCCTCTCCCAGCACTTCATCAAGAGTGATCCCTGGTGTCTGCTAGATGGGGCAGGAGTGATTCCCTTCACTCCTCCCTTGTTGCCACCTGCGTTCAAATTGGTGGATCTGACCCATAGCAGAAAATCTCAAGGTACTACCAGCAACCCCTAGTGTGCTCCATGCAGTAAGTGTCTGCAGGGTAGATGCTTGCGACACCCCCTGCATTTACCACAGGCTTTTCACTTACCACACTTTGGGGCATGTTTATTAAAGTGCTGCATTGGTTAGCATGTGTTTTTACTACAGCAGGGCCTAGCAGCCCCAGTAGATACAGGGGGTGTGGCTGTGGTAGGGATGTACTGCTGTGATAAGCATGTCACTCCCACGGTAATTGTGAACAAATGGCCCTAGCACATGCGCACAGTGAACGCGCTCTTAATGTGCACCCTGTAATTGTAAACTATAAATGCGTTAGCAGGGCAGCAGTGGACTACAGAACCACTGAAAACAGAGCTGCGTAGTAGTAAGAAATGTTCCCCGACCCCACCTACAAGACAGTAGTAATGGCCAGTTCAGAATAGAGAGGGTTGACCAGGAATACGCACAACTGGCTGCACAGCTCGGAGCAACAGGGCCAAGTACAAGAGGGCGGGGCATGCAAATCAGGAAAGCAATCGCATGCAGAGAGTCTGTGCTGCAGTTGTGGGAGGTAGGGTTCAAATGTGGCATCTGAAGATGCAGGGGGCCTTGTATGGGGTCAGGCAGGGTGTCCACCGTGTCCGTCATGTGGGCAGGTATATGAACCCTCTTCACCCTGAGGCGCCCAGGATGCCTGCTCACCTAGGTTGCAGGGAGCACAGCACAAGGTCTCTGGCGTGGCATTTCACTATCAATCTGGCTGTTTTTCTATGCACTGTACTGTAATTAGGTGTTTTCATTCTCAGTTATTTTTGCACGGAAGCTTTTGCAAGCTACTTAACACTGCTTAAATGAGCTGTTAATGGGCATAAACCAGATGGCACATACTAAGAGCACTTTTAATGTTAACGATTGTAAAAGCATTAGCCCATTTGATATCATGTTGGAAAAGAACGGGGTTCTAAGGAAAGATGTAGAGAAGGTATCCAAAGAGGAACCCTGAATTGTAATTTTTTTACAGAGAGACATAGAAACATGACAGCAGAAAAAGACCACATGGTCTATCTAGTCTGCCCTTCCATATCAACGACAACAGTCCCCTTTTTACCTCTAGAGACCCTCTGTGTTTGTCCCATGCTTTTTGAATCCAGATACTGTCCTGATGTCTACAACCTCCACTGGGAAACTATTCCACGGATCCACCACTCTTTCCGTAAAGAAATATTTCCATATATTACTCTTGAGTTTATCCCCTTTCACTCTCATCCTATGTCCCCTCATAGCAGAGCTTGCCTTCAATTGAAAGAGACCCTCCTGTGCATTTATGCCATGGAGATATTTAAATGTCTCTATCATATTTATTTATTTTATTTATTTATTTATTTATCTGTATTTATATCCCGCTTTTCACCGGGTCAAAACAGTGGGACATATAACACGGGGGGGGGGAATCAAAAGTGGGGGGGGGCCATCACCAGGGGCTCAACATTAATGATTTAGGATGGACATAGAGACTGACAAGATAGACAGTTATTGGTCTGAGGATCTTGAAGTTTTCTTTCTTCATATCGACCTATCCTGCCTTTCCTCCAAAATGTACATATTAAGATCTTTAAGTCTGTCCTCATATGCTTCATGTTGAAGACCTCTATCCATTTTAGTAGCCACCCTCTGCACTGACTCCAACCTGTTTATATCCTTTTGAGGGTGCGGACTCCAGAACTGCACACAACACTCCAAATGAGGTTGCACCAGAGATTTATACAGAGATATTATCACCTCCTTTTTTCCGCTGGCTGCTCCTCTCCCTATGCACCCAAGTATTCCTCTGGCTTTTGCAGTTGCCTTTTTTACCATCTTTTACATGTGTATGTACAGCACTACATATGCCTTGTAGCGCTATACAAATGATCAGTAATAGTAGTAGTAATAGTACTTTAAGATCGTCAGACACAATTATGCTCAGGCCCTCATCCCCCTTTTACGCACCTCACCCCTACACTGTACAGCTCCTTTGGATTTTTGCAGCCTAAATGCATGACCCTGCATTTTATTTTTATTATTTATTGCACTTGAACTATAAATAAAGATAATATTGTATGCAGAAACGAAATCCCACCAAAATGAATATCAAACAAAGCAGGAAATCCACTATAATGCAGATCCAAGAAACAAAGCCTAGAAGGAAGGCACCCAAAAGAAATGAAAATAAATCAATTTGTAATTTAATTATGCTTTCTGTGGGACTATCAGATCGGTAGTCAACAAAATTTCAAAATAAAGTGAGCAAGGCAACCTGGTATCTCATGTTATATGAATATAGTGTATTTATTTTCTAACTTAAAGTTATTTGCCTATTGCTTTAT
This sequence comes from Ichthyophis bannanicus, assembly GCA_033557465.1. Taxonomy (NCBI): domain Eukaryota; kingdom Metazoa; phylum Chordata; class Amphibia; order Gymnophiona; family Ichthyophiidae; genus Ichthyophis; species Ichthyophis bannanicus. The sequence continues at coordinate 1,086,253,811 of CM066032.1, read as the reverse complement.
TTTTACTAAGTAGATTATCTGCAATTTGGAGGTGTGGAGCCCCATTCCAGGAGAGGGCTGTCCGAACGTCCCCACTGAAAACAGGACCGTTAGGACCCGATTCTGGTTCGCAGGAACAAAACATTCCCGCAGGAACAAAAATCGGGCCTGAGGACAGCCTGGCATGCCCCTCCTGCCTGCAGTGATGTCCTCCCCACAGGCGCCGCAGATTGCCGCAGCTCCAGCCCCCAATATCCCCACCGCCCGACCCATGACTGGCCTCCTGCAGCCTGGATAGGGTGGTGGGGACCCCCCCGCACCCAGCCCCTGCCCTGTGGGTGGATCCTCTGCCCCGATTCCCCCCCATAAAACTGCTTATACCACCTCTGAGATGGTATAAGCAGTATGACCCAGTAGGCCTAGCAGCACGTATAGGGCAGTGACCTGAATCAGCCCTGTACGTGCTGCCAGTCGTCCCACGCACTTTTCGGCCCTCGTTGACTTTCCCTGTCCTGAAGCACAGGACGTATGGAGCCGGTGGGGAATAGCATGTAGGCAGATTGCGAGCCCTGCAACCTGCTTTCTAGAATGAGAGCCATATTGTTTTGATAAATGTTAGATTCATGAGACAAAATCTAAAAGTTAAAACAGGTCCTTGTTGCAACTTTATAAAACAGGAAAAATTATTTATTATTATTATATTATTATTATATTATTTAACATGTTAAAACCCTCCACCCAGTGTGCAGTGGCGTCCAAGAGAGAAAACAGAATGCTAGGTATCATAAGGAAAGGAATGGAAAATAAAACAAAGGATATTATAATGCCTCTATATCGTTCCATGGTAAGACCGCACCTTGAATATTGTGTGCAATTCTGGTCACATATCTTAAAAAGGATATAGCGTTATTAGAAAAGGTACAGAGAAGCGCCACCAAAATGATAAAGGGGATGGAAGGATTCCCCTATGAAGAGAGGCGAAAAAGGTTAGGGCTCTTTAACCTGGAAAAGAGACGGCTGAGGGGAGATATGATAGAGGTCTATAAATTAATGAACGGAGTGGAACAGGTAAACGTAGCTCGATTATTTACGTCATCACAATATAAAAAGACTAGGGGACATGCATTGAAGCTACAGGGTAAACTATTTAAGACTAATAAGAGAAAATATTTTTTCACTCAACGTGTAATCAAACTCTGGAATTTGTTACCGGAGGATGTAGTAAAAGCTGTTAGTGTAGCTGAGTTTAAAAAAGGTTTGGACAAGTTCCTGGAGGAAAGGTCCATAAACCATTATTAATAGAGACCCAGGATATCACTGCTTGACCCAATACAAGCATTGAGGAACCTGTGTCTTTTGGGGAGACTGCTAGGTACTTATGACCTAGATTGGCCACTGTTGGAAACAGGATACTGGGCTTGATGGACCTTGGTCTGACCCAGTAAGGCATATCTTATGTTCTTATGTTCTTATCTGGAAATTCTGTGACTGCTTGAGCAATTTAGAATGTGACATTAAGGGGAATAGTGAACATGGCCAGCCTAACCATTAGGAAAGACTAGGCAATCATCTATGGCAGCAGTTTATGAGGGGCAGCATTAGTCAAAGCAAAATAATAGATCCAGACAGTCCACAAACTGAAAGAGTCATCAGCACTTTCAGGGAGAGAGGGCACACACAAGCATGCAAAGTAAAATTTAATATTTAAAAGTATGAAGTCTAATTAAGCATTTTTACAAGATTGTTGTGGGAGAGGAGGTGTTTTGATAATTGTATTTGTTGAGTTTTTATTATCAGAGTCTCAGGGGGAGGGGGCAGGGCTGTGTAAGGCTGATGGTTCGCCGAGGACACCTACTACCCTATCATTGGCTCTGAAGGTGAAAAATACATTTTTGACTTCACAATTAATTTTACAAAAATTTAACATTGTTTATCTTTGAACAAACCATTTTGTCATATGATTTATTGCAAGAATCGTTGTGTGATTACTCAGAAGAATAGTAGAATGGGTACACCATCAATCAAACGGATTGACAAGTGAGATAAGGATGATGTCACAATGCCTGCTCTCTGCCCAAGCCCCCATTGCTCATATGTAAAAATGTACTTAGGGGTGAGGTGAGGGTTTGGTTTGGGGTACTTGAGGAGGGGGGTTTGTTTCTGTGATGGGCAGGGGGAATGGTTTGTGTGCTACTGGAACCAAGCAATAGGTAGAACAAGTGGAATTATCCCCATTCATTCCTGTGGGAGGAGGAAGTGAGGCTTCTGTAGAGAGTGGGCATGGCCTAACCAAGAAATGAATACTGATTGGCTGATATCATCTTTATCTCACCCATCAATCAGTACCCATTCTAACTACTCATACGTCTTCCAATACTTTTATAACAGTGTGAAAAATCCATTACAATCTAGAAGTGGAAAACTTCACAAATAATTGACAAGAGGCACAATATATTTTCTACTTTTAAAATACCAAATGTATACAATGGTTCTGCTGCAAATTTGCTAATTTCCTTCTGGAATGTATAATAAAGGGTAGAAGAGAGAGAGAGAGAAAGCATAGAGTAGCCTGAAATAATGACATGAACAAATAGTCAAGATCTGGCAACATGGGCAAAGTGGAGAGGGAGACTAAGCATAGAGACAATTGACACGCTCAGGTTATAAGAAATGTCAAGACAACCCCAAGATTTCCTTGGATAATATTTGGTGCACCAGTGACATGAATCCTACTGTCTCCGTATCAAGTGGCATGGCTTGATTTTTTGTTGACACGGTGGCCTCACATTAGAGAGAGTGCGTAAGTCTCGCTCGTCGTGAAGTGCCTCTTTCAGTTGTATGGCTTGTGTCTCTGACAGGCGTACTGCTGACAGTGAGTGACTCCAACACGTCTCCTGAAGATCTTGTCTTTCAGCTACTGGATCCTCCTCAGCATGGTGTACTTATCAAATCTGAAGGTGGTGTGGAAACCCACATGGGTGCAGGTAGGCTGAGCAGATAGCCAGCTCACTTATGAACTGGAAGGTGCCGTCGTGGAAGTCTTTCTCAGTGGCAAGGCAGATTATACACTCCTCTGGCACCATCTTCACGACGTCTTTGCACTTACCTTGCACTAGATGCAAAAATGTACCTGTGATAAATGCAGAGCCTGTGTGGTAACTTTTCAGGGTCTGGCTAACATCTGTCTAAAAAGCTTCAGTGCTAGAATGATATTTACTGCACATTAAAAAGTGCATTGCTGATAGCGCGATATGTCATGTTATCATCAGTGCTTGAGTAAACAGTCCCCCTACCGCACAGCCATTCAAATTGCCTGCATCCCTCCAAACACCTTCCCCAACATAGGTAGCATCAAATCCTTGACAGCTACCCCGGCATTCATAGAAAAAGCTCTCCCGATCTCTCTAACCACTCCAACCCCTGACATACACCTTTACTCTTATTAGGGATCACCAATATGTGCCCAAAATGTTCCCGTGCTACACAGACATTTACTGCATGTTAAAAGGTGCATTGCCGATAGCGCAGCACACCATGCTATCGACCATGCACTACTAAACAGAGCCCCTTCTGTGCAGGCATGCATATTGCCCTCATCCCCCCCCCCCCCCAACACTTCCCTGATGTAGGCTCCTGGTGTCTAGAGGGGAGCTGGAGAGATCCCAGTCACTTCTGCCCTGTCAGCGGCCTGGGTTCAAAATGGCATTTCTAATCCCTTTAATCTGGGCCATTGATTTAGAGCAGGAGTGACTGGGGCTCACTCCTGCTTCTCACTAGACATCAGGGACCCCTGATAAGGGCCAAGGGGGGAGAATGTCAAGGGTTGAGAGGTATCGGAGGATCATGGCGTGCTGGTTCTGTGGATATCTGGGTGTGTCAGAGGAAGTGGTGGTTTGATGTTACTTGTGTTGGGGGCTATCAGGAGGTTGGGGCATGGTGCTGCCTATGTCAGAGAAGATGTTGGGGAAATTGGAAGATGATGTTGATGCATTATTGTGGGGTAGGTGCACTGGATTTGGGCAGCTGCATTTAGCTCCGCCTCATGAAGTGGCAATATGTGCAGCTGCGCTAACTGCCATGTGCAGTACACACCCTCTCTTTGCCCATGTCCCCCTCCCTAGCACGGCCTGCTGTAAGCATGGGACTCAGCGTGTGCTTATTGTCATGCCATAGCTGTGACACTGACTGCATTCATGCACTAACAGTGCACATTATTTGCATGCTAACTGCTTAGCGCATTTTAGTCGACATGCCTCTTTGGTGAAAATAAGAAGTTACTGTGCACCGTCACCACTGCGGATAGCGCAGATGCACTTAATGCCTCCCAAATAGGCACAGAAAAGGTTTTTCCTCTGCAGTAACTGCATGAGAAGATGTTGGGAACACCTCCAACTTACCACAGAGAGTTTGCAGTTACCATGCAGTAATTTAGGCACTTAACATATGGTAATTGCAAAGCTTTATAGCACTTTAGTAAAAGGGCCCTAAAAACTCTAAAACTTTTCTAGAGAAATTTGATTCACCAACAGTAGATGGCAGTATTAAAGATATCCTTGGTTAAACTGTATCAGAGGACGTAATATTACCTTCACACGTAAAATGGGCCTGTTGTAGATGTGTTAGCATGCACTGTTAGCGAATGCACCACTCTTGCTGCACTATAAATTCAACCAAGATGATATACAACATTTATTAGGGCCTAATACCCAGAGGCATACATGGAAGCAAACATATCCTGCTAGCCAACCCAATTCAGAAACTTAGAGAAAAAACAGAGAACTCGTCCCACTGCAGTCTTTACTCATTTACTAATTTAATTTAACGATATAAAAACTTGCTGGCTGATATTCAAAAGCACTTATCCACTAGCCACACCTGCAAACCAGACAAGTGCTGGCCAGCACGATATTCAGCGATGCTGTCCAGATAGAGGCCGATTCTGAAATGGACACGTATGGGCCATCAGGACGCTCAAAATATGTACAGGGCCAATTTATACCCGATTCTGCAACCATGGGGGCTATACATTCCTGCAGTTGCAGAATCAGAGCACTTAGATGGTCCTGCATTCCCCTGATTCTGATGAGAGAGATGTCCTGTGCTTTGCCCAGCCAGCCCTCTCAACACTCCAGTTGGTGTGCCAGTGCAGCAGGGTGCAGCCGCCATGGCAACCAGAGCAACCAAATGCTCAGCTGCGAACAGCCCCTTTGCCCCGCTGTCCCGGCCCTTGGGTGGGTCTGCCAAGGCTAAGATCTGATGACAGAATCCCCACCCGCGAAGGCGCAATGGGGTAGGGGACTGCAGCCCGCAATTGGTGAGGCCCCCCCGGTGCTTATTCCTCCTTCAGGGTGGAATAAGCGGGGCATCTATGTTTCTTCCGGGGGATGTACAGAGGCCTGACTTGAATGGCCTCTGTACATCCCGGTGTCTGGCCACACCGCTGCTCCTCCCCAGCGCCGCCCCCCCTGCACAATGGTTCTGAATGTGTGGGGAACAGAAGGTTCCGAATACGGTCCCGGCAAATAGTGTGGGTTGGATGTCCAACCCGCATGTACAACCCCGCTTTTCAGGATTGGAATGACCCCCCTAGCATATGATCTTTCTTTTTCTTTATTTTTTCCTGAAAGGTGACGCCTTTACATATGAAGATGTGACTCAGCACACCTTGCAATACATCCATGATGGTTCAGCAGTGGCAGAGGACAGCATGACTGTCTCAGTGACTGATGGCGTCACCACCATGAGGGTGACCGTAAGGGTTGAGGTGTCACATAGGGGCACCAGCGGACCACGCCCTGTTTCTGGTTGCCCACTCAGCATCACAGTGGCCAGTAAAAGCTCAGTTACCCTCACAAGATCCCATCTGGCTTATGAGGTAAGTTTTACAAAGTATGGCTTTGAAACTAATCCCAGGGTTGCAGAAACCACACACAAGCCTATTAGTCTTTTGGTCATCCTCTGAAAACTAGTGGCCAAGTCAATGTGTAGGGTTAGTATTGATCATTGATCATTGGATTTCTGTCATAGTTCCTCTAATTTTACCACTTTTGTTACCTGCTAATAAAAACTGATGACTTCTGGATATTTGCTGCACTGTGCTGTCCCATGTGTATGTGCTTATAGCATATTCCTCTGTGTCTTCCATGGGGTTTACTGTAATCTGGTTCAAATGCATCTCTACTGACACCACAATATAAAGTTGCATCAGCACTAGAGCATTGTCAGTTTTATGATATATTATAGACTTACTCTAGTTGACTACAGAGACCGACTCAGTCATGATTACAGTGAAAAAGAGAAATCAGAGCTGGATGGTACTTCTCTGGTTTGATAATTGTGAAATCTGGTTTTAGAAAACGCTGGTGCATTTCAGTTAAAGGGCCCTGCCAGGCTCAGCAGGACATACACGGTTGGCTTGGTTCATTATAGCATCTAAAGCAATAAACATGTCAGTGCAGGGTCATGCAACACGATTCCAAATTGAGATAAATGTTTATTGCTTTAAATATTTTTAGGATATTTTCTGAAGGATGATTTCTTTAAAGCGCCCATGTTTTGTGTATGATACATTGTGTATGAAGTTTCCCGTAGCACAAACATAGAAACATGATGGCAGAAAAGATCACATGGACTATCTAGTCTGCCCTTCCATATCAACTACAACAGTCCCCTTTTTTCCTTTAATGATCCTCTGTGTGCGTCCCGTGCTTTTTGAATTCAGATATTGTCCTCATCTCTATCACCTCCACTGGGAGACTATTCCACGGATCCACCACTCTTTCCGTAAAGAAATATTTCTGCATATTACTCCTGAGGCTACCCCCTTTCACCCTCGTTCTGTGTCCCCTCGTAGCAGAACTTGCTTTCAATCGAAAGAGGCTGTCCTTTGCATTTATGCCACGGAGGTATTTAAACGTCTTTATCATGTCTTCTCTATCCCGCCTTTCCTCTAAAGTATACATATTAAGATCTTTAAGTCAGTCCTCATATACTTTATAATGAAGATCACTAGCCGTTTTAGTAGCCACCCTCTGCACCAACTCCAACCTATTTATATCCTTTGAAATTGTGGTCTCCATAATTGCAAACAATACTCCAAATGAGGTCGCACCAAAGATTTATACAGAGGTACTATCACCTCCTTTGTACGAGCCATTCCTTTCCCTATGCACCCAAGCATCCTTCTAGCTTTCACTGTCGCCTTTTCTACCTGTTTAGCTACTTTAAGATTGTCAGACACAATCACACCCAGGTCCTGCTCTTGTTTTGTGGATAGAACTACTTCACTGTCTACATTAATGTAACCTCCCTTGGAATTTTGCAGCCCAAATGCATGACCCTGCATTTTTTAGCATTAAAATCTCAGCTGCCAAATTCTAGACCATTCTTCAAGCTTAGCTAGATCCCTCCTCATGTATTTACTCCTTCCTGAGTGTCTACTGTATTACAGATTTTGGTATCATCCTCAAAGAAGCAAACCTTACCTGACAGCCCTTCCGTAATATCACTAACAAAGATGTTAAGAAGAATTGGACCAAGGACAGATCCCTGTGGCACACCACTGTAACCTCCTTCTCCTCAGAGTGAGCTCCATTTACCTGTACCCTTTGCCGCCTCCCACTCAACCAATTTCTAACTTATTAAGTAAATTTAGGGTCCATCCCTAGGGTGCTCAGTTTGTTTATAGGTCAACTTTGTGGAACGTTGTCAAAGGCTTTACTGAAATCCAAATACACCACATTTAGGGCTCTCTCTCAGTCCAACTCCCTGGTCACCCATTCAAAGAAATCAATCAGATTTATCTGACAAAACCTACCTCTGGTAAACTTGTGCTGCCTCGGATCCTGCAATCCGTTGGACTCCTGAAACCTCACTATGCTCTCTTTTAGCAGCATTTCCACTCATTTACTCACCACAGAGGTTAGACTAACTGGCCTGTAGTTTTCAACCTAATCCTTACTTCCGCTTATGTGTAAAGGGACCAGATGTGCCTCTCTCCAGTCCTCTGGGACCACTTCTGACTCCAAATAAACATTGAAAAGGTCAGTCAGTGGAGCCGCTAGAACGTCCCCAAGTTCCCTCAGTATTCTCGTATATATCCCATCTGGTCTCATCGCTGTATCTACTTTCAGTTTAGCTAGTTCCTCATGAATACAGTCTTCTGAAAATCGTTTGAGATCCCTGTCACTTCTGTTTCTATTGGTAGGTGTTTTCTGAGGTCCTGCTCCTGGCCCTTCATCTTGAACACAGAACAGAAATATTTGTTAAGGAATTCCACTTTATCCTTATCAGCTCCTACATATTCCTCCCATTCATCCTTGAGTCTGACAATACCACTTTTGCCCTTCCTTCTCTCACTAACATATCTGAAAAAGTTCTTATCCCCACATTTTATAGCATTGGCTATTTCTTCTTCTTTTTGTATCTTTGCTTTCCTGACTACTTTGCTAGCTTCTCTAAGTTTTTCCAAATATAGATGACTGTCTTCCTCTCTCTGTGATCTCTTTTATTTCATGAAGTCCTCCCTCTTTTTCTTCACCTTTTCAGCTACTTTTGAGAAACATAGCGGTCTCCTTTTCCTTTTACATTTTATTTACCTTTCTAACAAAAAGTTGTCCTTAAAATAATCTCCTTTCAGTTTTGCCCACTGTTTTTCTACATCCCCCAACTGTTCCCATCCTGCTAATGACTCCTTGAGGTATTGTCCCATCTTGGCAAAGTTAATTTTCCTGAAGTCCAAGTCCCTCGCTTTTGAATGGATTTTATCAGTCCTAATCCTAATACTGAACCACACCATCTGGTGATCACTGGATGCAAGATGATCTTCCACTATAACATCAGAAACACTTTCCCCATTGGTAAGCACCAACTCCAGTATGGCCCCATCACGTGAGGTTCTGTCAGCAAGGAGAAAAGACACGTACTATCGAGCTGCAGGAATGAGCAGCATAATCCTTTAGCTTGCATCGGCAGCTTCCCTTAAAATCTGATTCTGTTGCTTGAGCAGAGAATTATAGTTGTTACCGTGTTAGTCCACTTGGATTTGTGGAGATAAGGGTCAACAAATCAGTTTAGATACATCAAGTTAGTCCAAAAAAAAGGTATCTGACAAGCTTTGTCAAAAATACCTTTAAAGTGTCACCTATAACTTATTTGTAGCCCTTGGTTCCGCGTTCTGTTTCATATTTTTAAAGTAAAAAGGTAGGAGCCAGAAGGAAAGACTTCAGTCACCATTGCTGCTGTCTCTGTCTGTGGTCAAGAAGAGGGAGAGACTGTAGCCAGAAAACTTATAGAATGAGAAATGCCCTTAAGAAGCACTTTGGGCTATAGGTGGATGTCACAGAAACTCTCCATACTTTAGTACAGGAGCGAGGAACCATGGGAAGACCTCCTGCCACCCCACGATTTCCAACCCCCCTTCCCCGAATCATCCTATTGCAGCAGGAGGTCTTGTGGTGCTTCCACCATCACACTCATTTCCTCCCCCCTCCCCCACACTCACTCCCCCCTCGTTGCTGCCAGCGCTGCACTGAGGAGTATTGGTGTGGAATAAAAGAAGGAGCAGCATGGGGGGGGGGGTTGCCTGCACAGGGGGAAGAGCTTGTGGCTTGTACTTCCTACCACCTGAGGCACCAAACCAGTGGGGTCTATAGTGATGGCAGTCAGCGATATATTTAAAATGACTGACTGTCACTATTTTAAGAAAAACCTGGATATTCAGTGCAAGGGTCCTATCCAGCCACTGGCATTGAATGTCCGGGTTGACTGATTAACATTTTAACAAATCACTCAGCGGCAATATTCGGCCACCAGCCGGATAGCTAAAAATAAGTCAGCCTATTTTTAGCAGGTTTAAGTTAATCAGCCAGCAGCTCAGTTTCACCGCTGACTGGTTAACTCTAGCGCCATTCCTAAAAAGCCCCAACACTAGCCGGCTAACATTGGAGCATACAAACTGGGTAGCTGGGGATATTCAGTGGTAGTAAACTGTCTAGTGCCACTGAGTATCCCACTGGCCGTGGTTTAACTGGTTATCAGTTCTTCTAGCTAGTTAAATCCCTTTGAATGCGCCCCCCCCCCACCCGATCATGAGGATAGACGCCACTGCTGCCTCCGCACTTTCTGCAACTCACAGAGTGCCACCACCATCACCGCAATCTCTTTCCGTGGTCAAGAAAAGAAGAGGAGGGAGAGGCAGCGGTAAAAGCCGCGGCAGGCATGATTGCAGGAAAGCTCAGGGCTGCAGACTCGGAGGAAGACTCAGAGTTGTGTTGCTGTGAATAGTGTGCGCCGAAAGCCTGGGATAATGGTGAGCAGTGTAGAAGCGTGTGAGAAGGAGACGAGTCTGATGGGGAAGAGGGAGCGCATAGAGTGTACTGGGGTGTTTTGGATAGGGGTATTTTGCTCAGAGGGGGACTCCCTTCTGGTCAGAAAAGGACACTTTTTAGCCCCAGAAGTTTTCTGGCCCTCCATGGGTCTCCTCAGTGCTAATGTGACCCTTCATCCAGACAAGATTCCCCGCCCCCCTCTACTCTCATAGAGTTGCTTTCATACAGTCCCTTATATTAGACATGGCAGGGTCTGTGTTGCATGGGGGTGCCCATGCTCTGATGTGTCCACTCTTTGCTGTTCTTACGGTGAGCTATGCAGAGTCCTTTTTTGGGCAGACACAGCATCTCCCTATTGCCACTGGGGAGACAGGGATTCAGTGAGCTGTCACAAAGTATTTTAGAACAGTTACACCTTCAAAAATATTCAAGTCGCTGGACACCAACAGACCAGCTTTGTCACGTGAAGCCAATAAATGCTTCTGAATAACTGTCTTTAATCCCCTGGTAGTTTTGGAAAGAAAAGTGAGGTTTCATGTTTGTTGTTTTGTTTATGTTTATAATAGGACAGCACCTCTCCTGATTCCAGGATCCGGATTCAGATCATTTCTCTTCCTATGTATGGTGTGCTGACAAAGACGGAGCCCATAGAGGCCACTGTGGAGCTCTCCGAGTCATCCGTTTTCACCATGGAAGACATCAGTAATCAGAAAATCAGGTGCCGAGCAAGATTTTGTTTATAAGTTGCCTGTGCAAAAAGTGTCAAAGGCTTTACTGAAATTTCAGCACACCACATCTAGGGCTTTTCCTTGGACCAACTCTCTGGCCACCCAGTCAAAGAAAGCAATCAGATTTGTCTGACAAGACCTGCCTCTGGTTAACCCATGCTGCCTTAGATCCTGCAATCCACTGGACTCCAGAAACCTCACTGTCCTCTGTTGAAGCAGTGTTTCAATTCATTTGCTCACCACGGAGGTCAGACTAACTGGCCTGTAGTTCTCAACCTCATCCTTTTGTGTTGGGCTCTTCAACTTTGAAAAAAGATGGCTGAGGGGAGATGACAGAGATCTATGAAATAATGCATGGAGTGGAACGGGTAAACATAGATCAGTTGTTTACTCCAAAAAGTAGAAAGACTATGGGACACACAATGAAGCTACAGTGTAGCCCATTTAAGACTAATAGTAGAAAATATTTTTTCACTCAATGTGTAATCAAACTTGGAATTCATTACTGGAGGACGTAGTAAACGTTATTAGTGTAACTGGGTTAAAAAAACTAAATCCTTATTAAAGAGGACCATGGAAATCCACTGCTTACCCCGGGATAAGTAACATGGAATCTGTGTACTGCGAACCTGACAGGTACTTGTGACCTGGATTGGCCACTGTTGCAAACAGGATACTGGGCTTGATGGACTTTGGTCTGACCCAGTTGGCATTTCTTATGTTCTTATGAAATGTGCCTAAGCAGCATGATTTGCATTAACCATCTGCTAATGCAAAATTTTACCTAGATCTCCAAGGCATTTTTAAGTTGTTGCATTAATCTCGAGAGGTTAACACAAAGCCAGATGCAGCCTGCAGTGACCACACCCTTTCCCTAGTGATAGGCAGCTATGGGATGAGTTAACTTCCCTGGCCTCCTCCCCTTCTCCCTGCCCAGATGAGGTCCTTCTAGGCTGAAGAAAGCTCTCAGTCCCTCTCCCTGCCCAACTTGAAAGTTCCCCCAGCTCATCCTGTCCGAGGATGACAACAGCTTTAGGACAAATGGAAAAGAGTCCTGCCCTACCAGCTCCAGCAAGTGATTGAACTTCGGCATTTAGCCTTCTGTGGTGTGCAAAATTAAAACTACAGTATGATTCCCTTCCCCACTGTTCATTTTGTTGGGAAAGGTTGCCAGTCAACATTAAGATGAAAGGTGCTGACAAGACGTTTCTTAACTACAAGCATAATAATGAGAACTACATACTCTTACCATGATTACACAAGTTAATTGAAACCAGTCTTTTCTCATGCAGTAAAAAGGTTATAAATAGGGATTTTGTTCTGAGATGTTTATAAATAGTAAATTGCAAATTTAGTTATTTTCCAGCCAGTTAGGAGTTCTTCGAGAGTAGAAAAAACCCATTTATCAGTGTCTACACATCACAGATGCTATTGCTGGCACCATTTCTGGATGGAAGATAAAATGCATACGTTTCTGCAGCTAAGGAATCAACAGCACAGAAAAGGTGTCAAATAGAGTGAAGGATTCAGATCAGACAGGAAAAGGTGGAAGAGTAATAGAGAAAATGGTGTTTCTTCACTGGATCCATAACCACATATCGATTCCCCTGAAAGCTAATTAAACACTTACAGGAGAGGCTGTGATGGCAAGCACCTGGGTCGTCTTCTGACGAAAAGACTTCCTATGAAGTTCTGTAGCTTGTGACATATTTGAAAAAACTTGCATTTTCTTTCCATGTTAAAATAGGCCTTGAGAACCGACATCTTATCTTGCTGGCCAGGAAAAGAAACCAAAAGGGTGGCCTATTTGGCTATATCATCCTGTCACCTTTCCAGAATGGGACTGCTAGCATCTAATCATATAACTATACCAGCGCAACCCCTACAGGACTGCTAAATAGCTAACCCCCATAGGTATACTACCACATAAATACTATACCGAGGATAAAACCCGGGTTCAGCGTTCGGAATGTGTGAAGGGCCTCAGGTGGGGCATCTGGCTCCTGCTAATCTTGATAGCAGTTACTTATTATGCACGGGATTATTACCCCCAATGTTCTCATTCATTGGTCCAAAGCTGGAGTTCTTTAATTTTTCAAATGCATTTCAAAAACAAAGAACCACTTAGCTTAAAGACTGTAGAAATCCCATGAGCACCAAGCCATAGGATCCTGAACGATGGAATGTCAACTCGAGTTTCACCAATGCACATTTACTTGTCTGCCTCAGGATTTGTCAATAGCAATAGTGACAAACTGTGCAGGTTTGTCACTATTGCTGTAGAAAGTAGAAAGACTAGAGGACACGCAATGAAGCTACAATGTAACCTGTTTAAGACTAATCAGAGAAAATATTTTTTCGCTCAACGTGTAATTAAACTCTGGAATTTGTTACCGGAGGATGTAGTAAAAGCAGTTAGTGTAGCTGGGTTTAAAAAAGGTTTGGACAAGTTCCTGGAAGAAAGGTCCATAAATCATTATTAAAGAGGACCTGGAAAATTCATTGCTTGACCCAGGACGAGCATTATGGAACCTGTGTGTTTTTTGGGAACGTGCCAGGTACTTGTGACTTGGATTGGCCACTGTTGGAAAAAGGATACTGGACTTGATGGGCCTTTGTCTGACCCAGTATGGCATCTATTATGTTCTTATGTAGATTGTGAGAGCCACACAACTTAAGAGCCATCAGCACATCCTTTTACCAGCATGGAGAAGCAGGCACACACAGACAAACAAAACAGAGTTTAATATTTAAAAGTACAATGTCCAATTATGCATTTTTTACAGGAACGTTGTAGCAGGGGGTGGTGTCGGATGATCATGATTGTTGAGTTTAATTATCAAAACCTTGAGGGGGGGAGTGGTTGGTAAGGCTGAAGTTTCACCTAGGGTGGCCAGATTCTTTGCGCCGGCTCTCTTTTCTTCTTGTCTAGAATATTTTAAATATGAGAGGGAAAATCTTTTCTTTCTGCAAACAATGGGTTTGATTTTAATTTGGCATTCATAGGTATTCTACCGGTTTTGAGACGGACAGCCATCCGGTGACTGATGTTTTCCACTTCACCGTCTTCAATTCTGACAATCAGCATCTCGACAACCAGATCTTTACCATCACAATCACATCTGCCCAGAGCCAGTCTCTGGTTGTCACTTCGGCTGAGTATATATCTGTAAGTAATACACAACGCTTGACTTGCTCTTGCAAGCTTGATTTTACCAAGTGAAAACAAAGCAGCTTTACTGAAGCAAAACAGCGACTGCTGTGAATGACACAAAGGTATAGAAGCGGCAGGATGCTAGACATACTCTGAGATAATACATTTAACTCTTTCACTGGCGAGGGCATGACATATCCTAACTAGGCCCTTCTCAGGCATTTTGACTGTAATAATCATGATCACATTTGGACCTACAGCCATTGGGTACAAGCCCAGAGAAGGTATGTTTTTGGAAGCAGCGTCTCTTCTACCGCTTAAACAAAATGTTTTTTTATTAACCAGAATGCTTTAAATTCATAGATAATTCTGCTTGAAATGGGGCTTGAACTGATGTTTATCCTCGGGAATGCAGTTTATTATTGTTCATAATGTTTAAATCTATTTGATCTTAAGTGCTTCGGTATAAAAGCCCCATTTTGCATAGGACATCGAGGGAGGAATTGGGGCGTCCAGATGAGGACCTGCACAGTTCCCCCTGTATTTTACAAAAGGCTCAGCTGAATGCAGAGTTTCTGAATAAGGCTGTGCAGGTGTGCATGTGTCTGTGTCAGCACCAGGGCTGGTCAGGTGAACTTCATCCCCAGCACCTCCCCTGCTCCACCCCCATGCCCCTTTCTGCCACTGCCGCCCCTCTTTGACATGTGCCGTGTCAGCAATACATTTAAAAAGGCACCGCGATGCCAGTTACCTTCTGTTCTGGTGTCATTCATGCTTTTTAACAGGAAGGAAATGGAATCGGAGGGGGTTGGAAGTGTGAACGGCACCCTGGTGCTAGAACAGAAGTTAACTCCGGCACCCTGGTGCTAGAACAGAAGGTAACTCCGGCACCGTGGTGCCTTTTCAAATGCACTGCCGCCTCTGCATGTTCCAGAGAGGAGCAGCAGCAGCAATGGGTGCCTCCTGACCATTGGCACTCTAGGTGACCACCTAGTTTACCTAATGGTCGCACCGGCCCTGGCTGGCACATGCAAGATGAGCAGCGATTTTTAAAAGAAGACAGAGAAAAAGGACCTGGCAGCCAGGAACATCATGGGTTTAAATGTGTGCATGCGTGGTCCACATGTTCATGTGTATTTTATGGGAAAACCTGCACACAGCGTAGAAGTAGGTAGTCTTGCAGTGCATCTACTTTTTTACGTGTATTTCCCAATTTTATAGCAGCCAATTTCTGTGTGTAAACCGTGCTTTACATGCAGAACATGCTTTATAATATTACTGTCCACGTGTGCATAGCTTTTTTTTTTTTTAAGAGTTTTGCCATCTTTTCTTTTGCAGGTCGATGAGGGAGACAGAGTGCTAATCTCCTCACACCATATTTTAGCCACAGATCGTGATACACCCGAGGACCAACTGATGATTCACATAGCCAATGCACCGACTTATGGCTACATTGAAAACACAAGGACAGGTAGACGTCATCCCTCTTTTAGCAGTTAGGGCAGTGCTATAACTAGTGACTCGGACAGAGCAGCAAGTTCAGCAAGTGAGTAAAATGTGCGGTATTAGGAAGCTCAAACAGAGGTTGCTGTAATCCGGTAAAATATGGGACAATTTTGCATCCCATGAGGAGTTTTCGGGTCCATGTTCCTTTGTACCTACAGGCTAATTTTCTAGGGAGATTTCCCATTATGTTTAGCCTTTGAAAATTTGGGGCCAACAAGACCGACGACTTTGTGCCTCTTTTATATACAGAACTTCTAATTTTAGTTTTTAACTGATAAACATTGATAAAACACCCCTGGTGCAATCAATCAATAAATAGATAAAGAAGTAAAATAGGTGTTTTCTGTTTTTATCCAGTAAAGCCTCCCTTCCCCTGGTACTCTCTCGCTCCTCCCTTTTGCTGCCTTGGAGCCTCCCTGTGTTTGTGTCATTTCTATTGTGATTACTACTCAACTGCACAAATATATGTATTTCATTCCACCGGAAAACGCACTCAGTAACCTCAAAAATATCAGTTAAAACTGATTTTATGTACCCTCAAAGGATTACTAATTAGCTGGACAATAAACATCTGTTTCACACTGTATCAACCCCTAACAATAGAAGCATGCACAGGGATTTCAGAATGAAATCTTTATGCGCTCTTTATCTCCCTTCACCCATAGCTCTGCTCCTCTGTGCAGCAGCAGTTAAGTACATGCATTATTTCACGGCTCATGTATTTTGGTCTGCTGATGGGAGGGTTTTGTTTAGCCTGGAGAATTTACTGGGGTAACTAGGCCTGAATTGGGCCTAGGCAAGTAGCAACTGCCTCTAGCCCCAGACTTTGTCCTCTAAATCACACTTTTCCGCACAACGGCAACTTCCAAAAGAAAATGCAGTGGGGGTCCTTTGAGCCCTTACAAGCCGATAGGCCCTGTGATGAAAACAAACCCACATATGGCAACTCCATAAAACCCGTAAAACTTCAAAAAAGGTATAAAATCCATACAACTACAGTATTAAAAAAAAAAAGGCAGTGCAGTCATTTTAAGAAAAATAGGCCATTGTTCTTCCAGTACAAATACAGGATGGATCACTCTGACTGTTCTAAACAACTGGCCAGGGTTCTGGACAGCAGGACCATACTAAGCTAGAAATGCGACTTGTGAACCTGGCACCTCCCACTGCCTCACCATTCACCTGCAGGAACTCGCTCTTATCAGGCTTCCTGAAAGCCCAGTGATGAAATCAGTGCCCTTCTGTACTTGCGCTCTGTGCGGCCACACCGCTCGCAAAGCCCTTGATACAGCCCTGCTGGACAGTATGTCGTATGAACACACCAACATTATTTCTACCCTCCCACCCAACTAGAGTTTTAATTTGCAGCCCAGTTACGAGGCTTGCCTCCTGCATCTGCATTCTCTCTGCTTACCATGGCTAAATTTTAATTGATGCGAGTTTGAAAGGAGGAAGCATTTTTATCTCTCCTTGAAACTGCAGACTGGACCAGAAATCTGAAACCAGTCAATTGCACCACAGGACTGCTGAGTATAAACTATAAATCACTGGAGCTATTGGAAGGAGTTGTCTTTCATGCACATTAGGGTGTGTATTATTAATGGGAAAGAAATTGAATATTTGTTTCAGCATTATACGGCGATACAACAAATAGCATACAACTGCAATGAATTCCTGGCTCAGGGGGGTTACACTGTACTTTGAGTACCTGAAATCGTAGGAGATGAAGTGACCCGTCCAAGGGTACAACAGGCATCAGTTGCAGAAGCAGAGTGTCTGGTTCTAGCCTTTTATGACTCCATTCACTAGGCCTCTCCCTCAGCCAGTCAAGTTAGTTACACAAAATCAGTACATTGACTGACAGTGTCCCAGTCAGCCCAAAAGCAGATTACATTGAAGTGCAGGGCATGAGGGTTTAATGATTGAATATATCCATGCCCACCCTATTCACAGAGGTGTGTTACTGTGTTAATGCGGTGAATGTTTCAATATTAGAGAGGAAGCTCTATGAAAAAGGGCTGTGAGAAAACTTCTTAAATCATCAGTCTGTTCAGATCATTAATGTTGGCCTCCCCGGTGACAGCCCCCCACCCTAAGAATTGATTACTGTCCCCCCACCTTTTTTGTTAAACCGCTTTGACCCGGTGAAAAGCGGGATATAAATACAGTTAAATAAATAAAATAAATCTGTTTTTATTTCCAGCTTCATTACTTCCATCTGCCCGTTAACCTCATCCTGGCTTGACTGGGAGATTCATTATGGGTGGTAGATTACTGCCAAGGAGAGAAGAAGCAGGAGATATTCAGACTAAAAGAAAATTAGGTCACAGGCTAAATATGATGGATTCAGACTCTCTGAACTCTAATTTATCTGTGATCCTAATTTCCCTTAAAATCGATGCAGTTTGTAGCAAAATCCACCCTGGGATGACAAAAAATCTGCAGGTCCAACAGAATCCAAAAGAATTTCCATGGATTTATGGTAGATATTGCCACAGCAGTTTTATTTTTTTTTTAAGTTAAAAAGCCAGCTCCCTTATCACCCTGCTAGAGTGGGTTATGTTCCCCAAACAGCAGATAGAGGTGGACCAGAGCAACTTTCAGTGATGTCATCATTTGTATACATGCTGGTACAGCACTGAGAGAAGTCAGTAGTGTCTACCTCCAGCAAGTGACATAGTGTATAGACTGGTGCAGCAGTGCAGATAGGTGTGGCTCCCCTGGCCCAGATCACGATCTTGTGACCCGTGTGTTTGAGTCCTTGGCCCTACATTTGCTAGGAGCTTGGGTATACCCATTGTCTCCTTGGGCTGGCAGTTGCCCTGTGCCCAGCGCTATTACCTATGAGTTCCAGCATTAATGGGCCGGAGAGAGGACAGGAAGACACCAAGAGGCCCTGAGGGAGGGTTAATAAGTGAGCCCAGAAATCCCTTTCACTGTTGTCACCAGCAGTGGCTGAACTGTGGCGTTGGCAGCCAGTCACACTGCTGGGCCTGACCTATCTTTATGGAAAGTAGTAGTTGCGAGTCCGAGTAGTCAGGTTTTCAACAAGGATTTTATTCCCCTCCCGGGGTTGGATTTTCAAAAGTAGCACAAAACACAAGAACTTAAAATACAGCCATGCCTCTGGCAAACTGAAGAAGAAAACAAAATACAGCTTCTTGCTTTAACCAAAAATCATGAATTACATTAAACAGAATCAGCTGATATGCTGGCAGTCTCTTCTATGCTTTCCAGCTCTCTACAAGGCACTCTTGTCTTTAGCTAAGGCAGAGAAGAACTGATATCAGCCATCAATAAAGAGCAATCCATTTCTTCACCACATGGAGTTAAACTACTTGGTTCTGTAATCATCGGTTCATCAAACACAGTATTTTCTCTAGGACAGAAAGTCTGAAACTTCCTCAATTCAGTCTCTCTCTCTGAGCTCTCAGGACAGCCCTCTTCACAATAAGGCAGATACTTATCACACAGCTTGTAGAAGCAGGACGGAGAAACAGCTCTGTCTAAACAAGCTTTTTCCTTGTAACTTTTAAACCTCCTGCCTCTTGTACTTGACGGCAGCTCATAGCACTGTCCTGTTCTGGTAATGGAAGACTTTTCTTTTGGAAGTCTCCTGCAGGGTTTTAGGAGGATACATTCATCCTCATCAAGCATACAGATATCCTCAACAGGATTACTTTCCCTCTCACAGGGTTGTAAGTATTTTAAGCAGCTCTGCTTCTCAAATACATATGGCTTGTTACCAACTGCCTCACGTTCCTTCCACTGAGCTCGGTGCCTGGGAAAATCACACTGCTTCAGAGGTGAGTGTTTCCTGTAACTAACCTCTCTTGGTGAAGGTAACTTTGTTTCCTTTTGATAATCCCTCCGTGGCTTTCTGCTCCAAGGTTCAGGCAGTTCAGAGTCAGTATAAGAGTATTCTGAGCCTCCGTCTGAGACCTGCAAGTTTCCTCCAACTTGCCAAGCTCCTGCAGCTTCCTGGTCTCCCTGCTGCTCGTCTCGGTCTCGGTCTTGGTCTAACTCTGTCTGCTTTGGACATTTTTTATACAGCTTTAGGGGCGTTTTCTTGCCCATGTGAAAACTGTTTTCCTGATCAACTGGGGAGTGTTTGCTAACTAGGCGTGACTGCAGACCTCCTGTCTCAGCTTGTTTTGGTTGCCTATGGTAACTAGGAAGCTTCTGATCTACCTGCCTGTCAGAATCTGAGCTATACACAGCAGATTTCTGTGTTTTTAAGGCACAGGGCAGATCTTCCGTGTCACACTGTCCTATTTCTGCATGCTCTGTTTAGTGTTCCCTATTTTTTGTTTCTGTCCTGTTTCCTTAATGGATTCTCAGTCAGTACTGCTTGAATAAAGCAGCTTAAGGAAAAAAAGCTGTTTTCAGGCAGCCAGGCTTTCCCAGGCCTATGTGAGCAGCTGGGGAAGACCTCCTTGGGTTTCTCTGGCTGGCCTGACAGGTGCAGGGATTACCTTACCTATCAGGGATTCCTTTTTTGCCATGATTTTCTTTTTACACTGGCGGTTTTCCTTCCCCTTTTTTTTCTCTGTCCATCTTTGAGCTCTGCCGCAATGCCAGGTGCCTGGAGGTGTGTTGCTTGCAGCTCCTGTTGATTGAGCTCCATGGCTGACTCTTTTTGCCCCGGTTGTGATGGAGAAGCCTCAGAGCACATTTTGTGGCAATGTTGGGAGCCCCAGGGGGGTCCTGGGCCTCAATGCCTATTATGCTGCCTCTACCGCATTTCCCATGATTTTCCTACTGATGGAAATGGTAACCATCTTGGATAACCGCATCGTATCAGCTGAAGAAGAGTGTGATGGTGGCTTCAGGCTCAAGCCAGAAGGCCTCTGAGGGTCCTTTGGGGCTCCAGGGACCATTCTAAGCAAGCTTTGACAGCAGCTCCTGAAACAGCTCATGGGTTGTTTTCAGTCTATGGTAGCTGTGTGGCAGCTTCTCTTATGGGGGTTCAATGCCATGACCTCCCCAACAAGGGACACAGACACAGGGCCCTCTGACATCTCCCTTTCTGAGTTTAACAGCCCCACTCTTCATTTTTGCCTGCCCTTTGCTCTTGAGAGATCAGCCCTGTTCCTTCTGGGGGGAGGCTGGGAAGAGCAGGACCCTCTGTCTACAATGCATGAATCAGGAGAGGAACAGAAACCTCCCCTAGTGGAAGGAGAGGATCCATCTTTTTCACAGGGAGGACCTTTCCACCCTTATTTGTCGGATGATCATGATTCTTGAGTTTGATTATCAAAATCTTGAGGGGGGGGGGGGAGTGGTTGGTAAGGCTGAAGTTTCACCTAGGATGGCCAGATTCTTTGCGCCAGCTCTCTTTTCTTCTTGTCTAGAATATTTTAAATATGAGAGGGAAAATCTTTTCTTTCTGCAAACAATGGGTTTGATTTTAATTTGGCATTCATAGGTATTCTACCGGTTTTGAGACGGACAGCCATCTGGTGACTGATGTTTTCCACTTCACCGTCTTCAATGCTGACAATCAGCATCTCGACAACCAGATCTTTACCATCACAATCACATCTGCCCAGAGCCAGTCTCTGGTTGTCACATCGGCTGAGTATGGCTCTGCGCATCCCATGGAGGTTTCACAAGTGGATTTTATCCTATAGGAATTGTGGCATCCCTCTGGCTTCTTTCTCTTCCCTGAATCCTTACAAAAGCTTGTGTTCTCTTTGTGGGAGACACCAGAGCTGGGACTGAGGGGTACTAAGGTCCTGGCTCAGTTGTATCCTCTATCCTAAGGGAAGATAGAACAGCTTTTGAGGGCTCCTGAGGTGGATGTCCTGATCACGGCTCTGACAAAGTGCACAACCATTCTGATGCAAGCTGGGCTTAAAAGAGATTCATAACAAGTTCCTGAAGGAAAACTCCATAAACCATTATTAAAGTGGACTGTGAAATCCACTGCTTACCCCTGGATTAAGCAGCATGGAATGTGTCTATCTTTCGGGATCTTGCCAGGTACTTGTGACCCTGATTGACTACTGTTGAAAACAAGATACTGAGTGCAATGGACCTTTGGTCTGACCTAGTATGGCATAGCTTATGTTTTTAATTTGTGGTGGATGCCCTGCACGATTTGATCAAGATTTCTAAATCCATGGCCTCAGCTGTGGTAGCCCAAAGCTGGCTCTGGAATTGTTCTGCCGATGCCACATCCAAACTGTGGCTGAGCAAGTTCTCTTTAAGGGCAGGTTGCTAGTTTGGGAGGATCTGAAGAAGCTGGTGAAAGACCCTGGAGAGGCTCGGCTACAAAAGCTTCTAGAAGATAGGCCAAGAGGTTCCAGATGTTCCTCATATAAGGCTCAGTGGGGAGTGTGGGATCAGTTTTGGTCCAGAAAGTGTTTTGTCACGGCATATTCCTTCTATGGGTCTAAACCCAAGAAAGGTTAGTACTTTTGAGGATCCTAATGATCTCAGAACTCAGCAGGTGCCTCCTCTGGAGCCAATAAGTCCTTGCAATGAGATCTGGCAGGTCCCTTCCAAGGGACAAGCAGTCATGGGGCATCTCTGGCTGTTTTCCTCGGAATGGATCTACATCATGTGAGACCAATGAGACGACAAGTTCCTTGAAAAAGGAGTATGTGCTGGAGTTTGCGGAATCTCTTCAAGATGCCTTTGTAGAGTCCCCTAGTGGCTCCTTAACCAAAAGAGTAGAGGTTGAGGAAACTCTTCAGCACCTCCTAAAGTTGCAGGCTATCATGCCCTCCATAGAACAAGGTCAGGGGTAGTATTCCATTTACTTTGTGATACCCAGAAAAGGAGGATCCTTTCAACCCATTATGGACCTGAAGGCTGTCAGTGCCAAGCTAAGTGTGCCTCACTTCCATATGGAGACCTTCAGATCAGCTGTTGCATCAGTCCAGCAAGGAGAATTTCTAATCTCCTTGGACCGTTCCAAAGTATATTTCTATATTCCGATCAGCAGTTCCTCCACTTCTGCATCCTGGGTCATCATCTTTTGGTTTTGTGTCCTGCCTTATGGCCTGCAAAAAAGAAAGCAGGCAACAAGGAACCCTTGGAAGGAACAACGTTTATTGAGGGGTCAGCCCTACATGTGTTTCAGCCACACCGGCCTTCTTCAGGGGACTGTGACCACTTATCAACAGATGAGTTGAAATGAACATATACTCAATGGTACTTGAGAGTGCAGAATGAAACACTCCTAGGTATGTGCTTGGAAATAAAACAGTGCCTTGCACCATCACTAAGGTCATGGTGATGGTGGCAGTCTTCTGGTGCAAACAAGGAATCCATGTTCACTAGTACCTGGATGACTGATTCAGTCCGACTCCAAGGAGAAGTGGAGGACAGACATGACAAAGTTATTGTTGTTGTTTGCTACTTTTTTCTTAGTTTTTCAGTCTTGCTTTCTGCTTGGGAAGTGTCATATTGGCTTCTCTCCATGCTGCACCAGCGTATATGCAAGTGATGACATCACCAAAAGTTGCTCTGGTCTTCCTCCACCTGGACTGGTATGGCAAGATTCAAGGAAAGGAAATTAGCAGATATGGAAAATTTCTCCATATTGCAGACCATGGATATATCCTAGAAGAGCTGGCAAATCTGTAGCCTTGGTTTAGATTAACCCTTCCTTCCTGCATATTTCCCCTTTCTAAACTGCCTTACATCTATACAATTTTCAGTCACCATCTGCTGCCTCAGATGCCCCAGGGATGCACTGGGTGGAGTCAGATTGACATACAAGGCAAAAAAAATGCCTAATATGACAGTGACCCCCTTGTGTTGCATCCTGGGACAGCTGTTGTATCCAAAGATGCAACATAGGGGGGGATCGGTCCCTGTCATATATGGCATTTTTTGCCTTGAATGGCAGTCTGACCCCACGCGGTGCATCCCAGGATTCACTGCGTGGAGCCAGGTGCCGCCATTTTACAGGATGGCAGCACAGAGGTAGGAGAGTGTGGGCAATGCTCTCATCTCAACATTTAAGATATTGGGGAGGTGGAGAAGGGATTCGGTACCATTGGGCCACCAGGACTGTGTTGGAGGGGGGGAGGGATTGGGGCCACTGGGCCCACCACATCTGTGTTTCGAGGGGATGAGGGGGTATCGGAGCCACTGGGCCACTAGGTCTTTTTGTTTCTGTCAGGAGGGGGCAGTGTCCAGGGAGGGGAAACTGGCCCCCAACTGTGCAGATGGCATTGGAGGCTTTGCCTGATGCCTGTATCATCATCTGAGGTGAAGTGTCAAACTTCACCTCAGATAACCCTGTTTGTCTGGAACAGCATGCCATACTTGTGTCGACTTCTGTACGCATGTGTTTGGCTTGCTCTCCCAGTTTAACGCTGGCTTTTTGTGTACTGGTTAATTTGTATATTGCATCCCAGCCAAAAAGTCAGCGTTAGACTCATGCTATGAAACCCTGTGCTAGAGCTTTAAGCATTGTCCTCTAGCACGGGATTTCTGCATCAGCCTGAAAGTTAGGAGCATAAACCCTTTGAATATCGGGCCCATAGATTATATGTTCAACTAAGATGTGGGAAAACTTAGGTAGAGCATGAGCCATCCAAGCCAAATATATAACTTACACATATAGGCAAGCCCCTATAGCCAGATATTATACGTATTTGTTTACTTACACATATAATTTATACTTCTATGTTCAGCAGCACTAACTATAGCTAGACTGCCATTGAATATAGGAATAATTTCAAAACAATTGTATTAGACATTTGAAATGATTCCCCAGATGTTTTATGGAATGTTCACCTCTGTAATTCTTACCTATTTGGCATTAATGCTCGAGGGGCCATTGGTGCCTGGCCATCAGATGGATATGTTGAATCCAAGAATGAACTCAGCAGAAAGGTTTCCTGTAGGTATCCAATGCATGAACCGCAGTCCTAAAGTTAGAGTCTGACAGTAACACAGTTAGAGTCTGCTGCCGTGTAACACAGAAAAATCACACTAGGTCGAAAGCTGTTAATGAACAGTGACTCCTCAGGGGTGCACTTTCTGCTGTGTGGCTGTCTTGAATAGACTCTTTCCGGTGGTTTCTAGATCTGCCCAAGGCTTCCCAGGCCCAATCAGCACAATCTCTGTTTTTCCACCATGCAATCAAAGACTGCATCGCTGAGAAATCTCAGGCGGCGTGTCTCAAGGAAAGTTAGGGCCCATATCATCCGATGAGACCACTACATGAATTAATAACATTTTTGTTCGACAGATGCAACTTATCTACTGACTGTTTCTCACAGGCTGAAGAAACAACAGAGAAAATCTTGTGCAGGATATCTGGGCCCTTTTCATTCTCTCTTTTGGTTTCTGCTGCAGTGGGGGGAATGCTGTTTAAAAGGGTGATTCACCACAGTGCCTCATCCCCTCTGTTTGTAGATGACCGATCTGATATAGAGCGAGCCACAGGTACAGACATGTCATTCTCCATCCAGGATATACTAGAGAACAGCATCTTCTACGTTCAAAGCATCCACGAAGGCATTGAGCCCACTAATGACGCTTTCAGCTTTTATGTGACCGATGGATCTAGCAAGTCTGAGATGCGCAGCATCAGCATCAACATTAAGGTACTACTGTATTAAAGCAACAATAATTATAAAATGTCATCAGGGTGCGTGGCCCAGTGCAACAGTACTGAAATAGCAAGGAGGTGCAAGGAAGAGGGATTTAGCTTTATGAGAACTGGGCCACATTCTGGACAAGGGGGGGCCTAGTCTGAAAAGATGCGCTCAACCTTAAGCGGGTTGAAACCAGGCTGCTGGCACTAAAAATTTAAAAAGGAGATAGAGCAGCACTTAAACTGTAACGAAGGGGGAAAGCCAACAATCACCCAGCATTGCATTGTTTGGAGTGAGGTAATCTTTGAAGGATACTCTCAAAACAGGGAAGTTAGAGCATTCTGATAGAGAGGTTGCAATAAAGGTTTAAAGTAGCAAAGGGGTCTTTAAATAAAGTGCAGAAAGAGTTGAAACATTGCAGATTATCCCTGTCCACTGCTAAGAAGGTTGTAAATTCAAACAAAAGACATGCTTTGAAATGTCTCTATACAAATACTAGAAGCCTAAAAAATAAGATGAGAGAATTAGAATATATAGCACTGAATGAAGAGACAGATATAATTGGCATTTCAGAGACCAAGTGGAAGGAGGATAACCAAAGAGACTGCGATACCAGGATATAAATTATATCACAATGATAGGATGAAGCAAATTAGTGGAGGGGTAGCACTGTATGTTAGAGAGAGCACTGAATCAAGCAGAATAAACGTTCTGCAGGAAACAGAATGCACCATGGAATCTTCATGGATAGAAATCCCATGCAAAAAGGTAGTTAGATAAAAGAAGAAACAAAAAAAGGAAAATAAGATGATACGTTTTTATTGGACAATACATTCTCAGAGTAGCTTTTGAATATTAAAACTTTCTTCAGGTCAGGACAATATGAGCAAGATGACAATACCATAATATATAGGTGAATGACAACAGCATTCCATTGACAGTCTCAGGGAGAGAGAGTGGGGGTTGGGAAAGTGGCAGTGATGGATAGGTGATCCAGGCTGTAAATATTTATTGTTTATAATGTGATAGCCCATATATTTATTAAGTCCTGTCTAGTTCAACTGAAAATATCTTAAGTTCAAAAGTTTTACGTTCTTGGATTGATTTAAGCATTCTCACCATACAATCATTGATGCTGTGTTCTGGTCCTGCAAAGTGCTGTCTATCCACGAGGTGACAGAAGTTACGCCTTGGTCTGCTCTGTCACCTTCGTGGTTGGACAGTACTTTGCAGGACCAGATCACAGCACTAGGACTTTATTTTTTCATTTTTGTTTTTCCCTTTTTCTAGCTACAATTGAAGTGGACCAACATAGCAATCACACTACTTTATCCATGTGAAAAGGGCAAGAGAATAAGCAGTGGGGGTTTACTACTGTCTGCCTGGCCAGAATGAACGGAGAGATGATGAAATGTTAACAGAAATTAGAGAAGCTAATTAATTTGACAATATAATAATAATAATAGGTGATTTCAGTTACCTCAGTATTGAATGGATAAATGTCATAGAGCATTCTAGGGAAGTAGCAGCTGATTCAGAAGCCAACAAGACCTAGGCCTTAGTGAAACATAGAATTTGGGGTGAGAGATAACAATGTTGGGGCCACTTGGCAATAGTGATCATACCATGATAAAATTTGTCAATAACTGGAGGGGAGGACACTGAGGAAATCTACTCTATTAGCATTTAACTTTCAAAAGGGAGAATTTGATAAGATGAGGAAAATGGTAAAAAGAAAAGTAGCTGCTGCAAAAATTAAGAGTTTACATCACAAATTCCATCTTGGAAGCCCAGCCCAGACGTATTCCACATATTGAAAAAGGTGGAAGGAAAGCCAAAGGATAGCCAGCATGGTTAAAAGGTGATGTGAAAAAGGCTATTATACCCAAAGGAATATCTTTCAAAAAATTGAAAAAATGATCCAAATGAAGAAAATAAAAAACGGCATACATACTAACAGGTTCAGCACAATGCATTGATAAGTAAGGCAAAGAGAATTTGAAAAGAAGCTTGCTGTAGAGGCAAAATCTTATAATAGAAACTTTTTTTCTGGTACATTGAAAGCAAGAAGCCTATAAGGGAGTCAGTTGGACCATTAAATGATAGAGGGGTAAAAGAGGCACTGAGGGAGGAAAAGGCCATAGCAGAGGGACTAAATGAGTTTTTTGTTTACGTCTCTACTGAAGAAGATATAATGGAGCTATCAGTGCCAGAAATGGTATTTAATGGTGATGATCTGAAAGATCTGAAACAAATTTCAGTGAACCTGAAAGATGTAATGAGGCAAACTGACAAACTAAAGAATAGCAAATGACCTATACTGGATGGTATGCACCCCAAAATACTGAAAGAACTCAAACATGAAATTACAAATCTGCTATTAGTAATTTGTAGCATATTAAAATTGTCTACGGTACCTGAAGATTAAAGAGTGACCAATATAACACCAATTTTTTTTTAAAAGGGTTCCAGCGGTGATCCAGAAAATACTTTCTGGTAGCTTGATGTCAGTATCTGGCAAAATGATAGAAAATATTATAAAGAACAAAATTACTGGACACTCAAGTAGTTATGGTTTAATAGAACAAATCCAGCATGGATTTAGCAAGGATGATCTTGCCTCACCAATTTGCTATATTTGTTGAAGGCATGAATAAATACATGAATAAAGGTGAACCAGCTGATATAGTATATCTGGATTTTCAGAAAATGTTTAACAAAGCCTCTCATAAGAGGCTCCTGTGGAAATTAAAAAGTCATGGAATAGGAAGCAATATCTTATTGTGGGTTAGGAGCTGGTTAAAAGAAGGAATACAGAGTTGGGCTAAGTAGTACATTTTCTCAGTGGAGAATGGTAAATCATGGAGTGCCTCAGGGATGGTGGTACCATTGTGTGTGGTGGAGAGGTAATTTTTGGGAATAGAAGCAGTTTCTAGGGTGGTGGGGCAATTGAAGGAGTGTTTTTTTGGGATGGGGCAGTTGCAGGTGAGTAGATTTGGGGATTGGGCAATTTTGCTGGGTGGTGGGGAAGTTGGGAGGTAAATTTTCAAAGTGGAGCAAATAGTGCGATGGTGTGGCAGTTGGGAAATAGGTTTTGTGGGTGGGACAGTTAGTGGCATGGCAGAGCAGTTGGGGGGGCAGTGTGGTTGTGGGTAGGCTTTGGAAGTGGGAGCATTTGTGGGTTTGGAGAGTAGAGAACAGGGGGAGAGAGTTTGAAAGGAGCAATTCTCTAACTGCTGTGTTTCACTACATGTAAGCTGCTAGGCTACAGAAGCTGCAACTCCTCCCCAATAGAAATGCATTGGTCATTGTCCATTTTTTGGGGGGGAGCTTATTTCTTGCTACTTCTGGTACAATTGGGCCCATTATTAAACTTGATCTGTCTTTTTAGTGGTTATTCATAAGAATTGCCATACTGGATCAGACCAATGGTCGATCCATCCCACTGTCCTGTTTCCATGAGTAGCAAGTTCAGGTCACAAATATATTTGTTCATAAACATTTATATACCACCTTCCTGTTCCAAAAGGTCAACCAAATGCTTTACAAGCAATACATAAAATACAAGCAATACATAAGTACAACAAAAAACATACAGTACAATAAAATATAAATATACAAAACAAATCATAAGAAGTGATGTCATTGGGCATGGTAGTTGTGTGATTCCGGTGCTCCCGGTTGAAGCGATCTAAATCCCTGTCTTGGTCTGGAAATTGGTTTCTCTTGATCACACGACTGTGCAACTCTCCCTCCTGAAATGGCATGCGACCTCAGTGGCAGCGAAAAAAGCTGCAGTTGATCTCAAAATATATGCTTTTAAGAGCAGAGGATCCACGGGGCGTGGCGCAGCTAAGATGGCCATGAGCAAGAACACTGAGTAGGACGTGGCACAAGGACCACCGTTGAGTCCTAGCGGGGAATAGTGTTTCTAAGTTATTGCTGCTTTGCGAAGATATACATCAATGGTTTGCTGATCTTAAGAGCAGTTTGGCGTCCTTTAAGGAGGAGGCTCAGTCCTGGATCACATAGTAACAGTTTATCACAGCAGATAAAGATCAGTATGGTCCATCTAGTCTGCCCAGTAAGGTGGCTAGAGTGGTTGTAACTGCAGCTCCGTGCAGGTCACCCTTCTATATTTAAAGATATTTAAGTTTGCTTTGATTTTATCCTCTTGCTATAAAGTGATCTACGGTGTCTGTCCCATGCCATTTTGAATTCCGTCACTGTATTTACCCCCACCACCTCAGCTGCAGGCTGATTTAAGTGACCTTGGTCAGAGAGTGGATAAATCTGAGGAGGGCTGGAGGAGCTTGAGGGGTGCTGACTGTCCTTCGTCCTAAGGAAACAGTGCTATCAAGAATGCAAGATGAGCTTCAAATGAAACTGGACGATTTAGAAAACTGCTCAAGGCAATGCAATCTTAGCATTCGGGGATTGCTGGAGTCCGAGGAGCCTATTGAAAGATTTGGTGGAAAAAAATATGCAGGGCAATGGTGACTGTGGCCCAGTTGAATTCACAAAGACTGTGCTTCAAAATTGAGAGGGCACATCGCACCTGGGGCCCCAATAAAGGGGGGGGGGGAGAGCACCCAGAAATGTATTAGCCTGCTTTCATGAATACAATATACAAGTCAAGCTGCTAGGAAAGTGAGTAATCGGAATTGGGACAATGGACATGTTGAGCTGTATGCTGATTTTTCATACCTAACTATGAAGAAAAGGAGGGAATTTCGCAGAATCACTAAGATACTTTGTGAGGAAAACGTCCAGTATAAGTGGAGCTTTCTGGTGGGACTGCAGTTTATGCTGGAAAGGAAATTGATTCGTGCTTCGACACTGGAGGAGGTAGAAGGATAAGACACCTCCAGTGAAGAATGCAGGGCCTGAGTACATCCATGGATTGAGACTGATTCACTTTGTGCTTGATAGTGTTGGGATAGTAAATACGTGGCTGCTTGATGGATGGAATGAGTGAAAGATGAAATGATTGTGAGATGGGGAGTCTTGGGGGGTTTCTATTGTGTAAGGGGAGTGTATGAGCGAGTGATGTGGATGGGGATATGGAACAGGTGTGCATTGTAGGTTGCGCTCCACTGGCACGACTGAGTTGTGCCTTGAACATTGAGCCATGGGAGGAATGGCAGGTGGAGGTAGGGAGCAGGGAGATGGGAGAGGGGAAGAGGGGTTCGGAAGGAATAGCTCCAAAGGCTGGCTTCATTACCGTTCTGAGGGGAAATGCGGTGTATAGAGTTTTTGAAGGTGGGCACACTAAATGTTTCTGGGCTAAACTCTTCTTTCGAGAGACAACTTGCATTTAAAGAGTTGGTCCGGTTGTCTTCCAGCAGGAAACTCACCTAGAGGTAAGGATGAATTTAGCGTGAGGATATACAAACATGTTTGGTTTGCCTTTAATGAAATGCATAAAAAGACGGGGAGTTGTGGCTATCTTAATTTCCGATGATATTCCGTGCCAAACCTTGGATGTTTTGACAATCACCCAAGGTTGGTATCTTTTTGTTG
Organism: Ichthyophis bannanicus; assembly: GCA_033557465.1. NCBI lineage: Eukaryota > Metazoa > Chordata > Amphibia > Gymnophiona > Ichthyophiidae > Ichthyophis > Ichthyophis bannanicus. Next base: position 1,086,223,030 of record CM066032.1, on the reverse strand, counting down.
ATCTCCAACTGGGGAACAACAAATATACTCTAGGGAGCGTATATGTGCCAAATGTGGGGCTAGGAGATTTTTGTGAAATGCTGGGGGGGGCTGTTGAGTGGGTTTGTGGAGGAGCAACTCATACCTGATGGTGTTTTTAATTTAGCAGTGAATCCAAATGTGGATACTTCGAAGGGAGGATGCGGAGGAGGTACTAGGAATCTGCTTAAGTTTAAGGCGTTTGTCCAATCCTTGGATTTATTGGATGTATGGAGGGAAAAGTACCCCAAAAGCACATGTTATACCTTTTATTCCAGGTGCATGATTTGTATTCTAGAAACGACTACCGGAGGGTGGAGAGGAGCATGATGTCTAATTGGAGTGGAGGAGTAGCCTAATGGTTGGGGCAAGGTACTTCAGGCCGGAAGGTCGGGGGTTCAAATCCCACTAGAGGACAGCAACCTTGGGCTGGAAGGACTGGGGTTTCTAGTCCCACAGGTGCTCCTTGTGGTCTTGGGCAAGCCACTTAACCCTCCATAGCCCATGTTCCCTGTAAAATAGTTATCTCCAAGTTATAATACCCTGTTCAATGTAATTTCAGTTTGTTCAATGTAAACCGCACTGATGCAGAATAGCGCGGTATATAAGAGAATGTAAATAAATAAAATAAATAAATAATGCAGAGAGCGCTTGATAGAGAGTGTCATGTGGTCTGGTCATGCTCTTATTTGGGGCAAATTAAAATTAGAGGGGATATGCAAACAAGGACGGCCTTCAAAATTAAATGATTCCCTCTTAGATAAGGGAAAGGATTGTGAGAAGTTAGTTAATATAATCCAGGAATACCTAGCTATTAATGATGAAAGGGGGAGGAGTCCAGCAGTTATATGGGACTGTATAAAGCAGAGCTAAGAGGACATCTTATATCCTTGGGAGCCTACAAAAAGCAGGGGAAGGACCAGGAAATAGAGCAGCTGAGGGGGAGCTGGCACACCTGAAGGAGCAACATCAGTAGGTTATGCGGGGAGCGGAAGAGAAAAAAGACATGATCAAGCTGCAAGACACTATTCAGTTTATCAAATTAAGGATATCAGATTTTCTTTGGATAGGCTGAATCAGGCCCACTTCAAATTTGGCAATAAAGCTAATTGGTTACTAGCTAGGTGTTTGAAAAAAGGCAAACTAAAAAGATGATTTCCAGGATAAAGGACAAAAAGGACTGGGATTTGGTTGGGCTGAGGACATACAGCAGAGATTTGTGAAATGTTTTTAAGATTTATACACCTCTGAGTATCTGACGAGTGAGGATGCAATTGATCGATATTTGGAGGGTTGTGTGCTTCCATGTGTGAATGATTCTGAAAGGGAGTCATTGGGCTGGCCTATTAATACAGTTGAGGTCCTACCGGTTATTAAGTCTCTGACAGGAATGAAGGCTCCTGATTAGGATGGATTTACTAATAAGTGGAAATTTAGTAAGGGCATATAATAGCTCTTTCTCCATGGACAAGAGGGAAATAAGTCCTCATGTATGGATGATGTCACTGATGGCGTTCATGTGGAACACACCCCAGCTTCCATTGGAAGCTTTTGGGAGTTACCCAGCGCATGCAGGCCTGCATGCCGCGGCGCCATCTTCTCCAGTCTCTTTTTTTCCGTGGAGCCCATAGGACATGTCCTGTACCAGCAGAAAAAACGTTTTCTCTTTTACTCCCTGTGGTTATCTTTTTCTTAGTAATTTTTACCATCTGTCATTGGATAGTCTGCTTCCAGCCAAAATTTTTTTCTTTTCTTTTGGTGCATTTCCCTTCCGGGCCTTTTTCCCACCATTGCAGTCAAAGCCTTCAACCTCACCGGTACAGTCTTTCTGGACACATCTTTAAAAAGTGCACAACATAAGAGCATAGGAACATAAGATATGCCATACTGGGTCAGACCAAGGTCCATCAAGCCCAGTATCCTGTTTCCAGCAGTGGCCAATCTAGGTCATACTTACCTAGCAGTTTCCCCAAAAGACACAGGTTCCGCAATGCTTGTACTGGGTCAAGCATTGATATCCTGGGTCCCTTCTTAATAATGGTTTATGGATCTTTCCTCCAGGAACTTGTCCAAACCTTTTTTAAACCCAGCTCCACTAACAGCCTTTACTGCATCCTCTGGTAACAAATTCCAGAGTTTGATTACACATTGAGTGAAAAAATATTTTCTTTTATTAGTCTTAAATAGTTTACCCTGTAGCTTCATTGCATGTCCCCTAGTCTTTCTATATTCTGATAACGTAAACAATCGATCTACGTTTACCCGTTCCACTCTGTTCATTAATTTATAGACTTCTATCATATCTCCCCTCAGCCGTCTCTTTTCCAGGTTAAAGAACCCTAACCTTTTTAGCCTTTCTTCATAGGAGTATCCTTCCATCTCCTTTACCATTTTGGTGGCTCTTCTCTGAACCTTTTCTAATAACGCTATATCCTTTATAAGATACGGCGACCAGAATTGCATACAATATTCAAGGTGCGGTCTCACCATGGAACGATATAGAGGCATTATAATATCTTTTGTTTTATTTTCCATTCCTTTCTTTATGATACCTAGCATTCTATTTGCTCTCTTGGCCGCCGCTGCACACTGGGATGAGGGTTTTAACATGTTATCCACAATGACGCCTAAATCTTTTTCCAGGGTGGTGGTTCCTAATGTGGAACATTGCATTGTGTAACCATAGTTTGGATTGTTCTTCCCTAGGTGCATAATTTTGCACTTGTCCACATTAAATTTCATCTGCCATTTTGATGCCCAGTCTTCTAATTTATCAAGATCCTCTTGCAATTTTCCACAATCCTCTTGGGTTTTAACAACTTTAAATAGTTTTGTGTCATCTGCAAATTTGATAACCTCACTCATTATTCCACTTTCCAGGCCATTTATGTCAAAAAGCAGCGGACCCAGCACACATCCCTGGGGTACACCACTATTCACCTTTCTCCATTGGGAAAATTGGCCATTTAGCCCAACCCTCTGCTTTCTTTTAACCAGTTCTTGATCCACAGTAGTACACTGCCTCCTATCCAATGACTCTTTAGTTTTGCCAAAAGTCTCTGATGAGGGACCTTGTCAAAGGCTTTCTGAAAGTCCAGATACACTATATCAACCGACTCACCTTTGTCCACCTGTTCATTCACACTTTCAAAAAAAATAACAGATTAGTAAGACAAGATCTTCCTTGTCTAAAGCCATGTTGGCTGTCTCCCATTAGGCCATGACTATATACATGCTGAGTAATTTTATTCTTTATGATGGTTTCTACCATTTTTCCCGGTACTGACGTGTGGCTCACCGGTCTGTAGTTTCCCGGATCACCCCTGGAACCCTTTTTAAAAATTGGTGTTACATTGGCGATCCTCCAATCTTCAGGTATTAGAGATGATTTTAATGATAGTTCACAGATTACTAATAGCAGGTCTGCAATCTCATATTTCAGTTCTTTCAACACCCTTGGATGTATACCATCCGGCCCAGGTGATTTGCTACTCTTCAGTTTATCTAATAGTTGTAATACATCATCTCGATGTATCGATATTTCCTTCAATTCTTCCACACCTTTAAATACCACTTCAGTCATGGGTAACATCCCTACATCTTCCTCAGTAAAGACTGAAGCAAAGAATTCATTCAGTATCTCCGCTATCGCCTTATCGCCTCTTAGTGCCCCTTTAACTCCTCTATCATCTAATGGACCAACTAACTCTCTCACAGGTTTTTTGCTACAAATGTACTTGAAAAAAATCTTTATTTCGCGTTTTTGTTTCCGCAGCAAGCTTCTTCTCAAATTCTCCCTTTGCCTGTTTTATCAATGCCTTGCATTTAACTTGCCAGTGCTTGTGCTGTTTCCAGGTTTCATCGTTTGGCTCTTTTTTCCTTTCCTGAAAGATGGTTTTTTGGCAACAACAGCCTCTCTGACCTCACCTTTAAACCATGCTGGCAGTTTTTTGAACTTCCTTCCATTTTTCTTAAAGCGTGGAATACAGCTGGTCTGGGCTGCCAAGATAGTATTTTTCAAAAACTCCCAAGCTTGATGTAAGTCTTTAACCTTTGCAACTGCTCCTTTTAGTTTTTTCTTAACTATTTTCCTCATTTTATCATAGTCTCCTTTTCGAAAGTTAAAAGGTAGTACTGTGGATTTCCGTACTATCCCTCCTCCACTAATTAAATCAAAGGCGATCATGCTATGATCACTATTGCCAAGTGGCCCCAACACCCTTATCTCTTGCACCAGATTTGGTGTTCCACTAAGGACTAGGTCTAATATGGCTTCCCCTCTGGTCGGTTCATGAACCAGCTGCTCCAAGAAGCAGTCATTTATGTCATCTCCCTAGCATGTCCTGCCGTGACACTGACCCAGTCGATACCGGGGTAATTGAAATCACCCATTATTATTACTGCGCTGTAATTTTTGTTAGCTTCCTTGATTTCTTTGAGCATTTCATCATCCATTTGTTCATTCTCGCCATGCGGTCGATAGTACACCCCCACTGACATCGCCTTCCCCTTTTTACATGGAATTTCAATCCATAGAGATTCTACAGCAAATTTTGTTTCCTGCAAAACTTTAATCCTGACTCAATGCCCTCTCTAACATAGAGCGCAACCCCTCCACCAATTTGATCAGCTCTATCATTACGATATAGTTTGTACCCAGGTATCACAGTGTCCCACTGGTTGTCCTCCTTCCACCATGTCTCTGATATTCCAATCATATCTAACCTCTCATTTAGTGCTATATATTCTAACTCTCCTATCTTATTTTTTAGACTTCTAGCATTTGCATACAAGCATTTTAGAGACTGTATTTTATTCATATTAATTTGGCTATTGGTAGACATGGGTAATTTGGGATCTTTAAGCTCTGTCTGCTCCATACTTGAGGGTATTTGGGCTACTTTACTCTTTTTTGGAACCTCTCTGCTTTTGGTAGTATCCTTCAGTAACACCATTTCGGTCACAGACAGGCACAACTGGTGCCTACAGTGCCTGGAGGCCTGATCACCAACCTGATTCCTGCAGCTTTTGCCTGCAGATAGTGAGGAGGGACTGAATGGCCAGGAAAAGCAGGAGTCTCTCTTCAGAACATCGGATTCAGCATCCTCTGCTCCAGTATCGGCGATGCTGTCACTGAGTTCCACTGAGGCGTCAACTGGGTGGGATACCCGGGGGCATTTTGAACTGAGGGGCAAGCTGCTGAGCAGAGACCCTCCGTTGATGCCCAATTGGAATTGAGGAAGGACCTGACATCGATCCCATCAGCGTTGAAAGGGGTGCCCGAGCACCGGGTCAAACTCAAGGTGCTTCGGTACTGCAGCCCTTCACGGTGTGACGTGGACTGTGAGGGCCGGGAGCGGGAGGAATTGACCCCCATAGCCCTGGAGGGCAGTCAGACATCTCCTGATGACATTGTAATTGTGGAGTCCCCGCAGAGGTATCTGCACTGGTGGCCAAAGTTGCAGTTCTGGCCCCGGTTCCCTCCGAGACCATGGTACTGGTGGAATGCCTGAGGACCCTCAAGGTTCACATGGCAGCAGTCTTAGCCCTGCAGCATGCAGGCTTGGTGATGGCTTCAGCAGCATCAACACATTCCATCCAGCCTTCCTAGGGACCCATGCACTGTTGGCAGAGATGGACGCATCAGATGAGAGATCAGAACGTCGGTTCACACGGCTATCTCCTTATCGAGCATATCTGGTTCTGATGTTCCGAGACACCCCTGTTCTTGCTCAAGGTGGCATGGGTCCCACCGCCGCCCTCCCTTTCCGCATGACTGGAGTAGGAGGCGCGAGGAAACTCGCTGCTATTTCGATTTCTTCTTGGAGTCTGAGGACTGGAAAACTGAAGAGGGCTCAGCCATCTCAGACAGGAGATCTCCTGACCTTTTTTCTGATCCATCTCCTCCATATGAATAGTGTAAATCGCCCACAGAGAACATGTCCTTCCAAGGCCATACCCTTCTCCCTTGAGGCAGAGGACAAGCCGAGGGTGGAGGAGCTTGAGCTCCTGCAGTATCCATCAGCACCCAAGAAGGTAGTGACAGTGATGGTGCACCATGTCCTGCAGAGTCTGCTGCTGCAGTTGTGGGAAAATCCTTTCACAGTTCCTGCCTTCAGCCTGCGACTGGACTTGAAGTACCGGGTCCAGAAGGCATTGGGCTTTGAGAAGCCCCACCTACCGCACAACTCCATCGTGGTGGAGTTGGCCTTGAAGTGCGTAAAGAGCACCAAGACTAACTCCTTGGTGCTCCCGAGGTGGGAGGCCAGGACCCTTGACTCCTTTAGAAAGAGGTGTTACCAGAGCTCCATGTTGATGGCTTGGATTCTTTCCTACCAGGTGTATATGGGTATGTTCCTGAAGGACATCAGTGTTGGACCTGGCAGAATTTGCCACCTATGTCCCTCCTGACTGCTTCTATTCCTTCCGTGCCTTAATAGGCCATGGCAAGGATTGCTTGAAGTATGCCGTGCAAGCCACATATGATGCCTGCAGGGTGGCAGCGGTGGGCATCGGTGCCCGGCGGTTGGCCTGGCTCCAGTATCCCAACTTGGACCATTGGGTTTAGGATAAGCTGACCATTGCTCCCTGTAACAGGGACAATCTTTTTGGGAAGTCTGTTGAGGAGAAAGTGAGTGAGCTTGAGAAGGAGCACATGATGTTCTCCAGGTTCTTGAGGAAAACTGCAGACCCTTCGCGTAAAAGGTACCATGGTAAGACGGCCGCCTACCAATGCCAGTACTATCCATTGCCCCAGAGTCTCCAATCAAAGGCACAGACCCCCCGGTCCGCAGAGGTGGGAGAAGCCTCAGAAGGCCCAGTCAACCCCCTATCACCGTGGACGCCTGGGTACTGCAGCTAATCAGCAGGGCTACCAGCTGAATTTCTCTGAGTTGCCGTCTCTCTTCATCCAAAGAGAGTACGCCATGGACCCACTGCACCGAAGCCTGTTGCAGGAGGAGTTTGCCTGTCTGTTAACTGACCTCACCATTGAACCAGTTCTGCCAGCTCAGGTTGGAAAGGATTTTACTCCAGGTACTTCCTGGTCCTTAAAAAGACAGGAGGATTCCCACCCATTCTAAACCTCTGGAACCTCAACCGGTTTCTCATATGCGAGCAGTTCAAGATGGTCTTGCTGGAGATGCTGCTCCCTTACCTTTTAAAGAATACTGACTATACTCTTTGGATCTCAAGGACGCATACACACACATCCCAATCTACCCAAGTCAGAGAAAATACCTCAGATTTGTGCTGGGAGACCAGCACTACCAGAACCGGGTGCTCCCCTTTGGGCTCGCTTCAGCACCTTGGGTCTTCACCAAATGCCTCGCGGTAGTAGCTGCCTACCTTCAAACCATGGGAGGCTTCATCTTCCCTTATCTGGATGATTGGCTCATCAAAGGTTCTGCTCCAGACGCTGTCCAGTGGTATGCTTTCCTCACCATTCAGGTCCTCGAGCTGCTGGGGTTCGTCATCAGCTACCCAAAGTTCCACCTCCAGCCTACAAAGCAGCTTGAGTTTATCAGAGCCCTCCTTGATACCACTCAAGCCCGGGCATTTCTACCGCTGGACTGCATGCAGCAGCTGACCGACTTGGTCAGTGACATGCGGTGCCAGCGCCACACCACAGCCTGGGAGATGATAAAGGTGCTTGGTCATATGGCCTCCACCATAATCCCCTTGACCTGACTCTCTATGCGACAAGTGCAATAGACCCTCTGCACGCAATGGAAGCAGGCCATGGGCCACCTCCGGACAAGGTGGTGATTACCATTCCCCTGGTGCAGTCCCTTGGCTGGTGGCTGGAACTGCTAAACATGCTTTTGGGCCTCCCATTCAATGCAGAGCCTCCCGCAGGATGCTGACAACTGACGCATCCAAGGTCGGGTGGGGAGCTCATTTGGACAGCCTACGGATGCAGGGCCTTTGGTCAGAACAGAAGAGCCTGTCCCAGATCAACTTCCTCGAGTAGAGAGTCATAGCAAATGCTCTTTGTGGCTTCAAGACACACCAGGCAAATCAGGAGGTCCTGATCCAGATGGATAACCAAGCAGCAATGTTCTGTGTGAATAAATAGGGCTGCACAAGCTCATAGCTTCTCTGTTGGGAAGCAGTCTGGCTGTGGCGGGGGAGATTATCCAAAGGGTTGGGCTCCACCTTAACCAGGGTGGATCCAGGCTGCTAGCACTAACCTTTAAAAAGATAAAAAGTGCATGCTAGCACTAACCTTTAAAAAGATAAAAAGTGCACTGAGAGAGGAGAAGGCCATAGTGGAGAGACTGAATGAATTTTTTGCTTCAGTCTTTACTGAAGAAGATGTATAATACTTACCCATGCCAGAAATGATATTTAAAAGTGATGTATCAGAGGGATTGAAATAAATCTCAATAAATTGTGAAGATGTAATACAGCTAACCGATCTAAAGAAGAGCAAATCACCTTGACTGGATGGCATACATCTCAGGGTGCTGAAAGAACTGAAATATGAGACTGTAGAACTACTATTAGAAATCTGTGATCTATCACCAAAATCATCTGTAGTATCCGAAGATTGGAGACTATGATAAAATGAGGAAAATAGTTAAGAAAAAATTAAAAGGAGCAGTTGCAAAGGTTAAAGACTTACATCAAGCTTGGATGTTGTTTAAAAATACTATCTTGGAAGCCCAGACCAGCTGTATTCCAAGCTTTAAGAAAAGTGGAAGGGTCCAAAAAACTGCCTGCATGGTTTAAAGGTGAGGTCAGAGAGGCTGTTGTTGCCAAAAAAGCATCTTTCAGGAAATGGAAAAAAGAGCCAAATGACAAAAAAGGGAAACAGCACAAGCACCTACAAGTTAAATGCAAGACATTGATAAGGCAGGCAAAGAGAGAATTTGAGAAGAAACTTGCTGTGGAAGCAAAAATGCATAATGAAGACTTTTTCAAGTGCATTCATAGCAAAAAACCTGTGAGAGAGTCAGTTTGACCATTAGATGATAGGGGGTAAAAGGGGCAGTAAGAGGAGACAAGCCTATAGTGGAGGGACTGAATGAATTCTTTGCTTTGGTCTTTACTGAGGAAGATGTAGGGATGTTACCCATGACTGAAGTGGTATTTAAAGGTGATAACCTGGACCGCACGGTATACATCCAAGGGTGTGGAAAGAACTGAAATATGAGATTGCAGACCTACTATTAGTAATCTGTGAACTATCATTAAAATCATCTGTAATACCTGAAGATTGGAGGATCACCAATGTAACGCCAATTTTTAAAAAGGGTTCCAGGGGTGATCCGGGCAACTACAGACTGGTGAGCCTGACGTCAGTACTGGGAAAAATGGTAGAAACCATCATAAAGAACAAAATTACTCAACATGTGTAGATATAGTGTATCTGGATTTTCAGAAAGCCTTTGACAAGGTCCCTCATCAGAGACTTTTGACAAAACTAAAAAGTCATGGGATAGGAGGCAGTGTACTATTGTGGATCAGGAACTGGTTAAAAGATAGAAAGCAGAGGGTAGGGCTAAATGGCCAATTTTCCCAATGCTTTTTGACACATTCATAAATGACCTGGAAAAGGGAATAACGAGTGAGGTTATCAAATTTGCAGATGACACAAAACTATTTAAAGCTGTTAAAACCCAAGAGGATTGTGGAAAATTGCAAGAGGATCTTCATAAATTGGAAGACTGGGCATCCAAATGGCAGATGGCAGATGAAATTTAATGTGGACAAGTGCAAAGTGATGCACCTAGGAAAGTACAACCCAAACTATGGTTACACGATGCAAGGTTTCACATTGGGAACCACCACCCAGGAAAAAGATTTAAGCGTCATCGTGGATAACATGTTAAAACCCTCTGACCAGTGTGCAGCGGCAGCCAAGAGAGCAAATAGAATGCTAGTTATCATAAGGAAAGGAATCAAAAATAAAACAAAGGATATTATAATGCCTGTATATCATTCCATGGTGCGACCACACCTTGAATATTGTGTGCAATTCTGGTTGCCTTATCTTAAAAAGCATATAGCTTTATTAGAAAACCCCCAGCTCTGTAAAAGTCACTCTTCCCACCTGATGTGATTCCTACCTATAAATAGTTCCCCCAGTGTTATCCAAGTTTTAGCACCTATTTCATTGTAAATACAGTACAGGTTAGCCTGCACTGTATAAGCTAAGGTTGTATGTAAACCGCACTGATGTTAAATAGTGCGGTATAAAAGAGACATTAAATAAATAAAATAAATAAATAGAAAAGGTACAGAGAAGAGCCACCAAAATGGTAAAGGTCCAGTGCTATGACATCTGCCAGGAAGCTCCTTTTTAACTGTGGCTAAACCCTGCTTCTGTGTGACATAGAAAAAAACACATTTGGTCAGAAGCAACTAACAAATCATAGATGCTACACTGGACTAACTGAACATGCTTGTCACTGGTTTCATCAGTGTCTTCAACTATTAAAAAGCCAACATTGCAGGGCTTAGAGAAGGTGACCGAGGCCTAAGACTCCAGCTAATCTAATGTGATGTATCAAAAACCTGACTGCATATACAGTATGCTGTGTTGTCTGTCTTGACTTGATTGTAAACTCTTATGAGCAGGGACTGTCTCTTACATGTCTCTGTACAGTGCTGCGTACACCTTTTGGTGCTATACAAATGATATGTAGTAATAGTAGTAGTTATGGTTTGCCTTGCAAAAAAAAAAAAAAAAGCAAAGACTTCATCCCGACTAATTCAGGCACAACAAAATCAGTCCAGATGTCTTTTTAGCATTTTCTCCAAATTGCCAGTTTTCTAGCCTCCTTGGGAGGACCCCAGGAAGGGTCGCATTCACCCGACACTTCTGTAACTTCTTTTCTCAATAAGACTGTGGATATTTGGAAGGAATTTTTCCCACCCTCATCACCTATAAGCTAGGCAGTATGGCAATTCTGCCTTCTGACTCCAGTCACTTGAGCTTGGAAGCAGAATTGATTTCAGAGTCCTTCGTAGATATTTCAGTCAATATTAAAAAGCATTTAGACATTTGGCACCATGCTGTAAACGTTTAAGTGCTTCTTTTTAAATACTCAGCAGCATGACATGTAGAGCAGAATACTGATATTCAGCTGTATGTACAGTGCTACGCATAGAGTGAGGAGGGTGGGTTGGAGGCACTCCGGGCAGGGCAGCCGTCGGCGTAAACTATGCCCTTAGGCACTGGCTTTTGTCTCCTATATGTTCAGTATAGTTTAAGCAGTTAGCTCAGACACAGAAAAAAACAGGTATAATATGGACTGTCTGAGCCAAACGTATAAACAGTGCATATAGGGGCCTATATTTGTTGCCCAGGAGCAAAGTTCACACACAGATGTGCAGATACTGGATGCCTAAGAACGCAAAGTATATTCTGCACCTATATTCAGCAGCGCTCAGTATACAAGGAGTGCCACTGAATAGAAGCATAATTTGACACATTTAGATTAGACATTTCAAATAATTTGCCAGACATCCTGTTCAAACCCTGCTCGAAATTTACCTCATTGGGAGTAACTGATCGCTGAGCCTTTCTTAGGCCAGCATAATGGTTAGAACACCGGGCTAAGAACCGAACCAGGGAAGCCCAGCTGAAATCCTGTTGCTGCTCCTTGTGACCTTGAGCAAGTCACTTAACCCTCTATTGCCACAGGAACAAACTTAGATTGCAAGCTCTCTGGGGCCAGGAACATTTGTACCATACCTGAATATAACTTGCCTTGAACCCTGTGAAAGGCATAAGCTTAATCCAATTTCCTTTCCCTCCCATTTATTGAAACAAATCAGAGCCCACACCTTCATTACTGTCAGTTGCTCATAGAAGTCTGTTCTCTACTTTTAGCTGTGCTAATCTAATACGTCTATGAAGCACTCTACATCTTCCTGGGCCCGTTTCCTATACAGTTTGTAAAAAAAACCAAATTAGGCTTGCTTCCTTAATAACTGATCCTAATGAATGCCAATCTGGAAGAAGGCAAGGACCCATCCTGTGCTTTAAAGACTAGGCTAGGTCCTACCACGCTCACACATTTTCATCCAGTGTTAAAGTTACCGTTTGTTGCCAAGATTGCAGATAAAAATGATTTTTTGTTCATCTTCATGGTTTCCTGGAAAAACCCCATGTGCTGCAGCCCAAACAATTGGACTTCTGGTGTGTCTATATCACCAGGCGAAGGGTAGTCGCTGTGATTAATGAGATCCATATTAATGTAGACTGCGTTAGAGATGCACTAATAATCCTTCTAGATCAGAATGCTGCTTTTGATCTAGTGAACCGTGAGACAGCTGCATGATTGATAGATCTTGGCAGAGGCGCTACTGTATTAAATTGTTCCAAGTCCTACCCAGTCTATTTTTTCATGTAGTCTCCAATGCAAACCTTTTTATCTTTCATGCATTAATATGTGAGATGTCACAGGGATCCATCCTAGTCCCTCTATTCAGTCTTTTTCTTGTGCCATTAACTGCCATCATCCAGAGTTTTTGAATCGGTTGCTTTTTTACGTTGATGATATACTGTTGGTATCTTTTATGAGTCACTCGTAATCTCCTGACACAGTGGCTTAAATGCTTGCCGAAGTGCATTTGTTGGGTGGCTCTTCTGTCATAGATTAAAGCTTAGCCCTCAAAAATGTGAAGCCACCTGGACTACTAGACAGAAATCCGTCCAGTCTTCTCACCTTCCATTTTAGGCACAGCCATTGTACACTTGGGATTAAACTGATATTCATTTGACTCTCATATTTCCATAAACAACAGTTTCTTTGCACTATGGAAAATTCATTCACTTTGGCCAGTCTTTGGGGAAAAAGATCTTCATCTTCTTACTCATGCTGTGGATCTGAGTTGCCTGACTATCCTAATGCCCTGTTAATAGACTTGAAGACCTTGTCACTGAAGCAGCTGCAACTTTTCAGAACCCCACTGCGCCTGCTCAGCGGCTGTCATTAGTATGGTCATGTTACTCCATTACCACTTGAATATCATTGGCTTCCTATGCTGTTTAGACCAAAGTTGAAGGCATGTGCTCTCACTCATTGAGCATTTAGTTCTAGTCTTCCAAAGTACCTCTCCGATCTTCTTCTTCCTTATATTCTTGCACATGCTATTCTCAGTCGAATTTGTTCATTCCCTCCTCTACCAGGATAAGGTTGGAAATAATTCACCACTCTGCTTTTTGTTTTCAGGCTCCATTAGTATGGAACTCCATGCCCAATGATTTAGACCTCCACCAGACTCTGCTGGCTTTTGGCCCTTTTGTTGAACCCATTTTCTCAGGGTTCTGAGAGTGAGGGCTTATGTTGAAGTTTACTAGATCTGAGTTTTTGAGGTCTAGGCCCAGCAGCTATGAGCAGATGGAGAAGAAATATTTGAGACTTCTGTCTGTTTGTCCTCTTGTTATGTGTGTTTGGATTATGTTATGTATATCTGGTGGGGGGGGGGGAAAGGGGTCATACATAATGTTTATCACTTTGTTGTGTTTAGGAAGGATGATTAAGTAAATCAGTTTGAACCTTTGAACCTTCTGCTTTTTTTCTAGAGGAAGAATGACGAAGCTCCAGAGATCTCACTGCGCCCTGTCCTAGTGCTGGACAGCTCCGGAGCAGTAATTGAGAACAACTCTTTAGCTGTCAGCGACATGGACACACCAGATAATGAATTGGTTTTTGTAATAACTAAACAGCCTGACCATGGTATGCACATTCTTCTCTTAGACAGATATATATGTGTGGTGTGTGTGTGTGGATACATGGCTGTATATGTTACACAATGGAGAACACTTTTGCAAAGTTAATTGCCTAATTGTAAATGTTAGTGTACAGTTAAATACTGAGTGCATATGGAGGGTAATGTTATGACAGGCTGCCTTGGTAGGAAGTCCAAGTAGATGCTTTTTGGGGCCATTTTATAAAGGCAGCATAGACACCTGTGGGGCATGTTTAGTAAAGAGCGGTAGCAGGGCGTGCTAATACACTTTTTGCCACGCAGTAGTTAGGAGCACATAGTCAAAAGGCAACCGCGCTAACGCCACACTACCCAAACAGCACACAAATAGGCGGGGTTAAGGTGAAGAATGGGCGGAGAGTGGGCTGCGATGCGGTGTGTAGCTGGTTCGGCCACACTAGTTGCACATAAGTGCAGTGCAACTACCGTCTGCCTCTGACCGTCTGCACCCACCATGCTAGCGCATCTTGAACGTGCAGTTTGTATCTGAGTGTTAGGAAATATGAAGGGAAGAAACAGGGCAAACAGATAAGAAAAAAAAGGGCAAATAGGTGATGTGAGCAGAATACTTAGCCACCTGCCTAGGCCACCTGTTCAGAGGGACTGCATGGGGTAGCTACCAGGCAGTGGACCACCACAACCTGACAGCCACAAAACCAGGGCTTACAGCTTAGGGTGACCCTGCAGGGACAATGAGCAAACATCCAAAGAAACATCAACAACTGTCTTGACTGACTGCTGTTCATGTGCACTGGATAGGTGTCAGAGGGCCATTGGTGTTGTGTGGTGTGGAGGTGTCAGGAGATAGGGTCTATGTGCTTCAGCCAGTACTGGCCACCTAGCCACAGTTGGAGCTAGCAAAGTTTAGTGTGGGGTAGGGTATGCAGATGAGGTGTTTAAAATACTGGAAAGATGACGGTTTGGCATCAAAAGGTGCCATCCTACCCCCCACCTCCACTGCATGGGGGAGCATGTAGCAGTGCATATGTGCACCTAGGGGGACCATGTTGCTTCTATGGGCCATGTACCTGTGGCAGATGGCTCCTCACCCTGACCATTGGAGGATATGGATGAGGTCTGCCAGCTTTGAACTGATACTTAACATTTCTAGCACTGAACATGGGCTTGCCTTGCTGGAGCTCACTGATCAGTGTCCTCTTTCTGGCCACCATGTCAAGGGGATGAGGCATTTCCTAGAACTAGGGAGCTCTTGTGGGCTTCCAAGCAGGACCGTACCAAGCTAGAAATGCACCCTGTGTGACTAACAAACCTGGTGCCCCCCACCCACCTGGCCACATGCAGTAACTCACTCTTTCTCGGCTTCCTGGAAGCCCAGTGATATCATCGGTGCTCCTTCCATGCTGGTGCCTTGTGCGACCATATTGCTCGCATAGCCTGTGGTACATCCCTACTTCAAGGTCCTTTGGTTCCCTGACAGCTGGGGAGCTAACCCTGGGTGCTGCTTGGTTTTGGCCTCCTTCATAGGGGTATGTGATTGTTTTGTGGTGCCCCCAGAGCCTTCCCCAGTGGGGGCAGCATGGTTGTCCTATGTAGGCTGCTTCTCACTTCCCCAACCCCTTTGTAGATGTCATGCCATAGGGGTGGGTGTTCTGTATGGGGTGGCCATGGGAGTGATTCTTGACTGTATGGACTCCATGTGCTGGAATTGCTGGCTGACAGGCTCCCCAGAATATGTGTTCATGTGTTCCCTCCCCCCCATATCTGTGTGCTTATTGTATTTGGCCTCCAGATCCTCTGGCTCTAGAGCCCCCCCCCCCTTTCTTCCCACATGGGGTACATTCCACAGTGGCTAGGATGCCGGCCAGGCCATATGAAAGCAATGACTGAGAGGGGAATCCCTTTCCACACACCAGATGCCTTGTACTGTGTTCCCTGCAGCTTATCTGAACAGGCACCCTGGGCTCCTTAGGGTGAGTGGGTACATATACCTGTTGCACATGATGGGCACTACAGATTCCCTGCCTGATCCTATACGAGGCCCACTGCACCTTCAGTTGCTACATTTGCGCCCTGTCTCCCACAGTTAGGGGCATAGCACAGACCCGCTGCTTTGCATGCCCCGCCCTCTTGTAAGTCCCATTGCTGGGAGCTGTGCAGCCAGTTGTGCCTATTCACGGTCATCCCTCTCTAATCTGCTAGAGTACTACTACTCTGTAGGTGGGATCGGGGTACATGTATTACTGTCTGCAGTGGTTCTCTAGCCCACTGCCACGTTAATAACACATTTACGATTCTTTCTTTAGCATTCAAAGCACTTAATGATGAAGTTCCTGTATATCTATCCTCTTTCATCTCTTGCTATGCTGCTACTCGATTGCTCAATTCAGTGCATGGTAACCACTTCTCCATTTCACCTCCTTCCAGGCTCACTATGAGTCAACTCGTAACTTTTTCTTTACCGCTCATCTCTCTGGAATGCTCTCCCTTCCCATGTGCATGTTGCTTCCACTTACAAGTCTTTTAAAATAGTTCTGAAGACTTTCTGTATGAATACACCTTCGATATTCCAACCAGATGAGGGGCTGGTGTGGTGGCCACAGCCTGGAATTTCCCTTTTCCCTTTTCCCATTTGTATGTTTTCCCCGTAGGTTTGTAAGGACTCTTCCCCCTGTTCATCCCTTGTGTAATCTAGTTGTATGGTGTACTTTATACAGTAATTTATGAAGTCTGTTTTAATTTTTTTGTAAACCGCTTGGCTTTTGATTATAAAGGCGGTATATCAAGTCAAAATAAAACCATAAACCATTTCTAGCCTACAACTGCAGGGCATGCGTTGCGAACGCAGTCACTGTGTGCATGCTCTATGCTATGGTCATGTATTCACAACTACCACAGTGGTGATGACGTCCCTAATGCGGCAACATCCCTACCACAGCCATGCCCCTTGCATCTACCGTAGCCACTACTCCCCTGCCGTGGTAAAGATATGGGCTAACTGCATATTTGTCCCTATATGTTTCTGTAAAATAGCCTCACAAAACCTGCAGAAATTGCAAGGAAAATGCAGCCACACACATTGACACTTGCTCGGGAGTTTGTGTAAATTTACATGCGCATTTTAGAACTTATGCATGCGCTTCACAACTCTGCCGTGCCCAAACTCCTCCTGAACACACTTACTTTCAGGTAGCATTAAGACAGGCACAGACATCCTCCGTGCCAGACGACCAAAACACACATCTCTTATAAAGACAAGGAGGCACCTATTTGCCTTCATAAAATACTGGCCTAAGTGGAAGAGATCACGCCTTAAATTCAGGCACCAATATAGACACCTGTGGCAAGTATTGGCAGGGAGATAAGATATGCTCAGTTACATCAAGGGAAAAGTCTGCTATTAGTCCCTTGCCCTCAAGTTCGGTGCGACCTTCTGGTAATGAGCCAGAAGAGAGGGAGAGAGTGTGCTGTGATGACATATTAGGTTTATTATGGATAGAAAAATATACAGATTAGCAATAGACTAATGAGATAATAAGTTGTAGCAGCAATATGATTACATAGTGCCAATAACTCACTGATTAGCAACCAGAAGTCACAGGCACGCTCTGCACTTAGGAAAGGTACAGAAAAGAGCTTACTAATTACCACCACCTATGTGAAAACCTAAGACCAGTACCTTAGCTCTCCCAGGTAGACGATTGCAGCTGGAGTCCGAGGCTGTCTCTGGAATAGCACAAAGTCTAAAAGAGGCAGCTAGGCAAGATAAGGGAGATGCACATTGTAGTGTAATTTCAGAACGGCACAATCACATCTGGTCCTGGTCGGAGAGACAACCATGACTATACCAGCTCCTGACCACGAATAAGTGAAAAAAAGTGCCTGTTTCATGGATGTAACTCTCCCAGAGGAAAGCACAAAATGTGCTTACATCACCACAAAAATTATTTCCTACCCAAAAAAACCAAACCATAAATAAATATTCTAAATATATTACCAGCCTGCCACTGCACATCTTGAGTATCTGAAATAGCAGACCAAGATGTGCAAGTCTGATAGTATAGTCGTCTCCCTTCTGAAGTAGCCCTGCCTACACATCTGAGTACCCAGTTCTGAGTCCGTGCAATTTGGGGACATTCATATTTGTGATATGGCCTACACCTGTGCATATACCCAGCCTTGCAACCTGCCCAGGACCCACCTTTATAACAGATTACATGGACATTCATCTTCAAGGTGGAGATGGAGCAATTTGAGAAGGCACTTACAGTATACACGCCTCCCTTCACTGCTGCCACTCCTCCGGATTTTTGGACGTTGTGCTCTGGATATTCCAGTCTTACTAGACGTCCCTTCTAAAATGCACTTCACGTCTCTTATCTATGTAGCTGTGTATCTTCAGTCTTTCTTTCAGACAGCATACCCAGACAACGTATGCATACCCTCTCTGTCCCTTGGTCCTGTTCCTTTGAGCCGTCTTTTCTCCCTCAAAGAAGCAGTACGTCATCTGTGCAGCAAGTCTGAGTCTTGCTAGCCCTCAAGTCTCTTGCACTGCAGCATTCAGTACTGTGGTCTGGAGCATAAGCCATGCTCCAAAAAGTGTGTTTTCAACAAGGAGACCACAGAGACTAGATATTTGTGAGAGCAGAATGTATTTTTTGTAACTGAAACTGCTGAAGAAATGACCCTAGCCTTTATTTGTGCACTTTCTGAGTTGAGAGCTGAGCTTGTGCCTCCCTCACAGTAGCCCACTTTTCCAGGGTGACTGAAATGAAAGTGTGCTTTGCTGAAAGGTTGACATATACCACCACGTACCATAGCAGGAACAAAAACTTAGGGGTATGTTTACTAAACTGCGGTAACGGTAAATAACGCGCGTAATGTAACGTTAACGATCGTAAAGCTCCGCGGCGCGGTAAAACACCGCAGAAGGTGGAGAGAGGGCGGAGAGTGGGCGGGGAGAGGCTCCCTTCACACTAACGCGCTGATTGGAAGAGCTAAATCCCAACGCGAATGAAAACCTGCCGTTAAATGCACATTACAGGGGAGAGAAACCATTTCAGTGTCAGCAATGTACAGCCTAGGCAGGGAAACCTAAAAAAAGTGATAAGTGTGATACATGTGCACAGAACAAAAGGGCACATAAACACTGAAAATGACCTCAACAAACTGGAAAAAAACCATAACCAAGCTGGCCAATAGTGGTATTAATGAGAAACATCAACCCCCCCCCCCCGAGAAAGCTCCATAGAAAAGATATAAATCGTGGAAGGGTCTACACTCCGTCCCCATACAAGGTGAATGAGCCCACAGTGAAATAGCGCTGCTCAGGGTTTTCCACTCCATCGGACAGGGTTCCTATGGCGTGCACATGTCGGAATGGCAACTGGACAGATGCCAGAAAAAGGGATACAGAGGGCCGCAGGCAGCACATGCTGTGGTGCAGCTGGGCCACAGTGCGGACTAGGGTGATGCCTAGCTGGCCCATACGAATGCTGCAGAGCAGCCAGACAGCAACTGCTGAAGGCCCAACATGGGCACGACTGTTTCCCACAGTGTCACAGGGGATAGTACCCAACAGCTACCCCCAAGGGCACAGAACATTGGCAGGCGGGGCTGGGGGGAGCATGGACATCTATGCAGGCACCCCGACCCCAGAACCCGCACCATAAGCAGCCGCCTACCTGCACACTGGATGGCCTGAGACTGCGCACCACCAGCAGAAGGGCATGTCAGCATGGTGGCTGAGGGATACTGGTGGTGGAGGGGGCAGTGGCAGCTGCCCAGAGCAGACCGTGGCCTAGCCCTGTGTAGGTGGGTGCCGTGTACTGCAACAGACGGGCCCTGTCTGACGAACAGTCATGGTATCACCAAGGAATGTACTGACTCTGTGACGACAAGGTGGTGCAGTGCACAAAACCAGTGTATTCAGAAGCAGAGGGTCACAGGTTCAAGTCCCAGCTGTGGTTCCTGCCAACCCAGTCCCCATATTTTACCCACTACTACAACGTGCTAATACAGACAGCACCTTTATTGCAGATGACATAAACATGCCCAAGACACCTACATTTTACCCTACAGAGCACGGACACCATAAACATGCACATTACCTAGAGCAGAGTCTCCCAAATGCAGTCCTGGAGGGCCAAACACCATTCCGGTTCCATGCTGCCTCTGATAAAGATGCCTGTGCTGCATTTCTATGCGCCACCCCCATGATATGCAGATGTATCTCATGCATATTCATGAGGGACAGCATGAAAACCCGAACAGTGTTTGGCACCGCAGGACTGGAGTTGGGAACCTCTGCCGTAAAGCAGCAGCCAACAGGGGCAGACACACCCGCACCCACAAGCCCCATTATCCAAAGCCGCCTGGAGAGGCAGGACTTTGGGCTCTGCGTACATCTCCCAATACTAGCACTTGCATACCTTAGTAATGCCACCCTAAACCTGGGAATATGGTACACATCTATCAAAAGGTTGCTATGATTACTGGCAGATAGCAATTCCTAGGTTAAGTAAAATTTTCTGAGTGAGCTGCATCATAGCAACCTTTCTGGTGTCTGTGGAGTGTGCTACAGGTCTTGTGTCTGACAGTGTTTACCAACCTGGGGAGTGACTCCTACAGTATTGCGTACCATAGCCATGCCTGCACTGTGCCCAGGACTGGTGTGGTGGCCTGGGCTGCCCAACACCTCTATAGTTGCACAATGCTGGCATAGGTGTGGGGAGTGTGTGTCTGTCTATCCAGTGTGTGGTGGCTGCCAACACCCTCCACAGCCCACACTGCTAGCACTGTTGCCAGTATTGGCCTGCCAATGTGCATAATGAGGAGCAAGGTACCATGGGAATAGCCTGGATAGGGTGGCCTGGCCTGGCCGCATCTGCACAGGGCATAGGGCAATGGCTCGGACATTGTAGTGCCCGGTACCACCTGCACGGACAGGGTGGCCATAGCATGTCCTGCTGGGAGGTCATTCTCACCCTGACTGAGCAGTGACCATGGCATGGCTAGGTTCCCCCATAGTACTATATAGCATTTCTCTCATGTGATATTTATGGGTTTTCTTTTGGGGCCCAATCACTGACTTATCTGCTTGGTGTGTATGCTGACATCCCCGTTCTGGGTACATGCATCTCCTCCAGGACCATGCACTATGGACTAGCTGGCGGACTGTCTGCAGCTAGTATGTGTCTTGCTGGAAGACCTTGCAGTGTGCAGCGGCTGGAGGCTTGCTGCTGGAGAATGTCAGATAATGGTGGGGGGCAGCTGAGCATTTCCAGGCCTGCCGTCTGTCTGCTATTGCGTTATGGATGTGTACCGCTCTGTCTGTTCCCCAGCAGGACTGGGGTTGATGGTCCCCTCTACTGCTACCATTGCAGGGAGGTAGACTGTGGATCTATTGGTGGGTGATCCTGTTTCCCACCCTGAGCCCCAGAGGGTGGGTTGTGTAGTGGTACATAATCTGCCTATGGGTCCATACACCCCCCCCCCTTCACCTACAGCAGGTAACCATGGCACCAACACAGGATATGCACTATTCTGGGTGCATCATCGCCCATAAGGACTAGACATGACCGAGACATACAGCAGGACACAGATGTATCCTAGGTGTGTCTAACGGAACTACCTATCACACACTGATGGGGACTTGCAGCATGGCGTATTTCAGCCATGAAAGGTGTTGTGGACCTGGTGCTGAGCGCCCCACCTCAACCTCAGGGTGGGCACAGTACCCGCACAATGTGACTGTCTGTGGCTACTCTGTGGCAGTGCCACACACGGTCTGTTGCCCCTACCCGGCCGAGGTGCTGTGGGGGTGCATACCCAATCTTGTGCCCATCTCTCGTCTGCTGATTTGCATGTGCAGTGCATCATGGGTACGGGTGGGTTAATCCTATCCTGGTAACCACAGCAGACAGTTTGTGTGGTGCCATGCAGTTCTTCTGCAGCCAGCCAGGGCTTTGTTCACAGCCTTATAAGGTGTCCTATAGGGGACATTATAGGGTGCCTTGGCGGACAGTACACTTTATAATGTGCCCTATGGAGTATGTTATGGGGTGCCTTATGCGGCACTTTAGGTTATGCCACCGTGAGGGTGTGTTTGCTGGCAGCACTAATTAAAATACACGTCAAATGCCTCAACAATCACTACTTAAATGTAAAGGGTGCTGCCTCAGCCAGCCTTATACATTAGGCCCACTGGGGAATCGAACCCATGACCCCTGTACCATCAGTCAGTGTTGTAACCATTGTGCTACAGCTCTGTTGCTATGCTTGTATGCCTGCGCGCCTTCTTAAGATTAACACGCGGTAACGTGCCCTGTAGCGCTCGTTCATTTATGGCGCCTTGTAACGCACGTTCTCGGCGCGTTCTCGGTAACGATGTACCGCCCATGTCCTTATTTGGGATTTCTGTCTCTACCGCGGTTCCTAACGCGAATCGCACTAACGCAGTTTAGTAAACATACCCCTTAGTCTTGAAATGTTAATGTCCTGTTGAGTTTCTCTCACACACTGCACCAGTCCTCTCCAAGGATCCCTGCCCCTCAAGCTGTTCTTCAGAGGGCACAACGGTGTTCAGAAGTTAGGTGTAAGCACTAAAAATGGCCTGAAACAATAAATTTTAAATTCTTCTTTATGTCCTAACCATGCATACATTTAAGTTGAGCAGTTTAATCAAATTTGTGGCCAGTTCAATTGATTTCTCTTTCTTTTTGCGGTCTAGCACTATTCTCCTGCTCTTTTAGGATTTACGGATCAATTAGAATCAGCTTCTGTTGAGCTGTGAGTCTTCCTTTCCAACTACCCAAGGTTTTTGCCAATTTTTAACCCTTATCCCATCGGGACCCATCCATAGTGACAGCCCTTGGCCAGAGGGCACAGAACACTGGGTCTTCTAGGACTGAATCTGATTGCTAGCTATTGTTATACAATGGTTAAGTCTCCCTTTCCCCCTCCTCTCTCTCCCACCCTGCTCTCTCCAGAGAATCTCCAGTGTGTGAAGTAGCAACTGAATAGGGAAAGCAAACTGATGGCAGTATACAGCTCTGTCACTGAGCCACTGGGCCGGCCGTTGAAGGATTTCTGACCTCCAGAATAATAGGATTGTTTTTGACTAAATGAAAATTCTTCAGCTGTTCATGTGTACAAACAGGGATTTTCAATGTATTGTGAATTAAAGATAAAAGAAATAGTTTTTTCGGTCTTAATATGAATTGTAGATTGCCTTTCTAGTACTGTGTCTTTACAGAAACTAGATACTCTTGTTCTCTGCCAGTGGAAAGTCGTTTTTGAAAATAAAATCCCAGTCATCAGATGTACAGTATGTGGGAAAGAAAACCCACATGATCCAGTTTCATACATACTGACTTTCCAGTGTGTTGGCAGAATGTTGGTGTTAAATGTATTTTGTGGGTCCATAAATTAGCAAATGTCCTGAATTGTAAAAATGAATTTACCTAGCATTGCAGGTAAATGGCAGAGTAAGTCTCCTTAAGCAATGTATGAGTTTGTGCTTCACAAATATGAAGGCTGGGGGTTGCACACAGATGCTTAATGGGTAGATCTGCTGTAACATTCATGCCCATCTTTTCTCTCAGGCCAATTACGCAAGCGCCAGTTTTACTCGGAGCCTCTGGGAAATGGCCGCATTCTGTCTCACAGCTCCTCCTTCACCTACCAAGACATTCTGGATGAGTTGCTCATTTACACACCGAGCAGCCCTAGCATGCGGCGGGACAGGTTTAGTTTCTCGCTGACTGATGGCCTGCACACCAAGTTTGGATGGCTGGAGATTTTCTTGCAGTTTCCAAAGAACGAGTCACCACAGTTAGCTGTGAATAGGGGCTTGCAACTCTCTGCTGGTACGTAACGCCTGACCATTGGCATTTGGGAACATACTCCCAGGAATCCCCCACAGAACAGCATGCAGCTAAGGAAAGTGACTTTATTTACAGTCGGTAATCACCGTCAGGTGCAATTTGTCATCATTGCTAGTTACTTGATTGAAATGAAGCTCAGCAATTAAGTTATAGGCAATCTTTTTCAAAAACGAATGACTTGCATGATTAGCTTTTCAATGTTCTGCTCCCTTCACTGGCCCAGTCCAAACTGAGTTAGAAATGATAGACCTGATATGCAAAGGGTTTAGGCACCTATCTTTGCAAGTTAGGCTCCTAAGTTGTCCTTTTTGAAAATGTATTCGATAACATGTCCAAATAGCAGCTGATAATTTTTTTAACCACCACCATTGCCTCACCTTTATCCTGGCCCCTTTATATAGGGATAGTATTGGACCATGTAGTGATTTAAACAGCCCAATACCATCCATATTTTTTTAAATGCATGGAAAGGGGAGTTATGCTTTAGCCACCCAGTGACCAGTATTTAACTCCTGCTAAATAGTGGGCCCTAAGTTTTCCGAGTTTTATATTTTTATGTGGGTATATGCTGGGGCCATTTTAAAAAGCACATACTTGAAGATATAAAATGCTCTCCTACTCATTTAAGGCACCTGTAAAATTACTCTATGGGGGTAATTCTAGAAGACATTTTCATGGGAAAACAGGGCTCCATGCACAGGAATATTGTTTTATCAAATTGCCCTCCAAGTCTGTAGATCAGCTTACATGCACACAGTTTATATGTTCATAAATGTCCCCAGCTAAGCAGTGGCATTCATGGGAGGGAGATTGGGAGCAGCTTAATTTAATTTAAATCATATATGTCTAGTCTGTCAATTCCAAATACAGTTAAAATTAGAATACATCACACAACATAAAATACAGTCTCAATAAAATACAGTCAAAATCAAGAGAATATGATAGGCAAAGAGTATCCAAGCAGAACTCCCACAAAACAACAACTATTCAATTGGAATTAATCATAATAGCGCTTACATGAATACTTTACAAAAATGTGTGTAATCCCCGGAAACGTTTGTGTGCCAAAGAGTAGGTATAAGGGGTATGTTCACTAAGCCACGCTGTCTGATAATGCGGTCGAGAGTGCATGCTGTTGACCCACATTTTCAGATAGCTCAGCCAGAATCCAGATAGTGTAGCGGTTTTTCAGCACTGTCTGTACACCACATAATAAGGGATGACTGGGCGGGGAATGGGTGGAGGATGGGTGTGGCAGCAATGCACGGATAGCTCTGTGTTAGAAATTCAGACCGCATGGGTGCATATAACACCACCTCGATGGGTGACTTTACTCGTATCCACAATGCTGCTGGGCTGCGCTCTTTGGATTTGCAATGCCCTGTCTGCTGGAGAAATGCTGTGCACACCCCCGATAGATAATGCACCACGTTTGCAGCTAATGAGGCGCTGTGGGCACTATAACGCCGCATTATCTGCAAAAATCTAACATGTTTTAGTCAACATACCCCAAAGGTATATGTACATAAATTCTATGGAGTGATATTTGGAAACTTTGTAAGTATACACACAGAGAAGTGCGTGCATGTTCCATTTATCCATCCGTGCAGTGATAAAATTCACCATGACTATGAGCTGCTCAATTTATTTTGGAACATTTTTAAAATGGGCAGATCTAAAATGATGAAAAAGAAACTTATGGGTAGTCCATTGCGTTTTCTTCCATAAATTCCCAAATATTAACCACGCAGATTTCATCATTCAGTGTTTAAATGAGCTTCCAAGCTCTTGTCCATTTCAGAAGGGACACTGATCTTGAAAGGGAGTTTTAATATGGCAGCAGATATTCAAAAAGCTACTGAACCAGTAAAGTTAACTAGTTACATTTAACCTGATAACTGGATCTGGACGTTGAGCTTCTGCTGACTGGATGAAGATGGTGCTGACTATTGAATTCAATCTAACAAGCACAGCTTAATAGGCCCCTCTGCGAGGCTGCTGCTTGAGAGTTGGAAACGACTTCTTGGCATATCAAGAGGTAAATCATGGCAGAGTGAGTGCAGCTGTGCTCAAAGAGGGTGATTTTATAGGGGGGGCGCCTAGTTAAAGCACTTTTTAAGTCACCTATGTGAAGCCTCTTTATAAAGAAAAGCAGGCTCCTAGTTTTGTTTATGAAATACTAACGTAAGTGGCCAAACACATGAGTTAATTTAAGGTGTGATCGCTTACCCATCCCTAGAGGTGGTGTAAATGTCCACACCTAGATTCGTAAAGAACACACGCAAATTAGAAGATTTTATAATTTGCACACATACTTGCGTGCTCTGCCAATGCTGCACCCAAGCTCCGCTCATGCATATGCCCACAGTGAAAGTACCATCTGGGTGATGTGCCTACTTATAAAATAGCGACTGCGCCATTTGCACCCAGAATTAGAAACTACTGTGACTTACATGCATCGATGGCATGTAACTTTAGGTGGACTCCTTATAAAATTACCTTCAGAAATTACAAAAATAGAATGTGTCCATAAAGTTAAAAAAAACAACAACAGCATTTTCATGATTTGGCAACCTTGGATCTGCAGGAAGCATCTCAGCTGCTTTTCTTTGATTGTCATCCAGGTTCTGGTGCCCAAATCACAGATCAGTATTTGAAAGCTACCGATACTGATTCAGATGACTTGAAAGTTAGGTATATCCTGAAGAAAGACCCTATGGTGGGACACCTGCAGATGGCAAACGGGGAAATGTTTGCACTGATATCCGTGAAGGGTCCAGTCAAAAGCTTTACGCAGGCTGACATCAATAAAGGTAAGCAAAGATCCTGCAGCCTGAAGTGAATTTCTTTCCATGTTGAGAAGGACTGTAAGAGGATAAAGGTTAATTGAACAAGTATGAGAAGTGTATTCCAGTCGAAGGCACACATGCGGGAGTGCTGTTCTTCTGCTCACAGCATTCTCTACCATCTCTCTCAAGATGTGCAAATCCCGTATATCTTGTCTATCAGCTGCTCTATAACCTGCCCCCTTTATTTCCCAGCAGCAAGTCCCCTTTAGCACGCAGTCTCCACCTCAGGGCTCTGCTGTTCCTGCCGTTTTTATGTTGCCCCCGTATATGATGACAAACCATCTAGTCTGCCCAGCTGAGATCCTTCCACTTCAGATAGACAAACATAACAATTTCCATGTGCAGCCCAATGTCAGCATCCTTCCCCCCATGTCTTTCAGCTCACCTCTCAACCTTTTTCCTATTCCTGCCCCCAAAATCATTCCAAAGCATTCCCAAAATCTGATAAAAGTGCTCCCTTCAGGTCTTGTCACCTTCAACACTGATTCAATATTGAACCGTGCAGTGAATGTATAAATTGAAATGTCTACCCTAGACATTTGCTCATATTTACTGGTTCTATCTGGTTAGGCAGTACTGCTGACTATCCATGTATAACCTGAGCCACCCAAATTTAAGATTTCAAGTTATATCTGCTGTTTGTGTAGTCCACTCAGCCATCTATTTTATCTGAATATCACTGCTTAGACATGTACGTTTAAGTATGACTACTACTGATCATTTGTATAGCGCTACAAGGCGTACACAGCACTGTACAGACACATGTAAGAGACGGTCCCTGCTCATCAGAGCTTACAATCTAGTTAAGACAGACAACACAACAGCTGGGGACAATGATATTTCTAGTGGAATAGTAAGAAAACACATAGTTGGAGAGCAGGAGACTATGCAGATCAGGATCCAAAAGCAGTCTTGAAGAGGTGAGTTTTCAGCCTAGATTTGAAAAGGGCCAGAGATAAAGCCTGACATACAGACTTAGGTGCAGCAAGGCGGAAGGATCAAAGTCTGGACTTGGCAGTAGAAGATAAGGGCACAGATGCAGTAGAAGCAACCTGCCAGAAGAGCGGAGTTCCCAAGGGGGGGGGGTAGAAAGAGATAAGAGAGGAAAGGTAGTGAGGAGCAGAGTTCCCAAGGAGTGGGTGTAGGGAGAGATAAGAGAGGAAAGGTAGTGAGGAGCAGCAGAATGAATGCACTTATAGGTCAGTAGGAGAAGTTTGAACTGGATATGGAAACAGACAGGGAGCTAATGAAGCAACTTGAGAAGAGGGTTATATGAGCATATTGAGGCTGGCAGAAGATTAGCTGCCAGCCAAGATTTGAACAGATTGAAAGGGAGATTCAGAGGGAGACCAGTGAGGAGAAGGTTGCAATGATCTGGAAGGGAGGTGACTAAAGAGTGGATAAGTGTCTTAGTAGTGTATTCAGAAAGAAAGGAGTGAATTTTGCTGATGTTATAGAGAAAGAAACGACGGGTTTTAGCTATCAGTTAGATGTGTGTGGTTAAGGAGAGCGAGGAATCAAAGATGACCCAAAGGTTGCGAGCTAAAGAAATGGGGAGGAGTACAGCGTTATCCATAGAGATAGAGAAAAGAGGAAGGGGGGAGGTAGTTTTAGGGGGAAAGATAAGAAGCTTGTTTTTTGGCCATGCTCAGTTTCAAACGCCAGTGAGACATCCAGGCAGCAATGTCAGATAGGCAGGCAGAGATCCGAGCCTGGATTGCTAGAGAGATTTCAGGAGTAGAGAGGTAGATCTCAGAGTCATCAGCATAAAGATGGTACTGAAAACCGTGGGAGGAGATGAGTGCTGCAAGGGACTGGGTATAAAGAGAGAAAAGGAGTGAACCCAAGACAGCCCTTGGGGTACACCAGCTGAGAATGGGATAACAGTAGAGGAGGATCCACCAGAACAAACATTGAAAGTGCAGCGGGAGAGATAAGAAGAGAACCAGGATAGCACAGGGCCCTTAAAACCAAGAAAGGACAAGGTATCAAGGAGAAGGTAATGGTCAATGGTGTCAAAAGCAGCAGAAAGGTCAAGAAGGATGAGGATTGAGTAAAGGGCCTTGGTTTAGGCAAGGAACAGTTTGCTGGAGACTTTGGCAAGAGCCGAAAGCCAGATTGCAATGCATCCAGAAGAGCTTGAGAGGAGAGAAAGTCAAAACAACAGCAGTGAACCACACATTCAAGTAATTTAGAAATAAAAGGAAGGAGGGAAATGGGTCGATAATTAGTACAGGTAGGGTCTAGAGAGGATTTCTTGAAGAGAGGTGAAACCACAGCATACTTGAAGGCTGCAGGATCAGTTGCAGTGGAAAGCGATAGGTTGAGCATTTGACAGATGTAAGGGATGACAGTGGAGGGGAGGAGATGAGCTTAGGAGGTAGGTATAGAATCAGAAGAGCAGGTAATACGTTTGGAGGGGGAAAGAAGATGTGTGGTTTCCTCTTCAGAGATCTTAGAAAAGGAAGAAAGGGTGGCAGAAGTTGAGAGGAAGAGTTGGGAGTGAAGAAGGATGGAACTAACCTCGTGGGGAATTCGAGTGTAATCTTGTGGATTTTGTCATGGAAATAGTTGGCCAAAGTTTGGGCAGAAAGGGAAGGAGGGGTCAGAGGTGGAGGCACCTTGAGGAGAGAGTTGAAAGTTGTAAAGAGACGACGAGGGTCAGTGGCAAGAGAGTCAGGTGGACATAATAGTCTTGTTTGGCAAGGGCAATGGCTGACTGGAAAGAGGCAAGCATGAATCAGAAGTGTAGAAAGTCCACAAGGGTGCAGGAATTGAGCCAAATATGCGCAGCTGAGTTGAAGGTAGCCAGGGATGAGGTACAGTACGCCTCACAGGACGTAGCATGGGAGGAGCAAGAGTTTCCATAGCAAAGGAGAGTGCAGTGTTATAGGGAGCTGCTGTCTCATCATCAGATGACATAGTGGAGGAAAGAGGTGATGAGACAGCAGTGGAGAGAGCGATGGGTCAATAGCACGAAGATATCTAAAGATATTGGAGGAGACTGGGAGAGACTGAGGCGATGATGAACAGCGAAGCTTAGCAGGTGATAGTCATATAATGGAAGAACTGAGATACAGAAGTTTGAGGGTATGCAGTTAGAGAAGAAAGCCAGCAGTGGCCATGCTGGTGAGTGGGAGCAGTAGAGCAGAGCTGGAGGTTGAATGAAACAGTAAGAGAAAGGAGCTTTGAAGCATAAGGGTCAGAGGGCTTATCAACATGAATATTAAAATCCCTGCCAATAAGGGAGAGAGAAGATGAATCCAGAGAGAAGTAAAGCCACGAGTCAAAGTCGGTGAGAAAGATAGAGGTGGACTTGTCAGGGGGTTGATAAGTAACAGCTAACTGGAGAGGTGGAGGAGTAAAAAGGCAGATGGACTGGACTTCAAAGGAAGGCAAGGAGTGAGACTGAGGCAGAAGGAGGGATTGAAATTGGCAGGAATGAGAGAAACCCAACATCACCAGCATGGCCAATGGGACGAGGTGTGTGGGAGAATTGGTAGCCACCATGAGAGAGGGCAGCGACTGAAGCTGAGTCTTCTGGGAGGAGCCAGGTCAGTTAGAGCAAGAAGATGGCGAGTATAAGTGACACTGCTGTTGTAATGCCTCATATCCTGTCCCCGTTCTGGTGGCTCCATATTGACCTAGTGCAGTGGTTGGAATAAGTTAAATGCCTGCCATAACATTTAACTTATTCCATATATTCAGCACCACTAGCCATACATCCTGGCATTATCTGTTTAGTTTAGGCCTAATAACCATATAGGGACAAATATTCAATGGGATTAACGCAGTTAGCAAACCTGCTAATTGCGTTAATCCCGCTGAGCGGGATATTCACTGGCACATACCCAGTTTGTGTCACTGAACATCCCGTCTTAGTGTCGCTGAACATCTCTATGTTGACCATTTAGTGTTGGGACGTTCTGGGAGCGGAACAGGGGTGGCACAGAGGATTAGCCGGTCAGTGCAATATCGAGCAGCTGGCCCGTTAACACTAACCAGCTAAAGTTAAGCCAAGAAAAAGCTGTTTTAGCCATCCAGCCAAACTGGATATTCAGTGCCACTGGCCGGATATGGCCCCGGCACGGAATATCCGGGCTGTCACCATTGAATACGTCCCCTATAAGTTATTGGGATAGCGGCTGAATATCATTGCTCATATCCATGTAAGATGTTTGGCCTGATACTATAAAGTTCTGAGTATCTATGGATAGTGAACTTATTTGTTCAGCAGGTGCTGGGAACATATACCTTCTTTTGAATACTGAGCCACATAATATTTTTTTTAAAAAGAGCACTTTATTTGTTTATTTGGTATACTACCATTCATCATAACATCATAGCAGTTTACAGAAGTCCTGAGATTAGTCCCAGGTACATGCAACCAAGAAAACAGATGAAAATTAATACTAAAGGAGTGGAAAATACAAATTGACCATCCTTGAACAAATTACTGCAAGTGTAAACAAAAAAAGTCCATTTGCTGCACCAAAGAGACTGACCTATTAATCTGCAGAGGCCAAAGGGAAGAGCCAAGTTCTTACACCTCTCTGACACACATTGCATTTTTGTTATTTGTACTCTTTATTTAACTTTTCAAGTAAGCGATTCAAAATCACAGTGCTAAGACAACCACTCTTTCTGTAAAGAAATATTTCTGCTTATTACTCCTGAATCTATCCCTTTTCACCCTCATCCTATGTTCTCTCGTTGCAGAGTTTACTTTCAATTGAAAGAGACTGTCCTCATGTGCATTTATGCCATGGAGGTATTTAAATGTCTCTATCATGTCTTCTCTAGCCTAGTACCCAGAAGATCAAGGGTTCAATTCCTACTGGCATTCCTTGTGACCTTGGGCAAGTCACTTTACCCTCCATTGCCTCAGAAGAAAAGACCTGGCATTCTACTTCCAGTGATACATGGACAAGAAAACCCAGGAGTCAGCACTGATTTGAAGGCACTAAAAAAGAAATCTGTCGCAAAAGGGTTATAACAAAGACCACCAAGAATTTTAGTAGCCACTCTCTACACCCATCCTGTTTATATCCTTTTGAAGGTATGGTCTCCAGAATTGCACAGAGTAGTCCAAATGAGGTCACGGCAGAGACTTATACAGAGGCACTATCACCTCCTTTTTTCTTTTGACCATTCCTCTCACTATGCACCCAAGCATCCTTCTGGCTTTTGTCATCACCTTTTCTACTTGTTTAGTCACTTTAAGATCATCAGAAACAATCATACCCAGGTCCCGCTCTTCTTTTGTGGACAGAAGTACTTCACCCCTTACACTGTATCACTCCCTTGGATTTTTGCAGCCCAAATGCATTACCTTGCATTTTTTAGCATTAAATCTCAGCTGCCCAATTCTTGACCATTCTTCAAGCTTAGCGAGATCCCTCATGTTATCTACTCTTTCTTGGGTGTCTACTCTATTGCATATTTTCGTATCATCAGCAAAGATGCAAACCTTACCCGATATCTCTTCCGCAATATCGCTAACAAAGATGTTAAAAAGAATCGGACCAAGGACAAATCCCTGCAGCAAACCACTGGAAACATTCTTTTCCTCAGAGTGAGCTCCATTTACCTGTATACTTTGTCACCTCCCACTCAACCAATTTTTAACCCAATCAGTCACTTTAGGGTCCTTCCCTAGGGTGCTCAATTTTATTTATAAGTCGCCTCTGCAGGACAGTGTCAAAGGCTTTTCTGAAATCTAAGTATACCACATCTAGGGCTCTCCCTCGGTCCAACTCACTGGTCACCAGCCAAAGAAATTAATCAGATTTGTCTGACGAGACCTACCTCTGCTAAATCCATGCTGCCTTGGATGCTGCAATCCATTGGACCCCAGAAACATAACTATTCTCTGTTTTAGCAGTGTTACCATTAATTTATACACCACAGAGCCTGTAGTTCTCAACTTCATCCTTACTTCTGCTTTTGTGCAAAGGGATCACATGTGCCTTTCTGTAGTCCTCTGGGACCACTTTCGATCCTAAAGATTCATTGAAAAGTCAGTCAGTGGAGCCGCTAGAATGTCCCCAAGTTCCTTCAATATTCTCGTATGTATCCCATCCGGCCATATGCTTTAGTCCTGCTTGATGCATTACTTTAGTCACTTCTAGTCATTTCACTCTGCTGCTCTCTCCAGATATTTATTTTATTTATTTATAGCTTTTCTATACCGCGCTATTTAAAATCAGTGCAGTTTACAGTTAACAATTCTTTGTACAAAGCAGGGGGATCTACTTTGCACTTACATTGAACAGGTATATCAACTTGGATTTGGTTGGTGAAAGCAAGACGGTAGGGTGGATATGGGTGGATATAGTGAAAGCAAGACGGTAGGGGTATAACCACCTATCGCAGATTTTTGCTCTGCAGCCTCCAAATAATATCCAGGACCTCTTATCATTTCTTTAAAGTAGTAGCCGCTAAATCTTCATAAAGCCTTCTCACTTAATCTGACTCATGCATTGAGCAGCTCTCTTAGTGTGTTTTTAGTACTAAACTTTTGAAAACAGGCTGTTATGTCCTGGGGTCTATTAGATATCTTTAGATCCAATGCTTGATATACTCTTTACAACTGGGCCACCTTTTATACCGGAGTGACATAGCTCTCACCTTCTGCCTCAGGAGGACCTCTGAAGCGAATATTGTTCCTCCTCATTCTGTCTTCAAGGTCCTCCATTTTATCAAGGGCTACCTCTTGGCCTGTTTTAACTCCAGCACTCACTGTTGCAGCATTGAAGTTTTGTCCACATGGTCCCCCATCTTAATTTCAGTTTCATCTACTCTTTAGAGTAGACAGTATCTGCTACTTCTCCTTACATCTCATCTATTCTGTGTACCCAGTCTAAAGATGTCTAAGTTGCTTTTAAGCTCTGTGAACCAGCCAAGAATTTCTTCCCATAGTGAGTGCAAATCACTAGCAGGAAGCTCCAGATCCACCTTCCCTGCTGCACCACCCACATGCTCCAAGTTGCCCTGCGCCAGTGCCATCTTATCTCTGCCACCTGGGTTCTTGGTAGCACTGGTGTAATTAGGACAGTTCAAGTCCACTGTTCGCCACTTACCAGTCATTTGGCTGCCTTCAGTAGGGTCTCCACTCATATTTTGAGTGGTGGGGGATGCCATCAATTACTGCATGACGTCACTGGGAGCTCTTTATACTTTTTAAAATTTTAAATAATTGCTCAGTCTCAAGATCCAGGGGTAGAGAGGTCCATTAAGGCGCAACGCTATGATGAACAGCTAAATGATGAGTGAGTTCTGTTCTAGTAGACCTGCTACAGGACTGATAGTTAGTCGAATACCCATGTTAAATAACTGTAGTTTCTGCATCGCTAAGGCAATGCATGGTGCTGTTATCTGTCATTACAGCAGAATATGCCACTGCTTTATTAATTTGCTTCTTGGCTTGTTTACAGGGCAAGTGGAATACAGACACGAGAAGGGGGAGCCTGGAGGGAGTTTTGCTTTCATGTTTGATGTGGTTGACTCTGAAGGCAACGAACTGATTGACCAGTCCTTTTACATTAGTGTGCTAGGTGAATATTCTTTTAATCTTATTCCATGATCATTTGTGTTTTTCATTTATAAAAGATCACATGGGTTTCCTTTGCACTAAGCCTTTTACAGTGGAAACAAATCACCTCCAGGGAAACCAACAACTCAGGTTGTGTTTTACATGGGATGCTACTAACACAAAATATCCAGATATATAGTGCAGTAGGTATAAAATGCAGGCTTAATATTGAAGTGACTTTCCAATGACAAAAACAACTTTTTGCAAGATCCAGCTGGATCCCATACTGAATCAGGGCTCACGAGCAGGTCACAACTTCTAGATGGAGCACAAATGTAGAGTTTATGGGCTGGATATTCAGCAGTGATGACTAGTGCTGCTAAAGCAGCTAGCCATCGCCACTAAATGAAAGATCAAGATATTTAATGCTGGGGCCATAGCTGGGCCACTGACATTGAATATCTTTATATCCACCACAGTAATTTTGGTATCAATACGTACAGTGAAGGAAGCTACTTCACTTTCAGCGACATATTTGTGATCGTTTACGGTCGTAAGTGTAAGGTGAGCCTACCCCTGAAGAAGGATTTTTTTCGAAACACGGCCTATGTCGGGTTTGGCCTCCCTTATTAATTATGGATCAATAAAGGATTGGTGAGAAATTCATACCTGCCTACGTTTCTGTACTGTTGCTGTTGGATCTGGTAACCCCGGCATCTGAGTCGAAGGCTGCAACACCTCCTGATGGTGGCCTTGGAGCATAGTTTGTCTGCCTTCCTCGCCATGTAGCAGGCACCAATGCTCGGCTCCGCCGGTGCATCCACCCAGACCAACAGGACCTTGTACATTGAGGACAGATCCACGTGAGCCCACCGCCTCGAGTTGATCCTCGATCATGATCCCGCTCCTTGAGAACAAGATCCTCACTGGAGAGTGCTCACGGCTCCAGCCATGAAGCTGCTGTGGTCCATCAGCCCCCCGATCCAGGTCCTGCTCCGCAGGCCTGGCCTAGAATCCTCCACTGACTACTCTGACTGGGAGTCCAAGGACGAGACATCACCAGACAATCGTAAACACCGCGATGTCCCGTCAGACCCGTCCTCTCTGGTGACCTGGCATTGGTCACCGCCCGAGGACACCTTGTTTCTTGACTTCGTGTGGGACATATCGAGGGCACTGGCCATCTCCATGGAGTTGGAGGCGGATCCTCACATGAAGAGCTGGAGATTCTCCAATACGATTTTCCGCCGAAGGAGACAATGATGGTTCCCATCCCCACCATCCTTGTGAGACTTCTCCTCCGCATGTGGGAGATGCCGGTATCAGTGCCCATAGTCAGCCATTGACTCGATGCGATGTACTGAGTCCGGTGAGGCCCTGGCTTTAGGAAACCGCAGTTGTCACATAACTCCATGGTAGCAGAATCAGCCATGCGTTGACTCAAGAGCCAGAAGATGCATTCTTCTGTACCCACAGGCAGGGAGGCCCATACCCTTGACGCTCTCAGTAGGACGTGCTACCAGGGCTTGATGCTTGCCTGCCAGATCCAAGCATACCAGCTCTATATAGGCATGTACCTTCAGGACTTGACGAAGGAACTTACTGGGTTCTCCACTGGCCTCGGGGATGACCACCTCCAGCAATTCCGGAACCTGACCAAGGGCGTCAGGGAGTGCTCAAAGTATCTGAATCAGGCAGCCTATGATGGCTTCGAGTCAACAGCAAGGATAGCTGCCGCGGGCATCAGTGCCCAATGCCTGGCATGGCTTCAGTCTTCAGATCTGGAGCAATGGGCACAGAACAAGCTCATCAATGTCCCATGCCAATGAGAGAATCTCTTTGGCAAACCCATGGCAGAGAGAGCGATGATCGAGTCCAAGTTCCTTATGTGGACTTGACTTTCCAAGAAGACTGTTACCCTCCCCAGCAGGAAAACCCCAGGGAAAAAGCCTCCTTACCCAAGGAAGGATCAGGCTTACCGGAGATACCCACAGTATCAGGCTCCTCAGCAGGAACACCATGCCAAAGGAGCAGATCAGGGCCCCTGCAAGCAGAAGGGCCCCAAACCCCCAGTGCCAGCTCCAGCACAGCTTGGAAGGAGCTTTTGACTCTCAAGGCATACCCTCTCTGCCCTCAGGAGGTCAGCTGCCCATAGGGGGACCTCTGGTCCATTTTGCCCACTGGTGACCTGCCATTATCACCGATGGTTGGGCACCCAGGTAGTCAGAGAAGGCTACCCTCTCCAGTTGGACCAGACGCCTCCCCCATTATTCCTAGGAGAGCCTTCTCTGACTCCCCTACACCAGGCCTTGCTACTGCAGAAACTTGCAGGTCTTCTCACAGACAAAGCCATAGAACCAGTGTCCCATCACCTAAGGGGCAAGAGGTTCTACTCATGGTACTTCCTAGTCCCAAAATGAACTGGGGGCCTAAGGCCCATCCTAGATATGCAAACCTAAACAAGTTCCTGGTGCGTGAGAAGTTCAAGATGCTCTCCCTTGGAACATTGCTGCCATACCTCCAGCAGGGAGACTGTCTGTGCTCCTGGATCTAAAGGATGCGTATACTCACATCCTCATTCATCCCAGCCACAGGCAATACCTCAGATTCATGGTTAGGGGCAACCACTACCAGTACAGGGTACTATACTTCGGTCTAGCCTCTGCACCCAGGATGCCTTAGTCTTCCCCTATCTGGACGACTGGGATCTTAATGTGGTACTGTCACAGCTCACTGGTTCGCCATTCAAGTCCCTGGCTTCTTGCCACCTACAGTACCTCTCCTGGAATGTTGTCTTCCTGGTGGCACTCACATCCACTCGCAGGGTCAGCAAGCTTCAAGCCTTGATGGCAGAGCCACCCTACACCAAGTTCTGTAAGAACAGGATCTTGCTTCGCATGTACCCTAAATTCAGTCCGAAGGTGGTGTCCTTGTTCCTCCTCAATCAAGAAGTGGTGCTCCCCATTTTCTTTCCATGGCCTCACGCCAACAGGGCAGTGGCTGTCCTCCATACCTTGGAATGTAAGAGGACCCTGTCTTTCTACTTGCAGCGTACCCAGGGCCACCGCCAAGCCTCCCAGCTTTTCGTCTCCTATGAACCCAGTCGATTGGGGAGGCGGTACCCAAGCAGACCCTGTCCACCTGGGTGGCAGACTTCATTGCCCTTGCCTACGAACAGGTAGAGCTCCCACTGGAGCAACGGGTTATGACATACAGCGTAAGGGCTATGGCAACCTCAGTTGCAAACTTGTCCATGACAGATATCTGCCTGGCCGCCACCTTGTCCTCAGTCCACACCTTCGCAGCTCACTATTGCCTGGAGAGGGAGTCCTGACAGGACAGTGTCTTCGGCCAGGCTGTACTCCATAATCTCTTTGGGGTCTAGGCAACTCTTACCCTCTGACCCTTCTTGTTCAGGCCACCAGAGTGATGGTTCTCCCTGGACACTGGGGTCTTTCAGAGTCTGCCTTTGGACTCACGTGCTGCTGCTCATGGCTTGACTGCAGTTTTCTACAGGTTCACGGAGGTCTGTAGCTAGGGAGTCCTATATGTGAGGACTGACTTTCTGCTTGTTCCCGGGGAAAGCGTAGTTACTCACCTGTAACAGGTGTTCTCCAGGGACAGCAGGAATCGGTCCTCACAACCCTCCCTCCTCCCCATGGAGTTGCTTTATTTTGCCATCTTCTTTTGTCAGCTCTAGCTATGTCATCTGACTGAGCAAGATGGCACCCTTGGACCATACATGCATGGTGGCATCTCCCAAAGGCTTTCTTTGAAAGTTGGGGAGATGCTTCCACAAGGGCTCTGTCAGCATCGATGTCACCCACATGTGAGAACTGATTCCTGCTGTCCCCGGAGAACATCTGTTACAGGTGAGTAACGATGCTGTATCTACATGTTGAAGGTGAATATCAGCCTGTGGTTTTGGAACCATATGGTTCTTTTACTTCACATAGAGGATCATTCTATCTCTGAATAGTGGGGTTGTACGTCTGGGTTGTACGTACACCCCCACTAGTCGCAAGGACCGTATTCAGTTTGTAAACGGGGGCGCTGGTCGTGAATGTCCAGAGTCTTGGCAAAGGCAAAATATTATTATGACTTGCAAAGGACTATGGGTGTTGTAGTTCATTCATACCAGAATCAGCCATTCACAAAATAATAAGTTGTGATGCTCGAGGGTAAGCAAAGAAAAATAGATTTTATTCATGGGGTTAATTCTCCCACACAGATTTACTTGGTAACACAAAAGGACACTTGCTTTCAGTATTGTACTCAGGAAAAACAAAACATGATATAAGGTAACTGAACTTCTTAAGCAATCAAACAATAAAGACCTTGATGGGAAACAGAAAAGGTCTTTTTGATGGCTCCTGCTAATGACTCTTAGCTGTGCTCCAAAAGCAAAAACAAAACCCAAAAGTAACAAAAAAACTGTTCTTTATCAAGGATAACTTTCTTCTATTTACACACACAAAAAAAAGACAAGTTTCCTTCCAGAGCTCACCTGCACTTGTGCCTGGCTCAATTACCAATAATTAGCCAGCTGCAAACCCCTTTGCTGGTTCACTCTCTCTACGTGGCTCAATCCTACCCTAAAGCTTTCTTGCAGAGGCTTTTCTGGGTAGATAAAAGAACAAGTTATAGTTCCTTTTGGTGGTTGTTGTATTAGTGAGAAAGTACTTTAAAACGGAAGCCTAGACAGAGAGCAGTCCATGTATTCTAACTGATCATTTGAAATATCTCCTTCTTCTTCAAATATCATAGAATCAATACCATGGTATGGCTCAGAGGAATTCCTTAATGGATCACTCTCAGGATAATATTTGTTTCCCTGCTGTCTTCCAGGTGAAGAGCTAGGGCATAGATCAAAGTTCATACCTGAGCTTCCTTTGCTGTTAGGTTTCCTCTCCAGGTATCCTGGCCAGTAAGTAGTCCAGCTTTTATGTCCAGCCTTCCAATCAAGATCCCTGGACACTGGGTCTCTCTTCACATACCTTCTTGCACTGGTTTTAGGGCCCCTTCCAAATGCAGCCGTCTCCTTCAAAGGTGCCGTCTGGGAATTCCTGGCTTTATAACCCCACTCCTCTGGCTTCCTCCAGTCCAATGGAGTATGCTTGCCTTTGGAATCACTCCTAACACACGTACTGCTGTAGGCTCCTTCTTTAGACCTCCAAGATGTCTTTCTCTTCTTCCTTCCACGTTGCTTCTGCTGTTGTAGTCCTCTCTCCTCTTTCTGTCTGCTCTCTTGGTTCTTCTGCCTGTTCCAATTCAGCCTGATCTGATTCTGTGTAGAATATGTTTTACTTTTAACTTGCTTAGAGGGACACTCCACCCTAGCACAGCCCAGGTGTGCTGAATCAAGCCCTGCCCTTGGAGATGAGTGATTGGGGATTACCTCATAGCTCTCCTGATTGAACACACATTTCCCCACTTCAGCTCTTCTAGAGGCTGTTTGAAACCTGGTGCATTCTGGGACTGGTAGTCTTTTATGAAAACATTCTGTTTTAGTATTTCTACCAGCAAAGACAGGTTGCTTGTTCAGAGCCAATTCACCTCTATTATAGCTCCCTCCTGAGCTATGATAAGCTTCCTTATCACAAGTTCTGTTGGCTCCCTGCACATACAGAGGCATTTTGTGTAGAGCACTTGATGGGGGCACGATGGAGGCGGAGTGGGGGAGTGGCAATGTAGCTGGACGTACAGGGGGTCATTCTGAATCACGAATAGCGGGGATAGATGTCCCAACCTGCTGTGCGGGGAAGTTACAAAAGCAAGAACCAAACCCACAAAAACCCCCGTTTACCACAATATTTTTGTCGGAAGAGGTTGGAGGCGACTGAAATCGAAGCCCAGTCACACCAGGCAACCTGTTCCCTTTTTTTTTATATATTTGTAATGCAAAACGCTGTACTTAACTCGTGAAAATAATCCAGTGAAGTTTCATGTACACCAAAAACTTTTCATCTAAAAGCGGTCAGGTAGCTGCCAAGGATTGATTTCATTTTCATTGGTGCGGGGAAGTTAGTCAGGAGCGGGGAATGGGTGGCCTGGGGGCGTAGAGTGGGCAGGCAGTGGGTGGTCGCAAGCCCTGGACGTAGAGCGCCGATTCTAATGTCAACCCTGTATGTCTAGGGCCGGCAAAATGGCCAGGAAAGTTATGGGGTGGAATAACTCCCCTGGACATTTTTTTTTTTAAATTTGGGATGCGGAAGGGGGTGCGGGGGCCAGGGGACATTCCCCGCAGCCCTACTCTGGCAACATGATGCCATGGCACCGTGGCTCCATTTAAATGCCCTGACTGAGTTAGCCAGGTGCAGTCCTGCACATGCTGGCTGGAAAGAATCACTGTCCTGGCCTGCACTTACAGGACTGTTTGTGATTCTGATCCCGCGGGGCTAGACATGCTCAGCGGGATCAGAATCGCGATCCCCTCTGCGCCTCTGGTTCAGACCGGATACACAGAGGAGATGGACGTGCAGGACAGAATTGGGCCCACAGGGCCTATTCAGGTCAGGCCCCTGTACGTCCACCAGCTATCTGCTGCATCCTCGACTTATTCCACCTCAGAGGAATAAGTGCCGGGCGATTGGGGCATGCAGCCCCCCCAAACCTACCAAGCCGCTGCAGGGGAGCCCCTGCTGCCCGATCCTGGCCTTGCGGGCCCCACCGGGGGTCGGGCAACAGGATGTCAGGGCCGAAGTGCGCTGGGCTAAACTGTGTCTCCAGCTGACCATGCCAGTGCTATGGCAACAGGATACCTTTGGGAGGAGGGAGCGGAAGCCAAAAACCACAGCCAAACACAGTTAGGTATATCCAAAAAACTTATTCATAGACCAAAGTTTTTTGGATATACCTAACTGTGTTTGGCCATGTTTTTTGGCTTCCGCTCCCTCCTCCTATTGTACCTCTGCGGAAGACCTCCTCCTGCTAACAGGATACCTTTTCCCTCACCAGCCAGAGCATTCAGCAGTGGGGACGAGCAGTCACTTGGATGTATCACCGCTCGGAATGCTATGCATGCCGAGCTGTCCCAAATGCCCCGATTCTGCAACCACAGGAACGTATAGCTCCCGCAGTTGAGGAATCTGTTGCATATTGGCCCCATTTGTTTTTTGGATGTCTGGATGGCCTGGAGTGCACAAGTCAGAATCGGCCTGATACAGGCCGATGCAGAAAGCTAGTGCAGGCTTTACGAGCCCCTAAAACAACGTTTAAGCACTTTTAACAATCCTGCAAATGCAGGAAACAGACATAAACACCAGCGGTAAAACTTGCACCCAACTAATGCAATGCGTATTTAAATGAACTTGAATTATTTAAATCTATTATAATCAGCCAGGCTGGTATGGTATGCAAATCATAGCTACGCCCGATGCAGAGACAGGCATAGAGAATTTCGCAACCAGCCACAGTGCCAAAATTTTTACTTCAGGGTCTGAGTAGAAGTAAACCTCTGCCCCTGACAGTCCGACAGTATTTTGATGGCACCGAGTGCTTTACCGGATGCCTTGATCATCTCCTCCTCAGATGATCAGGCATTGAGAAAAGCCACCGGCCATCAAAATACTGTCGGGGGCAGTACCCCACAATAAAATGATCCCTTGCGGTCCAGCAGCCCTGATCCCACTTATTCCTTTCTATCTCTACTGTTTTTTTATTGCAAATATAGAATACTAAGGGTTGGTTAAACTTTAGGTATTGGGAAAATTGCTAATTGCTGGTACTACATTACGTTTGGGGATAGTCAAACTGCTTGATTTTGTTGTGTAGCCTTAACAGCTTCTGAGTGTGCCCACAGTTCAAGCATAAGCCTACTGGGGCCAGGGACACTTGTAAGAAAAATCAGCTACTTGGTATAGAAATACTTACTTTGCAAGGGATCAACAGAGGCCTTTGCACAGGGGGTCTGATAGACCTACAAAGGTATATTTTGGGTAATTCTGGTTCATTGTCTGCTTGAAAGACATCTCCCAGGGAGGGGCTACTTTAGATCATCAGACATCTGGCTTCACATACTGTTCACAGCCAGTCTGAAAGGCCAGAGCTGCACAAGACACAGATAAGCTTATTCCTTTCTATCTCTGCTGATTTTTTATTGCATATAGATATTGCCAAGATAGCAACAAAGGGGGAAATGATCATATTGGGTGACTTTAATCTACCCGATGTGGATTGGATTACTCCTTCTGCAAATCTGGAAAGAAGCAAAAAAATTGTGGACGCTATCCAAGATGCATTACTTAGACAAATGGTGATGGAACCAACCAGGGAAAGCTCAACGCTGGATTTGGTGCTCACCAACAGTGATAGCGTGTCTAATGTCTGGGTGAGTGCCCCTGTGAGCAACAGTGATCATCACACGGTGCGGTTTGAGATAAAAGCCAGGATGCAATCCAATCATAGCAAGCTCAAAGTCCTAAACTTCAAAAACACTGACTTCAATAAAATGGCCGAGTACCTAAAGGAGGAGCTGACAGGGTGGAATAAGGGAAGTGGAATTGCAATGGGCTAAACTAAAAGGGGCAATAAAAGGGGCAATAGATAAATATGTAAGGAAAGTAAATAAAAACAAGAGGAGAAGGAAACCTAATTGGTTTTCCAAAGAAGTGGCTGCTCAAATAAGGGCAAAAACACAGCTTTCGCAAAATTCAAAAGCTTGCAAACAGAAGAACACAGAAATGAATACAGGATCAAACTCAAGGAGACAAAAAGAGAAATAAGGATAGCAAAATCAAAGGCAGAGGAAAAGATGGCTAAAGATGTTAAGGGTGGCGACAAAACTTTCTTCAGGTATATTTGGGAAAGGAAGAAGATCAGAGGTGGAATTGCAGGACTCAGAAGTGCTGGGAACGGACTCGTGGAAAATGACATTACTAAACAAATACTTCTGCTCTGTTTTTAGTAAAGAAAATCCTGGAGAAGGACCACCTGTGACTCCCAAATATAAAAATGAGAATGAGGTAGATACCACACCATTCAGAGAGGATGAGGTTTTAGAACAACTTGCAAAACTGAAAGTGGACAAGGCCATGGGACCGGATGGGATACATCCCAGGATACTGAAAGAGCTCAGAGAGGTTCTTGCAGGGCCGTTAAAGGATGTTTTCAACAGATCCTTGGAAACAGGAGAGGTTCCTCAGGACTGGAGAATGGCTGACGTCGTACCTCTACACAAAAGTGGTGACAGGGAAGAAGTGTCAAACTACAGGCCCGTGAGACTTACCTCGGTGGCGGGAAAAGTAATGGAGACGCTCCTGAAAGAGCGAATAGTGAACTTTCTCAAAACCAGCGGGTTACAGGATCCGAGGCAACATGGTTTTACTGAGGGACGATCTTGTCAGACAAATCTCATTGAGTTCTTTGACTGGGTGACCAGAGAACTGGATCAAGGACACGCGATGGATGTCATCTACCTGGATTTCAGCAAAGCCTTTGATACTGTCCCTCATAGGAGGCTTATCAATAAACTCAGTAGTTTGGGGATGGGTCCCAGGGTGGTAAACTGGATCAGAAATTGGTTGACTGACAGACAACAGAAGGTGATGATAAATGGAGCTCACTCGG
Organism: Ichthyophis bannanicus; assembly: GCA_033557465.1. Lineage (NCBI taxonomy): Eukaryota > Metazoa > Chordata > Amphibia > Gymnophiona > Ichthyophiidae > Ichthyophis > Ichthyophis bannanicus. The sequence goes on along the minus strand of CM066032.1, from coordinate 1,086,179,492 downwards.
ATGAAAGGAAGGTGATTAGTGGGGTGCCTCAGGGTTCGGTCCTAGGCCCGGCACTGTTCAATGTATTTGTGAGTGGTATTGCTTAAGGACTGAATGGAAAAGTCTGTCTTTTTGCAGATGACACGAAAATTTTCAACAGAGTGGACTCCCTCGAGGGAGTGCTTAACATGAGGAGGGATCTGCAAAAGCTGGAGGAATGGTCTGATGCTTGGCAATTAAGATTTAATGCGAAGAAGTGCAGTGTCATGCACTTGGGTAGCAGAAATCCAAGGGGAATGTACACGATAGGGGGCGAGAGGTTTGTGTACACAGAGCAGGAGAAAGACCTTGGTGTGATTATTTCTGTAGATCTCAAGGTGGCAAAACAGTGCGACAAGGCGGTGACGAAAGCCAGGAGGATGTTTGGCTGCATTCGAAGAGGAATTACCAGCAGAAAGGAAGGGGTACTAGTACCACTGTATAAGTCTCTGGTGAGGCCTCACTTGGAATACTGTGTTCAGTTTTGGAGAACGTATCTTGCAAAGGATGTAAAAAGAATGGAAGCTGTTCAGAGGAAGGCGATCAAAATAATTTGGAGCCTGTGTCAGAAGCCTTATGAGGAGAGACTTGTAGACCTAAATATGTACACTTTGGAGGAGAGGAGGGATAGGGGAGATATGATTCAGACCTTTAAATACTTGAAGAGAAATAATGAACAAACAAACCTCTTCCAGAGACGGGGAAGCTGTAAAACTAGAGGGCATGACATGAAGCTGCAAGGTGGTAAATTGAAAGGCAATGTCAGGAAATACATTTTTACTGAAAGGGTGGTGGATGCTTGGAATGCCCTCCCGATGGAGGTGGTGGGGACAAACACAGTGACGGAATTCAAAGTGGCCTGGGACAGACACTGTGGATCACTTTACAGTAACAAGATTAAATCAAAATAAACAGAACCATCTAATTTCTCAACAAAGCGGGGTGTCCTACATGGAGCGATGGGGGGAGGAGCGGTGGGTTCACCCCTAAACAAACAAAGAAACAAAGATATGGGGAGGGGTGAAGACATGGGGACGGGTGCACCTGCTCCTGGTGGGTGCACCACTAAGCAAAGACATGGGTAGGGGTGCACCTACTCCTGTCATATTGCTGGGCAGACTAGATGGACCATACTGGTCTATCTCCAGGAACAAGCAGGAATGTAGTCTTCACATATGGGTATCGTCGGTACCGACGGAGCCTGCACGGGAACGCTCCCCAGCGTCCAATAGGAAAGCTTTTGGGATCATCCCACAGCGCCTGCGTGCTGCCTTCCCGCCTTTCCCAACTGTCCCTCTCGAGTTCTTCGTTTTCCACGGAGCCGACAAGTCACACATCCTGTCACCGCAGAAAATTTCCCCCCTTATTCTTCTTTTTTGTGGTCGCATCTGCCTTCCCTCGACGCTACACCGGTACCGCCGGTTCTTCTTTTCTTTTATTTCCCCCCCCCCCCCCCAAAAAAAACCTCTTTGTTTCTGGAGTCTTTTCCAGTAATTTTCTTCTCGGGTGCCACGCACCATTTTGGGCACTAGGACCAACTTTTTCCCTCAGAATGGAAAAACCCGATTCAGGTTTTAAAAAGTGTTCTAAGTGTGGCGGTACCATCTCCGTCACCGACACCCATGAGTGGTGCCTCAAATGTCTAGGTCCTGACCACTCTAATTCAGAGTATGTTGCCTGTGGGATGATGTCAAAAAGGGGCCGGCAAAACCGAGCTGCTAAACTTAGCACCCTTTTTCCCTCCGATACAGCCTCCGTGGCATCGACGTCTTCCAGGGCTTCATCTTCCTCCCATGGATCTCAGGTAACTAAACATAAATATAGCCAGTCCTCAAATGGTAGATCTCCTTCTAAACATTGAGATGCCTCTGGCATTGCCCTTGAGGGACTTTCACCGGCAAAATTGCCCCGGCGGGAGGCTTTGGCTTCCAAAGCACTAATGGGGCTCCAGGATGTTCTCGAGGCTTCAATCTCTGCAGAACTACTGGTGCCGTGCTTTGGGGTTCTGGCCGCTTCATCTGGCACCGATACCCAAGCATCAGCAGTGTCGATAGACCAGAGATTCTTGGCTATTGAACGCAGTCTGGCGGCTCTTCTCATGGCCTCGATGCCCCTGAAACCACTTCAGACAATTCAACCGGTACCGGCACCGACTGCATCGACATCGGCAGGTATTCTACCGGGACCGAGTCATGCGTCTCTATCCGGCTTCGATAAGTCAGTACCGGACCACTCCGATGCCGACTTCAATCGGTACCGGTACCGTGCCTTGCACAATCACCCGGATCGGAGATACTTCGAAACCTCGGATGAGTCTGAAGACGCTGAAAGCTCTGCCGATACCAGAGTACTTCTTCCTGAGAATTCCTCTTCTCCTCAGCGTAGGGTGTCTCCACCAGAGAATATGTCTCAAGGTCATTCCATCACAGTGGCTCCTGAAAAAGAGCCTACGGCAAAGGAATTAGAAATCCTACAATACCCTAAAGCTCCCAAGGAGGCAGCTACCTTACCTATTCATGAGATCTTGCATGGTCTGATGTTAAGGATGTGGGAAACACCTCTCATCACATCTCCTCACTCTCGAAGACTCGACACCATGTATAGAGTTCCTCCTTGTCCTGGGTTTCAGAAGACTCAATTACTACACCATTCCATGGTGGTGGAATCAGCCATGAGACGGATAAAGAGTGCAAAAAGGCATGCATCTAATCCTCCAGGACGTGAGTGTAGGACTCTTGACGCCTTTGGACGTCGATCCTTCCAGGTTTCCAGGCTTTCTGCTAGGATCAGTTCCTATATCTTACATATGGGAATGTTCCTTAAGGAGGTCACAGGAGACTTAGAGCTTATGAGCCCTCTCCTTCCTGATGATAAAAGGCAGGATTATCTTACTCTTGTTAAACATGCTCAGGATGTTTCCAAGTTTGTGAATCATGCCGCCTTTGACTGCTTTGATTGCATAAGCAGAACCTCTGCTATTGCCATAGGTGCACGTAAAATTGCCTGGCTCCAGGCATCTGACTTGGAAATCTGGGTACAGGACAAACTGGGGAATATACCTTGCACAGGAGAGAATCTTTTTGGCAAGAATTGGCAGGAAAAAGCTAATGAGATAGATGCTGACAATATCACTTTGGATAGAATGTCTAAATCTACAGCTGATCCTGTGAGGAAAAGATCCTCTAAGAAACCATTCTTCAGCAAGAAGAAGTTTTATCCCTCCTATACCCAGCAGGGTCATCGTTTAGGTCAGTCTCCCCAAAAGGGACAGCACCAGCAACCTAGGCAACAAAGGAAACCAAAAGCAGCTAAGCCTCAACCGGCTCAGCAGACTCAGCCTCCACAGGGGCTTTGACTCCTGTCTAGAGAACTTTGCCTTCCTGGCCCTGAACGGCCCAGAACCCTCCACCATCCCAGGAAGGTTATGTCATTTTGCCCCCAGATGGGGTCAGAAAACAGCAGAAAATTGGACTCTGTCTGTTAGAGAGGGGTACAAGCTTCATTTCCTCAGCATGCCCCCTCCTACAATAGTAAGACAGTTCAATTCTCAGACCTCTCTCAACGACCGGTTAGGTCAAGAAGTCACTATGCTCCTTGCTCAAGGGGCAACAGAAGAGGTACCCATTCCCCAAAGGGGTACAGGGTTTTACTCCCCCTATTTCATTATTCCAAAGAAAACAAGAGGACACAGACCCATTCTAAACCTCAGAGAATTAAATAAATTCCTGTTCAGAGAGAAGTTCAAAATGATTTCTCTAGGAACTCTGCTGCCATACCTTCAGAGTCAGGATTGGCTTTGTTCTCTAGATCTCAAGGATGCGTACACTCATGTTCTCATCCATTCAACTCACCGAAAGTTCCTTTGTTTCCTGTTTCAAGGGAAGCACTACCAATATAGGGTTCTTCCTTTTGGCCTGGCCTCTGCACCAAGGGTGTACACAAAATGCATGGCTGTGGTAGCAGCATTTCTCCACACCCTGGGAATATTCGTCTTCTCTTACTTAGACAACTGGCTCATTCGAGCCCCTTCAGAGCCAGAGGTCAGGGTTGCTCTGTCTTGCACAATGCGCATCCTTCAGTATTTGGGACTTGTCATAAGCTTCCCAAAGTCCAGCCTTGCTCCCACTCAATCCCTAGAGTTTATAGGAGCTCTTCTGGATACCAGACAGACAAGGGTCTTCCTCCCACAGCCCTGCTGCCTTCACATTGTGCAGCTAGCTTCCCAAGCAGTGCTAAAACCTCACCTCACTGCTCGTGAAATGCTACAGTTGCAAGGCCACATGGCATCCACCGTGCATGTGGTTCCTTATGCTCGCCTCCATATGAGGGCAGCCCAGTGGTCCTTATCCACTCAGTGGACTCAGGCTTCAGGTTGTCTGTCAGACAAAATAGCAAATTCAGATCGCCTTATTTTGTCCCTCCAATGGTGGCAGTCACCCAAAAACCTTCTGGTGGGGTCTGCTTTTCAGCAACCCCCACCCCAAGCCACTCTAACAACAGATGCTTCACAGATGGGTTGGGGAGCCCACTTGCATGGCCTCTCTACTCAGGGTACCTGTTCTCCACAGGAGGCCTATCTCCATATCAACCTCCTGGAGCTCAGAGCAATCTTCCTTGCTCTTCGAGTATTTCACACCCAGCTCAGCTACAAGACAGTCCTAGTTCAAACGGACAATCAGGTAGGCATGTTCTATGTGAACAAGCAGGGCGGAACAGGCTCTCTGTCGCTATGCAACGAAGCTTTGCAACTATGGGCCCTCACCAGAGAGCATCAGATTCATCTCCTTGTGGTGTATCTTCCAGGCATTCAAAACTCTTGGGCAGACAAACTCAGTCGAGTTCTGCTTCCACACGAATGGTCTCTCCATGCAGACCAGGTGGCCCAAATTTTTCAAATTTGGCGAACCCCGGACATAGACCGCTTTGCAAGTCCGCTGAATGCCAAACTTCCCCGGTTCTGTTCCAGAATTCCGGCTCGGGGTTGTCAGGCCAGGGATGGTTTCCTCCTTCATTGGGGTCAGGACTCCCTGTATGCCTTTCCACCTATTCCCCTAATTCCCAAAACCCTGTTCAAGCTTCAAAGAAACAGAGATCATATGATCCTCATAGCTCCACGTTAGCTACGGCAACTGTGGTACCCTCTGCTCCTACATCTCTCTCAAGCTCTGCCTCTGGAGTTAGGATCTGCTCCAGATCTTCTTTCTCAAGAGGACGGGATGCTGTGGCATCCCAATCCCCAGTCTCTGCATATCAGGGCCTGGTTGCTGAAAGCCTAGAACTTCACGGTCTTAACCTTTCCCAGCAGGTAAAGGATATCCTTTATGCTTCCAGGAAGCCTCTAAATAGACAACCTATTTCCTCTCATCCTCTCATAGCGAGATTTATGCGAGGCCTTCTTTTAACTAAGTCTCCCATTAAGCCACCACTGGTGGCATGGGACTTAAATCTGGTACTTGGGCAGCTCATGAAACCGCCCTTTGAACCATTAGCCACTACCTCTTTGAAATTCCTTTCCTGGAAGGTTATCTTTCTTATTGCAATCACATCAGCACGTCGCATCAGTGAATTGCAAGCATTGGTGGCTGATCCTCCTTATACAAGGTTCCATCATGATATGGTAGTCCTTAGGACTCATCCACATTTTATGCCAAAGGTGGTGTTGCCTTTTCATTTAAACCAAGCGGTTTACCTTCCTGTATTCTTTCCAAGGCCTCACGCCTCAAATGCAGAAAGGAATCTTCATACTTTGGACTGTAAAAGAGCTTTGGCCTTTTTCTTGCAAAGGACACAGCAACATAGAAAGTCCTCTCAACTCTTTGTTGCTTTTGATCCTAGTCATTTGGGACTTCCAGTCTCCAAAAGGACCCTGTCCAGCTGGATTGCACAGTGTATATCTTTTACCTATGAGAGCAAGAACCTTCCTCTTGAAGGCCATGTCACAGCTCACAGTGTGAGAGCCATGGCAGCCTCAATGGCTCATCTTCACTCTGTGTCTATCGACGACTTCTGTCGAGCAGCTACTTGAACTTCGGTACATACCTTCACAGCCCATTACTGCTTAGACAATAACTCCCGCCGGGATGCCTTGTTTGGTCAGGCTGTTCTTCAACACCTGTTCCACACTTAATCAACTCCTACCCACCATCACTGGTAGGATGCCAGAGATCCATGGGGGAAGTGGAGCCCTTTCACAAGGGCACACAACTTTCTGTGGCTATCTCCCTGGCATCTGCAGCTAGGGAGTACGCATATGTGAAGACTACATTCATGCTTGTTCCTGGAGATAGCATAGTTACTCACCTGTAACAAGTGATCTCCGGGAACAACAGGAATTTAGTCTTCACAACCCACCCACCTCCCCTAGGAGTTGTATCACTCTATCTCTCTCTCTCTCTCTTTCTCTCTTTCCCTCTCTCTTTTGTCTCAGTTTTAAACTCAACTGGAGAGGTACAGTTGGGAAAGGCGGGGAGGCAGCACGCAGGCGCTGTGGGATGCTCCCAAAAGCTTTCCTATTGGACGCTGGGAAACTTTCCCGCGCAGGCTCTGTCGGTACCGACGATACCCATATGTGAAGACTAAATTCCTACTGTTCCTGGAGATCACCTGTTACAGGTGAATAACTATGCTTAACTGCCGTCATTTACTATGTTACTATGTAAATAAATAAATATAAGGTAGATTATGCCTTATATGTTAGTCTGACCTTAACCGGTGCATCCTAGGATGCACCATGTGGGGCCAGACACTGCTATTTTGTAAGATGGCCGACTTAGAGAGGGAGCTCATAGGCAGCGCTCCCACTTATGGTGAATTTGAGGGCCGCCAGACCACCAGTTTTTTGTTTTTTTTTTAATTTAATGAGAGTGGGAGGGAAAGGGGCCCTAGACCTCCAGTGATCATTTTATTGTGGGGCACGGCCCCTGACAGTATTTTGATGGCATGGGGGCCATCAAAATACTGTCAGGGGTAGAATCGGGGCCACTGGATCACCAGGTATCATTTTATTATGGGGCACGGCCTCTGACAGTATTTGATGGTATCAGAGGCTTTTCCCGATGCTGCGATCATTCCCCAATGCCATGAAAATACTGTTGGGGCTGCTATGCAAATTAGCCACCCAGTGCCCAGAAAGCCAGCCAAACTAATGCAGATTTATTGTGCGCATGTGTTTGACTTGTTCTCCCAGTTTAATGCTGCGATGGCTCATTTGCATGTGCACGGTTAGCACGGGGGTCATTTGCATGGCCTATTTTTGCTGCATCCTGTGTTGAAAAATATGCATTGTCGGGCCACGTTAAAGTCATCTTCAGCGCGCATCTAGGGCAGTTTTCTGCATCTGCCTGATAGTTTTAAATAGCAGTGAATAGCCTAGGATATTTCTGTCTGTATGCTAAACTGAAGAGGGAGAACATTAGAAGGTGCAGTTTATTTATTTATTTATTTAGCTGTTTTTGATATACTGGTTTTCTACCAGTCAAATACCTCCAAGGCATAAATGCACAAGAGGAGAGCCTCTTTAGACTGAAAGCAAACTGTGCTACGAGAGGACATAAGATGAGGGTGAAAGGGGATAGACTCAGGAGTGGTAGATGCGTGGAATAGTCTCCCAGTGGAGGTAGTAGAAACAAGGACAGTATCTGAATTCAAGAAAGCATGGGACAAGCACAGAGGATCTTTAAAAGAAAAAAGGGGACTGTTGTCATAGTTGATATGGAAGGGCAGACTAGATAGGCCATATGGGCCTACGGTGTATACGGTGTACAATAAACACCGTGGGAGCAATGGGGAATAGCGGTTTACATCAAACATCAACATAATAAGTATTGGTTGTTGTGGAAACAGTCAGATGAATCCCTCTCGAGTGAATGGGAACTTGCCAGAGGGTAGGGGGGGGAGGGAATGTTTGTTTGGTGAGTGCCTATGGATGAGGGGTAGGAGGGATGCTGTGAGTTTGTAGGGTATTCCTGCAGTGCTTCAATCTGCTGCTTTTTGCCATAGTGTTCCTCAAAGTAGTAGTTCCTTGAGAATCTGCTTATGTCTTTTTGCAGTCTGTGGAGACCTAATCTAGTCTGCCTCCCAAAACTTTCCCAGGCTGCTTAAATAATTTCTTAAAACTGTTTATGGGTCTTTCATGCTCACGGGCAAGTTGGATCTGTGAGTCCATGAGTGCACAGTATTCCCTTTTGAAAATTAGGATCTTGCAGAGAATTCAAAATGAATTTCCCACTCTGTGTACAATTGTATGCACTGGTCACAACATGCATACTTTTACCTGCTTGGAGAGGTGAAGGAGGAGTAATTTTTAAAACATGCTAGTTCTGAAAATTACCCTCTTCATGACCTCCCCTGGCCCACCAACTACTGCTCCCTGCTGTCTGCAGCAAGAGAGAAAAGGCAGGGTTTCAGCCCTTTCCTGTTTGTTCCAATGGGCGGATCCTGTTCACTTGGTTGCACTGATGGTGTTCTAGCACTGAAAATATGTGCAGGGGGAAAGCAGTTTTAAAACGTGTTTTGATGTCTGTATTTTTGATAGAAATACTGATTTTGAAAATTTGTAAACAATAATTTATTTATTTACATTCTCTTATATACCGCGCTATTCTGCAACAGTGCGGTTTACATTGAACAAACTGAAACTACATTGAACAGGGCATTATAACTTGGAGATAACTATTTTACAGGGAACATGGGCTATGGAGGGTTAAGTGGCTTGCCCAAGACCACAAGGAGCACCTGTGGGACTAGAAACCCCAGTCCTTCCGGCCCAAGGTTGCTGTCCTCTAGTGGGATTTGAACCCCCGACCTTCCGGCCTGAAGTACCTTGCCCCAACCACTAGGCTACTCCTCCACTCCATAACAGCACTCTGAGCCTCTGAATGGACACAGCAGTTTGTTTTCCTCATTTTGATGATATGATTGATTGGGCTTTGGTACAGAACCTGAATCTAGAAGGTTTGAGGGGTTAAAGTACAACTGGCTGTAAAGAAAGAAAGGTCAGAGGAAATGTGCCAAGCCCAGTTGCAGCAAGAAATACGAGGGTTGCTCAGAAAGTAATGCCCCACATGTTTTTTCTCAGTCCAGAATGAAGATAGAGGTGTGAAATTGAAAGGGTAGTAACTTGGAACTTCAAAGGACACATGTGTGTAATTTTACAGTCGTCCAACAAATAGAGAGGTGGTAGTGATCCTTCAAATGGCGTCTGTGAGTGACACACGGTACAAAAAACGAGCTGTAATTGAATTCTTGGTGGAGGAGAAAGAAAGTGTGAGAAACATTCACAAACGGTTGTGTGCTGTGTATGGAAGTTCTGCGGTAGATAGGAGCACCGTTGGACGATGGGTGAAGAGAGTAAAGGCTTCAGGAAGTGGTAAAATGGAACTGGAAGATCAGCCGCGGTCTGGGCGTCCTGCCTCAGCCACCAGTCCAGACAAGTTGCAGCACCCTGCGATAGCTGCCAGCGGGCATTAAAATACTGTAAGCTGTTGCGGTGTGCCTTGCACACACCTTTGAATATCCCAAAGAGTCAATAATTGCCATTGCACTACCTCTACTGATGGAAAGCTGTACAGGCAATTCCCGACTCGTGATGTGCCGATCCGCATGAATAATGTCATCAGCGCGCTGCAACTTGTCTGGACCAGGGAAATCCTGGGCCGCGGCCTGTTGTGCATTAAGGGCCCTGGCAGGAGGATTTTCTTCCAACCATTTAATGGAAGCCGCTAATATTCGGGATTGCTCTTCAGTGTTAAAAAGGGTAGACAAGAGTTGTCGGCAGTCTGACCAAGTTGGCAGGTGAGTCTGCATAATAGTGGCCATAAGGTCAGTGAGGTCCTGAGGCTTCTCTGTATAGGAGGCATAGTGGGTCTTCCAGTTAAGCAAGTTGGTGGTGAAAAAGGGTACGTAGACTAGACTCGGAGGGCCCAAGATGACTTCCTGTCGCTCGTTCAGCGTGGGGAGTCCCTGGACCTCACGCAAGGGCATAGCCTTAGCGTCTCGACCGGGTAGATTCCTTAAGCCGTATGCTGGACTAGATTTCTCTGATTGTTTTGGCAGAGTTCTAGAGGTATTGGAGGATGCCCCCTTGCTGGCAGACGAGTCTCGGGTGTCCCCATCATCCTCATATTTAAACTTTACCGCTCTTCCCGGTCAGGAAACCAGAGAAATGCTGCGGTGAAAGAGTCAGGAAAGGACACCCGGAGTCTCATGGGAATACAAGCCAGTTTATTGTGCTAGCACAGACCCAGAGGAATCATTTCCAAAAACTCTGAGCCCCGAGCCAGGGGCTGTACAATCTTTATATACTCAGTTCATACCATCAGTTCATACCTACGTTCAGGTTTCTGACTAGTGCTCCCTTGGGTGCCTGCCCAATCATATTCCCTTAGGTAAGGGGCTATCCCTTCCCCCTACAGCACCAGAATCAAAACCAGAAACTTAACAGAGAACAAAGAAGAAAAAGAGAAAGGGGCAGCCCCTCCTGTGGGCTACAGATGGCACAAATGGTCTTGGATTACAGCAGAGCCCTTCTCTGGCCATTTGTCTATGCAATTTGTTGCATGGGCATATTTACTAGCCAGGGGCTGAATTCCTTTCATCCTGAGGTGACTGCCACACTTTGAAGTTCCAAGTTACTACCCTTTCAATTTCACACCTCTATCTTCATTCTGGACTGAGAAAAAACACGTGGAGCATTACTTTCTGAGCAACCCTCATAGACCTTATGCTTAACATATCAGAAAAACGTGGAAAAAACTGAGTCGTTTGTGACACCTCTCTGTGATTCAGACCTCATAGAGGTGCATTGTGATATGATAATGAGTTTGAAATAGAATGCATGATCTTGCATGCATTCTTACCTTCAGGTATTGACACGCATCCTATGTGCATCCCTTGGTAATGTATAGACGTGCAGTGTGAGCAGGGCTGGCCCCTGAGTTGGTTCGAGGTGTTGACACCCTAGGCAGACCTTCAGTCTTACACCCCTCCTGGATGGCAAAATCTGTTGTTTAGCTTTAAATGCCCTGCTTTTGCCTGTACATCCCCCTCCCCCCCCCTAGAAGTTGGTGCCCTAGGTGATCACCTAGTTTGGTGCTTGGGACAGCCCTCAGCATGAGATAAATAGCTGCTGGGTGCTTTATATATCCCTATATGTAAAGCAATTTATGATGTCTATGCTTTCAGAAGACAAACTACCCCCATCTATCACTGTCAACAAAGGCCTGATTCTGGATGAAAACTCAGTAAAGAAAATCACAACTCTGCAGCTATCAGCCACTGACCAGGACAGCGAGCCCAGGGAACTCCTTTATCGGATCACTAAGCAGCCCCAGTTGGGTCATCTGGAACATGCAGCATCACCAGGTATGTATTCCTTCACCTTTACTCAGTTAAGACCACTTGGGATAGCGTCATCAAACGGGGTATTCTGCACATCCCAGGAATGGAATGAATCATTCTCTCAAATTCCTAATACAGTACCTGCATTAAGAGCATCTGCCAGCAGAGAGTGTGCAGCCTGTAATAGACTCAATATTATGTATTTCAGTTTATTTTATCTCAAGAAATTGCAGCTGGCATGTAGTTGTTTATGGCAGTTTGGTTCTGTGAAAAATTAGAGGGGCAAGAACAGAATGTAATTTGCCCAGAGTGAGGCAGAAAAGAGGGTGAAGATGTGAATAGACCCTAACCCCAACCTCTGTGCTCCTAATATTTCTAGAATATTATTACACATTCAGAACGTGAGGATCCAGAAATAATCTAGGACATCATATCGCAGATTATTCAGATTTGATTTGCCTCTGTTTGAGAAGGAATGATGCGGTAGAAAGGATATCAAAAAGTTTGAAAGTTAAAACATTAACGAAAATGAAAGACCTCGGTTATGCAAACAGTTTTCAGGCATCAGTAGGGCTTGCTTCACGTTTATCAGTATGATCAAGGCAGGGATATACATGACCTCTCAACTGGTTTCTCCAGTATAAAATGCCTTCATAGCAGGGCTGGCACTGCAAAGTGTATTCTGGGAGCGGCACGCTGAAACATCAGCCCTGCTCTCGGGATGCTTCTGCAGTAAGGGAAACTGTAAAGTGGATATGGGCAACCATCAGTAACCTTGCTCCTGAGGGGCAAACTGTGCACTCTATGCAAACATACTCAGTGGTACGAAACTCAATATCGGACCATCCCAGACAAAAAAATATTTTAATCATAATTCTACAGCATGTTTTATTTATTTTCTTATTTTTACTTGTTAAGGAAAAATCTGTAATTTCTGTGTACTATTATAACACAGACTCAGAAGGGCGGGTTCAAATTATGTCACACACACAGCCTCTGTGCATTATAATCATTAATCCATGAAAGTCATTTACACAAAGCTTTTAGCGCAGTTGCATATGAAATTGATGTATATGCCCACTGTGCATATTTAAAATATTTATCTTCAAGACTGCTTCACCCCTTGATTTTCATATGCTCAGCCAGTCACCTGAGATGATATCATAGAAACATGATGGCAGAAAAAGCCCACATGGCCTATCTAGTCTGCCCTTCCATATCAATTACGACAACAGTCCCCCTTTTTCTTTTAAAGATCCTCTGTGCTTGTCCCATGCTTTCTTGAATTCAGATACTGTCCTTGTTTCTACTACCTCCACTGGGAGATTATTCCACGCATCTACCACTCCTGAGTCTATCCCCTTTCACCCTCATCTTATGTCCTCTCGTAGCAGAGTTTGCTTTCATTCGAAAGAGGCTCTCCTCCTGTGCATTTATGCCTCGGAGGTATTTAAGCATCTCTATCATATTTCCTGTATCCCGCCTTTCCTCTAATGTATACATATTAAGATCTTTCGATACATATTAAAATGTTTCAATAATTTTCTGCATCAGGGATGGGACACCTGAATCCACTGTCCTTATTCTGGTCCACACTTCACCTTCAGCATGATAATAAATAACTAATAATAATTTTTGGAATTGTGATGAAAATAGTTTTGGTTTGGGATGATTGATGTTAGGTTTTGTACTATCTAACCAGACTTATTTTTAGGATCTCAGTGGGGCATGCAATAACTCTGAATGACAAAAGTCACTCAGATTGATATTCAGAAGTACTTATGTGGTCAGCATTGGGTACTAATCACATAAGTGCTTGTTTTAAAAATTCTGTGCCGGATAGTGGATAAGTTTTGGCTGGACATCTCGATATCTGTCCAGAATATATCTATTTAAAATTAGGAAGTATGGGGCATTCTAGGAACAGGGCCAGAACAGCAATATTCTGCTTTCATCTGGATAAATTCATCCATTCAAGGGACAGCACAAAGAGTAGCTCTAATTTAAACTGGTAAGTTACACATTTAAGTTTAAGGCTGCATACTCAGCGAGTCTACTTAAATAGATAGCACTGCTGAATATTGGGCATCAAGATAAATGGAGAAGTCATCCGACTCTGAATATCACCCTTGTTATTTACAACCACAGCTGTACACCAAACACAAACCCCACAAAGGAGAGCATGGTACATATCTCCAAAATGAACCAGCACAAAGCAAACCCCCCCTTCCCCTCTCCCTTATTGCCTCAAATATTTATACAGAATAGACCAGATTTTCTCAAATTTATCAAAGTTCTGGTGTCTCTGTGCCATCGACTTTTCCATAAGCACTACAGATCTTAATCGTGCAATACAATTATCTATTAAAAGTGGCTCCTTCTGTTTCCATCTGTATGCTACTTCACAGCGGGCTGCACTTAAACAAACTTGTATGGGCCGTCTGAATTTCTGCACCCCCCCCCCCCCCCCAGGGCCACGTGGCCAATAGGAACAGCATGGGGTCCAGGGGAACCTCTACAGCAAATATCCCCTTGATCCATTGCTGCCATCCTTTCCCAAAAAACTACAATTTTTGGACAACTCCACCAAATATGATAAAATGAACCAATTTTCCCACAAGTTCTCAAACACTGATGCTACACAGATGGAAACATTTTATGTAGTCCCTGCAGGGTGAAATACCACTGCAGGAGAATTTTTATACACATTTTCCCTAATAACAATAGACAGTGACAGTCGTCTGGTATGATCAAAGATCTTTCTCCATTGTTTCTCCTCCATCACTCTCCCATGCCTCCATATATTTAAATTGAACAAACTCTGGAGCACTTAAGACCTTGTATAAGACCGACACTAACCCTCTAGATCATTTCTTCCCATACCAAATAGCTTCTAATGCCGGGAAACCTTCTCAAAGCTTTGCTTTCTGAGATTTCCCCTGAAGAAAATGAAGCATCTGGGTATACTGAAAGCGATCAGCATCTTTTAAATCAATTTCTTCCTTCGATTCAACAAACTCCACCATATCCTCACCATCCACAAACTGAAAGAAATATCTTAAGCCTACCCTCTCCCAATGGGAAGACACCCCAACTTCCCTCCTGAGAAAAAATCCCTCTGCATAATCGTAAGATCTGTAACAGGGAGAAAGCCTCTAATGGGCTCTCCATTTTACGCGCCCTATGCCAAATCCCCAAGACCTGTTCAACAAAAGGATTAACCCCCTCCCCCTCTATCACAACCCTTTGCTAGCCCAAGGGAGGACCCAGAGTGGGAAGGATGGACAGCTGTCCTGTTCCAAAAGGACCAAATTCTTCCTTTCCCCACTCTACCTTCAATCCATCATATGCCGCAGCTAAGCTGCCCAATAATAAGCTTGCAGATCTGGCACCCCAATCCCCCCTCCCCCTTCTCCCTTGGATAATACATCGCTATACTAGACATCCTAGGTAATTTCAAAAGAAAGTGACAAATTTTCTTCTGCAGAACCCTCAACTCGGGCATAGGGATGGCTACGAGCAAGACTTGAAAATGATAAAGCAGTTTTGGCAAAACCTTCATTTTCACCACCGCCACCCATCCCAGCAGGAAATTTCACCCTCTTGCTATTTATTTAAATCTACACATAGAGTCTGAAACAGGGGGATAGTTTGCCTGGTATAGCCTCCTATAATAATTGAATTTATTTATTTTATTTATCTGTTTTTCTATACCACTTAGTCAATAAATCAAAGCGGTTTACATCAAAATGAACTTTCCATTTACATATAACAAGGAACTTAGGATACATTAGATACAATTTAAACTGAATCATTACATCTCATGATGAACTTATATAGAGTATGGGTGGGGATACAGAGTCTTTGTTGGGAGAGGAGAGTATTATTCTTTGAAGTGGTCGCTGAATAAATGTGTTTTTTAGTTTCTTGCGGAATATTGTGAGTTTGATAATGTTTCTTAGCTTTGTGGGAAGTGCGTTCCAGGGGTCTGGTGCATACATTGAGAAGGCCCTTTTCTGCGTTTCTTGACTACTTTTCACTAACTCAGCTGGTAGGGCTAGCATGTTTTGCATGTATTTTCTTTTGTCTCTCATCTTTTTGGCTTCTTGTATGATGGATTTTAGGCATGGAGCCAATAGGTTGTGGATGACTTTGAATATGATTATTATTGTTTTGTATCGGATCCAACTTGTTAATGATAGCCAATGTAGTTGTTTCAGTATTGGAGTGACGTGGTCAGATTTTTTTTGCTCCCATTATAATTCTAGCTGCTGTATGTTGTGCCATCTGTAACTGATGTAAGGTGTGCTTGGGGAGACCTTGTAGTATGTTATTACAAAAGTCTAGATGAGGGAGAATTATAGCTTAGTATACTGTTCGGAAGTACTCCTACTCTAGAAATGGTCAGAGGTTCCTTAAGATCCTTTTTTTTTTTCCGTAAATGACTTTTATGATATTCTTGATGTGTGATGTGAGGCATAACTGTTGATCTAGTGTTATGCCTAGATATCAGACTTCTTATTTGACTGCCAACTCTGTATTATTGACTATGAGGGTTTTGAGTGGTATAAATGTTTTGTTTTGACAATTTAGAGTACTTTGGTCTTTTTGAGGTTGATTTTGAGCATGTGGTTTGATAGCCATTGTGTTATTTCATTGAAGCAATTTATGACTTTGCTTTGGTCTGGTTTGGATGCATTGTATGGTGTGTATAGCATGATGTCATCATATATATATGATATTTAGCTTGTGTTATGAAGACAACCGAAGGGTTGAAGATTTGTGGAAGACTCATCAACAACCTTCACTGTGCTGATAATACCACATTACTGGATGAAAGTGAAGAAGATTTGAAACATTTGCTTCTCAAGATCAAGAAATATAGTCTTAATATGGGTCTTCACCTTAACGTTAAGAAGACAAAGATCCTGACAACTGGCAAAATCAATAGGTTCATCATTGATGGAGAAGAAATTGAAATAGTTGAGCGCTTTAACTTACTTGGATCAACAATCAATAAAGAAAGGACTAGCAGTCAAGAAATCCGATGACTGCTAGTCATTGCTCTTGGTAGAATGGCTATGAAGGACCTAGACAAGATTCTTAAGAGCAGAGATGTCTTTCTCCATACAAAGATTCAACTTGTCCAGGCCATGGTAATTTCAATAACATCATATGGATGTAAAAGTTGGACAGTGAAAAAGATAGACAAGAAGAAAATTGATGCTGTTGAATTATGGTGCTGGCGACGAATACTGTGTATATCATGGACTGCCCAAAGAATAACCAGTCAGTGTTAGAAGAGGTCAAACCTAAGCTTTCCTTAGAAGCTCTGATGACAAGACTTCGACTTTCATACTTTGGACACAGCATGTGAAGAGAGAGATCACTGGAGAAAGACTTAATGCTTGGCAAGGTAGAAGGTCACCATAAGAGAAATGCTGGCAATAAGATGGATCGATACAATAACAGCAGCTATGGATACCACTCTATCAACAATGAGCCGCTTAGCTGAAGATCGAATGAAGTTTAGGTCAACTATCCAGAGGGTCGCCAGAAGTCGACACCAACTCGACAGCACTTAGCAACAACAACCTTGTGTTTTTGGAATATGTTGCTTATGGTCTTTATGTATATGTTGAATGGTACTGCTGATAAAGCTGATCCTTGCGGAACTCCCTGGTGCTGTTTGTATGACGTGGATTTTCTTTCTCCTAGTTTCACTTGTTGATAGTGGTTGGACAGGTATGATTGGAAACCATTTAAGAGGTATGCCTCCAATTCCGATAGCACTTAGCCTTTTTAGGAGAAGATTAGGTGGGATGGAGTCAAACGCTGCTGCTATATTGAGGAATATTGGGATAAATCCTTGGTTAGGTTTATCTGTTCCTTTTATGAGGATGTCCATTAGTGAGGTCAACAGTGTTTCAACGCCATGCTGATGTTTGAATCTATGTTGTTGGTAGTCAGGTGGGGCATGGTTGTTGAGATGGTTCTGTAGCTGTTGCAGTACTACTTTTTCAATGATTTTTGATAGGAAAGGTAGGCTACATTTTGGTATGTATGATGTAGAGTCATTTCTGTCTGCAATGTTGTTCTTTAGTAATGGGCTTACAGATGCCATTTTTAATTGTTCAGGTAGGTATGCTTGTTCCAGAAGTAGTTGATTCAGTTTGTGTATTAAGAGAGACAGCTCAGATCTGGTTAATTTTATCCAGGTAACTGGGCATGGGTCAAGAGGAGACATTGTGGTGTTCAGACAGTTTATTATATATTCTATATTTTCACTTGTTATTGAGTCAAATGTGCTCCATTATGTGTTTAGTGTGCAGGTGATGTCTGTTGCCTGCGATGTGGGTGTCTTATAATTGAAGTTGCTCTGGAATAAATTTGCTAGGGTTTGTAGGCAGAGTGTTATGTCTGATTTATTTTCATTGTGGACCTTTGTGAGTGATCGAACAATATCAAATAATTCCCTTGGACGGTTCAGAGAATTTTGAATGAGATTGGTGTGGTATTGTTTGGTTTTTTTTATTATTATTGGTTTGTTTGCGGTATTCATCTAGGGGTTTTTTTGTAGTTTGGTCCTCTGATGATTTTGTTTGTCTCCATTTACGTTCTGTTCTTCTGAGATGTCATTTTATGTTCCTCATCTCTTTTGTGAACCACTCTTCAGTCTGTTTGTGTCTTTGTTTCTGGATGGGGTTCCTTGACATCTGTTGCTACCTGGGTCATGACTTTGTTCTAGTTAGTTTGTCAAAGTCTGATGTGTCTTCATGCAGTTGGGGAGTAATTTCTTTCAAGAACGCTTGTTGGTTGAAGCATTTGAATCTTCATGCTGTTGTGTTATTGTATTGCTCAGCTTTTATGCTTTTGTAACTTGATATGATGAAGTTCAATATGTTATGGTCGGACCAAGGCATGGGTTGTATTTATGGTATTGTGGTAATGCTGTTGTTAACCATATCTTTAGGAGTGAAGATTAGGTTTAATTTGTTTCCTTTTGTATGTGTTGGTTTGTTTACTGTCTGCTGGTAGTCCATTGCCATTATAGCTTTGAGGAGTGTGATTTCTTGTTTTGTAAAGAGAGTTGAGAGGTTGAAGTCTCCTAATAGTATTAGATTTTTTTGTATTGAAGGGTATTCCTACAGACTGTTTTGAATATTGTTGCGAGGTCATCAGTGTTCGTTGTTGGTGATATGTATACTAAGCAGATGGTTAGAGATTTGTTTGTAATGATAAGCATGTCTGTTGCCTCTGTGTTTATAGTTTCTACTGTTTGGAATCCTAGGCTAGATTTTGCTAGTATAAGTACTCCTCCACCTCTTCTGTTGATCCTTTGGCAGTTATAATTTGGTATAAGTTGGTTTAATAGTACTGTGTGAGTTTGCGAAAGCCATGATTCCATTATGCATAGGACATCTAGGTTGATATCCTTAATGTAGTCTGTGATTCTAGGTAACTTGTTCCTGGCAAAGCAAGTATTCATAAGTGAGCAATTTAGTTGTATGTGTTTGTTATTTCTGTATTTCATGTTTGGGTTACCCTGGGGGCTGATAGGTATTTGAAGTAGGCAGTGAGTGCTTTGTACCATCTGTTGTCTGGTTTGTTAGATCTATGAGTTCCGGGTCTGTGTAGTATTGGAATATGGTTGCTATTATGTGTTAATCCATCTGAGAGATTGATTAGCTTAGTGATTCCAACTGTTGTAATGATATAGGATTGCCAGCTATGCATCTTGGGAACAGTATTTATGATAGTTATATAGGTATTAGGTGAATTGCCTTCGTGGGGGGGTATAGGTCTTGTGTCAGAGCTGTTTGTTAATGCGAGGAACTAGCTTGTCAGTTATGCTAGATGTTTCTTACCGATATTTGTCAGTCTTCTTGCAGTTTCTTTCGTAGTTTTGGAGATATGGCCAGGAGCGTTAGCAGTTAATAGATATGTAGGTTTGTGTCAAGTTCATTTCATCAAGTCTGTCATTGCTTTTAAGATGTCGTTTGATCTCTGCAAACACTAGATCGGGTTCTCTGTATTAGGTGCAGGGTGGTAGTGAAGGTGAGTATCGTTGGTCGCTGTTTGTTGCTGGGGCTCTCTGTGTGGCCACTCTAAGGTGATGGAGAAGGACAGTCTGTGCCAACCGCTCCATCACTAATGCGAAAAGCAGCGGAGACAGGGGACACCCCTGACGTGTCCCTCTTGCCATGGGGAAGACTTCCAAATAGCTCCTACTGATCTTTACCCGAGCTTTAGGATCTTGATACAAGGCAGAAACCAACTTCAGGAAATTAGGCCCAAAAACTATTTTTTGCATCACTCTATCAAATGCTTTTCTCTACATCAATAGAAAGCAGCATAGCCTCCTCCCGCCGATGCTGTGTTACCCAAACTATATTGATCACTTATCAGTGGCCTGCCTCAAAAATAAACCACATCTAATCAATGCTTACCAAAGTCAGCATTCATCAGATTTTAACATCAACATTTAATAAATATTTTGGTCAATAAGACACACACAAGTTAGGATCTCTCCCTGCCTTGGGAATAACTGTAATACCTTATTCCCATCAACATGTCAGGGGACAACTGACCTTCCTGTACTATTTGATTGAACATCTGCCCCATCCTCTCGATCATTTCTCCCTCAAAGACCTTATAAAAACTTGTGATTAGTCCATCCAATGCAGGTGATTTTCCCCCAGGCAGCTCCTTAATGACCTGACTCAGTTCGCCACAGATGAGCTCAGCCTCCATACCCTCTCTAGCTTCAGGATCCAGCTGCTGCAGAATAATGGCCTCAAGGTAATTGCTCCCCTCCTTCAAAGAAATCCCCTTCTGTTTACTCTATAACCCCTTATGGAACTCCAAAAATTGGCATTTAATTTGAGCATCTTTAACAACCATCCCGCCCCTCTGATCCTGACTGCAATGGATAGTATTATAGGAAATGTTTTCCCGTAATTTCCTGGCTAGTAGCCTACTAGCCTTTTTGCCAAATTCGTAGTAATGTTGTCGGACTAACTGTACTCTATAGTGCAATTCCGGACTAACTGCAACTCCGAGTGCAATTGGGTCAGCTGCTTCAACATTCGCTTCGAACCAGTCTGCTGATGCTCTCCAGCCAGTTTCTTAATTGCACCCGGCAGTTGCTGTTCCTTCTGCTGCCTCAGTTTTTTAAATTTGGCTGCCTACATCACAGACCTCCCCTTTACCACTGCCTTCATTCCTTCCCACAGTGTCACTACACTGACTGCTCCAGTATCATTCAAAACCCAATATTCCTTAAAGGTTCACCGCACATCCTGAATGACCTCATCCCTGCGGAGGAATCTCTCATTCAGTCACCAGAAGTTCAACCCTTGCCTCCTTCCTTTCTCCAGTTGCTGGTTCATGATCAGACAATGTGATATTCTCTATTGTCACTCTCTGAATATCCTCTACCCAGTTCTGGTCCAATAGAATCAAGTCAGTTCTACTGTAACTTTTGTGGAGGTGAGAGTAAAAGGTATAATCCTGCTCCGTCAGGTGGTCCACCATCCAGACATCCACCAGGCGAAATTGCTCATCAAATCTTTCAATATTCTATGTCCTTCCCTCCCCACCCCCAGACTGCTTATCCAACTTAGGGTTTAAGACTAGATTAAAGTCCCGCCCCCCATCCACACCGCCTCCAATACCCAGCTTCTCAGGATCTTCCCAACCGCCCTCCCAAAAGACACCTGTCCCTCATTTGACCAATACAAGCATTGTGGAACCTGTGTCTTTTGGGGGAACTGCTAGGTACGTTTGACCTAGATTGGCCACTGTTGGAAACAGGATACTGGGCTTGATGGACCTTGGTCTGACCCAGTATGGCATATCTTATGTTCTTATGGTGCATAGATATTGACCAATGTCACTTCCTCTACCCCCCCCCCCCCATTTCCTCCCTCAACAACAAAACCGTCCTCTCTAAATCCCTACTGTATAAGTATCCTTTGCTAGTAAAGGGCATCCCCTATGCAGCAAAATTGCTGCTTTCATTTTCCTAGCCCTGTTAGAGCTAAAATATTCCCTCAGAAACTGAGCTTTACCAAGCAAGGATTCATCCTTATATCATAAATGTGTCTCCTGAAAAAAAATGATATCCCATTTCAGCCGTTCCACTTCTTGAAACAATTGCTGCCTCTTGCCAGGTGCATTTAACCCCTTATCATTTATAATGCCTAAGTGAATCATTGCACATCAGAGTAAATACAGAACCCACTCCTCCATACCGGTCCATCTATTCATCCATTTCCTCCCCACCTACATCCCCCTGCCCTCCCTCCCTTCTCCCCTCCAACCTCCCAATTGTCATTCCCCTATTAGAAAATTGCAACATGAAGGAAGAAAGTCACCTGGCAATCCCACAAATTTAACACCTCTTTATACCACCCCTCAGCCACTGGTCTTCTCACTGTTAACCAATCCCACACACACCACTCTGCATACCCTACCATCCCCATAAGAACCCCCCCCCCCCCATTACATAAAGCTAGCATATAGAAGCCATACCTAAAATGAACACTTCCTACAATCTCCCCCAAGAAGCCTGCTACTCATTCAATCAGCTCTTGTCTCCCACCACTAACAAAGTTCCTCTCAAATGCATCCACACTATGCCTCCCTCCCCCATCATTCCTAACTCATACACCCCCTACCCTCTTCCCCTAAAACCAAATGTCAACAGGTGGGAAGACTACCCTCCGCCCGCATACCAATTCCGAAATAGCCCCCCAACCCCTTCTCCCCCCTTTTTATAATCTCAAGATCTCTAACCTTTCTTTTAGGTATAGAGCATTCCTCCCCCCTCAAGAGGGGAAAAGTTAACTTAGAGCCTCTACAAGCAAAGTCATTCACTTAATGGATGAGGAATCAAGTCCAAAGCCCAAGGTTCCACAGTCATTTTACTCCCTTGTCCTTTAAATTGTCTGCCGCTGCCTGCTTAGACAGTCTCTTAAGGTGCTTGCCATTAGCCACTAATCAATGCCACTTCAGGCCTGCTGCATTGATCTTCACTGCTGACTATGGTCCCTCATTGGTCTCCTGCTTCTCTGGGGGGATCTGAAACTCCAACTCCATCAATGCCGTGTTCTGCCATTTTGACCTTCTTCGAGACCGCTTTAACTGTGAATAGCAAGCCAAAAGGGTCAAGCCACTTATAGTGTACTCCCTCACGCCGTAGGTAGGCAGTCACCTTTGCTTGGCGCCTTTGCAATGTCCCAATGGATAGATCATTATAAATTTCCACCACACAGTTCTTCCATTTAAATGGGTTGTGCTTCTTTGCAGCTGCCACAATCTTCTCCTTGGTCACATATGACTGTAGACATACCACCACATCTTATGGTCTCCCATTGCAGATACAGCCCAGACTCCTATGGGCTCTCTCAATAAGCACTGGCACCTCTCATTCTGTGGGTCCACTGATATTTCCAGGCCTCATCAGCAGAGCTTGAAAAAAATCTTTCCTTGGCTGCCATGCAATGCAATGTGTGCCTTCGAGTCAGTCCTGACTCCTGGCGACCCAGAAGCTCCATACAGGCTTTATAATCCTCCACCTCCGGAAGCCCTCAGATCCTCAGGTTATTATGGCGGGACCAGTCCTCTAGGTCCTCCACCTTCTCTTGAAGGGCCTCCTGTTCTCTCTTAAGTAAGTCCCAATTTGTGCTGAGCATCACAAGTGCCTCCACATGACTTTCCACATGGTTCTCCATGTCTTTAGATGCGCCCCAGGATCAGCCAAACCTTGATGAAGGGCCACTTAAGCTCAGTCCTAACGGATAAATTGTCCTGCCTCAGTTCATTTTTTAATTGCAGCAACCATATCCTTAAGTCCTCTGAGCCCTTCTGTAATGCAGGGCCTACCTCTACATCCACGTCGGAGCCTCCCAAACTCTCCTCCCCCATGTTGCCACTTTTGCTGCTATCTCAGCTCAGCTCCTGGTGCACATAAGGGGAACAGAACCCCTCCAGCTTCTTCCTCACAGACATTTCTGTGGCTCCCCAAACCATATATGATGAGCTTTGAATGTAGGAGTGGTCCAAATTTTAATTTAGTGGGATGTAGACGGAGCTCTATCAAACTCCATCCATCTTTCACCGTTGACCTCACTTCCTCCAGATATTGCATTTTATTAAATATAATTAGGGCTTCTATTCTTAGGTGTTTATTTTCTAGCTCATTACATGTTCTTTGAGGATATATAAAATTGTTGATTGTCAGAATTTTCGCAAAACAGATACTGTTACTTTTTCAGTTCAGTCAAATACATGTATTTGTGAAGCTGAGGAGTCTTCAGCATAGAAACGGCACAAAAACAGAATGAATGATCCAAAAGAGGCAAGGGGAGAACTGAAAAGAGTTTTAGAGGAAGTGATGGTTTTCTGGTGATTGTACAGTAAACAACTATTTTGCTTTGTTTTTGCACCTGGGGTGGGTTTTATTGATGTTTATTGGTTAAAACCTAAAATCAGAAACCCTAAATATAATTTTTATGATCATAGACCTGCATGCTGAGTCCTGCCTTAGGTGCTTTACGTTTGACTGTTTTCCAAAATTGAATTTGTATATTTGTTCTGTTTCTCTTCCCAATTCTCTCTGTACTTTAAGGTGCAAAGATTAGTTCCTTCAGTCAGTCAGATTTGGCCTCACACGGTATCCAGTATATCCACACCAGTGAGGAAGAGAAGCATGCTGACGAATTCATGTTTACAGTCTCTGATGGCGTCAATGAGGTGGGATGGTCTCTGCACATACTATTAACTTATGCTTTATGTCAAGTGATACTGGATAACAAAGCCTAAAGCAGGCAGACTAAAGTCACAGAGAGTACTCAGTCTTCCAATGATGATTTGGCCTCCAACAACTCTTCTCTGAACTTTGCTGGTACTTTAGAAAAAAAATTCAGGTATTGCAAGTAGGTCAACATCCTTGTCCAGATGGGGAGACCATTGTTCAGGTCCACTCTCAGGCCTTCCACTTGTGATGTTCTGTTCAGACTTTGCCGATAGTATTTGACTCACAGTTGCAGTTGAAGCTACAAGTTGGTATGGTTGGGCAAGCTGCTTTTATAACCTGCAATTATAGTTTAATTATTTGATATATCACAAATCAAATCAAAGAAATATCTACGCAGTTTACAATATATAGTAAAGGGAGGGAAAAGAAAGAACAGACAAACAAAACTGAAAGGAGAAGAACAATAGGCGAATATGATTTTCTCAATATGTAAGATACATAAGGAACATGGGGAAAAAACAAAAAGCTTTGGAGAGATGAATTGTCCATAAGGATGGTTTATATAGGATCGAGAAGACAGGTTACATTCCAGAAATGCTATTGTAAAATAATACGTTTCCAAAGTAGACCTAAGTTTCCTATGGAAGGACTCAGACCTAATGTCCAACAGTAAATTGTTTCACAGAATGGGAGCAGCACAGTTAAGCAACACCGGTGCGCATGTTCAAGGTGGATTAAGGAGAGAAATGGGACAACCAATAGAGAGTGTGTGGTGATGAACGGAGAGTATGCTGAGAGGCATCTTTATCTTTATTACATTGCTTGATAAGAGTATGCGTCAGGGCGATGTACAATAAAAACATCAGAGAAGACAGAAAGAAAAGGAATGCTAATGGTTGGACACCAAAGAGAGAGAGTGCAAGACAGAGCAAAGATAGTCAAGGAGACAAAGGAGCTGACGGGAGAGGAGACTAACGGGAGGGGGAGGCGTCGGGGTCTGGGAGGTTGAATGCCTGTTGGAAAAGGTGTGTCTTGAGTAATCCCTTGAAACGGCTGAAGGATAGTTCTGTGCGCAGAGCAGGGGGAAGGGACTTCCAGAGGGCCGGGGCCAGGAAGAAGAAGGCGGAGTGGCGAGTCGACTCTAGGTGGGCCCGGGAGGGGGATGGAAGGAAGAGGCGGTTACCATGTGCTGAACGGAGAAGGCAGGGTGAGGGCTGCAGGCAAATAGAATCTGCTAGATATCAGGGGGTACCAGTAGGCAACTAGAAAATCATCTAAAAAAGTAGGAAGGCCAGGGAGATCACGTGTGTTCATGAGCGGGTGAGGAGCTTCCCCATCGCGCTCCCGGGCCGTCTGTGAAAAACTAGCAAATTACTCGGCAATCCCGGTCCATTCCTACCCGCAGTGGCCCCATCATCTTGGCAATCCCTGTGCCGACAAGTTCGGGTGGTGCGACATTTGCCTGGCGCAAATGAGAGCGGCAAACAAGCGGGAGAAAACCGCGGGGGCCAGAGACCCTAAGATGGCGGCCGCGAACAGGACGAGCCAGATGCCAGCTTCTCCGGGAAAGGAGAGCACTGATTCAGGTCCCGATGAGACGGCGCAGGAGGTAGTAAAATTGCTGGAACCGAAGTTTGCAACGGTTATGAGCAAACTCGATGAGATGGGCGAGCAATTGGGGGAGTATACCAAACGGCTGGATGAAATGGAGCATCGAGTGACGGTGCTAGAGGAGGGTGAGCTCGCGCTGGAAACTGTGACGGCAAAGCACCAAAAACAACTCGACGACCTCCTGCTGAAAGTTGATGATCTCGAAAACCGTTCGAGACGGAACAACTTAAGGCTGGTGGGGGTGCCCGAATCCTGGACGGGGCAACAGCTCTTTAAACTGTTTGAAGAATGGCTGCCGCAGGCCTTGGGCCTAGAGGACCTCCGAGGAAATATCCACGTGGAACGTGCTCACCGCCTTGGGCCTATGCGAGAGGGCCAGAATCGCCCCCGACCAGTCCTGGCACGGTTACTGAATTTTCAGCACAAGGTGCAGCTGCTCCAGGCCTACCGGAAGCATCGGGATCTGCGCCTCGATAACGCTCCAGTACTGCTCTTCCCGGACTACTCGGCATCTCTGGCAGCGCGTCGCAAAGAATTCGCCCCCATATGTAGCGAGTTAATTAAATGCGGCGTGAAATTTGCTTTATTATACCCGGCCACGCTGAAAGTTTTCTATAAGGGCTGCACCCATCTTTTTGAACAGGCTGCGGCGGCGCGGAAATATGTGGCCGCGTTGCCCGACCTGGTGGGGCAGCGCGGAGACTGTACGCCGACACGACAGGACTGAGGCTGCTGGACCGCTTCGTGAGACCTCTACGCTTCCTGAACGGGCAAGGAGGTTGCTGACCAAGAGCGGCTCGAACTCCTTTTGTGCCCAGTTCCGCGGCCATTGCTCCTGTGGCAGAGGGACCTTTTGGGACTGGAGGTTGCCTTTTACATTTTGGGCATGCATCGCAGACGGCCCGGAGGGGCGCTGTCTGTGGTCTCACTCCCCTCGGGGGGTACCCTACGAGTAGGGTTATTTCTTAGGAGTGTGTGGGGAATTGATGTGAAATGATTGACGGATTGTGTGGATGCTTGGTAAGATGGATGTCCGGGCGGTGGGATGAATGGATGGGTGAGTGTATGTGGTTGGATGGATGTGGAGACGGTCTGCTGGAGGTGGGGGTGGGAAATCAGAAGGGGTTGAGTATGGGGAGGGAGGGTAGGTGGGGGGGCCTAGTGGGGAGGGGAGGGATGGGACGGGTGGGGGGCACAGAAGCGGGGCGGGGGGGGGGTGAACCACCAGGGGGAGGGGGCTCCGTTTGGGGTATGTAGTATAATGTTTTTGTCTTTGCTATGGCAGAGGGCTTGGTTTTTTTTTTTTTTACTGGAGCTATGTTTCATTTGGTATTGTTTGTGTAACTCCCGGAGGCGAGGCTGGGCGTCTCTGGGGGGCCTGTTTCTTGTCACGCCTTGCTGGAATCCCTCCTAGGCAGATGCTATGTTAAATGCTAAGATTGTCTCCTGGAATGTGGGAGGTATTGGGTCCCCGATCAAGCGCACCAAGATTCTACAAATGTTGAAAAGAAAAGGGGCACATATAGCGCTGCTGCAAGAAACTCACTTGAGCACTTTGGAACATACCAAACTTAAGCGAGATTGGGTAGGGGCAGTGTATGGAGCATCTTCTGGCACTAAACGGGCGGGGGTGGCGCTTCTGGTCCGCCAGGGGGTGCCCTTTGAGGTGGTTGAGATGCAGGCGGATCCCCATGGTCGCTATGTTTTGATTACAGCTAAGCTCTACAATGAGCTGCTTTGGATAGCAAATGTCTACGCTCCCAACGTTTATGATCATGAGTTTTTCAGGGCGTTGTTACGCTTTGTGCAGAAGGCGGGGGCGCATAAGATTCTCATGGCTGGTGACTTCAATTGCCCACACGATCCCACGCAGGATAAGTCTAAGGCGGACACGGCGACTTCCTGGGCACGTAGAGGAGTGGCTTATCTCTGTCGCATGGGCGACCTGGTGGACGTGTGGCGTTTACTTAACCCGGGTGTCCGGGAATATACACATCAGTCCAGGGCCCATGGTACCTGGTCTCGTATTGACAATATGTTGGTAAATGATGGGGGACTTTCGAGGGTGGTGCAAGCTGGAATTGACCCGATTGTGGTGTCTGATCATGGCATGGTATGGGTACTTTGGGACTGTGGGGCTATGGGGCAGCGCAGATGGCGATTCCCGGCCCACCTCGCGCAGGATCGGGAGTTTCAGACCTTTTTGGAGAAGCAGTGGGATGAGTATGTTGCTTTTAATGATACCCCCGGCTGCTCCCCACTTTTGTTCTGGGAGGCTAGTAAAGCCGTTATGCGGGGGGCCATTATTTCGTACACTCTGCACCGACGACGCCACATAGATCGTAGCATTTTGGTGCTAGAGCGCCGCGTACGGGAGTTGCAGCGGACATTGGGGAGGAAGGCGGATCGTGTCTTGCAATGTGAGTTTACCCGCTCTCAATTAGCGCTGAACGAGTTGTTGCAACGCCGTGCGGTTGTTTCCATGTCTTATTACCGGCACCAGTTTCATCAGTTTGGCAATCGTACAGGACGGCTTCTGGCGCGACTGGTGCGCGACCCGGGAGGGAATAGATTTATCCCCGTACTTCGGGATGACAACGGAGCTTTGCATCATAAGCCTGAGGAGCTTGCTGGTATTTTTCAGGCCTTCTATGCGAAGCTATATAGTGAGGAGGAGAGGGACTATGGAGCGGGTGGTACATTTCTGCGCAGTACTGCCTTGCCGAGGGTAACGTCGGAGCAGTTACAACTATTGAATGCGCCCTTGACGGTGCGGGAAGTTCTGGCGGGGATTGCGCGGGGGAAGTCTCGCAAGGCACCAGGGCCAGATGGCTTTAGCTCTGACTACTATAAATTGTTGCGGTCCCGCTTGGCTCCCTCCATGGTAGTGATGTTTGATGCTATAAGGGAGGAGGGGGGTCTCCCCCGGGATATGCGGTGCGCGGACATTACCGTGATCCCTAAACCCGGAAAAGATCTGCTGGAACCCGCCTCATATCGTCCTATCTCCCTCATCAACTGTGATATGAAAATTTTGGCGTCTGTGTTGGCGAACCGCCTTAATGGTATCTTGCCCTCTCTGATTGCTCCTCGGCAAGTAGGGTTTGTGCAGGGGCGGGAAGCGACACACAACATTGCCCGGCTGCTTCTTGGTATGGAGTATTGTGTCCGGGAGGAAGAAGCGCTTTTCTTGGTGAGTCTGGACGCGGAAAAGGCGTTTGATAGAGTGGCCTGGAAATATTTGTGGGATGTCTTGGATAGGTTTGGGTTGACGGGCAATTTTGTGCAGTGGGTCCGCGCGCTTTACCATCGCCCCATGGCGCGCGTGGTGTTGGGAGGAGCTAGTTCGGATCCTTTTGAGTTAGAGCGGGGGACGCGACAGGGGTGTCCGCTATCACCCCTGCTCTTCGTGTTATCGCTGGAGCCGTTACTGCAGGCTATCCAGGATCACCCGGCCATACGTGGCATTACCTTAGGGGGCGAGGAGATGAAAGTTAGTGCTTTTGCGGACGACATGTTATTGTGCTTGTCTGATCCGCAGCCTTTGCTGGAGCGCGTACTCCAGCTCATCCATGAGTATGGTGCGTTCTCGGGCCTTAGAATTAATATCTCTAAGTCGGTGGTCTTGGATGTTGGGAACTTGGGGCGGCCGCTGTGGCAGGGTCCTTTCCCGTTGTTGTGGGCAGCAGGCGCAATTAAGTATTTAGGCCTCCAGCTGCCGGATAACCCAAGAAACCTGTATAATGCCAATGTTCCGGGTATGCTGGAGAGGGCGCGTAACACCTTTGTGAAGTGGCGGGGGCTACCCCTATCGCTCCGGGGCAGAATAGCTTTGTTTACTATGGTGGAGATGCCCCGCTGGCTGTACACCCTACGCCTTCTCCCTCTCTGGATACGGGAGAGGGACTGGCGCTGCTTCGAGAAAACGTTGCGGGGCTTCCTCTGGGGAGGTAAGCGCGCGCGCACTCCCCTCCGCGTACTGATGAGACGGCGGGAGGACGGCGGCTTGCAACTTCCGGACCTACGTCACTATAACCTCCGATACCTACTTCGGCACGTTTGGTCCTTGGTGGACGAGACTGGGGGATGTGCTCCGGCTCCGCAGATCAATGCATGTTGTCGGCCACACCATGGCCTCGTGGTTTTGCACTTGCCCGGCGGTCGTACCCCCGCGGGTGACTGGTCCTATATGATGACACTTAGGGCGGCGTGGCGGGCGGCTTGCTCGAGGCTTGGGTGGGATTGGCAATGCTCAGCACTACTACCTTTGATAGGGAACCCGGCTTTCCCCCCGGGCCTTCCGCGGTCCAGCATTTTCCGGGAGTGGGCCCGGAAGGGACTCCTCTGTCTTGGTGATTTGCTCACGCCCGACGGGCTGCATCTCGAGGCCTTTAGTGTCCTGCAGAGAAAATATCGACTCGCCCGGCATGATTTTTATGGATATCTTCAGGCTCGTCACTATGTAGAAGGTTTGCGTGGGGCAGTGGCTAACTCATTTGGGTCAGTGATCCCGGTGCGACCGTGGCTGGAGAAGCTTGACCTTGGCTCTCGGGGGGGACCGGAGCGATGGGAGCTCCTGCACCCAGTAGGGGATGAAGCTTGTCTCATGGACTTGGCCGCTCGCTGGGTTAAAGATGGTATGATGGCTCTGCAAGTGTCAGATCTACGTGAGGCTTTCGCAGGGATACCGAGAGGCGAATTTTGGATAGATTTGCAGGAATTGCAGTTTAAATTTCTATGGCGTGCTTATACCACCGATGCATGGGCCTTTCGGGTGGGGTTACGCGACTCTCCTACTTGTGGTTGGTGTATGTCTGCCTCTGGTACGCTTTTTCATAAATTTTGGGGCTGCCCTACGGTGCAGCGTTTGTGGACCCATGTGGGGGGGGTATTTGAGGACTGGTTGGGTTTTTCCTTAACTTGGGATGCCGAGGTCTGTTTATTTCATCGCTGGGGACCTGCGAACAAAGCTCTCACACCACCTCAGGGGCTCTTATTGACCAGGGGCTTACTGATAGTGAAAAAAGTTTTGTTGAGCTCCTGGGTCGCTTCGGCCCCTTCAGGAGTCCAAACCTGGGAGACTGCCATGAGTGATTTGCTATTCATGGAGAAATTGACCGCCAAACAGCAGGGTGGGGGGGCTTGGGACTCTTTCTTAGAATTATGGGCGCCGGTCCTGGCTAGATTGCCTGCGAGGGATTGCAGCATGGTGATGAATGTGTGACGCTGGTGTTGTTAGTACAATACTTATTTAATGTATCCTTACTTTATCTTTCTATCTTATTTTGTTGTGTTCCATTTGCTCCTTGCAACGGTGGGTGTGTGGATGGCCGCTAGTCCTGGTTTGTTCATGTGTTGCCTATGAATCTGCCTGTGTTAGCATGGGGAGCGGGGGGTGGGCACGGGGGGGGGGGTGGGGGGGGGGATAGGGTGGGTGGATGGGTGGGGGGAGGGAGACTTCAATGGGCATGGGGATCTTGGACAAGGGCAACACGTATATCGGGCACCGAGGCTGCCCCTCCTCAGCTGACAGTGCTGTGGTTTCTGCTTTATAGCAGTATTGTCCTGGGGGGTGCTCTCTTCCCTTTTTCTCCCTTGGCTTAATTCCTCGTATCCCAATCCCATTTAGTTCATATCATGCCCTGGGTGGACTTGTGTTGCATTAGATTGTCTGTATCTTTTGCTATGATTTGTAACCTGGGACCTGGTTGGTTTTGGGTCCTCTTGTTGTTGACAATGTTCCTCCCTCCTCTTTTGGCGGGTTTGTTATGTGAAAAATTCAATAAAAATGATTTGACCTAAAAAGTAGGAAGGCCAGAATAATAAACCTGATGGACAGTGGTGAGTAGGATGGACTGGATCCTGAAGCTTGTAGGGAGCCAGTGCTCTGCACTCAAGAGAGGGCTACATGATCAATTTTCCTAGCGCTATGAAGAAGCTTTGAGGCAAGCCATGATACAAAGAGTTGTAGTTGCTAAGGTGTGGGGACTACAAATGCTAAATGAGGATACATAGTGAGGCCTTATCTAATAAATAATCAAATTGTCTGAATCTGCTTTTGTATAACATTAGAAATATGCGCACAAAAATTGAACTATCAAGGATAATCCCAGGAATCTTTACAGTATCCTTAAGAGGGAGCACTGAGTCAGCCATGGTCGGAGATGTGGTCGGAAGGGTAGACCACAAAGAGAATATAAGGTCCTCAGACTTATAAAAGTTTAATCTGAGGCCATTGTCAGAGAGCTAACGGGCAGTAGCATCTTTAATGGAAATATCAGCAAAGAATTCTGGGGAACAAGAATCACGAGGAACAAGAAGCTGGATATCATCCGTGTACATAAAGAATGTTTGCCCAAGTAACTGAATGAAAGTTGCTAATGGGATAAGAAAAATACAGTATTTTTTTATTTTTATTAACTTTTGAAACATTTAACAGCTATATACTTGTAATAAGAAATATGAGCACAAGTAGTATAATAAATGTATTAACATAAGAAAACATCACACCATGAAAAATAGGAGAGCCCCCTTGCAACCCTGGAAGGGGGAAAATCGTACAAAGAAAAACCACTAGCAATCCATTAGCCCACAAATAAACTAAAGGGGCAGTAACAGAAGTGGTGGAACAAGCAAAAAAAAAAAGCTCAGTAAACAGTTTATACTTAAAAGAAAAATAGCAATAGGTGTCTAACCGTTGATTCACCTATAAAGTACTTGACACTTGAGGTATTGGAGAGGCAGGAGCTAGGCATTTACAGGGGTATCTAAGCATAAAAGTAGTACCCAAGGATAATGTCTCAGATCTTGAAACTAAAAAAACTTTTCGTCTTTCCTGCGTAGAACGTGCTATGTTGGGAAACAAGAAAGATACAGTATTGAAAAAGGATTGGGCCTAAAATGGATTCCTGCAGAAGAGACCAGTGAATGCAGAAGGAGCGACCTGTTATGTACAGTAAGACTGAAACCATTTGAGAGCTGTACCTGTAGCATACAAAGCAGTGAGGTGTTGGAAGAGCAGAGCATAGTTAACCAAGTCAAAGGAAGTGAAATAAGAAGAACATCCCTGCCATTGTCAAGGTTTGCTTCGACAAAATTAAGGAGGACAAGGAGAGTTCTCTTGGTGGAGCGGTGAGAGCAGAAGCCAGTCGGCTAGGGATGGAAAGCATCAGTGGTCTCTAGGAAATCTGTGAGCTGGTTGGCCACTATTTTCTCCATAGCCTTCCCAATAAAAGGGAGATTTGAGATAGGGTGGTAGTTGAAGATAGAATGCAAATCAGCTTTATGATCCTTGCTTGGAGGCAGGAGAGTGGCGTGATTCCATAGTGCAGGAAAGTCCACTGTGGCTCAGCTTAACCATGGAATGAAGGAACGGTAAAAGAGGATCCAGGAGCTATTTCAGAATATTAACTGCTAGGGGTCAGTAAGAGCTAAAGATGGCCTCAGCGCACTAGGAACTTTGCTAACGTCATACCGGATTAAGGAGTGTGAAGGCCATGCTAGTACACTATAATGAAAGTTAAATAAAAGAGAAGTTATAAGGAAAATAAGGTCATACTTTATTATTGGACTAACTTGATACATTTGTAGACTAGCTTTCCACGGTAAAAATGTCTTCCTCAGGTCAGGACAGTATGAGCTACCGATGTTGATACCAAAATATATACAGGAATCAATACAGCATTACATAAAAAAAGGGGAGGATGGATGACTGATGAGAGGTGACCAGGCTGTAAATGTTTATAGTTTATAATGTGACAGAAAGTACATGTATTTGTTGAGTCCTGTTGGTGATAAGGCTGTAAAAATTTATAGTTTATAATGTGATAGGAAGCCAGTATCCTTATTGAGTCGTCTGGTCTGATTCAAAGTATCTTATTATCTTCATTTCAAAAGTTTTATGGTCCAGGATAGATTTAAATTGTCCTTTCAGGATCCTCACCATAAAATCCTCAGTGCTTTGCTCTGGCCTTGGGAAGTGCTGTCCAACAGCAGATGCTGAGTGACTAAATTCTCGCCTTGATCTGTCCTGTTTTGCATTATCACAGGTCTATGAGCATTCATTCTGGTTGTTAACATTTGGCTTGTCTCTCCAACTCGCAGCCCTTAACACATTTCCAGCAGTGAATCATACAAACTACATTGGAGGAGCAGTATGTGTACGATCCTGTTATGTTGAATGTTTTTCCCAGAAGCCCCTGCAATATAGCAAGCTGCAAATTATGCCAACACATATTACAGGACCGTAAAACCTTTGAATTGAACATGTGTTGTTTATACTGTCCTGACCCGAGGGAGAAGATTTTAACCTTCAAAAGCTAGTTTAGAAATGTATTAAGTTAGTCCAGTAAAAAGGAATCACCTTATTTTCTTTGTTGTTTCTCTCTTTTTTTTAACTTTCATACCGGATTGGAATACTAAAATTGGTGACAGAGTTTGTAGAAGGCAAGATATCTTCCAGAGAGGGACAACTGGTATCCAAAGTTGGATGAGGCAGAGACAATTGAATATGCCTAATTTTTTGTAAGAAGCCTTCAGCTAGTTGATAGGTAGCAAGAGGGGAAGGTACTTCCCAAGTGGAGGCGCTAGTGATCTATTAACCAACCTAAATAAAATAGATGGTGTTTGGTCTATCTTTTTGGCCAAGTGCAGGGCTGATTTATGGTGCCTGGCAGTATCACGATAGGTGACTAAGGTGAACGCTGAGGGTTGCATATGCCAGCGATGCTCAGTTTGGCAAAGTTATGGTTTTAAGTAACTGGAGGCCTGGATGGAATCAAGGACGGTGCTTCTTTGGGTGAACCAGCTAAGGATGCTCAGGGCAGTTCTAATGCAGAACAAAGTGTGGAATTCCATAATAGCCCATCAGCTTTAAGTGGCTGATCACAGAAATCATGTGGGAAGGGGGCACAGTTTTCCAGGAGCTGAGTGAAGTCAAGACCATGCAGTTTATGAGACCTCACTAGTGTAGGCTGAGCACAAGATGGAGGAAGACACAATGTGAGCCAGTCAAATGAGACCAGAGAGTGGTCAGTCCATAGGAATGGTATGACCTGCAGATTATGTACAAAAGATGACCCACTCTCGGAAACAGTGATCAGGCCAGGTATCTGGCCAGCAGTATGGGTTGTAGAGGTAGTGTGCTGAGCAAGACCCATGTTGTGTAAACAATGTGGAAAGTCCTGTGTAACAGCAGACGTCAGATGAACATGAAGGTCTTCAAAGATAATAAGAGTGGGGGACTCCAAAGGTTGTACGGAGATAAAGTTATAAAGGTCCTGAATGGAATGCAAAAATACAGGTGGTAGTTGATATCTTAGTAGAATATCTATGTGTGGGGATCAAGAAAGTCTAACAGACAGACCTTCGAAGGCTGGAATGAAAAGCTTTTGATGGAGGGCCCAGGGAGATGGTCTGCAAGGTTAGCAGCAAGGCCTCTGTGATGTTTGTGCTGCCGATGACTGTAGTAGCAATGATAGCCCCTGTGGGCAGGAGGCAGTAAGATAAAACAGATCAGCATCAGTCAGGCAGATTTCTGTTAGACATAAAACATCCAAATTAAAGCAGTCAATGAGATGTTGTTTGAACTGCAAAGAATGCACTTTCAGGAGACCAAAGCTAAGACACTGGGGCTTTCCAGCAAGAGGGGAAGGCAGAGTAAGAATAGTAAAGCGTGAACATCTTTCCTTGCAAGGCTAATGCCGAGAGGCACCTGGGGGGAGGGGGGCAACATCCACAATAAACCAGAATTGGGTGAGAGACATGCATTATGAGGAATAGCATTACACGCAAATAAGAAGCCAGAAAGATATCCAAATGTGCTCTCAGGGTGCGTACAAAGGAACACAACATGCTCCTTAGGCACACGTCGCTGGTAAAGCGCTGCACTTATAAAGAAGAATTGTTTGTTGTCACCTCTGGGTCTCTTGGAAGTGGGTGAGGCCTGGAATCGTCACCTTCATGGCCAATAGTTTCCCTCAGCAGACACAAGATTACTGACTGTAAAACAAAAGAGATGCATACAGACAAGCAATAACACCTTAAACATGAGTCACTGGTAAATAAGACCATTAAATTATGGCATGTTTTATCACCGCAAGACATTTGTATTGTTTTATACGTCTTGGTGCTAAGTGGGCTAGACTGTGGTAATGCATTTTTATTTCATCATGCTTCTAGTCATTACAACTAGTGCACAATGCCACACCTCGTTTGATTGTAGAATGTGACATTCAAGGGCATATTCACCCCATTCTTCTGCTTTGGACTGGTTGCCTGTAGCTCAGTGATCCATGTTTAAAGTTTGCATCTTGATCGTTAAAACCATTCATGTAGCGGAGCTAGTTCTTTAAGAGATTGTGTAGTGAGTTATGTTCCTGGCCATGCATTATGGTCACAGAGTTCTAACCTTCTGAGTGTTCCATCTATTAAGGAAATTTGTCTGGCAAGCACGAGGAAGGCTACCTATTCAGTTGTTTTCCCCTTGCTATGGAACGCATTGCCAGAGGCATTAAGGAAGGAGCAGGAATATGTGGGTTTTCGGAAACATCTGAAGGCCTGGTTATTTGAGCAAGCTTTTGGGACTTGTCAATGTCTGGTTTTAGTCAGTTTATATGCTGTTTTATATTAGATAAGTTTACCTGCTTTATTTGTATTAACTGTATTCGTTTTATGGATGTTATTTCTTGTAATCCATACTGGGTAGTATTATTGACTGGAATTTGCAGAATAGAAGATTTTTTAAAATAAATAAATCAAAACATTTATTTTATTTATTTAACCAGATTTGTATACCACTTTAGCCTTTAATCAAAGTGGTTGATGACACAATTGTGGGTTTACATTGAACATTAGGGGACGGATGACAAGACGTATATATAGACTTGGATAGTTTGGTTCGTCGTCCTTCTTCTTGCGTGTCGGTGGGGGTAGGTTCTATAGGTTATTTGATCTTAGAATTCTGTGAATAATATTGTCTTGAGGGATTTACGGAAATCTTTGAGGTTGTTTATGGCTCTTAGTTCATCCGGAAGGGAGTTCCAGAGGGCCAGCACTGAGAGTCATATAGCTCTGTTGGAAGTAGCTTGCTTGGTCTTATGGTGTCCTGTGGGTAAGCGGAGTCTGTTGTTGCCCTTAGCTCGTCTGGGTCTGTTGGTTGTGTCCTTTGTCAATACATCATGAAGAACATCTGCTGAGCATTGATGTATAATCTTGAATATGTTTATGGTTGTCTTGAATTTAGCCCGTGCAATTATTGGGAACCAGTGAAGTTGTTGTAGCATAGGTGTGATGTGTTCATGTTTGGCTGTGCCTGTTATGATGCGTGCTGCAGTGTTCTGTGCCAGTTGAAGTGGGTGGGTAGATTTTTTGGGCAGACCTTGGTACAAGGAGTTTCCGTAGTACAGTATTGGGGTAATGACTGCTTGGCATACTGTGTGAAATGGTTCTGGCTGAGTATTGGTTGGAGTCTCCTGATGAGCTTCAATCAGTGGTATGCTTTCACCGCAGTTTTGTTGATATGTGTTTGCAGGTTTAAATTTTGTCCAAGATAATGCCTGGGTATTTCACCTCGTCCCTTAGAGATATATTTCTGTTTAGGATACTAATGACTTGAGGTGGGTTGAAATTGGGGTTTCCAGTAATGAACATTGCCTCAGTTTTTTCAAAGTTAACTTTCAGGTTGTTGTTGGCGAGCCACTTGGTCATTTCTTCAAGGCACTGGGTCAAAGGCGCCATATCAGGTTCGAGTGTATCTATTGGGGGATATACCATATTGTCGTCAGCATATAGGTGGTAATGTATTCCATGACTTTTGATAATGTCACAGATAGGTTGGCTGTATATATTGAATAGGATGGACAAGAGTGCTGATCCTTGGGGCATGCCCTGAGTGATGGGGAACTGTATTGATCTTTTTTGGTTGCATTTAACTTGCTGTGTTCTGTTGCTCAGATAGGATGTGAACCGCTTTATAGTGCTGTTGCGTAGTCCGATCTCTTAGTGGTGATTCATCATTATGGAGTGGGACACCATGTTGAAAGCTGCAGATATGTCCATGAAAACTAGCAGGAATCCATTTCTTATATTGTCTAGGCCCCTCAGTAGGTTGTCAAAGAGGGATGTGAGTAGGGTCTCCACATTATGCTGTGGCTTGAAGCCATGCTGATGGGGGTCTAATGGGGCATGCAGATTGATGTGATCCTGTAGTGGTCTTTGTACTACTTTTTTGATGATCTTTGATATGAATGGGAGACTTGATATGGGGCGGTAAGACTTTGGGTCAGTGGTTCTTAGTTTTGTGTTCTTGAGGACAGGTCTTATTTTGGCATGTTTGAGTGCTTGTGGCATGTGTCCTTGCTGTAGGGACTCCTTCACCATTACTATGCTATCCAGTTTTCAGGGTTAGTTCAGTGCAAGGAACCTCCCACAACAAGCACCTGAGAGCTTTTTTTTTTGTGTAACAAAGAATAATTTAATGCAAACAAAGGCTTCACACTGCAGAAATAGGCTGAGATAGGTGAATACAATTGGAGACAACGCCAGTTCCCTCTGGGCAACTTCAATCCCAGTCTATTTCTTTTTTTCCCAATTTTATTTAAATTTTAAACAAATACAGAGAAAAATCAAATAATCTAATACAGCAGGCAGCGTGGGGGGAGCCGAGGCCGGCAGCCCATAATACATTCCTAAGCCTTTATGCCCTGTGCAGCTGCACCGTGCTTCTGAGTATAGGAAGAGCATATTTCTGTATAACTCCCCACAGCATGGTGAACGGATAAAAGTTATCCTTATAACCTGCAGACATATTTTTTAATAATGGCCTATGCAGTCAGCTTGAGCACCAGGCCCATTCTTATTACTTGTTCTAAAAAACCTTTTTAATACATCTACAAAAACATTCAACTTGAAAATCAGTCACAATCCAAATCTGCAACAAAGTTACAAATAAAGAAGGTTTATATAACAATTTCAGTACAAGGCCTAAAGAGGTCTCGAGAGAGTCTGCCAGCATCTGCTTCAAATCTCTTGCTTCTGGGAGATGAGCTTCTAAATAGTCCTGTAAAAGTGGATTCACGTTTCCCTACCTACTAAAGGAGGGAGCTTTAGTTGACCTCATATTATCTTACCCTGTTGCGTGGTTAATGTTTAGCAGTCAGACACAGTTTGAGACACCTTAGCACATGTGATGGTAGCTAAGGCCTGTGGTAGAATATGTGTTTATCGTGTGTATTTATTTAATGCCTCTTCCTGATACAGAACACCTAAATCAGTATCATTGCCAAGGGTAATTTTCTGAAATTTAAAAAAATAAAAACGTATTGCGTTGGAGGATAGCTCCAGCTGTCAAGGAGAAAAAGAAATAAATACCAAAAGGTTCCAGGTTACTGAAGACAACAGATGGCTGATTTGTAAAAGGGGCTCTTACGATAAAGTGTGGGACAGATGTAGGAGATGGAGAGCTAGAAGGGCTGAATGGCTGTTGACTGAAGTCTGATGTTCTAATTTTACATACGTTTGAGGAGGTGATGTTAGGGTTCATGCTTATTTGTATAATGCCCGGAATACTGGATGGTGACTGGTCCTGCTGGTATAAATAAACAGATCAATATTCAGCTAGCATGGTTGGTGGGAGGATTTTTTTTTAAAATACCGACTGCAGCAGTCAAAAAATATCTGGACATTCAGTACTGGTATCCCGCGTGCGGCTGGTGCTGAATATCCATTAGAGCGGCAAACTCTGCTGCTATTTTTAAAACGATGATGCTCAGTCTGCCATCCATATAGCTGTCCAGATAAAGTTAGGACAGCCCGCTTTAAATTCATTTTGGTCAAAAATGATTGGTGGGAGCGGAAGGAAAGGTTTCCTGCTTTGTAAACAATGTTGTTATTTGTGATACCAATATTTATAATTGACCCGGGGAAAATTGTGGTGGTGTTTTTTTATCTGAAGGTGGCTCAGACATTCTATATCACTATAAATCCGGTGGATGACTCTTTGCCTGTGGTGCAGAATCCTGGGATGAGGGTGCAGGAAGGGGTGAGGAAAACCATCACAGAATTTGAACTGAAAGCCACAGATGCTGACACTGAGGTAGGTGGTGACGTCCTGAATGGAGGCTTGGTGGTAGCATGGTGCCAGGGGAGATTTAGGGTATGGAAGAAGGGTGGAGCTCTGGTCGCCCTGAGTT
This sequence comes from Ichthyophis bannanicus, assembly GCA_033557465.1. Taxonomy (NCBI): domain Eukaryota; kingdom Metazoa; phylum Chordata; class Amphibia; order Gymnophiona; family Ichthyophiidae; genus Ichthyophis; species Ichthyophis bannanicus. Next base: position 1,086,139,574 of record CM066032.1, on the reverse strand, counting down.
AGTAACTAGCTGGAGATGAAACTGGTGTTAAAGGCATACTGAGTGCTTCGCTTCTGCTTGTCTATGTATAAGTTTTGTCATCCATCCCCATCGGGCGGGGTGGGGGCAGATCTTCATGGTTATGCAGAGGTGCTCATGCAGAGTCACTAGAGGGAGTGAAGTTGATTTGGAGTCGTTTGCTTGTGTGTTACTGGGGTGAGAGGCAAATGATCTTCCCTGTCCAAATTTGGAGAGCAGAACAAGGTCTCTCTGTGACAAAGGAGTGGCATGGTGTTTTTGTTGAAATCTCTGTATCTGTATGCAGAGGAGGGTATCTATCCATGGTCAAAGGATAGCACCACCAGTCCAAGGAATTTCAGAGTGCACTTATTCAAGGGAGAGGCTGTAACATAAAAGAGAAGCCCTACATTGTTCTTAAAGAAGTTTTGGGAGGCAACAGAGGCCATAAGGGACTAAATACTGTGTTCTAGTAAGTGTGTTAAGGTGCGTATAGACTGGGCAATCCGAACATGAAATGCAACGTACAACGAAACTCAAGCTAACTGGGATGCAGAACATGCACAAAGTGTATATTCTCAGAGACAAGCTGCACACACTGTGATCCATTTAGTTTGCGAGCACATACTAATCAGAGAAGCATTCCAAACAGTGTCCCAGCTGGCACTATGAGCACCTTTGTGTCTGCAGTAAAAACTGACAGTGTTTGGACCCTACCGAGCATGAAGTGAATGCACGCAGGATATGCACTTGTCATTCGCAAAACACGTTCCAACTACGCAAAAGAGTTGCAGGCTAGATTGCATTATGTGTTGCATTGCATCTAGTCTATATGCACTTTTAAGTGACTGTAAATCTCTGCGAATCTTGACTTTTCCACTGCTGTCTGGAAGTGGAGATTTTTTTTATCGTTTTGCAACAATAAAATTTATATCAACAATTCTTGGTGTGAAAACCGAAAGAGCTCCCTAGACTATGATGAGTTTGCAGGTCTCAGCACTGCCTGAAGGTGGACCCTAGTTTCACAAACAGAAGGGGCTCTGAAAGAAGGGGTTATGTGCGGAATGACTGTTGTAGCTGTCTGTAGAAGATCAAACTAAGAGGAACGTGCAATGGAGGCAGTGCATGCAAATCTACCTCATGATAATTCGTTATAAATATATTGAAAACCTGCCTGGCAGGACAGTTTTGTAAAGCATTGTTCTAGATGCTTCTCTAGGCCCTTCTAAGCGGCCTTTTTGCTTAATACGCATTTATTGCAAATCTTCCATGGTAACTGTCAGGGGTGTGGCCAGCATGTTCCCGACAATTAGCATGCCGATGAGTACTCTAATGCGTGGAGCAGTTACCACGGCTGTACTTACTTCCATCTGTTGAGGTGGTATTAGGTGCACCTGCGCTAATTGCAGCCATGACAGCACGACGTATGTACCCCCACTAACTGCAGTGTGCTCACCATTCCCGCTAGCACTGGGGCGTCCAGCTGCAGAACCTGGGGACATTCAGTGGCACTAACTGCTGCTGAATATCCCAGTCGATGCCATTAGCAAGTCTGCTAACCATGTTAATCACGTTGCATATCAGGCCCTAAGTTTTTGCCTAAGGCACTGGAGGGTTTAGTGACTTGCCCAAGGCCATAAGCAGCGTCGGTAGGAGAAGCGAGTTTTGAACCTTCATTGTCAGCCTGCTGCTCAAACTACTAGGAGAGCTTTTGAAAAGTATATTTACAACATCGCTAATCCCCTGTTTCTTCTTTTCCTTTTCTTGATCAGGCTGACTCGATTACTTTTACCATTGTGCAACCCCCACGTTATGGTACCATCGAACGCACCAGCAATGGGCAACATTACCGCCAGACCACCATTTTTACCATGGAGGACATCTATCAAAACAGGATCAGTTACAACCATGATGGCAGCAACTCCCTGAAAGACCGCTTCACCTTCACTGTGTCTGACGGAACTAACCTCTTATTCCTTGTGGAAGAGGGAGGAAAGGAGGTAGGAATTAAAGGGAAAAAGCGAAGGATAACATAGAAGTGGAGAGAGCCCATGCTAGATTTCCAGAGTTCGTCTAATCTGCCGTTCCAGAACATTTGCTCTGTACATTTTCTCCTTCTACAACAGAACTGTTTCTTTTTAATGTTTGGGAAGACATTCTTCTGAACACTGCATTCTGTAAGATGTCCTACTGTTTCAGAAGTTTACCTGTGTGTGTAGTGGTGCAATAGTGAATTGACAATGTAGCTAGCTACGCTGCATGATATTTTGCAAAGTAGTTTGGTTGCTGTGCTGGTCCATTTGAACACACAGAGTTCAGTTAACAAATAAAACCCTCAATAATATATGAGCTAATAATATTTTAGTGGAATAACTTAATACATTTCTTGACTAAATTTTGGGTGCTGACTCCTTCGTTGGGCCAGAAGAGAAAGAGCAAAAAGTGGTAGTTCCAAAAAATAAATAAAATAAATCCTTGGACCCAAGTGGTCATAGGAAATACAGTATTTTGCAAAAAATGATGTTCTTAGATGTAAGCACTCATTGACAGTGCTGAACCTCATAATTTTAATCATCACACAGAAAAAAAGCTTAAGAGGTACGCAAAAGCATTACCCCAGCAGTACGAGAGTAACAGCATGCATGGTGATAAGAAGGCACATATTTTTACCGACCTATGTGTAGGCATGTTCTTTGGTGACGTTTGGGAATTTGTGATGCGCCTGCATGGACCACAGTTTGCTGAAACAGTTCTGTTTGAGGAATTTTTATTCTAAATTTCTCAACTGATGGCTGTGTATCCAATTTTGATATACTAGTTCTCTGAGAACAAGCAGGATAGCAAATCCTCACAGATGGGCGACCTCATCCAACAGAACCTGCATGGGGGAAAAAACTTCTCCAGTTTCAGAGGGTTTTTTTAGAAGTTTTTGAAAAGCTGTATCACTCATGCATGCATCTTTCTGCCTGCTGCTCTTACATGAGACCCTCTTCAGTCTTCTTTCCATAGAGCTGTTTGGTCGCATCTCCTGGTGCTCTCTGAGAGAATTGCCCACCCATTGGTTTTTTATAACTCTTATCTTTTTTAAGGTTGCTGTCACTGTCATGCAGGTTCTTCATTGGCTCTTGTAGTTCCATAAGTAGGTTTTTTGTCTGTGTTTGTTTGTTTTTTTCCATGTCCATCCATTCAGGTCTATGTTTTCTAGTCCTCAAGAGCCCCAGTTTGGAAAGTATAACCATAGAGTCATTTGATTTCTCTGGAGCCATCTTTTTCATTAATATGTCACAGAAAAAATCCCCCCAGTGGCTTTAAGAAATGGACTTGGTACTGCAAGACCATATTCTTCACAGATAGACATAACTGGTGCTTGCAATGTCTGGTGCCCAACCATCAACCCTCTCATTGTAAATTGTGTTCACTGATGTCAAAGAGAGGACTTTGTGGATGTGAACAATGGTGGGAATGAATTTTAGATGTTCCTAGGTGCAGTCAATCGGCATCAGTCTCTGTAGGTCCAGGAGCTACATATAAATGCAGGGGAAGCATGGACATCAGTAATACATCAAACATCCTCAAATTTGAGCATCGATAGAGCCGGTCAGGTGAGATATTCATCATATCTCACTTGAAAAAGAGGAAAGGTTCATCCTTTTCTTCATCGACAACATAGAAATATAGAAATATGACGACAGAAAAAGATCACATGGCCTATCTAGTCTGTCCTTCCATAACAACTACAACAGTCCCCTTTTTACCTTTAGAGATTCTCTGTGTTTGTCCCATGCTTTTTTGAATTCAGTTACTGTCCTCATCTCTACCACCTCCACTGGGAGACTATTCCATGGATCCACTACTCTTTCCGTAAAGAAATATTTCCACATATCACTCCTGAATCTATCTCCCTTCACCCTCATCCCATGTCCCCTCGTCGCAGAACTTGCTTTCAATTGAAAGAGGCTCTCCCCCTGAACATTTATGCCATGGAGGTATTTAAACATCTCAATCATATCACCTCTATCCCGCCTTTCCTCTAAGGTGTACATATTAAGATCCTTCAGTCTGTCCTCATATGCTTTATAATGAAGACCACTAATCATTTTAGTAGCCACCCTCTGCACCAACTCCATCCTGTTCACATCCTTTTGAAGGTGCGGTCTCCAGAATTGCACACTATACTCCAAATGAGTTCGCATCAAAGACTTATACAGAGGCATTATCACCTCCTTTTTTCTGCTAGCCATTCCTCTCCGTATGCACCCAAGCATCTTTCTAGCTTTTGCCGTCGCCTTTTCTACCTATTTAGCTATTTTAAGATCAACAGACACAACCACGCCTAGGTCCCGCTCTTCTTTAGTGGACAAAAGTACTTCACCCCCTATACTATATTGCTCCCTTGGATTGCTGCAGCCGAAATGCATGATCAAGGGCCTGCAATGCCAAACGTTGGGCAGAGGCTGGCATGCATCAATATTGCATCCCTTTGGTTCAGAGCACTCTGGATTTCAAACAAGCAACTAAAGCCCTTAGAAAGTCCATCTGAAAGTGGAATTTAACCCTACACCAAAATGACCACCTAGAAGCTAAGCTTTCACCCTTGCAAGTTTGGTCCACCCTACTTATTGAGTGCATTGGGAATTGCTGTCTAGTAGTGAGAAATGGCTTGAAATTATGACGAGGAGTAAATAACATAAAATTGGCCCTGCTTTTGCTTCTAGCAGCAGCGTTACAATGCCCTAAATCTGATCCCCAAATGCTGGCCAAGATGGAGGGTCCCATAGGAAGTTCAAGCGATGTTGGAATTAATTATAGCCAAGCTAAGTGCCATAAAGAGCCTGATGCAAGAAAGTTCTGCAAATTTCACAGAGGTAAGAAAAGAGATGATGAGCCTTACTGCGCAGATGAATGCCTTACAGGAGCAGACGGCTGAACTCAAGACCCAAGTTGAAGTGGTGAAGGATGATGTTGCTGCTTTACTGTGGGAACAGAAACAGCTTGCAGACTTGAAACAAAAGATCAAGGATGCCAACAATTATAGCAGGCAGAGTAACATCCTGGAGAGTTGTGAGGGCCCTCCCACAGCATCTCAGGGGTGCAGGGGGGCTGCAGGCCGTGTACAACACATCGCCCAGAACTTATTCCACCTTTGGGTTGGAATAGGCCAGGCGTCTAAGCTGCTGACGGTGGATGTACAGAGGCCTGACCTGAATGGCCTCTGTACATCCTGGTGCCTGGCCACAACCCCGCTCCACACCATCCCGCCCCATCCAGCGCTCCCCACACAACAATTATGTATGTATGGGGAGCCAAAAGGTCAGAATAGTCCCAGAGTTAAGCACAGATTGGACGTCCAAACCGGATGTCCAATCCTGCTATACAGCAATAGGAATGATCCCTATACTGTATAAACCAGATACACGGAATACCACCTCCAAGCTTATGTGAAACACCACTGATCTGACCCAGTATGGCATATCTTATGTTCTAATCTGAAGCTTAAAAGTCACATTTGGCTGTGCAGGACCTCTTCACGCAACTGTTTTTGGGGGAATTTTAAAGACAGATAATATAGCTATCAGGATGGCTGATAGACATGAAGATTGGTAAGCTGCCTGCCTCATGTAAAAGTGGTAGACCTTACATGTCTCCTAGATACGATTTTAGACAGTGCTGGGGAGGAGCCGGCTGTCTTAAATGTGGGTACCAGTGACATAGGAAGGCGTTGGAGGCCAAATATAGGCTTTTAGATAGAAACTTGAAATCCAGAACTTCTCAGAAATGTTCCTCATTCTATGCATATGACTCCAGAAACAGGCAAAGCTCTGCAGTCTCAATTTGTGGGTAAGATAGTGGTGCAGAGAGGAGGGATTTAGAGCGACACTGTAGGGAAGGGGAACCTGTTTTGAAAGGATGAGTTTCACCTTAATCATGGTAGAACCCAGCTGTTAGCACTAACATTTAAAAAGGAGACATAGCAGCTTTTAAACTAGAACCTGGGGGAAAGCCGGCAGTCACTAAGCAGTCCATGAAGGATTCTAACAAATAGGGAGATTAGAGAATTCCAATAGAGAGATTGCAATAAAGGTAAAGGTAGCACAAGTTCCTAAAAGTAAAGGGCAAAAGATTCCAAATTAACCCTGTCAACTCCTAGGCAGGTTGTTAATACAAACAACACAACATGCTCTCAGATATCAATATGTGAATGATAGAAGTCTAAAGAATAAGAATGAAGAGTTAGAATGTATAACATTAAATGAAGAGGTAGATATAATTGGTATCTTAGAAACTTGATGGAAGGAATATAACCAATGGAATACTGTAATACGAAGGTAAAAAAGTATATGAAAATGATAGAGTAGATCAGATTTGTGGGGCAGTGGGACTATATTTTAAGGAAGGCATTGAGTCAAACAGTTTAAAAGTTCTGTATGAAAACAAAATGCATCATGGAATCTTTATGGACAGGAATTTCTTGTGTGACGGGGAACAGAACAGTGTTAAGGTATTTACCATCTGCCTAGCTAGAATGAACTGACAGATGATGAAATGCTAACAGAAATTAGGGAAGCTAACAAATTTGGTGACACAATAATAACAGGCGATTTCAGATACCCCAGTACTGACTGGGTGAATGTCACCTCAGGACATGGTGGGGAGGTAGTTTGTAAATGAAGTAAATGACTGCTTCAAGGGGCAACTAGACCTAGAATCAACAAGAGGTGGAGCTGCTTCAATACCCAATATTTAAAGGAACGTAAGATTTGATGCGAGAGGTAATGCTATTGGTGATCATAACATCATCAAATTTGACTTCATAACTGGAGGGAGGATAAGGAAAATTAGCATTTAATTTTCAGAAGGCAGACTATAATAAAATTACGGAACTGGTTAGAAAAAAAACAAAGGAGCAGCTGCAAAATTTAAGAGTTTATCAGGCATGGATGTTGTTTAAAAATAGCTTCTTGAAAGCCCAGACCAGATTTAAAAAAAGGCAGAAGGAAGGTCAAAAGACTGCCAGCATGGTTTAAAGGAGAGATGAAGAGCGGCTAGCCAAAGGAACATCTTTCAAAAAATAGAAAGAAGAGCCAAATGAAGAAAATAGAAAACTTCATAAGTACTAGCAAGTTAGGTACAAAGCATTGATCAGGCAGGCCAAAAAGAGAATTTGAAAAGAAGCTTGCTGTAGAGGCAAAAACTCATAATAAAAACTTTTACAGGTGCATTCGAAGCAAGAAACCTGTGAGGGAGTCAGAGAAAGGAGCACTCAGGGAGGAAAAGGTCATAACAGAGAGACTAAATTAATTCTTTGCTTCAGTCTTTACAGAGGAAGATTTAAGAGAGATACCCACTCCAGCAATGGTATTTAATTATAAAGATTTGAAGGAACTGAATCAAATCTCAGTGAAACCTGGAAGATGTAATAAAGTAAAATGAAGCAAATTAACAAACTGAAGAGTAGCTAATCACTTAGATTCAATGGTATATACCCAAGAGTGCTGAAAGAACTCAAAAATAAAATTGCAGGAGAAAGTGATGCCAGCGATCAAGATGGCTAGAAGAGTTTGGAGTCCATAGTGATCTTCTTGTATTTTGAGTCAAATTACTCTTTTGTGAGATAAAATGCAGATTTCTGAACTCACTATACTGCGGGAATATCATTACTGAGTTATGACATAAATAAGAAGAAGCAACGTCACATGCATGTATTTGGTTTGTTGGAACAGTCAGACAGTGCAAGGAGGGCAACATAGCACCAGACTATGAGAATAAACTGCAGTTGGAGTTGGAAGAGCAGCTTACCCACGATAGTGGTGGTGATGTCAGAGTTAACAGCATTGGCTGCAGATATGCAGCATGATATTGCTGAGTTTCCCTCACTTGATTTGCAGCTTGTCATGCTGTGAGGGCTTGTGTGCATCAGTGATGCTGACAGCTAAGCTATAAGTAGCTTAGCTACTGGCAGGGTCTCCCAAGATAGACAGATCTCAGCTGAGGTGCCAGACTAAGACAAACCACCCATTTTGACAAACCACCCACTCTGAGAAGTCTTCAGCTCATCCCCAGTAGCTATTTGAGTGCCTTCCAACCTGGGGGTCTCATCTTCCAGCACTATATATTGCAATTTGTTTTGTGACTATCCATTGAGTTTTAGTGGCAAGGTGCAGAAGTAGATTTGCCAAGCCTTTCTTCCGAAGAGTTAATCCCAGAAATATGTCACAGAAATATGATCCTCCGCATACAACACCATCCCATTCTGTTGCTGCCCATCTGGATTCTATCATCTGGGCTTTTATCTAGGACCAGCTTTGTTTCTCATATCTATGGCTCTCTGGTTTACAAGCCTTTCGAGGACCTGGCACAAATTCAGGAAAGGAGGTGTGAATGTACCTTTGTTCTCTGAGACGTGTGTTGCTGGTATTCCCTCTACCAGGCACTCTCCTGCTTACACTGTCTTCCCTGGAGACTTCTTTCTGGAGCTCTTCAGCATGGGCTTGTCCTTCCTGGAAGTTGTCCCTTCCTTGTAAGGACTGCAAGCTTAACTGCCTTTCCTTCCGTAGTTGGAGCTTTCCCCTTTCTCTCTCCTTAGTAGCAGGGGTTTCTGTTGCTCTCTGTATTTGTGGTCCTCTCTGCTCCTATGGTCGTCTCTCTATTTGTGGTCCTCTCTGTATTGGTGGTCCTCTCTCTATTCTCCTGACCGAGCACTGCTTATAAAGCCGTTTCTCTAGTGAGCTTTCTGGCCCTCTACTCAGGTGTGTTTGATTAGCTATTGCATCATTACAATCTGGGTGTGTCAGCCTACCTTCTGCAGCCTCATGCCTACTCCCTCTAGCTGCACTTCTTGGTGACTGCATTCTCTGTAAATCAGTTTCTTTAAAAGGAACAGAGTTTTCTCCTAACTCCATAGCTTCAGCAGTGTCAGCTTCTTCACAGTTTATACCAATACTGAAGAAAGGTGACCTGACTGACTGTGGAAATTATCGTACAATCGCTCTGATCCCACATGCCAGCAAGATTCTACTCAAGATCATTCAGCAGAGACTACAACCATACCTGGAACGAGAACTTCTTGAAGTGCAAGCAGGTTCAGGAAAGGACGAGGAACGAGAGACATTATTGCGAATATGAGATGGATCCTTGAAAAGACAAAAGAATACCTAAAAGATATCCATATGTGTTTTATTGACTGCAGCAAGGCTTTTGACTGTGTAAACCATGAGAAACTCTGGGCCACATTAAGAAGCATGGGAATACCAAAACACCTGATCGTTCTCTTGCACAACCTTTACATTGATATAGAAGCAACAGTTTGAACAGAACTAGGAGAAACAGAATGGTTTAAAATCAGCACAGGTGTATGACAAGGTTGCATACTTCCCCCCCCCCCCACCTCTTTAATTTATATGCAGAACAAATCATCAGAGAATCAGGACTGTATGAAGACAACCAAGATGTGAAGATTGGTGGAAGACTCATCAACAACCTTCGCTATGCTGATGATACCACATTACTGGCTGAAAGTGAAGACAATTTGAAGCATTTGCTTCTCAAGATCAAGGAATATAGTCTTAAATTGGGTCTGCACCTTAACGTTGAGAAGACAAAGATCCTGACGACTGGCAAAATCAATAACTTCATCATTGATGGAGAAGAAATTGAAATAGTTGACAGCTTTAACTTACTTGGACCAACAATCAATAAAGAAAGGACTAGCAGTCAAGAAATCCGATGACGTATTGCTCTTGGTAGAATGGCTATGAAGGACCTAGACAAGATCCTCAAGAGCAGAGATATCTCTCTCCATACAAAGATTCAACTTGTCCAGGCCGTGGTATTTTCAATAATGTCATATGTATGCGAAAGTTGGACAGTGAAAAAGATAGACAGGAAGAAAATTGATGCCTTTGAATTATGGTGCTGGCGATGAATATTGTGTTCACCATAGACTGCCCGAAGAACAAACCAGTCATTACTAGAGGAGATAAAACCTAAGCTTTCCTTAGAAGCTCAGATGACAAGACTTCAGCTTTCATACTTTGGACATATCATGTGAAGAGAGATATCATTAAAGAAAGACATAATGCTTGGCAAGGTAGAAGGTCACGGTAAAAGAGGAAGGCCGGCAATGAGATGAATCAATACAATAACAGCAGCTATGGATACCATTCTATCAACAGTGAACCGCTTGGTTGAAGACCGAACAAAGTTTAGGTCAACTATCCAGAGAGTTGCCAAGAGTCGACACCAACTCAACGGCATTAACAACAACAACATTGCTGAGTTTGGCCATCAAGTGGAGGAGTGGAGGATGGAGTAAATGAGCAAAGCAATACAATAGCAGAACTGGACCCCTCTCTGGTTGCACTAGAGCAATCACAGGCAGAATTGCTAGATAAAGTGGAGGACATTGAGAATTGTGCTTGATGAAACAATTTGAGGTTTCGTGGTATACTAGAGCAACCTGACTACACAGATTGTTTCCAAGTGATTGATAATATAGTCAAAGCTTTGCTTGAGAAGGACAACAATAATATAGATGCAGTGATCACGGTGCTCTTAGATCGGTTGCATAGAGCACTGGGCCCCATGAGAGCAAATGTTTCTCATGACATTATAGCATGCCTTCATAATTATTCATTAAAAGAAAAGATGGTAGCCATGGTGCATTGGAGGAGGGATTTTTCTTGGAACATGTACAAAGTGGAAATCTTGGAGGATCTATCAGAGACTTTAGCAGCAAATTACAAGAGAAGGGCATTTAATATTGGTGGCTCTTCCCTTTTGTAATGGCAATTGTCTGGGAGGCCACAACAATTCAAGTGTGCAATAGAATGGAAGTTGTTAAGGCCCTGCAGGAAATAGGTTTGAGTGGCCTAGAGAAGGTATCAGATAGATAGGTTTGAGTGGCCTACAGAAGGTATCAGCACAACTGTGACCATCAAACAAGATGTCACTGCGGTGGCAGCAAGTGAAATGGGGAAAAGGCCAACCATGGAGGCAGTTGAGAGAGGCCCTTCTTCCAAATGAAGAAAACTATGAACAAGATGAAGCAAGTTGACTCTGCAATGTAGAGACTCTATTTATTGTGTGTTTGAATGTTTAAATGGGAAAGAGGTCTTTCTGAAGGAGTTTTCTGGTGTAAATGGGTTGCTTATGTTTGAGACGGGTTGGATAGAGTATACTCATGTGAATGGTGAGGAGTGTGTGTGGCTGGAATGTATGATGTGTAAGCATTAAGTGAAGATGGATGGCTCTTTGGTGGTGGTTAAGAGAATGAAAAGGGAAAGGAGGAAAGTATGGGCATAGCCGTCGTTGTCAAACTTTTAACCCCATATATTCAATGCCGTGGTTATATGTGGCCCCGGCATTGAATATCCAGGGTCGCTGCACAGTTCACAAGCCTGCAGAAGCTAATCGGGCAACGATGATATTAAGCCACTGCCCATTTAGCTCCTATGAGTAAAGATAGGCCAGCTTTTGCTGCACCTATCTTTTACCCATGGGTGCTAATTGGGCAGCGGTGCAATATTGTCACTGCCTAGTTAGCAACTGGTGCCACCCCCGGAATGCCCATGCCATATCCCAATACTAAGTGGTTAGCATCGGGGTGTGTGGCCTCTGAATATCTCGTTCAGCAGCATTTATATGGTTTACAGGTCTGTAAACCATGTAAATACCTTTGAATATCAGGCCCTATGAGTAAAATTATTGGGAGAGGAGCTGCTTTTGGAGTCTCTTGGTGGTTGATTTCACACTTCCGAGTGTGGCAGGCTATATGGAGAAGGGAATAACTTGGTTAAAAGACGAGGAGAAGAGGGGAGGGCAGCTGTGTTCTGTATGTTATCCCAATCTAGCATGTTAGTGAATTTTATTGATGATGATATTGGGGTTTGTAGTGATGAGTGGTTCAATTCCTATATATACAGACAATGTAAGGAGCTTAAATTTACCACATAAAATGAAGTCTTTTATTTAAAGAGTTTGGCAGTTTATGTGGTACCATTACTTTTTTGCAGGAAGACCGTTTGTTGAAAAAAATGAGAGGCTGCTTAAAGCAGGCAATTTCTCTCAGCATTTTTTTTTTGCTTCCAATATTCTGGGGTACAAATATTTCTCCAGGACCAAGCAGGAAGTCAGTCCTCACTTATGGGTGACGTCGGCGCCGACGGAGCCCTCGCGGAGCAATTTTCCCCAGCTTTCAAAGAAAGCCTTTGGGAATTGCAGCGCGCATGCGGGGTCCTCTTCCCGCCCAAGGGTGCCATCTTAGCCAGTCTTCTTTTTTCCGCGGAGCCCTACAGACGTACCCGTCGTGTCCCCGCGAAAAAGTTGATATTTCTTCATAATTTACTCTTTTTTCCTTCGGTTCGACGCCGGTCTTTTTCCCGCCCGGACTCGCGACGCCGGTCACGAGTCCTCTTCTTCTTTTTCGGTTTTTCTGACTTAGTCAGTTTTCGTTTTCGGTTTTTCCCTGGCAGCCCGGTCCTTTGACCTCGCCAGGGCCCTTTTTCCCCCGATGGCTGCCAGTGGTTTCAAGCGGTGTGGTCAGTGTGACCGAAATATGTCACTGACTGACACACACGACCATTGCCTCCGCTGCCTGGGCCCGGATCATGAAGAAATGATCTGTGGGCCCTGCGGCAAACTGTCCTCCAAAGCGTTGAGAAGTCGGCGGCATCAGCGGGATAGGATCTTCGCTGACCCCAGCCGTACCCGGACCTCGTCGGAGGCCTCCGCGTCCAGGGGTTCCAGCTCGGACCGTCGCCGGAGTTCCTCCGACAGGGGTTCTCCCTCCGGGGACCATCGACGGAAGGTGAAACCCGCGAGGGTGGCGTCGGTGGACACTCCTGGCTCCGCGAGGGCCAGGTCGCATAGCCCCGATAGCCGTCCCGGGTCCTTGGAGAAGGAGCACCTCACGAAGCGACCTCGCCTGGAGTCGGAGCTGCCTGCTCGGGTAAGTCCCGTGGTCCTCCTGGACTCGCCTCCGCGACAGCCGACGTCGGGCCCGACGCCGTCGGGGCCCGAGTCGGGGGCTGCTGGGTCACCTGAGCTCGGACTCAGGTTGACGGCCTTGGAGAGCAGACTGTCTGCCTTCATGGACCAGCAGCGGGCACTGCTCGCTGGCTTCGCTGGCGCCGCTGCCCCGACCGCCGGGATGTCGACGTCTAAGTCGACCCCGGAGACCGAGCCGATCCTCGAGTCGATGCGAACTCGAGTCGATCCTCGGTCGAGGTCACCCTCGGCCTCCCGTTTGGGACCGAGGTCGCCGACGCCGACTCCCTCGGCGTCGGGGCGGCAGGCGCCGCGCCCTGCCCGGGCCGACCCCACCGAGTCCTCGTCGGAGTCGGTCTGGGAGTCTGAAGAGGAAGAGTCGCCTGATTCTTTTCGGACTCGGTGTGTCCCCTCGGACTCACCTGAGTCCGAACCTCGGAAGCAGTCCCCCCCGGAGGATGCCCGGTTCTCGGACTTCGTCAGGGATATGGCCAAGGCTTTGGCCTTCCCTGCGGACCCCGAGGAGGAGCCTCGAGCCGAAGAGCTCGACGCCCTCCAGTATGACTCTCCCGCCAGGGAACACTTTACTGTACCGGTTCCTCCCATGCTGGAACGACTACTCTTCCGCATGTGGGAGAGTCCGGCCACCTCGCCGGTCCTGAGCAAGCGGGTCGATTCTATCTATCGAGTCCGCAAGAGCCCTGGCTTCCAAAAAGCACAGCTACCACACCATTCCATGGTAGTGGAATCGGCCATGCATCGTCTTAAGAGCCAGAAGATGCACTCCTCGGTGCCTCCTGGCAGGGAGGCCCGTAACCTGGATGGCCTTGGTAAGAAGTGTTTCCAGGGCTCTATGCTAGCGTGTCGTGTCCAGACCTACCAGCTATACATGGGCATGTATCTCCGAGACCTGGCTAAAGAGCTAGCCGGATTCTCCGCTGGTTTGTCCGAGGAACCCTTGTGGAGGTTCCTGGCCTTGTCCACTGGCATTCGGGAATGCTCAAAATTCATATCCCGAGCAGCCTATGATGGCTTTGAAGCATCGGCTCGAGTGGCCGCAGCCGGCATCGGTGCCCGCCGACAGGCTTGGCTTCAGTCATCTGACCTTGAGCCCTGGGTGCAGGACAAGTTGGTCGATGTCCCCTGCCGAGGCGAAAACCTCTTTGGCAAGCCCATGGCTGAAAAGGCTGCACAAATTGAGACGGAGACTCTCACCAGGACTAGGCTTTCTAGGAAGACCTCCGCCCCTTCCCAGAAAAAGAAGGGCTCGGGAAAGAAGTCCTTTTACCCGAGGAAGGCGGCTGCCTACAAACAATACCCCCAATATCAGGCCCCTGCAGCTCCCCAACAGGGCCAGCAGGCCAAGGGACGGGGTAACGGGTCCCGTAGGCAGCAAGCCCCCAAGCCTGCACCACCAGCCCCTGCTCAGCAGGGTGGGGGTTTTTGACTCCTTAAGCATAGCCTCTCCCCCCCCGCTGGTTCCTCCCAGCACCGGAGGCCGGCTGGTTCACTTCGCCCACAGGTGGTCCAGCATCACCTCAGATGCCTGGGTGCTTCAAGTCGTGCGAGAAGGCTATCTTCTCCATTTCCACCAGGTCCCTCCCTCCTATTTTCCGGGAGAACCTCCACGACCCCCTCTGCACAGGGAATTACTCCTTCAGGAGTTAGCAGGTCTTCTACAGGAACAGGCGGTGGAACCGGTGCCCCACCACCTGAAAGGTCAAGGCTTTTATTCCAGGTATTTTCTAGTACCAAAAAGGACAGGAGGCCTCAGACCCATCCTGGACTTGCGCAACCTCAACAAGTTCCTCGTGCGGGAGAAGTTCAAGATGCTTACCCTTGGAATCCTTCTGCCCTACCTCCAGCAGGGAGATTGGCTATGCTCCTTGGATCTAAAGGATGCCTACACGCACATCCTCATCCACCCAAGCCACCGCCAATACCTAAGGTTTGTGGTGGCAGGAAATCATTACCAGTACAGAGTACTACCCTTTGGCCTGTCCTCCGCACCGCGAGTCTTCACAAAATGTCTCGCGGTGGTGGCGGCCCATCTCCGGCTTCACGGCCTCTATGTCTTTCCGTACCTCGACGACTGGCTCATCAGAGCAGCGTCCGCTCCGGAGGTCACCAACGCCACGCGCCGCACGGTGACTCTTCTGCAGTACTTGGGCTTTGTTATAAACTTCGCAAAGTCCCCTTTGCTCCCCTCACAGGATCTCGAGTTCATCGGCGCAAGGCTGCACACTCCTCAGGCACGAGCGTTCCTACCGCTCGATAGGGCTCAACGGCTCATGGACCTAGCCGACCGTTTTCGCAGCCAGCCCCTGGTCTCCGCCAGGCGCTTCCTGAGACTACTCGGCCATATGGCTTCCACCGTCCATGTGACCCCCAATGCCCGCCTGAATATGCGACCTGCTCAATGGTGTCTCCGCAAGCAGTGGCAACAGGCCACAGGCGGCCTAGCAGACCTAGTGCGCGTCTCCGAGCCGCTGGCCTCGTCTCTTCAGTGGTGGCTTCATCGGCCGAATCTGGTGCTTGGCATGCCTTTTCAGCCACCTCAGCCGGCCCGGGTGCTGACGACAGATGCATCCCTCCTGGGCTGGGGATCACATTGCCAAGGGGCACGTACTCAGGGCCTTTGGACCACGTGGGAGTCTGCTCAGCAGATCAACTTCCTGGAGCTCAGAGCGATCCGCCTGGCTCTCAAGGCCTTCTCCCACCTGACCTCTCACCAGTCCGTCCTTGTCCAGACGGACAATCAAGTTGCCATGTTCTACGTGAACAAGCAGGGGGGCACGGGCTCCTTCCTTCTCTGCCGGGAAGCACAGAAGCTCTGCTCTTGGGCCGTCAGTCACGGCGTTCTCCTCAAGGCAGTTTATCTCCCAGGCCAAGAGAATTGCCTGGCGGACAAACTCAGCAGGATCCTCCAGCCGCACGAGTGGCGCCTGGATCCCTTGGTAGTTCAGAAGCTCTTTCTAATGTGGGGCCTCCCCACGGTGGATCTCTTTGCCAGTCCTCATAACCGGCAACTTCCTCGCTTCTGCTCTCGTCAGCCACACCCCCTTCGAGTTGCGGCGGACGCTTTTCTACTCTCATGGTCGGGGAGCCTTTTGTATGCTTTCCCTCCCATCCCGCTAGTCTCTCGGACTCTTTTCAAGGTTCTCCGAGACAAAGCCTTCATGATCCTGGTGGCCCCTCGCTGGCCCAGACAGCCGTGGTTTCCACTCCTGCTGCAATTAGCGGTAGAGGATCCATTCCCTCTGGGGTTACAACCGGATCTCCTCACTCAGGATCAGGGGTCTCTGCTACACCCCAACCTCAGGTCTCTCAACCTAATGGCCTGGCTGCTGAGAGGGTAGTCCTTGCTCCCCTTCTCCTGCCGGCAGAGGTGGAGGAGGTCGTCTTAGCTTCGCGACGACCTTCTACCCGCAAATGCTACGCCCTTAAATGGCGTCGTTTTTCCGTTTGGTGTACCCAACAGTCTCAGGATCCCTTCTCCTGCCCGGTGTCGGTGATCTTGCAGTACTTGCTATACCTCTCTAATCTGGGACTTAAGTCCAACTCCGTCAAAGTTCACCTCAGTGCTCTTTCAGCACATCATGTGCCGGTGGACGGCAGACCTCTCTCCAACGACCCTCTTGTAGCGAGGTTTCTCCGAGGTCTCCTTCTACTTAAACCACCTCTGCGCCCGCCAGCGCCTGACTGGGACCTGAATGTGGTTTTACAGCGGATCACCTGTCCGCCTTTTGAACCTATGGCTACCTGTTCTCTCCGTTTTCTTTCTTGGAAAACACTGTTCTTGATAGCCCTCACTTCCGCTAGACGCGTAAGTGAATTGCAGGCCCTCGTGTCTGATCCCCCTTACACTCGGTTCTACAAAAATAGGGTAGTCCTACGGACTCACCCAAAATTTCTTCCAAAAGTGGTCTCCCCTTTTCACATCAATCAGGAGGTGGTACTTCCAACCTTCTTTCCCAGACCACACTCCAGCCGAGCTGAAACGGTCCTCCATACCCTGGACTGTAGAAGGGCATTGAACTTCTACCTTGACCGTACGCGGGAGCACCGTGAAGCTGCTCAGCTTTTTGTGTCTTTTGACCCCAATAAATTGGGGCTCCCGGTCTCCAAGCGTACTCTGTCCATCTGGGTTGCGGACTGTATCTCTTGGGCTTATGGGGCAGCCGGACTCTCCTTGGAAGTTCGAGTCACGGCTCATTGTGTTCGGGCAAAGGCTATGTCAGTGGCTTACCTCCGCTCTGTTCCGCTGGCAGACATCTGCCGGGCCGCTACTTGGTCTTCGAGCCAGACTTTTGCGGTCCATTACTGTCTCGAGAGGGAGTCCCGCAGGGACAGTGCTTTCGGACAGGCAGTCCTCCGTAATCTCTTTGAGGTCTGAGCAACTCCTACCCTCCATCCCGGATGTGGGCTACCGGTGGGTAATAATTCAGCGAAGATTCTTTCCTTCTGTGCTGCTGAGCTAGAGGGAGCTCATTTTTGTGCTTAGGGTCTCCGGTAGCCTTAAGCTTGGGAGTCCCATAAGTGAGGACTGACTTCCTGCTTGGTCCTGGAGAAAGCGTAGTTACTCACCTGTAACAGGTGTTCTCCAGGAGCAGCAGGAATCAGTCCTCACAACCCTCCCTCCTCCCCTTGGAGTTGCAATCATCTGCTTTAGTTTTTTTGCAAATTTTTATGCTGTCTTTTTTAGCTATGTCATCTGACTGGCTAAGATGGCACCCTTGGGCGGGAAGAGGACCGCGCATGCGCGCTGCAATTCACAAAGGCTTTCTTTGAAAGCTGGGGAAAATTGCTCCGCGAGGGCTCCGTCGGCGCCGACGTCACCCATAAGTGAGGACTGATTCCTGCTGCTCCTGGAGAACACCTGTTACAGGTGAGTAACTACACTTTTTCTGTAACGATAGTCAACCTATTGGGACACAAAAAGAGCAAACGCCCTCACAGTACGTAGCAACAAACCACAAAGGGTGAATGGCGTATGGAGGTCACAAGTGCTTTATTATTTAAAAAAAAAAAAAAAAACCTACGCGTTTCGGCAGATGTCATCTTCAGGGGTATACATCAAAAAATAAAAACAGTTAAAAAATAAATGAATATGAACTCACATATAGCAAGTATAATAATAAATTAATAACATTAATAAATCATAATAAAATCATAAAACATAAGGCAAAGTACGTGTTAATACAAGTAATAGTAAGCATGACACCATATATAAAGACCCAAATATGTGTCAGAGAAGAGAGATGAGGAGAACAAGAGGTAGTGCCTTATTGATATATAAATCAATGTGTACTAAAGCACTCTGTAGGGATCCTTGAAAAATCTAGTAGTGTGCAAGGTAAACCTTAATCTGTAAATAATAGGGCACGAGTAGGAAATACCTACTTGTATCATGGTCTAGGTGATGAGTACTATATTGTTTAAAACATGCCAGTTAAGATCGCTGGACAGGAACACTTTTTTAAGTATTTCTTATAAAAAAAATTGGGGGAAGACCAGTTCCTATAAACATTGTTATCATGGCCTGAATGAAATTTGCCATCCTCTTCTGGGCTAAAAGTATCCACAGACTGCCACAGCACCTATACTCTTAGCCGTGTGAAAAAGAGATGTTCCCCTGGGTCTGCTTAGGTCAGGGGAGTAAACCAGCACTTTCAAAAGCACATGCGCTTCTCCCCTCCCCTACAAATGTACATGGATACTTTTAGTATGTGTACAAATGTACATGGATACTTTTAGTATGTGTACAAATGTACATGGATACTTTTAGTATGTGTACCAGTTTAAACATCTATACATTCATATAGAAAGAACATGTAAATGTTAAATTTGTATAATAAGCTAATGGATTCTGTCCACATTTCAACCTGTTGATTCAAAGCATAATTTTGTACGTTTGAGCTGCCAGAAATGTTCATTTCACAGACCCACCTGCTCACAAAAACACTCTTATTCAGCAAGAGATATAACGTATACTATCTACGAACTGACTGTATGATTCTTGTTGTTTGTCAGATAGTGACAGCAGTGCCTCAGAAGATGAAAGTGGACATCCTACCTGTGGACGATGGGACCCCAAGAATTGTTACCAACTTAGGTCTCCAGTGGCTGGAGTACATGGATGGAAAGGTGGACTCGTTCTATTCACTCTCCAGCAGCTTCAGGGCTGTTTAATTTATGGTTGTCTTTCACTCCTCTCTTTGATGGTTAAATTAAGGGAATTTCAAATTTAATTTACTTGATTATGCACACTTACGGTATGTTTACTAAACTGTGGTAAGCCTCTGCATCTAACATGGCATTTCAGTGCAGATAGCATAGCATTAGCTAGAAAAGCCGTGTGGTATCTGTTAGGCTGTGCCCAGCATTTCCCCTGCAGATACTACACTGAAATTACAACCAGGGTGACATGGCAGCTCTGTGGCGTGAGGTGGCATTATGTGCACCCATGCTGTCTACAATTTTGACAGTTGACGCACACTGTTGATGCTCACAGTAACCATGTGTTGCAGACGCACCCACTGTCTGCTCTAGCCCCACCTACGTGCACAGGTAATGCAGTTTTTGCAGATAGCACTGAAAATCTCTGTGCTATCTGCATTTTTCCTCCGTTGTCTGTTAACAAATCCAGAATGCGCATGTTATCTGCCACATTAACAGAAAGAGAAGCTTAGTAAACATATCCCTTACTGATTCGATATACTTCAGTGAAAATCTGATTAAAGACAAAAATGAAGCATGTTGAAGTGTATTTTTATAGGTGGGTAGGACTTTCTACAAATCTTTTAAATATTCTTTTTCTAGCGGATGTCAGGATTCTTCGTGAACAAGCAGGAAGTAAGTCCTTACGTATGGGTGATGTCACCGACAGAGCCCCGCATGGAACGCTCCCCAGCTTCCAAAGGAAACCTTTGGGAGGTACACTGCGCTTGCGTGCCTGCCTTCCCACCTGCCACTGCACCATCTTCTTTTTTCCACGGAGCCTCTAGAATGTGTTCTGCTGTCAGGAAAAACATTTTCTGGCTCTCGTGGACTGTTTTTTTTCTGTATTTTCCTTTCCAACTGTCATCACTTAATCGGTTTTCACCGATTTAGGTTTTTCTTTCTTTCTTTTCTCTTTTTTTTTAGCGTTTTTCCCCATAAGGGTTGTTTTCCTGTTCACAGCTGCCCTCCAGTTTAATTTTGCCAAGATGGTATTTTTTGGCATGTCTAAGCCAGCTAGTGGCTTTAAGAAATGTACCAAGTGTAGCAAGACCATCTCTGCCACCGTGCAGAGACCTGATCACCAGCCGGCGTCCTGCAAACTTTGCTTGCAGATGATGTGCTGAGGTCTGAAGGGTCGCGAAAAATAGAAGGAGTCCTTGGCTTTTCAGATTCAGCATCATCCTCAGCTCTTACCCCTCATCAACACCTGCCAAGTGTTCAGAGGAATCCAAGGGAAAGGTGCTGCATGGAGCAGAGGGGCCCGAGCAGTGAGAGGAGGCTCTCTGATGAGACCCCATTGACATCTAAGGGCAAGCACTGGGAGAAGTCCCTGCTTCAGCATCATTATTATATTTCGCTAGTCTTATATACCGCTTTTCACTGGGTCAAAGCTGTTTACATTAAAACAGAACATCATTTACATAGAACATATCTTTTTAGATAACAATTAACAGAGTAACAATTAACAGAGTAACATTGTTACATGAGGAGGGATCTAGCTAAGCTTGAAGAATGGTCTAGAATTTGGTAGCTAGGATTTAATGTTAAAAAATACAAGGTCATGCATTTGGGCTGCAGCAATCCAAGGGAGCAATATAGTATAGGGGGTGAAGTACTTTTGTCTAACTCCGCCCACTAAAGAAGAGCCGGTACCTCAGTGTGGTTGTGTTTGATGATCTTAAAGTAGCTAAACAGGTAGAAAAGGCGACAGCAGAAGCTAGAAGGATGCTTGGGTGCATATGGAGAAGAATGGCTAGCAGAAAAAAGGAGATGATAGTGCCTCTTTATAAGTCTTTGGTGCGACCTCATTTGGAGTATTGTGTGCAGTTCCAGAGACCACACCTTCAAAAGGATATAAACAGGATGGAGTCAGTCAGTACAGAGGGTGGCTACTAAAATGGTTAGTGGTCTTCATTATAAAGCATATGAGGACAGACTTAAGGATCTTAATATGTACACCTTAGAGGAAAGGCGGAATAGAGATGATATGATTGAGATGTTTAAATACCTCCGTGGAATAAATCACAGGGGGAGAGCCTCTTTTGATTGAAAGCAAGTTCTGCTATGAGGGGACATGGGATGAGGAGAAAAGTGATATGCGGAAATATTTCTTTACAGAAAGTGTGGTGGATCCGTGGAATAATTTCCCAGTGGAGGTGGTGGAAATCAGGACAGTATCTGAATTCAAAAAAGCATGGGACAAACACAGAGGATCTCTAAAGGAAAAAAGGGGACTGTTGTAGTTGTTGATATGGAAGGACAGATTAGATAGGCCATGTGCTCTTTTTCTGTTGTCATTTTTCTGTGTTTCTACATGGAACCAATAATGACTTAGTTATACCATCTGTACAACAGCAACTATTTGCAGTCATTAACTATATACAATTAAGAGGGCCATATACAATGGTATATTCTTTGATTATTTACACATGCAGAATCTGTCTTGGTGGTGTCATGTATGGGGGAGGAGTTAGGTGGAGGGCCCAAAGTGTTCGAAGAATAGGAGTGTTTTCAAGTGTCTGTGGAAGGAGAGGAGGTTGCTGATATTCCTTACTGTGTCTGGCAGAGAGTTCCAGAGGGATGGTGTGTAGAGTTCAAATGCTCTGTTGCAAACTTGTTGGTTGAATTTTGTTTTAGAGTGTGGTATAGTGAATTTGTTGGTTGTTAACAGTTCTACGTGGACTGTTTTAGTGAGTTTCTGAAGGAGGAATTGGAGGTGGGTGGTTGGGTGGGAGTATAATGCTTTGTATGTAAGGAGCAATGATTTATATTTGATTCTTTTGTGAAGGGTGTGATAAGGAAGCTTATCATAGCTCAGGAAGGAGCTATAGAAAAGGTGAAGTGACTCTGAACAAGCAACCTGTCAGTTCTGGTAGAAATAAGAAAACAGAATTTTTCCATAAAAGACTACCAGTCCCAGAATGCATCAGGTTTCCAACAGCCATTAGAGGAGCTGAAGTGGGGAAACGTGTGTTCAATCAGGAGGGCTATGAGGTAATCCCCAAGCACTCATCTCAAAGGGCAGGGCCTGATTCAGCACAGCTGCGCTGTGCTAGGGTGGAGCACTCATCTAAGCAGAATAAAGGTAGAGTTTATTCTACAGAGAATCATCCTCATCTTGATCAGCTTGGAGATCTTCATGATCTTGGACAGCTTCATCATCTGGAGGATCAACAGAAGCAGAAGCCACAGCGGACAGACAGAGAGGGTAAGAAACCCTTTGGAAGTAAGAAGAGAAAAGCATTTGGGAGGTCTAAAGGAGTCCAGAGCAGTACGTATACTGGGAGGCATTCAAAAGGCCAGCTTACACCATTGGACTGGGGAAAGCCAGAGGAATGGTGCTGCAGATCTAGGAATCTCCAGACGGTACCTGTGAGGGAGACGGCTGCACGTGGAAGGGACCCTAGGACCCGTGCCAGAAGGTATGTGAAGAGAGATCCAGTGTCCAGGGATCTGGATTGGAAGGCTGGACATAAGAACTGGACTACATACTGGCCAGGCTATTTAGAGAGGAACTCTAACAGCAATGAAAGCTCAGATATGAACACTGATCTATGCCCTAGCTATACCCTTGAAAGACAGCAGGGAAACAAGTATTCTCCTGAAAGTGCTCCATTGAGAAATTCCTCTGTGCCAATCCATGATATTGAACCCATGATTGTTGAAGAAGGGGGAGAAGTCTTAGATACAGGCTGTGAATACATGGATTGCTCTCTGTCTAAACTCCTTTGGTAATTTACTGTTACAAAGTACAACAACCATCACAAAGAAATACAAACTTGTTCTTTAATCTACTCAGAAAAACTCCTGAGTAGAATTTGAGCCACGCAGTGGAAAGTAAGCCAGCTAAAGGGTTTCAGCTGGGTAACTGCTAGCAATTGAGCCTTACCTAATTGCTTGTGAGCTCTGAGGGAATCACTTCTGAGTCTATGTGTGAAGATATAAGAAGTTAACCTGAAAAGAACAGTTTTTCCCTTCTTTGTGGGTTTTGTTTGTTGTTTGATGCACTGCTAAGAAAATATTAGCTAGAGCCTACAGAGAAGACCAGTTTGTTACCAACCAGGTCTTTATTCTTTTGATTTGATTGCCTGACAAGTTCAACTGTTGTTTTCCTGATTTTGTTTTTCTAAGTTTAACACTGACAGCAAGTATCCTGTTTTATGTGCTACCAAGCATATCTGTGTTGGGAGAAATAACCCCATAAATAAATATCTTATTGGCTTTACACTCAAGCACAACTAATTATTGTGAGCGGCTGTGTCTGGTGTGAATGGACTGCATTTCCCACAATCCCTTGCAAATCATATTGATATATGCCTTTGCCAAGACTGTGAACATTCTCACCCAGGCACCCGTCTGACAAGGGGCAGCCAGTGGAGTTGTTTTAGAATGGAGGTAATGTGGCCATGCTTAGCAGCTCCCTGGATTGTATGTGCTGCAGTGTGTAGAGCGGTTTATAGGGGGAGTAGAGTGGCTTGTGGTAGTCCCTGAAAGATGCTGTTGCAGTAATCTGCATGAGAGAGAGTGGTGCTTGAAGCACTGATCGGAAGTCTTCTGTTTCGAGGAGGGGACGGAGTCATTGAAGGGTCTTTGTTTTGAAGTAGATTGTTTTGGCTGTCTTCATTACTTGGGCTTTAAAAGACAGTTGTTGGTCAAGAGTGATCCCAAGGTATTTCAACTCTGGCCGAACATTTATCTGAATGTGTTTAGTATTATAGTGGTTGGAGGGGTAAATGAGAAGTCCCTTGTAATGAACAGGGCTTCAGCATTTTTGTAGTTGATAGGTTTTTTGCTGAAAGCCAATGGGAGACGTCGATGAAGCAGTGCTGAATTAGTGTGTATGTCGGTTGTTTTGTATGAATTGGGCAGTATAGCATGATGTCAT
Source organism: Ichthyophis bannanicus (assembly GCA_033557465.1). NCBI lineage: Eukaryota > Metazoa > Chordata > Amphibia > Gymnophiona > Ichthyophiidae > Ichthyophis > Ichthyophis bannanicus. The sequence goes on along the minus strand of CM066032.1, from coordinate 1,086,115,486 downwards.
CGGCATATAGGTAGAAGTGGATGTTGTGTTTTTTGATGATCGAGCAGAGGGTTTGGAGATATAGGTTGAAGAGGGGTGCTGATAGTGTGGAGCCTTGGGGTACTCCTTGCATTTGTTGGCATGGTTTGGAGGTGTCTGTACCCATTTTTATTTGCTGTTGTCTGTCAGTGAGGTAAGATTTGAAACCATTTGTAAATGGTATCTTGGATTCTGTATGACTGTAGCCGTTGTAGGAGTGTACCATGGTCGACTGTGTCAAACTCTGTGGAGATATCAAGAAATATCAGAAGGTAGGCTTGTGAGCAGTCTTGTATTCCTTCAGTTAATGTGTTGATTAGTATGGTCATCAGGGTTTCAGCTCCATGCAGCGGGCGGAAACCATACTGTTATGGATCAAGTAAGCAGTTTTCATCAATGTGATCTTGAAGCTGGAGTTGTACAGTTTTCTTGATGATTTTGGCCAGGAAGGGGAGGCTGGCGATGGGTCTGTATGACGGGGTCTGTAGGGTCAAGGGTTGGTTTCTTTAAGGTGGGACGGATGAGGATAGCATGAGACAGCTTGGAATTATTCCTTGTTGTAGAGTTTCATTTGTTATTTTGATGAGGATCAGGCTGAGTTTGATTTTTTTAGCTTTAATCCAGTTGGCTGGGCATGGGTCGAGTGGTGAGGTAGATGTGTTCAGCATTGTTAGAATTCTTTCAATCTCTTCATTGGTGATGGTACAAAAGGTGGACCAGCAAGTTGTGTTAGGAAGAGTTGTGATGGGAGGGAAGGTGGTGAGTGAATGGATCCTTAGCCTGTGGCCTACTTCTGACCAGATAGCAAAACTTAACTTCGATCCTTGGAATTCAGTTCTCTAAATTCAACTGCAAATAAAGAAGTACACATTCACAGAGAGTTATATAAAACAGTACAACTTAAGCTTAAGTGAGAAATTCACAGGTGTGCACACTTGTGCAGGTTCTCATGATCCCCCTCTTCTCAGCTAGGCCGTCGCACCTCCTTTTATTAGGGAAAAAATTCTTACATTGTACAAATTCAGCTCTACGTCAAGCTTTGTTTATCTAGATGTTCTAGGTCAGAGCAGGGACATTTCTGCTCCAGCATTCTTAAAACAAAAGCATTCGGTCTCTTAAATTACAGCCTTGACTTTTATAACACATCTCTCGCCAGACTGCTGGAATTCAGACTGTCAGCAATATTCCAAGTCATTCTCTATTAACCTTTTTCAGGGGGGCCTTGGGGCCCCATTTCAAGTTACTTCCAACAGTGAGGTCTGAGTGGAGGTTTAGCCAGGGGCGGCTCAAGGCAATCTGCTGCCTGAGGCGAAGGATGAGATGGCACACACAATCCACCCCCCCCCATAGAGGGGGGCAGGGCTTTTTCAGAACTCCAATCAGGGACTGAACCAAACCAAAAAGCCGATTAGATTACATGGAGGAAATGCAAGATGTTTACACACCAAGGAACTAAAAGAGAGTGAGAACCAACATCACAGTTTATAAAACTAAATTATAACTCATTTTTATTTTGTTGGTATAAACTGCATTATGGTTCTTGCTTTTTCTTTTTCAACATATATTTTGCATCCGCAGAACCCCCTTCAACAGTGGGTGCAGAGCAGAACCAGGACATATACCCACAGAACTCAGTATCTTAAAAAAAAATCTGATTCTGATCATCTCACTAACAACAACAAACATTCTGAAGTACTAGGCATATTGTGAACTTATACAAAACCCTACAACAAAGTAAGAGCAAATCTACCATACCATACCATATCAGCACCAACTTTCAAAACTCACATAAGGAGCCCATCCAAAAAAAGCATCACTGTAAATACAACAGTGGGCCCTGGAACATCCATAATACACCTATTTGAAAAGCTGAGGAAGTCAAATTACTACAGTACAGTATAGATCTTTATGTACAAACTCCATGTAAACAGAACACCAGGCCTCAGTCACCCACTCAGAACACAGACCTTCACCAACTACAGAATAAATAGCCACAATCTAAAGTAAAGATAAAAATATGTAGATAAAATTTAAACTGAAACCCCAAGAAGCCAGATTCCGCATGCAGTGCAGCATCAGATAAATAAGAGATGCAGTTCCCCCATACTGTGTAAAATATAAAGATAGTACAGTCCGAAAACTAAAATTAATTAAAATTATTTTTTCTACCTTTGTTGTCTGACCATTTTATTCTCTGATCATGCTGGTCCCGATCTGAGACTTCTGCTTTCCTGTCTTCTCTTAGCTCTCTTTCTGTGGTCTATGATCCATCCGCCTTTTCTTATCTCTTTTTTTTTTTTGTTTTCTTCACTTCCTTCCATCAGCCCATTTCCAGTTCCAGTAACTCTCCCCAGTATCAGCCCCCTTTCCAGTCCTCCCCTCCCAGTACCTTCCAATGTCAACCGCCTTGGATTCCCACGACTGCCACTGGTGTCCATTCCCTTCCAGTCCCCCTCGTTCCCCTCTGTCCAGCCCCTTCTAGTCCAAATAACGTCCCAGGCATCAGCTCACATCCACTGTCAATGCCACCCTCCCAGTCAGCTCCCTTCCAGTCACCCTACCCTCTGTCCATCCCCCTCCCAGTGCCATTTGCACATGGCAGCTCCCTTCCAGCTTCCTCCCCATTACCCAACCACCTACCACTCCCATCCCCAAGTGTCAGCTCCCTTCCAGTCCCCCTTCAGTACATCCCAGGTGTCAGCTCCATTCCAGCCCCCTCCTCCCCCCATATCAGCTCCTTTCCAGCCCCCTCCTTCCCACATATCAGCTTCCTTCCTGCCCTCTCTTTCCCCTGGCACACCCTCTCAGTATCCGCTCCCTTCCAGTCCTATTCTCCCATCCCCCTGCATCAGCCCATCCCCCTGCATCAGCCCATTCGTAGCCCTAGCTCCTAGTTTTCTTCCAGGGCCAGTAGCACTCTTCCCCCTCCCCCATCAACCCATTTCTAGTCCCAGCCCACTCCAGTCCTAGCCCCCCCAATCAGCTCATTTCCAGTGCTAGCCCCCCATCAGCCCATTGCCAGTCCTAACCCCCCAATAAGTCCATTTCCAGTCCTAGCCCCCCAATTAGCCCATTTCCTGTCCTAGCCCCCCTAATCAGCCCATTTCCAGTCATAACCCCACCAATCAGCCCATTACTAGTCCTAGCCCCCCTCCCGATCAGCCTATTTCCATTCTTAACCCCCCATCAGCCCATGTCCAGTTCTAACCCCGCCCAATCGTCCCATTACCAATCCTAGCCCCTGATCATCCTATTGCCATTCCTAACCCCCCCATCAGCCCATTTCCATTCCTAGCCCCTCCATCAGCCCTTTACTATTTCTAGTGCTACCCCTCCCTCCAACCCAGCCCCAGAACTTCTCAGCTGATATGCAGGGAAATTTAAACAAAAAAATGGTTGGAGAAGCTGCTGCCACTGCTGCAGTGGCAGAATCAAGTGCCCCGTGGCCCCCCGCTGCCCGGGAAGAGCCCTGCCATTCTTTTCCCGGCACCGGCTCAGCTTTGCAGAGCTGCGAAGGGAGAGCATTTCCCTTCTTTCCCCCTGGCTGTGTTAAAGTTGAGCCCTTCGGCGCTGATGGGAAACAGGCATTTCCTGCGTGAGACTAAGCCATTATTGCACCCTGTGCGACTTGCACATCTGGCACCCCCCCCAATCTCTCCATCTTACCCATACCTCCATGTCCAGCAGGCTGCCTGCCCTTGCTCTGCCACTGCCACTTTTTGTTTTCTTGCTGGCAGCAGCAGAACAGACCTGACTTCACATTAAAAACAAAAACAACACTCAGGTCTTTCAACTCTGTGCTTGTACACAAATCTGATCCCTCCCTGTTCTGATGTAGGTTCGCATTAGAGGAGCGAGAGACCAGACCAACCATTCAAACACAGGTCTTTGCAACTCCGCACTTGAATGGCTGGTCTGGTCTCTCCTCCTCTGACTTGACCTATGTCAGAGAAGGGAGGGAGGGACCAGAACTGTGTATAAGTGTGGTGTCAGAAAGATCCGTGTTTTTTTTTTAAATTTAAAATCAGGTCTCCTCTGCTGTTGCTGATGCCACCGCTGCTGAGAAAACAAAAAGTGGTGGTGGCAGGGCAACAGCAGGCAGTGTGGGGGGGGGGGGGAACTAAAGCTGGAAACCCGAAATGTACCCCTAATCCTTGGTGCCCTGTGTGGCTGCACCACTCACACAGGGCTAGGCACAGCGCTGGCCACAGGCACAGCCTAAGGCGCAGACTCCCCATCAACAACAGAGGGAGAAGACCCCAAAGGCGCAGCCCGCTCCTCAGCCCAAGCCTTGTGTAGGGTTTTGATGGGATTCCTCAGGAGTATAACCAGCTGACCATTATCCATCAAGGTACCCCTGCAGGTAGGGGGTGGCCCCTAGCAGGTAGAGGGGTTGCTCATACACTTTGCCCACCAGTGGCCCCTCATCACCTCTGACACATGGGTGCTGCAGATCATCCAAAGCAGATATTGGCTGCACTTCACCCAGGTGCTGTCTCCATATGCCCCCAGGGAGTACCCAATGGACCCCATGCACTGGAGTCTTCAGGTCACTATCTTGCTAGCCAACATAGCCATCTAGCCAGTTCCCCCAGCTCAAGTTCGTCAGGGCTTCCTCATTCCCAAAAAGACTGGTGGATTCCAGCCCATTCTGGATCTGCAAAACCTCAACCGGTTCCTCATGCGTGAAATGTTCAAGATGGTCTCACTAGGGATTCTGCTCCCATACCTTCTTCAGGACAATTGGCTATGCTGCTTGGACCTTGGATATAAAGGATGCGTATACGCACATCACGATCCACCCGGGTCACAGACAGTATCGACAGTTCATGCTGGGAGGCCAGCACTGTCAGTACCAAGTGCTTCCATTCAGGCTGGCCTCAACCCAAAGAGTCTTCCACGCGTTAAGAAAAGTGGAAGGAAGTCCAAAAAACTGCCAGCATGGTTTAAAGGTGAGGTCAGAGAGGCTGTTGGAAAAAAAGAGCCAAATGACAAAAACTGGAAACAGAACAAGCACTGGCAAGTTAAATGCAAGGCATTGATAAGTTAGGCAAAGAGAAAATCTGTGAGAGAGTCAGTTGGACCATTAGATCATAGAGGGGTAAAAGGGGCAGTAAGAGGGGACAATGCTATAGCGGAAAGACTGAATAAATTCTTTGCTTCGGTCTTTACTGAGGAAGATGTAGGGATGTTACCCATGACTGAAGTGGTATTTAAAGGTGATATTGCAGAGGAATTGAAAGAAATATTGATACACTGGGAAGATGTATTACAACTATTTGATAAACTGAAGAATAGCAAATCACCTGGACCTGATGGTATACACCCAAGGGTGTTGAAAGAACTGAAATATGAGATTGCAGACCTGCTATTAGTAATCTGTGAACTATCATTAAAATCATCTGTAATACCTGAAGACTGGAGGATCGCCAATGTAACACCAATTTTTAAAAAGGGTTCCAGGGGTGATCCGGGAAACTACAGACCGGTGAGCCTGATGTCAGTACCTGGAAAAATGGTAGATACCATCATAAAGAACAAAATTACTAAGGATGTAATAGATAGTCATGGCTTAATGGGAGACAGCCAACATGGCTTTAGACAAGGAAGATCTTGTCTTACTAATCTGTTATGTTTCTTTGAAGGTGTGAATAAACAGGTAGACAAAGGTTAGTCGGTTGATATAGTGTATCTGGACTTTCAGAAAGCCTTTGACAAGGTCCCTCATCAGAGACTTTTGGCAAAACTAAAAAGTCATGGGATAGGCGGTGATATACTATTGTGGATCAGGAACTGGTTAAAAGAGAAAGCAGAGGGTAGGGCTAAATGGCCATTTTTCCCAATGGAGAAAGGTGAATAGTGGAGTACCCCAGGGATCTGTGCTGGGTCCGCTGCTTTTTGGCATATTCATAAATGACCTGGAAAAGGGAATAACAAGTGAGGTTATCAAATTTACAGATAAAACTATTTAAAGTTGTTAAAACCCAAGAGGATTGTGAAAAGTCGCAAGAGGATCTTGATAAATTGGAAGACTGGGCATCCAAATGTCAGATGAAATTTAATGTGGACAAGTGCAGAGTTACGCACATAGGAAAGAACAACCCAAACTATGGTTACATGATGCAAGGTTCCACATTGGGAACCACCACCCAGGAAAAAGATTTAGGCATCATCATGGATAACATGTTAAAACCCTCCGCCCAGTGTGCAGCGGCTGCCAAGAGAGCAAATAGAATGCTAGGTATCATAAGGAAAGGAATGGAAAATATAACAAAGGATATTATAATGCCTTTGTATCATTCCATGGTGCTACCGCAACTTGAATATTGTGTGCAATTTTGGTTGCCATATCTTAAAAAAGATATAGCGTTATTAGAAAAGGTACCAAAATGGTAAAGGGGATGGAAGGATACTCCTATGAAGAGAGGTTAAAAATGTTAGGGCTCTTCAACCTGGAAAAGAGATGGCTGAGAGGAGATATGATAGAGGTCTATAAATTAATGAATGGAGTGGAACGAAGAAATGTAGATCGATTGTTTACATCATCAGAATATAAAAAGACTAGGGGACATGCAATGAAGCTACAGGGTAACCTATTTAAGACTAATAAGAGAAAATATTTTTTCACTCAACGTGTAATCAAACTCTTGAATTTGTTACCGGAGGATGTAGTAAAAGCTGTTAGTGTAGCTGGGTTTAAAAAAGGTTTGGACAAGTTCCTGGAGGAAAGGTCCATAAACCATTATTAAAAGGGACACGGGATATCACTACTTGACCCAATACAAGCATTGAGGAACCTGTGTCTTTTGGGGAAACTGTTAGGTACGTATGACCTAGATTGGCCACTGTTGGAAATAGGGTACTGGGCTTGATGGACCTTGGTCTGACCCAGTATGGCATATCTTATGTTCTTAAGTGTCTGGTGGTCATGGCTGCCTTCCTCCTGACCCTGGGAGTCTTCATCTTCCCATACCTGGATGACTGTTTCATCGAGGGTCTGGCAGTCTACCAAACTCACCAATCAGGTGCTTGAGCAGTTTGGCTTCATGCTCAAAGTCTCACCTCCAGCTGGTACAGCAGCTGGAGTTTATCAGTGCCCTCCTCAGTACCACTCAGGTTCAGGCCTTCCTGCTGGTAGACCACCTGCAGCGACTTATCAGAGTGTTGGGCAAGGTGCAGCACAAGCACCACATTACAGCCCACGGGATGTTGATAGTCCTTGGGCACATGTCCGCCATAGTGCATGTCACTCCTCAAGCCCACCTCTCCATATAGCAGGCCCAGTGGAACTTACACACGCAGTGGAAGCAGGCTCCGGGCCACCTTCGGGACAGGATAGTGGTCACTACACCACTGGTGCAGTCCTCTTGCCTGGTGGCAAGAGCCGGGGAATCTGCTGCAAGGCATCCTGTTCCAGTCGACAGCCCCCCACAAGACACTCACAATGTATACATTAAATCTCGGCTGGGGGGCACACCTGGATGGCCTGCACACAGGACCTACGATCCAAGTGGGAGAGCCTGCATCAAATCAATTTCATCGAAATCCGGGCTATAGCGAATGCCCTCCATGCCTTTCAATCAGGTGGTCCTGATTAAAAGGCACTTGGCCAATCAGGTTGTCTTGATTCAAATGGACAACCAGGTAGCGATGTTCTTTGTAAACAAGCAGGAGGGCATGGGCTGGAAGGCTATTCACCTGTGGAAGTTCACCTGCTCCATGGCATGGACCTCAGGGCAACGTATCTACCTGGTGAGCTCAACGGCCTAGTGGATCAACTCAGCTGGGTGCTTCAGCCACATGAGTGGAAGGGCGGTGGTGCACCAGATCTTCCACGAATGGGGTACTCTTGTGGTGAATCATTTTGCTATGGCACACAATGCCAAAGTAGCTCAGTTCTGCTCTCGGAGGCCGGCTGGCAATCACCTGGCCTCGGATGCCTTCCTCTTCCACTAGGGGGAGGACTTGCTGTATGCATACCCCTTGATACCACTTGTGGCGGAACCCCTTCTGAAACTCCAGGCTGACAGGGGATCCATGATTCTCATTGCTACTGCTGCAGCTTTCATTTTGCAGGAGGGCAGAACTTTGCTGCATCTTAATATCCACGCCTGGCCTTCACGGCATGGATGCTGAGAGGGTAGTCCTCGCTGAACTTAATCTTCTTGAGGGCGTTACCAACATCCTGCTGGCATCTCGCAAGGACTCGATGCACACGGCCTACATGCTCAAGTGGTGGAAGTTTGCCGCCTGATGTTGGGGAAGGGTGCAGGACCACCTCTCCTACACCATGGACCAGTTGCTGGAGTACTTTCTGCACCTCTCCGACTCTGGCCTGAAGTCCATTTTTGTGCGAGTTCACCTCAGTGCAATAGGAGTGTAACATCACATCTTCAGGGGGAAGCCCATTTCGGCCCAGCCTACATCGTTCACACTTATTCCCAGGCTGGGCTAAGCTTTGAAGGTCATGTCACAGCACACAATGTTCGTGTCATGGCTGCATCAGTGGCCAACCTCCGCTCTGTCTCTGCAAAGAATATCTGCAAGGCTGCCATGTGGTCCTCTGTCCATACCTTTGCAGCTCGCTACTGTCTGGATGGGGATTCCAAACAGGATAGCAATTTTGGCCAAGCCATGCTCCAGCACCTCTTTGGGACAGTGTCAATTCCTGCCCACCGGCCCTTCTGTCAGTCCAGGCTACCTGCTAAATCCCTCAGGTCGATGTCTGCTGAGGATATTGAATCAGTTAAATCCCTCAGTGGGACTACCTTTCTGTTCTTTCTATCTTCTCCAGATCAGTGCTCTATTGGGCTATTGATCTCCTTGGGTTCGGGTAGCCTGTAGCTTGGGAGTCCTGTACATATGGACTTACTTCCTGCTTGTTCATGGAGAAAGCGTAGTACTAAGTGTTCTTGATGAACAGCAGGAATAAGTCCTCATAACCCTCCCACCTCCCTGGGGAGTTGCCTTTTTAGCTCCTGCTCTGTGATTTAACCGGAGCAGATGGTGCCGTGTTAGATGGGAAGGTAGGCATGCATGTGTGGTATACCTCCTAAAGACTTCCTTTAGAAACTGAGGAGCATTCCGTGCAGGCTCAATCAGTGATGTCATCCTTATGTAAGGACTTATTCCTGTGTTTCACGGAGAACACCTGCTACAGATGAGTAACTAGACATACCAGCCAGGAAGCACTGAAATAAGAGCTTATTTATTTGCTATAGTGCAGCAGCCCAGTGACTCCTTCACATTGCTCCAACCATGGATCTCAGCCATCATCTGAGTGGGCCACCTCAAGGATTGAAAAGGCAATTGGAGTTTCCCATTCCAAGTTCAATTTATTAAATTCACTATATTTCCTCCATGGAAAAATGGACACCTGAGTCTCCACCCGACCTCCCTGACATCAAGATCCCTGATCCCTGTTCCCCGACTCTTACCAGGATTCCTGATTCCCTAGTGATTATTTAGCACAGGAGTGAGCCCCAATCACTCCTGCTCTTCCATGTCCCAGGTTCCAAATGACTCCCCTGACCTTTAGCTGTAATCTCATGGTATTACTGCTAGAGCATTTTGCCCTTATTTGACAGCCTGACCCCTAGCGATAATGCCTTGAAATTATTGCTAGGGGTCATTGGTGCCATTTTGGACTCAAAAGGAGTGACTGAGGATCACTTCTGCTGTCACTAGACACGAGGGACCCTGGGAGAATCGGGGAATGGGTAGTGAGAGGGCCACCAGGAAGTGTTCTTTATGCAGGGGGGAGGTGGGTGGGAGGATCTTGATGCCTGGCTGGTTTGAAATGGAAGGCTCAATGTAGGGGGGGAATACTAGGGGATGTCTGAATGCTGGGAAGAGAGTGTCAAGGGATCAGATTTTTATTTATTTAAATTTTATTTATTTAAAGTCTCTTTTATACCGCGCTATTCAGCTTCAGCGCGGTTTACAATGAACAGTGAACATACACATTTCCAAAAGTACTTTGTGTTTACATATGAACAGGATATTCAACTTGGCTAACAGGGTAACTATGTCAAGGGGGAAACACTCTTGGGGCAGTGACTGAGGCAATGGCCTGACCTTGACCTTACACCTGCCCCTTTAAGTAGGCACTTATTCTTGCCTCAAAGCAGCGGTAAATGCCAATGCCTAAAGGTTTTGATATTGATGTGGATTTCCCTTATAAGATGTGAAGTGCATGTCGATGCTGTAGGCACATCCAAACCACTTCCTTTCCACCTCCCTTCCATGTACCCTTGGAATTTGGGTATTATGTGCATCCGCAGCTTTCTAAAATTGCATTTACATGTCTATTCCAATCTACATGTGTAAATGCCTCTATGTACATGTGAGGATGCTTCTAAAAGAATTCCCCTTGTTTCCTACCTGTCAGCCAGTACCCAGGAACAGTAGTTCCCTCTGTGTTAGTAACGTTCATAATGTGCCTCCATATTCTAGGCAACAAATCTGATCACCAGGAAGGAGCTAATGACTATGGATCCTGACACTGAGGACAAACAGCTCATCTATGAAGTAACAGACGGACCCACTCATGGCTATTTGGAGAACAAGCTGAAACTTGGAGAGACTATAACTACATTCTCACAAGGTAAACAAATGGAATTTAATATGTTTGCATTTCCTTTTTCTTTCCCCAGTACCTCTGAAATGTTTATGAAATAGTACCTTCACCATACTTATCTTCACTGGTTAAATCTACTCCGGAGATAGCGTCCCGATTTTCCTTTTGAACTGATTGATTCAAAGATGCAGAGGTGAATGCTCAACTTTTAGTCAATGCAACAATAGATAAAAAAAACCTGGTGAATGAAACCAAAAACCGCCTTAAGAAAAACACTTTTTTTGTCGGAAAAGCCGTCACAGTGTAGAGGACTTCACCTCACACCACCGCGGTGCATCCATTTTATTTTATTTGAAAGCCCTATGTTTTAGGACATAATATTAAATGCAAGCTATATGGCAATGTCACTTAGCTGGACAGGCTGCTGCAGAAAATCATCCAACGACCAATTATGACGACGTGTCACGTTTCGGGGATCCGCACTTTCCCCTGCATCAGGCCGCGGTGGTGTGAGGTGAAGTCCTCTACACTGTGACGGCTTTTCCAACAAAAAAAGTGTTTTTCTTAAGGCAGTTTTTGGTTTCATTCACCAGGTTTTTTTTATCTATTGTTGCATTAGCTTTTAGACCTGGTTGGGTATTTTTGTTGGCAACTTTGAGTCAAGACATGTCTAAAAGAATCCAATGTGTTGAATTGTTTGTTATACAAAAAGGATTCCTCTCTGTCTTTCTGTCCATCTTCAGAATAAAATAACCTGATTTGGTACACTGGAAGAAAATGGGAATTATTGTGGATGATTTCAAAAATCAGAAACATCGGATCAGTATTTTGGGAAAATGAACCCTCCCTCCAAAATCTCTTATTTTTCATTCTGGGAAACATGTAAAGGCTGTGTAGTGCTGTTGACTACGCCACCCCTAAACTCTAGCCCCCTCCCCCCCCCATCTTGGCCTAGAGCAAGAAAAGTAGCCAAAGACAAGCATGGAAAAACACCTGAGGCAGTTGGATACCTCACACAAACGCGCACATACATACACACACACACACAACCATGCCACACTCCCCTACACATCACACACACAGACAGCCCATGCTACATTCAGATCCCAGCATCATCACTCCCCCTCAAGAAAACACAAAAACATATACATTCCTCACCCTCAGAGCTGTAAGTTTAAATTCGTGGCCCTCAAGCAAAATTTTGCTAAGGGACCCCATAGCAGGGGGGGGGGGGGGGAAGGATAACTCCTTTCTCCTAAACCCCAAAGTCTTAAATTTAGCAGGAAGTGACTGCATCAAAAGCTGTACTTTCCTTTCACATTGTTGTCGTATGGCCTCCAAATATCTTTTTTTCACTTAGTTATTCTCCCCATCAGTCAGAGGAGCATTTAAGCACATCTTCTGCTGCCAGGCCATTATTGTTGTGTGCCGTCGAGTCGATACCGACTCTTGGTGTCCCTTTGGATAGTTGTCCTTATCCCCTGGATTTTCTTGGCAAGGTACAGCCAGAAGTAGATTGCCAATCTCATGATAAGAGCTACAAAACTTATCAATTTCATAATCTGACTCCTGTAAATTTGTACAGGTGAAAACTACAAACCACACAAATTTAGCTAGCAAGAAAAAGAGCCATTCCCAGGGTAGATACTTGGATTTAACCAGTTAGTACAGCATTCAACACTAACCACTAAATTTAGCTAGACAACCCTTGCCATACAAATAGCAGGCCTAAATCTGCCTACCCATTCAAATGGTTGTCCCTGCTGTGCATATTGCAAACTACACATCTGTTTCCCTCTGTTATTCTACATATGTTACAAAAGATACTGGAATATTGTGCATGTCCCAACCTGGATTTCCTATTTCCTCCCTAGACGCCCAGTGCAAAATAGAGCTTCACATTTCTAAAACACCTCCACCAAAACCATCTCAAAAGCAAATCCAACTAATAAAGTTAGAGAATTGCCTGTTCCCTTTCTCCATCCCATTTCCTGGGGGATACAGCAGGCTGTAAGATACAGGAGCAGAGGTGGTTATGGAATGGGGCACCCTCCAACATTTCAAGGGTACTAACTTCCAGCACAACCCCACCCTTCATGCTAAACAGTCTGAATAGGTAACTTATGTTCTGATCAAGTCCTAATGTTCTCATCATAAAAACTAGTAATTAAGGAATCAAGATTTCTTTATTCAATAACAGAATCTTCTTGGAAAATTAACTGATGTAAATAATATTCTCCATGGACAAGCAGGAAATAAGTCCTCACGTATGGGTAATGTCATCAACAGAGCCCCTGTGGAATGCTCCCCAGCTTCCATTGGAAGCTTTTGGGAGCTGCACCATGCATGCATGCCTGTCGCAGCGCCATCTTCTCCAGTCTCCTTTTTTCTATGGAACCCATAGGACATGTCCTGCACCAGTGGAAAAAATGTTTTCTGTTACCTCCTGCAGATATTTTTTGTTAGTAATTTTCACTGCCTGTTGTTGGTTAGTCGGCTTCCAGCTGATAGTCTTTCTTTTATTTTTGTTATTTGCTATTTTTAGAGCTTTTCCCTTCCGGGCCTTTTCCCTGCCATCGCATTGAGGCCTTTGACCTCACCAGCTCAGTCTTCTAGACATGTCTAAGCCAGTAAGTGGCTTTAAAAAGTGCACAAAATGTGGCTGCACTATTTCGGTCATGGACAGGCACAATTGGTGCCTGCAGTGCCTTGAGCTCAATCACAAGCCCGCTTCCTGCAACCTTTGCCTGCAGATGACAAGGAGGGGCCTGAAGAGCCAGAAAAAAGCAGAAGGAAACCCTCTTCAGAATATCAGATTCAGCATCCTCTGTTCCAGCATCAGTGACGCCATCATGGAGTTCTGCTGAGGCATCAACTGCGTGGGATGCTTGGGTGCATTTGCAAACGAGGGGTCGAGATACTGTGCGGAGACCCTCCATTGATGTCTGACTAAAATCAAGGAAGGACCTGACACCAAACCCTTCATCGTTGTAAGGAGCGCCTGAGCACCAGGTCAACCCAAGGTACATTGGTACTGCAGCCCTTCACGGTGCAACATGGACAATGAGGGCCAGGAGTGGCCCGGTGGGAGGAATGGACTCCCAGATGGGAGGAATCAACCTCCACAGCCCTGGAAGGGCAGCCAGATGTGTCCCGATGAGCCTGTCATTGTGGAGTCCCTGTCGGAGGTATCTGCACCGGTGACCAAAGTTGTAGTCCTAGCCTCGGTACCCTCCGAGGCGATGGTACTGGAGGGAATGCCTGAGGACCCTCAAGGCTCACATGGTGGTGGTCTTAGCCTTGTGGCATGTATGTTTGGCAGTGTCTTTGGCACCATTGCCGTACTCCATTACGCCCATCCTGGAGACCCATGTGTTGCCAGCAGAGGCAGGCGCATCTGGCAGGAGATCGGAAATGACACCGGTTCCCATGGCAATCTCTGTATTGAACATATTCGGTTCCAATATTCTGGTACACCTCTGCTCTTGTTTGAGGTGCCACAGGTCCCACCGCCCACCCTCTTCGCATGACCAGAGTAGGATGCAGGAAAAAACTTGATGCTACTTCGATTTCCTCTCAGAGTCTGAGTCTGAGGACTGGAAAACCAACGAGTGCTCTGCCATCTCAGACAGAAGATCTCCTGACCTTCCCTCTGATCCATCCCCTCCGTATGAGCAGCGTAAATTGCCCTGAAGGACATGTCCTTCCAGATCTTTGTGAGGGATATGGCCAAGGACATACCCTTCTCCCTTGAGGCTGATGTGTTGAGGGTGTAGGAGCTTGAGCTCCTGCAGTATCCATTGGTGCCCAAGGAGGCAGTGATGGTGATGTTGAACCACGTCCTGCAGAGGCTGCTGCTGCAGTTGTGGGAGAATCCCCTTATGGTCCCCACCTTCAACCAGTGGCTGGACTCGAAGTACCAGGTCCAGAAGACAACAGGCTTTGAGAAGCCCCAACTATCGCACAACTCCATTATGGTTGAATCTGTCTTAAAGCACGTGAAGAGCACCAAGACTTATCCTCAGTGTGCCCCCGGGGCTGGAGTCCAGGACCCTGGATTCCTTCAGGAGGAGATGCTACCAGGTCTCCATGCTGGTGGCTCGGATTCTTTCCTACCAGCTGTATATGGGCATGTTCCTAAAGGACATCATGTTGGACCTGGCAGAGTTTGCTGCCTATGTCCCTCCTGACCATTTCGACTCCTTCCATGCCTTGGTAGGCTATGGCAAGGATTGCTTTAAGTATGCCGTGCAAGCCACGTATGATGCCTTTGAGTCTGCCTGCAGAGTGGCTGCATTGGGCATCAGTACCCGGCAGATCAATATCAGTATCAACCCCGATCCTGGCCCCCCTAGATCTCTGTCTCACTCTGAGAAGAGATCTTCATGCAACATGTCTAATCTGATCCATATCCCTCTCCTTTCCTCTTCCACTCTCCCTTTCTCATGTGCCTTGTGGAACGCACTCTGTCTCTAATAAACTTGCTTTTACTCATGATCTCTTTATCCCATCCGGAGGTATCAACCCTAATCCTGGTCCTCCTAGATCTCTGTCTCACTCTGAGAAGAGATCTTCACGCAACATGTCTAATCTGATCCATATCCCTCTCCTTTCCCCTTCCACTCTCCCTTTCTCATGTGCCTTGTGGAACACACATTCTGTCTCTAATAAACTTGCTTTTACTCATGATCTCTTTATCTCTAATGCTCTACATCTTCTTGCCCTAACTGAGACTTGGCTCCTCCCAGATGATACCACATCTAGTGCTGCTCTCTGTCATGGGGGCTACCAGTTCTCCCACATGCCTCGTCCCACTGGCCGTGGTGGTGGTGTTCGACTTCTACTTTCTCCCTCTTGCCAATTCCAACCCCTCCTGCTACCTCAGTCTCACTCCTTTCTCTCTTTTGAAGTCCACTCCATTGGCCTTTTCACTCCACTTCCTCTCTGGGTAGCTGTTATTTATCAACCTCCTGATAAGTCTGCTTCTACCTTCCTCACTGATTTTAACTCGTGGCTTTCCTTCTTTCTGGATTCCTCTTCCCCCACTCTTATTCTTGGGGATTTTAACATTCATGTTGATAACCCCTCTGATCCTTATGCTTTAAAGCTCCTCTCCCTTACCTCCTCATTTGACCTCCAACTTTGTTTCACTGCCCCCACTCACCAGCATGGCCACTGCCTAGACCTGATATTTTTCTCTAGTTGCTCACCCTCGAACTTCCATAGCTCAGTTTTTCCCTTATCTGACCATCACCTTTTGAGATTTAATCTTCATCTCCCGCTGCCTCAGCCTCGTCCTGTCTCCTCCATCCTATTTAGAAATCTCCTTGCTATTGATACCTTGGCTCTCTCTTCCACTATTTCTCTATCTCTTTCTGCCACTATGTCATCCAAGTCTGTTGACGAGGCAGTAACTTCCTATAATGCTGCACTCTCCTTGGCTCTGGATGCTCTCGCTCCGCCCATGCCACGTCCTGTGAGACATTCTGCACCCCAGCCCTGGCTTTCATCCACTACCCGCTATCTACGTTCCTGTGCCCGTTATGCTGAGCGTGCCTGGCTCAAATTCCACTCCCCTGCAGACTTTCTACACTTCAAATTCATGCTTGTCTCTTTCCAGTCTGCCATTGCTCTTGCCAAACAAAACTATTATGTCCACCTGACTAACTCTCTTGCCTCTAATCCTCACTGTCTCTTCACTACTCTCAACTCTCTCCTCAAAGTGCCTCCGCCTCTGATACCTCCCTCCCTTTCTGCCCAAACCCTGGCTGACTATTTCCATGACAAAATCCACAAGATCACCCTCCAATTCCCCACAAAGTCAGCTATTTCCCCTCCTCCCCCTCTTCACTCCCAACTCTCACCCCCCCCCCCCCCCACCTCTGCTACCCTCTCTTCCTTTCCTGTGATCTCTGAAGAGGAAACTGCACACCTTCTTTCTTCCTCCAAACTCACTACCTGCTCCTATGATCCTATCCCCACCCGTCTCCTAAGCCCCATCTCCTCCGCCGTTGTCCCTTCCATTACTCATATTCTCAACCTATCGCTCTCCATTGCAACAGTCCCTGCAGACTTCAAACATGCTGTGGTCACACCTCTCCTCAAGAAACCCTCACTTGATCCCACCTGTCCTAATTATTGACCCATCTCTCTCCTTCCCTTCATTTCTAAATTACTTGAATGTGTGGTTCACCGACGCTGCCCTGACTTCCTCTCTTCTCATGCCCTCCTGGATCTCTTACAGTCTGGCTTTCACCCTTTACACTCTACTGAAACGGCTCTTGCCAAAGTCTCCAGCGACTTGTTCCTAGCAAAATCCAAGGGCCTTTACTCTGTCCTCATCCTTCTTGACCTCTCTGCTGCTTTTGACACTGTTGACCACAACCTTCTCATCAATACCCTGTCCTCACTTGGTTTTAGGGGCTCTGTACTATCCTGGTTCTCCTCCTATCTCTCCCATCGCTCTTTCCATGTCTGTTCTGGTGGCTCCTCCTCCTCTGCTACCCCGCTCCCAGTTGGTGTACCCCAAGGATCTGTCTTGGGTCCGCTCCTTTTCCCTCTCTACACCCAGTCCCTTGGTATGCTTATCTCTTCCCATGGCTTCCAGTACCATCTGTATGCTGATGACTCCCAGATCTACCTCTCTACACCTGAAATCTCTCCGGCAATCCAGACCCGGATCTCTGCCTGCCTTTCCGACATTGCTGCCTGGATGTCTCACTGCCACTTGAAATTGAACATGGCCAAGACTGAACTTCTCATCCTTCCCCCTAAAACCTCACCTCCTCTTCCTCCTTTCTCAATCTCTGTGGATAACTCTGTACTCCTTCCTGTTTCCTCAGCCCGCAATCTGGGGGTTATCTTTGACTCCTCCCTCTCCTTCTCCACACACATCCATCTGATAGCTAAGACCTGCCGCTTCTTTCTCTATAACATCAGCAAAATCCGCACCTACCTTTCTGAACACACTACTAAAATGCTTGTCCACTCCTTAATCACCTCCTGTCTCGACTACTGTAACCTACTCCTTGCTGGTCTCCCTTTGACTCATCTCTCTCCCCTTCAATCTGTTCAACACTCTGCTGCGCGGCTAATCTTCCGCCAGCCTCGTCATGCCCATATTAATCCTCTTCTCAAGTCACTTCATTGGCTCCCTATCCGTTTCCGCATCCAGTTCAAACTTCTCCTGCTGACTTATAAATGCATTCACTCTGCGGCTCCTCACTACATTTCTTCTCTTATCTCTCCTTACAACCCCTCTCAGGAACTCCGCTCTTCCAGCAAACTGCTCCTATCTGTGCCCTTCTATTCTACTGCTAACTCCAGACTTCGCTCCTTTCACCTTGCTGCACCGTACGCCTGGAACAAACTACCTGTGTCTGTACGCCAGGCACCTTCCCTAACCCTCTTCAAATCCAGGCTGAAAACTCACCTCTTCGCTGCTGCTTTTGGATCTTGACCCTCCTGTTCTCCTTTTCCCTTCCCTTCTGTGTTTGTTTTGATTAGATTGTAAGCTCTGATGAACAGGGACTGTCTCTTATTTGTCTGTGCAGTGCTGTGTACGACTTGTAGCACTATACAAATGCTCACTAGTAGTAGTAGTAGATGGCCTGGCTCCAATCTGGAGCAATGGGTTCAGGATAAGCTGGCCAATATTCCCTGTAATGGGGACAGCCTTTTTGAGAAGCTGGTCAAGGAGAAAGTGGGCAAGCTCAAGAAGGAACATGTGACATTCTCCAGGCTCTCGAGGAAAACTATGGATCCTTTGTATAAAAAGTACCAGAGTAAGAAGGCCTTGTACTACCTGCATCCATGCCAGTACTATCCAGTGCCCCAAAGTGCTCAATCGAAGGCGCAGGCCCCCCGACAGCAGAGGTGGGAGAAGCCTTAGAAGGCCCAGCCAGCCCCACAACCCAAGCCAAGAGCAGGCTTTTGACTGGTTCCTCAAGAACATAGATAACCATCCCATATCTTCCGGAGTTCCCCTCAGGTAGGGGGGCAGCTTGTCCATTTTGCCCACAGGTGGCTCCTTAGCACCTTGGATGCCTGGCTGCTGCAGCTCATCTAGTAGGGCTACCGGCTGCACTTTGCCCAGCTACCACCTCCCTTTGTCCAAGAAGAGTACCCCATGGACCCACTGCACCAAAGCCTGTTGCAGGAGGAGGCCTCCACTCTACTGGCCGACCTTGCCTTTGAGCCGGTTCTGCTGGCTCAGGTCAGAAAGGGGTTTTACTCCAGATACTTCCTGGTCCCCAAAGAGATAGTGTTCCAAACCATTCTGGACCTCCAGAACCTCAACCAGTTTCTTATACGCGAGTGATTCAAGATGGTCTCACTGGGGACGCTGCTCCCTTACATCCTAAAAGATGACTGGCTGTGCTCCTTTGATCTCAAGTGTACACGCACATCCCGATTCACCCAAGTCACAGAAAATATCTCGGGTTCATGCTAGGAGACCAGCACTACCAGTATAAGGTGCTCCCCTTTGGGCTCGTTTCAGCAACTCGAGTCTTTACTAAGTGCCTTGTGGTAGTGGCCGCCTACCTTCAAACCATGGGAGTCTTCATCTTCCTCTATCTGAATGATTGGCTCATCAAAGGTCCCCTCTCGATGCTATCTGGCAATCCACTCACCTCACCATTCAGATCCTTGAGTGGGTGGGGTTCATCATCAAGTACCCCAAGTCCCACCTCCAGCCCACACAGTGCCTGGAATTCATCAGAGCTGGCCTAGATATCATTTGAGCCTAGGCGTTTCTGCTACTGGATTGCATGCAGTGGCTGACGGATGTGGTCGACAACATGCAGCGTCTGTGCCATGCCACGGCCCGGGGAATGCTGAAAGTGCTCGACCACAAGGACTCCACAGTACACATTACCCCCTTGCCCCGCCTCTCCATTCAGCAAGTGCAATAGACCCTCTGCATGTTGGTCACCACTCCCCTGGTGCAGACCCTCGGTTGGTGGTTAGAACTGCTGAACCTGCTTTGGTGCTTCCTGTTCCAAGTAGAGCCTCCCCGCAGGACAGTGACAACCAACGCATCCATGTATGGGTGGTGAGCTCATCTGTATGGCCTGGGGACACAGGGCCTTTGGTCAGAACAGGAGAGCCTGCACCAGATCAACTTCCTCGAGTTTTGGGCTATTGCGAATTCCCTTCGTGCCTTCCAGATGCACCTGGCGAATCAGGTGGTCCTGATCCAGATGGACAACCAGGTGACAGTGTTCTATGGGAACAAACAGGGAGACATGGGATCATACCTCCTTTGTTGGGAAGCGGTTCAGCTGTGGCAGTTTGCCCTGGCTCACGGAATGGAGGTCAGTGTGACCTACCTGCCTGGCAAGCTCAGCGTCCTAGAGGATCAGCTGAGCAGAGTCCTCCAGGTGCACAAGTGGACCCTCCACAGAGGGGTAGTGGAGTGGATTATCAAGGAATGTGGGGTACCCCCACGTTGACCTCTTTGCCACATCGCAGAATGCCCAGATGAACCTGTTCTGCTCCAGGAGGCCATTCAGCGACCAGCTGGCCTCGGATGCTTTTCTCCTCTACTTGGGCATGGGTCTGCTCTATGCTTTCCCCCTCATCCCACTTGTAGTGAAAACTCTGCTGAAACTTCAGGCCGACAAAGGTACCATGATTTTCATTGCCCTATGCTGGCCCGGCAGCCGTGATTCCCCTGCTGCTTCAACTCTCTTGGAGGGAGCCGCTCCATCTTGGATCTCCTCTCCCAGGAAGAGGGGACCTTGCTGCACCCCACCATCCATTCCTTGGCCCTCATGGCCTGGATGCTGAGCAGGTAGTCCTCTTGGAGCTTAGTTTACCCGACAATGTCACAGATGACCTCCTAAATGATAAACCACCCTTCACTCTCTTATCAAAATCTTATCCCACCAATCAAGTGAATCCAAAGTAACTGATATCCAAATACTAAATTTGTGTGTAATATTTTTTTGTCGGAAGTTATTGCCCTGAGAGATTTCTCCCTCTTGAAGTGTGACTTCCCTTTTAATTACACCGTATAAAAACTGTAAGGTAATCGCATTCAAACCTGATGCTACATCACAAACATGACTAAATTAAAGTTCCACACTGCAGATCTTCGACGAACACAGCACTGCGTTTAGAGCCGCACTCTTTCTTTCGGCTCTGCCTCAACGCTTAAATATCTGCTATTCATACTCATCTGGGTTAATGTCGGATCCCCATCCGTTCATAAGGCTGTTCTCCTTCTTTCAGCTCTTCTTACAACGAAATTTCTTCGTCTCCGAAACCGGACCCCTCCGTTGTTGCAGTCATACTTTTCTGAGTCCAAAGCATAGTGAAAAGTTTTTAAAGGCTTCAACTACCCGCCATTATGATGTCAGACTAAGCTCAACCAATCTTGTTCCAAGTTCAACCCCTTCGGCTCTAAACAGTCAATCCGAAAAATCCAACTTTGTTCCACCCACTGAAGCCGTTGTTCTCTATCTCCCCCTCTGGGGTTTTGTGGAACATGATCAATAATTCGCCAGTGGAAATCGGAGAATGAATGATTTAATTCTATGCAATGTTGTACCAGAGGAGCTGTGATTACCAAGTTACGTATTCTGGATGCATGCTCCTGTAGACGGAGTTTTACTTTCCTAATAGTTCGTCCTACATATACCTTTGTACAAGGGCAAACTAAAATATAAACTACATAAGATGTAGAACATGTAGTTATCCATTTGGATGTCTGTTTTATCGTAGTATTCGGAACAGACCATTCCCTGCCTTCAATAGTCTGCTGGCAAAGATCACAAGATAAACCTTTTGAACACCTAAAATGTCCAGACAAGGAATCCTCTGAGGTTTGCGTTAATCTGATCTGTGTGTTGCTTATCAGATTGCCTATATTAGGGCCCCTGGTATATGCTATTCGCAAAGGTTTTTGAAAACATGAATGGAGAGTTAAAATATGCCAGTGTTTCTTCAAAATGGCTCTAATTTTGGAACTATTCACCATATAAGGTAATATTCCTGTGATAAAACCCTCTTCAGGCTGTTTTTCCGGGTTTCTTAACCACTCTCTATGAGTATAACGTGCCCTTATAAGGGCTTGTTTCACAATAGGAAAAGGGTAACCCCTATGTAATAATCTTATTTTTAATTCATGTGCATGATATTCAAATTCTTGGATGGAACTACAAATGCGTCGAAGGCGAAGAAACTGTCCATAAGGTAAACCCCGTTTCAAAGCTGGAGGATGGAAACTTGAATATTGTAAAAGGGTATTTCTTTGTACCGGTTTTCTATAAAGAGTTGAACATAAACAAGATCCTTGTTTAAAAATTTTAACGTCTAAAAACTCTAATTCCTGTGTGTGAAAGTGCAATGTGAATGATAAATTCTCCTTTCGAGCATTCAGCCAATCAATGAAAACTAATAGAGCTTCTTCAGTATCATTCCAAAGAAAGAAAATATCGTCCAAAAATCTGACCCATAAACCTATCTTAGAATACCACTCAGATGGAAAAATTACTTTCATTTCAAAATCAGCTAGATAGAGTGTAGCGATTGACGGGGCTACCGTAGCCCCCATTGCTATACCATGAATCTGATAAAAGAATTTTCCTTCAAACTGAAATTTTTTTTTGTCAAAACTAAAGATAACATTTTAAGAAAAAATTCCTTTGGTAACCGAGAAGGTAAAGATAACTCTAATGTCTTTATTACCTCTAGAGCCTCATCTTGAGCTATATTTGTGTACAAGGCTACCACATCTAAAGATACTAAAATTGTATTATCTATAGATTGTGTAACCAAATCCACCTTCTCCAAAAAATGAGATGTGTCCCATATATAAGAGCAAACCCGTTGTGCACAAGGTCTCAAAAATATATCACAAAATTGTGAAAGAGGTTCCAACATGGAGCCTCTGCATGAGACAATGGGTCTCCCTGGTGGATTTGTAAGAGATTTATGTATTTTAGGCACCGTGTAAAAATTTGGGATCAAAGGATATTTCGGTGTCAAAAAATTAAACTCTTTTTTTTGTTAACCATCCCCGGTCTACTCCCTCCTGTACCAGATTCCTGATGCTAGCCCCTATTTCCATTGATGGATCTTCATCTAAAGGCTGATAAAAATTCTGATCATTCAATTGCATTCGAGCACTTCTTGAATATTGTTCTACAGATTGTATTACCGTAGCGCCCCCTTTATCTGCTCTCTTAACTATGATGGACGAAATTAGACTTAATTCTCTCAATGCATGCCATTCAGATTTCGTCAAATTATTAGCTGTATTATACGCTCCTTTGCAGGGGGAAGCTAACTCCATCTGATATACATCTTGTAATACCAATTGTTGGAACGTTGAAATGAATGGATCTATTTCTCCTCCAGGAATCCACTTTGATGGTAATCTAACTACTGACGTGTCAGGTGTTAATGGATTCGTGGCACAAAAGTGAATAACTCTTAATTTACGAAAAAAATTTTGTAAAGCAATTCCAGGGGCCCTAATATAGGCAATCTGATAAGCAACACACAGATCAGATTAACGCAAACCTCAGAGGATTCCTTTTCTGGACATTTTAGGTGTTCAAAGGGTTTATCTTGTGATCTTTGCCAGCAGACTATTGAAGGCAGGGAATGGTCTGTTCCGAATACTATGATAAAACAGACATCCAAATGGATAACTACATGTTCTACATCTTATGTAGTTTATATTTTAGTTTGTCCTTGTACAAAGGTATATGTAGGACGAACTATTAGGAAAGTAAAACTCCGTCTACAGGAGCATGCATCCAGAATACGTAACTTGGTAATCACAGCTCCTCTGGTACAACATTGCATAGAATTAAATCATTCATTCTCCGATTTCCACTGGCGAATTATTGATCATGTTCCACAAAACCCCAGAGGGGGAGATAGAGAACAACGGCTTCAGTGGGTGGAACAAAGTTGGATTTTTCGGATTGACTGTTTAGAGCCGAAGGGGTTGAACTTGGAACAAGATTGGTTGAGCTTAGTCTGACATCATAATGGCGGGTAGTTGAAGCCTTTAAAAACTTTTCACTATGCTTTGGACTCAGAAAAGTATGACTGCAACAACGGAGGGGTCCGGTTTCGGAGACGAAGAAATTTCGTTGTAAGAAGAGCTGAAAGAAGGAGAACAGCCTTATGAACGGATGGGGATCCGACATTAACCCAGATGAGTATGAATAACAGATGACCTCCTGGCATTGCACAAGAACTCGACACGTCGCACTTGCGCGTTCAAGTGGCAGAGGTTCCCTGCTTGGTGTGCGGGTAGGGTGCTGGATCCCTTCTCCTCTGCGGTAGATCGGTTGCTGGAATATCTTCTGCACCTCTCAGAATCGGGCCTGAAATCCAATTCCATCTGGGTTCACCTCAACATGATCGGCACCTACCATTGCAACTTGGCGGGCCGGCCCATCTTGCCTCACCAGTTCGTGATTAGTTTCATGCAAGGTTTGCTTCTCTTGAAACCTCCCATCAAGCCCCCTTGGTGGCTTGAGATGTCAGTGTGGCCCTTACGCAGCTCATGCGGTCTCCTTTTGAGCTGCTCAATGTTTGCCCTCTCAAGTACTTGACCTGTTCTGTTGGCGGTCATGTTGGCCTGCCATATCAGTAAACTCCAGGCTCTGGTGGCGTATCCACCTTACACTAGATTCTACCAGAATCGGGTGGTCTTGTAGACGCACCCACGATTTCTGCCGAAGGTGGTCTCAGAGTTCCACCTCAACCAGACGATTTATTTATTTATTATTTATTTATTAATATCTTTTATATACCACGCTCTTTAAAAACAGTGCGGTTTACAGTCAACTCAAATTTGTACAGCGCAGGCAGAATCTGTACTGTACTTACAAAGAACAGGTATCAAACTTGGGACTAACTAGGGATAACTATGTACAGACTGAGCAATCTGGATGCTGATATACAGTATCGATCGGATCTGTTTGGCAACTATTTACAAGGTTGGGTTGCTATATATAGGCTAAGTAATCTAGTCACCGATATACAGTATTGACAGGATCTGCTTGGTATCTATTTACAGTTCAAAGGGAAACCTTTGTGCCGATTTGTCTTGCCGACTTTCTTCCCAAGACCACATGCCAACCAGGGAGAGGCAACATTGCACACACTGGATTGTAAGCGTACCTTGAATCTGCAGAGTCCCTAGAGGGACTACCTTGCTGGTTTTTTGCCCTGTTGGGCTTTGGCCTTCTTAGTCTTTTGGTTGCCTATAGCTTGGAAGTCTCATACGTGAAGACTTACTTCCTGCTTGTCCACGGAGAAAGTGTAGTTACTCACCTGTAGCAAGTGTTTTCTGGGGACAGCAGGAATAAGTCCTCACAACCCTCCCACCTCCCCAGGGAGTTGCTTTTCTTGACAACTACTTTGACATTTGACTGGAGAAAATGATGCTGCAGCAGGTGGGAAGGCAGGTGCGCATGTGCGGTGCAGCTCCCAAAAACATCCAGTGGAGCTGGGGAGCATTCTGCATGTGCTCCATTGGTGATGTCACCCATATGTGAGGACTTATTCCTGCTTCCATGGAGAAAACCTGCTACAGATGAGTAACTATGCTTTTCTCAAGTAATTGTGGAAGAAGGTGAAGTCCATGAAAAAATGCCTTCTGAATATTATTCTCCGTCTTCCTTTTATGAAGTGAAAAGGAGTGACAACAGAAACAGAATTAGAGGTGGTCTTGGTAAAGTGTGTATGGGGATTTCTTTTTCATATTTTTGCATGTTCTTTACCCCTTGCATTTTGAACCTGCCAAGTATGCAAGGTAAATAATCCTTGTGTCACTGGCCTGCCATGTCATTTTCAAAGGGAAATTCCAAAAAGGTTTCCCTTTGAAAAGTAGTTTGCAAGTAAGCATTCCATGAAATCTCAAAGTTGCCTTCTGTATCTTAAAATTAGATTGAGTGTTCATCTTGTTTCCCTAAAGGCTAGTGGGCCCCGCTACACTGTTTGTCATACCTTTCTAAGCAGATAGCAGAAAATTCAGCATAGTCTGCCATCCAAGCTGAAATTGGTCTCCAAACAACTAGTCTGTTTCAGATTGCTAAGCTATATCAAGGCAGTGTTTTCTTTAATTTCGTCAGGGCATATTCATTGCGGTTATCCTGAAGAGTTGACTGGCTAGGTCTGTCCTGAGGACTGGGTTGAGAATCTCTGTGTTAGGAGGAACAGCCTAGCTGATATCTAAGAATCAGATCCATTCCCTCTTCTAAGACTGTCTTGCAGTATGTTTCCTTCCTCACCCAGAGCATTATATGGTAATACCACATATGTTTCCTATCCAAGGAGTACCTTAACAATATAACTCAAGAGTAAAAAGGCTATATACATACTAAATTTGTGCACTTGTCTGTAAAGTTGATGCTAACAATCTTTACAACTGGGTCTGTGTAGATGATGTGAACTTGGGACTAATTCAATATGTGCTGCATGAAAAAAAGATTCGGGAGACTATGGACGCTTTCAAATTTCTCGTGAAAGACAGCAAGCCCAACGTAGTTGGTGACAACGTCTTCCACATCCAGTGGTCTCTCATCAGCTTTCAGCACACCAGGTAATTACTGCAATACAGGGGACTTCAGATACCAAACTCTGGGCATTAAACTTTAGTGGGTGCTAAAAAGCAAAGTTTCCTGGTAGAGCCATTATTTTATCCCTAAAAATAATATGTACAATATGATATATAGTGGTTTGAGTTTTAATGTTATTGGTGATGAGGACACATGATAAGATTTGTTAATTGAAAGAATCCATTCAAAAGCAACTCTGAAAGAGCCTCTTGTACAAAATTCAGGAATATAAGATATACCATGCTGGTTCAGAACAGAAGTCTATCAAGCCTAGCATCCTGTCTCCAACAATGGCTAGTCCAAATCTAAATGTAGTAACTGGCTGAATCACAAAGCACAGATCCATTTCTTGCATCTCCTTCCCAGCAATAATAAGCCAACCATAGTCTTCTTAAACATAAACAATAAAAACTAAAACCAAAACTTTTACATAAAATCTGACATGGCCATGTTTCGACATATCGTCTGCATTAAATGCTTTCTACAATTGATATTTTAGATTTTAGATTTCTGTGTTATTATATGTTATATGTTGTCCCAATGCAGACGATTATCAGTGTATTGTTTGTTTTGGTTTGTGTGTGTTTGATTTTAAATTTTCATTAAAGTGTGTTGCTATATCCTATATATTTCATTGGCACAGGTTCTCCTTTTGCTTTTTTTTTTATCCGTGGACAATCAGGAAGTAAGTCCTCATGTAGAGGTGACATCCCAACAGATCCCCATGTGGGAACACTCCCTAGCTTCGCATTGGAAACTTTTGGGAGACTCCACCGCACATGTGTGCCTCCCTTCCTGCCTGGCTCAGTGCCATCTTCCCCAGTCTTTTTTGCCATGGAGCCCCAAGGATGTGTTCCTGAAATCCTCGGAAAAAGTCTTGTTTTTCTATCCCCTTGTGGGTTATTTCTTAAAAAAAAAAAAAAAAGCCTTGGTTCTACTCTTACTGCTTGTCACCAGTAGACTCTGGGGCTGACGCTTGTTTTTTATTTTTTACTTTCTTTCTTTTTTGTGTTTTTGCTGCTGCTGGCACCATCGAGCCCTTTGATCTAGCCATGGCCATATTCCCGGACATGTCCTTGCCAAATGGCAGATGAAATTTAATGTGGACAAGTGCAAAGTTATGCACCTAGGAAGAACAACCCAAACTATGGTTACATGATGCAAGGTTCCACATTAGGAACCACCACCCAGGAAAAAGGTTTAGGCGTCATCGTGGATAACATGTTAAAACCCTCCGCCCAGTGTGCAGCAGCGGCCAAGAGAATAAATAGATTGCTAGGTATCATAAGGAAAAGAATGGAAAGTAAAAGAAAGGATATTATAATGCCTCTGTATCGTTCCATGGTGCAACCGCACCTTGAATATTGTATACAATTCTGGTCGCCATATCTTAAAAAGGATATAGTGTTATTAAAAAAAGTACAGAGAAAAGCCACCAAAATGGTAACGGGGATGGAAGGATACCCCGGTGAAAAGAAGCTAAAAAGGTTAGGGCTCTTCAACCTGGAAAAGAGATGGCTGAGGGAAGATATGATAGAGGTCTATAAATTAATGAATTGAGTGGAACGGGTAAACGTAGATCGATTGTTTACGTCATCAGAATATAGAGAGACTAGGGGATATGCAATGAAACTACAGGATAACCTATTTAAGACTAATAAGAGAATATATTTTTTCACCCAACGTGTAATCAAACTCTGGAATTTGCTACCGGAGGATGTAGTAAAAGCTGTTAGTGTAGCTGGGTTTAAAAAAGGTTTGGACAAGTTCCTGGAGGAAAGGTCCATAAACCATTATTAAAAGAGTCCTGGGATATCACTGCTTGACCCAATACAAGCATTGTGGAACCTGTGTCTTTTGGGGAAACTGCTAGGTACTTATGACCTAGATTGGCCACTGTTGGAAACAGGATATTGGGCTTGATGGACCTTGGTCTGATCCAGTATGGTATATCTTATGTTCTTTTAAGAAGTGCACCAAATGTGGCTAGACCATCTTGGTGATCAGTTGCCAGAATTGGTGCCGTCAATGTCTTGGCCCTGACCACCAGCCCGCATCTTGCAATCTGTGCTTGCAGATGACGAGACAGGGCCTGAAGGGCCAGGAGAAACAGAGGGAGTCCCTTTTCAGGCCATTGGATTCAGCATCGGCCTCTGCATCAGCATCAGTGACCTCGCAGGGTTCCTCACAGGCATCGTTATTGAGGGGTGCTGCACATACTTGGAGCTGTGGAGTCATGGTGGCCTGGAACGGAGGCTTTTCATCAAACTCTGCCCAGGACGGACTCCGAGACATTAAGGGGGGCATCTAAACATTGGGTCTTGACCCCAGCGGGAAGACTTGGCACCAGTGCCATGGAGGACCACTGGGTATCTCCCGATGTCCCTACCATTATGGATTCCCTTACGGGAGTGCCAGAGTCGGTGGCCAAAGTCATAATCCCCATCCCAATGTTTTCAGGGACAGCAGTACTAGTGGAACACATTTGGGCTCTCGAGGCCCATATGGCAGTGGTTTTGGCCAAGCAGCAGGCTTGCCCTTCGGTGCCCTAGGCATCGTCACCACAGTCCATTCAGTTGATTCTCAAGACCTATGCGCTGCCCATCGGGGAAGGTACATTGGGCCAGAGGTCAGAATCGATGCCAGTTCCCATGGTCATCTCCCTCTCCAGTGTGTCAGACTCTGATGCCCCAGTGCATCCTTGGATGCACCCGGTGTGCCGTTGGTCCCATCAATGCTCTGCCTTGCCACACGGTTGGTGCCAGAGCTGGGAGGAGGATCAATGCTATTTCAACTTCCTCTCGGAATTGGAGCAATAGCTGGAAGACTGAAGAGGAATCAGTGGTATCCAACCGAGGATCCCCAGACCTCCCTCCAGACCCCTCCTCTCCATATGAGTGGCAGAAGTCACCCCCAGAGGACATACCTTTCCAGGACTTTGTGAGGGATATGGCCAAGGCCTTACCCTTCTCCCTGGAGTCCAATGACAAGCCTATGGCAGAGGAACTTGAGATCCTCCAGTACCCCTCAGCTGCCAAGGAGACCATGACAATGTCCATGCACTGCATCTGCAAAGGCTGCTCCTGAGGATGTGGGAGAACCCTCACGGTGCCAACAATCAGCCAGTGGCTGGACTCGATGTATCAGGTTCAGAAGGCCCTTGAATTTGAGAAACCTCAGCTTCCACACAACTCCATAGTGGTGGGATCGGCCATGAATAGGATCAGAAGCAGTAAGATCCATTCCTTGTTGCCCCCCCGGGTAGGGATGCGAGAATCTTGGACTCCTTTGGAAGGCGGTGCTTCCAGGGCTCTATTGTGGTAGCTAGGGTCCTCTCATACCAGCTGTATATGAGTATGTTCCTTAAGGACATCATGCTGGACCTGACTGACTTTACTGGACCTAGACTCCTTTCGCACCCTCATGGGCCATGGCAAGGACTGTTCCAAGGTGGTCACAAGAAAGAGCAAATTACTCTTGCAGTAAAATCCAGAAAACACAAGGAGCAAGAGATGTATGATGGTCACAGGAACTTTTTATTAAATAAACCCCAACTCGTTTCGGCAAAAGCCTTCTTCAGGGGGTGTGCAGTGAATTGCCCAATATGAGTCTCACATAGGGAAAATCCTATATATAAGTAAACTTAAGCTTAAGCTAGAGTTTACTTATATAGGATTTTCCCTATGTGAGACTCATATTGGGCGATTCACTGCACACCCCCTGAAGAAGGCATTTGCCGAAACGCGTTGGGGTTTATTTAATAAAAAGTTCCTGTGACCATCATACATCTCTTGCTCCTTAAGGACTGTTCCAAGTACGTGGTCCAGGTGACCTACGACATCTTCAGATTAGCTAGTGGGATTGCGACTGTGGGCACTGAGGCATGTCGGCTTGACTGGCTCCAGCCATCAGACCTGGAACAGTGGGTCCAGGATAAATTGGCGGATGTGCCTTGCAGGGGAGAGCACTTCTTAGGGAAGCTGTTAGAAGACAAGGCTGGAGAGATCAAATAGGAGCACATCACCATCTCCAGGCTCTCGAGCAAGACCACTGATCCCTCTTGAAAAAAGTACCAGGGCAAAAAGACCTTTTAACAGCACAAACCCAATTTCTACCCAAGCTCTCAGAGCTCTCAACCAAAGCTGCAGGCTCCTTGCCAACAGCAACAGGAGAAGCCTTAGAAGGCCAACCTGCCCTGCAGCCCAAGCTTGGGGTGAGATTTTGACTGATTCCTTCATCATGTAGCCATTCTACCAGTGCCTGAAGGGGTACACCCTCCGGTGGGGGGGCAGCTCTTCTATTTCACCCACAGATGGCCTCTTGTCACCTCAGACATGTGGGTGCTGCAGATAGTCCAAAGCAGATATATGCTGCAGTTTGCCGAGCTGCCACCCCTTCCAGAAAGAGTATCCCTTGGACCCCTTGCATCACAACTTGCTTCAGGAGGAGGTCTCCATTCTCCTCACCAAGCTCACTATCGAGCTGGTGCCCCTGACTCAAGTTGGGTGGAGATTCTACTCCTGGTACTTCCTGGTCCCCAAGGAGATATGGGGGTTCCGGCCCATCCTGGACCTCCGAGACCTCAACACCTACCTAGTGCGAGAGACGTTCAAGATGGTTTCGCTGGGGACCCTTCTCCCTTACTTGGAAAAGGATAGTTGGCTATGCTCCCTGGATCTCAAGGATGGGTATATGCACATACCAATCCACCCTGCTCACAGAAAGTACCTCAGGTTTGTTCTGAGGGATCGTCACTTCCAGTATTGAGTACTTCCTTTTGGATTGGCATCGGCACACGACACAAAATGTCTTGCAGTGGTAGCCCCCTGTCTTCAGACCCTGGGGGTCCTCATCTTCCCCTACTTGGATGATTTGCTCATAAGAGCTCTGCTCCAGATGATGGATGGCAGTCAGATCACCTGACCATCCAGGTACTTGAGGGGTTGGTGTTTGTGATCAACTACCCCAGGTCTCACCTCCAGCCCTCACAGCAGTGGGAGTTCATAGGGGTCATTCTTGACACCACTCAGGCTCAAGCTTTTCTCCCAGTGGATTGTCTGCAAAGGCTAATTGTGGTAATTGGCAACGTCCAGCAGAGGCACTGCACAAAAGCCCGAGGGATGCTGAAAGTCCTTGGCCACATGGCCTTGATGTTGCATGTCAGTCCCCTGGCCCGCCTGTTCATGAGACGAGCTCAATGGACTCTGAGTATGCAGCAAAAACAACCATTAGCTGCCTATGAACCGGGTGGCGGTCATCCCACCTCTGGCCCAGTCCTTGCATTGGTAGGCGGAACCACAGAACCTGTTCAAGGATCTTCTGTTTCAGGCATCGCCATCTCAGAGAATGCTGATGATGGATGCATCCATGCTAGGCTGGGGGGCTCATGTGGATGTCCTCCCTTTCAGTAACCTGGTGGTTTTTCTGCCCTCCTTCTCTAAGGAGCAGTGTCAGGGGAAGGATAAGGATCTTTGCCTTATGGATGTCCGGAGTGTGCTTCTCCGGTACTTGGAGGTTATGAATTCCATTCGTACGTCCGACCATCTTTTGTGCTGTTTGCTGGCCTGTGCAGGGTGAAATGGCAGCCACATCGACTTTGGGGCGCTGGAATAAGGAGGCCATTGCCTCTGCATATCTTTTGCACAATCGACAGATTCTAGAGAGTTTGCTTGGCTATCCTACCTGTCCTTGTGGGCAGAGCAGAGCTCGGTAGCCCCTGCAGACATTGATTGGGCAGCAACTTAGACATCACTTTCCACTTTTTTTAAGCATTACCACTTGGATGTCCACACAAGGGCGGACACGGCCTTTGGCTCTAGGGTTTTTGCAAGCTGCTGTGTCTTCTTCCTGAACTGGTCTAGCAGGACGATATGAAAAATTACATTTTACTTATATTTAATGTCCTTTTCTTAAGTCCTGCTAGACCAGTCCAGGGCCCGCCCCTGAAACTATATTTGCTGTGTTCCTCTGCTGCGGTACCCTTGGGTCCGCTATGATTTTTATACTTGACTCTACAGGTTCATCTTCTACTGACAGCCTTGTGTTATGCTTTCCTGTACATAGTTCTCTACTGTTGATTGCTCATTGTTGTCCATGATTTGAGGTTTTGTGAGGCTTGCCATGATTCTCCCATAAGCTTTGGAATGAATACTGAAGGGACCTATGATGGCTGAGACGAATAGAGGTATAGGAGTGATGTCAATGAAACCTGGGCTTTTCATTGGCTCTTTGTTTCCACCAATCTGCTGGTAGGGGAACACAACCCACTTGTCTGGACTGGCCTAGCAGGATTCAAGGAAAGGACATTAACTGGTAAGTAAAATGTCACCTTCTCCATGGAAATGCAGGAATGAGTCCTCACGTATGGGTGATGTCCCTGACAGGACCCTGTGCGGAAACGCTTCCCAGCTTCTATTGAAAGATTTTGGGAGGCTCTACTGTGCCTTTGCGCCTCCTTCCCATCTGCCACCGTGGTGCCATATTGATCCAGTCTTTTGTTTTCCACAGAGCCCTGTTGACACGTTCTAGACACCTCCGTTGGTAAACTTCTGTTTTTCCCCTCATGGGTTTTTTTTCGCCTCGGATTTTCATCCCAATCACCTGCTGTTGTGGTTCTCGCCTCCCTGTTGCTTTTTTCTCCTTCGTTTGGTAATTTTATTCTTGCTGTGGCAACCTTGGCCCTCCCTGTGCCAGCCTCTGGCGGGCCTCAGTCCTCATCATTGAGGCATTTGACTTTCCCACAGCTATTTTTCCAAACGACATGTCCCAGAAACTCACCAGTGGGTTCAAGAAGTTTCCAAGTGTTCTAGAACCATATCAGTCACAAATACCCATAATTGGTGCCTACAGTACCCGGGACCTGCTCATCAGCACTCTTCTTGTAATTTGTGTTTATAGATGACAAAAAGAGTTCTCAAGGGTCATGACAAGGAGCACAAATCATTTTTTGACACTCAGAAGTCTGATCCATCATCATCGGCCGTGGCGGCATTCATCTCTATGGCTTCCAAGACTGCATGGGACGCTGGCAGTGCATCAATATTGAGGGGCTCTCGAGCACAATTGTAGCCAAGCACACACAGTGCCCCAG
Organism: Ichthyophis bannanicus; assembly: GCA_033557465.1. NCBI lineage: Eukaryota > Metazoa > Chordata > Amphibia > Gymnophiona > Ichthyophiidae > Ichthyophis > Ichthyophis bannanicus. The sequence continues at coordinate 1,086,082,209 of CM066032.1, read as the reverse complement.
AGCATCAGCCATAATTCGATCTTCACCCAAAGATGAGGAAGGATGTGACCACGACATTGAGGGGTGATCATACCAAACATCATGTGAACACACTGTTGCTTGGCGTCGGAGTCCATCGAGACATGGTGTTGACAGAGATGGGGGTCTGCATGAGTGCCCCTCGAAAGTGCCCTAAAGGAAGGAGGGAGGTTTTTTGACCTGAGCCGCGTTGACGGTGTTTTCAACATTGTTGCCACATTACTGAGATTCGAGAGAAGCACTTGATACAGGGCTGGTGCCCGAAATGTGCACGTCGTGCTGCGTTGTCTTCTTGCGAGCAACATCTTGGATGGGGACTTTATAAGTATACTTTTCGATGATGGAAAAATAAGTGTAGCAATCTTTAATTTTGGGGTGGAGAACCTTAATTGATTAAAAAGCAGCTGGCTGTCTGGTGTGGGTCAAGTTTCCATACTGACCTTCCTCCGGCTTGCTTCGACAAAAAGAAAGAAAAATAGTGTGGGTTTCATAATTTCGGTGGACTTTTTGTTAATAGCTAAAGGGAGGAGAGCTCATCCCCAAGGATATCGGAGGGGCACTGACAGCTGACCCAGGCACCAATATTCCTGTACACCTACCATGTACATTGGTCGAAGTTGTTTGGGCCCCGCAGCCTTTGGAGTCGGCAGTCATGGAGAAGTGCCTTCTGCAAGTGCTCAAGGAATGCATTGCGGCATTGTTGGCACAGTATGCTGAGTCCTCGATGTCAGCTGCATCAACATGGCCACTGTACAACCGATTCTCGAGATGCATGTCCTGCCTGTGGGAGAGACATCGACATCAGGGCATTGAAGGACCCCAACATCGGTGCTTGCCTGGCCGATATCCCTATTTAGCATCTCGAGGTACGATTTGCCCTCAAGATTTAAAAGGGTATCGGTGCATCATCGCTCCCAAAGGAGCCCCCGATCCTCTCAAAACAGGAGAATGATCCAGGCAGAGACTCAGAAGTACTTTGACTTCCTCTCTGAGTCTGACTCTGGGAGGGAGGCTCGAACATTGGACTCTTTAGGGAGAAGATGTTTCCAGAGTGCTATGCTTGTTACCCATGTGGCCTCTTAGCAGCTTTACATGGGCGTGTACTTGAAGAACATCATGTATGACTAGGCGGGTCTGACCCAATTCCTCCCTCTAGAGAATTTGGCTCAGTATCATTCCCTAGTGACCTATGGCAAAGACTGCTTGAAGTTCATGGTCCGAGCAACCTATATCTTTTTGATGGCATCCAGGAATGCTGTCATAGGTTTGGCTCCTGGAGACTCACTTGGGTCCAGTTGTCAGGACTGAAACAGTCAGTACAAAGCAAACTGGTGAACATCCCATGCCATAAAGAGAAGGCTGGCCATATCAAAAAGCAGCATGTTACTCTTACCAGGCTCTCCAGTGCATTTCTGAGCACATCTCCTATCGTAGGAGGTACCGAGGTGGAAACCAGAAAAAAGACCTATTACCCTCACAGGCGTAGGTACTTTCTTGGGCTCCCAACCGAAGCAGACCTCTCGCCAGCAGCAACAGCATGAAAAGCCTTAAAAGGCCCAACCGGCTCCTCAACAAAAATCTGGGGTGGGGTTTTGACTTGTTCCTGTGGATCATAGCCAATCTTCCAACAACCGCCATAGAAAACCCTTCGGTCAGGGGAAGGCTCACTTTTTGCACAAAGGTGGCCTCTCATAACTTCAGACTTGTGGGTTCTGCAAATCATTGAAAGTGGTTATCAACTACACTGATTGGAACTACCATCAAATTGCCCTCCGAGGGGACATCATCTCAACCCTCTGCATCAGGAACTGCTTCAGAGAGAAATCACCGCCCTCTTGTCAGATTTCATGATTGAGCATGTGCCACCAGAGCAAAGAGGTCTGGGATTTTATTTCAAGTACTTCCTGATCCTCAAGAAAACGGTGGAATACCGTCCCATCCTAGACCTAATAGATCTGAATATGTACTTGGTGAGAGAAAAGTTCAGAATGATTTCTCTAAGCACCCTACTTCCTTACCTTCAAAAAGGAGATTGGCTATGCACCTTGGATCTGAAGGATGTCGACACCCAAATACAGATACATTCTGCTCACAGGGGACAACACTTCTAATAGAGAATGTTGCCATTTGGCCTGGCCTCAGCACCTCGTGTCTTCATAAAGTGCCTCGCAGTAGTAGCTGCTTACCTACAGACGCTGGGAGTGTTTGTCTTCCCCTATCTGGACAACTGGCTGATCAAGAGTGCCACTCCGAAAGGAATCCAAGAATCAACACGATTGACTATTCGGGTGTTGGACCTACTAGGATTCATGGTAAATTAACCAATATCCCACCTTCAACCCACCGAACATTTGTAATTCATTTGAGCCCTGCTCGACATGACTCAGGTGAGAGCCTTCCTGCCGCACGACTGACTTCACAAGTTGACAGCACTGGTGCGGGAAACTCAAGTGAGTCAGAAGGTAACAGCTCACAAGAAGTTGACTGTACTGGGCCACATGGCCTCTACAGTGCATGTCACACCCAGGCCACGGGTCAACCCAGGGATCATCTGGGTGTCACAACCAGTGTTCCCTCTAAGTTGCACAGGGTCCTCCGCCGGCATTCCTGCCAGTGGGGGGAGGTGCAGAGCGATTGCACAAGCAATCACCCCGAGACCTGCCTATGCAGCGCGATCGTTTGTGCAATTGCTCTGCACCTTCCCCCACAGGCAGGAATGCTGGCATTGGGCCAAGCGCAGCTTAGAGGGAACATTTGTCACAGCCCCTCTCATTCTGTCATTACAGTGGTGGACAGTTCACCAAAATTTGTTCAAAGGTCTTTCTTTCCAAATTGCTCCACCCCAAAAAGTTCTGACGACATACGTATTCAAGCTGGGGCGGGGAGCTCATATCACCTGTGTTTGGAAGCAGTCAGGTTGTGGAAGCTCGTCGTCATGCATGGGCTGGACTTGGGAACCATGTACCTGCCAGGTGAGCAAACACTCTGGCAGACAGACTGAGTCGAGTCCTCCAGCCGCACAAGTGGACACTGGACAGGGAGGTTGTAACTCGCATCTTCTGAGAGTGGGTACCTCCTCAATAGATCTGTTTGCCACCCTGTAGAATTCCTAGGTGGATCAGTTCTGCTCCAGAGTAAAGTCACACAGCAAACTAGCATTGGATGCTTCCCTCCTTCACTGGGGGAGGGTCTTCTGTATACTTATCCTCTAATACCTCTCATTGCAAAGACCCTCCTGAAGCTCAAAACAGGCATGATGATTCTCATCACTCCCTACTGGCCCAGACAGTCATGGTTTCCTCTCCTGTTACAGCTCTCCAGCCTGGAGCTTCTGTGGCTCAGCCATATACCAATCTCATAACTTAGGAAGACGGGACAGTGTTGCACCCCAACATCCGGTCCTTGGCCCTTACAGCGTGGATATTGAGAGGCTGATATTGTCAGCTCAGCCTGCCATAAGGTGTAACCGATATCGTTTTGGCCTCCAGGAGGACCTCTACAAGAAAGTCTTACTCTTCCTAGTGGAAGAGGTTTGCTGTCTAGTCTGAGGGCCAGTCCCCTAGATCCTTTTGTCTGTTCCATGCAAAAACTGCTTGAATATCTTCTACACCTCTCCACCTCAGTGCGATTGAAGCATATCATCGAGGTGTGGAAGAAAAGTCCAAATCAGTACAGCCTTTATTTGTTCACTTTATGTGGGGCTTGCTTCTTTTGAGCCTCCCTGTAAGCCACCCGCAGTGTCTTGGGACCTCAATGCGGTTCTTGCGCAGCTGATGAAAGCTCCCTTTCAGAAGCTCAGTACTTATCCTCTGAAGTTATTGACCTGGAAGGTGGTATTTCTGGTGGCGATCACTTCAGCACTCAGAGTGAGCAATCTTCAGGCTCTAGTAGTTCATCCACCTTACACCAGATTCCACCATAATAGAGTGATCCTTCATACTCATCCTAGATTCCTTCAAAAAGTGGTATTGGATTTCCACCTTAATCAGTCAATTGTTCTTCCAACATTTTTTCCTGAGATCTCATGCACACAAAGGAGAAGCTAAGTTGCACATGTTGAACTGCAAGCGAACCTTAGCCTTCTACTTGGAGCAACAAAAGCCCATAGAAAGGCCATCCAACTTTTGGTTTCTTTTGACCCCAGCAAGCTAGGAGCTGCCATTTCCAAATGCTCTCTTTCAATTTGGCTATCAGACTGCATCTCTTTCACTTACACCTAGGCAGGCCTGAGCCTTGATGGTCATGTCACTGCTCATAATGTCAGAGCTATGGCTGTGTCAGTGGCCAACTTGTACTCAGACTCCATGGAAGAGATCTGCAGGGCTGCAACGTGGTCCAGTCCACACATTCACAAGTCACTACTGCCTATACGGGGATTCCTGACATGACAGCAGCTTCAGCCAATCTTTACATAAGAATCTGTCTGCAGATTAGAATCCAGCTCTATCCCTCCCTAGGCCCATTCTATTATGTCAGGCTACAAAAAAAAGGGGGAGAGAGTATCATTGCTATTATATGTAGTTGGCCATCCAGCCAGTTGCCATACAGCAATTGAGTTTGCCCCTATTGGGCTCTTGGTGATCCCCTCAGTTTTTGGTAGCCTTTAGCTTGGATGTTCCATACGTGAGGTCTCATTCCTGCTTGTTCATGGAGAAAAGTAGTTACTAACCTGTAGCAGGTGTTCTCCATGGACAGCAGGAATAAGTTCTCCCAACCCTCCCAACTCCCCGGAGGAGTTGTCTTCTGCTGCAGCTATGTTTTCAGACTGGATCAAGATGGTGCTGCCGCAGCAGACGGAAAGAAGGGACACAGGCTTTGTGGAACCTCCCAAAAGCTTCAAATAGAAGCTGGGGAGCATTCCCACATGGAGCTGTGTTGGGGACATCACCCATACATGAGGACTTATTCCTGCTGTCCATGGAGAACACCTACTACAGGTGAGTAACTATTTTTATGCACCATATAGCATTCCAGCACGTGTTTTTTTTCACCTCTCCCTTCAGCAAAGCCAGAAAAAAAGATGATGGTGCTGTGCATTTGAGATAGAGAAGAAACAGGCATAAATTCCTCACCAGTGCTGAGCACAGACCTATGAGCTAACCCTTTACACCTCAGACCTTGTTTTAAAGTTCCAGCATTGAGCTCAGCCTTCTGGACTTCTGTGCCCTTCTCTGCATTTGCGCTAAATAACTAATTGTTTCATTGCCATGGATTTAAATGTGCTGTGCGCTGCTGTCTGCTTGAGGCTTTGCACCTAGGGAGTTCATGTGCAAAACTCCTTTCTGCATTGGTAGCGCACAAATTTGCATGCAAATAACTGAACTAACCTGCGTGGAAATCCTAGCGCACTTTAGTGCATTAGCTTGTTATATTATAAGCCCTCCAAGAGACAAGAAAACTGTCTACTGTACCTGAATGTAACTTGCCATGAGCTGCTCCTGACAAAGGCATGAGCTAAATCCAAAATCCCTTACCTTAGGAAATATTTTTAGTAACTGTTCTAAGGAAAGCAACTTTCTCAGTCTCAGCATGCTTTCTATTCACAGCTACAATGTCAGCGAGAAAGCAGGCTCTGTCAGCATAACCGTGAAGAGAACTGGAAATCTCAACCAGTACGCCATCGTCCTGTGTCGTACAGAGCAGGGCAGTGCCACTTCCAGCTCTAGCATGGGCTCCAAGCCTGGTCAGCAAGATTATGTGGAGTATGCAGGCCAGGTGAGCACTAGGGAAGGGTGCACAGATGGTTGCTTTGGAAATCCACAGCAGCCCTGCTCAGGATGCAAGGTTATGTTCTGTATATGACTTGCCACTCTTTTCTCCCCTTTGCCCTTGCACCTTGTGGGAGAGCTGCAGGAAAGAAAAGAATGGGATGACAGAGTCCTATGGTGCTTTTAGGACTGGACTGGAGCCGCCTGATATAACTATGTGTGATTCATTCTCTATGGGATCTTTGTATCTTCTGGCTAGAAACAAACAAAATGGTTTCAGATAAAAATCCAATTCTTGCAAAATTCCAAAGACTCTGAGCGGCCGAAAGTACTTAAGTGCTCAGGATTTGTTTCAGGTAGGCAGAAGATACAAAAACGAAAAATGATCAGGCTGTTGAGAAAGAACTAGGATGCTGTTGTTGTTGTTAAGTGTCGACACATTGCAACCCTCTGGAAGTTGTCCTAAACCATATTCAGTCTTCAGTCAGGTGGCTCATTGTTGATAGAGTGGCACCCAGAGCTGCTGTATTAATTGGTTAAAAATTTAATTACAAGTGAGCTAAAAATGTTAGGATTGGTTGAGGCTCCCAAGTGTGATACTGCCTGTATACTTGGATTTGCTTGGTCCTTCAGGTGCAGTTCGATGAGAGGGAGGACACGAAGGCCTGTACCATCGTCATCAATGATGATCATGTCTTTGAGAACATTGAAAGTTTCACCGTGGAGCTGAGTATGCCAGCCTATGCCCTGCTGGGGGAAGTTACCAAGGCCACAGTCAACATCAATGACAGCGAGGATGAACCGACTCTTCAGTTTGACAAGAAGATGTACCGCACCAATGAGAGCTCTGGTTTCTTGTCCGTGCCCATGGAGAGGAAAGGTTGGTTTCTCTCTTTTAAATAGCAGTACAGGTCACTTCCTGTGGCCATTTGTCAGTATCTGCTAGTGATCTCTGAAGGAAACAGTGAATTATTTTGATAGAAATTGCTTGAGAGACCATCTAGACTGTAAATAGACTCCCTCAAACGATAGAAGAGTGCACAATATTATCAATATATCGATTATTATTAATTTTGTTTCAGGGGATTCCAGCAGCATTGTGTCTGCTCTTTGCTATACTGTGCCCAAATCTGCCAAGGGCAGCAGCCTATACGCTCTCGAGTCTGGCTCTGACTTCAAGTCCAGGGGAATGGATAGGGAGAATCGGGTTGTGTTTGGACCCGGTGTAACCATGTCAACCTGCGACATCAAACTGATTGATGACAGTGAATATGAACAGGAGGAGGAGTTTGAAGTTGTCCTCACTGATGCTTCAGCAAACGCTCGGATAGGGAGTATCGCTGCTGCCAAGATTATAATTAATGGCCCCAACGATGCAGCCACTGTTTCCCTGGGCAATGCAATGTTCACTGTCAGTGAAGATGCAGGTAGGTTTTGGAAGCACATTTCTGCAATCTAGTTCTATCGATCCAATTGTCTTGTTAGTGGATAAATAGCACCAACAACATATATGGACAGGGTAACCTGTGTTTGCTAAAATATCTTTAATTGCTGGATCTGAGGTAGAGACATAGAGAGTTCATTGGGTTCCAATGTTACTGCAGTGCACACCCTCTGCTCTGTACAACCATTCATTTTGACCCGATGAGGTAGGATAACGTCACGATTTAGTCACAAGTGTATTAAGATGGTGGGGCTTTTTTGGTGAGTAGGTGATTACAGGGATTTATTCCTCGTTGATGAATAATTTTGATGAATAATGAAAAGTTTGATGAATAATTTAGCCACAGTGGAGTTGGGCACCAGGGTGTCAGCCTCCTGTATAAACCTATGAAAGATTCTTCATAGCTCAGGACTTCCAACTTGCATTTGATCTTAGCCAAATGCCAAGAAGCAGTTTGGACCTCATTACCGACCTTCCCAAACCCAAGCTCCAGGTGAGTTCCATTTAAGATAGAGTAGGTGCTTATAATTGAAGTTGTTTCCTGAGGCAGTGGAGGATGAAATGACTTGCCCAAAGCAAAAAGGAGCATCAGCAGGAGGGGTGTGATTTGAACCCTGGCTTCCCCAGTTCTCTGCTGCCCTGACCAGTAGGTGCCTCCACTCCTTTGAAAAGAAATCACCAGCAGCTTATCTACTGTCCTTTATTTCTCATACTAGAGAGTGAATTTAAGCTGACCCCTAAACTGAAAAGGATGATAGACTCCTCTTGTCCTGCCATCAAAGAGGAACCAGAAAAAATAATCTTGAGATGACATTTCCCTTCTGTTGCTGCTCAGTAACAAACATGGTGCCAGATTTAATAACAGGGCAAAAGAAAAAGGCAATCCTTTGTGCATGCACATGATTGTGGACATTTGCAGAATTTTAAGTTTGCGTGAAAATCCCCAAAATTCCACCACTCTGCAACAAGCGAATCCACACAAAAAAATCCACCAAAACATGCAAACCATTTAGTTCACTGTGCAGTTTTGAAATGGTACAAATTTTGTCCAAGATAGAAAAAAATTGTGCATGCTGAAAGATGTGCAAATGAGAACTGCAGGACCACAGAATGTGCAATACGATAAAACCCAGGCTAAGTTAAACTGTTATGGGTCAGCTGGCAACCCTTTTTCTACACTGTAGCTTTCAGTTTTAATGTCTGGTGTTGCTTTTCCGCACCTTTGTTTTGTTCTTGACATCACTTCCTTTGGGGCCATGCATGGCATAAACCGACTGTTTGCTAAGCTTTCTCGGGAAGCAAGATCAAGATTTGCTGTTATCCCTGCTATTGAAATGACCTTAGTTGAGGACATTTCGTGAAATTATTTTGTGATAGCTGACTTGCTGTTCAAAAATCTTGTTTATTCATAGATACTAATTTCTGTTCCCTGCCTTTGTACACATGGCCATGATTTTTAAGAGTGTTTTGTCTAACACCTGGCATCATTGTAGAAAATCTGATAGGTAGACTTCAAAATGAAATTTCATTCTGTATCTGATCTGCCATGCACAACAGGTACTGTTGAAATCCCAGTGATCCGGCACGGCACAGACCTGTCAACACCCACCTCGGTATGGTGTGCCACACGGCCCTCAGATCCACCTTCCGCTACTCCAGGAATTGACTACATTCCCAGCTCCAAGAAAATAGAGTTCAGGCCAGGCAAAACCGAAGAGGTAAGGAGCTCTATTGCTGCATTCTGGGGCATATAAGATATATATAGTCCATTTCAAAGCTGATTCTGTATGAATGGTGCGGAAAGTTATGCAAGCAAGTTCCTATTGCATGATTGGGCACTTACACATGTGCTTCACTCGGGTGCTATTGAGTGCCCATCGTACGTATCCTCTGGTGGGTGCAGCCTTTGCTGATGCGCATAAGTTATAAAATATTTTGGCACAGCGGATCATCAATATAGATGTGGCAAGTTACCTTATAAAATAGGCCTGATTGGAGGAATACAAAATTACCCTCCATGGGTTCAATTTTTTACAGGGTTCTTAGGTTAATAGGACAGGAAGGTGCCTCTTTTAGCCTGTTTTGTAAAGACACGTGCGTGTGTATGAGGGGAATTTTAGAAAGGGCATTCAAGTGTAATCTGGGACGTCTAAGCTAGAATGTCTGAAAAAATGCAAGCACGTCCAGGTGCAGACACGATTTCACTAATATGAAAGTGCACCATGCAGACATTTATGGGGTCATCTACTTAGACATCCCCAGAATAGTATTTCAGAACCTGGACATCTAGAAATAGCCTAATGGTGAGAGTAGTGGGCTAGAACCAGGGTTAAAATCCCACTGCTGCTATCATTGTGATTGTGCGGAGTACTGGGGATGATGGAGTTCTTTGCTCTCAACACCCTCTGGATGTTTTTCAGCCAAAATGAGCACTTTCCCAATGCTTATTTGTGCCTGGAGCAGGTCTAAACAAATGCGGCTCTGGACATCCATGATGTTTCTGAGATCAGACAGTGATATCCAGGTTCCTGGGAATACGCTGGCCACATCTTCATCATGCCCCCATTCAGACGTGGATATCCTCATGCTGGGGACATCCACAGATCCAACTTCTAAAATGCCTCTTGGAGGTGTTTTTGTACTTTCGATGTCTATATGCCTATTTCCAAATCATCCTGCTAGGACAGATGATGGAGACAGAGAAAACACCAGACGGTTGCAGTGATATCACCACTGGCACTCATACTGGTGCAGCTAGGTGTCTCCCTTAGCATTTTCTCTGTCTCCAGCAAATGGTGGTTCTTATCTTTAACTGTGCTCCTGGCAGCCGTGTTTGGGGATTCCTGCCAGTGTAGCCTATTATGGATGTCTCCAGAGTGTACAAGAGGTACTCCTCTGGAGTTACCTGTGCTATTAGGGGGTAGGCTCCTGATCATGAGGATCAGTGCAACCCAGGGAGAGTAGCCTGAGGTGGCGTTCCTCTCTTGAGATGACCCTATTCAGTAACAGTGGCTTAGCTGTTTGTTATTTTCATATTAAAGTTTAAAAAAAAAGCAGAGAACACTGAAACTGGTTCAAAGGCAGTCTCTCAGAGTTGTGGTTTCCCACTATTTTTCTTCTGTTCCCTTTTTCCCAGTGCCCCCTTCTCAGCATTGTTTGGGCTGTGGGCACAAATGCAGATTTTTGGTCGATCCGCTCTGTGCAACATGTGCAGCCAATCTTGAGGAGTCTTCTGGAGTGGTTCCTGCCCACTCCCAACCCCTCCACTCAGAGCTGTGCATCCAAGAGGTACACTAGCATCGCACTCTGCAGAGACTATGCCTTCTGTTTTGCTCCCTGAATCTCCCTTGGGCCTCAGCCGCCCTACTCACACAGTCTCGGACCTAGCACCGGTGGAATTTATGGCTTTATACCTGGGACCTATGGCAAGCAGGTTTGCATAATCAACAGTTGCTTCCATAGAAGAACCCTCATCCTCCCAAACCTTTCTCTAGGTCCAGAAAGTGCTCTTGGCCAGAAGAGGGAGCGTCGTGAGCAGGACAGAGCATCAAAAAAATTGCATGGGCCTTGGTTGATTGTAACTCCCAGATTGGGGAGGATCCGGATCAGGATTCCCTGGATATTAGTGCAGGATCTCTTTACAGTTGTGAAGATGGCGAAGTGTCTCCTCCTGAAGATGAAGGGGATGTCCAGAATGTGTGCTTGTTTTGGAAGAATGAGCTACCGGTGCTGATTTCTCAGATTGTGGAGGCACTGTATATTTCAGATCCATGGAGTCTCGATCAGAGTAAATCCCAGGCCAATCCTATCCTAGTAGAAATTTGGCGGCCTCCAAAAGCTTTTCCTTTCCCTCTGGGGAGCTTCAGCAGAAGGTCTCAGTGGAGTAGGATGTGCCAGATGCCGCTTTGAAAACTGCCAGATGATTAGGAAAGTTTTACGCCTGCTCTCTAAATGATTTGGATAAGTGGCTGTGCTTTCCAAAGGTGGATGCTTTGGTGATGGCGATAACCAAGTGCATGACTATCCTGGTAGAGGGAGAAGCAACCCCCCAGGATCAACAGGATAGGAAGGTGGAGGGTCTCTTGAAGGCAACCTTCTCCTCTTCCTCCTTTGCCCTGCAGGCAGAGGGTTGGTGACATGAGCGCTGCTATGATGGATTCATCTTCTGCTAGAGAATTCCGCTACTGCCCATTTGGAGTCCTTAGCAGCTTTTCTAGCGGATGCACTCTATGACCTCATGCGTTTGGCGGCACAGCCAGTAGTGGCTGTGATGGTCATATGCTGGTGGCTGTGGCTGTGGTACTGGTCCACCGATACCACTTCTAAGGCTCGTTTGGCTAAGTTGCTCTTCAACTTAGAGGATCTTGAGAAGCTTATGAATGATTTGGGGGAGGTCAAAGGGATTCTTAGATGCGCCTTTTCATCAGGATCTTCAGCCTCCTCTTCCTCTTGATCATGTTTTCAGGATTCCAGGCGATATCAGCCTGGGAAAACATGATCTTCCTTTTCAAGTCAGGACCTAAATCTCAGCCCTTTTGGGGGTGTCCAGCATTCACAAGACACTTATCCCTCCTCCATCTCCAAACCTTCAGGATCTTCCTGTCTCTCCCATTGACAATACAGAGGCCTATTCCAGGGTGTCACAAGTGGGAGGTCAACTTCGTCTTTCTTACTGTGAATGGGCCCAGATTACGTCAGACTGTTGGGTTCTCAGCATCATTCATCAAGGGTATGTTTTGGAATGTGTGAAGTCCATCAAAGATGCCTTCATGATTTCCCCTTGTGGGTCCCTCTGAAGAGGACAGCGATACGAGCTACTCTGCAATGCCTCCTTGCTCTCCACACTATTTGTCCTGTTCCACCAGCGAAAAGAGGCCAGGGGTGATACTCCATCTGTTTCATTGTTCCCAAAAAAGATGAATCCTTCTGCCCCATCCTAGATCTAAAAGGAGTCAAACGATCTTTAAGGATAGCCCTGTTTCAGATGGAAACACTGAGGTCAATCATTTAGGTGGTTCGCAAAGGTGAATTTCTGGCTTCTCTGGACTTGGCCAAAGCTTACTTTCATATTCCCATCAGAGAGGATCAGCAGCACTTTCTCTGTTTTGCCATTCTGGGTGATCCCTATCAGTTCTGTTCCCTGCCTTTTGGATTGGCCACAGCTCTATGTATCTTTTCAAAGGTCATGGTGGTCATGGCAGCTGCGCTTCATTGCGATGTAATTTGGGTACACTCTTATTTGGACGATTGGCTAGTTTGGGTAAAGTCCCACATAGAGGCACTTCAGGCAGTGGAGCAGGTGGTGCAGTTCTTGGAGAGTCTTGGCTGGGTGGTCAACCACAGCAAGAGTTGTTTGCATCCTTCTCAATTCTTCAACTTTCTAGGGGCCTGGTTTGATAATCTGCTGGGGTGAGTCTTTCTTATCAATAAAAGATGCCAGAAATTTTGCCAACAGCTCCAGGTCTTCCAAGTGTGGTTAGCTCCCAGTGCTTAGGATTACTTATAGCTCCTAAGAGCCATGGCGGAGACATTGGAGTTGGTTCCCTGGGCCCGTGTGCACATATGGCCTCTACAAAGAGTGTTGCTAAACCATTGGTCCCCAAGCTCCCAGAATTAGTGTTTGGCTCCCTCTTCCTTCCAGAGTGCACCGCATCCTCGAACAGTGGTCTTGCCCCAGCAATTTGCTTCATGGTATGCCTCTGAAGGTCCCAGAATAGATAGTAGTGATCACCGATGCCACTATGAAGGGCTGGGGGACCACTTGGCCCATCAATCACCTTGAAGTACAGGCAGTTCACTTGGCATTATGCAGTTTCATATGACCTTCCACTGATGGACAGTGAAAGTGTTATCCAACAATGCCACAGCAATGGTTTATCTCAACTGGTAGGGGTGGGGCAGGGGCGGCTCAAGGCAATCTGCTGCCTGAGGTGAGGGATGAGATGGCGCCCCCACCCCCACATGCGCCGCCCTCCCCCAAACACACGCTGACACCCCCCCTCCCCCGGGTGGGGATATTTCTCAAAACTCCAGTCTGAACCAAATCAAAAAGTCAATTAGATAATGTGGAGCAAATGCAAGATCTTCACACACCAAGGAACTAAAAGAAAGAGTGAGAACCACAGCAGTTTATAACTCCAAATTATAATTCATTTGTATTTTGTTATAAACTGCATTATGATGCTTGCTTTTTCTTTTTGAACATACATCTTGCATTCACAAAACCCCCTCCTCAACAATGGGTGCAGAGCATAGGTAGGACATTTACCCACAGAACTCAATATATTAAAAAAAAAATCTGATTCTGGGCCTCTCACTAACAACAAACATTCTCCAGTACCAGGAATATTGGGAACTAATATAAAACCCTACTAAAGTCACTAAGATCTGCAATGCCAAATCTACCATACCATACCAGCATACATTTCCAAAACTCATACAATAAGGGGCCTACCAAGAAAAAAGCAGCACTATAAACACTGCAATGGGCCCCAAAACATCCATACACCTATTTGAAAAGCTGAACAAGTCAAATTACTATAGTACAGATCCCTACGTACAAACTCCATGTTAACAGAACACCTGGCTTTGGTCACACACTCAGAACACAGACCCTCACCAAGTACAGAATAAGTGACTACAACCTAAAGCAAAAATAAAAATATGTAGATAAAAATTAAAATGAAACCCCAGGAAGCCAGACTCCGCATGCGGTGCCATACCAGATAAGAGATGCAGTTCCCCATACTGTGTGAAATATAGATAACACAAAGTCCAATCACTAAATTGAAAATAAAATTATTTTTTCTACCTTTGTTGTCTGATGATTTTTGATCATGCTGGTCCCGATCTGAGGTATCCGCTTTCCCTCTGTCTTCTCTTAGCTCTTTTTCTATGGTCTATAGTCCATCTGCCATTTCTTGTCTCTCCTTTTGCTTTCTTCATTTTCTTCCATCAGCCTTTTTTCAGTCCCAGCAACTCTCCCTAGTATCAGCCCCCTTTATAGCCTCCGCTCCCAGTACCTTCCAGTGCCAACCCCCTTGCATTTCCAGTACCACCACTGGTGTCTATTCCTTTCCAGTCCCCCTCCTTCCCCACCATATTCATGGTCAGGAGCAGGTGTAGGCATGGATGCCTCAACAACCAGGCAAGTCCAAAGCGAGGTGATCAAAACACTAAGATTTTATTGGGTGTGCACAGAAGTAGTTACCCAATAAAATCTTTGTGTTTTGATCATCTCGCTCTGGACTTGTGCAAGTATGTAGTGCTCTTTGTGTTTGGACACACCTCAACAACCAGGGCCAGACGTGCTTCTTCTGTTCTGAAATCTCCGTTGCTCAGCCCAGACCACGCCTCCACCACACCCCCATGCTATATGGACGTGCTCACACTGGGAACATCTATATATCTGGCTTTCTAAAATAGGTCTGGGGACGTCTCTGTGATTTGGATGTCTGAATGCCTATTTTCAGATGTCCAAATCATGAATAGAGCTTCTAAAATAACTCTCATAATGTACAATTCAGAAATGTGAATTATGCGTGACACAGGTTTTGCCTTGTCCCAGCAGTTATCAGAAACAGACTCCATATAAGGTAAAACACAGTCTAGGTTGTAGCGAAAACTGAAGAGCCCGCTTTTTATCTGTTAATGCACAGGAACAATCTCTCTGTGCACGTGCAGAAGCAAAAGACCTTGACTAAAGTTTTGTTATTTGAGCAGGTTTTAGCAGGGCTGGTCTCAGAGTTGGTTCAAGATGTTGGCATCTTAGGCAGTCCTTAAGCCCTTAAGTATCTGTTGAAAGTATCTGTTACAAAGTATCTGTTACATAGTTCATTACAGACCTCCGTTACAAAGTATCTAGTTCATGTACCGTTTATAAACATCTGCTACTAAGTAACTGAACTGCTGAACTAAGTATAGCTAAACTAGAATATAACACCCAAAAGCATCCCTTGAGCTGTTTATCCCCGTACTCATCCATGCTCTGCATTCCGTCCTACCTACTCCCACCCCTCTCCCCACCAGAAACGCACAAACCCCTCTACACAGTACTCATTGACACAAAACAAACCTCTAGAACAACATAATGGCCTCCTCCTTATTTACTCTTGCCCTAATCTACACACTAGCCAGCACACTCCATGATTCTGATGCTGCTGCAAATGGCTACAACCCTATCCAACTAATCCAAAATGCCAGCAGGAAACACCACAACAATCAATACCAACCAACCCCAAGTCCTCATCATAAAAGACAGTCACACTTGCTTTATGTATCCTTGGAAATCACAACCCCCACAAAAGACAAAGGAGCTAAGCCTCAGCAGGATCTTAGATGTGCACTCATCAACGCACGCTCAGTCCGTAATAAATGGCCGGTAGTCACGGACCTAATAGCCACCCACAATTTAGACATACTAATGGTCACGGAAACATGGCTTTCTGACACGGACAACGTAATTCTAAACCACCTCACACCACCTAACTTCTCAATCTACACCTGTAACAGGGAAAACAAAAGAGGTGGAGGTGTACTGGTACTTGCAAAAACAGCGCTACAATATCGGGCTAACCTGACCAGGAGCACATAGCACCTGAACACACTAACCATTACCAATAAACTCAATACTATTAACCTCATTTATAGGGCACCAGGGTCTGAGTCAGATGAACTCTCAGACATTATTGACTTAGCCTGTAACCCAGAAAACCCCTCCAAACCTAACTGGCTGTTGGGAGACTTTAATCTTGCTTCCACTCAACCCACCCTAGCCAATACCTTCCTAGAAGCAATGTCCAACTTTAACTACAAGCAAGTAGTGATTGATCCCACCCATCAAGGTGGGAACCTCTTGGACCTAATCTTCGTACCCCATCCAGTTATGAGAATGACAAAACAATTCAACATTGCCATCACCCCTGTTCCATGGTCAGACCATAACCTGATAACATTTCATATACCAATGCAACAAACCACATGCCACCGCTCAAACAAAAAGGAGATATCAAGAGCCGCCCGCTTCAAGCAACTCGACAGTGAGATGTTCATGAACTGCGCAATTCCAAAGCTTGCCCGACCCTCAGTCAGCCTCAACAAAATGGTCTCCAACTGGAATGATACCCTCTCATCATATGCTCATCAACCAGCCTTCTACAAAAAGACCACACCCGACAGTGACATCACTAAAAAGCAGTCCGCTCCTTGGTTCTCCCCTGATCTCCGAGCTTCCCTGCTCCACCTCAGAAAACTTGAGAGAAAATGGAGAACTACCCGTAGAACCTCTGACCAAATCATCTACTTAGAATATCTGAAACAACATCGAGAATCAACATGGGCCAAGAGGAAGGAATTCCACACTGAGATCCTCAACCGCTCACTAAATAAGCCAAGAGACCTATTCAACCTAGTAAAATCCTTTACCAACCAACCTTCCCCACCTCAGCAAGAAAGCATTCAACCCCAGGCATACGCAAACTACATTCAATCCAAGGCAATAAAGATCACCACAACAACAACACATGAACCCTCCAAAACTCCCCACATGCAGTTTCCACTCACCAAAATCTCACCTCCCTCAGCAAAGACCATCGAGGAGATCATCGCCTCAATCAACACTACAACTGCACCAACTGATCCTTGTCCATCCCATTGGATCATATCTATGCGCTCTCAACTCAGCCCATTCATAGCCAACATTGCCAAGCTGTCCTTCGAAGCCGGAGTCTTCCCAGATGCCCCCAAGCACACATCCATTCGTCCACTACTTAAAAACAACCAGCTGGAACCGAAGAAAGAGGATTCTTACTGACCAATCTCTAGTATCCCACTACTAGCTAAAATTCTAGAGAAGTTGACCCAGAGGCAGATTCAGCAACATGTTGATACGGCCTCCCCATTAGACCCATGTCAACATGGATTCAGAGAAGCCCACGGTGTAGAAACTCTACTAACGGTACTAACCAATACACTCATCAATGGAATAAACAGCATCAAGAATGGCTTTGCACTAATTTTCCTCGATATAGCAGCTGCATTCGACTCTGTAGATCATATGCAGCTCCTGAAGCGGCTTCAAGAGAAGGGAATCCAGGACCAAGCATGGAACTGGTGCAAATCCTACCTCAAACACAGATGGCAGCAAGTACGCATTGGTAACGACACATCCAAACCTTTCCAGCAGAAACAGGGTGTACCCAAGGTTCCTCCCTGTCGGCTCTGCTCTTTAATATCTATATGCAGCCAGTCTGTGACATTGCCCGCTCTTTCGGCATATCCTGCCTCATGTATGCAGATGACGTACTGCTATTTACACCTATAACTGTCACTTGCCTGGACTACACTGTACTAATCAACTGCTTCAGTGCAATAACGGACTGGCTACTCACTCAGAACCTCCATATAAATTTCAAAAAAACAGAAGTCCTAATAATAACAAGAAATAAAGGTTTCTCTCCTCCACCAGTGCTGAAAGTCAGAGACGCAGAACTCCCAGTCAAATCCAATATACGGTATCTTGGTGTCACATTGGATCAACAGTTGGACTTCAAGGAACATATAAAACGCACCGTAAAAGCTATCTATTTCAAGGTCAAAACCCTTCGGCTCCTGAGACCTATGATTGAACCCGGTGACTTCCGCACCATCTTCCAAGCGATAGTCACACCGCACTTCGATTATGCCAATATAATACTTCATGGTCTCCCGAAAACCACCCTCAACCCTCTACAGCTAGCCATGAACGCAGCAGCCCGCGTACTTTGTGGATCCTCAAGGAATGATCACATCTCCCCCATTCTAAAAGAGCTTCACTGGCTCCCAGTATGCTCCAGAATCCTATACAAGGCCCTCCTCACTACCTTCAAGGCCTTTAACAAAATGTCACCTGCATCTATTTCCGACCTCATCACACACACTGCAAACGACAGACCTAGGAGAACACTGACTGCAGACACACTACTCATACCAAGCGAATCTACAAAGCTCAACCAGACCACCATCAATAGGGCATTCTCGAACTATGCTCCTAGATGTTGGAACATGCTCCCTCCCAGCATTAGAGCAATCAAGGACCTTAGGCCGTTCAGAATAGCCCTCAAACACCACCTTTTCCTCACGTATTTCACTCATCTTGATATTCCCTCCCCTCACCATTCCCCTCCCTCCCAACCCCAAACCACAGCTATATGAGTCCAATAACCTACACCGAACCTAGAGCTAAATGTATTTGAACTAAGAATGTAAATAGTTCCCCCAAGTTACCTCCATGTTAACTCCCTGTTCTATGTAGACGACGGTCTAATTTAACTGACCAAGTGTTATATTGTTCAATGTAAACCACACTGATGACAAAGAGCGCGGTATATAAGAGATGTTAAATAAATAAATAAATATGCTCTGCCTGCCTGTCAGAATCTATCATCTAGCTTTGAATGTCCTGCTCCTTGCCAGTCTCCAGAAGCTGCCGCCCTAGGTAACCACCTAGAATGCCTAATGGGTGTGCCAGCCCTGTGTATTTGGGACCATGTGTTAGTTGTTAAAAGTTTTGAAACAGGTGATCTGCCCACTGTGTTATTGTGAATGTTGTTCTCATAGTTTTATGTAAAATTTTACATGAATTACATTTGTGATGTAAACCACATAGGAACTTTGATATGCAGCATACAAATACTTTTAAATAACATCAATAAATCGTACACTCTTAAAGGCCCTTGTTTTATAAAATACACCTGTACATGTGTAGAGGACACATTTAGATCTTCTTTGGAGCAGGTATAAATGTGTGCGCCAGCATCTGTGTGGTACTGGGGCTGTTGATTCTGCGAACTGTTTCGTAAAGGCATATGCGTGCATATGTTGCTTTTTTAATAGGCACCTTGTTGGACTTCTCAAATGGATGTTCTTTTATAAAATCAAACTCAAATGGCTTATTTTATTTTATTTATTTATTTAACATTTTTTATATACCGCACTATTCATCATCAGTGCGGTTTACATTGAAACAACAGTATACCTGCCAATACATGACTGATCTAGGTTTACAGATAACAGGGAAGATAAACTGGGTGTGAACTGGGGATAACTATCTACATAATTATGCATAATTATATATACATTGAATAGGTTACATCAAGATTCGAATTTGACAGGAATACAGAATACAAGAATACAGTGTTTTCACATTTTGATCCTTTGTTCTGGATTGCTGTTATGTGTAGGAGTTATCTGAGTGGGCGATAGCCGGTTCTATTGTGTGTATGGTAGCCTGAAGTGCAAAGTGAATAAATAGTGCTTGATGGACTTTCTAAATTGGGTGATATCCCTGATTGATCTGATGTTTGGAGGTAGATTGATATTCACAAAACTCATTCACAATTCACTCTGTTTGTGAAACAATGACAGATGTGCAATTTCAGATGATATCTGCATTCCAAATCCAAGCATATCTCAAGGGAAAAAATACAGCCTGAGTTTGGACAATAGCTGCTATTGCAATCACAAAAGAGGAAACCAAAGCCAAAGTGACAAGAAGTTGAAAAGTCCCACTTCTGCAGATCAGATGAGAAAAAGTATCCAATCAGAATGAAGCAAACCAAACCCTTTCAGAATATGAACAAGTCATCCAATCAGATGGATGCTTAACCCAGTGATAGCCAGCATTAATATTCATTCAGCCAGACATATTTACTCTAGTAGACCATGTCCAGATTCATCTTTGAAGGTGATAGCTGAGATTAAAGATATTCATAATTCTCAAATTTAATTAGACACCATCATTGATTCCAAGGACAAAGGCAGTCATATGCTTGCCTCCGCAAATTGAGCAAAATGAAATTTACAAAGCCTCAATAGGTTTAATTATTCCTTAAAATATGCAAAATGCAAACTTTGCAGAGCTGAAAGGAGATGGTTGAAGGACAAAAATCTTTACAATTTAAGTACGTGAATATTCTCTTGGGCTTCCCAACTAGTTTGATAAACTTTGCAGTTTTCCGGGTCATGGTTCATCTTCATAACTGGAACCGATGTTTCAACCCTCATACTGTGGCTTTCTTCAGGGCAAAGTAGATAAGCAGTGGCTGTCTCTTCTTTTGTTTAGTAGTCCTCAAACCAGATTGGTGGAATTGAGGCAGGAAATTTGAATTGAATTTTGAAGGGAAAGTCCATTGGAGAAAGGCTGGAGACCTCTTTCTATGGGGAGAGCATCTTTAAATTCACCAGAGAACCTTCCAGTCTATGGGAAAAAAGAGGTCTCCAGCCTTTCTCCAATGGATGTTCCCTCCAAAATTCTATGGGCATTAAGCACAGTTAGCACGGGCCACTAATGCCTACATCAGCCATAACGCAGCAACACCTGCGATCCACCCCTGTTGCACCCAGTCCCTGCCCCAACGCATGCTACTAAAGTAGCATGGGATTTTTGGTGCTAGGGCCCATGCTTCTTTTTAGCACAGTGCCCAAACCATGTGCTAAACCCTGCGCTAGCAGGTAGCTCAATTTAGTAAACATGCCCTTAAGTCATTTTTCCCCTCTTAATAGAGTGGCATTGGAGAATCACATTGCATAAATGAATTTAAAGTCCCAATTGCTGATTCATTCTCTCCATGGCTACTGAAGACCTCTTTTCCTGTTTATGTTTATGGGATGGCATAGTCCTTTCCTCCTGGGAACGTGCCTACATATGAAGTCTGGTCTGACCGATTCCGAGTTAGATCCTGCCCTTTCAATGAGCTATCGCCCTATTATAACCTTCCTTTTTTTGTGAAAATCACAGGGAAGACAGTTTTGTCATATTTGCTCCCTTTTTTAGAAGCAAATAATACCTTTCATCCTAAGCAATCTGGATTTAGGGCCTTTCACAGTGCAGTAACAATATTAGCAATATATAATCATTTTTTAACTCATTTGAACAAAGGGAATAAGGTCTTACTACCGCAGTTGGATCTATCTTCGGCATATGACCTGGTTAGCTATCATGTTTTATTGGAGAGATTAAGGGAAATTGGACTGACAGATATGGCAAATGTCTGGTTTAGGTCTTACCTCTCTGACAACTCCTATCAAGTCAGCATAGATGGAAGTATCTCATCAGCCTTTCCTTTAAAGTCAGGAGTTCTGCGGGGATCTATCCTGTCCTCTAAACTTTTCAATACTTGTAAATTGCTGCCTTGGCCACCCTAATACCAGGGCCGGCCCAAGAGTTGGTTCAAGGTGATGGCACCATTGGTAAACCTCAAGCCTTATGCCTCCCTGGCTGTCAGAATCTTTTGTGAAGCTTTGAATGCCCTGCTCCTTGCTGCCCCCCAGAAGTTGTCAACCTAAGTGGCTGCCTAGTTTTCTTGATGGTTGAACCGGCCCTGCCTAATACAAAGGTTTCGCCTTAGAGTGCATCTTTACACTGATATCATTCAAATTTTAATTAGTCATGATATGTGGGATACAGATTTTCAGTCTATTATTACTGACTTCCTAACAAAAACAGCAGACTGGATATCAGCTCATAAGCTTGTTCTTAATGTCGACAAATCCTCTGCGATCTGGTTCTCAAGGGACAATTCCAGCTGTGATTATCTTTCACAAATAGCTGGGACTGTTGTTCCAATTAGAAATAAAATAACTACTGTCAGACGGCTGCCTGGGTGAGAATCTTCACAGTCTTGGCAAGTGCATATATCTATATGATTTGCAAGGGATTGTGGGCAATGCAGTTCATTCACACCAGACACAGCTTCTCACAATAATTAGTTGTGCTTTTGGGTAAAGCCAATAAGATATTTATTTATGGGGTTATTTCTCCCAACACAGATATGCTTGGTAGCACATAAATCAGGTTACTTGCTTTCATTGTTAAACTCGGAAAAACAAAATCAGGAAACAACATTTGAACTTGTCAGGCAATCAAAGCAAAAGAAATAAGACCTGGTTGGTAACAAACTGGTCTTTTCTGTAGGCTTTAGCTAATATTCTCTTAGCAATGTATCAAACAACAAACCAAAAGCCACAAAGAAAGGAAAAAACTGTTCTTTTCAGGTTAACTTCTTATATCTTCCCACATAGATTCAGAAGTGATTCTCTCAGAGCACACAAGCAATTAGGTAAGGCTCAATTGCTAGCAGTTATCCAGCTGAAACCCCTTAGCTGGCTTGCTTTCTACTGCGTGGCTAAAAATCCTACTCAGGAGCTTTTCTGAGTAGATTAAAGAACAAGTTTGTATTTCTTTGTGATGGTTGCTGTACTTTGTAACAGAAAATCACCAAAGGAGTTTAGACAGAGAGCAGTCCATGTAAACAGATTCTTCATCTGCTATCACCCCTCTTCTTCAACAAGCATGGGTTCAATATCATGGATTGGCACAGATGAATCTCCCAATGGAGCACTTTCAGGAGAATACTTGTTTCCCTGCTGTCTTTCAAGGCTATAGCTAGGGCATAGATCAGTGTTCATACTTGAGCTTCCATTGCTGTTAGAGTTCCTCTCTATATAGCCTGGCCAGTATGTAGTCCAGTTCTTATGTCCAGCCTTCCAATCCAGATCCCTGGACACTGGATCTCTCTTCACATACCTTCTGGCACGGGTCTTAGGGTCCCTTCCACGTGCAGCCGTCTCCCTCACAGGTACCGTCTGGAGATTCCTAGCTCTGCAGCACCATTCCTCTGGCTTTCCCCAGTCCAATGGTGTATGCTGGCCCTTGGAATGCCTCCCAGTATACTGTGGTGATGCACAGGCAGCACAGCCCTTTAAAACTGAAAAAAAAGAGGGGTTTTTTTCATAAACGGGGGATGGGCTCACCAAAGCATAGCTCCCAGACAGAAAGGGAAACTAAAGCACACACTAGCAGAGCTAGCCTGAAGCCACACCCAGCCTCCAGAGCAGCTGCAGGGAGAGAGAGGGTGGGGCCAGAGAAGGAAACAAGCTACAGAACATTTAAGCTGCGTCACTCAGCAAGTGAGGCAGAACAGGAAGGAGGGCAGAGAAAGGACGCCCAGAGAACAGGAAAGACTGCAGAGAGAGATGGCCAGAGGGCAGGAAAGACTGCAGGAAAGAAGCCACGAGGAGAGGCAGAGAGTCCAGAGAGACCAGGGGAAGAGACAGCATTACAGGGCTGTGAGACCTGGTGGTTCAAAGGGGACCAGCCACAACTCCCAAGGCAAGTGTCAAGGTTGTGGGCAAGAAAGGAGCTGGGGAAGGATTCAGATCTATACGTCTGATTCTGAAGACAGCAGCTCAAGTCCTGGGCCCTTAAACAGACAGTACAGAAAGCCTTATAAAAGGAGGGTTTCTGCAAGCCAAGCAACTCCTATATTTCCTGAAGTTGAGTTGTTAAGGGAAAGAAGGGCAAGAGGTTCTGACCCAGTTAAAAAGGGGAGCAGGAATCTTAAATGGGGAAAGCTTTTTAAACTTTTAAAGGAAGTGCAGCTGAGCGTTCCAGAACGTGCCCCAAGCCCTGAGCCTTACAGCACACAGGAGGAGATGGAAGTGGAGCTTTATCCAGATAGTCCAATGTCCTCAGAAGAGTCAATGGAATGTGGGCTTTGTGTAAACAATGTTTAAAGCTTTTATGGAAGGCTGTATGAGACCGGGTAAGAAGATAATGAGTGCTGGTGTCAAGTAATGCCAAGGAGAAGGGCAGACAAAAAGATAGAAACCTCATGTTTTAAAAGCAGCCAGTTTTACCACTGCTAAAGCCATGTTAAGAAGGCTGTTTGTTTTAAACTAAGAGGCAGCACATGATTTGTACCCTGGTCTGCAGCAGCGGAGAATAACAGAGTTCAAAACTGTCTTACTGAAGTTTAAGTTTTGTTGAACTGTGCAGTTAACAGTGTTATGCTGGTTTGTTAAACTGAAGAAGTCAAAGTTAACCCAAGAGTGGAGAAAGCTACTTGGAAAGTGTTTTGCTGAGAAAGTTTACTGGAGAAATTATCCTGTTTTTAGTTTATTTTTGTTAGCCTTATCAAGGTCATTTGTCAAAGTTGACTCCGCAAAGAAAAAGAAAAATCAATTTATTTCACAAATTGTCCTGTGAGCCTCATCCACTCGTACTGCTTGCAAAGCAAGCCACAACTACATTAAAAAGGGCCTCAGCTAATACGTTGGAGCATTAAAAGAAGAGTGATGACCGGCGCGCCCCACTAGGCAGCCACCTAACAGGGCAGCGCGCCGCCACAATACGTACTGCTCTGGACTCTTCTAGACCTCTCAAAGGCTTTTCTCCTCTTTCTTCCAAAGGGTTTCTTTCCCTCTCTGTCCGTCCGGTTTGGCTTCTGCTTCTGATGATCCTCCTGATGATGAAGATGATCAAGCTCAAGCTGCTTCTCTGTAGAATAAACTCTACCTTTATTCTGCTTAGATGAGTGTTCCTCCCTAATACAGCTTAGGGATTACCTCATAGCCCTCCTGATTGAACACACGTTTCCCCACTTCAGCTCCTCTAATGGCTGTTGGAAACCTGGTGCATTCTGGGACTGGTAGTCTTTTATGGGAAAATTCTGTTTTCTTATTTCTACCAGAACTGACAGGTTGCTTGTTCAGAGTCACTTCACCTTTTCTATAGCTCCTTCCTGAGCTATGATAAGCTTCCTTATCACACTACTCTGTGAATTATTCTGCATAAAGAACTTACCTTTGATCCATGTATTTCATTACTAGTTAAGAAATCCTTCTTCATGTTAAGAATGATCCATATTAGGTCACTTGTATCCTGAATTGTTTAGATGATTGCCATTTCCTCTTTATTGGACTTCCACAATACACTATCAGACGCCTTCAGCTTGTTCAGAACTCACTTATTGTGCTAAGCATGTAGCCTGAACCATACAGTGCAGGAACTTTGCTGAGCTTCCAAGACTTGAAACTGTGAGATCAGTAAATTTCCTCTACCCCACGGCTCAAACTACCTGCAGAGTTGATCACGACGGAGCAGTAAACAGCGCAGCAGGAAGAATAAGACATATTGAATGGTGGCTCGGGGAGGGGGCAATGAAATCCTGGACGTCAGGGTTCAATTTATAGTTGCCATGATGACCTGGCGCCCAGGATTTGTCGAGCCCTGAATTATGTCATCTGCAAATAGGTCAGGTTTCTTAACTTAATTTTTATTGGGGGGGGGGGGGTCCATGTACATTACAAAAGAAAGCACATATACAAGTAAAAAGAAACATCATGTACCCTGGTACATGTTATAACAAATCCATTTAAACTATCAGATAAACACTTCTCATCTTACAGGTCACCATTTCCAAGCCTTCTTGTGGGAAGTAGGAGGAGGTGGTGACCCATCAGGTTACAACAGACTTACATAGTAGCATAATATATGACGGCAGATAAAGACCAGTATGGTCCGTCCAGTCTGCCCAGTCAGGTGACTAGAGTAGGTGTACACCAGGGCCAAAGCACTCAGGCCCCAAGACTAGATAAAAGTCCTGAGCATCAGTCCCTGTGGAAGTGACTTCACTTTAGTCCTTGTTGGGGGCAAAATACCTACTCACTGATGCCCATGTCTTTTCAAAGCAGTCCAGTGATCCTCTCAACCTGGCAGCCCCATACTGCATCACCATAATCTATGCCAGGTTCTTTTACCCATCTGCCAATTTGGGGAGGGAGGACAGAGATTCTTCCACTTTGCAGCTATACAGAGTTTCACTGCTAGAAATATCCATTTGGGGGCTGTCCACCTATTCAAGCAGAACCCCTCCTCTTTGAGAAACCCAGCTATAATAATGTGCATCCTCTGGGACAGGCTTCTAGTTGATATTTTCAGCAAGTTTACCCACCTGCTCCCATAATAAACCCCATATCCCTTCCAGCACAACTCAAGTAGTTCTTTTTCATTGCATGCAATATAACTGGCATCAAGTGCATTCTAAACAGGGTTTTGTAGTGAGTGGCTAAATGAATTTGACAAGACAGCATTTTAGGCATATTATCCCACAAGCTTTCCCAATGGTCACCCATCCAATCTCTCTGCAGATCCTCCTTCTACTTAGACTGATATAAATGCGAAGGTGTGGACCTCTGCACAACCAGCCTGTACAGCTGTGCCAGGAGCCCAACCCCCTTATGCGGCCCCAGAAAAAACACCTCCAAGGGTTGCAACTGTTCTAAAAAAAACCTCCTTTTTGGATTGGAAAAAATGCTCAAGCTGAAACAATGAGAAAAATTGCAAAGGGGATAGGGAGCATTTATTCCTAATGTCTTACCTGATCTTACCGGTCTTACTGTCACTGCTTAAAAATACAGGGGAACACCCCACCTGCAGCGTACCCAAGCACAGGAAAGAGCAGGACAGCAAATAACCATGGATAAGGACACTTTATTTGAAAGCTGTGAGGTCGGCCCGACGTGTTTCGGCCAGAGGCCTTCTTCAGGGGACCTTCACTGCTTGACAGCCCAATAACTGGCTTAGACAGTGCAAGAAAAGGCTTTTCACTGATCTTCATTGACATTGCGGCTGCCTTCGATTCAATAAACCACCTAACCCTTTTACATCGTTTATAGAAAATAGGTCTCCATGGAACCACCCTGCAATGGTTTACCTCCTATCTAACACAGAAAACTGCAGGTAAGATCTGGAGGATACCAGTCAAGACCAATTAATCAACCTCAAGGAGTCCCTCAAGGATCAACCCTTTCTACATTACCTTTCAATTTATACCTGCAACCATTATGCAAAATAATAAATGAATATAATATCCAGTACCGAGAATATTCAAAGATAATAGCATACCTTAAGGCAATGGCAAACTGGCTCTACAAACAAAATCTCTGCATAAACTACAGGAAATCCAAGGCTCTCTTCATAACTAGGAGCACATCTTTCATCCCACCTAAGACCATGAAAATTCTGCAGAATGTCATAGATGTTAAGAGTGAGGTGAAGTACTTAGGAGAGAAACTAGATCAGAATCTAAGTTTCCAGTCGCATATAAATAAAACAACGAAATCAGTTTATCTCAGATTAAGAATAATTCAAAAACTCAAACCTTAAGCTGAACTCCATGTGGCTGCAATCGCCAGCCTTCCCCTCCTGTCTGCCCATGAGGATCTGATCTCCCGCGGGCAGGCAGGAGGGAAAGCTCTGATCGCAGCAGCAAAGTTTTGGTGGAGCCAGGGCCCTTGTGGCCCATCCCTTTCTGATGCCTATTTCCAACTCAAGAATGTAACCACAGGCTACATGATCTGTCCAATCTCCACTTTTTTTACCCCCTGCAGCAGGGAGCTATCAGTAAGTATCCGCACTCTCCTTATAGCAACCAAATTCAAGGACTCAAGGAAAATTTTCAGTTTTTTCCTGTTTCACCTTGCCCCCAAGATTCTACCATTTGAGTTTTCTACTGACGGGTCTAAAGTTTCATTGAAATCCCCTCCCCCACCCAAGTATTAGGAGGCTGTATCCAAATGCTGTCAGCTTCTCCCACAGCTCATCAACAAACAGGCTCTGATTGGTATTAAGGGCATATATGGAAGCCGGCATGATATCTACACATCATATTTTCCTTTAGCCACTATATATCGTTCCTTAGGATCCTTTATAAAATCCTCAATTTCAAATACATGATGTCTTGATATTAGAATGCCCACCTTCTCCTTCTTTGGTTCCATAATGCTCAATGCCAGGGTAATCTGCGGACAATCTTTTGTTTGCAACAGGTATATATGAGCTTTTCTCGAGCATGTTTGCCTTTTCCCTTATTTCATTAGGTATCTCCTCTAAGTTCCAGAATTAAGCCTCTTAACATTCAAAGTAACAACCCTATGGGCCTGCTCTCCCAAAGCAGGACATATACTTGCAAAGAAAAATACCCCCAACACTCTTTAGAAAGATCCCTATGCCTCCCAGTCCTGCACTAAATCTCCATCTCTCCCAACCATATCAGCACCTCATAATTTCACCCGACCCCCAAAGCCTACCCCATCCTCCTTTTCCACCTACTCCCTCCCCCCGCCTCCATCTCTGTCCCCATTTCTCTTTCAACACCAGGTCTCCACCAGTGGAGCAAGTCATACCGCACAACCAGGTCATTAGCTGCAAATTAACAGTAGCAACCCATCCTTCTTACACTTCCAACATGTTGCACCTGCATATTCCCACACACAAACACACATCCTCACATACAACTGTTGTCTACATACTCCCAATCTCATCTGCCCCACCCTGTAACATATGCTGTACATTCCTCACTCATTTTTGCTTGACAGACCCATTCAGAAAATTTCTAAAGAGTTCACCTGTGTCCATCAAGAAACAGTCCAATTAAAGAGAGTCTCAACAATGTCTGATAAAAATGCAATCACCTGAATCTTTTATTCACTGGAGTCCCACTTTCCTCCTATCCTGAAAGCCTGCACAAACATCTCCCCTCTTTCGATGCATACTTCCAGCGGGTGGATTCCCTGGGTGGTCGTTCTCCTCTTGCAGGCAGGAGTGCTGCTCTTCCTATTTCTGCTTCTTGTAAGATTTCGGCGGCATGTCTCAGAGTCCTACCTGGTACTGCTTCCCATGGACAGAGAATATAAGACCAAATGGATGCATCTATTTATACCACAGTCCCTTCCCCTGCAATTTTGTTTAACCTTTGAGTGTCTAACGTTCCCAATCAGGAACAAAACTTTGATGCACTCTCATAAAACACCTACTGAACCAATACTAACAAAATATTTTCCCATTGCCAAGTAAGAGTTGCTCTTTAGTTTCACTACTGTATCGTTGTTATTGTACTATTGAACTGTGCTGTTGGTTGGGTAGGGTGTTGATAATAATAATAAAAACGTTTTCACATAAAACAAATTGGAACTCATGTAACTGTCTGCAACCTGTGTAACATTAGCTCAAATTTAGTAAATAAATGTATCAGGTTCAGCAATTTGCATATTATGAAATCAGTGCTATAGCTTCTAGTCTACCTTTCAAAGACTGTCAGGGAGGATTTTCTGATCATTTTAACACATTGAACGCCAAGATTTATTCAGTATGTGAAAAGTTATGATAAAAATTATGTTGATGTTTCCGGAGGACAGTAATATGCAGTTTCTGAGCAATTGCCCAGAAATAGAAAGAATGCAACAAATATCATTTTAGCACTGTTAACAAAAGCCAATTAGGTAACTATATTATTGCTGTGCTGTATTACAGTATGCCTTTTGGTATCAGTA
This sequence comes from Ichthyophis bannanicus, assembly GCA_033557465.1. Classification (NCBI taxonomy): domain Eukaryota; kingdom Metazoa; phylum Chordata; class Amphibia; order Gymnophiona; family Ichthyophiidae; genus Ichthyophis; species Ichthyophis bannanicus. The sequence continues at coordinate 1,086,052,890 of CM066032.1, read as the reverse complement.
TTTTCAGGTGTCATGTTATATGACAATTGCTGTATAGAATTTTCTTGAATGTTCTAGAATGTTCTTCCAGCTTTCACAGAATCCTTGAATTCAAGGTTATTGTAGAATATTCTAGAACTTTCTGGAGATTTCTCTGAACCTATATATAAGCCAGGACTCAGAGGGTTTATCAGTATAAATGACGCCCTCTCGCTCTGGACCTTGAAGAGGGTCTTGGTGAGCAGGGGGGTCAGTGGGAATGCATAGAGTAGGCCCTCTGACCATGAAATCAGGAAGGTGTCTGCCGCCACTTTCCCCAGATGCACTGGTGCAAGCAGAAGCGAGGTAGCTGCGCATTGTCTAGGGAGGCAAACTGGTCTATCATAGGTCTGCCCCAGGGGTGGAAGAGTTGCCTCATTACCCTAGGGTTCAAGCGCCACTCATTTGGTTGAAGGACTCTGCTCAGGCTGTCTGCTAAGCAATTGCCCTGGCCTGGCAGGTATACCACGCAAAGGAGCATGTTGTTGTGCACTGTGAAGGAGAGGAGGGTCACCACCTCCTGGCAGAGGGAGTACGAGCCTGTGTCCCCCTGCTTGTTGATATAAAACATGGCCACCTGGTTGTCCATCTGGATCAGCACAGGTCGGTGCCACAGGTGGTGGCAGAATGCTCACAGGGCCAGGAAGATTGCCCTGAGTTCTAGGAGGTTGATTTACAAGAGAGCTTTGTGTGCAGTGGTCCCCGCAATGCGCCCCCCAACCCAGGAGGGAGGTATCTGTTGTCAGGGTCCTCTATAGTGCGGGTGTCTGGAATGGCATTCCCGCTTGGAGGTGGTAGAGGTTCTGCCACCAGGTGAGGGACTTCGCCAGTTGGTGGGTGACTCTGAGCCTGTCCCGTAGTCTGCCCATGGCTTGAGTCCACTAAGAGTGGAGGCACCATTGGGCTGTCCGCATGTGTAGGCTAACTAATGGTGTGACATGGACCATTGAGGCCATGTGGCCCAACAGGCAGAGAAGGAAGTGAGCCGGTACCGACTGGTGGCGTTGTACCTCTCCTGCCAGATGTATGAAGCGGCCTGCCCTTTCTCTTGGGAGGATGGCCTTGACCTGTAACATGTCCAACTGAGCCCCTATGAACTCCAGACTTTGGGTTGGTCTCAACATGATGGTTATTGCTGCCTGGCGATTGCATTGCCATGCTGTTGGGCAAAAAGATGCAGTGGACAATCTCAGTTTCAGGCAGGAAATAGCCACTGCAGCAATGAAAGTGGGACTTGAAGCATAACGACTGAGAAGGGGTGGCCCAATAATTACAGTCAGCCAAAATGTTGTGCAATCCCATGGAGGTCATTTCCTCTTACGAACAACACAAGGATGTTGCATTCAATGCCAAAAGAACACGAGAAAATGGTGCCAAATGTGCCAAAAGGGGCTCCATGAAAGATGGTTCCCGGAATTTCACAATATGTGATTCATTGCCTGGCTATTTGCATATTTGTCTTGATATATATATTTATTTGTCAAATTTTATCATTATTTGGTTAGTGTTGCATTTGTGAAATTTTATCAATATTTGGTAAATACTACTTGTTTTGTCTGATTTTGATTAGTCATTTGTGTAAAAATAAAAAAAGTCAAAATTTCAAAAAATTTGTCCTCCAGGGAGCCAACGTTCCCAAATGGGAACATACCAATAAATCGACAGAGAAATAAGCTTTTAGTCTGATTTTTTGCACATGACCTTACATTTCCCTAGATATAAACATACTAAAAGTGCACCACTGTAGTACACCTGGAACATAGGGTGGACTCTAAAAGGTTAATACATTTCATACCCCTTCTTTTCTGAAGGCTTAGTGGAGGGAGGTCTGTGAAAATGGGGATTCAATAACCTTCCTAGACTACTTGCCCCTGTTCTCTCATGATAGAGGATAGTGGCTCTCTAAGTTTGAAGTACTCCACGCAAATTAAGAAATCTATTGGCAAATTAGCCTTGGGGGATCATAAGGTCCAGTGTGCTCTAGCCAAAAATATTTCCAAGTACATCTTCTCCTCTCCTTTCAGGTCTAGAATCGCACTACAGACTTTTTGCACTGTTCCCGTACAGTCCACATATTTGGCCAACTCCATGATCCCCCTTAGCCTTAAATTGTTTCTACAAATCTATTCTTGAGATCTTCAGCTTGATTCCATAGCATCAGATTTTATTACCTCCAAGCACTACACACATTTGTGCATACCAGGAATACCAGTGTTACACTCCTCTGAGATTTGACTTAATCTACCCAATGGTCCATAGCTGTGATACTTGATCTCATCTCATCAATATATGCCAGAATTTCCTGCTTAACACCGCTCACCTTGGCTTTCATCTCAAGGAAACATTCCCTCAGTTCGTTTTTAGCACCCAAAGACTGCAGTTCAGGCCTAGCACCATTTACCTTCTTACCACCACTGTAAGCAAACTCAGTCAGATCGACTAGCCTTCACCATGCTGATATTCACCTCTTCTAAACTCACCTCCGGTATGGAGCACCGATCAGTTTGAGCTCTCATTTTGGGTGGCTTGTGCTGAAAGCAAGCTTATTTGAGCCCAATTGCATGGCATTCTCATGCTATGCAGCCATCCTGGCTCTTGCTGTCACTTCCTCCTCCCGATAAGAGGCTTATTATGCACCTAAAATGGGCATTTTATACATGAAAAGGGTTTATAAAATTACTTCCATTAAGACCATCTGCATTTTTTCTTTTAGTTCTGTACCTTGACAATCCTGGATGATGTTCAACATCCGGTCATCGAAGGGCTGGAGACATTTGTTGTTTTCCTGAGCTCAGCCCAGGGAGCTGAATTGACCAAACCTTTCCAGGCTACAGTTGGCATTAATGACACCTTCCAGGATGGTAAGTTGTCTATTGAATACCTTCTTCTGTTCCCGTTCTCACAATTCCTCCACAACATTATCTTAACTGTAGTAGAAATACATTCTTTTGTCCAATACCTCATCTCCCCATTCGAAGGAGAACTGGAGTCAATATTCGAAAGGACTTATCTGGTTAGTGGGACCGGATAAGTTCCACTGAGAGGGATATTCCTTTGACTGCCTTGACACTATCTGGATAGTGTCACAGTGATCTATGGGCAGAACTGGCATCTTTCTGGATAGCGACGATTTTCAGCATCTCTCTCCAAATGATGATCTACATAATTTAGGAGGGCAAAAGAGCTGGCCTAGGTGTTATGTAGATCACCTATCCAGATATCAGCTGAATATTGCCACTATCCAGACAGTGCTACTGCTGACCATCATATCCAAATGTTCAGCGCCAGCTGCTATCAGGATACCAGCGCTGAATATCCAGATTATATTTAACTGTGCACGTTTTTTAAAAAAATGCTGACCTCCACCATTACATATTAACCCATCTATTTCTAAGGATCTGTGATGGCAGCACTATGGTGGGTTGGTTTGAATATACATTTCACAAGTACCTTGCGTAACCCCAGAATTCCTATATTGCATGCTGGTTCTATCTACCTCACTGTCTTCATATATCCAAAGAGAGTGTATCTCTCTCTCTTTTGTTACCATCTCTTCTGTATTAAACATGGTAACGATGAAGATATTGATCTACCTTGTACAGTGGCAAGGATGCAGTTTGGCAAGGATGCATACACAGTGAAGGAGAAAGACAGATTGCTGCATATTCCAATCATACGAACTGGAGACCTGAGCTATGAATCTTCCGTAAGATGTTACACCCAAAGTCAGACGGCGGACGTCATGCAGGACTTTGAGGAAAGGAGGAATTCAGATGATGCACGCCTTACTTTTTTGAAAGGAGAGAAAGTAAGTGAGGCTGTCATTGGGGAGAACTAAAATAAAAAGTCTAGGGCTGTTATGATGAACAGCTTTAAGAAGAAATAGAGATGTAGTAAAGGGCACTGACAGAATTTAAGGAGATACTGCAGTTAATATAGCTTATGTAGTAGGCACACTCATTTCTCTCAATCCTGAAGGAATACTGGGACAGGATTGTCCATTTGCTGATAAGGAATTTGCACTTGTGAGTATTTGCTTGCTGGGAAATTATGTATTAAAACTTTGGTAAAATTGTGTTTTTACCCTAGTTAAAAAAAAAAAAAAAAAGAGAGAGAGAAAGTAAAGCAGTAGGCTAGGTAAAAGCTCGCTGTGTTTAATTTCCACCCATCCCCTCCCAACTTCCACCCCCCCGACTCAATATTTGAAAGTCTCAGGAAGCCACTGTTTATTTTTTTTAATATTTCATAGCTTTGTTAGCTCCACTATCATGGGCCCCACTTTCAACTTCCCTTTCAGTCTTCCTTTCGATCTAGATTGTTTTCGTATATTATGTTTTACTATATTCATGTTATGTAAATTTTGTTTGGTTTCAATCTGAATTGTAAATGTTCTATTCAAGAGATTGTCTTGATTATATATTATGTAAATTAGAAATGTATAAAAAGGGCCTGATTTTTCAAAAGGGCTGTTTAAACACCACGACTGTTAGCTGTGGCACTTAAATATCAGTGGACAGGATGAATAAACAAATAGTAAAATGCTAACAGATATTGGGAAGGCTATCAAATTTGGTAACACAGTAATAATGGAAGATTTCAATTTCCCCCATGTTGATTGGGTAAATGTTTCATCAGGGCGTACTAGGGAGGTAATGTTTCTAGATATCATAGGTGACTGCTGGATCCTCTACAATCTGGTTTTGTCCTTTACATTCCACCGAGCAGCTCTTTCCAAAATCTCCAGTGACCTGTTCCTGGCAAAATCCAAGGGCCTTTACTCGATCCTCATCCTTCTTGACCTTTCTGCTGCTTTTGACCCTGTTGACCACAACCACCAACTTGATATCTTGTTCTCGCTTGGTTTTAAGGGTTCTGTGCTATCCTGGTTCTCCTCGTATCTCTCCCATCACTCTTTCAATGTTTGTTCTGGTGGATCCTCCGCTACTGCTTTCGCACACTCAGTTGGTGTACCCCAAGGATCTGTCTTGGGTCCACTCCTTTTTTTTCTCTCTATACCCAGTCACTTAGTGCACTCATCTCTTCCCATGGCTTTCGTACCATTTTCACGCCTATGACTCCCAGATCTACTTCTCTACACCTGAAATCTCTCCAGCAATCCGGGCCCAGATCTCTGCCTGTCTCTCTGACATTGCTGCTTGGATGTCTCACTGCCACTTGAAATTGAACATGGCCAAAACTGAGCTTCCTATTTTTCCCCCTAAACCCTCCTCTCCCCTTCCTCCTTTCTCAGTCTCTGTGGATAACTCTCTACTTCTCCCTGTCTCCTCAGCTCGCAGCCTTGGGGTTGTCTTTTAATCCTCTCTCTCCTTCTCCACACACATCCAACTGATAGCTAAGACCTGCTGTTTGTTTTCTCTACAACATCAACAAAATTCACCCATTCCTTTCTGAGCACACTACTAAGACACTTATCCACTCCTTAATCACTTTCTGTCTAGACTATTTTAACCTACTCTTTGCTGGTCTCCCTCTGAATCATCTCTCTCCCCTTCAATCTGGTTCAGCACTCTGCTGCATTGCTAATCTTCCTCCAGCCTCATCATGCTCATATTACCCCTTTTCTCATGTCACTTCATTGGCTCCCTATCTGTTTCCGCATTAAGTTCAAATTTCTCTTGCTAACCTTTAAGTGCATTCACTCTGCAGCTCCTCACTACTTTCCTCTCTCATCTCTCCCTACACCCCTTCTCGGGAACTCCACTCTTCTGGCAAATCGCTTCTATCTGTGCCCTTCTCTTCTATTGCTAACTCCAGACTTCACTCCTTTCAGTTTGCTGCTCCTTATGCCTGGAACAAACTACCCGAGTCTGTATGTCAAGTGCCTTATCTGACCTTTTCAAAGCTAGACTGAAAACTCACTCTTCGCTGTCACTTTTGGATCTTGACTCATCTGATCTCCTTTGTGTTTCCTTACCATTCCCCATAGCTTTATCCCATGTCTACAGCTACTGTGTTAGCTGTCTTGATTAGATTATAAGCTTTGATGAGCAGGATCCATCTTTTACATGTGTCTGTGCAATGCTGCGTACGTCTTGTAGTGCTATACATATGTTCAGAAGTAGTAGTAGTAGTTCTGCTTCATGGCAGTCAGTACAGGTACCAGCCAGAGAGGAAAATGTTTTAAATGTAGTCCTTACAGGTATATAAGACCTGGGGCAAGAGATAATGGCAGTGGGGTTATTAGGTAATAGTGATCACAGTGCAATCAACATTGTCATCACTGTAAGGAAGACGCAATAAAACTACTACTTTAGCACTTAATTTTAAAAAGGAAGACTACAATGAAATGAGGAAATTAATAAAAAATAAAAGCAGTTGTTAGGGTCAAAAGTTTGCATGAAGTGTGGACGTTATGCGAAAGGTCTATTTTGGAAGCCCAGATAAAAAAAAATCGCACACATTATAAAAGGTTGAAAGACGGCCAAACGATGGCCAGCATGCTTTGCCAGTGAGGTGGAAGAGGTAACAAAATTTTATTGTACATCATCCAGGTATGTTCGTGATGGGCAGTTTATCAAGTTTAATAAATTGTAACTGTAAAAGGGTATCTTCCAGAATATAGAAAGCAGATCCTAATGAAGAAAATTAGGAATGAGGAGAAGCACTTGCAATTTGAGTGTAAAATAGTAATACAACTTTGAAGAGAAGCTTGCAGTAGAGACAAGAACCAATACTAAAAACCTCTTTAAGTACCTCTGAAGAGGTCTGCTGGATCATTGGATAACTAAAGGGTAAAAATGAGCATTCAGAGAGGATAAAGTAATAGCAAAATAACGAAACGAAACAAAAACTAGAAGCAGATTTAAAATAAATCCTAGAAAGATATTTTTCATGCAGTGCTTAATAACGTTGTAGAATCTGTGGCTGGAGGATGTGGTCAAAGCAACTAACAGAGGGGTTCAAAAGCAGTTTGGACAAATTCCAGGAGGGAAATTCATTTAATATTGTCAACCAGGACGACTTGGGAGAGCATTGTTCATTCCTGGAAATGAGAAATAGATTTACTTTTTGGATCTTCCATATACTTGTGACTTGGACTGGCCACTGTGCGAGACAGGATGGTGGGCTCCATGGATTTTGGCCTGACTCAGCATGGCTTTTCTCATGTTCTTAGGTATTAACAGGTATATCTATTAGAGATCTGGAGCACAACACATTTAGATAAGAGAATGTTCTCTGAAAGCCAGCTAGGTGTTTCCTTTCTGTAAGAGCAATAAAACAACACTGCTTTCATTTAACAAGCTAAATGGAGCTGCAACAGTTTAATATACAGCATAGTGAAATATGTTTCCATATCATCCTGCTAGACCTGTCCAGACAAGTGGATTGTGTTCCCCTATCAGCACATTGGTGGAGACAAAGAACCAATGAAAAGCCCAGGTTTCAATGACATGGTTTAAAGGTGAGGTCAGAGAGGCTGTTGCCAAAAAAGCATCTTTCAGGAAATAGAAAAAAGAGCCAAATGATGAAAACTGGAAACAGCACAAGCACTGGCAAGTTAAATCCTAGGCATTGATAAGGCAGGCAAAGAGAGAATTTGAGAAGAAACTTGCTGTAGAAGCAAAAATGCATAATAAAGACTTTTTCAAGTACATTTGTAGCAAAAAAACTGTGAGAGAGTCAGTTGGACCATAAGATGATAGAGGGGTAAAAGGGGCAGTAAGAGGAGACAAGCCTATAGCGAAGGGACTGAATGAATTCTTTGCTTCAGTCTTTACTGAGGAAGATGTAGGGATGTTACCCATGACTGAAGTGGTATTTAAAGGTGATGCTGCAGAAGAATTGAAAGAAATATCGCTACACAGGGAAGATGTATTACAACTATTTGATAAACTAAAGAGTAGCAAATCACCTGGACCGGACGGTATATATCCAAGGGTGTTGAAAGAACTGAAATATGAGATTGCAGACCTGCTATTAGTAATCTGTGAACTATCATTAAAATCATCTGTAATACCTGAAGATTGGAGGATCACCAATGTAACGCCAATTTTTAAAAAGGGCTCCAGGGGTGATCCGGGAAACTACAGACCGGTGAGCCTGACGTCAGTACCGGGAAAAATGGTAGAAACCATCATAAAGAACAAAATTACTCAGCGTGTAGATAGTCATGGCTTAATGGGAGACAGCCAACATGGCTTTAGACAAGGAAGATCTTGTCTTACTAATCTGTTATGTTTTTTTGAAGGTGTGAATAAACAGGTAGATAAAGGTGAGTCGGTTGATATAGTGTATCTGGACTTTCAGAAAGCCTTTGACAAGGTTCCTCATCAGAGACTTTTGGCAAAACTAAAAAGTCACGGAATAGGAGGTGATATATTATTGTGGATCAGGAACTGATTAAAAGATAGAAAGCAGAGGGTAGGGCTAAATGGCCAATTTTCCCAATGGAAAAATGTGCATAGTGGAGTACCCCAGGGATCTGTGCTGGGTCTGCTGCTTTTTAACATATTCATAAATGACCTGGAAAAGAGAATAATGAGTGAGGTTATCAAATTTGCAGATGACACAAAACTATTTAAAGTTGTTAAAACCCAAGAGGATTGTGAAAAGTCGCAAGAGAATCTTGATAGATTGGAAGACTGGGCATCCAAATGGCAGATGAAATTTAATGTTGACAAGTGCAAAGTTATGCACCTAGGAAAAAACAACCCAAACTATGGTTACACGATGCAAGGTCCCACATTGGGAACCACCACCCAGGAAAAAGATTTAGGTGTCATTGTGGATAACATGTTAAAACCCTCCACCCAGTGTGCAGTGGCGGCCAAGAGAGCAAATAGAATGCTAGGTATCATAAGGAAAGGAATGGAAAATAAAACAAAGGATATTATAATGCTTCTGTATCGTTTCATGGTGCGACCGCATCTTGAATATTGTGTGCAATTCTGGTCGCTGTATCTTAAAAAAGATATAGGGTTATTAGAAAAGGTACAGAGAAAAGCCACGAAAATGGTAAAGGGGATGGAAGGATACTTCTATGAAGAGAGGCTAAGAAGGTTAGGGCTCTTTAACCTGGAAAAGAGACGGCTGAGGGGAGATATGATAGAAGTCTATAAATTAATGAATGGAGTGGAACGGGTAAACGTAGATCGATTGTTTTCGTCATCAGAATATAGAAAGACTAGGGGACATGCAATGAAGCTACAGGGTAACCTATTTAAGACTAATAAGAGAAAATATTTTTTCACTCAATGTGTAATCAAACTCTTGAATTTGTTACCGGAGGATGTAGTAAAAGCTGTTAGTGTAGCTGGGTTTAAAAAAGGTTTGGACAAGTTCCTGGAGGGAAAGGTCCATAAACCATTATTAAAAGGGACTCAGGATATCAATGCTTGACCCAATACAAGCACTGAGGAATGTGTCTTGGGGAAACTGCTAGGTACTCATGACCTAGATTGGCCACTGTTGGTAACAGGATACTGGGCTTGATGGACCTTGGTCTGACCCAGTATGGCATATCTTATGTTCGTAACACTCCTATGCCACTATATCACTTCAGTATTTCTTTGTCTTCAGCAGATGGATGGATTTTCTCCTCTCTGAAGAAAATTCTGAGGATTTGAGTGGAAAGATTGCTTTAAAATGCTCATGAACAACAGTCTGTGAGTTGACCTCTGTGATCTTTTCCATAGCCCATGTTCCCTGTAAAATAGTTATTTCCAAGTTATAATGCCCTGTTCAATGTAATTTCAGTTTGTTCAATGTAAACCGCACTGATGCAGAATATCGCGGTATATAAGAGAATGTAAATAAATAAATAAATAAATTTTCAATAGCCATAGGAGGAGGGAACATTGGTTCAGCTCCATGCTCTTACTCTGGATAAGAGCCTGTTGAGCAGCCAGAAGTTAGAAGGATCTGGAAGAGTACAACTGCTTCACACAACCACAATGCCCCCTCCCTCCTCCTTCTCTTTCTTCTTTTGTGTTCCCTCCTGCTGTCTCCCGAAGATTGCAGAAGGCTCTCAGAGGGATCTGCTACTACTACTACTACTATTGAGCATTTATATAGCGCTACCAGTCGTACGCAGCGCTGTACAGACACCTTAAACACAGTGCCCACAGCCAGAGGAACAGTTCTTGGGGAGTAGAGCTGAGCCCAGCACAGTTTTTTCAGCCTGGGGCTCTCACGGTGTGAGTACCAAAGCTTGATCTCATCACTGTCTTTGCTGGTGGTTCCCGATTTCATCTGTCTGGAACGCAGTTCGGGGTAGACCGCTGGTGACCATTGGTGCCATGTTGGGGTTTCACGCTGTTTTCTGCACATGTTAATAGCGACTTTTCCTATTGTGCACTTAGCGGTCATATGGTCCTTACATGCCTTCCGCCCAAGCGGCTCCAATGTGCATTCCTTCCCTTGCGCCCGTAACGCACATTGTGGTTTATATGCAGTTAAGCCACCGCAGCCTTAGCGCACACTGTTGTATTCTTGCCTTAACTCTCTATGTCTTTTTCCAGCAAACGTCGGTTGGCTTGTGGCAAACTTGGTGCCTCATCTCCGGCTTCTGGACTCTGTTTTTCTTGCATGATGGCTTCGGATATTCTCCCCCTCTCTGAGCCAGGGGATATAGTTAGTCCGGCCTTGCCTGCCTCAGGGCAGAAAGTGGCCGATGGCACTGAGGGTAAGGATATCTAGCCAGCCGGAGCGTCCACGAGCTGCTTCTCGTCCTCTAGACGATCTGAAGTGGTGATGTCCCCTGGTGTTGGGGAGTCGTTTCTGAGAGGTGAGCTTCTGGAATCCGGATTGTCTTCCCCAGAATTATTTTCCTTTTTACAGAAGGCCTGGTGGTTCTTATGTGGAAATTCAGACCCTGCAGCCTCTGGGTGCCCCCAAACACAGCTCAGAGGGGGGTGGGCTGAGTGTGCAAACCCTGTTCAACTGCCTTTAGCTAAGCATCCCCGGGGAAGGGCATCCCCTGGAGATAGGGGTCATCTCGGACCGTTTTGAGATTTGGACTGTGATTTGGATTCAGATGTCTTGATACTGGGCTCTGATATGGATGAGGAAGTGTGTTCACTTTCAGAGGACTGTGATGAGGCTGGGGTGATACACCTATTCTGGAAGGAGGAACTGGCGACGTTGATTGCCAGGGTTTCATCCACCTTGAACTTGGCAAATGCTCCAGGGATGGAGCAAGAACTGAAGGTGCTTCTGCTTCTGCAAGGGGTGCGGAAATCCACTAATGTCTTCCTGTTCCTGGAGGTGATCAAGGATATGATCTGGTCGAAGTGGGATTCTCCCAGCTCCCCACCTTGGGGGTTAAGGGTGTGTAAGAAGCTGTATGCTTTCCTGGAGAAGGCGTGCGTGATATGGTTTGATATTCCCAAGGTGGATGCACAGGTCATGGTGGTTTCTGTACAAACCACCATCCCTGTGGAAGGCGACTCAGCTTTAAAGAATGCTCAGACCACAAGGTGGATGCCTTGTTGAAGACCCATTTCACCACAGCAACAGCTGTTCTTCAGTTGTCAGTATATGCGAGCCTGACTTCTCAAGCCCTGCTTCAGTGGACTCAGTCTCTTCCACTGAATGATACTACCCCTCTTTTGGAGTCAGCTGTGGCCTTTCTTTCTGATGCCATGTATGACCTGGTACATTTGACATCCAGGACCAGTGCCCTGTCTACTGTGTCATGGAGGTGCATCTGGCTCTGGCACTGGGTGGTGAGCTTCTCCTCCAAAGCCTGGCTGGCTCAGCTGGCCTTCAAAGAGAAGCTTCTGTTTGGAGCCAATTTGGAGAAGCTGATGAAGGACCTGGACGAGACAAAATCTTACCGCCTTCTGGAAGACAGATCCAAGGGGCCTGTGAAGCAGGCAGGAGATCCTTTCTCATCAACCTCCACCCATCCACCACAGGTGCACTGGGAGGACTCCCAGGGATCTCAAGACTTTTATTGTTACCAACCTGGAAAGTCTTTCTTTTCCTCTGTTTCCAGACTTCAAGCTTACTCTCATTCCTTTTGTGGGGCTCGTGGGCCCAAGGACTTGGTTCCCTCCAGAGAAGGACCCTCCTGGACAGTGCAGAGAAGATTTGGGGGCCCATTCCCTGGTTCCTCCAGTTGGTGGCAGACTTTGCCTTTTCTTTCAGGAATGGGCCCGGGTCATGAAGGATTGCTGGGTGCTAGAAACTATTCAGTTTGGCTATGTCCTGAAATGCAAGGCACCAATTCTGGACTCCTTCGTCATTTCCCCTTGTGAGTCTGCAATCAAAAGTACAGCAGTGCGGTCTACCTTGTACAAGTTGCTGCTCCTAAGGGCCATAGTGCCAGGTCCCCTGGATGAACAGGGCAAGGGCAGATACTCCATCTATTTTGTGGTGCCAAAAAAGGATGTTTTATTCCAGCCCATTCTGGACCTCAAAGAGGTCAACGAACACTGGATGGAAACATTGTGCTCCATAATTCAGGCGGTACACTGAAGGGAGTTCTTGGCTTCTCTTGATCTGGCTGAGGCGTACATTCATATCCAGATCTGGGCGGATCAGCAAAAGTATCTGCATATTGCCATGCTTGGCCCTCACTATCAGTTTGCCACCCTCCCCTTCAGGCTATCCACTGCCCCAAGGATATTCTCCAAGATCATGGTGGCGGCAGCTGCGGTGCCAAGGATCTATGTCCATCCATATCTGGATGACTGACTCATCCGGGCCCATTCTCTTTTAGAGGCATCTCGAGTGGCATCCCAATTGGTGTCTTTTGGAAAGCCTCGGCTGGGTGATCAGTCAGGGAGAGAGCCAGCTGGTGCCTTCCCAGTCACTGGAGTTTCTGGGAGAATGTTTCGATACTCGGGTGGGCGGAGTTTTCCTACCAGAGGCACAGGTCAAAAGACTGTCGGATTGCCTGGTGCTGTTCTGTTTGCAGCAGGCCCTCAGAGTCTGGGATTATCTTCAGCTCCTCGGATTGATGGCAGCAACCATAGAGATGGTGCTGTGGACACGTGCTCACATGCGATCACTCCAGCGGTTCTTGCTAGCTTGGTGGTCTTCAGTAGTTTGAGCACAGGGTCCCGTTTTCATTGATGGTGAGGTCCAGCTGGCGGTGGTAGCATCTAAGGAAGAGCATGCTGCTGGATGATTTCTTCTGGATCCAGTCTCTCAGACTGGGGTGCCCATTGCCAGGACCTTACAGTCCAGGGCTGTTGGAACCATAGGGAAGAAGTTTGATCCATCAACCATCTTGAGGCGAGGGCCATCAGGTTGGTTCTTCTGCATTTCCTGCCCCTGGTTGAGGGTTGGGCAGTTTGAGTGTTTTCAGACAATGCCATGGTGGTGGCTTATGTCAATTGGCAAGGAGGCACAAGGAGTGCTGGCGTAGTTCTGGAGATGGCTCTTCTGTTTGCCTGGGTAGAGAAGAACCTCCTAGCTTTGTTGGCTTAGCACATTGCTGGGGTAGACAATGTGGAAGCAGACTTCCTCAGCCAGCACTCTCTGGATTCTGGAGAGTGGGAGTTGAGTCAGGAAGAGTTTCAGTTGATTCTGCGCCACTAGGTCACCCTGAAATCAAATCTGATGGCAACCTATTTCAATGCCAAAGTTTGCCGCTTCTTCAGTAGTCAAATGGAGACTGGGTCCAAAGTCGTCAACGCCCTGACCCAACCTTGGCAAGTCAGCACCTGCTGTACCTGTTTCCTCCATGGACCCTGGTGGGGCGTGTGATTCGGCATATAGAGCACCACCCAGTCTGGATCGTTCTGGTGGTGCCGGATTGGCTGTAGAGAGCAAGGTTTGAATATCTGATGCGGCTACTACAGGTGGCTCCTCTTCAGTTATCTCCGTTTCTGGGCCTATTGTGGCAGGGACTGATCGTCCTGGAGGACCCATTTCCCTTCTCACTTATGGCATGGCTCTTGAAAGGAGACAGCTAGTGCATAAGGGTTACTCTCTGGTGGTGGTCTCCACTCTGTTTGGAGTCAGGAGAAGATCTACCAAGCTAGCATACATGTGGATCTGGTGCCTTTTTGAGCAATGGTGCAGCGCTCTGCAGTTAGCTCCTGAGGCGGCCAGGGTGCCCTCTCTGCTGGCCTTTCTAAAGGAGGACCTGAAGAGTGGCCTATCCCTTAGCTCCCTGAAAGTTCAGGTAGCAGCTTTAGCCTGTTTCCAAGTTCTGGTGGCTGTTAACTCTCTAGCCTTGCAGCTGGACGTCTCACACTTTCTCCAGGTGGTTCGGCATCTGTGTCTTCCTCTTTGGTCTGTGATCTCTTCCTGGGATCTGGGTCTGGTGCTCATGGCCCTGATGGTGGTGCCCTTTGAGCCGTTGAAGTGTGCAACTTTAAAGGATTTGATGCTCAAGATGGTCTTCTTGGTCACGATTTGTTCCGTAAGGCAGATTTCCGAGCTGCAAGCTCTGTCTTGCCAAGATCCTTTTCTGGCTTTTTCAGAGGAGGCTGCTTCCATTCGGCCTGTGCCTTCCTTCCTACCTAAAGTGCTTTCTCCCTTTCACATGAACCAGGTGGTTTGTCTGATCTTCTTCTTTAAGGAGCAGTGCCAGGGGAAGGATAAGGATTTCTGCCTTGTGGTACTCCGCTTCTCTGGTACTTGGATGTTACGAATTCCTTTCCTGAGTCTGATCATTTTTTTGTGCTGTTTACCAGCCCACACAAGGGCAAGGCGGCAGCTAAGTCAACTTTGGGGTGCTGGATTAAGGAGGCCATTGCCTCAGTATATCTGCTGAGGAACCGACTGGTTCCCGAGGGTTTGCACGCCCATTCCATCTGATCACAAGCATCCTTGTAGGTGGAGCGGAGCTCAGTAGCCCCTGCAGATAATGTCGGGCATCACTTTCCACTTTTGTCAAGCATTACAGCTTGGATGTCCACGTGTGGGCCAACACGGCCTTTGGCTTCAGGGTTTTGCAAGCTGCTATGTTTTCTTCCTGCCCAGGGGAGTTATAGTTTGGTACATCCCACTTGTCTGAACTGGTCTAGCAGGATGATATGGAAGGTGACATTTTACTTATCAGTTAATATCCTTCCCTTGAGTTCTTCTAGAACAGTCCAAGGCCCACCCCTGGAACTGTATTGCCCTGTTCTTCTGTTGTGACACCCTTTGGTCCACTATAATTTTTATATTTGGCTCTGCAGGTTAGAAACATAGAAACATGATGGTAGAAAAAGACCACATGGCCTATCTATTCTGCCCTTCCATATCAATTACAATAGTCCCCTTTTTTTTACCTTTAGAGATACTCTGTGTTTGTCCCATGCTTTTTTTTAATTCAGATACTGTCCTCGTCTTTACCACCTCCATTGGGATTCTATTCCATGCATCTACCACTCTTTCTGTAAAGAAATATTTCTGCATATTACTCCTGAGTCAATCCCCTTTCACCCTCATCCTATGGTCCTACGTAGCAAAGCTTGCTTTCAATCGAAAGTCTCGACTCCATAGAAGCATTGAAACGCTCAGTCAGTGGAGCTGCTAGAACGTCCCCAAGTTCCTTCAATATTCTCAGATGTATCCCATCCGGTCCCATCGCTTTATCTACTTTTAGTTTAGCTGGTTCCTCACAAACACAGTTCTGTATTGTTTGATTAATCGTTGCAACTCATGTTGAAGATGTGTGAGGCTAGCCATGTTTCTCTTATATGCTTTGGGACAAATACTGAAGGGACTTCTGGTGACTGAGGCGAATAGAGGCATAGGAATGAAGTCATTGAAACCTGGGCTTTTCGTTGATTCTTTGTCTCCACCAATCTGCTGGTAGGGGAATACAACCCACCTGTCTGGATTGGTCTAGCAGGACTCAAGGAAAGGACATTAACTGGTAAGCAAAATGTCACCTTCCAGCAGTATAATTAGCAGCATGAATTCAGTAATTCTTCCAATGTGCTCCACATTAGATCATTGTCTATCTTGGGCATCATGTTTAAGAATATGGGGAAAATTTGGAGGAGAGTGACACAAATGGTAAGAGCTCTGTGATAGAATATCCAGCCTGGCACAATGATCGCTAGTCTCTTAAGGCAGCCCCTCCTCTTCCAGGCACTTGTAAATAATGAGTTTTGCACAACAAAAGAAAGGAAAAGAGATTTTATATTTTCATTCTTGCTGCACAGTCATATTGGAAACATGATGCTCTTTGTGAAAACTCCAGCACAGAAAAAACATCACTGGAGCTCAAAGTAACAGTCTGTGATCTTTCACAATCTTGGTTCACGGGCCCACAAGTAGCTTCTCGGTAGTCTTCATGTCTTGGACTGTGTACTTTCTGGCCTCTTTAGCTTTTAGTAGCATTATCATGTTCCAAAAATGCCTTCTCAGCTCCTGGACCCTGCAATGTTCTTATTCCTCTCTCAGACAATAGGAAGTCATTTAACTAGAAGTTGTGGAGCTAGCATGCAGCTGCCTCCCTCCTGCCGGTGAAGAGGAGACTTTCCTGAACCAGCTGCTCCATGTAGTAGTCATTTATTTCCTCCATAAACTTAATCTTCCTAGCATTCCCTGATATGATATTGACCCAGCCAATACTGGGGAAATTGAACTCACCCTTTATTACTGTGTTATAATGTCTGTTAACTTCCCTAATTTCTTTTAGTATTTCATTATCCATCTATTCATTCTGGCCAGACGGATGGTAGTATACCCCCACTGCCATTCCCTTCCCCTTTTTATATAGAATTTGTATCCATAGAAATTCTACAGTATATTATGTTTCTTGCAAAATCTTTATTCTGTTTGTCTCATTGTCCTCTTTAACATATAATGCCACCCTTTCACTAATTTTATCTACCCTATCATTGCAATATAATTTATACCTAGGTATCACAGTATCCCATTGGTTGCCCTTCTTTCATCATGTCTCTGAGATGCCAATTATTCTCCATGGACAAGTAGGAATGAAGCCCTCACATATGGGTGACATAATCGACAGAGCCCAATGTGGGAACGCTCCCCAGCTTCTATTGGAAATTTTTGGGAAGCTTCACTATGCCTGCGTACCACCTTCTCACCCACTGCGGCACTGTCTTCTCCAGTCTTCATTTTCTGTGGAGCCCCACAGATGTGAATTGGTCATTTACCAGTAAACCTTCCCCTTTTTTTCCCTTTGGGGGTCTTTTTGTGCTTATTTCCCATTTTTGCCTGCTGTTGGTAGCATTGGGTTTGTTGATCGTGGCTCTGCTCTTCTTCTGGCGCTTTTTTCAGTAACTTTTTTTATTTTCGTTGTTTTCCTGCATCCTGGCAGGCACCATCAAGCTGTTTGATCTAGCCACAGCCATCTTCCCAGACATGTCCCAGAAACTGGCCAGCAGGGTCAAGAAATGCACCAAATGTACCAGGACCATCTCGGTCACTGATAAGCACAATTGGTGCCTCCAGTGTCTGGGTCCCAATCACCAGCCCTCTTCTTGTAATTAGTGCTTGCAGATAACAAGGAGAGGCCTGAGGGGTCAAGAAAAGCAGAAAGAATCTCTCTTTGGCCAGAAGGCTGATTCAGAATCTTCGGCACTGGCATCGGTCTTGATGGCTCCCCTAGGATCCGCCAAAGATACATTGATGTCGAGAGGTTCCCGGGCTCAATCGGAACCGAGGGCCTGTAGTGCCCTGGAGCATCAGCCATGGGTCGGTTGAAAAAGGACTCGACCTTGACTCTTTCGGTGTCAAATGGGGACCCTTCCAAGCACCGGGGTAAGTCCCATTGCATTGGCATCGGAACCCTTCCCGATGCAGTGTCGAGAGTAATGGCCGCAAATGGCCTGCCAAGGTGCCCTGGAAAGAGGAATCAACCTCCAGATTTTTGGAGGGGCACTGACCGTCTCTCGACAACCGAGGCCATGCTGATACTCCTGCAGGGATGCCGGAGACATTGGTCAAAGCTGCTCAGGCCCCCAAGGCCTTCAGAATCGGCAACTATGGAGGAACGCCTTCAGGCACTCGAGGCCCACATTGCATCGATGCTGGAGAAACTGCTAACTGGTGCTTCTGTGCCCACAGCATCATCATTGCATGTTATGCAGCCGATCCTCAAAATGCATGCTCTGTCTGCGGAGGCATTAACATCAGGACAGCGACGAGACCCTACACTGGTCTCTCGGGTGTATTGGATTCCGATATCCCTACAAAACCCTGTAAGGACTCAGTGCATCATGATCCCATCGAAGCTCCCATTCCCAAGGTCACAGGGAGCTCTGGGCAGAGGCTCAGAAATACTTCAACTTCCTTTCAGAGTCTGGCTCTGATGGCAGAGTGACCAATGTAGAATCGGAGATCCTGTAGGAGGGCAGGTCCCCTGAGTTTCCATTGGACTCCTCCCCTCACAGAAATGGTGAAAGTCTTTCTTTATCTTTATTAGGAGCTTAATATACCGCTCACACTAATGATACCAGAGCGGTTTACAATTATTTAAAAATATACTGCTTTGAAAAGGAAACAGAATGCCAGCAATCAGATAGGAGAGAGATAGCAAGTAAAGCAAAGGACAGCAGATAAGGGAGGGCTATGACAGAGAGGGAGGGATACAGACATCAGCGGGGGGCAGGAGCCAGGGAGGAGGGGGGAGGTCAAAGGCTGTGCAAAAGAGGTGGGGCTTTAGTCGGCCCTTAAAGGTAATGAAGGAGGGTTCCAGGTGGAGGATAGACAGGAGCGAGTTCTAGAGCACGGGGCCAAGGAAAAAGAAGGTGGAGGAATGAGTGGACTCCAGATGGGCTTGGGAAGGAGATGGAAGAGACATGCGGTTAGAGTGAATGGACCTAAGGAGTCGATGGGGTGAATGAAGGTGAACCAAATCAGAGAGGTAGAGGGGAGTGCCGGTTGGATTGATTTGTGAACGAAGATGAGGATTTTTATATTGAATTCTGAACGGAATTGGGAGCCAATGCAAATGGATAAGAATAGATGTAATGTGATCTGTACATGAGGTGTATGTCAGAATACGTGTGGCGGTGTTCTGGACGAGCTGAAGTCTATGTAGCTGGAATTGGGGGAGGCCGGCCAGGGAGACATTGCAGTAGTCCAGGCATGACATGACAAGAGACAGGAGCAAAGTGGTCAGGGAAGGGACAGAAGGACATGTCCTTCCAGGACTTTGGAGGGATATGGCCAAGGTCATCTCATTTTCGCTGGAAACAGAGGATGGAGCCCAGTGTGGAGGAATTGGAGATCCTCCAGTACTCTTCAGCTCCTAAAGAAGCAGTGATGGTACCGGTGCACCCAATCCTACAGAGGCTGCAAATGAGGATGTGGGAGAACCCTCTCACTGTGCCCTTTGTCAGTAGGAGGCTGGATCGATGTACTGGGTTCAGAAGGCCCTGGGATTTGAGAAGCCTCAGCTTCCACACCATTCCTTAGTGGTGGAGTCCACCCTAAAATGGATTAAGAGCACCAAGACTCACTCTTCAACGCTCCCGGGCAGGGAGGCTCGGACATTGGACTCCTTTGGAAGGAGGTGTTTCCAGAGCTCCATGCTTATAGCTAGAGTACATCCTTACCAGTTGTATATCAGCATATTCCTGAAGGACATGATCTCGCCGACTTGGCCTTGTTCCTCTCTCCGGAGAAATTTGAGTATTGAAGTTCCTGGTCAGGGTGATGTGCAATGCCTTTAAGATGGTCTGCAGAGCAGCAGCAGTGGGCATTGGAACACTTCGGCTCACCTGGCTTCAATCTTCTGACCTGGAACAGTCAGTGCAAAATAAGCTTACGGACGTGCTGTGCTGTGGCCAGAACCTCTTCGGAGGGCAGGTGGATGAGAAAGCTGGCATTTTAGCGAAGCAGCACATTACCCTCACCAGGCTATTGAGATGCATGTCTGATCCCACTCGTAGGAAATATCAGGTGAGGGTCAGAAGAAGGCCTACTACCCATGTAAGCACAGTTTTTTTTCTGGTCCTCAGTCCTTCCAGCAAAAGACACAAGCTCCTCGCCCGCAGCATCGGGAGAAGCCTCAAAAGGCTCAGCCTGCCCCGCAGCCCAAGCTGGGGGCAGGGTTTTGACTGGTTCCTTCTGAGCAAAGCTAATGTGCCGATGACCACACAGGGGAACCCTCCGGTGGTGGTGTGGCTCATTCTTTTTGTCCACAGGTGGCCCCTCATAACTTCAGACTCCTGGGTGCTGCAAATAGTCCAAAGTGGCTACATATTTCACTTTCCCAAACTGCTGCCTCATTCCCTCACAGAGGGTATACCCCCTTGACCCTCTGTATCTAAACCTCCTTCAGGGGGAAATCTCCATCCTTCTGGCTGATCTCGCCATCAAGCCTTACGGAGCAGGTCGGGCGGAGGTTTTACTACAGGTACTTTCTAGTCCTGAAGAAGACGAGGGGGTTTTGGCCCATACTGGACTTCAGAAACCAACACCTTCCTGGTGCAAGAACAATTTTTCAAAGAGAAGATTGGCTCTGCTCTCTGGATCTCAGACACGTATATCCACACACCGATCCATCCCACTCACAGGAAATATCTCTGATTCGTCCTGGGGGAACAGCACTCTCAGTACCAAGTATTACCCTTTGGACTGGCTTCTGTGCCCTAAGTCTTCATAAAGTGCCTTGCAATGGTAGCAGCCTATTTCAGAACACTAGGGGTCTTTGTCTTTCTTTATCTGGATGATTGGCTCATAAAAAGCGCCTCTCCAGATGGAGTCCAGCAATCAACACAGTTGACCATCCAGGTGCTAGAACTTTAGGGTTTCGTAGTCAATTACCCAAAGTCCCACCTTCAGCCCACCCAACAATTAGAGTTCATAGGGGCTCTCCTCAACACATCTCAAGCAAAGGCCTTTCTCCCTGTGGACTGACTCCAGAGATTGACAGCTTTGGTCCACGATACCCAGTGGAAGCATCAGACAGCAGCTTGCGGGATGCTGACTGTGCTCAGCCATATGGCGTCCGTGGTGCACATCACTCCCATGGCTTGTCTGTCAATGAGACAAGCTAAATGGACACTGAGTACTCAGTGGAAACAGGCCACTGGCTGCCTTTGGGATCGGGTGGCAGTCACTGTACCTCTGGTCCAGTCCCCTACACTGGTGATTGGATCATCAGAACCTGCTCAGGGGCCTCCCCTTTCAGAAGGTGCCACCCCAGAGGATACCGACGACAGATGCATTCAAGCTGGGTTTGGGAGCACATCTGGATGGCCTCCACATGCAAGGTTTCTGATCTGAACAGGAGACCTACACCAGAAATTATGAGCCATAGCAAATGCCCTCAGGGTTTTCCGAGATTGCCTAGCTAATGAGATTGTTCTGATTCAGACTGACAGTCAGATTATGATGTACTACATAAATAAAAAGGGGGGCACAGGTTCGTATTTCCTATGTTGGGAGGTAGTCCAGTTGTGGAAGTTTGCCATCACTCATGGTATGGAGTTAAGAGCCACCTATCTGCCCAGGGAGCAGAATATCCTGTTGGACCAGCTGAGCCGTGTCCTCCAACCGCACGAGTGGACTCTGAACAGGGATGTCACCGCCTGGATCTTTTGGAAGTGGGGTACCTCCTCAATAGATATGTTCACCACTCAACACAATGCCCAAGTGGATCAGTTTTTCTCCAGGGTCCTCTCACGCAGCCAGGTGGATCTGGATGCTTTCCTCCTGCGCTGGGGAGAGGGCTGTTATATGAGTATCCTCCCATACTTCTCATAGCGAAGACCCTGCTGAAACTCCAGGCAGATAGGCGTTGTCACACCCTTGCCCCCGGCCTCTGGCTTAGAGGGGCGAGGTAACTGAGAACTTCTCTTGGAGAGCTCAAATAAACTAGCTTTTCCTCAGGTGGATTCTGGGACATGTAGTTTGGCTCTTAAGAAGAAGTGTAGTCATGGTCCGATGTTAAGGCAAATGACAGAATTTATTTTAAAGTAAAGATTCAAGTAAACTGTACACAGGAATTTTGTCCATTCAGGATTGTTTGCAACAGAGCATTTAGATCAGTATAACTGCTTCACAGTCTTTTAAACACATGCAGCTGGTCAACAACGTTGCTCAGTCTTAGAGAAACAGTTCTGCTCAGCAAGGTAAAAATACTTCTTTTTAACCTTGTGTTTGTGAAGCACTTAACAGCAAAAGAATAACTCAGTTCCTCTGGAACAACCTCTTCTTTCCCTCCTTCCTTTCAGGATAGGTTTTAAACTCAAAATAAGAAAACAACAAACATTCACAAGCTTTCTCTTCAGCGTGACTCAGCACTTTCCTAAGAAATGCAAACACGTGGAGTTTTCTTCAAACCCAATTCCTGGCTCAATTCCAGTTACCTGCTTCTAGGAGACTTTCTTATTCAAAGCTAGCCTTTAGCATAATGATTCCATACTTGTAGCTTGACACAGGGTACAGTCCATGGGGATATCTAGATCTTGCAATTCCTCCCCTGCCAACTCAATCTGCATATCCTCTGGTGGTGTTAGGGCAGTGTCCTGTTCTGAGCTCTGGACACAGTGCTCAGAATACAGCCTCCCTGGGAGTTCTAATGTCTCTCCTGAGCTCAACTCTCCCCGATAAAGACAGTCAGTACCTGAAGCACTGGGCAGTTCTCCCTGGTTGTGCTCGCTACGGTTCCTTGTCTCCTTCCAGCCTCTCTGGAATGGCTCTCTGTATTCCTCTCTGGGTTTTCTCCTGGAGATCTGCAGGTGCTCCTGGTTCCACTCCTGATTCCCCTGAATCCTCTGAGTCTTCTGAACCTCCTGAGACCTCTGCCTCCCCAGAGCTTCTCCTTTTCTCTGAGCTTCCCCTTTCCTCTCCTCTGCTTTAGCAGAGGTTTATATTTCCCTATCCAGGGCTCCAGCCCTTCCTCCACTCCTCCCAGGTGATTGTAATCACCTCTCAAGCCTGAAGTTACATCATAGGAGTTAGGGTGTGGCTGCCTGAACTTTCTCTCCCTCAGGTTTCTTTCTCTATGAGGGGCCTGAAATCCATGCCTGCAGGGATTTCTCCTTTCTCTGAGTTAAAGTCATTGGCCTTTTCTATACTCATAGGCTCAAAACAGGCTTCCTTGTCACAGCGTATAATGATCCTCATTATGCAATATTGGAACAGACAGCTGTGGCTTTCCCTTCTGCTTCAGCTCTCCAGTGGGAGCCCCTCTATAAATTAATGGAGTGGAACGGGTAAACGTAGATCGATTGTTTATGTCATCAAAATATAGAAAAACTAGGGAACATGCAATGAAGCTACAATGTAACCTATTTAAAACTAATGAGAGAAAATATTTTTTCACTCATCTTGTAATCAAACTCTGGAATTCATTACTGGAGGATGTAGTGAAAGCTTTTAGTGTAGCTGGGTTTAAAAAAGGTCTCAAGTTCCTGGAGGAAAGGTCCATAAACCATTATTGAAGGGGATCTGGGAAATTCACTGCTTGCCCCAATACAAGCATTGTGGAACCTGTGTCTTTTGGAAACTGCTAGGTACTTGTGACCTAGATTGGCCACTGTTGGAAACAGGATACTGGGCTTAATGGACTTTGGTCTGACCCAGTATGGCATATCTTATGTTCTTATGGCTAGTCTTGCTTGATGGAGTGACGGAGGTTCTGTTGGCCCCTAGGAGGGCCTCAACAAGAAACTCTTATGCTTTCAAATGGAAAAGATTTGCTTCCTGCTGCACGGAATGGTTGCTGGATCCCTTTAATTGTTCTGTCAAAGGCTACTCAAGTACCTCCTGCACCTCTCAGAGTTGGGTCTCAAGTCCAGTTCTGTCAGGGTTCACCTCAGTGTGATTCGGGCATACCATCGCAGTTTGGAGGGAAAGTCCATATAGACTCAGCCTTTAGTAGTTCCCTTCATGCGTGATTTGCTGCTCTCAAAACCTTCCTTCAAGCCTCTGGCAGTGGTTTGGGACCTCAGTGTGGATCTGGTGCAGCTCATGTTAGCTCCCTTTGAGCTGCTCAATTCCTGCCCTTTGACGTTCTTGACAAGGAAGGTCTCATTCCTAGTGATGGGTTTCCTTGGCATACCGTGTTAGTGAGCTGTAGGCTCTAGTGGCTCAACCTCACTGTATACCAGGTTCCATCATAATAGAGTGGTCCTACGCACTCATTTGTGATTCCTCCCGAAGGTGGTATCAGCTTTCCATCTTAATCAGTCATTTGTTTTGCCGACTTTCTTTCCCAGGCCTCACGCCCATAGAGAGGAAGTGGCGTTGCACATGCTGGCCTTCTACCTAGAGTGGACAAAGGCCACTGAAAGTCCATCCAGCTGTTTGTCTCTTTTGACCCCAACAAGCTAGGGGCTGCCATTTCCAAATGCATTCTTTCAATCTGGCTGGCAGACTGCATCTCTTTCACTTATGCCCAGACTGACCTGAGCCTTGATGGTCATGTCACAGCACTAGCGTCAGTGGCCAACTTGTGCTAGGTCTCCATGGAAGAGATCTGCAGGGCTGCAACATAGTCTTCTGTCCACACATTCACATCTCACTACTGTCTGGATGGGGATTCTTGACGCAACAGCAACTTCAGCCATTTGGTACTCTGGCATCTGTTTGAGAATTAGAATCCAACTCCATCCTCCCTGGGCCCTTCTGTCCATCCAGGCTACTAAAAAGAAAAATACCAAAGAGCATAAGTGATAATGAGTGATACTGTATGATGAAGGCACTGAATCATTGCTGTACATAGTTGATTCTCCAGTTCTTTGTTCTTTTTGCCCCTGTTGGGCTTTTCGGACTCCTCGGTTTTTGGTAGCTTGTAGCTTCGGAGTCCCGTATGTGAGGACTTCATTCCCGCTTGTCCATGGAGAAAAGGTAGTTACTCACCTGTAGCAGGTGTTCCCTGTGGACAGCAGGAATAAGTCCTCACAGCCCTCCTACCTCCCAGAGCTTGTTCCCTAAGAGCAAGGAGCTCTTTGCAACTAGTGCACACATAAGACCTCTCACCATCTAGGAGATATTTCACATATGCAACACACAGTACAAAAGATTGGATAGCCCCCATCTCGCTGCTGGCTGTATCTTAATTTTAATGATTTGTTAGCTAATTAATGTTGTTATTTAAAATTGCTAGGGGAATAGGGATATTTGAACCAATACAAATATACCTAATAAGTTTAAAGGACTTAATGTAAAAGTTCACCTCAAGATGGACTGTAAGGACTTATTTTATTTATTTATTTATAAAATGACTTGATCTATTCCTAAGGCCTAATAACTTGCTGATGAAGATAACCAGTAAAACCTGAGAGTGAAGAAGATTCCCCTTTCCCCTTAACTAGCTTAAGAGCTTATAAATCAAAGATTCTGCCAGTGTGGGTGGGAAATAAACACTAACTGAAACTTTGCTTGCTATACTATGCCCTAACTAACTTAATAGAACAAAGAATTTTCAAATAGACAGTTTTTATCAGCTTAAGCCCAAATAATTCCCTTTTCCCTATGATTTGAGAATTTTTCCACTGATAAATACTTACAAGTGCAGATTCTTTCCCATCAGTTGAAGCTCCTCTCTCAGTAGAAAAGAAAGATTCATTGGATTTGAGGAGAGAGGCTCTGAGCACTTTATTAAAATCTATTCTTCAGGCATCAGGAGCAAGAGAAATGGGTTTGGAGAGTTTTACAGTGTGTGTATTGGGTGCCAATGGGGAAGAATGGGGTACTTTAGTTTTGTATTTATTGGGTGCTGAAAGGAAAGATCAAACCTCTTTCATTTTGTTATTTATTGAGTCACGAGAGGAGGATTGGCAACTCCAGGGTAGTTTTCAAAGAACAGCCACTTAGCGCAGATTTTTTAGCACTAATCCATTATGTTTGGAAAGCTCCCCTAACCACTCAAAAATCTGTCTAAGAGAGATTTGGTCAGATTTTCAGCTGAAAACCTAGATGATTAAATTCAGCTGAAAACCTTTCTAAAGATAACAAGTTATCTTTGCCATTCAGTGGCTTTTTGATAATTTACTTGGTGTGCATATTGGAATTTGCAGCCTTGAGTACTGAATTTATTGAGGGTCCAGGTACTGCATAGGCAGAGATAGATACCATGCCATTAAGATGCCTCAGTGACCTGCTGGTGAAGATCATCTGGGTCTCTCAAGAATCTGTGGTTCAATGACTTATGAAACCAGAGTATCTCACTGAGAGAAGCAGAGCTAGTGAGGCCCTGTGGAGATCCCTTTGTTAAGCAAAGAGTAGCTTATCATAATGTGCCTCCTACCTCCTTGCTCTGCTAAGAGGTGGGGAGGATTTCTCTTTGAAGTGGAAGTCAGGGCCAGTGCAACCATTAAGCAAACTAGGTGACCCCTAGAGCACCAGTGGTCCAAGGACAGCCCATTGCCATACCTGCTTCCTTTCTCCAGGACCTGCAGTGGCAGCAATGGCTTAAAACAGCCCCATAGCACTTACCTAAACCTCTGGCACTGCAAGACTGTTAGGCTTCCTCCCCTCTGAGGCCCGATACCAACTTCCAGTTTGCATGGGGATGGAAGTGGCTAATGGCCTCGGCATTTGAGTATTCAGGTTTTAAATTGAGCAGCAATAGCTAGCCACTTTTCTAGGGGCAAGCCGCTGCTGCTGCTGCTAAATCTCCCCCTACCCACCATAGTTTTCAGTGCTTGTCTGTTGTTTTAGTGTGGTGTTTGACATCATGATAAAAATAATGAGGTATAACAAAAGTCATTGACAATTTATTCTGGTTGTCCCCCTGGTTGCCAGGTAAAGAACTGCACAGTATTTATCAATGATGACTCTGTGTTTGAGCCGGAGGAGCAGCTCATGGTCCATCTGAGCAACCCTCTGGGGAACCATTGGAGTGGTGCAAGGACTGGGAAAAATGACATAGCTACCATCTCTATCTCAAATGACGAAGATGGTAAGAACAACTCTGCAAAAGCGTGAGCTGAGGAGTGTGGAGATTTAAGAGGCCTTGTCAAGTTCACACCTCTGCCCAGTCTATCATCTTTCTGGGGTAGATCAAATGGAGACCAGTTGTGATTAGATCAGAATAACTGTGCCATGAGCCTGTAAAGCATTTTGAATAAAAAAGCACCAGGAACATAGATACTAGCTCATACTCTCATAACACTAAAAAAAACCCCTGTGGGTAATACCGAAAGACTTGAATAACAAATAGATTGGCCAGGTTGGTAATGGTTTCCATAAAAATCCATCTTCCAGCACATGGCAGAACTATTTTTATGTAATGTGTAATGGGCAATATACAGTCATATATTAGTGTTCTTGTATATACAACTATAAATGTCTTTAAAAAAATAGCATTTTTTGCCTTTGTGCTTCACGTGTTTTTCACCTTAAAAAAATAAAAATAAAAAAACAAGTAATCCATCTTCTGTAAAATTACCATTGAATACCAGCAACTAATAAGATTTCCAGAAATGGGTATATTTGCTTTTAATGTTCTTTATTGCTTAGATGTCTTGCTTTTGGAGTAGACAGCAGTGAAAGAACGCAGGACAGACCCTAAAACCTTTATCTCTGTTGCCATAGCGTTCTGGCATGGGTTGTCTTAGTACTCTTTATTTATTTATAATATTTCTATTCCAACAATCTATAGATTATCCCTGAATTCTAGGTGGATTACAAAACAATGTAATAACCAGAAAAAATAAAGCACATATTTATAACAAAATAGGCAAGCACAACACAGTTCAAAAAACCCTTCCCTCCATCCTGATATTTAAATATTACTGTAGGCCTTCCAGAAAAGATGAGCCTTTGCTTTCTTTTGGCATGCAGGAAAATTTCGTTCATACTGAAATTCCTGCAGAAAGGCATTCCATAAAAAAGAGTGATGACTGAAAAAGACTCTATTTCTTGTTACTGCCAGTCTATCCTCAGCAACAGAGGGAACGGCAGCCAACAATTTCCCAAATGATAGACGTGGCTCGCCTGACACATAGGGAACCACGAGGTCTCTCAAGTAGTCTGGAGCCTTGAAATGTAAAATCTTAAACATTGAAACCAGCATTTTTACTTGCAATGGGCAGCCGATGCAACTGCCACAGATATCACCTGCTGATCTAACCGACATCCTTTAATTAAGGGCACAGCAGACTCACATAGATAGCATTGCAATAGTCTAGGCCCATCAGTACTAATGCCTGAAGGGCTAACCTAAAATCATTAGGGCACAGATGGTAGCATAAGTGATGCAAAAAACACAGCTTAAAATAAGCTGTCATGGTCATCTTCCTAAGCTGGGCCTTTAAACTCAAATTAGAGTCCAATAACACTCCAAAGCTGGAAATTTCACAACTAACCAGCCAGAGGCATATCCTGATAAGTGAAATCCAACCTCCTTCCTGCAAGAAATTCCCAATATCTCTGTCTTGTTAGAGAGAGGTTTTCAGAGAAAGGTAATTCTGATGCACCTCCTCATACAGGATATCCACACAAGAACTCAATGAATCGATAGTAAGTTGTCAGATGTTTTCTGTTCCATGTAAACCACGCTGATGGCAAATAGTGCGGTATATAAGAAATGTAAATAAATAAATAAAATAGTGGCCTACCAGCTTTCCAACACTTATTCTACATAGTTTTTCTTTTTTTCTTGCACCTGTTTTTTCAGCACCTACCATAGAATTTGAGGAAGCTACTTACCAAATCCGGGAGCCACAGGGCGCAGACACTGTTGCTATTTTAAACATCAAGGTGATCCGGAGGGGAGACCTGGATAGGACTTCCAAAGTTCGCTGCAGCACCCGGGATGGCTCAGCTCAGTCTGGTGTTGATTACTATCCAAAAAGCAGAGTCCTCAAGTTCAACCCTGGTGAGGAAGTTATGATTCAATGTTTTTTAATTTGAACCATTGTGTTGTTGAGTTCTTTTTTATTTCAGTGATCTTAACCATGAAAAGATCTAGTTTGTAGTTTGTATAACCTGTGTTTGTGATGATAAATTAAGCCACTAGAGAAATGGATTCTAATGGTAATGTGGCTAATCTGAAAATCCTGGAATCAGTAACTTGCAGAGAACCCTGTTTCAGAGCTGAAGAAGTCTCCCTAAGTCTATAAATGGGGTTTAATAAATTGTTCTAGAGGCTTAGATAGTATTTCAGGAAGAAAGCACATCAACTCCTGCTGCCAGGTCAAGAGCATTTAAATAAACATATATTTAGCACCGCTGTACAGATAGACACTGGCACTGAATATACCGATAGGGCCCGATATTCAGCACCAATGGATAGTGCAATTACAGCAGCTAACCGCCAGCACTGAACATTAAACCTGGCTATTCAATGCCGGGGTCATATCCGGCTCTGGTATTGACTATCTGGAGTCACCGCAGAGCCCAATTGCTAACCAGATAGCGGCGATATTAAGCCGCTGCCCGGTTAACGATAGGCCAGGGTTTTCTGCATCTGGCTTTCACCACAGATCACAAACTGGGCAGTGGCTCAGTATCACTGCTAACTGGTTTGCAATCAATTCAGCCCCTGTTCTACCCCAGAATGCCCCCAACATGCTCCGATGCTAAGCGGTTAGCATTGGGGTGAATAGTGGCATTACTTGGGGATATTCAGCGGCACCAACATGGTTAGTGCCGCTGAATATCCTGCTTAGGGGCATTTACACGGTTTACAGGTCTGTAAACTGTGTAAATGCCTTGGAATATTGGGTCCAGGAGACCTGCTCCTAGATTGTTTAGAAATGTGCATAAGATATAATATTTTATAATTTGCATGTGTAAATGTATGCTGCGCCCAAACTCCACTCCTGCACATGCCCACACTTAAAGTATGTATGACAGGACTTACTTGGGGCATGTTTGCTAAGGTGCTGCAAGTAGCATGGGACAAAGGATGAGTAGCACGTTCAGCCGGTGGGATTCAGCCGGTTCGGCCTGGTTCGCGCAAACCGGTTCCTACCACATGCTGTGTTCACCAAACCAAGCCGAACACAGCATTACGATGCCAACTCTGCACTGCCGGAATCCCCCCAATTGCAAGTGGTATGATGGCATTGAGGGACCGCAGCATCGGTGAAAGCCTCCAATGCTGTCAAACCACTAACAGGTGGGGGGATTGAGCTGCTGGGCCACCAGGGAGTTGCTTCCCTTCAGTAGAAGTCAGCAGCCTGAGCATGCGGAGCTGGCAATGCAACTTGCGTGCTGTCCTGTCACTCACTTGGCACACACAGTGGCAGGATGGATCGAACTGGTTCCTGGTCAGTTTGAATCCCACCACTGCATTGCAGCCATGGTAGATGCAGGGGGTATGGGTGCAGTAAGGAAGTACTGTGCACTATGTGTGACACTAGCACAATAATAGAGAAGACATGGCCAAAGCTCATGTGCGCTACAAAAGTGCTTGCTACATGTGCCCTGCACTTGCTAACAATACGATGTTATGGGCAGTAGCAGGCTAGTTCTGCAGATAGATCAGTCATGTACACGGCCCTCTACCCCACTAACAGGGCACATAGTAATTGGGAGTGAAGGGTAGAGAGGGCTGACCTGAGAATGGGCACATCCCGCTGCACAGTTCAGAGCAGAGGGCCAAAGTACAAGGGGTGGAGCATGCAAATCAGGAAAACAACCAAATGCATAGAGACTGTGCTACAGCCCTTTCTGTGGGAGATAGGATGGAAATGCAGCATTTGAATGAGCAGGGTTCCCTATGGGTGCAGGCAGAGTATCAGCAATGCCTGCCATATAGATCTGCAGACTCATCACAGTGACCACACAGATATAGGGTGAATATGGCTGGGGAACCCTGCCACCTACCCTTTCTACCACATGGGCTCTAAGGTTTTCATATGCAGCTCCTTGGCCCATCACATAGGACACCCACCCCTGTGTTCTAACCTCTACCAGCGGGATGGGAGGCAGTCCACAAAGGGCACCATGCTCCTACCATGGTGAAAGCTCTGGGGACATACCCCCATGGCGACATGCAACCTCAAGCTGCTTCCAGCCATGGCACACCAGCTCTCAGGAAAATGAAGGTCCACAGGCTATTGGAAGCCCACATGAGCTCCCCAGGTCTGTGGAATGCGTCATCCCCTAGGCAAGGGGCCAGGGGAGGGAACACTGATCAGGGATCTGCAGCCAAGCTGCCCCATGTATAGTGGTGGAAATGTAGGTACCTGCTCATGAGCCAGTAGGCCAAAAATGTCCACCTATGGTCATGGTGAGGGGCTTTCTGCCCACAGGAACAGGGCCCATGGCACTGGCATAGCCCCCAAGGTGCATAATTGCACCGCTACATGTCTCCCAGTCTGACAGTACATATTGGTGCCAAACCTTCATTCCAGTTTGACCTGCTAGACCAATCCAGCCAAGTGGGTTGTCTTCCTCTAGCAGCAAATGTGGAAACAGAAAAAACACTAGAAATTTCCAGTGATAGCATCACTGCTACTACTTCTGATGCAGCTAGGGGCACACTTCAGAATTTCTCTGTCTTCAGCAGATGGTAGATGCAGATTTGATACAGCTTGGCTGAAAATTGTTTTAGCTGCTGGGCAGCCATCTTAAGAGGCACTGACAAGGGATAGCATGACTTAGTGTGTGTACAGCAGTGTGCCGATCTAGGCGCGGCAGATTACGCCTGCCCTAGAGCAGGTGTAAGCGGCCACATGTAGGTTCCAGAAGATTCATAAGCCCCTATTTTATAACTTAAACCACACTTGTGCTTTACTTTATAATTTAGGGCCTACATATATGTATTGTGGTGTGCAAAACCTGTGCAGGCGCTTATAAAATCACTCCCACTGTCTCATACAACAAGATGGGCAACATCTATTTATCTAGGGCCCCTTTTACTAAGCTCTGCTAACTAGTTAACATGCAGTTTAGTGTGCAGTAACTGGCAACAGTGCTCTGCCAAAATGTAGATTAACTGGTAATTGTGCACTACTGTGCAGAATGAGCAGGTTAGGGGTATAGCGTCAGCGTGATGAGCACCGTAGTGTGCAATCATAATTAACATCGCACATAGCGCGAGTTCATCTAATGACATGGCATTATTGCCCAACACATTAGATGCTGGGGAATATGCGTATCACACCCCTGACAGCCAACTCTGTGGTTTTGCATCAGTGGGGGTTTAGTAAAAGAGGCTTTTAATGGCACTTGTGTAATTGGCAGGATCGTCAATCACAAAGTCTTTTTTTTTTTAATTTGCAGCATTCGTATATTTAAATCACTAAATGGCTAAAGATAGCAGTTTTTAAATGGGGTGTGGTTTGGAGTAATTTAGGGGTGGCATTCAAGCTTATCTGTTTAGCAGTGAAATTCAGTCACTTAACAATTTGTGCATTTATCTCAAAATACATGTTGTTAAGTGCCGTCAAGTCGGTGTCAACTCATGGCGACCCTCTGGTTAATAGTCCTAAACTTTCTTCGGTCTTCAGTCAGGCAGCTCATTGTTGACAGACTGGCATCCATAACTGCTGTTATTGTATCAATCCATCTTATTGCTGGCCTTCCTCTTTTGCATTGACCTTCTATCTTGCCAAGCATAATGTTTTTTTCTAAAAATCTCTCTCTTCGCATGATGTGTCCAAAGTATGAAAGTCGAAGTCTTATCATCTGAGCTTCTAAAGAAAGCTTAGGTTTGATCTCCTCTAGTACTGACTAGTTTATTCTTCGAGCAGTCCATGGTACACACAGTATTCGTCGCCAGCACCATAATTCAAAGGCATAAATTTTCTTCTGTCTATCTTTTTCACTGTCCAACTTTCACATTCATATGATGTTATTGAAAATGCCAATGCTTGAACAAGTCAAATCTTTGTATGGAGAGAGACATCTGTGCTCTTGAAAATCTTGTCTAGGTCCTTCATAGCCATTCTGCCAAGAGCAATGTGTCGTCTGATTTCTTGACTACTTGTTGCTTCTTTATTGATAGATGATCCATGTAGGTCAAAGTTGTCCACTATTTCAATTTCTTCTCCATCAACGTTGAACTTATTGATTTTGCCAGTTGTCAGGATCTTTCTCTTCTTTACATTAAGGTGCAGGCCCATTTAAAGACAATGTTCCTTGATCTTGAGAAGCAAATGTTTCAGATCATCTTCACTTTCAGCCAGTAATGTGGTATCATGAGAAGGTTGTTGATGAGTCTCCCACCCATTTTCACACCTCTGTTGCCTTCATATAGTCCTGCTTCTCTGATGATTTGTTCTGCATATAAATTAAAGAGATAGGGGGAAAGTATGTAGCCTTGTCATATACCTTTGCTGATTTTAAACCATTCTGTTTCTCCTTGTTCCATTCAAACTGTTGCTTTTTGATCAATGTAAAGGTTGTGCAAGAGAACGATCAGGTGTTCTGGTATATCCATGCTTCTTAATGTGGCCCAGAGTTTCTCATGGCTTACACAGTCAAAAGCCTTGCTGTTAATAAAACACATATAGATATCCTTTTGGTATTCTTTATTCAAGGATCCATCTCACATCCGCGATGATGTCTCTCGTACCTCGCCCTTTCCTGAACCCTGCTTGCACTTCATGCAGTTCTTGTTTCAGGTATGGTTGTAGTCTCTTTTGAATAATCTTCAGCAGAATCTTGCTGGCATGTGGGATCAGAACGATTGTGCAATAATTTCCACAGTCAGTTGGATCACCTTTCCTTAGTATTGGTATAAACACAGATCTTTTCTAGTGAGTTGGCCATGATGTTGTCTTCCAAATTTCCTGACAGAGCCTTGTAAGTATGGTAATAGCTGCATCAGATTGCTGTAATACTTCTATAAGAATGCCATCAATGCCTGGTGCTTTGTTCTTTGATAAGGCTTTCAGTACTGCTTCAACTTCTTCTTTCATCACCAATGATTGCGGATCATAAGGTACAGGTTGAAACGGCTGTTGGTCCACTTGATCTTTATCATATAATAACTCTGTATATTCTTTCCACCTTTTATTGATCTTCTCAACATGGATAAGAACATAAGAACATAAGATATGCCATACTGGGTCAGACCAAGTTCCATCAAGCCCAGTATTCTGTTTCCAACAGTGGCCAATCTAGGTCATATGTACCTAGCAGTTTCCCCAAGAGACACAAGTTCCACAATGCTTGTACTGGGTCAAGCATTGATATCTTCGGTCACTTCTGTGGCCTACCACTCCGTGCGCCTACGCCCCCTAGGGCCGGCAAGGCAGATTGTTTCTGCTTTTGGACGCTTACTGTTGTATTTGTGCAGGCGCCCGCCTAATAGGACACGAAGATCACCTCTTTTAATGTAGTTGTGGTTTGCTTTTATTTAGCAGTCCGAATGGAAGAGGCACAGGGCAATTTGTAACATAAATTGCTTTTTATTTGTTTTTCTTCAAGTAAATCATTTGTGGCAAAAAGCTCAAGAAAAAGGCAAAATCACATTAACCAAAATAGGATTCTTCTCCAAAGAATGTCCAAGGTGAATTCTACAAATAAACTTCTTCACTCTTGGTAGTAGTACTTCTATTATTTACAGATACAGCAAAGGTACCATTTGTGCATCATTCACAAACTTAGAAATAGTGGAGCTTTACTTTCTCTGCTGGCATAAGTTCAAGACATCAATCAGAGTGTCACCTCTCAGTTTAAAACCGTTAGCTTATTTAGCTGAGGTTACAGCAGCAATAGAACCAGCTACTTTTACACATGAGGGTTTGGTTATCTTCCTGTCTGTTTTTCAAGCATACAGTGATTCTAGCACTTCTGTTGCCTTCTTACTTCTTTCACACAGCATTTAGTAAAAGCATTATATATTAGTCACACACAGACTGCAATCCATTGATTCGGCTGAGGACACTGAATTATTAGAGAAACAGTCCACATCCATTTCTGCTGGGGGATTATATGGCTCTGTGCTTGGGGTAACCTTTGGCTCAACCTGTTGTACGTTCTTCAACAGCTTTAAAAGTTTTCCCCACTTTAGCTTCTGGTTCCCCTTTATAACCGGGTTGGAACCTCTTGCCTTTCTCCCTCTTAATAAATCCTCTTCAGGAAATGCATAAGCTTTTGGGCTGGCAGTGACTCTCCTTCTAACAGACTTTTTACATTGTCTGTATAGAGGCTCAGGGCTAGAGCTGCTATATTCTGACTCAGAAGTAAAGTCCTGAATTCTCTCCCAGCTCTTTCTATGCCCACACCCTTTACACTTGCCTTGTAAGTGTTGACCAGTCCTCCTGGACCCACCAGAAGACACAGCCTTGAAGTGCTGCTTCCTCTCCCGGTCTCTTGGCCTTCTCACTTGGCTCCTAGCCTGCAGCCTGTCCTGCCTTTGAGCAGTCCTTCTCTGCAGTCTCTCTGGTGTATGAGCAGATCCTGTTTGATCAGTGTCTGAGTCCTCTGTTAGCTCAGCTGATCTTCTAGAGAGACTCCGTCCTCGGGAGTCTGCCAGTTTCTCCTTAGTATTGCACTTGCCTCTGCACTGCCCTGTGCATGGTCCTCGTGTGTGCTGAACTCTAGAATCAACCCCCAGCTGATCCTCCAGTTTTTCCCTCCCTTCCTGTGTGACGCAGTTTATATGATCTGTGAATTGTTTGCTTCCCTGGCCCCACCCTCTCTCTGCTTGCAGCTGCCCTAGAGGCTGGGTGTGGCTTCAAGGTAACCCTGCTTCTGTGTGCCTTAGTTTCACTCTCTATGTGGGAATTGTGTTTCAGTGAGCCCATCCCCCGCTTATGGGAACAAATTTCAGTGTTTTTTCTAGTTTTAAAGGGCTCTGCAGCATGCACATCATCACACTTCTTAATAATGGTTTATGGACCTTTCCTCCAGGAACTTGTCCAAACCTTTTTTAAACCCAGCTACACTAACAGCCTTTACTACATCCTCCGGTAACAAATTCCAGAGTTTGATTACACGTTGACTGAAAAAATATTTTCTTTTATTAGTCTTAAATAGTTTACCCTGTAGCTTGTGATAAGGAAGCTTATCATAGCTCAGGTAGGAGCTATAGAAAAGATGATGTGACTCTGAACAAGCAACCTGTCAGTTCTGGTAGAAGTAAGAAAACAGAGTTTTCACATAAAAGACTACCAGTCCCAGAATGCACCAGGTTTCCAGCAGCCATGAGAGGGGCTGAAGTGAGAAAATGTGTGTGCAATCAAGAGAGCTATGAGGTAATCCCTAAGCACTCATCTCAAAGGGCAGGGCCTGATTCAACACAGCTGCGCTGTGTTAGGGAGGAGCACACATTAGGACAGAATAAGAATAGAGCTTATTCTACAGATAATAGCTTCAGGAAGAGATACGGCTACAAGCACCAACATCACTTGGAGAAACAGAAGCCAAGCCAAGCGGATAGAGAGAGAAGGAAACTCTCTGGAAGGAAGAGAAGAAAGGCCATTGGAAGGTCTGGGAGATTCCAAGGCAGTACCTATACTGGGAGGTATTCCAAGTGCCAGCAGAGTCCATTGGACTGGAGTCAGCCAGAGGAATGGAATGGCAGAGATAGGAATCACCAGTGGCTACCTGGAAGAGAGAAGACTGCACGTGGAAAGGACTTTCAGACCAAGGCCAGAAGGTATGTGAGAGGAGATCCAGTGTCCAGGGATCAAGATTGGAAGGCTGGACATCAGAACTGGATTACATACTGGCCAGGCTATACAGAGAGGAATTATGATAGCAGGAGAGGCTCAGGTATGAACACTGATCCAGACCCTATCTATAATAGTGAATGGCAGCAAGGGAATAAGCATTCTCATGATAGTGCCTTATGGAAAGACTCGTCTGTGCCAATGTATGATAGTGACCCTATGCTGATTGATGAAGGGGGAGATACAGCAGATGAAACTATTCATTACATGGACTGTTCTCTATCTAAATGCTATTGCTAGCTTTCTGTGAGCAAACACCTCAGCCATCACAAAGAAACCTAACTTTGTTCTTTATTTCCACTGCAAACAGCTCTTAAAGCAGGATTTGGGTTCACACAGTAGCAGCCAGCCAGCTAAAGGGTTTCAGCTGGTCAATTGATAGTAATTAAAGCTGCACCTGATTGTGTGTGTGAGCAAGGGAGAATCACTGCTGGGATCTGCATGGAAAATAAGCAGAAGTTAACCTAACAAGCAAAGTTTATTCATTTCTTTGTGCCTTTTTATTTGGTAATTATTTGCTAAGAAAACATTAGCTAATTGCCTGACAAGCTGAAGGTTGTTTTCTGATTTGCTTTGTGACTTTGTTATCCATTTAAACACTGCAAGCAAGTAACCTCATTTATATTGCTACCAAGCATATTTGTGCTGGGTGAATTAAACCCCATCAATAAAAGAAGTATTTTATTGGCCTTACCACTGGTATCACAACTCAATTATTGTCTTCAGCTGTGTTTGGGAGTGAAAGAACTACATTACCCACAAAACCTTGCAAGAATCATATGAATATATGCATCGTCAAGATTGTGTAAGTTCTCACCCTAGGCAGCCGTCTGACAAGCTTCATTGCATGTCCCCTAGTCTTTCTATATTCTGATAAGGTAAACAATCGATCTACGTTTACCCGTT
Organism: Ichthyophis bannanicus; assembly: GCA_033557465.1. NCBI lineage: Eukaryota > Metazoa > Chordata > Amphibia > Gymnophiona > Ichthyophiidae > Ichthyophis > Ichthyophis bannanicus. The sequence goes on along the minus strand of CM066032.1, from coordinate 1,086,015,544 downwards.
CCACTCCATTCATTAATTTATAGACCTCTATCATATCTCCCCTCAGCCGTCTCTTTTCCAGGTTAAAGAGCCCTAACCTTTTTAGCCTTTCTTCATAGGAGTATCCTTCCATCCCCTTTACCATTTTGGTGGCTCTTCTCTGTACCTTTTCTAAAATCGCTATATCCTTTTTAAGATACGGCGACCAGAATTGCACACAATATTCAAGGTGCGGTCTCACCATGGAACGATATAGAGGCATTATAATATCTTTTGTTTTATTTTCCATTCCTTTCCTTATCATACCTAGCATTCTATTTGCTCTCTTGGCCACCACTGCACACTGGGCCGAGGGTTTTAACATGGTATCCACAATGACGCCTAAATCTTTTTCCTGGGTGGTGGTTCCTAATGTGGAATCTTGCATCGTGTAACCATAGTTTGGGTTGTTCTTCCCTAGGTGCATAAACTTGCACTTGTCCACATTAAATTTCATCTGCCATTTTGATGCCCAGTCTTCCAATTTATCAAGATCCTCTTGCAATTTTTCACAATCCTCTTGGGTTTTAACAACTTTAAATAGTTTTGTGTCATCTGCAAATTTGATAACCTCACTCGTTATTCCACTTTCCAGGTCATTTATGAATATGTCAAAAAGCAGCAGACCCAGCACAGATCCCTGGGGTACACCACTATTCACCTTTCTTCATTGGGAAAATTGGCCATTAAGCCCTACCCTCTGCGTTCTATCTTCTAACCAGTTCCTGATCCACAATAGTACACTGCCTCCTATCCCATGACTCTTTAGTTTTGCCAAAAGTCTCTGATGAGGGACCTTGTCAAAGGCTTTCTGAAAGTCCAGATACACAATATCAACCGACTCACCTTTGTCCACCTGTTTATTCACTCCTTCAAAAAAACATAACAGATTAGTAAGACAAGATCTTCCTTGTCTAAAGCCATGTTGGCTGTCTCCCATTAGGTTGTGACTATCTACATGCTGAGTAATTTTATTCTTTATGATGGTTTCTACCATTTTTCCCGGTACTGACGTCAGGCTCACCGGTCTGTAGTTTCCCGGATCACCCCTGGAACTCCTTTTAGAAATTGGTGTTACATTGGCGATCCTCCAATCTTCAGGTATTAGAGATGATTTTAATGATAGTTCACAGATTACTGATAGCAGTTCTGCAATCTCATATTTCAGTTCTCTCAACACCCTTGGATGTATACCATCCGGCCCAGGTGATTTGCTACTCTTCAGTTTATCTAATAGTTGTAAGACATCTTCCCGATGTATCGATATTTCCTTCAATTCTTCCGCACCTTTAAATACCACTTCAGTCATGGGTAACATCCCTACATCTTCCTCAGTAAAGACCGAAGCAAAGAATTCATTCAGTCTCTCTGCTATCGACTTGTCGCCTCTTAGTGCTCCTTTAATCCCTTTATCATCTAATGGACCAACTGACTCTCTCACAGGATTTTTGCTACGAATGTACTTGAAAAGGTCTTTATTTCGCGTTTTTGCTTCCGCAGCAAACTTCTTCTCAAATTCTCTCTTTGCCTGCCTTATCAATGCCTTGCATTTGACTTGCCAGTGCTTGTGCTGTTTCCAGGTTTCGTCGTTTGGCTCTTTTTTCCATTTCCTGAAACATGCTTTTTTGGCAACAACAGCCTCTCTGACCTCACCTTTAAACCATGCTGGCAGTTTTTTGGACTTCCTTCCACTTTTCTTAAAGTGTGGAATACAGCTGGTCTGGGCTTCCAAGATAGTATTTTTCAACAACACCCAAGCTTGATGTACGTCTTTAACCTTCGCAACTGCTCCTTTTAGTTTTTTCTTAACTGTTTTCCTCATTTTATCATAGTCTCCCTTTCGAAAGTTAAAAGGTAGTACTGTGGATTTCCTTACTATCTCTCCTCCACTAATTAAATCAAAGGCGATCATGCTATGATCACTATTGCCAAGTGGCCCCAACACCCTTATCTCTTGCACTAGATCTGGTGTTCCACTAAGGACTAGGTCTAATATGGCTTCCCCTCTAGTCAGTTCATGAACCAGCTGCTCCAAGAAGCAGTCATTTATTTCATCTAGGAACTTTATCTCCCTAGCATGTCCTGATGTGACACTGACCCAGTCAATACCGGGGTAATTGAAATCACCCATTATTATTACTGCGCTGTAACGTTTGTTAGCTTCCATGATTTCTTTGAGCATTTCATCATCCATTTGGTCATTCTGGCCAGGTGCTCGATAGTACACCCCCACTGCCATCACCTTCCCCCTTTTATATGGAATTTCAATCCATATAGATTCTACAGCAGATTTTGTTTCCTGCAAAACTTTAATCCTTTCTGAGTCAATGCCCTCTCTAACATAGAGCGCAACCCCTCCACCAATTTGATCAGCTCTATCATTACGATATAGTTTGTACCCAGGTATCACAGTGTCCCACTGGTTGTCCTCCTTCCACCATGTCTCTGATATTCCAATCATATCTAACCTTTCATTTAGTGCTATATATTCTAACTCTCCCATCTTATTCTTTAGACTTCTAGCATTTGCATACAAGCATTTTAGAGAATGTATTTTATTCATGTTAATTTGGCTATTGTTAGACATGGGTAAATTGGGATCTTTAAGCTCTGTCTGCTCCATACTTGAGGGCATTTGGGCTACTTTACTCTTTTGTGGAACCTCTCTGCTTTTGGTAGTATCCTTCAAGGATACATTCTTCCAAACCATCCGCTCTTGGGCGACTGTCGGCTTTCCCCTAATATCTAGTTTAAAAGCTGCTCTATCTCCTTTCAAAGGGGTTAATGCCAGCAGCCTGGTTCCATCCCGGTTAAGGTGAAGCCCATCCCTTCGGAAGAGCGCCTCCTTTCCCCAGAATGTTCCCCAGTTCCTAACAAATCCAAAACCCTCATCTCTGCACCATTGTCTCATCCACGCATTGAGACTCCGGAGCTCTGCCTGCCTTTTGGGTCCTGCACGTGGAACAGGAAGCATTTCGGAGAATGCTACCCTGGAAGTTCTGGATTTCAACTTCCTACCTAAAAGCCTAAATTTTGCCTCCAGAACCTCCCTACCACATTTTCCTATGTCATTGGTACCGACATGTACCAAGACAGCAGACTCCTCCCCAGCACTATCTAAGACCTTATCTAGGTGGCGCGTGAGGTCCGCTACCTTCGCACCAGGCAGGCATGTTACCAGGCGATCCTCACGTCCACCAGCCACCCAGCTATCTACATGCCTAATGATCGAATCACCAACTATAACGGCTGTCCTAACCCTTCCCTCATGGGCACATGGCCCTGGAGAAACTTCCTCGGTGTGAGAGGGTTTTACATCACCTGGAGGACAGGTCCTAGTTACAGGATCACTTCCTGCCACACCAGGGTGATGCTCTCCTGTCACGTGACCTCTCTCCTCCATGGCTACAGGGGTGCTGCCAGACTGGAGGTGGGACTTCAGGACTATATCCCTGTAGGTCTCATCTATGTACCTCTCTGTCTGTCTTATGTTTTCCAAGTCTGCTACTTTAGCCTCTAGAGAACGGACTTGTTCCCTGAGAGAAAAGAGCTCCTTGCACCTAGTGCACACGTAAGACCTCTCACCAACTGGGAGAAAATCATACATCTGACACTCAATGCAAAAGACTGGAAAGCCCCCATCCCGCTGCTGGACTGCTGTGTGCTTCTTAGTTTTAAGTTTGTGTCTAGATCTTTAAGTTCTTACTTACTAGGGGTTGCTATGGGTATTTATCTTTGAGCATCTTGTAACATTTTATTTCGAGGCTGAAATTTTTTCTTTAAATCTCGTAACTTTAGCAAAGTCAATCTTGTTCTTCCTCTAATAGTTTTTGCTTCTATTTCCATGCATGTGTCATTGTAGTACTTCTCCTTGTCTTGTCTTGCTACACCTTGGAAATCTCTATTGAGTTCTGTGATTGCCTCTCTTTCTCCTCTGGCTTTAGCTTCTCTGTGTTTCTGGGCAATTTTCAGAGTTTCTTCTGTCATCCATTTTGGCCGTTTTTGCTTTTTCACCTTTTGTAAGGATTTCTCACTTTCTTCCAACACAACCTTCTTGATGCCATTCCATAACCTTTCTGGAGCTCTGTCATTTGTATCTAAAGCAGCAAATAGATTTTTCAGGCAGTCTTAAAATTCCGGTGGTATATTCTCAGGGTCATATTTTGCTACATTCATGAGTGGCTTGCTTTTTTTCAACTTTAGCTTGAGTTTGCATACTAGTAGTTGGTGATCTGTACCACAGTCAGCTCCAGGTTTTGTCTTTGTTGATGTTATAGAGCTTTTCCATTGTTTACACCCACAGATGTAGTTAGTTTGATTTTTCTACTATTCATTGGGTGAAGGCCATTTGTACAGTCGTCACTTATGTTATTGGAAGAAAGTATTTGAGATGAATAGATCGTTGGTCTTGCAGAATTCTATCAGTCTTTCTCCAGCTTCATTTCTATTTCCAAGTCCATATTTTCCAACTATTTTGCCTTCTTCTTTGTTGCCAACTTTTGCGTTCCAGTCACCCATGACTATCAAGACATCCTGTTTGCATGTTTTGTCAATTTCAGCTTGTACTTGTTCATAGAACTCATCAATGTCATTCTCTTCAGCTTTTTTTGGGGCATATGCTTAAATTTTAGTTGTGTTGATAGTGCGACGCTTCTGCCCGGGCCCGAGAGCTTACAGGCAGGAGTGGCCTTGTAATGTCCCTGAGGAATAAAGCTTGTACTGGTCCCTGGGAATTCTGGGACTCGTAGTGTAGTTGTATTTCCTTCAGGATTAAATTGTAGTCGTGACTCGAATGTTAAGGCTGCAAGAAATTTATTGTTGTGGGGATATTTTCCAGCGCATCAAAATTCAATGGTACAGAACGCAAAAGGTGCAACTTCAACCCAAACAGCTGAAACCAGGAACATAGGAAGTACAACTGAAATTAAGTTAGCTTCTACTTGGCTCTTCACAATCACAGCAGCTTTACCTCAGCAGTGCCTCATGTGGTCTTTCAGAATTATTGCAGCACCAAACAGCTGTTCCTTCCACAGCGTAGCTTCTCAAAACAACGAATGAAAACAGTTTGTAAACCTTTTAGCTTGGCAGCAAGTACAGCAAGCTCCCTGTATTCTTTTCATACAGTGTTCAAGGGTTTCTTACATTGCTGTCCTCTTTGAGGCAGATTGAGCAATCCATTGGAGAAGTGTCTCCTTCTAAGGCATGCAGGTAATTATCCACTTGCATGCATTCATCAGAGCTAAGGCTATCACTGTCTCTGTCAGGCCTGCAAAGCTTCCCTGACCTCAGTTCCAGAAACTCTTGAAACTGTTTTAAAAGCAATTCAGCCTGTAAGTGCTCTTTATCCGTGTGAAAGTCTTTGCTAAGGGTAACACCCTTCCCCCACTTGCTATCAGCTTCTGCAGCTGGGTTTACCTTGTGAAGGTTAGCACAAATAAAAGGTTTCCCTAGTAAAGCATTAAAAGTAGAAAAGTCAGCATTATCTTTAGCAGGGTTTGAATAAGAACTGGCACCTTTCCTCCAGAAGTCTCTCTGGTTCAAAAATTCAGCAGCCTTATTGCTATTTCCTCTGCTCTGTGAATTTCTCTTTGAAAAGCTTTCTCCTGCTTCACTTCCTTGCTTCTGTAGCCTTGTTTGCTACCAGACCAGGTACCTTCTTTCCATGTGCTGAATTTGCTAGCCTTCCCACACCCAGGCTCTACCTTGTAGTAAGGTTCCTTCTCAGAGTATGCTTGGCTCCAAGGTTTACTGCTCCAAGGTTCTGCCTTGCTCCAGGGTTCTAGCGTTTTCCTCCTTCCTTTTTCCTCTTTTTCTCTTTCCTCCTTTTCTCTTTTCATCCTCTCCTCTTCCCTCTCTGCTTGGGGATTTAAAAGGGCTTCATTTCCCGGCACACCCTGACCTTCCCATGAGCGTGCCCAATCAGTGCAGAAGCCTGTCTCCTCCCTGAGCTGGGGCGTGTCCTGTGCTCAGCAGAGAGCTGTGTTTTTTTCAACTCTGCATTGGAAATCCTGTGTGCTAGTGCTGTTTCATTACTTCTGCCAGGATTTTCCCCTATCTTCATTTCTTCTGGAGGGCATTCCTCATCACAATGGGCATTCCTCGTAGAAGAATAGAAATTAAGCGTTCACTGATTGCATTGTATTTCATTACAGTTCTTACAAGTTTCTTCTTAATTATAAATGCAACACCATTTCTTCTTTGTCTTTCATTTCCAGCATAATAGACCATGTGATTATCAGATGCGAAATGCCCGATGCCAGTCCATTGCAGTTCACTGACACCCAACAGATAGAGTTGTGTATATTCCATTTCATTCATGACCACCTCCAACTTCCTTTGGTTCATGCTTCGTACATTCCATGTCCCAATATGTAAGACATCGTTGCAGCTTCTGACTCTCATGCGCAGCTACATCAGCAGTCAGACGTCCCGAGGGCTTTTATCCAACCACATCATAAATGCTGGTTTTACTCTGAAAAATCTTCAACTCCTTCCCAGTAGCCAGTTGAGTGCCTTCCGACCTGTGGGTCTCATCTTCCAGCACTACAGTGCAATTTGTTTTGTTGTGACTATCCATTGGGTTTTTGTGGCAAGATACAGAAGTAGATTGGCAGGCCTTTCTTCCATGCAGTTTAATTTTAGTGTTGTTGCCGTTGTCACAGAAATGTGATCCTCCGCCGCCAATACCGTTCCATTCTGCTGCTGCCCAGATGGGTGGTTTGTCTTGATCTGGCACCTCAGCTGAGACCTGTCCATCTTGGGAGACCCTGCCAGTAGTTAAGCTATCAATAGCTTAGCCCTCAGCATCACTGATGCACAGAAGCCCTCACAGCACGACAAGCTGCAAACCAAATGAGGGCTCAAAATACATAAAGGGCAGGAATAACTTTAAAAGTAGAAGTTATTTTAGGAGGGTCGTTTTATAAGAAGCTGCCTAGATTTAGGCTGCAAGAATGTGCGTACCTACCAGTATTTTAGTCATTTATGTGGATAAGTAACTACTTACAAGTGGTTAAATGACTCCTTATAAAATACCAACTGGCATAAGTTTATGCACTGTCTTTGAATGGCACATACTTTCACTGTGGGCATGCACAGGGGCGGGGTCTGAGCAGAGCATAGGTGGAATCTGCACTTACATGCATAGTTTATAGCAGTGGTTCTCAACGCAGTCCTCTGGGAACCCCAGGCCAGTCAGGTTTTCATGATATCCACAATGAATATACATGAGATAGATCTGGATGCACTGCTTCCATTGTATGCAGATCTATCTCATGCATATTCATTGTGAATGTCCTGAAAACCTGACTGGCCTGTGGGTTCCTAAGGACTGGGTTGAAAACCACTGGTTTATAGTTTATTTAAAACCTGATATACTGTCCTATCACATTGTATCAGGGCAATATACAAATAAAAGCAATTCTAAAAGTAAGCTTAAAAAAGGAATCATAAAAGGAAGGAAAGAGTGGCAGGAATAGAAAAGGGAAGGTTACAGTAACAGGGTAAAGGGAAAACAGGGAAGGGAGCTATAGTTGCTGTTTCGCCCCTCCGCCACACCGGTGGATTAGGGGTCAGATGTGTACTAAAAGTACTTGGAAGCATTTACACCAGTGCTGGTTCCTGAAGTTATGCATGTTCTTTGGCACCTGTAAGAACAATTGTTGCGTATGTTAAACTTCCACTGTCTGCAGCCACCACCTAATGGAGAACCCAGGCAGAAAAAAAGGTTTCCTTGATAGAATATGGAAGAACTATGCATGCTAATTCCCTAATATCCCCATAGTAACACGCACAACATGGAGAGACCCTCCCCAAATGTAGGATAAGTAACCACAAACTAAAAATAGAAACAAATATGTAGGCAAAAATTTAACTGAAACGCAAAGGAGTTATACTGTGCAATACAAGAGAAATAGAAAAAGTAATGCATTTCTTCCGTACTGTGCAAAATGTAAAGATAGCAAATAAGTTTCAAAAGCTGCCATAGTCCAATCAGTAAATTAAAAAATAAAACCCTTCTTTCTAGCTTTGTCTGGCCATTTTATTTTTCTAATTGTGTTGGTCCCAGTCTCTGGCCTCTGCTTTCCTCTTTATCTTTATTTCAAAACTTTCTATACCGCCCATTGTCAGGACATTAGAGCGGTTTACAAAAGAAAAATAAGTCTACACTAAAGAAAAATGAAAAGAACGCCATAAAATATAGGAAAGAAGAAAGAGTAGTAAAGCAACAGCAAAGCTACTCTCTTTCCAGTGTCTCCTGTACATTTGTCATTTTTCTCTCCTACTGTTTTCTTCACTTCCTCCCCTTTTTCCATCTCTGATATTGATCGTTTCCTTTCAGATTTCATCCATTTTTCTTAATTGCTGTCCATTCAGATTTATTTCCTTCTTACTCACCAGTATTCAGTCTCCCTCTTTTTACAGCGTCTATCTACAAATTTTTGTCTCTTTCCCTTACCCTGGCCCTCCCTCTCCCCTTCCTCTTATTCTCCCTCTCACTCCACCCTTCCATTCAGCATCTCTTCTCCCTCCCACCCCCTCCATCCAGTATCTTCTGTCTCTCTCCACCTCTTTCCAGCTAGCATCCCCCCTCTGTCTCCCTACTCCCCACATGTTGAGCACCTCCTGTATCGCCCCACCTCCCCCCTGTGTCTTCTTCTCTGTTTCTCTACTCCTCCCCTCTGTATCCCTTCTTCCCCCACGTGTCTAGGTCCTCCTCTCTGTCTCCCTACTTCCCCCATGTCCAGTGTCTCCCTACTCCCCCCTCCCAAGTCTAGCATCTCCCCAACCTCCATCTCCTTATTCTACCCTACATCCAGCATCTCCTCTCTATCTCCATGCTCCCTCTATTACGTCCAGCAACTCTCCTCTGGTCTCCCTCCTCCCACTTTGTCCAGAATCTTCCTGTCTTCCTACAACCCCCAATATCCAGAATATCTCCTCTGTCTCCCCATGTCCTATTTATTAACAGACACCAGGGCTTCAATCCACCCAAAGAGGCCATCATAGAGAGTGAAGTCAAATATCTAGGAATTACCATTGACCAGACACTAAGCTTCACATCCCATATAAAATTAACTTCTAGAGCAATTTACAATAAATTAAAGATGACACAACAGTTGGGACCTCTAGTATCACATCTGACTTCAGAACTGTACTCCAAGTGATGATCTTCCCTCATATAGATAATTGTAACAGCATATTCCAGGGACTCCTTGAACAATCCTTACATAGCCTACAGATGGCTCAACATATGGCAGCGCACATAACTCAAAGAGTACAACTGTCTGAACACATTACACCAATACTATTCAACCTCCATTGGTTGCCACTCCAGAGCAGAATTAAATATAAACTACTTTTAATTATTTTCATACTACTAAGAAACATATCACCTTCATATTTATTCAAACTTATAAAAGTAAACGTAAATGAGTTAGAAGAGGGTGCACCCAAAATACACTATGAGGTCATTCTGATCCTTGTTTAGCGGGTCTGGATGTCGGATCTGGACAGTCAGACCCACTAAACATCTGGATTGCACTGGCGACCACAGAGCTCCCTGCACATATAGCTGACTTGTGCGGAGAACTCTGTTCATGGGCGGGAGGTGGTGGGCCAGGGGAGGAGCGAGGGCTGGCAGTGGGCAGGAATACAACCTCGGACGTTCAAGGCCAATTCCGAGGTCCGCGGTCTGCCATTTAAACGGGGGACTTATTCCACCTCAAAGGTGGAATAAGTCCTCCTGAATGTTGAAGAATGCTGGAGCCAAGCCCAGAAACCAAGGTGAAGGAGTGCAGGGGGTTCCCTGCAGCCGATCTCTGGCCATGGAAGGCTCGATCGGGGGTTAGGCTGTGGGGAAAGAAGATAGTGAGGTTTGGTTGATGATCGCAGCTCCTGCATGGAGCCACAGTGGCATGACAACAGGATGCCATACCCCTGCCGCTCCATGCAGGAGCCTGGCTGAGCTAGCCGGGAAAATGGCTTGATGTTGGGGGTGCCTGAATAGGGGCACATCCCGGACATCCATCCACTATGCCACGATTCTGCTCCCATGGTGATATTTAGCCCCCACGGGAGCAGAATCGGGTACATCCCCAGGCCATCCAGATGTCTGGACTTTCAGACAACCCAGGGATGCACAACTTGGAATTGGCCTCCACGTGTCGTCTCGGAGTATACTAAAACGAATCATAACACAAGTAATAGAGTCTTCTTGCTTTGTGCTCCTACTTTATGGAACACTCTTCCAGAAAAATTAAGATCTACCGCTGATTTGACTATATTCAGAAAAAAACTCAAGACGCACTTATTTATTAAACATTTTGGTGAACTAAATGTCCCTGAAAAGCTCTGCCCAACTTAGACTTCATTCATCTATTTATCCAATTAATATCAGAGCACAAACAACTACACTGTAAAACGTTTCAGATTAGGACACTTGAGGGATCTACGTTAACATCACATTGTATATATTTCATCATTATGTTGTAAATAAGTTCACATTCTGACCTTAAGTAATTATCTGTAATCATTTTGATTATCCTTGGTTCACTAACTACCAACATGTTATACTGTAATATTCTCTAATGTTATAATGTAATGCTTTTTTTGTTCATTGTAAACCGCTTTGATTATGTGAAAGGTAGTATAGAAAACTCCTAAATAAATAAATAAATGTCCCCATGTCCAGCATCTCTCCTTTGTCACCCTACTTTCACTCCCACCATGTGCAGCAGCACCCCTCTATCTTCCTGCTTACCCTTGTGTCCAGCATCTCCCTAGCCACCCTATTCCTCCTCCACAGCATCCCCCTTTACATCCCTAGTCTTTATTTCCCCACTCACCCCAAAGCCATCATATTGCCTCTGTCACCCTTTTCCCAACTTATAGTCATGATTTGGTCAGGGAATAAAGTGTGTCTATGGTCACATGTGTATAAATATATAGGAGACAGTTTGTCACACAATGAAATGATTAAATAGGAAATAAGGAGACAACTATCCAGAGGCCTGCCATGAGTTGACACCGACTTGATGGCATTTAACAACAGAAACACGGGGGAATTTTCATGTTTGCAGACCTACGAGATATTCAGCGGCACTAACAAAGTTAGTGCCGCTGAATATTCCAGGTGCCGCCACCGCTACATGCCCTGATGCTAAGCAGTTAGCGATATACGGCGAAAGTCAGGCACAGGTAACCCTGGGAGGAGAGCACCTTTGCCTGGGAGCAGACGCTGTGTTGCAGCTCGGGGCCAGGAACAGCTGAAACAACTGCAGGCGTGGGGTGGACGACACTGCTCTGGAGGACCCCCCTGCTCTCTACAAAGCCCGACGAGAGCTGGGCTTTAGTGGAGGAGAGCACCTTTGCCTGGGAGCAGACGCTGTGTTGCAGCTCGGGGCCAGGAACAGCTGAAACAACTGCATTTGTGGGGTGGACGACACTGCTCTGGAGGACCCCCCTGCTCTCTACAAAGCCCGACGAGAGCGGGGCTTTAGTGGAGGAGAGCACCTTTGCCTGGGAGCAGACGCTGTGTTGCAGCTCGGGGCCAGGAACAGCTGAAACAACTGCAGGCGTGGGGTGGACGACACTGCTCTGGAGGACCCCCCTGCTCTCTACAAAGCCCGACGAGAGCGGGGCTTTAGTGGAGGAGAGCACCTTTGCCTGGGAGCAGATGCTGTGTTGCAGCTCGGGGCCAGGAACAGCTGAAACAACTGCAGGCGTGGGGTGGACGACACTGCTCTGGAGGACCCCCCTGCTCTCTACAAAACCCGACGAGAGCGGGGCTTTAGTGGAGGAGAGCACCTTTGCCTGGGAGCAGACGCTGTGTTGCAGCTCGGGGCCAGGAACAGCTGAAACAACTGCAGGTGTGGGGTGGACGACACTGCTCTGGAGGACCCCCCTGCTCTCTACAAAGCCTGACGAGAGCTATACGCGGCCGCGTGTTCGCGGCCTGCGTGGTCGCGTCCTAAGGGGCGTGACACAAGGGGCAGGACATGCCCCTTTGATGCCCCTTCGACGCTTCTGAGACGCTGGAAGTATACAGGGCTTGTATATGGGAAAACGGAAAGCTAAACCTGCCGCATTATTAACAACTTCTCTCGGAGCACATGGAGGTAAGGTGGGCCCCATGGACAAGCATGTTACTTCTTTGCAACCAGCTACGCAATCACCGGAAGGGGTTTCTTTAAGCCCAGAAAGCCGGTTACCACCTCCTCTCCCACAGTTTCCACTTTCATCTACTCTTATGGACACCCCTGTATTAGACGAAGTTCCTGCTCTTTGTGCAGTTGAACCAATTGTGTCTGAAGATTCTTTTGTCTCTCCTTCTGGAGATGTTACTCTCTTGGATATTTGGACTGCTATTAAGAAAATAGATGTACGTTTATCTGGCACTGTTTCTTCCCTCTGTTCTTTTTCTCATGATGTAGTCAGCAAGTTGAAAATGGTTGATCAACATTTGACCTCTTTAACAGGCTCCGTAGCCCGTACTGATTCTCAGCTTCAGGTGTGTGTTGCTAACAATGTGGCTTTAGTTAAAGAGCTCTCAGCGGTTTCTTATCGCTTGGAGCTCGTTGAGAACCAGTCTCGGGCTCGGAACCTTCGCTTCCTAAATTTTCCCACTACCCATCTTCTTTCTTTTGGTTTGTTGTTAAAAAAGTACTTCACTGAAGTTCTTCAAATTATAGAAACTATAGATGTCCTCCAAATGTTTTCCTTTTCAAGTGCTCTTAGGTCGGTGCCAAACCCTGAGGGAGACTTACCTCTTCCCCAGGACTCGGTTGCCCAAAATCTGACAGTGTTTTTGGAGGACTCCTTGGATGTTATTCCTAAACGTTGTACACTGGTTGTAACTTTTTCTTCAGAGTCCGTTAAATTAAAGGTACTACGTGCCTACTTTAAGCACAAGGATCAACTGTTTTGTGGTTTTAAAATCCAGGTTTTTCCTGATATAGGACGGACTACTCAGTCTCGTCGTAAACAATTTTTAGATTTAAAACCTAGAGTGCTTGCATTGGGGGCTTCTTACTTCCTTAAATTTCCCTGTCGGTGTCTTATTACCTTTGAGGAGCAGAATTATGCCTTTACAGAGGTAATTCAGTTACAAAATGTTTTGGTTAGTAAGGAAGCTGTTTGAATTGACTAGGTGGATTGCTTATATTTACTGCTCCCTTATGTGGGATCTGCGGATCCCTTATTACTTTATATTATTTTGTTAAGTTAGGATAATCTCTCCTTCCGTTAATGTGTGCTCAGTTATGTGATGGTGATATTCTTGTAGAGTGAATTATTGTGGTGTAATTTCTTTTTTTTCTTTTGTTGTTAATCTGTATCTCAAGAAAATGCAAAATAAAAATATTAAAAAAAAAAAAAAAAGAAAAAAAAAGGCACAGGTAACCCTGACATAACTTTCACTGTGTTAGCTAATCAGGCAGCAGCTCAATATTGCCACTGCCCATTTAGCCTTACAGCAGTCTGGTGAACTCGGATATTCAGTGCTGGGGCTGGATCGACCAACAACACCCTCCATTTACAATTGATCGTGCTAGATCCACTACTAACACACGCAACACAGGAACTCCCACAACAACCCAACAGCCAGCTCAAATAATCCTTCAACAGACTACGATCCCTAACTACCCAATGGCCACCACAACCATCATACTGACACTCCTTACCCTGGCCCTCCCTCTCCCCTTCCTCTTATTCTCCCTCTCACTCCACCCATCCATCCAGCATCTCTTCTCCCTCCCACCCCCTCTATGGCCTCTCTCCTCACACCCACTACCTCACTAATCCTCCCTCACCCTTCATGCTGCATATCCATTATACACTCATACCCCTCACCCCAACATCTCACTTCACAAACAAGCCCAGAATCAACAAATACCAACACCTCATCCGAATCAAACCCCATCCACATACAGCAACAACACACCTGCAACATTCCCCAACTACCCTCTCACACCTCAAATGCACAATCATTAACACCCTTTCAGCATGTAACAAAATTCAACTGATCTCTGACTATCTCATGGACACCCATTTGGACATTTTATACATCACTGAATCCTGGTTCACAGATTTAGACAATGTCCTCATGAACCAGCTCATATCACCCTATTTTGACCTGTTTGCCTGTCTTAGAAATGAATGTAGAGGTAGTGGGGTTATCATCACAAGGAAGAAACACCTCAACTTCCGCTTCCTCACCAACAGCACAAGCAGAAGCCTAGATACCTTAACCATCGTGAATGGCGTAATAACCTTCTTTCTGGTTTACAGATCCCCTAATGCCAGCCCAGATGACCTGGACATCATACTAGAAACAGCCTGTAAACATAAATCTATTTCTAACCACCTACTGAGCTTAGGCGATTTTAACCTCATTTTCACCACTCCTAAAACATCAAAAACCTTCCTGGATACACACAAATCATCAACCAACCCATACACAAAAAGGGAAATACACTAGACCTGATATTCCTACCTCGACTCATACTCAGAGATTACTACCTCCTACCACCCACTCTAGCCACCGTCCCCTGATCAGACCACAAGACACTTACCATCCTCCTCCCGCATAGATCACTCCCTGAAGAAGAACTAAACACTCAGTCCACTACTCGCAGATTCCACCACCTGGATACCAAAGAATTTCTAACGAAAATACTGTCACACCTTCAAGACTCATCTGAGAACTTTAGACTCACTCATTCAAAACTGGAACAAAACAATAATCATTATAGCAATAAAGCAGCAGACACCAGCAATCTAACGGAGCCACAACACCGCAACATGGTACTCCACCCAACTGAAAAAACATGAAATGTAACCTAAGAGTTCTAGAAAGGAAATGGAGATGCTCCAGGTCAGCTATCAATCTTGACACCTACCTATCCAAACTCCATGAATATCGAACAGCCACAAACAAAGCAAAGAAAGTACTACACAAACATGATTCAAAGCTCACTAAACCGTCCAAGAGAGCTCTTTGAGTTAGTCAAAAACCTAGGAAAAGACCCCACACAAAATAAAGAAGTTACAGATCTAACCCCGCAAGCCATGGCAGATCACTTCCAGGCATTGACATGTCCCCTAGGCAACCAGACACACACAATGACAGCTGAACCAAGTCATAACCACATAAAAACTGGAATCACCTGAGACTCCTTTTCAAACATCTCCCCTGAACACTTGGAAAAGATCGTCAGAGACATTAACACTACTACATCCCCACTTGATCCATGTCCAGTCAGATGGGTCAAGGCTGCACAAACAGAACTGCTACCCATATTACTCAAAATCACACAACATGGATATATGTCCATTGCCTAAAACTGATCTCCATGCATCCAACAATAAAAGGCTTATCTGACCCAAAACAGCCAGCCTCATACCAACCAATTGCCAGCCCGCCATTCCTGGCAAAAGTGATAGAAAAAATAGTACTTTCAAAACTCCAGGAATACACAGACGCTCACTTCCCACTTGACCCCCAATAATATCAGTTCAGGCCTCAAGATGGAATAGAATCCCTACCTACTGCTCTAACTGACAAGCTCATAAAAGGCATTGACAAACTAAACAAAGGTTTTATTCTAATATTCCTTGATGTCAAGGCAGCCTTTGATTCTGTTCCACACAATCTGATCATTCATCGTCTGCAACCAATCGGACAAAGGGGCATCATGCTAAAATGGTTCATATCCTATCTCTCAGATCGTCAACTCCAAGTAAAACTGGGCAATGAAACAGAGCATTATTTACAGCAACAGGAAGTCCCCCAAGGCTCAGCTCTTTCCTTATTGTTATTCAACCTCTTCCTTCAACCAATCTGCTGTATCATACAAGCACACAACTTACTTTACCACTTCTACACAGATGATATCATGGTTTATACTTCAATCAATACCAGTAACCCAGCCATCACCCATATAAAGAAATGCTTCACCTCTGTAACAAATTGGCTAGCTGAACACAACATGACTATAAATTTCAAGAAAACTGAAGTCTTACATTTCTCCAAGGACACCAGTTTCATACTGTAGAAGCTGATAAGCATGCAATAAATAAAACCAGGAGTCAGCTCAAAGATCCAAGCCAATTTATTGTGCACATGGCTCAGAGAGACAAGCTTCAAAAAGACTGAGCAACATTCTTACAGAGACATACTCATTTATACCTTTTCTTCAGCTTGATACATGCAGACTTTCTATTGGTTCCAACGCCCCCTGCATCTCTCCAATCGGGGACCCTCTCTGGGTCATCCTGTTCCCCCTTCTCAGGCTATTCTAACAAAGGCTCAGTTTCTAGACATAAACACATCCCTACTACAAGGTCATCTCTAGGCTCAGAGAATGCGAGAATGCAAAACACTGGAACATATCTATCATCAGCATAGAAGAATTGAATAAGGATTAACACAAACTTATCAAAAGCAGTTTAGAGCGGTTTAAGGCAGATCCTCAGACCTTCACTGACTCTGATCTTTCTCAGCACTACTATTTCTAAGTGGGGGTGGGGACTCAGACCTAGCTTGCAGGCCTCTCATACATGTACCGGCTATTATATAGGCCATAGCCTACTACATTCCTCCCTTTGATTATTCTCACCCGCTAGTGAGTAAGGGTGAGAATTAAATCACATATTATACTTGCGTAAAAGCATCATTTTCGGGTATAGGGTAATATTGCCACATAGCTAAAACTTTTGTAGCTGCCTTCTGTTCTACGGTGCTATCAATGGTTGCTGACTTTACTCGACTGTGATGAATCCAGGGTTCGAGTTCTGTAACTCTAACTGCTGTTGGGGTTAATAAGATGACAACAAAAGGTCCCTTCCAATGTGGTGCCAACGGTGTCTTTCTCCACTCTTTGATCCACACCGAGACTCCAAGCTTGAGAGGATGCAGGGGTTCTGTTAGATGAATGGGCAGCTGAGCTTCTATCCATGTCTGAAGACTGCAAAACAGAACTTAAAACCAATAGTTCTTGTCTAGTAATTTCATGTAATCTGTTGCATATCTCCTTTTATTCCTTGTGCAAAAGCGGGGGTCGCCCATACAGAATCTCAAAAGGGGAAACTCCTAAAGACTTAGTAGGGGCTAAGCATATCCTAAGAAAGGCTATAGAAAGAACTCAGAACTGGGGCCACTTCAGGTAAACCTCTTGACAAAGATTAGATAATTGTGATTCCATGGTTCTATTCATATGGTCTACTCTTCCTAAACTCTTAGGTCTGTAGGCAGTATGCATCTGATAATGTAAATATCAACCCTCATTCTTTGTACAGGGCCCCATGTGCATGCAAGGTTGTAGGGGCATACTTGGAATCTGTGTACACATTTAGACAGAGCCCTTCTCTTATTGTCAGTGCTCTAGTAAGAGCTATCAGTTCAGCTTTCTGTGCTGAAGTTCCTGGGGCCAGAGCTGTGGACTCAACTACCAGATCAAGGGTCACCACTGCATATCCGGCACAACAATGTCCAGTAATGATGACAAGACTGCTTCCATTCTACAAAGAAAGTCCATTCAGGGTTCTCCAAAGGAACATCAGTCAAATCCGGGCGTACTTGTCAACAGACAGAGGGGGCGGGCAGTCAGGCTGCATTTTCTGGTGGACTAAACATAATGGATGTGTTTGCTCATTCTAAATAGCAACTGTCTAAACCTAGGCTTTAAACTAAGACTGTACTTCTGAAACTGAGATTTTAAAAGACCTTTCAAAACACAGTACATTGTTTCTCTGGACACCAACACATCTTACAGTTCGGGAAAGATGAGCATTATCTTAACAAAATAAACAGTAGGTCTTTTTCCTGACTTTCAAAGCAGCCGTAAATTACAGAGCAGCTGTAAACACTAAATAAATAAAAAGATCCCGTCTTACGCGATAGCTGGCTCAGGATGCTTCATTGTCCTGTCAGGGCTCTTAACCTCTACTTCGTAGGTCAAAGGAAAAACAAAAGCGGTTTCCTTAATTCCGCTATCATTTCTGTTTGAACAGTGTTTGCTGTCCATACAAGAACAGTTGAGAGCAGGGGAGAACTCAACCCTTTCCAGGCTGAGCCCAAAACTGTCGGGATCCAAAATCCTGACTAAACATTCTTATTAAATGATATATAATACATGACCATAGCAGAAGGAACATCACTATTAGAACATATTGAATAAAACAGGTACAATTTTCCTGAAATAAGCACAAAGTAACCCAGCTACAGAACGTTGAAAATAAGCCTTCACAGGGTTAAAAGATACTACACATTCCTTTGTACAGACACGCCCCTTCTCTCTCGGCTTGCCCGTCTCACGCTATGCCGAAGAAAAATAAAATCACAGAGACAGCTTGTCTTCGCTGTGCTGGAAAAACCCCCTGAAATGAGTGAGACAGCTTCTTTACTGAAAAGTGACTTCTGAGTTAGTTTGTTGCTTTATTTCTCCTCGTCCTTTCTCAATCGGTAAACTATTTCAACAAATAACAAAACCAAATACAAACAGACAATAAGGGAGACAAACACCAAACACTTTCTCCTTTTCGCGACCTGGCAATGCACTAGTCAGGAGCCAGCACCTCGCTTGGCCTGTATTCAAGACCTCTCATTCACACACGCAGACATTCAAGACAGAATTAAATCCCAACGTAAATAAATCCCAATAAACAGAATAAATCCCAATAAAACCTGACTGACTGACTGACTGGCTGAGGGGTTGGTGGGTTCAGTCTCTGCTTATACCTTTAAGACTTCTGAGACCTACTAGGACCGCCCCGAGAGGTGATCAGACTCTCAAGCGCTTATTCCAGACTCCCGACGGGATGACAGACTGACTGATTAGCAGAAAATTGCTATTCACCAGATCCGGTTCCCGATATCAAACCAGTACATGGGTTGGATCCTGGACTCCCCTTGGGTTCGGAGGTGTTGGCCAGCTGGACCCAGTGGCCCGCTGAGGCAAGGCGGAACCCTCTCCGATACAATAAGACTGGCGGCGCCTGAGAATTCCCCTGCGGTCGGACAGACATGGTTCCAACCGGACCAAACCTTTGAGGCGAGAAGTCGTGGTATATTCACTTGCATTCCATCCCCCGCTCGCACATTCCGGTCAACACACCAAGAATATGTAGCAGCTGATAAGCATGCAATAAATAAAACCAGGAGTCAGCTCAAAGATCCAAGCCAATTTATTGTGTACATGGCTCAGAGAGACAAGCTTCAAAAAGACTGAGCAACATTCTTACAGAGACATACTCATTTATACCTTTTCTTCAGCTTGATACATGCAGACTTTCTATTGGTTCCAACGCCCCCTGCATCTCTACAATCGGGGACCCTCTCTGGGTCACCCTGTTCCCCCTTCTCAGGCTATTCTAACAAAGGCTCAGTTTCTAGACATAAACACATCCCTACTACAAGGTCATCTCTAGGCTCAGAGAATGTGAGAATGCAAAACACTGGAACATATCTATCATCAGCATAAAAGAATTGAATAAGGATTAACACAAACTTATCAAAAGCAGTTTAGAGTGGTTTAAGGCAGATCCTCAGACCTTCAGTGACTCTGATCTTTCTCAGCACTGCTGTTTCTAAGTGGGGGTGGGGACTCAGACCTAGCTTGCAGGCCTCTCATACATGTACCGGCTATTATATAGGCCATAGCCTACCACAATACTACCTATTCACATAACCATTGTCGGAGGCCAGCTACAGGTCAAATTGCAAGTTGCTACCTGGGAATCATTCTTGATCAACACCTCACACTATCCCCTCACATAAGCAATATTAGAAGAACCATCTACAACAAGCTCAAGATGGTACAACATCTCAGACCCCTCCTGGACCCAAATGACTTTCGTACAGTTCTTCAAGCACTCACATTCCCGCATTTTGATTGCTGTAACCTACAAGGTCTACTTAAATCTGCAATTCACCCACTTCAACTAGCCATGAATATAGCAGCAAACATCTTCTGCAGTGCCCCAAGTACAGAATGCATAACCCATTACTCAAACAATTGCACTGGCTGCCTATCATCCAACGAATCAAATACAAGTTCATCCACACGATCTTCGGACTCTTCCATGGACTATCTTCCACCTACCTCCAATCATTAATACAGAAAACACCTAATAATAGAATCAGAAGAACCAACTCACTTAACATGCTCTGCGCTCTCAGAGGTGGAATAAGTCCCCATCTAGCCAGCCGACCCTGGACGTACAGAGCTGACTTCTGAATCGGCCCTGTACATCCGGGGTCTTGCACTGCCCACTTCTCGCCATCACCCTGCCTCCTGACCACCCTCTCCCGCCCCCGCCTATGACTCCCCGTATAGCACAGCTGTACATTTGGGGAGCCTTTGCACTGGGGCGGCAGGAGGACGAATAGCGGAGATGTACATCCCGATAGGACTTACATCTCTGCTATTCGTGGCACAGAATGACTCCCTAAGTTATTACTGTTCCATGTAAGCCACCTAGGCCAAGTTGTTATATGTAAATTGCTTAGACTCGTAGATTAGTGGTCTACAAACACAGTTAAATAAATAAAATAAATAAATAAACATTGAATATCCGGGGTTTAAGTTGAGCGCCAGCGACTAGCTGTTAGCAGCGCTATCCGCCGGCGCTGAATATCACCCCAAAGTTGATCACATGCCATATAACAAAAGGAAAAAAAATCCCTTGAAAGCTGGTATTCTGGCACAGTCGCTCTAAGTTGCCTCTATATAAACTGGAAAATGATCCATCCTCTATTTTAAGTATTGGTATTGGTATGTTGTAACACCTTTTTATCCTTGTAAGAAAGAACCACACTGGTAGAGATTTGCATTATAATTCTAACCAAGAACAGAAGGAATCATGCCTCACAGATTTTTATTTTATTAGCAATGTGACCATCACAACTTGTTCCAAAATTTTAGAATGGATGACTGGTTGAAATGTTTGGATCGAGGCAATTCATCTAAACTGCTCATATAAGCAGATGGTAGGATCTAATCTTTTAAGGTCACCTTCTATTTTGTCCTTGTGGAGAAATCTCTTTATAAACAGGAGCTTGTATTTAAGTGTGCTACTTTGCTCTAGTTGACATACCTCATAGAGTCAAATGAGAAGTGTATAAATTATTTTTCCCCTTGTTGCAGGCATGGACCATATCATGTTTAATGTGGAGATTTTATCCAATGAAGACAGGGAGTGGCATGAATCTTTTTCTCTGGTATTGGGCCCAGATGATCCAGTAGAAGCTGTCCTTGGGGATATCACCACTGCTATAGTGACTATTCTAGACCAAGAAGCAGCGGGCAGCCTCATTTTACCTGCGCCACCTGTTGTGAGTGTCTTGAACCTTATGTCTGCGGTACAGTGCCCTACCAAATTGTGATTTGCCATTGCAAGAAGCAAAAACAAAACTTTGTTTTCAATGGTGTCACTTTGCTGAGGCATGACACAGTTTGAGCCTTTTATATCTCTATGGCTCAGAGGCATGGCAAAGACTGTGGCCTCATGCACCAGGGATAGTAGCTTTATCACCCTCTTTCCTCCTTATAGCCCATCTATAAAACCCAGAATCTGGACTTTGAGGTCTATTGTCACAGTTTTATTCATTTTCAAGTAAATAAAATTAATTCTAGTCGTTTGATTTTTGGGAGAAGTGTATTTTGCTTAGCACTTAAGTCTTTTATGTATGGATTTCATGTTTGTGTTTATATGGAGCAAGAAACAACCAACTGTGCAGTCTTTGTATAGGAATAATATAACTTGAATTGTTAGTCAACTTTTCCATTTAATTCTCGGTGGGGCTTACAGAGTTAGTTGTAATTCATCTATAATAATTCCCTGAACCAAGGGACTTGCAATCGAAGCAGGTACCTGAAGCAATAGAAGATAAAGGCCCCTTTTAGTACGACGTGTTAAAATTTTGAAGTTACTGTACATTAATGGCCAAAATTTGTGCATAGTAGCTGTAAAGCCTCTGTGCTAACTTTAGAGACGTGCCAAGCATTTTCCTACACATTTAATACAGAGAAAATACATGTACTGTGAGGTTAACTGGATTGTGGATAATGCAGATGCACTTAATGCTTCCTACTGAGGTGGTGGTAACTGTCAACACAGCAGTAGCTGCACACGCTAATTTCTACGTTGACTGCTTAAACACACTTTGATAAAAGGGGTCCAAAATGACGTGCCAAAGGTCATGAGGAAGTGGGACTGGAACTCTGGTTTACTCTAATAACGAGGGTGCTCCTCTCCTCTTATAAATCATAATTTGGTTCCATAGAAGTCTACCAGTGTAGGATCCCCAGAAGAGGATGCCTTGGCTCTCCTCTTTTTGGACAAGTACAGGATCAGGTTGGTTCTTATTTATTTATTTATTTTATCTTATTTATTTAACCTGATTTTTATGCTGCCTTATCCTGTAATCAAGACGGTTTACATTGTAACTCAAACAGGATACAGTGAACTAAGCTCAGGGTTGGCATGCAGGGTACTTAACAGGGTAATAACCTAT
Organism: Ichthyophis bannanicus; assembly: GCA_033557465.1. Taxonomy (NCBI): domain Eukaryota; kingdom Metazoa; phylum Chordata; class Amphibia; order Gymnophiona; family Ichthyophiidae; genus Ichthyophis; species Ichthyophis bannanicus. Next base: position 1,085,993,010 of record CM066032.1, on the reverse strand, counting down.
TTATAAATTGCTTAACTTATTTACAATTATTTCGGTCTATTTACAGCTGGGCAGAGTTATCAGGGGCTGTTCTAATGATCTAAAGGGCTTTTGTTTGGAGCCGGTGTGGTTGCCGGACTATGTGATGTTTCTGTAATGTTCCATGAACAGAAGTGTCTTGAGTTTATTCCTGAAGTCCTTGATATCTTCAGTGGCTCAGATTTCTTCAGTCGGGGTGCAACTAGTGAGAGGGCTGTTTTGGAGGTGGATTCTTTGCTTTTCTGGTAGTCTGTTGGCACACTGATCATGCGTCTGTTATTGTTTTGTCTAGGGCGGGTGCTCACTTCTCTTTTGATTAGGGTCTCTAGGATGTCTGCTGAGGAGTGGTGGATGATTTTGAAGATATTCAGTAATGTTTTGAACTTGGCGGGGGCATGAATTGGGAGCCAGTGCAGTTGGTGTACTACTTGTGTAACGTGATCTATCTTATTAGTTCCGTTGATCATTCGTGCTGTTGTGTTCTTGACCTTGGTAGAGTGAATTGGCGTAGTACAGTATTGGTGTAATGATAGTTTGGCAAACAGTACGGAAATGTTTCTGGTTTAAAAGTGGCTTTAATCTTCTTATGAGATTTAGTTTGCGGTATACTTTTGCTGTGATTTTGTTTATATGCGATTGGAGGGTGATGTTTTTGTCCAGGATGACGCCTAGGTAGCACACTTCACTTTTTACAGAATGTAGGAGTGGCCTAGTGGTTGGGGCAAGGTACTTCAGGCTGGAAGGTCGGGGGTTCAAATCCCACTAGAGGACAGCAACCTTGGGCTGGAAGGACTGGGGTTTCTAGTCCCACAGGTGCTCCTTGTGGTCTTGGGCAAGCCACTTAACCCTCCATAGCCCATGTTCCCTGTAAAATAGTTATCTCCAAGTTATAATGCTCTGTTCAATGTAATTTCAGTTTGTTCAATGTAAACCGCACTGATGCAGAATAGAGCGGTATTTAAGAGAATGTAAATAAATAAATAAATGGTTTGGTTCAACAGTTGGATTTCTTGTGGTGGGTTGAAAATGGTGCCCTCTGCTGATGTAGAGTGCTTCTGTTTTGCCATAGTTTAAAATGAGGTTGTCGTTGCTGAGCCAGGTGGTTACATCTTCCAGGCATTGGGCGATAGCTGTTAGGTTTGGTTACTCCAGGTCAATTGGAGTGTATACCATGAGGTCATCAGCATATAGGTGGAATAGTATTTCATGCTTCTTGATGATATTGCAGACGGGTGTATGTATAGATTGAATAGTATCGATGAGAGTGCCGAGCATTGCGGAATGCCTTGTGGTATAGTGAAGGGTGCTGAGTAATTAGCCCCACATTTGACTTGTGGAAGCCTACTGTATAGGTATGAGGTGAACCATTTTAGTATGTTATTGCAGATACCAATATCCTGGAGGCGTTGGACCAGGATGGGGTGTGAAACTGAATCAAAGGCGGATGAAATGTCCATGAAAATGAGGAGGAATCTGTTCTTGGCTTTGTCAGTTCCCTTCAGGACGTTGTTGAAGAATGAAGTTAGAAGTGTTTCCACATTATGACGTGGCTTGAAGCCATGCTGTTGTGGGTCTAGTGGTGCATTGTGATTGTTATGATCCTGCAGTTGCATCTGTACGGCCTTTTCTATGATTTTTGCAAGAAAAGGTAGGCTGGAGATCGGGCGATATGTTGCGGGGTCCTTTTTGCAGAGTGATGTGTTTTTCAAAATTGGCTTGTTTAAGGGAGGAAGGCATGTGTCCTTGTAGTAAGAATAACTTGACTATCTTCTGTATATATGGAATGAGTTGCTCCTTAGTGTTTTTTATCCACTGCACAGGGCATGGGTCATTTGGGGATGTGGTTGTATTGAGCGAGGTGACTATCTGTTCTGTTTGTTTGAAAGATGGTATGGCAAATTCTCCCAAGGGTTGTGTGGAGGCTTGGTCTTTCATATTGCTGCCTTTCAGAGGTGTTGGCAGTAGGTACCTGTTGAATTCATTGTGTTTTTTAATTATGTAGTTTGCCATATCCTGGGGGTGGACTTCAGGGGTCTCCTAATGTATATTGTCTCTGGTGAGTGCTCGCACGATGTTGAAAAGTTCTCTTGGCTTGTTCACTGATCTCATGATGATGTTTGTGTGGTGTTGTTGATCAGGGTGTTCTAATCCCTCTGTTGACCGTGTACAGTTGCAGCATATCCGTGTCTTTGCTTCTTCTCCATTTTCTTTTATGGTTTTCTTAATTCTCACTTTGCCTCCCTGATCGCGTTGGAGTACCAAAGAGTGGATGGTTTGTTGTGTGTGTATGGGTGTCTCCTGCTGGGTGCTGTTGCTGCAGTAGTCAAGGTGTTGTTCCAATTCTCAATGATCTTGTCGAGGTCTTCTGTGTTTTGGTGTAGATTGGGGATTACCTCTTTCAAAAAGGCTTCTTTATCAAAGGACTTAAATCTTCTTTTTTAAGTTTGGGTTCTTCCTGCAGTTGCATTGGTTGATCAATCTGTATTGTTAAGGTTATTAAATAGTGGTCTGACCATGGTGTTGATGCGATTGTGGGGGGAGGGGGGTAGAATTATGTTGGGTGTTTGTAGTGATCTAGGAATGCATATAAGGTCTGGGGTCGTTCCATACCTGTGAGTGGGTCCATTGATCAGTTGATGCTAATGTAGTGATTCTATTGCTTTGAGGAAGCCTTTGGCAACTTTTTCGGGTGCTGCTCTAAGGTTAAAGTCGCCTAAGACGATGAGTGACTTGTGTGTTGTATCGTGTGCACATACTGCTTCGAGTATCTTTGTTAGATTATCAGATTTGGCATTTGGTGGCCTGTACGCAAGGCATATAGCCATGTATTTGTTGGAGATATTGATTATGCTGGATTCTTCTGTGCTGGTTGTTAAAGTGGTTTTGAATTTGTAGTGGCTCCTGGCCAGTATCAGCACTTCTCCACCCCTTCTGTCTGCCCTGAGGCAGTTGAAAGCGGTGTACGTAGGTGGGGTGTTCTGGGTTAAAATTACCTGATCAGTATCACTGAGCCATGTCTCTGTTATGCAAAGTATATCTGGCCTTTGTGTGTGTAGGTGATCCAAGATAGTGTTAGCCTTGTTTCTGACTGACTTTGTGTTGCTAAGCGTGCAGGTGATGTTTGTGCCTACCATGGGGTTGGTGTGGTTGTTTTGTGCGGTATAGGTAGGAATTATATTGATCATGGCATCTATTTTGTGCGTGCGTGTTTGATTTGGTTCGATTTGGTTGTGCCATGTGGTGCAGTATTGTATGTGTAGGAAGTGTGAGTTGATGGGTGTGTATGTTCTGATGTGAAACGCCATTGCTTGCTGTGTGAGCAACTGTAGTATTAGGAGGCTGTAGTGTTAGAGAGAGATGGACTGGAAATAAGGGAAAAGTAGTAGTTTAGACTAGAAATGTTGTCATTGCATGAATGGGAGGGAGAGTGTAAAGGCTACTCACTTGAATATGTAACCAGAACAAAACAGCAGCAAGGGTAACAAGCAAAGCAATAAATACAAGGCAACAGGGAAATAATAATAGGATTTAATGACAGCAAAATGATGATAATAATAGTACTAAAAATAATAAAAATATTTTAAACCAAACTAGATAAATGCCGTGAGAACAATACAGCATTAATATCAAACAACAAAGCTCATCAATAAACCATACATGGCCATGTTCTGGCATCTAAACTGCAACAGGTATAACTTGCAATTGAGCTTGCAAGATGGGTGGACATAATATTGAAGTTGCTAAATATACATCCAAAGTTACCTGTTTTAAATTGGGACAGAATTTGGTGAGGTCCAGGGGCAAAGCTAAAAGTTATATGGAGAGCAGTGAAATTCAGTCACTTCTCATCTAACCTTCATCTAACTTTTTCATGCAAATCTACATGCAGAAATATGAGAAATAACTTTAAACAGTTACGTTAATAACTTAAAGTTATGCAGATATTCAACACAACTATGTGATCAAGCCCAGGCACCAAAAATGTCAGCATTTCAGTGTTGAACACATATGGGTGAATATTCAGACTCCATGGTCAGCGTTATTTAAAACAAAATGGGATAATCGGCACCGGAAACTGGATATCCAGTGGTACGGAATATCCGGTTTCACCGCTAACCGCTGGCACTTTCCGGAAGCAAACCACATAAAGCAGGACTGCCTTTTTTGTGCCCTAACTTTATGCTGTTTGTTATCTGGTTAGCGGACAAATATCATCATTAACCAGATAACCCTAGGGCCACCCTCACTCCACCTGTGGACCGCCTCAACACTATCTGGATAGTGCTGCAGAGGTCATGGGAAATATTCAGTGCACTATCCGCACAGTGTCATTGAATATCATGGTCAACGGGGATTAAGCGGATAGCAGTAAGTCCCACTGAATAGTAGCACCTTGTAGTATCTAAAGTTACACCAGTGTTTCAAGCCTGAGCGTATAGCTCTGTTGAATATCTGCATAACTTTATTTATTTATTTAAATTATTAATTATTTTTTTTTATTTCTGTTCCGCACACTAACACGGCGGAGTACAATAAACACACATAATCATATTAAATAATAAAAACCAAAGAATTAAAAAATGTAACATAAATCTTTAAAGGGATCTTATCCGTTTAAAGTTATGAGTTGGCTGTCCCGGTGAATATTAACCTCCAAGTCTTTATAAGCAAAAAGATGCTCACACAAATTGCTCTACAGGACTTCTCTTACTGGTTTAAAAGTACATACTGGAAATCGTTGTGATCCTGTTTCGTGTAGTAGACTTTATGCATAACGTTATGGGATAGTTTTTTGTAATGCTGTTTAGTGGCAAAATGCACAGGTGCTTCCATATCCTGTTGAAAGATTTCCAAAGAGAAGAGTCTCAGGCTGTTAGTCTTTGAAAATAAAATAAAGATAACATGGACATAAATTACACCCCTGTAGCTTGCATGTGCTATATCTCTGGATGGACTAGGTGCCAGGAAATGCCAGTGTGTAAGCAAATTCCCCTCTCCCCCAACCTCAACACACCTCCATAAACACCAATTGCTCCGAGTGGATGAGTGGATAAGTGTAGCCACCTTGTGAAATTAGGTGGCCATATTTAACCACTGAGCTTGACGTAAATTTTCATAACCATGGAACTAGCCACCTAACTCCATGGTTAAGTGGCTGGATTGCCTGGAGAATCTCTTTCTAGAAGGGCTGTTGTTCATGTCTGGAAAATCCCAGCAACCATCACAAACAAGTATAGTACTGCATGTAACCTGTGGGCTTCAGAAATGGTATATGAACATGGGGTGACTTCTGCTTGTGCATTTTCATTGCCCTTTCCCTGTCCATATTTGCAGAAAAGATATTCCAGCTTCCTATCCCTTTAACTCGGGAAGTAAATACTCTCTACTACAGGCACAGTGCACTGCAGTTGCAGAAGACCTTTTCTATGGAATCATTTCACTCACTGCTGTTTCCCGCTCAACTAACAGATTTATTGTTTTATTATCCCACAGGTGGTCTCCTTAGCAGACTATGACCAGGTAGAAGAAGTCACAAAAGAGGGCATCAAGAAATCCCCATCTCCTGGCTACCCACTGGTCTGCGTGACACCATGCGACTTCCACTTCCCCAAGTATACTGTCATGAAGGAGCGCTGCAATGAGGCTGGAATCAACCAGTCTTCCATCCAATTCAGCTGGGAAGTGGCAACCCCCACAGATGGCAGTGGAACCAGATCCCCCTTTGAAACCATCACTGACAACACACCTTTCACCAGCATCAACCATATGGTACGTGCCGGATCATCAGATGTGTGCAGCTTGATAGTTCCCGTGCATCTTCCAGATGAGAAATGAATTTTTTCTACTAAACGTTCAAGAAAACCTAACAAATGTCTTCTTCTACTGAGACGACATTGTTGATGTGCCACAGAGGCCATGTATCTACAAATGCTTCTTTAGACAAAAGGAAAAGGAGGAAAGGCCAGAGAACAGGGTGACATGATGAGGGAAGAGAAAAGAAAAGGCCAGGAAGGGAGAGAGAGGGAAACGGGCAAAAAATGGAGGTAGAACTAAAAAGCTGGTTATAGAAAATGGAGGATCATAGTGCTTTGCAATAGTCTTCACTCTGTTATACATTTTTCACATTCTGCTGTCTAAAAAATACAATGCAGAATGCATTCAAATAGGAGTCTGTCTAATTGATCTACACACCCTACTTTAAACTTTGGACACGACAGAACAATTATAGAAATATTCAACTGGTTGCTAAGAAAAGAAAAGAAAAAGTCTTGATTGCATAAGCAGGGCTGGCTTAAGGGATTTGTGGAGCTCTGGGTGGTTTTGGTCCCCCATCCTTAGGCCAGTCATCTGTTATGAGCCATACATATAAGGGTAAATGTTCAGCCAGCAGTTATCAGTTTATGCACCAGCATTTAATTTAATCCACACATTCAGTGTCACTATCCACTATAAGGCACATATAACAATGGGAAGTCCAGGCGCAATCTGAGACGTCAAAGCCAGAATGTCTGAAAAAAACAAGCAGGCACATGCAAGTTCAGGCACAATTTCAGAAATGTGGACATGATTAATAGGGACGTCTATAGAGCCATCTACATAGAAAACTCCAGAATAGCATCTCAGAACATGGATGTCTAATAGCATAATGGTTAAAGTAGTGGGTTGGGAGGAAGGTGACCTGGGTTCAAATTTCAGTGGAGGTGTTTGTGATATTAGACTAGTCATTTAACTCGCCATCTTCTCTACACTCTCTGGATATTTTAAGGCCAAAACAAGCACTTTCCTGATGTCTCTTCATGCCTGCAGCAGGTCTAAATGTGGACATGCCTGCAGACGTCCGCGTCGTTCCTGAAATCAAATGGGGCATGTAAGTCCATTGCCTCCACCACATTCCCTTGCCTAATTGGACATCCCTGCATTGGAGACGTCTGTAAACATCATTTGTGGAATGGCTTCGGAGACTCCTCTGTGATTTTGATGTCCACGTGCGGTACTTCAGATGTCCTAATTCACAACTAAGCCTTTTAAAATGACCCCATTTATGCCTAGTATGGTGACTGTGCTGCACTGTCTGTTTAGTTTAGAGCCATTATTGAGTTAGGGTGGGTAGGTGCGAGTACAGCGCCTAGCCGTTGTCGCCATTGTCTGACCCCGGATATTCAATGCCGGGATTATATGCGGCGCCGGCATTGGATATCCAGGGTCATTGTACATGCCCAGAAGATTGCACCGCTGCCTGGTTAACGTCTACAGGTAAAGATAGGCCAGCTTTTGTAGCGCCTATTTTTTACCCATAGAAGTTAACTGGGTAGTGGTGCAATATCACCGCAACCCGGTTAGCCTCTTTCACCGCTCACGACGCACCCCAATGCTAAACGGTTAGCATCGGGGCATGTAGGGGAAAAGATCGGGGATATTCAGTGGCACTAATCATGTTAGTGCCATTGAATATCCGGCTGAGTGGCATTTACACGGTTTATAGGGCTGTAAACCATGTAAATGCCTTTTGAATATCGGGCGCATAACTTATATGGATAATGGTTGAATGCTGCCACTATTTTATTTATTTATTTAAAAATAGTTACTGTATATGCCATATATCTTATATTTTTTGGCCCACCCTTGCTCTTCCCTAACCCAGCCCACGTTGGTCATTGAGCAATTGAAATAGCCTGATATTATCCATGTGTTTTTTGAAAATATGTGGACAGGCTAATTATGCAGTCTCTGGTAAATCAATAATTGCCTTTTCATTATTGACCCAATAGAGTATGACTATTCATTCAAATAGAACATTCCCATTAGAGGGGAGGGGGATATTAAGGGTATAGAGGTGGGTGGGGAGAGTCATACGCTGTCTTTGTTTGCTGATGATGTGCTGCACACTATCAGGGCGCCCCAGTCTCTTCGCTGGTTTTAATATGGGTGGCGAAACAGTACAGTACAGTTTCTGGATGTAAAATTAATATGAGAGACACAGAAGTGATAGGTATTAATATTGGCGATGATTTGCGATACAGATTACAGGGGGCTTTTCCCTTTAAATGGACGACAGGTTGTTTACAGTATCTCAGGATCAAATTAGAGGATGACCTGAGCCAACTGTTTAGACATACACGTCTTCTGCAGGTGATCAGAGGGGATCTGAGTAAATGGAAGGGGCTGCATTTGTCGTGGGTGGATAGATTGGCTGTTCTTAAAATGAATGTTCTGCATGGATTCTGTTTTTCTTTCTGGCACTTCCCTGGGAGGTCCCAGGTCAGTATTTTCATGAACTGCAATCGGTATTATTTAGGTTTGTTTGGAGGGGAAATCCCTGAGGATAGCTCGTAGAGTAATGTATATGGGGAGGGGGGAAGGAGGAATGGGAGTACCCAATTTGTGGCAATATTATGAAGCTGCACAATTGAGGGCACTTTTTGATTAGCGGGGTCGGGGGGAAAGAAAGCCTAGGCAAGGTCAGAGGAGTGTTCAGGGGATGGGCAGCCTATAGAGACACTATGCTGGCATGGGAAAGGGTTAAAAAAGCACCTCGAGATTGCCAACCCAATGTTGCAAACTACATTGAAGATCTGGGGGAAGCAGAAGACGTTTTTGCTGGGAGGGAAAGTGTATTCCCATTTTGTGCTCATTTTTCACAATAATGTATTTGCCCCGGGGAATATGTATGCCAGATTTCAGGAATGGGCACAGAAAGGGTTGGTGAGAGTGGGGCAGCTTTTGAGGGATGGAGCTATGGTACAATTTGATGATATAAGGGTGGGAGGAGCTAGATAGATTTTATTTTAGGCAAATTGTGCATTTTTTAAGACAGACAAAAGTGTAGGGGGATATTAGTAAAAATATATGGGGTATGAGGAACTGTATGAGGGAAGTAGGGGGACAAAGGGGTTACTGTCTCAATTGTATAACCTTTTGTTATCCCAAGATAAATACAAAACTTGATGTTTTGAAAGGTGGGAACAAAAGGTGCCAAGGGGGTGGGATGAGGCGAGGTGGAGGGTGGTGACTAAGGGGACTAGAAAGTTGACAGTCTCGGTAGCTCTCTTAGAGAACGTCTTAAAATGTAGACATAGGAACTACTGGACGCGGATGAGACTGCACACTGTACGGTAGGAATATTCGAGTGAATGCTGGAAAAGGTGTGGGTGGGACAGAGACTATCTCTATATGTGGTGTGAGTGCCTCAAAGTGCAAGATTTTTGGGAGGAAGTTTTGTATTGGATGGAGTGGAGGAGTAGCCTAGTGGTTAGAGCACTGGCTTAGTAACCAAGAGACCAGGGTTCAAGTCCCTACTAGCACTCCTTGTGGTCTTGGGCAAGTTATTTAACCTTCCATTGCCTCATTAAAAAGGCCTGGTAATCCACTTCCAGACACACTGCCAAGTAAACCCCAGGAGCTGATAGGTCACCAGGAGTCAAAACTGATTCATAGGCACACATTGCATTGCATTTGTATTGGATGGGTGAGATCCTAGGGGTGCAGTACGGCCTGGGGATAGATCAGATCTTGTTGAACGAAGGTTTGGAAGGGGTAGGAAGATTGTTGGGCTTTAGAGTAGCTGTGGCACAGATGGAGGCAGCCACCACCTGGAAGCAGACTGAAGTGCCCACAAGGGAGAAGATGCTTCAGCATCTTGACTTTATCTTCCATATGAGTGAAATTACAGCATTCCAGAATCACTGTGTGGATCGGTTTGAGAAAATATGGGGTGCTTAGAGGAAGATCTTTTATGCTTTAGGATGATGAGGTGGGCTTGTTATTTGGGCTATCTGTTACTTGGGGCTGTGTTCTGTCTGAGGTGGGAGATTGGTGATGAGGACCTATTTTGGATCTAGCCCTTAGTGGAACACAGGATCTGGTGCAAGAGATAAGGGTTTTGGGGCCACTTGGCAATATTGATCATAGCATGATCGCATTTGATTTAATAAATGGAAGAAAGATGGCAAGGAAATCCACAGTACTACCTTTTAAATTTCAAAACGGAGACTGTGATAAAATGAGGAAAATAGTTAAGAAAAAACTAAAAGGAGCTGCTGCAAAGGTTAAAGATTTGCAGCTAGCATGGGCATTGTTTAAAAGTACTATCTTGAAAGCCCAGACTGGATGTATTCCATGCTTTAAGAAAAGTGGAAGGAAGGCCAGACCCTGTCAGCATGGTTTAAAGGCGAGGTCAGAGAGTCCGTTGTTGCCAGAAAAGCATCCTTCAGGAAATGTAAAAAGGAACCTAATAACGAACACCGGAAATAACATAAGCATTGGCAAGTTAGATCGAGGCATTGATAAGGCAGGCAGAGAGAATTTGAAAAGAAGCATGCTGTGGAAGCAAAAACGCATAAAACCTTTTTCAAGTACATTCGTAGCAAAAAACCTGTGATAGAGTCAGTTGGACCATTGGATGATAGAGGGTTAAAGGGGCACTAAGGGAGGACAAGGCCATAGCAGAGAAACTGAATTAATTCTTTGCTTCAGTCTTTACTGAAGAAGATGTAGGGAAGTTACCTGTGTCTGAAATGGTATATAAAGGTAATGTAGTGGAAGAACTGAAAGAAATATCAATAAACTGGGAGAATGTATTATAACTGTTTGATAAACTGAAGAGTAGCAAATCACCTGGACCTGAAGGTATACATCCAAGGGTGTCGAACGAACTGAAATATGAGATTGCAGACCTACTATTAGTAATCTGTGAACTATCATTAAAAATCATCTGTAGTACCTGAGGATTGGAGGGTGGCCAATTTTACTCCAATTTTTAAAAAGGGTTCCAGGTGTGATCCGGGAAACTACAGACCAGTGAGCCTGACGTTATTTCCCAGCAAAATGGTAGAAACCATTATAAAGAACAAAATTACTGAACATATAGATAGCCATGGTTTAATGGGAGAAAGCCAACATGGATTTAGCCAAGGAAAGTCTTGTCTTACTAATGGGGTCTCAAACTCCAGTGCTGGAGGGCCACAAACCAATCAGGTTTTCAGGGTATCCCTAATGAATATGCATGAGATATATTTGCATGCACTGCCCCCATTGTATGCAAATATATCTCATGCATATTAATTAGAGATACCCTGAAAACCTGACTGGTTTGCGGCCCTCCAGGACTGGAGTTTGAGACCCCTTAATCTGTTACAGTTTTTTGAAGGTGTGAATAAACGGGTAACAAAGGTAAACCGGTTAATATAGTGGATTTTCAGAAAGCCTTTGACATGGTCCCTCATGAGACTCCATGGTGAAATTAAAAAGTCATGGGATTGGAGGCAGGGTATTATTGTGGATCAGGAACTGGCTAAAAGATTGAAATGAAAGCAGAGAGTAGAGCTAAATGGCCTATTTTCTCAATGGAGAAAGGTGAATAGTGGAGTAACCCAGGGATCTGTGCTGGGCCCACTCTTTTTAACATCTTCATAAATGATCTGGAATTAGGAATAACAAGTGAGGTGATCAGACACAAAATTATTCAAAGTTGTTAAAACCCAAAAGGATAGTGAAAAATTGCGAGAAGATTTTGAAAAATTGGAAGACTGGACGTCCAAATAACAGATGAAATTTAATGTGGACAAATACAAAATTATGAACCCAGGAAAGAACAAACCAAACTATGGTTACATGATGCAAGGTACTACCTTAGAAACCATCACCCAGGAAAAAGATTTAGGTGTCATCGTGGATAATACGTTGAAACCCTCCGCTCAGTGTGCAGCGGTGGCCAAGAGAGCAAATAGAATGCTAGGTATCATAAGGAAAGGAATGGAAAATAAAACAAAGGATATAATGCTCTGTATCTTTTCCATGGTGCGACCAAACATCGAATATTGTGTGCTATTCTGGTCACCATATCTTAAAAAGGATATAACTGAATTAGAAAAGGTACAAAGAAGAGCGACAAAAATGGTAAAGCGAATGGAAGGATACCCCTATGAGGAGAGGCTTAAAAGGTTGGAGCTCTTGGAAAAGATATGGATGAGGGGGTATATGATAGAGGTCTATAAATTAATGAATGGAGTGGAACGGGTAAACGTAGATTGGTTGTTTATGCCATCGAAAAATAAAAAGACTAGAGGACACACAATGAAGCTACAATGCAACATATTTAAGACTCATAAGAGAAAATATTTTCTTACTCAATGCATAATCACATTCTGGTATTTGTTACCAGAGGATGTAATAAAAGCTGTTCGTGTAGCTGGGTTTAATAAAGGTTTGGACAAGTTCCTGGAGGAAAAGCCCATAAACCATTATTAAAGAGGACCCTAGAAAGCCACTGCTTGCCCCGGGATTAGCATTGTGGAACTTGTGTGCCTGTTTGGTAACTTGCCAGGTTCTTGTGACCTGGATTAGCCACAGTTAGAAACAGGATACTGGGCTTGATGGACTTTGATCTGACCCAGTATGGCATTTCTTATGTTCTTATGACCTTCCGACCATAGTTGTCCTAAATTGACTTCATTAAATAGAAGGGAAATATTATGTAATATCCAATCTCCAGGAACAAGCAGGAATGAGTCTTCACATATGGGTACGTCGGTACCGACGGAGCCTGCGCGGGAATGCTCCCCAGCGTCCAATCAGAAAGCTTTTGGGAGCATCCCACAGCGCCTGCGTGCTGCCTTCCCACCTTCCCAACAGTCCCTCCTCAATTCTTCTTTTTCCGCAGAGCCAGCAGGTCGTGTTCCTGTCACCGCAGAAGAATTTCCTTATTTTTTCTTTATTTCTTTTCTGTCGCGTCTGCCTTCTTCGACGCTGTACCGGTACCGCCGTTCCTTGTTCTTTTCTTCTTGTAAAAAAAAACAAACAAACCTTTTTTTCATTTATTGTTCTTCAGGTGCACTTGAGTTTTGGGCCTTAGGCCCAGAACATTTTTCTTTAACTATGGAAAAGCCTGCCTCAGGATTTAAAAAGTGCACAAAATGTGGCGGTACTATCTCCGTCACTGACACCCATGACTGGTGTCTAAAATGTTTAGGTCCTGACCATTCCATAACAGATTGTGTGTCCTGTTCCATGATGTCTAAGAGGGGTCGACAGAACCGAGCTGCCAAGCTCAGTACCCTGTTTCCCTCTGATGCGGCTTCGGTGGCATCGACGTCTTCCAGGGTTTCTTCTTCTCCACATGGATCTCAGGTAACTAAACATAAATCCAGCCGGTCCTCGAAGGGTAGATCTCCTTCTAAGTATCGAGATGCCTCTGGCCTTGCCCTTGAGGATTCTGCACCGGCAAAATTACCCCGGCGGGAGGCTTCGGCCTCTAAAGCATCATCATCGGGGTTCCAGGATGATCTCGATGGCGTGGCCTCGACAGATCTCTTGGTGCCATGCTCTGGGGTACCGGTGGCTTCCACAGGTACTGACTTCCAGGCATTGGCGGCGTCGATGGATCAGAGGATTCTGTCCAAGGAATGCAGTCTGGCAGCTTTCCTTGTGGCATCGACGCCCGTGGTACCGCAACAGACTACTCCGCCAGTACCGGCACTAGCATCGCCATCGGTACCAATCCCGGTACCGGTGGCATCGACATCAACGTCGGTGTCCGCTATGCCGGTACTCGGTCCTCTGAAGCCCTCCGGTACCGATATCCCGGTACCGGTTATTCCCGATACCAATCCCGGTTGGTACGGGTATCGGGCGTTGCAAGAGCATCCAGACAGACGATACTTCGATTCCTCTGACGACTCTGAGGATTCTGAAGAGTCTGTTGATGCAGTGATGCTTCTTCCACAGGAGGAGTCCTCTCCTAAACGAAGGATGTCTCCTCCAGAGGACTTGTCTTTTCAAGACTTTATCAGAGAGGTGGCTCGGGGCCTCTCTATTACAGTGGCCCCAGAGTCAGAGCCCAGAGCCAAGGAGTTAGATATTTTGCAATATCCTAAAACTCCTAAGGAGGCAGCTACCTTACCTATTCATGAGATTCTGTATGATCTCATGTTAAGGATGTGGGAAGCACCTCTAACCACCTCTCCTCATTCTCGCAGGTTGGACACCATGTATCGTGTCCCTCCTTGTCCTGGTTTCCATAAAACTCAACTTCCTCACCACTCTATTGTGGTTGAGTCTGCAATGAGAAAGATTAAGAGTGCCAAAAGACATGCCTCGTATCCTCCAGGTCGTGAATGTAGAACCCTGGATACTTTTGGAAGAAGAGTCTTCCAAGCTGGAAGGACCAGAGCCCTCCACCATTCCAGGAAGGTTATGTCACTTTGCTCCTAGGTGGGGGCAAATTACAGCAGAGCATTGGACACTCTCCATCATAAGAGAGGGGTACAAACTTCACTTTTCCAGCTTGCCCCCTCTCACAAGAGTGCACCAGTTCAATTCTCCAGCCTCCCTCCTCAGCCTGTTGGAGCAGGAGGTTGCCACTCTTCTAGCCCAGGGGGCAATAGAGGAAGTGTCTTCTCAACAACAGGGCACAGGGTTCTACTCCCCCTATTTTCTTATTCCAAAGAAAACAGGAGGCTTCAGACCCATCTTAGATCTCAGAGAATTGAACAGATTCCTAGTCAAAGAAAAATTCAAGATGGTTTCTCTAGGAACTCTGCTGCCATACCTTCAGAGTCAGGATTGGCTTTGTTCTCTAGATCTCAAGGATGCGTACACTCATGTTCTCATCCATCCAACTCACAGAAGGTTCCTTAGGTTCCTTTTTCAGGAGAAGCACTATCAATACAAAGTGCTCCCTTTTTGTCTGGCCTCTGCACCAAGGGTGTTCACGAAATGCATGGCAGTGGTTGCTGCTTTTCTGCACACCCTGGGAATATTTGTCTTCCCTTACCTGGACGACTGGCTCATTCGAGCTCCCACTCAATCAGAGGCCAAGACTTCTCTAACCTGCACAATGCGTATCCTTCAATATTTAGGGCTGGTAATAAACATCCCAAAATCCAATTTGATCCCTACTCAGTCCCTGGAGTTTATAGGGGCGTTGCTGGATACCACAAGGGCAAGGGTCTATCTTCCCCAGACCCGTTGCCTTCGCTTGATGCAGTTAGCTTCTCAAGCAGAGTTGAAACCCCTACTAACTGCTCGAGAGATGTTACAGTTACTAGGCCACATGGCATCCACCGTTCATGTGATACCATATGCTCGCCTTCACTTGAGAGCAGCTCAGTGGACTTTATCCACCCAATGGACCCAGGCATTAGGCTGCCTATCAGATAAAATAGCAAACACAAGTCGTCTCATTTTGTCCCTCCAATGGTGGAAGTCCCCTCAAAACCTGTTGCTGGGGTCCACCTTTCAACAGCCTCTACCCCAAGCAACTCTAACAACAGATGCTTCTCCAATGGACTGGGGAGCTCATCTTCAGGACCTCTCCACCCAGGGCATCTGGTCCCCACAGGAGACTTGTCTACATATCAGTCTCTTGGAACTCAGAGCAATCTTCCTTGCTCTGCGAGTTTTCCACACCCTCTCAACCACAAGACAGTCCTTATCCACACGGACAATCAGGTAGCCATGTTCTATATAAACAAGCAGGGAGGAACTGGCTCTCTATCGCTTTGCAACGAAGCTCTGCGACTGTGGGCCCTCGCCAGAGAGCATCACATTCATCTTCTGGCAGTTTATCTTCCAGGTGTTCAAAACTCTTGGGCAGACAGACTCAGTCGAGTTTTGCTTCCACACGAGTGATACCTACATATGGACCAGGTGTCAAAAATTTTTCAAATTTGGGGAACCCCGGACATAGACCTCTTTGCAAGTCCATGGAATGCCAAACTTCCCCGGTTCTGTTCCAGAACTCCGGCTCAGGGGGCTCAGGCAAGGGATGCTTTCCTCCTTCATTGGGGTCAAGACTTCCTGTATGCCCTTCCACCCATTCCCCTAATTCCCAAAACCCTGTTCAAGCTTCAGAGAGACAGAGGCCACTTGATTCTCATAGCTCCACATTGGCCACGGCAAGTGTGGTACCCTCTGCTTCTACATCTCTCTCAAGCTCCCTCCCTAGAGTTAGGGTCTGCTCCAGACCTCCTCTCTCAGGAGGACGGAAAGTTGTGGCATCCCAATCCCCAGTTTCTGCATCTCAGGGCTTGGTTGCTGAAGGCCTAGATCTCCAGGATCTTCATCTTTCTCAACAAGTAAAAGATGTTCTTTATGCTTCCAGAAAACCTTCCACTAGACGTTCTTATGCTTTGAAGTGGAAGAGGTTTATCATCTGGTGTTCTGAGAAGGGTCTTAACCCCCGTGCTATACCTCTGGAATCGTTGCTGGAGTATCTCCTTCATCTGTCTAATGCAGGCCTTAAGACAAATTCAGTAAGAGTCCATTTGAGTGCTATTGCAGCTTCCCCCAAGCCTCTAAATGGACAACCTGTTTCCTCTCATCCTCTTGTAGCAAGATTTATGAGAGGCCTCCTTTTAACAAAGCCTCCCATTAGACCAACCCCGGTGGCATGGGACTTAAATTTGGTTCTTGGTCAGCTTATGAAGCCACCTTTTGAACCTTTAGCTATCACCTCCTTGAAATATCTTTCTTGGAAGGCTATCTTTCTCATTGCAATCACATCAGCGCACCGCATCAGTGAATTGCAAGCACTAGTAGCTAATCCACCTTATACAAGGTTCCATCATGACAAGGTGGTCCTTAGGACTAATCCACACTTTATGCCTAAGGTGGTCTCTCCTTTTCACCTCAACCAAGAGGTCTACCTACCTGTCTTTTTTCCAGGACCTCATGCATCAAGTGCAGAGAGGAATCTTCATACCCTGGACTGTAAAAGAGCTCTGGCTTTTTACTTACAGAGGACGCAGCAACATAGAAAGTCTTCCCAACTCTTTGTTGCCTTTGATCCTTCTCATTTGGGACAACCAGTCTCCAAGAGAACACTTTCTAACTGGATTTCCCAATGTATTTCTTTCGCCTATCAGAGCAAGAACCTTTCTCTGGAGGGCCATGTCACAGCTCACAATGTGAGAGCCATGGCAGCCTCAATGGTTCATCTGAACTCTGTGTCTATCGACCACATCTGTCGAGCAGCCACTTGGGCCTCGGTTCATACCTTCACAGCCCATTACTGCTTGGATAAGGACTCCCGCCGGGATGCCTTGTTTGGTCAGGCTGTTGTCAAACACCTGTTCCATACTTAATCAACTCCTACCCACCATCCCTCATGGGATGCCAGAGATCCAGGTGGGAAAGTGCAGCCCTGCCCAGGGACACACAACTTATTGGCTCTCTCCCTGGCATCTAAAGCTAGGGAGTCCCCATATGTGAAGACTCACTCCTGCTTGTTCCTGGAGATAGCACAGTTACTTACCTGTAACAGGTGATCTCTGGGAACAGCAGGAATAAGTCTTCACAACCCACCCACCTCCCCTAGGAGTTGTCTCTCTCTCTATCTCTCTCTCCTTTCCCTCTCTCTCCCTCTTTGTCTCAGCTATAAGACTCAACTGAGGAGAGACAGTTGGGAAGGCGGGAAGGCAGCACGCAGGCGCTGTGGGATGCTCCCAAAAGCTTTCTGATTGGACGCTGGGGAGCGTTCCCGCGCAGGCTCTGTCGGTACCGACGTACCCATATGTGAAGACTTATTCCTGCTGTTCCCAGAGATCACCTGTTACAGGTAAGTAACTGTGCTTTATCCAATGTCTTATTTCGCCAATTGGTTATTCTGCTACAAGGTGGGAGAGGTTATGTGAGATGGAGAGGGTGTATTGGGGGGAGAAGGGGAAAGAGCTCGGAGAGCCAGAGGAATTAGTGGTAGCAGAAACATTGTGTTACTGTAGGGGTAATGTTTGGGGAGTAGGCTCATGTGTTCTTGTGAAATGATGCTCGGGGTGTTACTGTTTTGTTAAATTTCAATAAAAGTTAATTTAGCTCCACCCACAAGATTAGCCTCTACTTTCACTTTTGGCACGCTTTAGAGCGTCTACATAAAAGGTTGCCGACTCACCGGAAGGTTTCCTATTTTCAGATATTATTGTCAGAAAACTCGGATTCTTTATATAGAGATTCTAAGGTTAGTAACCATGGCTGATTACATTAATAACATTGCTGTTTTTACTTGAGTGTGTTCAAGCACGTTACTAGTACGGTTGCACCGTATTTGGCATCATAAATCTTAAGCTGGCAAATCACTATAGTCTAATTTTCTTAGGATTTACTCAAGAATTTTTTCACCCATTTTATAATATAGAAGATTTTTACTTTACATAAGTTTTGGGTCATATATAGTTGCTCAAGAACTGTGCTCAATTTTAATAATTTGGTTACGATGTTGCCTAACGTTTGGTGACAGATGCAGTTTTCTTAAGTTGATTCAAAATGTATTTCTTATTGCTAATACCATAATGTATTTTATTGCTTGTGCAATATACTTTTCAAAACGGCATTAGCACTCTTCACGAGCGTCTACAAGACGACTCAATTTATCTGTATAATTTTAGCTTCGAGGATTCCTTTAGAATATCAATGATCATTGAGCCGTGTCATCATTAGACATAACTCCTCACATTACATGACTGATTTCAAGAATCTATGGATATAGTTTTTACAGATATTATAGTATTTACCTTGTTGGTCTAGACATTGACAAATCATTAGATACAATCATGTACAATACAGGTTTATTTTTAAGATGTCAGGGTCTGGTATCCTTTACTCTTGGTGGTAATTTGTATAAATCTCCAGCTTTTGTGCAATTCATGTTGTTTAAGCACGACATATCACACAATAAGACATATCATTTAGCGTTTTTCAATTCAAATTCATCATAGTTTTATTTTCTGATTGTATGCATTTAGGCTTTTGTTGTATTGGCAAGTATCAACATTGTTTTATTATCCACTTTACAGCTAGAGTCAAACGTAAAAGAACACCCTCCACGTGAGATTCACCATAGGGTGCTCCAGTGAGTACTGTCATGTAGTTCAATCAAAATTTACAGTATTTTCAAGATTTATTGTCATATCAATGTTCTTCCTATAGCCCTGCCAATGACTTTTTTATAATTTCAATATATGTTCTCCTCTGCCCTGCATTTTTGTTCTTTTAATTATAGTTTGATATTTATGCTTTTATATGTTGTAGTCTTGTTTTAATTACTTATGATATTTATATATTGTTTTATTCATTGGATTTTACTTTATTTATTTCATTGTACTTCATTTTGTTTTATTTTATTTTATAAGCTGCATACCCCCTGAGGAAGGCATTGCCGAAACACGTTGGGGTTCATCCAATAAAGACTCTTGTGACCTTCATACGTCTCTTGCTCCTTTTGTTTTCTGGATTCCACTGCAAGAGCAGGTTGCTCTTCTTTGTGTTGACTGGTCCCCATGTGGTGCCAGACACGTCATTTTACAAGATGGCAGATCAAAACTGGAGCGTGTAGGCAGCACTCTCGCCTATTTTAAAGTACAGGAGGGGGGGTTGGATTTAGGGGCCACTAGACCACCAGGTAATTACTTTTTGTCGGGGCACCGGTCCCCGACAGAGTTTTGATGGCATCAGGGGCTTTTCCCGATGCTATGAAAATACTGTCGCGGGGGGGGGGGGGAGTACAGGACTGCCGGACCACCAGGGATTCTTTTTTGTCGGGCATGGCCCTTGACAGTGTTTTGATGGCATCGGGGGCTTTGCCCGATGTCTTATTATCTGAGGAGAAAATGATCTAGGCATCAGGGAAAGCACCTCATGCCATCAAAATATTGTCAGGGGCTTGCGTTAGAGGTTTAAGTCACCTCAGACCCTGAAGTAAAAATGTTGGCACTATGGTTGGTTGCAGAATCATCTACGCCTGTCTCTGCATCGGGCATATCATGATTTGCATACCATGCAGCTTATTAAAATGCATTTATATATGCGTGGCGTTATTTGGGTGTTAATTTTTCCGCAGGGGTTTATATCTGTTTTCTGCATTCAAAAAGTTGTAAAGTGTGCTTAAATGTGGCGTTATGTTTGCTTCAATGCTGCGCTAGCTTTCAGCATTGGCCCACTTGTGTCTTCTGCTTCTGCTGTTCATTTGTCCTTTCTTCTCTCTTCTCCTGTTTTTCTCCATTCTCTTTCTAATCTATCTCTAACATATTGATCTTTCCCCTTCTGCTCTTTCCTCCTTTTCTTTCTTTACTCCTTTTTCATCCACTCAAATTTCACTCCTCCGCCCTCAATCCCCTTTTGACTTTCCACTTATCAATTTTCCATCTACTTCTCTAAACTCCAGCCCAGCCTGTCCCTAGTTATCTCATTTCCCCTTCGCTAGCCTCTTATTCTCTTCTGCCTTTCACTCACTCACCATTACTACATATCCTCTCACTCATCTCCTTGCCATCTTCCCATGGCTTCTTTTACATAGTTACAGCATGCCCACTATCTCCCCTCCCTTTCTCACTACCCCAATTCAGTAGCCTCCAATCCCCTTATCCTTCACCTTTACCCCCAAATCCATCATCTCCCTCTTTCTCTCCACCTCCCCAGCCCTTTTTTCCCTTCCCCCCCAACCCATAGACCAACAGCTTTCTATCTCCTTCCCCTTCACCTTCTCCATCCTCTCCCCCTCTAGTAGTACAGCATCTCTCCTATCTCCTCTCCCAGCTAGCATCTTCTCTCTCTCTCTCTCATTCCCAGTCCAATATATCCCTCCTCTCATTCCCAGTCTCATTCTCATTCTCCGCCCATTCCCAGTCCAATATATCCCTCCTCTCTCATAACCCCAAATCTCCCTTTCATTATCCCTACCCCCCCCCCCCAACAAATCCAGCATACCTCCTCTCTCTCTATTTCTCTGTCCCCCTTCCCCTTCTGGCAAAAATACTGTGTGGCACCATCTTCTTTTTTTCTCCAAATCAGCGACAGAAAGATCACACGGCACCATCCCTAACTTCACCTTTCTTGAGTCAGCATGAAGCAGCCAGTGCTGCCTGTAGCACTCACTTCCACTGCACAGTTAACTGGCTGCTGTTGCTGACTCAGAGAAAGAAGATGAAGCTGGGGATGGTGTTGCACGATGCCATGATCTTTCCACTGCTGGAGCTGCATGCACAAAGCATTGCATTGGCCCTTGACCTGCCGCCTGACTTGCAACTTATTCTCGCAATATGAAGTCTTTTCTTTTCTCCCACCATATTTAAAGTCTCCAACTAAGTATTCCCCATCTCCATATCCGCAGTACCTACTCTCCTGCCTCCTACATCCTTCCCCACACTCACCCAGCTACTTCCTTCTCTGATTTTCATTGACCCTGACATTCTTCCTCTTTACCCCAGCATCTATCCTTAAGAACATAAGATATGCCATCCTGGGTCAGACCAAGGTCCATCAAGCCCAGTATCCTGTTTCCAACAGTGGCCAGTCCAGGTCACAAGTACCTAGCAGTTTCCCAAAAAGATACAGGTTTCATAATGCTTGTTCCGGGGCATGCAGCGGATTATCTGGGTCCTCTTTAATAATGGTTTATGGACCTTTCCTCCAGGAACTGGTCCAAACCTTTTTTAAACCCAGCTGCACTAAGAGCTTTTACTACATCCTATGGTAACGAATTCCAGAGTTTGATTATGCATTGAGTGAAAAAATATTTTCTCTTATTAGTCTTAAATGGGTTACACTGTAGTTTCTTTGCATGTCCCCTAGTCTTTCTGCTTTTTGATGCCGTAAAGGATCGATCTATATTTAGCCATTCCACTCCATTCATTAATTTATAGACCTCTATCATATCTCCCCTCAGCAGTCTTTTCCATGTTGAAAAGCCCTAATCTTTTAAACCTCTCTTCGTCCCCTTTACCATTTTGGTGGCTCTTTTCTGTACCTTTTCTAATAACGCTATATCCTTTTTAAGATTCGGCGACCAGAATTGCACACAATATTCAAGGTGCAGTCGCACCATGGAACGATAGAGAGGCATTAAAATATCCTTTGTTTTATTCTCCATTCCTTTCCTTATGATTCCTAGCATTTTATTTGCCTTCTTGGCCGCCGCTGCACACTGGGCAGAGGGTTTCAACGTATTATCCGCAATGACTTTTAAATTTTTTTCCTGGGTGATGGTTCTTAATGTGGAACCTTGCATCATGTAACCATAGTTTGGGGTTTTCTTTCCTAGATGCATAACTTTGCACTTGTCCACATTAAATTTCATCTGCCATTTGAACGTCCAGTCTTCCAATTTGTCAAGGTCCTCTTGCAATTTTTCACAATCCTCTTGGGCTTTAACAACTTTGAATAATTTTGTGTCATCTGCAGATTTGACTGGTTTGTTCTTCGGCAGTCCATGATATACACAGTATTCGTCGCCAGCACCATAATTCAAAGGCATCAGTTTTCATCCTATCTTTTTCACTGTCCAACTTCCGCATCCATATGACGTTATTGAAAATACCATGGCCTGGACAAGTCAAATCTTTGTATGGAGAGAGACATCTCTGCTCTTGAGAATCTTGTCTAGGTTCTTCATAGCCATTCTACCAAGAGCAATATGTCATTGCATTTCTTGACTGCTAGTCCTTTCTTTCTTGATTGTTGATCCAAGTAAGTTAAAGCTGTCAACTATTTCAATTTCTTTTCCATCAGTGATGAACTTATTGATTCTGCCATTTGTCAGGATCTTTATCTTCTTAATGTTAAAATACAGACCCATTTTAAGACTATATTCCATGATCTTGAGTAGCAATTGTTTCAGATCATCTTCACTTTCAGCCAGTAATGTGGTATCATCAGCATAGCGAAGGTTGTTGAGTCTTCCACCAATCTTCACACCTCTGTTGCCTTCATACAGTCTTGCTTCTCTGATGATTTGTTCTGCATATAAATTAACGAGGTAGAGGGAAAGTATGCAGCCTTGTCATACACCTTTGCTGATTTTAAACCATTCTGTTTTTCCTAGTTTCGTTCAAACTGTTGCTTCTTGATCAATGTAAAGGTTGTGCAAGAGAACGATCAGGTGTTCTAGTATACCCATGCTTCTTAATGTGGCCCAGAGTTTCTCATGGTTTACACAGTCAAAAACCTTGCTGTAGTCAATAGAACACATATAGATATCCTTTTGGTATTCTTTTGTCTTTTCAAGGATTCATCTCACATCCGCGATAATGTCTCTCGTTGCTCACCCTTTTCTGAACTCTGCTTGCACTTCAGACAGTTCTTGGAGTACGTATTTACTAGAATACAGCCAAATGCTGGTAAGATAAGCGTGGCCATTTCCACCAACTTTGAAGATGGCGCAAGTGACCACGGCTTTATTTCTGCATGTTAGCAGCCACTTATGCTACTATTCTATTAAGTCACCTATGCGTGGATTTGACAGAATAGGTGTGATTAACGCATGTTAATCCATTTGCCGCTTTTAGAACTGCCCTCAAAATGTCTCCAAAAATTCATAGAATAAAATGCATCCAAAATGATTTTCATACAAGAACACATAAGCTTTTCAAGGTCAAATGCAGCAGGCTTGAGCTAATGGCCTAATATTCAAAAGGGTTGATAGTTTAGAGGTGGCTGCTAAATGTAAAAGCCTCACATCATGAATTTGCAATGGCACTATATATGTGGAGGGTAACATAGTAAATGATGGCAGATAAAGACCAGTATGGTCCATCTAGTCTGCCCATTAAGATGGCAAGAGTAGGTCCACCTGCCGCTCCGTGCAGGCCACCCCTCCCCATGTCTTTGTTTTAGGGGTGAACCCGCCGCTCCATGTAGGACACCCCTGTATGTTGAGAAATTAGATAGTTAAGTTTATTTTGATTTTATCCTGTTGCTGTAAAGGGATCCACTGTGTCTGTCCCATGCCATTTTGAATTCTGTCACTGTATTTGCCCCCACCACTTCCATCGGGAGGGCATTCCAAGCATCCACCACCCTTTCAGTGAAAAAGTATTTCCTGACATTGTCTTTCAATTTACCCCCTTGCAGCTTCATGTTATGCCCTCTAGTTTTGCAGCTTCCCCGTCTTTGGAAGAGGTTTGTTTGTTCATTATTTCTCTTTAAGTATTTATAGGTCTGAATCATATCTCCCCTGACCCTCCTCTCCTCCAGAGTGTACATATTTAGGCTTTCAAGTATCTTCTCATAAGGCTTCTGACGCAGGCTCCAAATCATTTCTTCTGAACAGTTTCCAGTCTTTTTATATCCTTTGCAAGATATGGTCTCCAAAACTGAACACAGTTTTCCAAGTGAGGCCTCACCAGTGACTTATACAGTGGCATTAGTACCTCTTCCTTTCTGCTGGTAATTCCTCTTTGTATGCAACCCAACATTCTCCTGGCTTTTGCCACTGCCTTGTCTCAATGTTTTGCCACCTTGAGATCCTCAGAAATAATCACACCAAGGTCCTTCTCCTGGTCCGTGCACACCAACCTCTCGCCCCCTATCTCGTACATTTCCCCTGGATTTCTGCTTCCGAAGTACATGACACTGCACTTCTTCGCATTAAATCTTAACTGCCAAGCATTAGACCATTCTTCCAGCTTTTGTAGATCTTTCCTCATGTTATCCACTCCCTCAGGGGAGTCCACTCTGTTGCAAATTTTCGTGGCATCTGCAAAAAGACGGACTTTTCCATGCAGTCCTTCAGCAATATCACTCACAAATACATTGAACAGTGCCGGGCCCAGGACTGAACCCTGGGGCACCCTGCTAATCACCCTCCTTTCATCCGAGTGAGCTCCATTTACCATCACCTTCTGTATAAATTGTATAAAGTTGTGCCTACTTAACACAGTTTTTCAAATGCCGATATTATGCCTGTTTTATAAAGTCAAGTACGTGCCTGCTATGCCTTATAAAATACTAACATAAATGGCAGAGGACGCGCCTTAAGACACGATCATACACCAGCCCTAGAAATGGTGTAAGTGACTGCGCCTACTTTTTACAAGTATGCGTGTAAATTATCGTAGTCTATAATCATCGCACATTTTTGCTCACACTGCCCCTGCTTCACCTAAACTCCGCCCATGTGCATGCCCACAGTGAAAGTACACGCCCTGCTAACAATGCACATACTTTTATGCCGGCCGGTCTTTATTTTTTAAGGTCATTTGCGCACATATGTGGCCATTTATATACATAAATACCTATAATAGCAACATTTCCATGCTTTGTTAGCACCTAAAACTAGGTGACTCCTTAAAGAATTACCCCATAGGGGGTGTACACAATTAATTTAGGGTTATTTTAATCAATAACGCTTGTCCGTGGCCATATACACATGTTAATAACATACAATTTTGGCCAGGGTAAATATACACATGTGGCTTGATGTCGTGTACTTTGCTGGTGGACATGCACGTGGGTGGAAAGCACAAGTATGCACATAGGTTATAAAATACTATAATTTACGCACATCTTTGAAAAATCGAGGCCCATGCATTTATATTAGCTCTAGGGCTGGTGTAAATATCAGCACTCTAACTTAAGGAACGGTCTCTGCCGTTTACCACTGTCATTTTATGAAGACAAGTAGGCACCTTAAATAGCACTTTAACTAGGTTCCCCCTATTAAAGTACCCCCATACTGCTACTGAAAATTCTTAGAGACCACCCACTACTATCGAGATAGTGTCAGGACAGAGCATGGGTGTTTCACCTTGCTCTACATATAGTCTGTGATAGTCAGCTGCTATCTTTATAGCCATGCAGTTTAATTTAGAAAAAAGAATATTCTAATGTAAACCACTTATTGTATGGATAGTGACTGAATATTGCTGACTATCTGCATTGCGGTGATAGTACATAAGAACATAAGATATGCCATACTGGGTCAAACCAAGGTCCATCAAGCCCAGTATTCTGTTTCCAACAGTGGCCAATCTAGGTCATATGTACCTAGCAGTTTCACTGGTGTATAGGTATAAGTCACTGGTGTATAAGTATTTTATTTTATTTATTTATTTATTTATTTAACTATTTCTTTTATACCGCCCCTTCCAGAGATCAAGGGCGGTTTACATATAACAGGTTAACAGTCTTGTACACAGTTTGTATACATTTTACATAGAACAATAGAAATCAACTATTTACATTGACCATTATAAGTATAAGTAGTGTTGCCATTTCTATGGATAGCGGCACTGAATATAGATAAAATATTTAAATGCCACAGTCAGTATTCAAAGAAATGCTTACCATGCAGTTTAAATATGGCCTGTAAATGTATAAGTTATGGTCCCGATATTGACAGGGATTGACACGGTTAGCAGACCTGCTAACCACGTTAATCCCTTTGGCCCTGTACACCCCGATGCTAATCAGTTAGCATTCCGAGGGTGGCACCCAGTGATAACCAGTCAGTGGCAATATTGAGCTGCTGCCTGGTTATTGCAACATGGCAAAAGTCAGGCACAGTAAAGGTTGGCCTAACCTTTGCTGCTCAAGCTGACCGGACAGTGGTAAAATATCACTGCAGCCCGGTTCGCTTCTTGGCACTCTGGGCAACCCGGATATTCAATGTCGCCACTGTGCTGAATATTGGTGTCTTTCTGTTTAGAGGATGGATATTGTGGCTAAATAGATAGAGACCAATATTCAGCAGCTAGTGTGATTACAGCACATAGCCATCGCCGCTGAATACTAAACCCAGATACTCAGTGCCGGGCCATATCTGGCACTGGCAGTGAATATCTGGCACTGGCATTGAATATCCAGCACTGGCAGTGAATATCCGGCACTGGCAGTGAATATCTGGCACTGGAACTGAATATCCGGCACTGGCACTGAATATCCGGCACTGGCATTGAATATCCGGCACTGGCACTGAATATCCAGGCACTGGCACTGAATATCCAGGCACTGGCATTGAATATTCGGCACTGGCATTGAATATCCGGCACTGGCACTGAATATCCGGCACTAGCGCTGAATATCCAGGCACTGGCACTGAATATCCAGGCACTGGCATTGAATATCCGGCACTGGCACTGAATATCCGGCACTGGCACTGAATATCTGGCACTGGCACTGAATATCCAGGCACTGGCACTGAATATCCGGCACTGGCACTGCATATCCGGCACTGGCACTGAATATCCGGCACTGGCACTGAATATCTGGCACTGGCACTGAATATCCGGCTCTGGCACTGAATATCCAGGTCAGCCATGGAGGCAGGAAGCTAATCGGGCAGTGACTATATTCAGTCGCTGCCCATTTAGCCCCGGCGGCAAACATTAGGCCAGCTTTTGCACTTTACTTTTGACACTAAGGGATAACTGGGCAGTGGCTGAATATCACCACTGACCGGTTATCCGTGGGTACCACCCACTGAATGCCCCCAACCCGCCCTGATGCTCACCGGTTAGCATTGGAGCATATAGCAGCCGTACCGGTGGCTATGGTTAGTGCTGCTGATTATCTTGCTTATGGACATTTACACGATTTACTGGACCCATATTTTTTAAGACCACCTTATCCCACTGCAAGCTCAACCTCATTCTTATATGGCTTGTATCGGGCCATTCAGTCAGATATTTGGCCTGATATTATCCGTGTAAATTCTGAAAATACACAAATAGTGAAGTTATATGTTCATCAGCTACTGGCGAATGTATAACTTCTTTTGAATAAAGGTCTAGTAGTATTAAAGTCAACAATTATAGTAACATAGTGCATGACAGTAAATATAGATCATAATGGCCCATCTAACCTGTCGATTTGAGATTTGTCCACTTCGGGTTAAGTGCGCATACAAATTTAGAAAACCTAATATACCGCCACTCAGACCAAAAAGGCGGTTTACAGACTATAGCAGTGTTCCAAAACAGTAAGAGAACAAAAAATCACAGACACCAACACAACAGGGCAGTGGTTAATCGCACAACAATCTTAACTATACAGAGCTGAAAGTGGCGTAAATTCCACCCAATCAGTTCCTGCAGTGCCTACTTTAATTGTTTGCTGTGCTGCCTCTGCTCCAAGCCCGGCAGCTGTTACCTCCGAGGCTGAAGTTTCACGATAACAGCTGAATTGCGAGACTTAGGCCTGGGAGATAACAGCTGCCGAGCCTGGAGCAGAGGTAGCACAGCAAACAAATTAAGTAAGTTTGCCATGCTTGCACGGGGAGAGGCGGGGCAACAGTGTGGGGCCTCAGCAGAACTTTGCTTGGGAACCCCTCATTAGGACTTTCACCACTGCCCGTATGTAACCCAACATCAACTTCCCCCTCCCTTGTGTCTTTTATATGACTTCTCAACCCCACCTCCCATCGCTGCCTTCCATGTCTGACCCAAGCATACTCAAAATCACAGTATGTTGTAATGATGGTCTTCACCACCTCTGTCGGTCAGCTAATTCAGGCCTTGTCTTCTACTGTACTTTGCTTCCTTCAAAACCTAAACCAACACCCAGGCCCCTTCTATGTTGTATTATCATGGACCTGATAAAGGCTGTATGACTCGCAAAAGCTAAGTCACAAATGCGCAAAATTAGTTCAGCAAGATGATGTTATCTGCCACTTGTTGGTTTATCTATATTTCTACTTTTTAATGCAGAATTGGTCAAAATTTTCAAGCTGAGAGCAACTTTTAAGTTACCGAGCTGTTTCCAGGGTCTGGGAACCCTCAGATTCAGCGATGCCAAGCTGGGATCATATGTTTACTCTGATATTGTACACTGCAGTGGAGGCAGGACAGTCAGAGGGAACTCACTCTCTGTGCTGTCAGATTAGACCAACCCTCTCTCTCTCACATAGTTTCTCTCTCTATCTCACACACATACATGTCCATTTTTCCACACACACTCCGTTTCTCTCACACCTATGATTCCAGCAAGTGAAAGAGAGGAGACTCTCTCCTCCCCTCCACTCTTATTCTCATCTCCCCCTTCCTGTGCTGTCCACGCTCACCTCCACACCTATGGTAGCATCTGATAGTTAAGAGTAGAGGCCCCAGACAAAGCAGGGGCGCCTCATGAGACGTGTCTTGTATATGTCCACATCAGGATAGGAGACGGCGGGGTCAGTGGTGGTGACCCTTAATTGATTCAGTGCTGCCATATGCTTCTCACTTCAGGCCTGCCACTTCATACTGATTTCTTGCATGCCTGCTTGGGAGGCAGCTCCAGCAAGCGATGCTCAGTTGCTTTCTGAATGAGGAGAAGCCAGGACTACGTCTACAAGTGCGCTTAACCACTGACAGCCCCCATGCTCCATTTCCAGCCAATGTGCTAAGAACGGGGACGGTAAAACAATGGAGAAGTTGCTTTCAATCCATTTTCCACCTGTCAGACTAGGACTAGATTGAAGGAACTGCTCACAGGGTGAAAAGAAAAGGAAAGGGCTAGAAGTGGCCTATGTGCTATAGTTTGTCCAATTTTATATTTATGAATAATAGGCAGGGCTTCTGCAGGGCTAGAGACTGCACCCTGGCTCCAAGGGCCTGCACACTGCTTTCTCTAAAGTTTCTACTGCTGCTGCTATTACTGAGGAAGCTGCACAAAAGGATTGCAGCAGCAGGGTCAGGCTCCAAGCTGAGGGTGTGGGGAAGATCCAGGAATAGGTTTTGGAACCGGGAGCCAACCCTTTACCAGTGATCTTGGTGGGGGAGAGGTGCAATATTTGTGCATTAATCAAACCCCCACCCTTTGATACATTTTGGGAAGGACTCCCCCTCCCAACATTGCCTATGGGTGCCCAGTGTTTAAATCTGGCCCTGCCTATATGAATAATTTTCTATTCTGCCAATGGACTGCCCTGGCACTACTTGTTAGTGCCAAAGTGGTCTGTCAGGGTATTCAGTGGCACTGTCCAAATAGTACCGCTGAATATCTCTTCCAGCGGCACTTATCCATTTAGCAAGTGCTACTAACTGTGTAAGTGCTTTTGAAAATTGACTCATATAACTTTAATAATACTAATTTCCAGATCTTCCTGCTAGACCAGTCCAGACAAATGGGTTATCTTCCCCTGCCAGCAGATGATGGAGACAGGGAAAAAAACTAGTCCATGACATCACTACTGGCATAAAACCTAGCACAGCTAGAGGGAGCCCTCAATATTTTCTCTGTCTCCAGCATATAGTAACCCCTTGTCTAATTGTAATGTAAAGATGTGAGAAATGCTGGTTTGGTTGTACTGCAAAGCTTACCATTTAACACACATGCAACTTTCTTGTTTGTCTTCCTTTCTATAAGGTGCTGGACAGCATTTACTTCAGTCGACGCTTCCATGTGCGATGTGTTGCCAAAGCAGTGGACAAGGCAGGGCACGTGGGGACACCATTAAGAAGCAACATGGTATCCATAGGGACGGACAGTGCCATTTGCCATACACCTGTAGTAGCAGGCACCGCTAGGGGATTCCAGGCACAGTCGTTCATCGCCACTCTCAAGTATCTGGATGTCAAGCACAAGGAGCACCCCAATAGGTATGATGACCTCACATCACCTGGCAAGACTGTGATAAGTTGTGATTGAAAGGGAGAGCAACTCCCTATCAAAAAAGGCATTTATAATCTATTTTATTTGCTATGATATACTTTGTCCTCCATAGAGATTTGAGGCTACTATAAACTAGTACTTTAGAAAATCATCAGTTGTTATATTCATTACAAAAGAAGACTGGGCCGACTCAGTACATTTTGTGCACCTCTCTGTGTGACAGTTTCTGTTTTATTCCATGCACCCTGGGTTGAGTGAGGAGAAGGATAATACAGAATCCCAACCCCTGGGAGGAGAGGAAGCACGGACACTGATAAGAGCAACACCTGGTGATTTAGAGGTCATGATAGAGGTTCCAGGAGAAGCTGTGGTGCATGGCTTCAGATCTGGGGATCATTGCTGCAGTAGAACAGTGAGAGAATCTTTAACAGGGGAAATATTGGAGGGTTGTAGCTGTGAATGAAGGCTCATGATGCCAGATTCTCAGTACTGATTCCAACAGAGCTAGGAAAAGGAGGAGGAACGACCAGGTCAAAGAGCACAATATCAGAAGAGAGGAGAAGCCAAAGCTAGATCATTCTTACTGCATGCTCCTCTGCCATCCAATGGGAAGGCCTCACCATGGCGATATATAGCTCATGAGAAGTGCCAGGTGGCACTATAAGCTTGTTATTTTCCCTGTACTTATTCTCTCCTCCCGTTAGCTTTCCGGCTTTTGCTTTAACATTTTTTGCGACAGTTGTAAATAGGGGAAACAGTATACAGAGAAGATGCAGGAAAAAAATAATCTCTCCTGACTTTGCCAGCTGTTAGAAGATACGGAGTTACTGCAGTGCTTGTGATCATGAAGTCGTTCTAGGCTAGCACAGACCCATCCTCTCTGATTCACTCTAATGGTAAGATGAACAAATATCAACCAAAGAATACATTAAGCCATTTACCTACATAACAGGGCAGTTCAAAAAATGATCTATAGAGAAATAAACGGCCAGGTGTTCGCCAAGTGGCTCAGGTGGAAGGGCCCCTGTTCAGTCCCCGAGTAAGGTCTCCCCCTCCCCAGTTATCCAGAGCTGAGGATGGTATAGATGCACCATCCATCACCCCAATGAGGGAGGGAGTAATGGTCACTGTTTAGGGCAAAATCTAGTAGCCGGATTTAGGGCCTATGATTTCAGGATTCCGACCCAAGATGAGGGCCACCCCAAGCAGAAGCTCTGGCCATGCTGCCCTCCCCCCACAGTGAGCTGTGCTGCCACCGCCACCTGCTGCTGCTGATTCCAGCAGCGGAGTTGGCTCTGCACGGCGGTAGCAGCAGCCTGCAGCAGGCCATGTGTGCCGAAGCACATGGCCTGCCACAGGCACCGTGCCGCACCTCCCACAGATGTCTGCCGCCCTAGGCAGCCACCTTGCCTGCCTAGTGGATGGGCCGTTCCTGCACAGAACTATCACAGCAGTAACCAGACTATGTATGCTAGGATTGGGGATAGGGATGGGAGAATATAAACTAGAAGATAAATGTCCAGGTAGCTGCAAATTAAGTTTCATTGTGGCAGACCCCCATGCAAGGGATTCAGAGTCAGATGATTTTATTGGCATGACAGCTGCAGATGTGTCGCTAAAATAAAACGCAGGGAAGATAATGTTATAACAGGACATGGAGGCAGGGAAAGCACATAAGTGCATATGTTACATGGGTTTATACCTTGCATGCCATTGTGAAATAGCCTGCTCCAAGGCAGGAGTAACTTTATGCATTTATGTGCAGATAAGAATTGGTGTTCATATATGTAATTTATAAGCTAGATACACATATTCTGAGTAATCCTCTGCTTCACCACAGGAATGCCTGCATGTATGTTGCATAAATGTAAGCACTTTTAGGCCTTTAAACTCTGTGGTTGGTATTCCCTTTAAATGCTGGCAGCAGCATTTAAAGATACACCCAGATATTCTGCACCAACCAATATTGGGATAGTGGCGCTGACTGTCCGGGTATGCCAGTGACCCCCTCCACTATCTGGTTAACAGATAGTTATCTCAGTAGCAGCACTGAAAATCACCACTATCCGGATAATTTGCTGCTGCCTTCCTCCCCTGAACTCCACTCATGGACCACTCTGGCACTATCTAGATAGTGCTGGCATGGTCTGTAATGGTTTTCAGTGGCACTATCCAGTTAGTGTCACTGAAAATCAGTGACTGGCCCCAGTTAGCGCCTTTTGTGTTTATATTTATTGGGATACTTTCTATCCTGCCCTTCATATATGTGGTTAAAGATAACCTCGATATAATATAAAATCAATCATTAACATGAAATACATAAATTAAATACATAAAAACTAGCATAAGTAGCAGGGGTTGCATCTTGAAAGCAGGCATGGACATTTACATGGATGTTACTAATTGGATAAATGATTTTAAATATCAGCCCCATTGTTTTCCCATCTACTACTACTACCATCTGCTGACCAGACGTGATGTCCAGAGAGGTGTGCTTTCTGCAAGGTGCCAAATTCTGCAATCTTACGGAGAGTTTTCCGAGACTCATCAAGCCTACTGACTATTATCCAATGTTGCTCATCCATGTTGACACAAATGATACTGCTAGGTATCCCTCTGAGCGTATCAAAAGTGACTTCATGGCTCTGGGACAGAGGGTAAAGCAGATAGGTGCACAGGTGATGTTCTCTTTAGTCCTCTCTGTTGAGGGTAAAGGCCAAGGCAGAGAAGCTTGCATCATGGAGATGAATGCATGGCTGCGTGGATGGTGTCATCGAGAGCGTTTTGGTTTCCTGAACCATGGAATGATGTTCCAAGGGCTGCAGAGCAGAGATGGCATCCATCTGTCCAAGAAGGGTCAAAGTGTCCTCAGCAGCAAACTGGCTAACCTACTGAAGAGGGCTTTAAACTAGATTCATAGGGGATGGGTGAAGAAAGCCCCCAGGTAAGTGAAACATTAAATACCTCTGTAGAAATGGGCAAAAGGGGCAACATCTGGAAAGGGGTGTGTATAAATGCCTGTAGTATGGGAAATCCCAGATGTTAAGATCCCAGATGTTGAGGCTCTAATGGAAGAGGCTGACTTGGATTTAGTGGCGGTTACAGAAGGATGTAATTATACTGGGTTATACTTTATTCTGGAAGGACAGGGTAGGAAGTAGGGAAGGAAGAGTAACACTATATGTAAAAAATAATATTAAAGCTATAGATTTACAGGGCTTAAAAGGGAGAGAGGAGGCACTGGGAGGAGGCTCTCAAGCTCCAGCCCAATCAGGGGCCTGGGACAGAATTTAAAAGCAAGACACCATCGGGCGCACGGAGCAGCACACCGCCGACCAATGATTAGCTCCTCCAATTGGGACAGAGCTAAAGAATGGGAATACAGTCGCCACCCCTCTCTCAAGCTCCAGCCCAGTTAGGAGCCCAGGACAGAATTTAAAAGCAAGGCGCCATCGGGTGCACCCGCGCCTGACAGGCTTGCGCTTGAGGGCCTCACCAGAGGGCCCTTTGGTGTTGCTCTTAGGCGAGGAACACAGGCGGGAACAAGACGACAAGAACAACCCTCCTAATACCGTACGAGGAAAACTCAGCTGCTTAGCCCCACTGAAATCTCCCAAAACTACTCCTCTCGATTCATCAGCGTTTAACCAAAAGTATGCTGTATTGTTGACGTCGCCCTTTGATGTGATCCTTGGATCAGATCCAGTACCAGCACCAGAAGAGGGATACACCACCGTCCAGAAGCAAGGTAACCCTCTCAGCTTTGCAGGGATACACTTCTTTCCACCAGTCTGCCTAGTTAGGCTCAACATCCCTTTGCTGCTTGCTCACTCTCCATTCGTTTGGTCCCCTTACCATGAAAGCACATCATATCAGCTCACACCATCTTCTCGCCGCTCTCCTCCTCCTAAACCTTCTCCTTTGCTACATGCATGCTTCCCCCCTCTCCACAAACACTCTACTACTACCACCCCATTACTATCCCACCATGGTTCATTATAATCCAACCTGGCAGACTACACCCAAATGTTCCAACAGGAGACACCTCACTTTCATATGTACCAGCACTTCATGCACCCACACATGCTGCACAAACATATCTCCCCACATCCCCCCCCCAATCAGCATAGAGCTAATTAATGCCAGATCAATAAGGAACAAAATCAACACCCTGTCAGACCACCTCCAATCCTATCAAACTGATATTTTATGCATCTCTGAGACCTGACTTTCCCCCACTGACCAGGCTCTCCTCAATCAGCTTACACCACCCACACACACAACATTCAACTTCCCATGCACTCAAAAATGAGGTGGAGATGTATAAATCCTAGCAAGAAGCACTCTAAGATTCAAAGCTCTAGCAACAGCAAGAACATCGCACTGCAACACAACCATCATAGAGAACATGCATATCGCTGTCTGCCTCACCTACAGAGCCCCATATGCCACCACTGATGAGTTCTCCACAACCCTCAAAGCAGTATGTGCAGCTAATACCCCCCACATGCCTCTGGCAGTACACAGCAACTTTAACCTCAAATCAACCTCCACCAAAGAGGCAGAGACCTTCCTAACTGCCACGGACTCGCTGCAATACACTCAACTCATCACTGCGCCCACACACCGACTTGACTCCACCCCAGACCTCATCTTTGTACCTAATCAACTCCTCGAACACAACAATGTACCCATACCAACAATAAGCCCGGTACCTTGGCCTGATCACCACATGATACAACTCACTATGCAAATCCCCCACATAAATTCACACATGGAACATCTCCGCCCAGGAAGAAGATTCAAGAGCTTCACTAAGGACCAATTCTTCCATGAAATCCTCCCTAACTTAAACCAGGACATCAAGGAGCTAGACAATGTAATTGGTAACTGGAACACGACTATCACTGCAGCTGCAAGAGCATCAGACAGTAAGAACACCAAACCCCTGGGCAGAAAATCCAGATCAGCACCCTGATACACAGAGGATATAAGAAAAGCAAAGAGATATCTATGGAGAATAGAAAGACACTGGAGGCAGAATAAGACCCAAATCACCTTACAGCTCTACCATACTAAACAACAAGAATATAACAACCTCATCCACCAACACAAAAAGGAATACCACACCAATCTTATACTCAAATCCATCAATAAACCCAGAGAACTATTCAAAATAGTCCATATTTGCACTAAAGAACCAGACCTCAAAGAAGAAGATATTCATAAATAAATAATTCAAAAAAAAAAGAAGAAGATATGATACATCCACAGACTTTCACTGACTTCTTCCAGACCAAAAATGTGTCCCCTCAATGATGCACGCCAAACAACAGAACCAATGTCTCCAAGGCCACACAAATCAACCATACCTGGGGAGAATTCAGCATTCCATCCATTGATCAGATATCTCCGACTATCTGCTCCATAAGATCTATGTCCAGTAGCTTGGATAAAATCAGCAAAAGAACTCAACCAATTCATCTACAATATTGTACATTTATCCCTATCCCAAGGCTACATGCCAAGCACCCTCAAGCTAGCTACCATCCGCCCAATACCCAAGAATTCAGCTGTAAGCAAGAGTGACCCTGCAGCATACTGTCCCATTTCTGGCCTTCCCTTACTCACTAAGGTCATCGAGAAAATAGTACAACTTCAACTCCAGTACCACATTGACTCACGTGCACCATTAGACCCACACCAACATGTCTTTCGACCTAATCATAGCATCAAAACCCTTCTTTCATTTCTGTTCAACAATCTGATCAAAGGATTAGAGAATATCAAGATGGGATTTCTCCTGATATTCATTGATATCTCCTCGGCCTTCTACACAGTGTCACATAGCATCTTACTTAACAGGCTAAGAGAGATCGCCTGCATGGCACCAGCATTAATTGATTTCACTCCTACCTCAGTAACAGATGACAAAGATGAAATGCTGCACAAACATCTCCACCCCATTCCCAGCAACAAAGGGCTTCCCACAAGGATCCTCCTTGTCTGCACTTCTGTTTAACTTATATATACAGCCCATCTGTGCCATCACTAAAAGACACAAGATCCACTACACATTATACGCAGATGACATTATGATTTACTCTCCATTCAAACTGGACAACCCGGATTAATCAAAGATAAAAGAATGCCTGGAAGAAATGATAGACTGGCAAACCCAGAACAACCTAAATATCAACTGCAGCAAGATGGAAGCCCTCCTTATCACTCGAAAGTCAGGATTTAACCCCCCCCCCCCCCATGCAATCAAGCTGAACAATATCACTATACCTATTAAACCTGAAGTAAAATACCTTGGAGTCACCTTGTATTGCAATCTGAACCTTCAGTCCCATATCAACAAAACATCCAAACATGCCTGTCTCAAGATGCGTGTTATCAGACGGCTCACACCACTACTCAGCCAAGAACACTTTCGCACTGTTTGCCAGGCAATAATTACTCCCATCCAGGACTACTGCAACCCCATAAACCTTGGTTTACCTAAACTGGCACTCCACCCTCTACAGATGGCACAGAATACCACAGCTCGCATCATCATTGGCTCATCAAAACAAGACCACATCACCCCCTCCTGAACCAACTTTACTGGCTCCCCATTATCTCCCGCATCAAGTACAAAACTGTGCTGAACATTTTCAGAATCAAGCAAAACATATCTGCCAACATACTAAAAAGCCTTATCAACACAGATACGAGCATCAGACCCAGAAGGCATATCACTTCTGACACTATTACCACCCCCAGCACATCGCCAAATCAAGCAGTCTACATCTGGAAGCTCTATCTCCTTGGCCGCTCCCGCCCTTTGGAACGCCCTCCCCGACAAACTTAGAGCCACTTCTGATTTTAAGGACTTCCAGAAGAAGCTGAAAACCACTCTCTGTATTGGACACTTCGGAGACATTACTTAATATGGACTACCCGCATAATACGGACTACACTTCTCCCCCACACCACCTCTCGCTGATCCTGCTGACTCAACTCCCCTTCTGGCCCAGCTCTACCCCCTCAAACGTTCTGTTCATTTAATGTCCAGCTGTACATAATCGATCACAAATTAAGGTCACTGATGTCATTACATACTTTTTGTACATAGTTTACCTTGTATATAAGTTAGCTTGAAATAATCTCCTGCATGCCCCCTCACCCTTAGTTCTATGTAAAACTCCCAAATTGCACTTTAAACTGCTTTGATTTTATTTATTAGGTTTTATATACTGCTTTATCATTTCAATCAAAGCGGTTTACATTGAAACTTAAACTTGGTAACGTACCTTAAACAGGGGAATTGATAACTTGGATTATTCTGAGGCAGTGGGAGGGTTAAGTGACTTACCCAAGGCCACAAGGAGTGCTAGTGGGAATTGAACCCTGGTCTCTGGGTTCCCAAGCAAGTGTTCTTAACCATTAGGCTACTCCTCCACTCCAATTTTGGGATAAGGCAGTATAAAAATCATGTAAAATAAATAAAATTAAAATAAATAAAATTAAAAAATGAACTAGTGAGAGGGAAAGGGAGAGCCATTTGTATTGGTGTGATATACAGATCCCCCTCACAGGGAGAAGAAGTGGATGGAGATTTCAGATAAGAGATACGCAGCATTGCTAGGAAAGGGGAAGTGCTACTGATAGGTGATTTTAATACGCCGGATGTTGATTAGCACATCCCTGCCGCAGTGTCATCTAGAAATAAGGAGATCCTAGATTCTCTACAGGGAAAACTATTCAGGCAACTGGTAACAGAACCCACACGTGAAGGACTTGGTGCTTACCAATGGGGAAAATGTTTCTGATGTTGCAGTGGGAGATCATCTCACATTTAATGATCACCAAATGGTGTGGTTCAGTATTAGGACTAGGGCTGATGAAATCCATTCAAAAGCGAGGGTCTTAGACTTTAGAAAAACTAACTTTGCCAAGATGGGCCAATACCTCAGGGAGTCTTTAGCGGGATGGGAACAGCTGGGGGATGTAGAAAAACAGTGGGCAAAACTGAAAGGGGATATTTTAAGGGCAATCAACCTTTTTGTTAGAAAGGTAAATACTTGGAAAAGGAGGCCACTATGGTTCTCAAAAGAAGTAGCTGAACAGGTGAAGAAAAAGAGGGAGGCCTTCAGGAAACACAAGAGATCGCAGAGAGAAAAAGACAGGCATCTATATTTGGAAAAACTTAGAGAAGCTAGCAAAGTAGTCAGGAAAGCAAAGATACAGAAAGAAGAAGAAATAGCCAATGCAATAAAATGGGGGAATAAGACATTTTTCAGATATGCATTAAGTCTATGCTGCCATGTGCTCATGGTTGCTACATGCCTTAGTTAAGCATTTTCACAGCACGGTGGTTGTGCACACCTCAACTACGCAGGGAGTCTGTGTTTGGCTGCTGTGTACTTCTGGACTGCGTATGATCTCTGCATACAGGAGCTGCATGTTTCTGGTACATTTCGAACGTGCTTGGACTATGTGCACAGCTAAGGATTGTTAGTACAGTAATAAGACTATTCCTTGCACACTCACATGTCAGCTCCAAAGAAACACCACCTGGCCCGTGGCTTTTGTCAGGTTAGTATTTCTGTGGGCTTTGTACAGAGAATCCTGGGGACCCTTTGGGAGTGGATCCCTCAGGGTCTACCGGTAAAGCCACTTCAAGGCAGATACCCACAGAGCAGATAGTTGCAGGGGCAAGCCTTGAAAAAGACAGTGCACTTTATCTTGTCTTCTTCCTCAGCCTGTAGTAGCAAGACCAATACCCTCCAGCGGGAAATCAAGAAGCAACAAGGAGCCTTTGAGCCCTGGACCATGTTCTCTGGAATTCTTCTCCTTTCTCTAGCAAGCCTGGTCCTTCTAGCAGAACAGCTCGGAACCTACAGCAAAAGCGGTCAAAACAGGGCTTTCATGCCTCTTCTAGTTCTTTGAGGAAAATCCCTTCTATTCTTTTTTACCGCCTTGGTAGTTGAGAGAATCAGGTCACATACTAAGAATACTTAGTGCAGCATGATACAAACTCTGATGGTGTGAAAGAGGATCACATAGTGGACTTCTGTTAGAGTTTGATGCCTCTACAAGTTCAGTTTTGGGGAGATCCTATTTCCCTTGAATGATCTATTTCTTCAGTCTTCTTCTTAACAAGAGATTGGGGTGAAGAGAAACTCAAAACTCTCTCGAGTGCGGAGACTGGTTCTAGGACACAGTCAAGGAAGTTCCCTCAATACTCTCCCAGATGGAATAATCTTCTCCAGGGAGTCAAGCATGCAAAACCTTTATTTGGAACCAGGGCCAGCCCAAGAGTTTCTGCCACCCCAGGCAGAAGCCCCGATTGTGCTGCCCACCCCCCACAGCTGAGCCATGCCACCATCCTCGCTGCTGCTGATTCCAATGGTGAGATTGGGGGAAGCAGCTCGGCGGCAGAGGCAGGCCATGTGCACCCTTCATCCCCACCCTGCCACCAGAATCAGTGGCAAAGGGGAAGGCAGAGTGGCTGAGTACGCAGCAGGCCATGTGAGCCATGCCACCCACAGAGGCCTGCCACCCTAGGCAGTCTCCTAGCCCACCTAGAGGATGGGCTGACCCTGTTTGGAACCTAAGTTTAGTTCTAAAAGCTCAGTGCTCCCTTCCTCTCAAGCCTTGCAGGATAATATTTCTTTAGGTCTTGGGGCAGAGGTCATCACTTTGAGTAATTTTAAAAGAAAGGGTATCTCTGTGCCTAATACTCTCCCCCTTCTGAAGGTTGTATTTCATTTCTCGAAAAATTGGGCTCTCTCTCTTCCATTCAGTGGTAGGCCAGAGAAGAAGTAGCCATTCTCAATCAGTTGACAGTCACCTTTTATTTATTTATTTATTTTATTTATTTATAGTTTTTTATATACCGCACTATTCAGCATCAGCGCGGTTTACATGTAACAAAAATGCTCAGTACAGTTAAACGCGTTTGAGTTTTACAGGTAACAGGGCACAAAAACTTGGATAACAGGGGAAACTATTTACAAAACTTACTACATGGAGTCATAATAACAGTAGTTTCACAGAAACATAACCACCACTAAGGGTTTGAGTATCAAACTTGGTGTGTTGTTGAGAATACCATAATTTGTATGGAAATGGTATCGCCGGGTGTCGTTAGGCTCTATAAGGTATTTGTTGAAGAGGTGGCATTTGAGGGCTTTCCTAAACTGTGGTAGGTTCTTAATAGCCCGGATATCAGGAGGTAATGCATTCCAGCATCTTGGGGCACTGAGACTAAAGGCTCTGTTGGCTGTCGATTTGGTGCAAACAGTTAGTGCCTTCGGGACTTTTAGGGAGTTTGTAGCTGTGGATCTTCTTGCTCTATTTGGGGATGTGGTATGGATGAGTGAGGTTAAGGATGCAGGTGAGAGATTGTTAATAGCTTTAAAAGTGGTTATCAAGGTCTTGAAAACTATTCTAGCCTGGATGGGTAGCCAATGCAACTGTATCAGTAGAGGTGTTACGTGGTCGCTCCTGGAGGCTCCGTGGAGGACTCTTGCTGCAGCGTTCATGGCTAGCTGCAGCGGGTTCAATGT
Organism: Ichthyophis bannanicus; assembly: GCA_033557465.1. NCBI lineage: Eukaryota > Metazoa > Chordata > Amphibia > Gymnophiona > Ichthyophiidae > Ichthyophis > Ichthyophis bannanicus. The sequence continues at coordinate 1,085,952,139 of CM066032.1, read as the reverse complement.
AGATTGGGGAAGACCTTGTAAGATGACATTGGCATAGTCAAAATGAGGTATGATCAATGCCTGGAAAATTGTCCGGAAATCAGTTGGTTCAAGCATGGAATGTAGATGCCTAAGTGAGCGGATCTTGTAGTAAACTGATTTGACTATGTTTCCTATATGGGCTTTCAAATCCAAGTGCTGATCTAAAGTGACTCCCAGGTAACGTATTGAGGATTTAGATTGCAGCTCAACTTCTTTCACCTTAAGATATTGTGGTGGGGTAAAGTTGGGGTTCCTCGTAACGAAGAGTACTTCCGTTTTCTTATGTTGTATTCTGAGGTTTTGAGAAAGAAGCCATTCGGATATTGCGTTGAAACAGTTCGTCAGTGGAGAGAGGTCCATATGCTCAGTAGAGAAGGGAATGTAAAGCAGGACGTCGTCTGCGTATAACATGCAATGAACATTGAAGGACCGGATGATATTACAAATTGGTTGCATGTAAATATTGAACAAGAGCGCAGAGAGGGAGGAACCCTGTGGGACTCCCTGGCTTTGGTGGAATGGTTCAGAATTTGTCCCTCCGGAACGAACGTGCTGCCATCTTTCGGTCAGGTAGGATCTGCACCATTCAAGCGCTCTTCCATTTATGCCTTTGTCAATCAGTCGTCTTAGTAGAAGCTCGTGGTTTACTGAATCAAACGCTGCAGCGATGTCTAGAAAGATGAGGGCAAATCCTTGACGAATGTCGTCAATGCCGGTGATTATCTTGCAGAAGAGAGTGGTAAGAAGGGTCTCAACTCCGTGGAATTCCCTAAAACCATGTTGGCAAGGATCTAACGGTGCGGCGGAGTCGATGTGATCTTGCAATTGACGTTGAGCCTCCTTTTCTATGATCTTTGCGAGTAGTGGGATGCTGGATATAGGTCTGTAGGATTCTACCTGTTGGGGATTGAGCTTGCAGTTCTTTAGCAGAGGTCTGATAGAAGTATGTTTAAGGGCTGAAGGGAAAGAGCCGGTTGAGAAGGAGAGGTTCATTATTTTGGATAGTACTGGGCTGAAGTGACTGTGAAGCTCCTTGATCCAGAAGGCTGGGCATGGATCCGACTGGGCAGTGGTGGTATTAAGGGCCGCAATAGTGTCTTCAATTCCTCTCTTGTTGGGGGTAGAGAACATGGTTAGGACTGTTGGGTAGTCTTGCTCTATGGCGTTAGTTGTAATAGAGGTTTTGTTGGTCTGGCATATCTTGGATTGGATGTAGGTTGCAAAATCTTGAGGGTGTATCTCAAATGGGGGTCCAGAGGGTGGTTCCTTCAATAAAGTCTTTACTAGGTCGAAGAGGTTGTGTGGTTTATTAAGCGATCTCTTTAAGGTATCAGCGTAGTACTGTTTCATCGTATCGGTGATTGCGTTGCGGTGTGCAGCCAGATGAAGGTTGTATGTTATCTGGTCATTTAAAGAATGAGATCGGCGCCAGCGTTTCTCTAGTTTCCGAAGTTGGTTAAGCGATGCTTTGAGATCAGCTGAGTACCATGGGGCACTCGCTCTCTTGCCTGGAGGCTTGTTGGCTGGTGTGCGTAGTGCGATTGAGCTAAGGGAATTGTTCCAGTGGGAAATTAGGTCGTCAAGGTTCTGGGAGGCATTACAGATAAGTTGTTGCGTTTCCGCAAGGATAAGATCTCTGTTGTAAGGCTTGAAACATCGAGAGGGAGGTCTTGTGGAGTTGTTTTGTATTTTGTTGATTTTTGTATAGGCTTTGTGAGAAGGAATCTGGATGATGATCAGTTTGTGATCTGACCAGGGAACAGAAATTATGGAAGTTATGGGGTCCTGGGCCGGGTTAAGAGATGTTTGCGGGGCGAATACTAGGTCCAGGATGTTTCCCTTAATATGAGTAGGGTCTTTCACTAGTTGCTTGAAGCCAAGATTTTCAAGGGCATCAAGGAAGGCTGATGCTTGATTATCTTGTAGGGTAGGCAGGTTAAAGTCGACTAGGATCCAATTTGGGATGCTTGGGTTATGGGTGTTGGATGCAAGATCGATGATAGCCCTCAAGATCATCAGGGGGAGCTGAAGGTGCTCTGCAAAGCAGGTTGATTGAGCAGCGTTTGTTGGAGATGGTAATGGTCTCCATGTGATTTGTACTGGTGGAGTCTATCGTTCGAAAGTGGAGGTCTGTCCTGGGGAGGATGAGCACGCCGCCTCCTCTTTTGTCTTGTCTATGGCTTGAATGTGCGGTGAAATTCTTGGGGAGGAGCTGATTGAGTATGACGTTATCTTCGGTGGATAGCCATGTCTCAGTGACCATGAGTATATCAAGGTCATGGCTGGCAATGATGTCAGTGACGGCTGGCCATTTCTTCCGGATAGAATGTGCATTGATGGCACGTTTTAGGCTATGAGGGTAGGGGTTTTCAACTTGTTTGGGTTTCGTATTGTGTTGAAGTGCAATGTGTAACAGATGGGGGTGGTGTGAGCGGGTGTCCCAATTTATGTTGTTATGAGATGCACTGGTCCACCTCCTCCCATGGCTCCGTAATATAGGAATCTGATTGGATGCTGGGGTTAAGGCGAGAGAGTTGGAGAACCAACTTGAGAGGATGATATAACATCCTACTATGGTGGTAATGGGGGGACCCATCTTGGCAGAGCGCTAGTGATTGTGGGTCAATTAGGGTAGACTACCAGACAGTTAATAACAAACTCTTGATATTTAGGGCAGAGGTTGGGTCGCAACAGACAGTATAATAGACAGTGGTTAATGTTAGATTACTAGCAACATTACACTTATGAGACTACTGACAACAGTAAAGTAGATTGTTTGCAATGGTAGATTACTGGAAGCGGTGCAATGGTGACTGGTACTGATAAGGCTACTGAGGACAGGATATTGGTTGATTGGCCATGGAAGACTACTGGCAACAGTAAAATGGTGACTGATACTATTAAAGGTTACAGACAACAGTATAGTTATTAAATAGTAATGATATGCAATGGTTACTGACAACAGTACAATAGCGACTGGTATTACTAAAGGTTACTGACAACAGTATGATAAATAAAATAAAATAGTAATGATATGCAGTGACTATACTATTGAGTCTATACTTGCGATTGACAGAATGAGAGAGGAGAGTCTGAGGCTAGAGATTAATACAAGTTCTGTCGCGTGGTGTCTGCTTTGCTGGCTAAGGGCGATGCGAGGAACTATAGTGCTGTGGACTGTGGCTTCGCTAAGGTGCTCAGCCTCGGGGGAGCTCCAGCTGCTGGAAAGTCGTGTGCTGGTTCTGTGTGTGGTGGTCGTTGATCTGTGTGGGCCAGCTGCCTTCTTTAAATTGCAGGTTGTTGGCTGCCCCGATTGGGCAGCTGCAGCAGGGGGTGGGCCCTGTAACCCCGGCGGCTCTATCCCAGCCGGGAGAGCTGTTGCTGAGCCGGGGTGCAGGAGGGCTGTTGATGGTGGGTCAGGCCAGCTGGGTAGCACGTTGTGTGGCTGTTCTATAGGGCCGACGCCTAAGGACCACGCCAAAGGGCCCTCTGGCGAGGCCCTCAGGCACGGGCCCGCCAAGGCACCGGCGCGCCTGGCAGCGCTGCCTTTTTAAATCGCCTGCCGGCTGCCCCGATTGGGCAGCTCTTCCAGGTGGAGGTGGAGCAGTGCTGCGGCTCGCTCGATCCCGCGCTGGGGAGAGCAGATGGGAGCCGAGGTGGAAAGCAGCAAAAGGGCCTCTTCTCTTCAGCGCTGCCTTTTTAAATCGCCCGCCGGCTGCCCCGATTGGGCAGCTCTTCCAGGTGGAGGTGGAGCAGTGCTGCGGCTCGCTCGATCCCGCGCTGGGGAGAGCAGATGGGAGCCGAGGTGGAAAGCAGCAAAAGGGCCTCTTCTCTTCAGCGCTGCCTTTTTAAATCGCCCGCCGGCTGCCCCGATTGGGCAGCTCTTCCAGGTGGAGGTGGAGCAGTGCTGCGGCTTGCTCGATCCCGCGCCGGTGAGAGCAGATGGGAGCCAAGGTGGAAAGCAGCAAAAGGGCATCTTCTCTTCAGCGCTGCCTTTTTAAATCGCCCACCGGCTGCCCCGATTGGGCAGCTCTTCCAGGTGGAGGTGGAGCAGTGCTGTGGCTCGCTCGATCCCGTGCCGGGGAGAGCATATGGGAGCCGAGGTGGAAAGCAGCAAAAGGGCCTCTTCTCTTCAGCGCTGCCTTTTTTAATCGCCCGCCGGCTGCCCCGATTGGGCAGCTCTTCCAGGTGGAGGTGGAGCAGTGCTGCGGCTCGCTCGATCCCGCGCCGGGGAGAGCAGATGGGAGCCGAGATGGAAAGCAGCAAAAGGGCCTCTTCTCTTCAGCGCTGCCTTTTTTAATCGCCCGCCGGCTGCCCCGATTGGGCAGCTCTTCCAGGTGGAGGTGGAGCAGTGCTGCGGCTCGCTCGATCCCGCGCCGGGGAGAGCAGATGGGAGCCGAGGTGGAAAGCAGCAAAAGGGCCTCTTCTCTTCAGCGCTGCCTTTTTAAATCACCTGCCGGCTGCCCCGATTGGGCAGCTCTTCCAGGTGGAGGTGGAGCAGTGCTGCGGCTTGCTCGATCCCGCGCCGGGGAGAGCAGATGGGAGCCGAGGTGGAAAGCAGCAAAAGGGCATCTTCTCTTCAGCGCTGCCTTTTTAAATCACCCGCCGGCTGCCCCGATTGGGCAGCTCTTCCAGGTGGAGGTGGAGCAGTGCTGTGGCTCGCTCGATCCCATGCCGGGGAGAGCATATGGGAGCCGAGGTGGAAAGCAGCAAAAGGGCCTCTTCTCTTCAGCGCTGCCTTTTTAAATCGCCCGCCGGCTGCCCCGATTGGGCAGCTCTTCCAGGTGGAGGTGGAGCAGTGCTGCGGCTCGCTCGATCCCGCGCCGGGGAGAGCAGATGGGAGCCGAGATGGAAAGCAGCAAAACGGCCTCTTCTCTTCAGCGCTGCCTTTTTAAATCGCCCGCCGGCTGCCCCGATTGGCCAGCTCTTCCAGGTGGAGGTGGAGCAGTGCTGCAGCTCGCTCGATCCCGCGCCGGGGAGAGCAGATGGGAGCCGAGGTGGAAAGCAGCAAAAGGGCCTCTTCTCTTCAGCGCTGCCTTTTTAAATCGCCCGCCGGCTGCCCCGATTGGGCAGCTCTTCCAGGTGGAGGTGGAGCAGTGCTGCGGCTCGCTCGATCCCGCGCCGGGGAGAGCAGATGGGAGCCGAGGTGGAAAGCAGCAAAAGGGCCTCTTCTCTTCAGCGCTGCCTTTTTAAATCGCCCGCCGGCTGCCCCGATTGGGCAGCTCTTCCAGGTGGAGGTGGAGCAGTGCTGCAGCTCGCTCGATCCCGCGCCGGGGAGAGCAGATGGGAGCCGAGGTGGAAAGCAGCAAAAGGGTTTGAGATGTTTGTAGGTGCCCAGTTTCTTCTGAACTTCAGGTAGGTCTTTGGTCTGTTGATGTGTCCTAATAAGGCACAGTGGCCTTTATGGCATTGATGTTAAGAGTCAAGGAGATAATTACCTCTGACCTAACCAGCAAGAATTGGCAAGTCCCAGAGGGCTGGTGAGCTCACTTGATTAGAGCACAGATGTCCTCATAAACAGAATTAGAATCTATCTTTGCAGAGGATAATGGCAAGGCAGTGTCCTATCCTCCATTGCACCCCTGTCTACGTGCCTCAGCATGGGTAAGCAGGTCTGGAGGGACCACACTATAGATGTTGGAGTCCTGGGAGTTATCATGGTTTCCTCCTGGCCAGTCTGGCTAGAGCTTGGATATAAGTTACTCATCTAGAATGGTCTGGTATGGATGATAAGGAAGGTGAAATTTCAACTTACCTGTTAATTTCATTTCCTTGAGTCCTGCCAGGCCAGTCCAGAGCCCACCCATGGAAGCCATGACAATGAAGGGCCCTCAGTCTGACAAATTCAGAAAGCTAACAGTGAGAATGTTGCCTGCTTTGAAGAAATTGGCTTAATCATGCCATTTGCATTGACATGATATAGAGACCTCCATCACTGGGAGAAGACGTGTACGGAGATTTAATAGACGACATATACAGCATTGCCAGGAAGGGGAAGTGCTACTGATAGGGGATTTCAGTATGCCAGATGTTGATTGGTGTATCCCTGCTGCGGTGTCATCTGAAAAACTGAAGAAAAAGAGGGAGGCCTTCATGAAATACAAGAGATCACAGAGAGAGGAAGACAGGCAACTATATTTGGAAAAATTTAGAGAGGCTGGCAAAGTAGTCAGGAAAGCAAAGGTACAACAAGAAGAACAAATAGCCAGTGCAATAAAATGGGGGGATCAGACATTTTTCAGATATGTTAGTGAGAGGAGGAAAGGCAAAAGTGGTATTATCAGATTCAAGGGTGAAGGGGAGGAACATGTAGAAGCTGATGAGGATAAAGTGTAATTGCTTAAGAAATATTTCTGTTTTGTGTTCACAGATGAAGGACCAGGAGCAGGACCTTAGACAACACCCACAAACAGAAACAAAAGCGAGGGGATTTTCAGAGGACTGTGTTTGAGGAACTAGCTAAATTAAAAGTAGACAAAGCGAATGGACCAGATAGGATACATTCAAGAATACTGAAGGAACTTGGGGATGTTCTAGTAGCTGACTGACCTTTTCAAGGCCTCTTTGGAGTCGGCGGTGGTGCCAGAGGACTGGAGAGAGGAACATGTGGTCCCTTTACACAAAAGCAGAAGTAAGGATGTTGTTGAAAATTACAGATCAGTTAGTTTAACCTGGGTGGTGAGTAAATTATTGGAAACGCTGCTGAAAGAGAAAATAGTGAGATTTCTGGAGTCCAATGGATTGCAGGATCTGAGGCAGAATGGATTCATCAGATGCAGGTCTTGTCAGACAAATCTGATTGATTTCTTTGACTGGGTGACCAGGGAGTTGGACCGAGGGAAAGCACTAGATGTTGTGTATTTAGATTTCAGTAAAGCATTTGATACTGTTCCGCATAGGCTTATAAACAAACTAAGCACCCTTGGGATGGACCCTAAAATTACTGCTTGGATTAGAAGTTTGTTGAGTGGGAGGCGACAAAGGATACAGATAAATGGAGTTCACTCTGAGGAGGAGGAGGTTACAAGTAGTGTGCTGCAGGGATCTGTCCTTGCTCCGATTCTTTTTAACATCTTTGTTAGTGATATTGCAAAAGGGCTGTCAGATAAGGTTTGCCTCTTTGCGGATGATACCAAAATCTGCAACAGAGTAGATACCCAGGAAGCTGTAGATAACATGAGGAGGGATTTAGCTAAGCTTGAAGAATGGTCTAGAATTTGACAGCTGAGATTTAATGCTAAAAACTGTAGGGTCATGCAACAATCCAAGGGAGTGGTACATTATAGGGGGTGATGTACTTCTGTCCACGAAAGAAGAACGGGACCTAGTTGTGATTGTGTCTGACAATCTCAAAGTAGCTAAACAGGTAGAAAGGCGATAGTGAAAGCTAGAAGGATGCTTGGGTACATAGGGAGAGGAATGGCCAGTAGAAGAAAGGAGGTGATTGTGCCACTGTATAAGTCTTTGGTGCAACCTCATTTGGAGTGCTGTGTGCAATTCTGGAGACCGCACCTTCAAAAGGATATAAACAGATTGGAGTCTGTGCAGAGGGTGGCATTCCTTACAGGGGCTATACATTTCAAGCAAAGATACCTAAGCTCCATGAACTGAACAATGGCTGGGAAAAATTGTATCGCTAAAGCTGTTGCCCCCGTTACAACTTCTGCCTCTGTCCAGACAGAGGTCCCAATTGCAGTTGCAGGACCGGTTCCATGTGCAGGATGCCTGCATGCTGAAGCTCTCAGGAAACAAGTGGAGGAACTCAGAGAGGAGGTGGTGAGGCTGAGGAGCATTCAAGACAGTGAAAAGTAGATTGATGAGATGCTTCTTGCAATATCCAAGCTCTCCAGCAGAAGAGAAGATGGGTGAATACAGAATGACGAAGGTTGGACATAAGTCACCAGGGCCTGCAGAATCACCAATCCAACTTCTCCAGCCCTTGAATTGAAGAACCATTATGCAGCCAGCCCTGGAAGTGGAGGAGGTGAAAGCATCCCTGGAAAGGGAAGAACCAGAGCTCAAGTGCCCCAAAGTTGCAGAATCAGTGACCACAAGGAAGCGAAGGGTAGTGGTGGTTGGTGACTCGCTTCTGAGGGGTACTGAGGCGTCCATCTGCCAACCAGACGTGATGTCCAGAGAGGTATGCTGTCTGCCAAGAGCCAAAATCTAAGATGTTACGGAGACTTTGCCAAGACTCATCAAACCCACTGACTATTACCCAATGTTGCTAATCCATGTTGGCACAAATGATACTGCCAGGTATCCCTCTGAGCATATCAAAAGTGACTTCATGGCTCTGGGACAGAGGGTGAAGCAGATAGGGGTGCAGGTGGTGTTCTCTTCAATCCTCTCTATTGAGGGTAAAGGCCAAGGCAGAGAAGCTTGCATCATGGAGATGAATGCATGGCTGCATGGATGGTGTCATCCAGAGCGTTTTGGTTTCCTGGACCATGGGATGATGTTCCAAGGGTTGCAGAACAGAGATGGCATTCATCTGTCCAAAAAAGGTCGACGTGTCTTCAGTAGCAGACTGGCTAATCTACTGAAGAGGGCTTTAAACTATATTCGTTGGGGATGGGTGAAGAAAGCACCCAGGTAAGTGAAACATTAAATGCATTTATGGAAATGGGTAACAGGGGAAACATATGGAAAGCGGTGTGTATAAATGCCCATAGTATGGGAAATAAGATCCCAGATGTTGAAGCTTTAATGGACGAGGCTGACTTGGATTTAATGGCAGTTACAGAAACATGGTTCACAGAAAACCATGATTAGATGTAACTATACCAGGCTATATTTATTCAGAAAGGAAAGTAGGAAGAAGAGGAGGAGGAACAGGCACTATATGTAAAGATAATATTAAAGCTTTGGAACTACAGAGCTTAAAAGGGAGAGAGGAGGCACTGTGGGTTAAACTAGAAAGAGGGAAAGAGAAATCTATTTGTATTTTCGTGATACAGACCTCCATCACAGGAGGAAAAGGTGGACGGAGAGTTAATTGAAGACATACACAGCATTGCTAGGAAAGGGGAAGTGATACTGATAGGGGATTTCAGTATGCCAGATGTTGATTGGCACATTCCAGCTGCAGTATCATCTAGAAGTAAGGAGATCCTGGATTCTCTACAGGGAGAACTATTCAGGCAACTGGTAACAGAACACACACGTGAAGGGGCCATATTGGACTTGGTGCTTACCAATGGTGAAAGTGCTTCTGCTGTTATAGTGGGAGATCATTTTGCATCCAGTGATCATCAGATGGTGTGGTAAGCATTAGGACTAGGGCTGTTAGAATCCATTCAAAAGCAAGGGTCTTAACTTTAGGAAAACTAACTTTGCCAAGATGGGCCAATACCTCAGGGAGTCATTAGCAGGATGGGAACAGCTGGGGGATGAAGAAAAACAATGGCAAAACTGAAAGGGTATATTTGAGGGCAACCAACCTTTTTGTTAAAATGGTAAATAAAGTTAAAAGGAAAAGGAGACCGCTATGGTTTTCGAAAGAAGTAGCTTAAAAGGTGAAGAAAGAGAGGGCGGTCTTCATGAAATACAAAAGATCACAGAGAGAGGAAAATGAGCATCTATATTTGGAAAAACTTAGCTAGCAAAGTAGTCAGGAAAGCAAAGATTCAAAAAGAGGAGAAAATAGCCAATGCAATAAAATGGGGGGATAAGACATTTTTCAGATATGTTAGTGAGAAGAGGAAGGGCAAAAGTAGTATTGTCAGACTCAAGGATGAAAGGGAGGAATATCTAGAAGCTGATGAGGATAAAGCGGAATTGCTTAACAAATAGTTCTGTTCTGTTTTCACAGATGAAGAACCAGGAGCAAGATCTTAGAAAACATCCACAAACAGGAACAGAAGTGAGGGGCATCTTGAACAATTTTCAGAAGATTGTGTTCGTGAGAAACTACATAAACTTGAAGTAAACAAAGTGATGGGACCGGATGGGATATACCCTAGAATACTGAGGGAACTTGGGGATGTTCTAGCAGCTCCACTGACTGACCCTTTCAATGCCTCGTTGGAGTCGGGAGTGGTGCCAGAGGACTGGAGAAAGGCTCATGTGGTCCCTTTACACAAAAGCAGAAGTAAGGATGTGGTTGAAAAGTACAGGCTGGTTAGTTTAACTTCGGTGGTGAGTAAATTATTGGAAATGCTGCTGAATGAGAAAATAGTGAGGTTTCTGGAGTCCAGCGGATTACAGGACCCGAGGCAGCATGGATTCACCACAGGCAGGTCTTGTCAGACAAATCTGATTGATTTCTTTGACTGGGTGACCAGGAAGTTGGACCGAGGGAGAGCCCTAGATGTGGTGTATTTAAATTTCAGTAAAGCCTTTGACACCATTCCTCACAGGCAACTTATAAACAAACTGAGCACCCTAAGGATGGAGCCTAAAGTTACTGCTTGGATTGAAAATTGGTTGAGTGGGAGGCGACAAAGGGTACAGATAAATGGAGCTCACTCTGAGGAGAAGGAGGTTACCGGTGGTGTATCCCAGGGATCTGTCCTTGGTCTGATTCTTTTTAACATCTTTGTTGGTAATATAGCAGAAGGGCTGTCGGGTAAGGTTTGCCTCTTTGCGGATGATACCAAAATCTGCAATAGAGTAGACACCCTGGAAGGTGTAGATAACATGAGGAGGGATCTAGCTAAGCTTGAAGAATGGTCTAGAATTTGGCAGCTGGTATTCATGTTAAAAAATTCAAGGTCATGCATTTGGGCTGCAGCAATCCAAGGGAGCAATATAATATAGGGGTGAAGTACTTTTGTCCACTAAAGGAAAGCGGGATCTAGATGTTATTGTGTCTGATGATCTTAAAGTAGCTAAACAGGTAGAAAAGGTGACAACAAAAGCTAGAAGGATGCTTGGGTGCATAGGGAGAGGAATGGCCAGCAGAAGAAAGAGCTGATAGTGCCTCGGTATAAGTCTTTGGTGCAACCTCAGTTGGAGTATTGTGTGCAGTTCTAGAGATCGCACCTTCAAAAGGATATAAACAGGCTGGAGTCAGTACAGAGGGTGGCTACTAAAATGGTTAGTGGTCTTCATTATAAAGCATATGAGGACAGACTTAAGAATCTTAATATGTACACCTTAGGAAAGGCGGTATAGAGGTAATATGATTGAGACTTTAAATACCTCCGTGGCATAAATGCACAAGAGGAGAGCCTCTTTCGATTGAAAGCAAGTTCTGCTATGAGGGGACATGGGATGAGGTTGAAAGGGGATAGATTCAGGAGTGTTATGCGGAAATATTTCTTTATGGAAAGAGTGGTGGATCTGTGGAATAGTCTCCCAGTGGAGGTAGTAGAGATGAGGACAGTATCTAAAGGAAAAAAGGGACTGTTGTAGTAGTTGATATGGAAGAACAGACTAGATAGGCCATGTAGTCTTTTTCTGTCATCATATTTCTGTGTTATAAAGCATATGAGGACAGACTTAAGGACCTTAATATGTATACTTTAGAGGAAAGGCGGGATAGAGGTGATATGATTGAGACATTTAAATACGTCAGTGGCATAAATGCACAGGAGGAGAGCCCCTTTCGATTGAAATCAAGCTCTGCTATGAGGGGACATAGGATGAGGGTGAAAGGGAATAGTCTCAGAAGTAATATTCGGAAATATTTCTTTACAGAAAGAGTGGTAGATGCATGTTATAGTCTCCCAGTGGAAGTGGTAGAGATGAGGACAGTATCTAAATTCAAAAAAGCATGGGACAAACACAGAGGCTCTCTAAAGGCAAAAAGGGGACTCTTGTAGTCGGTGATATGGAAGGGCAGAGTAAGTCGGCCATGTGGTCTTTCTCTGTCATCATGTTTTTATGTATGTTAAATTCTCATTCCGGGATTTAGGTGTCTTAGCTTTAACAAAGAATACTGAGGAGCTGAAGACAGCATCAATCCCCTTTAAAGAGATTAAAGTCAGCTGTGAGGGTTTTTTTCTCCTGCTCCATTTGGTGGCAGGAGGACATAACCCCACTTGACTGGACTGGTTTGGCAGAATTCAAAGAAAGGAAATTAGCAGATAAGTTTAAATGTCACCATGAAATGTGACACATTAATGATCACTGCCTGTTCTCTAGCTCACTGATGGCCATTGTCACCAGCACCCCTTTATGGCCCTGTTAGGCGCCCGCCTAGGGCCGTGAGGTGTGGGTTGCCTTATTAAAGAAATAGTCAGTAGCCGTGTAATTAAGGCAAAAGAAATAATTTGGGTTTTATTCCCCGTCCCACATAGGATTCTTTATGAACATCACAAAGGAACACAAAAGAAAACTGTTTCTTCACAGTATAAAAATAAACTCTTCGCCAGCACAATGTATCACAGAACTCTTGCTTGCCTGGCTAACATAAGGATGTAATTTCATCAGACAGACAAAGCGTGCAATCCATGGAATCCACTTCTATATCACACACCTGGTTTTCCCATTGCATCTGCTCATAGTCTGTATTTGGAGGCACATAACAATCTTTATAACTGCAATCCTCACAGCTCTTCCCTTGAATGACACTGGTTATTCTATTTGGTAAGTGCTCTACATCAACAGGGTTCAAGAGTCCTGTGCTAGGAACTATATCTCTCAGGTTCCTTCTCCAATAGGGATTTTCCTCCCAATTACTGGGCTTTGCTCTGCTGGCAATGCCTGGCTTTTTCCCTCTAGCTACAACAGGGTACTTAGCTTTTGTCCCTGGGTAATGAGCTTCTCTCTCTGGGCTTTGGCTGGCTCCTCTCCAAGACTTCCAGGTCTCTGTAGCCGGGTCCAAGCTAAAATCACTTTCTGAAGAGAGTCTGTGTCTGCTGCCTCTTGCTACCGGGACACTTCCTTTACTTCCTGGTCCTAGCAAGGTCTGCTGGTTGAGAGGACCTCCTTCCTCTTGGTTACTCACTCTCCAGTGACCGAGGCCCCTTCTGGCTTGGGAGACTCCTCTGCAGCTACAGCCTGCTCCACCCTTTGGCTTCTGCTCCTGCCTTTGCTGCCTTGGCTCCAGCCCCTCCCTTTGCTCCCCTACTGGGCTTTCCCTGTAGTTTTTATGCTCCTGTTCTCTGCACGTTGTACATGTCCTTCCACTCAGGTGAGCTTGATTAGCCTTTTGGCTTTCTGCTGTGTCACCTTTGGTGAATGGAAAGTTTTCTCCACTATACTTGGGCTTTTTGAAAGCTGAATATGTTTGCTGCCTATGTGTTTGTGAGGTAAGCTCTTCCTCTTTTCCTATTACCATAGGTTCTGAGCTAGGCATTTCCTCATATAACATAGGCTCTGTAATAGTTACCTCATCACACCATTTAGTTAGTAGGATGACAGATGCTTGGTTAGTATAGTTTAACACTACTATTTTAAAACAGTGCTTATACCTTTTAATGGATTAACTTAATACATTTTTAGACTAGCTTTTGAAGGTTAAAACCTTCTTCAGTGCTTTTTTTTCATATTTATGCAAATTTTACAGCTTAGAAGCAAACAATAGCTTGGTTATGAAATGTGGTTGTCCATTAACAAGAACATATATCAGGAAAAATGCAAAGATGCAAAACATAAGGAAATATATGCAATAGATACCCATCCCCTAGCCCACAAATAGGAGATCCAAGATGCATAATCTGAAATCAAACATATATCATTTTTTAAAAGGAAACTGAAACAGGCACGGCCAGCCTCGTTCAGTGACCCAGGTAGGAGAGTTGATGCTCCCATCACCTAGAGATTCGCAGACATATAAAAAGGAAACCGATTGAGAAGGAAAATAAAAAATATACGATTGACCCTGGAATGTCACAAGACATTTGCAAGGGTATTTCAAGAAAAATCTCCTACCCAGCTGCCGTACTCATGGACGCAGAATCAGAAATTCCCACCTGTGCCTCTGAGTTTCTTTAGCCAGGTCTGGGAAAATTCGAATGACACAACCCAAAAAAAAATATTTTGTTTCCTATAAAACATCCTAAAGATCCATTCACAGTCAGATATCAAGGCCAATGTTATCAAACAGGTAGCAGGGACAGCATCTACACTATCAGAGGTATTCAATATTTCTGAAATATTTAACACATCTCCTTCCTGAAAACCAGGAAGCTCAGCTCCAGCAGGGGTCTTCAAACTTGATGGCAAATAATAAGTCTTAACTAATGGACAACATGATTCAGTAGAGACCCCCAAGACCTCATGAACATATTTTTTAAACATATCCTTAGCAGTAACATTTGGAGACTTAGGAAAATTAATTAATCTAAGATTAGCAAGACAATTAAAATTATCTAAATGCTCCAAACGTGACTTCAGAAAGCTAGAGTCCTTCATAAAAGCTTCAGAATATGTTTCCAAAATTTCTAGCCGAGATGTTAAACAGTTGTTACAGTTAGCAAAGTTGTTACGGACTCACTGTTCCTGGCACAAGCCTCATTAATCGATTGAGTTTTCTCCTGTAAAGCCTGAATTTGTGGAGTTAAGGCTTCTCCCAAGCGCTTAATAGCCAACCATATAGACTCCAAAGTGAAATGTTCTGGACGCTGAAGTTCAAAGGAAAAGGCTGCTTGATCCACCAAGTCTCGAGATTCCATTGGGACCGTGAGCTCTTCTGGGCAGGAACTGGTACTGCCATCCAACACTGACATACTCCCTCTCTTAGGTATTGCACCGAGCTGCTGATCTGGCGTGGCTCCTTCACCCTCTGCTCCACCTACAACAGACGGCCCCAGCAGGGAACGAGAGATGCCAACACCGGACGCTCCCTCCACCTCCAGCCACACCGTAGAAACACTCGGGCAAACCAACTTGGAGGGCTTCCGCGTCTCCGGAGACATGAGCTCACTGCCCGAGGGGGACCAGGAGTCAGACCACTCCAGCAATCCCACAACCGAGCTTACCGCCTCCAGTACATTTGCCGGTCGCTGCTCTCTGCGCAAGTAAGCTTCAATAGGGCCCAAGGAAACTACAGAAGAGGTTTGCAGACCAGTCTGGGACGCTGAAACTGCTTAACCTTCCACTTTCTTCCCATACTAAAAAGCGCATGAGCGAGCCATTCAGGGTGCAGCCATCTTGGATCTTCTTCAATGCTTTTCTAACCTGAGGAGGAAGATTTTAATCTTTGAAAGCTAAAATGTATTAAGTTAGTCCAATAAAAAGGTTATCACCTTATTTTCCTTTTTATTTCTCTTTTCATTTGACTACCATTAAAGTGGACTAACATGGCTTTCACAGCACTTTATCAGTGTATGTCAGATTCCACTGTTGGGGGTGTTGTATAGTTTTATGGCACCAAGCACTCTTAAATGAAAAATTAATTTGAAAAGACTGTTTTCTCCATAGTTGCAGGCTTGTGTGTGTCCCAGTAGCTCAGATTTCCTTCTCTATAGATAGAAGGTCCATCTCAGGGCCATCCCTGCCATTTGGCCCAATCTAGACAATCGCCTAGCACAGCAGCTTTTGGAGGCCCGCTAAGAGCCGCTACAGTCAGAGCAAAGGAATGAATCCTGACAGCCACACAAACTCAAAAAGGGATCTTTCACGAAAGGGCAGTAACTGCCAGGGTGTGTTCTGGGACCTGCATTGCAGCTAGTGCAGAGCCATGACAGCATGGGCTGATTCCCGTGCTGTGAATGGTGCATTAAGGTGGTAAGGGGGCGGGTTAGCTTTGGAGAATGGGCACAATGAGCACTGCACACCATGGGATAAACACCACGCATTGACTGTGACCTTTGTAATTAGTGCGGGTTTCCTAATGCTACCTCAGTAGGTGGAGTTAAGTGCACCCACGCTATTTGTATGCCACGTTAGGGGCACATGTTTCCACACCCCAACAGTGCAACACCATAGCCGCTCCTTAGTAAAAGATCCCCAAAAGAGTCTTCAGTGCATGCTTTTACCTGCAGGAAGTATGGGCAATGTGCAAATAGTCCATTTACCCTTTTAAGTAGCATTTTGAAATCTCCCTCATTATATATATATTTACAAAACAAAGGTCAGTATTTAAAATTATGATATCTAAATATGCATTTTTATAGGACTGTTTTGGGAGGGATGATGTTGAGATGATTACAACTGAATTTAATAAACATCTTGTGGGGGAGGTGCTAGGATTCTAAAAGCTAATTGCAAGGGGTCGCAAGGCCTTGCACCAACCCTGACAGGATCTTTATTATGACTTGCTCTGTTGGAACTTCAGGGGTCAAAGAGCAAGCAGCGGAGCATCACTCAGAAGCATCTTTGCAACTACGGAAATATACAACTTATTTTTTGGAATTAGATTTCCTCCTAAGAGTACATAGCATTAAAATAGAGGTGTAGGTCCTCATTGTTGGCAACTGAGCTGATTGTATTGGTAATGAGGTCATCAAGAATATCAGTTTCAGTCTCACTTTTCAGTTTGTCGTGGTATTAGTTGTGAAATAGACTTTCAGTAAGAGATTTTTATTCTTCTAGAATCCATATTGCTGTGCAGATCCCTCACCAGGATGGAATGCTTCCTCTCGTGTCTACCATGCCGCTCCACAACCTGCATTTTCTGCTCTCAGAGTCCATTTACAGACATCAGCACATCTGCTCCAACCTGGTCACTATCAAGGACCTTAAAGGCATCTCAGGTAATGTCTTTCTGAACTAGGATATTGATCTATATCTTGCCCTGTATGAAAAGTGAGCACGGTGCCAATAATATAACGTGGGAAACCTGCAAGATAGGGCTAAAAAGTACTATAGGTAAATACTCATCAAAAGTGAAAAGGTAGCTGTAGTAACCCATCTAATCAAGGCATCCCTTTTTTAAAAAGTGCAAATCACACTACACAGTCTGCTTTCTTATGCATTCATGAAAGGTGATGTAGGGTAGTTTGGGTGGTGTGCTCAGGCTGGGAGAATTGCTTTAATTTTTCCGTTTGTATTTGGTGTGGAAGTCAGTAGGTCTTCATTTAAGTTGGAAAACGCCTATTTGCAGAGTCCATGAAGCACCACAACACTTTTTGGCAGTAATAGGATTTAAAGGCCTGTGGCATTAGAAAAGTCAACCTCTCCTTCCGCCAACATCAACCAAGTTTCAATGAAGCTGATTTGTTTTTCAGTGGATAGGAAGCCTTGGGAATCTCCTTGTGCCACGTGTCACACAATAGCAGCTCTGGCCTTGACTAAGGAGTGGCATGCTAAGACTAGGAACTCTCTTCTCAAGATATGTGTAAACACTGGCCATTTCCCTCTGACACTGTTAGTGTTGAAATGCCCCCTGTGCTTATGATTCACATGGAAGAATATTGCTATGCTCTCAAGCACATGTAAAGCAGGCTTGTGTAACCACAGGCTCTTCTCGTCTAGACATTCTGAGTATTTTCTGCTTGCTGTTCCTCTACTTTGTTTTCTAGAAAAAAGCAGCCTTGAAAAAGAATCTAACTGCAATAGGAAACCAAGCTAATGTCAGAAAGAAGGAAAAATTAACAGATATGTTTTTTTGAAACACTGGCAGCACTTAATGTTTATAATTAAAATAGTGACAATTTCTCTGTGTGTCAGGAAAGGTCCTAGACATACTGGGCCCGATTCTGTTCTGGACATCCAGCCCTCTGTGTGTCTGGTAGGAACCGGATGCACAGAGTTAGCTGGGATTCTGATCCCGCACAGCACATCTAGCCCCGCGGGACCAGAATCATGTCCAGGCCTGTACTTGCAGGCCGGGACTCTGATTCAGTCCGCCCTGCACATACAGGCCTTGCCCGACTAGCTCAGTCAGGGCTTTTCAGGGCTGCTAGTTTCAAATGTGAATTCCCCACAGCCCGACCCCCAATCTGGCCTCTGAAAGCCATGGTTGGGCTGTGGGGAATGTCCTCTGCCCCTTCGTGCCGCTATCCAGCCCCGGGCCCACCGTCCTCCACTGCATCGGGGAACTTATTCCACCTCAGAGGTGAAATAAGTTCTCCATCTAAGCCATCGGCCCTGGACGTACAGGGCCAACATTGGAATCGGCCCTGTATGTCCAAGTCCGACGATCGCCCATTGCCCGCTCTAACACTGCCCCCGATCCACTCCTTTTCCGCCCCATCTAACTTACCCATACAACCCACAGGGACGTTAGATGTGATTGGGAGGGGGCATGAATAGCGGGGATGGATTCCCAATGGGACGTCCATCCCCGCTATTCATGCCACGGAATGACCGTGCCTGTGTACTTAACTTTTCTACCAGGAGCAAAACTGCCAGCAAATGTTCCCATTGTTAATGTGCTCCACATTTCAAAAGGATATGTGGCAAGATGATTTAACATCACTTGTTTGTATTTTATCTCAGCATTTATTGTTGCCATCTGGCGCACACATTTACAGGTGATCGGAATAAATATTGCCTCTTCTAGCAATTGAAATGACAGCTGCCAGTATCTTCAGTACTGAGAGGTGCATTTTTTTCCCTTCATGGTTTCTTTCCCTTCCTCCCACCCCACTTTTCTTTCAGAAGCAGGATTCCTGGATGAGGTGACCTATGACAGCATTGCCCTAGGCCCTGGCTATGATCGCCCATATCAGTTTGACCCCAATGTGAGAGAACCTAAGACAATCCAGCTCTATAAACATCTGAACCTCAAGAGCTGCCTGTGGACATTCAACGCCTACTATGACATGACAGAGCTCATCGACGTCTGTGGGGGATCCGTGACGGCAGACTTTCAGGTAATGTGGGCAGAATAACTGAAAAGCATTGTCCAACTTTGCCACATGGAGAAGCACAGCAAGCCTGATTCCTCAAGGTCGTTCCTCATTGACACAGAATAGAAGAAAAACCTCAGTGGATCAGGCCCTTATCCTGTATCACTTGGGAATTAAGCAGGTAGGGAACAACAATGCAGAACCTCTTGCCACATCTTCAAAGCTGTTACCAAACTTTTGCGACCATTTCCCATTCCTCTATCCCGTAGCATTTTGGAAATACAACCTATGTAAGAGAGTCACTTCATTGGCTCCCTGTTTATTCCTGCATGCAGTTCAAAGCTCTCCTACTGATGTACAAATTCTGCCACTCCTCATTCTCTCTCTCTTCTTTCCTCCTACACCATTCCTCGGCAACTCTGCTTATCAAGCAAATCACTTTTATCTATGCCCTTCTCTTCTACTGCCATCTCCAGGTTCCTTTCCATGTTGCTGCACCATATGCCTGGAATAGACTACCTGAGTCAGTAGAATATCAGGCTCCGTCTCTAGTCCTGTTCAAATCCAGACTGAAATCTCATCTCTTAAAGTCTGCTTTTGGACCCTGCCCCCCCCCCCCTTATTCTCCTGTCTACATCCTTGTGTGTTTTAATCATTTCCCTTAACCCTTTCCACTCGGATAAATGTTCTATGTCACTCATGCCAGATCGGAATAAATTTTAACAAGAAACTGGCCAAATTACAACCAATATGACATACACATTCTAGAGTAACCAGTCATACAAAACATAAACTAATGTGTTTATTTATTTTATTTTTATTTATTTACATTCTCTTATATACCGCGCTATTCTGCATCAGTGCGGTTTACATTGAACAAACTGAAATTACATTGAACAGGGCATTATAACTTGGAGATAACTATTTTACAGGGAACATGGGCTATGGAGGGTTAAGTGGCTTGCCCAAGACCACAAGGAGCACCTGTGGGACTAGAAACCCCAGTCCTTCCGGCCCAAGGTTGCTGTCCTCTAGTGGGATTTGAACCCCCGACCTTCCGGCCTGAAGTACCTTGCCCCAACCACTAGGCCACTCCTCCACTCCAGGGTGTTATTCATATGTCTCCCAGGGTGGGACAGACAGTCGGAATGGGAAAATTTAAATGCACCACGGGGTGGGCAGCCAGTGGAAAGGGTTAAATAATTGCCCTAGTCCCCTCTTTATCTGTTTTGTGAGTTCAGTTGAGACGGGACTGTCTGTTATGTGTGTATATAGTAGTGCTGTGTATGCATAGTAGTGCTATAGAAATAATAAGCAGTAGTAATAGTAGGGGATTCACATATAATACACCTGCAAAAATACATGGAGAGCATTGCAAGCAAAGTGTGCCTTTGAGTTAAGGCTGCCTCCTGGCGACCCAGCAGCTCCTGGGGTTTCTTAACAGTGTGACCGGAAGTAGATTATGGAGAACATTATTTGATGTTAAAATGATTTCCTCTCTGCAGACATGTATGTGGTCTGTGACTGGAACAGCATCTTTGAAGCTCTTAAAATATCTCATTGTGCTTTTCCACTACTTAGTTTCTTTATTTAATATTTGATATACCTCCATTCACACATAAATTGTGATATCATGACAGTTCACAACCAATGTTCCCTCTAATTTTCTGTAGGCTGTGTGCGCATAAAATATCAGCTGTGCAGCTTTTCAAGGAAGGTTAAATTTTTGTGCGCGACATAATGACACTCGGAGTTATATACTTTAAAATTTGACTACACGTCAGAATACAGTATGTACACCACATTGATTTTCATCAAATTAAATGAAAATAGACGATTACTAAATGAAGCGGAAAATTTCTAGTAATTCCAATCACAAATGCGGTATTATTTCAGTTAATTTTTATTGAAAGTCATTGTTATTTCATGTATGGAAGAAGAGAATGAGCTTACTATTAACAGTTCATTCCCAAACTTTTAATCTTTGCTCTTTCAAATTTAACCAGTCTGAATAAATTTTATCAAGGTCTACCGATCCGCCATCTTGAAGATGACTCTTAACACGCATCAGCATTTCCAAATGTTCTAACTGTAAGCATTTCCTTATTTTGGTTTTTAAACTATTCATCAAGCTGAAACCCCGCTCACAATCTGCACTAGAAGCCAAAAATGTTCCACCAATATCCATCAATTTCGCTAAATCTGCAAAGTGAGCATTCTGAAACGCCAAAGTCACCACATCCAGAAAACTTTTTATCAGTTTGCTTTTGATTTTTTCTGCAACTAAGAACTTGAAGTCATTGTACTGCTGAATAACAATATGTTCCTCCATAAGAAATTGTTTGTACTTTAAGCAGAGTGATCGGACGTTTTCAATTCCAAATTCATAATCACACTGTGCTATTGCTGTCAAGTCAAAAGCAGACCATTCCTCAATTTCATTTTCAGGAAATCTTTCCCCTAAATGCAGACACAGCATATTAATGAAAATAAGCGTGGAACCAGTATCCACTGAAACGTCTCCAGGTATCTTGTCGAGAAGATTTTTAACATTATCACTCCATTTTATTGTGTCACCCAAGTATTGCATTTGGATTTTGTTCAGCTTACCCTGTGCAAGATGATATGCTTCCAGTGGTGTTAGCCCACGTTTTTGAAATGCCATTGTTAATGAAGCTAGAAAACATCATTCAAAATTTGCAGTGTTATATGGAATTGATGGCTGTTTAGCTTTTTATAACAGTACTTTGCAATGGGATCATTATCCTTCTCTTCTTCAAAGTATTTTAATAATGGATCATAATTTTGAATAATTGCTTGAAGAGCAAAATGTCTAGATAACCACCGCACTTCGTTCAGAGGTCTAAAAGCAATTGACTCTCATTCAGAAGCATCAGCTAATTCTTTAAATTGTGCAGTTTTAGTAGAAGATCGACAAAAGGTGGTGTAAACAGTTCTCATGAAAGTTTCAACTTCTTTCATCAACTGTACTTCCTTCCATGATTCAGAGATCCCCAAATCTTCACGATGGGCAACACAATGCTGCTGCACTAAATGTGAAACTTTTTTTTTTTTAGCTGCACCGCAACACCATTTATTCTGCCTGACATGACAGAGGCACCATCCTAAGTAAATATGACCATTTTGTTAAGGTCAAGCTTGTATTTCCCATAGAATTCCCAGAGTGCATTGATGCAGCATCACATGCTTCCAACTGTAGCATCCCACCAAATGAAGTTTTATACAGACATGAATTTAGTGGCCGATATTTGAAGTACAGTATTAAGTATTTGTTGAAATTCTGTCGGTGCTTTCATCAATAGTTAATATATGATACGCTGCTGATGCAACATCTGCTATGAGCTCATCTTGGACATTGATGTTTATAATTTCAAGAAATTCAAACGAATAGGTTTTGTTTCTCCAGCTTTCAGGTATGGTTATGTACTTGGACATGTGTTCATTAAACTCTTGAACAGAGAGCATGGAAATATTCATCCGAACAGCCAGCAAAATACTATCAATTAGAATTTTAATTTCTTCTGATGTAGAACGCTTCCGTTCATTACTAATTTGCCTTTTCTCTTTTTCAGCGGTGCTCTCAAGCAACAAGTTAAATAATCCTCCTCTTAAATTTGGATTTTTAGCTCTAAGTTTCTTAACACTTTCAGTATGAGACTTACTAGACAGATGTTTCAAAAAGTCCAGTTTCCACACATCATCCCAAAATTTGCCACTCAAAAACTCTGATGGTTTTTGCATCTCGGCAGTATAAACAGACTACTCCGTCATCCTCTTCGTAAGTGAATATTTCACGCAGTTGAACGCACGTTTTCTTCAAGTCATTCAGGCTTAAAAGCTCTGGCCATTCTCTTACATTTTGTACCTCTCATCGCTATTGGTTTCGACATTTTCAAAATTAACTTTTTTCACTTTTCAATGTAAAAAAAAAATTAATAATGCTGATTCAATATTTTTCAGTCCCTGGCATTTTTCAGATTGGTTGAAACTGATCACCATTACAAGGCATTGCCCTGGCCTGACATTTATGGAGGGGCCAGAGTCCATGTCCTCACTTAGGTTGGGTTACAGGGAAAACCCTTACTGGAAGTTTTCTTTCTATGCCTATCAGTCATTCTCCTGCAAATAGCACTTTAATGGCTTTTGGTCACACTCCATGAAAGCACATTCTTGACACTTTAATGGTAATGCACAAGGGAAAGCAATGAGGCAACTCAAATCTCTTCAGCATTTTAGATTCATGTTTGACTGTAAAAAGACAAAACAGTAAAAAGGTCATCCAAAGAAGCATAGACTGTGATGGTAAATAAAGACCATATGGGCCTATCTAGTCTGTCTAATTTACAATTAGACAGACTAGTCTGACTATTGACAATGCTTATTATTTTTATACTGCTCTTAAAGATATGGAATGCCCTAAAGCAGAGGTACTCAAGTCCAGTCCTGGAGGGCTGCAAACCAGTCAGGTTTTCGGGATATCCCTAATGAATATGCATGAGATAGATTCAAATACAATGGAGGCAGTGCATGCAAATATATCTCATGCATATTCATTAGGGATATCCCGAAAACCTGACTGGTTTGCGGCTCTCCAGGACTGGATTTGAGTACCTCTGCCCTAAAGCACTGCCTTCTTAAGCACAGGCATGCTCCAGTCCTGCTCCCGCAGCCATCTTGTCTGCCATGCGGTCTCAATTCCCCCGTTAGAACTCGGCCTTTACTGCTGCTTTTTCACCCTCTCAATACCCGATTTAACGCCGGTCTGCTGCGCCTCATCCGTGCTCCCTTCCGAATCGATTCACTCCAGCGGCTTGCCTGGCTCCGGTGCTCCGATTGCCGTTCACTCTCTCTCACTTCAATACATTTTTGTTTGGCCGTGCACCCATGCTTTCTTCCCGCCGCTGCAAGACTGTGCACGCTCTCCCCTTCCGTGTTCCGCTGACCTGCCGCTTGCCCTCCGCCTCCTCCAATGTTGCTCATCTGCTTGTCCTGTTCACCGCAGCACGCGGATCGCACGGCTCTCTCTCCGGCAGTTCTCTGTACATGCTGCCACTGCCGCTTGCTCTTCCTTCTCTGCAGCTGTTTCCCCTCCATAATTTTTCTGCGCTCTGTTGTAAGTTATGTGCGCTCGGCGAGGTGTGTGTGCGCGCATACGCACACAGCTTAGAGGGAACAGTGTTCACAACCCAAAGAATTGTCATGCTGCCATTACATTTACAACAGTAACAAATTAGTAAAACACAACAGGAAGCATACTGGAGTAGAACAACAGTATTTCCAGAAAGAGCACATATTCATCAGAGAAGCAGAAGGGGAAATAAAAGGCATCTAAGGACAGTACAGGCCCAATTGCTATCTCGTTTATAGTACTGGTATATGGTGAACATAAATAGCCAAGAACAAGATGCTGGAATTGATTTCAACATGTCATACAGCTGAGGTAATTCCCTGCTTGATAGACACTCCAGTTCAGCTTCTCATGTTTCACCTTTATTACATCAGGACAGGGTTCCTGGACTTATACATCTATATCAGCCCAATAAGCTCGCACTTACCCTTTGTGAACTTTCTCAGAAGAACTTACCCAGTTTATTTATTTAACTGATTTTATATACAGCTCTATTTTGCAATCAGAGCAGTTTCATAAAACAAAAACAGGGTCATTCCGATCCGTGAATAGTGGGGGAGACGTCCATCCCCGCTATTCGTGCCCCTTCCTGCCAGCAGCTAACTTCCCTGCCGGTTGTACAGGGAAGTTAGTTGGGGGCAGGAAAAGGGCAGATCAGGGGTGGAGATAGGGCGGGCGGTGGGTGGTCGTCGGTCCTGAACATACAGGGCTGATTCTAAAGTTGGCCCTGTACCTCCAGGGCCGGCGACCTGTACAGAGATGTTATTCCACCTCCAAGGTGGAATAACTTTCCTAGACGTTGGGGATCGACGGCCCAGGGCACGGATGAGGCGGGGGGTGGATCCGAGGACATTCCCCGCAGCCCGACCCTGGCCTTAGGAGGCCAGATCGGGGGTCGAACTGCAGGGAAATCGATGCCGGTGCTGGCGGTCAGGGATCACGGCTCTTCAATGAAGCCACGGTGCAATGGCAACCGGACACCATGGTGCTGCGGCTCCATTGAACTGCCCTGTCTGAGTTAGTCGGGCAAGGCTTGTACATGCAGGCCAGACTGAATCGCAGTCCCAGCCTGCACCTACAGGCCTGATTGCAATTCTGATCCCACAGGGCTAGATGTGCCCCGCGGGATCAGAATCACAACGCCCTCTGTACGTCCAGTTCCAATCAGGCGTACCTAGGGCATATACGTCTGGGACGGAATCAGTCCTTAAACATAAACCACGTACATAGAACAGGTAAGTTAACTTGAAGTAATTAACAGGAGAAAATTTAACAATTGGGTTCTCTCAGAGGAACATGGATAGTGTATAGGACATGAGTCTGTGAGCTAGTAATGAGGGTGGGTTGTTGAATGTAGATGATCAGTTTGTTTTGTGTTGAGCAGGTGCGGGACTCCGCTCAGTCTTTCCTGACTGTGCACGTGCCCCTCTACGTGTCCTACATTTACGTGACAGCTCCCAGAGGCTGGGCATCCTTAGAACATCATACCGAGATGGAGTTCTCCTTCTTCTATGACACCGTCCTCTGGAGAACAGGTATGTTACTTACATCCTCCACTCCTTCCTTCAGGCTTAGAAATCAAATGGTAGTCTCAGCTGCTCTTGCTGAGCCAGAAAGCACCTTTCCATCTCATATTATGGGTCTTTAATAGACCCAGGTTTACTGTAAATTTAAATAATAAATATCATCAATGCAGTGTCTGTGGTGCCTCACATTTACCTGTTCTAGTGGAAAATTTGTCTTCTATGGTATATGAAGCTACAAATTTAAACTAACTTAAACTGTGAAACCTTGTTTTATGTTTATGCATAAAACAGTAACAGTGGTTGTAGGCAATGCAAGTTGTTCACAGACTTCCTCTGATGCCGGTATGCCAGACAGCATGAGACAGAGTCAAGTGACGTTTGTGGAAAGGAACGGGAATGAAATTTCCCGCATTCTCGCAGCATTGTAGTTTTGCTTATCAGGGGTATGGGTAATAGCAGTTCTGGCCAGCTATTATTTGAAGCATAGGCAGCAAAATGCGGTGGTCCACTAGGGCCATGGCCCAATCAATCTTTTGCCCAGCACAGCATCAGCCACTAGAGAGCTTGGGAGTGAAGCCAGAGACTCCGCTGTCCCTGATTTGAAGCTGTCGCGGTTTCTCCCCGTAAGAAGTTAATTTGAGGCCCTTTGCTAAATTGCTCTTTTTTCCTGGCTCTGCACAGGCCACACAGTTGGTGCAGGTGTCTTAAATAGCTGGTGCTGCAGATGAGAGGAAAAAGCCAGAATGCGCAAAGGGTTGTGGCTCGCTTCCCTCACTGGGTCCAGATTGAGGCAGTAGAGAATCGGGGCAGCAGTCTAAGAGAGCTTATTTCCTGTATCCCTTTGAAGGGAAAACCCCAAGTGAGATTTATCCCTGGAAGTCCCTGGTCTGAAGACGAAATGAGCCTGGGCCGAGGAGGGGACTTGCTGGGGTAGACATCCACATACAGTTGTTTAATAAAAAAGCCTTCCTTGGAGCACACAGCGTTTACTAGAACCACTAGCAGTCCAATTAGGTCACTGGCATCTTCTCCCTTTTTCTCCACACCAGCATGTCCCTCCTTCCCTCTCCCCAGTCCTCAAGCAGGCTGTGACCTTACTCCATCCCCTGTCAAAAGTTCTTGCTCTGCCAATGATTCCTTTTCACCTCCCCCTTCTTCAGACTCCCATTGGGCCCATACTGCCTTCTCCTCCTAATCACCTCCTCTTCCTAGCCATGAGACTACTGCCACCTGCTCCCTCCTCTCCATGGAGGAGGCCTCCATGCATGCATGCATTGCCACAGGTGCACTACTAAGGTGTGGGCCAGCCCTGGGTAACAGCAGGAGCGATGAAAGAGGGGACTGTCAGTATTGTTGATCAGCCGAAGCTCAGGGCTAATATCCTGGACATCATGGAGGTAATTGCCTAACAAGGCACCTAAGAAGGAAAAGTCCAAAAAGATACTTATTTTATGACTATTTAATAAAGGCACAGTTAGCAAAAAAATAATCTTCCAAACAAGCCAAGTTGAAAAACACAAGAAAAATATTAGAAAACAACATGGTTCAATTCAAAAGACAATTTTTCTATATACGGACTCAGTTTCCATATAAGAGCTGTCATAGCATAAATACCAAAATGATCCACTTTTATTATTAAATTTATCAAAAGGCCACTAGGCATCATTAATATTAGAACCGGTCCATATAAGGTTTTTCTGCGTTTAGCATTCAATATTCATTTACTATAGCAAAACTTGATAATACCAGCTCATAGCACTTACCTGAGGAAACAAAAAAACTACTTTGTTCTTGGCAGCATTGTATTCAAACAGAGCGTTTATTAAAAAAAAACAAAAAACCTCATGACGCCTATCTGAAGAAGCAAGAGTTGACCCGACACGCTATTGTGTTTCAAAGGCAACCGCGTCTGCTTCAGGGTATATCTAATGGTCCCATAAAATCTTTGCTTTATCAGCAATGCTGCTTTACTGTCAGTCTCCTTTTCCATGACTTATATTTTTCTTGTATATTATAAACATAGCATAGGCACCTGTGCACCCTTACAAAATAGGCTCTCAGAAATATCCCCCACACAACTTTACCCCTGCTGTAAAGGAGGGCTGAATATGTGCATCTTCTCTGGGGGGGGGATTTTCTACAGGATATTTTTGCACCTATATGCCTGTATCTATGCATAAAGTGCTTCCTATAATATTACCTCAGGCATGTACTTGTAGTCGAGCTGGGTGTAAACCTGTTTGGGGGAGGAGTTTGGGCAGAGGCTGGGTGCAAGTTATAAAATGTACACCTCTGTGTGTACTTCAGCCTCGTATGCGTACATTAGCTCCTGAGCCGCAGTAAATGTACACAGCCGCATTTTAGTCACCCTTTCAGCTGCTTTTGTGCTGGTATTTTACACAGACACATAGGCAGCTATGTATCTTTAGTAAATAGATGCTCAGGGGCGGCTCAAGGCAATCTGCTCCCTGAGGCGAGGGATGAGATGGGCCCCCCCTCCCATAGTGGGGGGGGGGGGGGTCTTTCTCAAAACTCCAATCAAGGACTGAACCAAACCAAAAAGCCGATTAGATTATATGGAAGAAAAGCAAGGTGTTTGCACACCAAGGAACTAAAAGAAAGAGCGAGAACCACAGCACAGTTTAAAAAACTAAATTATAACTCTTCTTTATTTTGTTGTTATAAACTGCGTTATGGTTCTTGCTTTTTCTTTTTGAGCATATATTTTGCATTCACAGGGCCCCCTTCCTCAACAGTGGGTGCAGAGCCAGAACCAGGACATTCACCCACAAAAAAAAAAAAACAAAACAAATCAACATTCAAGGGAGGAAGTGACATTATCTGCCTGGATGGAAGCCTGAGCAGAGAGCTCCGGAGCACGACACGGTGTTTGCCGGTAATCCTTCACCCAGAGCAATATAAAGTACAGGCAAGGAGTGGAGAGAAGATATAGAAAACTTCAGGAGACGAATGACTACATGGAAGAAAGTGGCGGACCTTAGGGAGTTCGCGTTTGTCAGCAGTCATGCAGAAGGAGCAGAGCACAAAATGGCGGCCGCGAACACAGGAGGCGGTGAAAATATAGAGCGCAAACGGAGAGAAGGAAAGAATTTAGAGTCAGAGGCTGGTGAAATGGTGGTGCAAAAGGTGACCAGAGAGGAACTAAAAGCCTGGTTTAATGAACTGAAGGTGGAGTTGGCAGCGGTGAAGGCGGAGGTGGGAGAGGTATGTGGAGAACTCAGAGAGGAAGTGGGAGAGTTAGCGCGGAAAATGGGGGAGCATGACCAGCAGAGTGAATCAGATAAAGGACAAAAAGACCTCAATAAGTGGAAAGAACAGTTGTTGTATAAAATTGAGGACTTGGAGAATTGCACGAGGAGGTACAATCAGAATACGGGGGATTCCGGAGCAACCTGAGTTCCTGGACAGTAGGAGAGTGGCGGAAGCGGTGTGTAAAGCGATACTAAAAGAAAGTACTTCAGAGGAGCGGGTAAATGTGGCATTGGATAGAGTGCATAGGGCATTGGGTCCCAGCAGATCAAACAGACCCAGAGACATTGTGATCTGTGTGAAAGACTATGTGGTTAAGGAGCAGATTGCAGAAAAGATGCGCAAGATAAGAGATTTCATGTGGCAAGGATATAAAATGGAAATAATTGCGGACCTGGCAGCAGGGACATTGCAAAGAAGAAGAGAGCTGCAATTTTCTACAAGGGTGTTGCGAAAGGAGGGTGTGACGTGCAGGTGGTTGTACCCATTTGGTCTGCTGTTTAATAAAGGAGACAAAAGCTGGCGGGTAGAAAACAGCGAAGAGGCGCAAAAGGTGCTGGAAGAGGCGGGATTCTATGAGGACTCAGAGGGACAACAAGAGCCAGAGAGGCCAGAGTGACCAGAATGGCGGGAAAGTGGACATACTCCGAGAAGAGGACAGTTAAGGAGATCAAGAGAGGGACATTTGGGGAGCCCAAAGAAAGTGCGAGAACATCAGGATATGGAGGCACCAACCTGAAGAGGTATAGGTAAAAGAAGGCGGGAAGATGGTCATGAAATGGACATGGAAATATCACAAATAAAGAGGACAAAAAATATATAGCAAATGTTTGGTACTGGTTGTCCGGTTGCAATGTTAAAGAGATTATTGGTTATAAACGTTCAAAAGAGTGTGTTATAAGATATATATGCAGTTAATAAGGAATGCATGCTGCAATTAATTAAAGGGCTAGAGAGGATGTATGAGGGGGAGGAAATAATGTAACTAAAGGGGAAAGAGCGGACAGAGTAAAAGTGGAGAGGGGAGATAGGGGTGGAGGGTAGATGGGGAGGGTAGGGTAATGGTGCGGGGTAGGAGGGGCGGACGGGGGGCTCCAGGTAGAGAGATGGACACTACTCTAAAGGTTACCTCTGGAGGGAGGGATACAGGGGGAGAGGGGGAGGGAGGGAGGGGCAAGAGGGAAGTGAGAGGGTTGATAAGGGGTAAGCAGGGGTTGGGGAGGGAGGCAGGGGGAAAAACAGGTGGAGGAACATAAGCTGAGAATTGCCACAATAAATGTGAAGGGCCTGAGAACATGGAATAAAAGAAGGTTATTGGAATAGGAGGGAAGCAGACTAAGTGCTGATTTTATATGTATTCAAGAGACGCACTTAAAAGTGGGACAGGAGCAGATGTTGCAATCAAAAAAACATCCAAAAGTTATTCTAGCAGGGCGGAGAGCAGAGTCAAGGAAAGGAAGGTTGGGGGTAATGGTAAGCGCAAATATGCAAGATAGAGTGACGGGGAATATCGGGATAAAGGGAGGAGATGTGTAGGAGTCGAGATTAAGCTGGCAAAGGAAGAGGTGTGGGTTCTGAGTTTGTATGGGCCAAATGAAAAACAAAGAGTTCTATGATCGAATGGTGGGGGAACTGGAATCATTGGGGGACACACCAATAATTCTAGAAGGGGACTTCAATTTGACAGTGAACCCACGTTTAGATAATAGTGGGGGAAGTGGGATAGGGAAGCGAAAGGATAGGGTAGGATTGTTGAAATTGAAAGAGAGATTGGGGCTCATAGATGCCTGGCGGTGTAAAAATCCGGGGAAGCGAAAATACACTTTCGACTCAAATCCCCATGATACATACAGCAGGATAGACAAGATATGGGTGGGAGGTGCATATCCCCCTTGAATGTATCCATTTTTTTACTTTTCAGCTCTGCCAGCACATTGACAGTTACAGCATGCTGCACCCTTAATATAACACAAAAAGACAAGCACAATGAGGTTGTCCTTCATCTGACCTCTGTAGTAGTTACCTCTTTAGCAGAATAAAGTGACCATTTACCTTTATTCTATGTTGTTCAACACACTTTCAAACACCCACTTGGGGGGGGGTCACATTTAAAAAAGAAAAAGTTCTCAGTTCAGTGTATATTTTAATTCCATTTAAATGCAGTAATTCCCTTCCTTGTTGACAAGAATAGTTACCTTTGTCTTGTTAGTGCCCTCGCCATCACCTTGAGATATTTAACTTATTTTAGGAAACTATTAGATGACTATTAGATGACTTTAGTTGTATAGGGCTAGTAATCTTTAATCATATGGTGGGTGGTCTGTGTGTTACTGCAGACCATACATATCAAAATGAAGGGTCAGGCACAGAAAATCCTCCATCTTAAAGTAGAATTCACATTATTAGGATCAACAAACTAGGGAATGATGTAAAAAACACCCATTTTTATATTGCCCTTCATCTCTTATCATGTTTTGCAGGGATTCAGACAGACAGCGTTCTTTCCGCCAGGCTTCAGATAATAAGAATCTACATCAGGGAAGATGGCCGCCTTGTCATTGAGTTCAAAACTCATGCCAAATTCCGAGGTAAGATGCCCAGCAGCTTTTTCCCAGAGAGTCTAAAGAACTATTTTCCTCTTTCCTACACACACAGAAATATTTCCCCCTCTGCTGTGATAAGAAAGGCCAACAAGACAAGGATTTTGAGATACTGCAAGAATGCCCACCATAAATGAGAGGATCTGAGAGTTTGAAAATTTCATAGTATACTGCATACATAGCGCATTCCCTCTCGAGACTGGAAAGGTGTGCTTGATGGAGTACACAATTTGCAAAGAAATTCTTTATATTATGTGTGTATGTCTGTATCTACTCAGTTCTCCTTAATTTATTTAGATGTAGCTCACACCTGTTGAGTATTAGTTCAAAGCAAATTATAGGGAAGAGTAGCCTAGTGGTTGGGGCAAGGTACTTCAGGCCGGAAGGTCGGGGGTTCAAATCCCACTAGAGGACAGCAACCTTGGGCTGGAAGGACTGGGATTTCTAGTCCCACAGATGCTCCTTGTGGTCTTGGGCAAGCCACTTAACCCTCCATTGCCCATGTTCCCTGTAAGTATTAGTGTATGTGTCTCATATCCCCGCGTGTTAAATGTATCCCCCAATTGTGTTATGACCGCTTTGATTGAAGGATAAGGTGGTATACAAAACTGTCTAAATAAATAAAAATAAATAAATATATGCAGGAACCGTGGGTATTTCACTATGCCTGGAAGGTTTGCATTTTGTGACTTCTGGTTCCCACAACGGTTGCCCAAATATCACCAATCAAAGAATTACTTAGACAGCAGTTGCTTTAATTACCAAAACTTTTTATTTTAGCATAACAAAATAGCAGTGTCATGCAGAACAGCAAAAGCCTGTCTAGAAATGGCAGACAGTACTTTCTCTCTCTCTCTGTGAAGGGGGAGAAAATACTGCCCACCCGATCCTCCAAAATGGCTGGTTTATATACATTTCTCCTTGTCTCAAATGTCTGCTTCAAATTAGCCTCAGTGAATCCATCATAACTACTTAGGTGTCAGCAGGCCTCAGGGTTCTGCAACACCTTTCCCCAGGGGAGAATCTCATTACTTTTATACATCTGGATCTGCTGCATCTATGCATGGCCTGTGACCTCTATACATCTGGATCTGCTTTTAGGTCTGCTCATTTATGCATGGCCTGTGACCTCTGACCTTTCCTGTGTTTTTCCTCCTTGGCACTAATTGAAACCGTGCAGAGCTAAAGAGAGTGTTTTTGTGCTCATTAGTTTGAATTCTTTGCTTGACCTGTACTTTTTCTTTTGCTAGGCCCCAACATTCTGCATACTCCTATCCAGAATATGATTACCCAGAATCCTCTATAGCAGGCCGCATCTATTATCTTATGGCAAGCATATACTCTCATATAGATATTGTCTTCTTGTCTTCTGTGCCATCCATCCTCCTGTGTAGTTTCACCAGGCAAGGGTTCAGTCATATAAAGCCAATATATAAGCAGACCTAACTCAAATTTCCCAACAATTTCTAAATTTGTATCTGAGGCAACAGGGAGCTAAGTGACTTGCCCATGGTCTCAGTAAGTGCTAGTGGGATTTGAACCCTGGCTTCCCTGGTTCTTAGCCCACTGCTCTAACCACTAGGCTTCTCCTCCAAGAACATAAGACATGCCACGTTGGGTTGGACAAAAGTTCCATGAAGCCCAGCATCTTGTCTCTGAAAGTGGCTGATCCAGGTCACTGGGAAGTACCCGGCAGATTCCAAAAAAGAGGATCCATTCTTTATAGTTCACTGTGAGGGAGGAACGGTAACTTTCCCAACTTTACTTGGATAATAATTGTTATGGACCTTTCCTCTAGGAACTTGTCTAAACTCAATGTAAACCCAGTTATGCTAGATGCCTGGATAACATCCTCTGACAACAAATTCCACAGCTTGTTTGTTGATTGAAAAAAATACTGTCTCCAGTTTGTTTTAAATCTACTGCCTTAGTTTCATGGAGTGTTCTCTAATCCTACTATTTTAAGGCATAAATAACTGTTCCTCATCATCCTTACCAGATTAGTCCAGACAAGTGGTTATGACCCTCTGCCAGCAGAGGGAGACAGATAAAAACTCTCCTCCCCTATAACACTGATGCAGCACAGGCTCTTGCCAGTATTTCTCTATCTGCAATAGATGATGTGGGCTTTTGGAGTGGCCAGTGCAAAAGGTCTGAGAAGAAGGCTAGCGGGCAAAGAGATGTAGCTCTGCTTCCCTCACTGAGCCATGGTCAAGGCTTTAGGGCAACAGACTAATAAAGTTTATTTCCCCTGTCCCCACAAAGAGAAACCCCAAGTGAGATTTATCCCTAAAATTCCTTGGTCCGGGGACCCAGTGAGGCCATGCTTAGCAGGGGACTGGCTGGCAGGCATTAAAAGAAAGGACAGAGGAAGGGCAGACAACTGTATAAAGTTGCTTAACAGTAAGATCCTTCCTTGGAGCAGATAGCCCTTAATACAGCCACTAGCAGTCTTGGCTGGCGAAAATAGCAGTGTAGGTCCACAAGGTATTCCATGCGTGGTGTAGATAGGTGCCAGAGCTGCAAGACAGACCATCAGATGGTAGGAGCCAAGTTATGTTGCAAGTGCTGTGCACTCAGAAAGCCAAGCTGCAATATTTACCCTGGTTAGTGGGAGGGAGGGTCTATACAGGGGAATTAGTCAATCCATTGACAAAACATATGGTGCAGGTTTGGCACCAAATGTTATGGTGGAAGGGATTGAGAGGAGCAAGGTTTATATTGGCACCTATGCAATTTGATAGATTCTCTGTGGAAGGAAGGGGCCTGGGAGTGTAACTGATAGGATAGGATCTCTTCGAGGGGTTGAAAGAGCATTTTCATCTCCAGTGGGGGGAGACTTTATATAGGGAACTTTATCAGAGGAGGAGTGGAGGTGAATGTTTGAAGAGGTAGGGAAGTTCTTGGTGAGCACATTGGTGAAATAAAATGCATGTAAGATTTTGTATAGGTTGTATTATACCCCAGCAAAATTGAAGGGGTGGTTTCCAGGAGTCTCAGACAGATGCTGGAGGGGGCAGTGGTGCGATGGGAGTTTTCTGGCTTACATGGTGAAGTTGTCCTAGGGTGGAGGACTTTTGGAAGTGGGTAATACAAGAGTTGGCTAAGCTTACTGGCTATGGGCTTCAAAGGGAACCGAGTACTAAATCGTTGGGGGTGATCTCAAAGAGCATGGATAAGGGAGTATATAGATTGCTAAAAATGGGAATTGCGGCATCGCATTGTGAGATTGCTGTGCACTGGAAAGCAAGTATGGCTTTAATGAGCTGTATGGAGCAATTGACAGATATGCAGAAGGGGATTTATGATCCACAAAGTGAGGAGTGGGGGACATTTAAGCTATATTTGCAAACACAATGTAAGAAGGGGGGGCTGGGAGTTAGGGGTGAATGAGGGATTGGGAAAGGGTATTAAGAACATAATAATGAGCTAACTTCACTGGGGGGAGGGAGGGATGTGAGATGGACTTTTTAGAATAAGCCAGGTTAATGTTGGCATGGGTTCGTAGATACATAAAATTTTTGTTGAATAGAAATAAAGTTAATGAAAAAGAACATTTACATTGAAAAAAAAAAAAGAATCTGGTCGATGTATGCCAACATATTTGTAATGTTTATCCATTCAGATTACCTAACCTCTAGACTGCTGGGGATGGTGAGAGCAGGGCAAGGATCAGGGTAAGCACTGAAGAAAAGAGAAGCAGGTGCAGTTATGGGAGCTTGGGAAGGACAGAACTCATGCACTAAACTGAACCTCCCCATTCTAGGAAAGTCGGAGTTTGGGATTTAACTGATCTGTTTGGATCTTACAATCCCTAAACTGTACATTAAGATTTCTGGATATCTACAGTATTTGTACTCAAGTTGGTCTCTCTTTGGGGCAATTTTTCCAAATGGGTTAGGTATGCACATGTATCTACACAAAACAAATACCCTTTATACCACCAAAAATACAAATACTAAAACAATTACAAGCCTAACTTCAAAAACTATTCGAATTACATTAGGGTATAAAGAGACCTCAGGAAAGCTCTTTCCCTACATCTGGCAAACTGAATCACCATAGGTTTGAGCAGTAAATCTACACATCACAGGTCTCACCCTTTTAATTTCAAATTGTCACAAAACCAATTGCCCTGGTAAATATCTGTATCCAAAAAAAGTACTTTTAAGGGATTCTACCGATTGATTTTTTTTAAAAATTACTTAATAATTTATTCTTTTAGATTTACCCTTTGGCAGTAAGATTGTATAAGTTATTAGGTATGCACATACCATGACAGTAATGGACTTCGCTCCTAAGCCTCAGAGTATATGGAGTATGATCTTGGTCTCCCAAATTTACTGTTATCGCTCAGCATAGTACTTGCATCATATTGAAGAGAGCTTCCTTCTGGAGTTCATAAGATGTAGCATGTATAGCAACTTGTCAAGGTATGACTGGAAATTCCTTTTAATCTCTCCTATTTATAGGGCAGTTTGTGATGGAGCATCACACCCTTCCAGATGTCAAATCAGGTATAATAGCTCCAGATCATCTGGGTGGTATTGAGTTTGACCTGCAGATTGTATGGCGTGCTCAGACTTTTGACTCACCATATCAGCTCTGGAGAGCCACCAGCTCGTATAGCAGGTAAGAAAGGTAGTGATATCCTGGCACTGGGAGAATGGAGGTTGCATGCATATTGTGTTACATATAGTTGGGCTCCCTTACTTGCTGATGATGCAAGCAGAACATGTTCATGATGGTCTTAACTAATCACATCACCTTATAGACTGTGTGTACCAGCAGGTGAGAGATCCAACCGACATGATGTTTTCTGTAAGTATTTTACATACAAAAACACACAATTTTATTAAGATGCTATCAGCTAATTTATGAGATATAGGCACAGACAGCACAATTTTCATTTAACTTTCCTACAAAGAATTTGAAAGCCAGTTTCCCAGCAGCTTAGAGTAACATCCCTTGTATGATGGCAAAGACCATTCGTTTCACACATTAGGAGTAATTTTACAAAGCTTTTTTAATGTGTAAAGCCAGTTCACACGCAGAGAAAAGGGCTTTTATAAAATTGCCTATGCACATAAAGTAAGTGCATGAAACATGTGCGTCCACTTATGTGATCTACATGTAGACCTTCTGGCGGGCTGAGTTTGGGCAGAATGGAGGCGGAGCTATGATGTATGCACACATTTTATAAAATATGTGTATACACCAGTGATATAGCCAAGACTGATTTTTTTGGTGGGGCCCGGGATTAACATGAGTGGGAATTAAGCAGTTCAGATGTTGGCCCTACATCCAGTACTGTCATTCACCTGTGCTGCTAAGGTGACTGAGTTAGCCTGACTCCAGCATGGGCTATGCCTTTGGCGTATACATGTAAAGTAGGTATACAGATTTAAAGCTTTTTCGGTGCAGATGTAAATGTATGTGTCAGCATTTCCACGCTGTTTGTGCTGGATCTGGGAGTGCATTTTATAAAAGCATACAGGCACCTATGTTGCCTCTATAAAATAAGCTTAAAATAGCACCTTTTGAACTTCTCATATAGGCATCTTGTTACAAAATTAACCTCTGCAGGACACAGAAAGGAATTGAATTAGCACAACTTATGAGCAACCGATCATCAAATCTTCATTCTTGGCTACTGTCCATTCGCACATATTTCATACTAATTCAATAATTCGGTTATCGTGGCACGGATTCCACGTTAAACGGGATGTTTAGATAGCAGGAAAATGCATAAGTCATGACATTCAGCATCAAAATGTAAATTTTCATAAATGAAGCTAGATCTACTCGTATGTATACTTTGAAAAATATGTACATAGATGCCAAGACACAAAAGAGCAATTTCTTAGCAGCTCGACACTGTGAACGTCTACTTTCGATCATTGTTTGAGAGATGGTAATTGCTTCTGTTTTTGACTCCAGCCATATTTATTGTGAGTTTGTCTGGAGATATACACCCCTGAAGAAGGTAATGTGCCGAAACATGATCATGTAGGACGTTGACAAAGCAATAAGGAAGCAATTAATAAATTGTATACATCCACGTCATTGTTTGATGTTGTCACCTTTTCTTCACCTTGCTCTTTTGTGTTGTTGTTCTTACACATAAAATATACCATGGTCCAAATTAGAGTAGAGCATATACTGAATGCATGTATGCAAATGTATATTAACCATATGTTTAGTGAAATTTTGATACACCGCCTTAGACGTGGGTTAGTATCAAAGGCGTTTACAATAAAAACATTTATTTATAAGAAAGAAAAGACTCCATTGCTTAAAATGGTTTCTTTACATAGATTTCTCAAAATACGTGCATCATAAGCATAACATGCATGGTTAGATATTTCCACACAACGTATATGAAAGCAGTTGGGCTTGTGCACATGTAGCCTATGCTTGGTGATGTTTTAATTTGGGTTATTTTATTATTTTTAATGTTTTGTTCTATTGTCTTTTATGCAATATGTTGTTGTTGTATTTATTTATTTATTATGTATGTTATGATATTACACTGCTTAAATTTGTGATGATAGGCAATTATAAATGTAATAATGAAAATGAAATGGAAGCCACATGTGGCTGTTATGTAGAATTCAATCTTTAAAGCAGCATTTCCTGATCATCTATATCAGACCAGTCCAGACAAACGAGTTTAAGTTCTCCTTGGGCAATAAATCCGCCATGAGCAGGGCGTCTCAGGAAAGCTCAGGATGCAATCAGTACCACAATTTCCCAGTGCTGACCTGCCCTTAGTTTCAGCAGCTCACAGCAAAGTTATGCTTTTCAAGGATGCAGGAACAGGTGCAGTTTTGGAGTCTGATTGGCCTGGGGATCAGACTTGCTTGGAATGCCCTTCGGGAGCTCAGATATAGACTTTAAGAGCACAGGTTGCTGACCGGCCCTTGTTTAGGACAGAATTTGTGCACATGATGTACCCTTGGCAGCAGAGCAAAGTCCAGGTCTGAGTCTGGAGGCTTTGGCAGGGACAAATATGGTTATGATTATGGTTATGGTTATTCTTTACTTAATATATCGCAATACTGTGAACAAGCTATGTGGTTTACAATTTAAAAATTCATAAAATAAGAGAAAAGAACTCCAATTAAATGACAGGAAAGATGAGAGACTTGAAGAAAACAGAAATAATTGCTGACCTAGGGAAGGGTTCAAGGGGCAAAGAAAGGGGAGGGGAAAAAAGATGCTACCAGTACTGTTATAAGCCACAGTCCTCAGTGTGGAGGGGGATTGAGGTCAAAAACATTGCAAAAGGTGCTCCATGGGGCTGGAAGCCAGAAGGCAGTTCCAAAGAACAGGAACTGTGGCAAAGAAGGCAGATTTTCACATTTTTACATACTAACAGCCAAAGGAGAAGGAAAATGTAGTCTTTGGCCATGGAGGGAGCATAGTGCCCTGGCAGGGGTGTATAAGGTTATCAGGGTAGACAAGTATTCTGGGGCAACTTCGTGTAATATTTTGTGGACCAGCGTCAAAGCTTTAAACTGGGTACATGAATTAATAGGTAACCAATGGTACAGAATGAGAAGCAGAGTCACATGGTCATGCTTTCGGGCACGATGAAGAGTGCAAATCGCTGAATTCTGGATAGTCTGCTGGGCCTCAGGGGCCAGTCTGGTGAAAAGCCCTCAGTGCAGACACAGGGAAAGACATTGGGGGGGCCTAACCATAAGATGTCTCCTCTCCTACAGGTCACGGAGCTGGGAGACAAGTGCCCAGAGTCAATGAAGTCAGACTGGTCCCTTGGGGACAGCAGGGTCTCCCTGGGTGATAATCAGAACCTTGAGGAGGGTGATTTAGCTCCAGGAGAAGAAAAGTCCTCCATAGTTCACCTTTTCCATAAGAAGTTGGGTCTCCTGCCTCAGTATAGAGAAGGTGGCGCAAGTGTTGGTGAAAACTGATCTCATTTTGTTAGGCATCAGGAAGCAGTCCTGCTTCTTTCTCTTTTTCTTCTGCCTCTATCTATTAGGGAGGTAATGATGGCAGAGTTGGAGGCCAATTTCAAGGTGGTACGGGTGATGGGGAAGTTTTCTCCGCTTCTAAAGCAGGAGCTGGGCAGCCTGCTGAAATTGCCCAAGGTGTATGCCTTGGCAACTACTGTGATACACAAGACGACCATCCATGTAGAAGGGGAGACAGTGCTCAAGGACCTCCAAGGTTGGAAGATGGAGACTCTTTTGAAGCAGACCTTCGAGACAGCCTGCCTGGGGTTAAGGGTGGCTGTGTGTGGGAGCCTGATGGCCTGTATATTGTTGTGCTTGATGCAGCAGAGCCCTATGCAGGAAGGTGGTAGCAAACGCCCTATATAACTTAGTGAAGACCTCAGCTAGGTCCATAGTGTCAGTGATGTTTGCTTGATGGTCAGGAATTGAGCAATTAATGCTGTTTCCAAAGTACAGCTTTGCAAGTTGCCTTTTAAGGGTACGCTACTCTTCAGGGAAGAGTTGATGAAGCTGGTTAAGGCCCTGGGCAAGTCTAAGGCTCCTAGGCTTCCATAGAACCAGGTCTGGGCTGGAGCTAGATCTTCTTCCAGCAGAGGGAGGTCTATAAAGTTCGGATGGTACTGTGCCGACAGATCCTCGTGGGATCCTCAGGCAGAGGAATAGGTAGCTGGCCCGAAGTTTGTCCTTTTAGGGCAAACCGTGATGGGGCCACTGGGGTTTGTGCCTCCCAGTGAGGTTCAATGACCTGCTCTGCACCTCAGCCAGTTGGAGGTCAACTCAGCTGTTTTTTTGTGGAATGGGTCACTATTATCTCCTACCGTCGAGTCCTGAAAGTTATTCAAGGAGGATATTCTTTAGAGTTTTAGGTCCCTGTTCTGCAAGTGTTTTTGATTTCTTTGGCAGCTTCTAAGGCTAAGTGATCAGCACTTCAGCAGACTTTGGATCAGCTTTTAGGTCTGGACAGGGCCAGCCCTACTATTAGGCAGACTAGGCATCCACCTAGGGTAATAGGCTTTGGGGAATAGTTGTGTAGCACCGATACAACACAGGCAGGACTGAGGAACAGTGGCCAGCATGTAAGCATCTGTAAGCATGCATGCGCCTGCCCATGGCCTTTCACATCCCGGCCCTATGTTAGAGTGGGCAGGATGTGGCAGACCTTGAACATGCACATGCACACATGCAGATACTTGAAGACCACACTGTCCGCAGCTTTAAAGGGCTTAATCAGAACTGCCTATTGGCTGTATTGGTACCAGCACCACACTGCCACCCCCTGAAGCCCAATTTTTTTGTTGCCCCCCTTCCCCATGGATGGTAGATTGGGGAAGGTGGCAGTAGCAGTGGTAGAAGGAAGGGAAGGGAGAAGAGATAATGGACACTGGTGGTGGTTAAGGGAAGATAGGGACATGATGGATACCTGGAAGGGGGAAAGGGAAGAGGAAAGATGCTGACTACCTGGAAGGGGGGAAGGGAAAGGAAAAGATACTGGATACTCGTAAGGGGGGGGGTGGTAAGGAAGGAGAAATACTGGATACTTGGGGGGATTAGGAAAGGGAAGATGCTGGAGACCAGGAGGGGTTGGGAAGGGAAGGAGAGATGCCAGACTATATGGGTAGGAGTGGGAGTAGGGACAAAGGTAGGGCAGAGGCACATGGCTGATAACTCACCTAGGGTTCTAAATATTCTTGGGCCAGCCCTGGGTCTAGAGGCCATTTGTCTGCTGCCTTACAGTGGGAGAGGCTAGGGTTGTTATTCCATCTATTTCATAGTGTCGAAGAAAGGGCATGTTTTGGCCCATCGTGTACCTTATGAGGGTCAACAGATGTCTTTATATGGAGACTCTAAGGTTGGTCATCATTGTTGTATGCAAAGGGGTTTTTCTTATTTCCCTCAGTCTTATGGAGACTTGTCTACACATTCCCATGTGAGCAGAATATCAGCAGTATCTGAGGTCACTTTCATTTTCAGGCTTTGCCATTCACTTTGGTCATGACTCCCAGAATGTTCTCCAAAGTGATGCTGATGGTGGCCTTCCTATAAAGGAGTAGCATCTTAGTGCACCCAATGCTGGACGATTGGTTCATTCATGCCAAGTCTTTTCAGGAGGGTGTGGAAGACACAGCTTGAGTGATTCAGACCTTGGAGAAGCTAGGAAGGATTGTGAATCAAGACAGGTCTGAATTGACACCATCACAGTCCCCCAAATATCTGGGGTGGTATTTCACACTTCCCAGGGCACAATTCACCTCACAGAGGAGAGGATAGTCAAGTTGCAGGAGCACATCCTGAGGCTGCTTGTGGTTGTAGCTCTGATTGTGTAGCAGTACTTGCAGGTCTTAGAGACTTTAAGCCTAGGAGTGCTTGCTTGGGAGCTTGCTCACATGCATCCATTGCAGCAGGCTCTTCTGTCCTACTGGTCTTCTAGTTCACAGCAATTTTCCAGAAAACATTCACTCTGGGGGAAGGTCAGGGCCAGTCTGAGCAGGTGGCTGTGCACAGAGCATTTCCTGCAGGAAGTGGATGTGGAAAGCCCAGAGTTGGTTTTGATGATGATGGATGCCAGCCTCAGTGGCTAGGAAGAAGTGTGTCAACAGAAGTCAGTCCAGGAATATAGTCGGCAGTTGAAGCAACTTGGTCCATCAACCACCTGGAAACCAGGGAGATCACATTTGCATTGAGGCCTTCCATCCCATGTTGATGGGGCAAGTGATGTGAGTTTTGTTGAACAATGTGACAGCAGTGTCCTATGTGGAGAGGCAGAGAGGCATTTGGAGTCACGTAATGGCCCTGGAAGTGGCATGGCTCTTGCACTGGGCAGAGTTACATTTGTTGCCCTGTTGATGGCATCATAGCTGGACAACATGCAAGCCAACTTCCTCAGTCACCATGCCCTAGATCCAGGAGAGTGGTCACTCTTGGAAGCAGCACTTGTGGAGACAGACAGCCACTGGTGGACCTGATGGGCACCAAGTGCAATACCAAAGTCCTGGTCTTTTTCAACCAGCACCAGGAGGCCGGTACTTCATGCATCGATGCACCGGCTCAGAGATGGTCAATAGGGGAGCTTCTGTATATTTTTCCTCCCTGGGCCATTGTGGGGCAGGGTTCTTCAGAAGGCTGCCAATCACCCAGGACTGGTGGTGCTCGTAGTACCAGACTGGCCTAGTAGACAAGGGTGTTCTCATCTTCACAGGTTGCTGAGATATCATGCTTTAAGAACATAAGATATGCCATACTGGGTCAGACCAAGGTCCATCAAGCCCAGTATCCTGTTTCCAACAGTGGCCAATCTAGGTCACAGGTTCCTAGCAGTTTCCCCAAAAGACACAGGCTTTGACTTCTGGAAGGAAAGAGCCCTCTGCATCAGGGGCCCAAATAGATGTGTAGCATGGCTCCTTACTTACTTTCGGCTTAGCCTTTGAGAGGAAGAGCTTGCAGAGGCAAGGTTCTTCAGTGGGAGTAATTTCCACCTTGTGGCAGGCCTGCCAAAATTCTATGTCTATAGCATATGTTTGTATATGGAAGACTTTTGAGGCTTGGTGTCAACGTGCCTTATTGGATCTGTACCAGGCTTCAGTGGCAGACATCTTGGTATTTTTGCAGGACAAACTGGATAGGGCACTGGCCTTGAACTCCCTGAAAGTATACATGGTAGCTCTATCATGTTTTCTTGGCAGGGTGTAGGCTCTTATACTTCCATCAGGATGTGGCCCATTTCCTCAGGGGATTCAGCCACATCAAACCCCCCATTCGGCCAATGGTTCCTTCATGGGACCTCAACCTTCTGCTAAAGGCCGTAGCATTAGCACTCTTCAAGCCATTGTTAGGCGGCATCTCTGAAGAATTTGACATTGACGATGGTGTTTTTGGTAACCATCTTCTCAGTCACACGAACTTTGGAGCTGAAGGCCTTGTTTTGTATAGATTCATTCTTATAGATTAAGGATGAATCAGTGGTCATTCTTATGGTGCCCCCTTCCTTCCAAAGGTAGTGTCTAGATTACATGTCAATCAGGTGGTCACCTTGCCCTTTTTTTTTTTTTGAAATTTAAATCTTTTTATTAGTTTTTCAACTGCCAAACATAACAGGTCCAACAAACACAATGCCCCCTACATACATATCAGAAACCCTGAACCCACAAATCATATCCAATACAATTCCCTCCCCCCAACCCGCCTCCGTCATCCCATCCCCCTCCCCCCCGCCACCTCATCCCCCCCCCCACCACCCTTACCCTCTACCCCTAACTCCCCCCCTCCTCCCAACCCTCTGGATAAATCCCCCGCCACAACTTCCCCCACGAGCTTCAAATTGACCCCCCCCCCCTTCTCATTCCTCGCTGCTGTTAATCTCTCCATTAAAATAATATGTTGAATACGCCCTTCAAACTGTCCCATCCCCGGTGCTCCTTTACGCTTCCAGGCAGCTGCCACAGCACATAGACAGGCCACTACCCCTCGTCCCCCTCCCCTGCACCTCGCCCCCCCCCCCAAGACAGCAGGAACAAGCCTGGGGACATCTCAAGTTCCTCCCCAAGTCTATCCCTTATCCAATCTCGTATTTGAATCCAGAATGTCTGAATTTTTGCACACCCCCACCAGATATGCCAAAAAGACCCCTCCCCCCCGCATTCCCTCCAACATGCAGAGGAGACTCTTGGGTACATCCTATGCAGTCTCTCTGGAGTATAATACCACCGCATCAGAATTTTGTAACTGTTTTCCCAGATACGGCTCGAAATAGGGGTCTTTTTAAGCTGATCCCATATCCCCTTCCAATCAACTGCCTCTAACTGCACCCCTAGGTCCTTCTCCCACTCCAGCATGTATTTAAACTTTGGACCCCCTACGTTGCTCACCCCTTTATACAAAGCAGAGATCATTCCCCTAGTACTCTCTGTCCCTACCCAAACAGCTTCTACCCCCGTTAAGTCCACCTCTAATTCCCCCTTACCCCGCCGCCCCCTAATGTAGGACTGAGCCTGAACATGAGCATAGCGATCTGCCTCCTGAAGTCCATAGCTCTCCTGCACCTCCTCAAACCTCATCAGCTCGTCCCCATCCATCAGCTGGAAAAAACATTCCAACCCATTATGCGTACAGCCATCAAAGGCCCCTCCTTCCCACCCCGGGAGAAACGCCTTATCCCCCCTCCATGGAGTCGCCAGAGAAAACCCCTTCCCCCCTCCTATAAGGCCCTGTGCTCGGACCTTGTCCCACACTGCTACCACATGCCGCATAGCTGGGGACCCTACCCCTAATTCCCTCCTATCTTTCCCCTTCACCCATAACCACGCAGCTAACCTCCCCCCTTCACATACTCTTTCTCTGCCCTGACGCC
Source organism: Ichthyophis bannanicus (assembly GCA_033557465.1). Lineage (NCBI taxonomy): Eukaryota > Metazoa > Chordata > Amphibia > Gymnophiona > Ichthyophiidae > Ichthyophis > Ichthyophis bannanicus. Next base: position 1,085,907,624 of record CM066032.1, on the reverse strand, counting down.
CAATTCGACCGGTCCCTTTTCCCTCCAATCCATAACATGCTGAAGCTGCGCTGCTCTATAATAATCCCGGAAATTGGGTACCCCCAAACCCCCCTCCCTTTTACCAGCATACAAGACCTCCCTCTCTATTCTCGGGGGCTTTCTTTTCCAGATATATTGAAACACTTTCCGCTGTAGAACCCTAAGAACTCTATTCGGCACCTTCACGGGTAGCACCTCAAAAAGATATAATATCCGGGGTAAAATATTCATCTTCACCCCAGCTATCCTACCAAGCCAGGAGACCTCCGCATTCATCCAGCAATCCAAGTCCCTATACAGCTCCCCTAACACCTTGGGATAATTCACCCGATATAAATCTTCATACCTCCCCAGAATCTGTACCCCCAGGTACCCTAACGATTTTGAGACCCATCGAAACGGGAACTCCTTCTTCAACCGCTGTTCCTCCCCTCTTGGGACTGAGATATTTAATACCTCTGTCTTCTCCAGATTCATCTTAAAGCCCGCCACCCCCCCAAACCCCTCCACCTCCTCCATAATGCTTGCCAGGCCTCCCGCCGGATTACGAATATACAATAGGATATCATCCGCATATAAGGAAATCTTATGCTCCACGCCTCCTGCTGAAACCCCCCAAATCTTCCCATTGTCCCTAATCCGTTGCACCAACGGTTCGACCACTAAGGCGAATAGCAACGGCGAGAGAGGGCACCCCTGCCTCGTCCCTCTTTCCAATTCAAAGTCCGCCGTATAACTGCCGTTCACCTTCACCCGGGCCCGGGGCCCCTTATACAACCCCTCCACCCACTTTACAAAGTTCGGCCCGCACCCTATCTTCCCTAACACTTGCCAAACAAAATCCCAGTGCACCCGATCAAACGCCTTCTCTGCATCAATTGACATCAGAATACACTCTGCCCCCCCCCCCGCCCTCGCTCTCTCAATCACCTCTATTGCCCTCTTAATGTTATCCCCCGTTTGCCTCCCCATTATAAACCCCGTTTAGTCTTCCCGCACCAACCCAGGCATCCACGGATCCAACCTATCCTCAAGAGCCTTAGCTAATATTTTTACATCCACATTAAGCAGGGATATCGGCCGGTAGGATCCACACTCCATAGGATCCTTCCCTGGCTTCGGCAAAATCAAGATCCCTGCCGTCAACATTTCAGGAAGCAACTCCCCCCCCCTCCCTTAACATCCCATTGAATACTCTCAACACGATATCTCCAAGTTCCCCCCAAAACCGCTTATAGAAGGACCCCAGCAGCCCATCTAATCCCGGTGATTTACCCCCCTGTAACCCTCTCACCACCTTACCCACTTCCTCCTCCGTCAATTCCCCCTCCAACCCCTCCCGTGCTTCCTCTCCCAGGGTAGGCAGCTCCAGTCCCGCCAAATACTTACGGATTTGCTCGACCCCCACCCCCTCCTGTCTCCGATACAACTCCTGATAAAATTGCTCAAATCTCTCCCTAACCGCCTGCTCCTCCCTCAGCACCTCCCCATCCCAGCGCCTAATTTGATATATCATAGAGGCCCCCATCCTCTTCCTAAGCTTGCGAGCCAACAAGCGCCTCACTTTATCACCAAATTCATAATATAGCTGTTGCACACGCTTCAGGTCGAACGCTATCCTATCCACCTGTAAGGCCTGCAGTTCCCCTCTAATACGCTCCAGGTTTTTCCTGGCCCTCCCCGATCCCACTTCTCGGAACACTCTTTCGGCCTCCCTCACTTCAGCCTTTAACCCCTCCTCCTTCCGCCCTCTTTCCTTCTTCAACCTCGCCCCCCATTTAATAAACCTCCCTCGGATATAGGCCTTCAACCCCCCCCCCCCCACACCATGACATCTCTCACTTGCCCATTACCTTGCCCTTTTTTAAGCAGGCAGAGGATCAAGGAGACCAGTGAATCTCATGCCAGTTTGACATCTTGCCTGTCCTTATCCGATATTTGTAAATAACTAATGACTTTCGGAAGTCCATTAGACTGTTTGCTTTGCTCGAGGCCGAAGAAAGGTGAAGCAGCCTCTAAGGCTTCCATCATCCAATGGATTAAAGGGGTGATAAAGATGATATATATTTCCAGAGGAAAAACTGTGCTGGCAGGCCTATGTGTGCATTCCACTAGAAGCAAGCAGCTTCTTGAGCAGAGTGTCATTCAGTTTTTTCAGTGGATATTTGTTGATCAGCAATCTGGTCTTCCTTACATCCCTTTGCCAAGCATTATAGGTGGAGGGGCAGGCCAGGATGGTGACAGCCTTTAGCTCTGGGGTGATCAGAGCTGCATTAGGAGCCCACCCAGTTGTTTAGGTCTGCTTGGGTACATCCCATTCATCTAAACTAGTCTGGTAGAGACTACCAGTAAGGTGAAATTATACTTATTGTTAATTTCCTGTCTTGAAGTCTTACCAGACCAGTGCAGGATTCCGCCCTTCCTAGCTTCAGCTTTGTCTGCTATTCTACCCAAAAGAGAGGTGCTAGTATGAAGAATTTGCTGGTAATGAGAAAGCAGGTGTATTTTGGTGTTGGATAATGGCTCTGGCTGATGCAGCAATTCTTTCCTCTGTTCTTCAGGGACTTAAAGTGTGGGCTATGTTTGTTTTTGCCTCATTATCAAGGCTTTGCCCAAGAACTCTCGGGTTCAGTTAGATTAGTTAAGTTATTGTATGCTACTACCTTGGATGCTCTCCAAGGGTACTGTTATAGGGCGTGGAGAGCTCTCTTGTCTCTTTTTCTGCTTCCATCTGCTAATAGGGGGATTTAAATGTATTCTTCTGCACTCAACTGGTAAGTCTCCAGGAAAAAAAATTAACAGTACGTATAAATTTCACCATACTTATTCCAAAATTTAAAAGGAAAGAGCCTTTGGACCAGTTTGTCTTGACTCAAGATCAGATAGGTTAACTTCTACTAATGTTTATTTTGTGGCCAGCTGCATGAAGGGCATATCCCCATGTGGAGGCTAACTCTATAAACTCCCATGCAGTTAATGCGTGTTGGCACACGTGTATACGGGGTTTATTCTGCAAAGGAAAGTACGAGCGTATTTTATAGAATAGGGGATCCTGATCAGCAAGGCACGTTAATCGGTCGGCAATGCACGTTAATTATACTATTCTATTACTTATGTGCATAAATTTAGGCCCTGCCTACGCTCTGTCCTTGTGCACAGCCAAACGGAAAGTACATGTGATGGGACTCACGCATGCACTTACAGAACAGTAAGCACCTAAAGTGCATGCGTCACTGCCCATTCACGTGTGCAAGCACTTTAGAATAGGGACTTAACATGTGCAAATAGCACATAACTTTCCATGTGCTCTTTATAGAATTAGCCCCTTTGTATCTGTAAGAGAATGGTGAGTACTTCCGGCTTCATGATCATGTATAGAGATCTCTCAGTCTTGAAAGGTCTTTCAGATATTGATTGGAAGTAATACCCAGCCCTAGACTTCTGATAATCACAGGTTGAGTCTATACATTGGAAATTTCTTTCTCTTATTAATTGTGCTTAAGAATTCTGTTCAGCTTCCTGGGAAACATAATTATCATCTCAGCAATTTTTCTTAGGGGATCATGGCAGAACTTACCTCTCAAGCCATCATCTGAAGTGATATCATTTCCTTGGACTGTTAGAAGAAGAAACTAGCTCTATCAAAGCCAATATAGCACTATGAGAACTATGGTGCTTGGCTTCTATTGGAACTTCTGTAGGGTTTTCACATGAGAGTAATGGAGGCAGGGTATGCATAGAGAAGGGATCAAGTCCACGGGCTTGGCAAGGCTTCTGGAGCTAGACATTTGAGGGATGAGAAAATGGAACAGCAGAGGGAAACTTTGCATTCTTTATGCTGGAAACAAGGTCATCCTGAAGGTTCCCCACTCCCAAAAGATGGTTGGTAGGATTGAAATATGTAGGGATCTCTTGTGAGACTGTAGGATTCTGATGAGTTTGTCAGCTATATGCTTCTGAACCTTAAAACTATAAGCAGCTCTTATTTAGATGGGATTGGCTATGACAAAATCCCAATCCTTGTTGCTTCTTGACAGAGATGTAAGGAGGATGTAGTAAAAGCTGTTAGTGTAGTTGGGTTTAAAAAGGGCTTGGACAAGTTCCTGGAAAAAAGGTCCATAAACCTTTATTAAAGAGAACCTGGGAAATCCACTGCTTACCCCGGGACAAGTATTGTGGAACCTATGTACCTTTTTGGGAACCTACCAGGTACTTGTGACCTGGATTGGCATTGTTGGAAACAGGATAGTGAGCTTGATGGACCTTAGTCTTACCCAGTATGGCATTTCTTAGACCTTGTTTTCCTCTTTAATTTCATGTGTGAACTTTGAAAGTACTCCAGGTAAGAAAATTGAGCATAAAATAATAGACAAACCATTTACACTGACTCTTCTCCTCATGCATATCGTGGTGCAGTAGCAAAGAGTAGTTTATACTGTGTGCTCTGGAAAATGCAGAGGCCTGTTCTAAGAGCTCTGTATGCCACAGAATACATGGTGATCTACCATCCTCATTCTGAAGAATTAACTAAGTAGCCATTCAAGTAACAGCTGTTTTTTGCTTCTCTTTCTAGGAAGGACTACTCCGGAGAGTACACAATTCACTTAATCCCTTGCACGGTGCAGCCCACACAGCCCTGGATAGACCCGGGAGACAAGCCTCTGGCCTGCACAGCACATGCTCCAGAAAGGTCGGTGGAAATGTTACACTGCCATGGTAGCCAAGTTAAAACCTGTAAAGGAGCACACTGTCACCAGACAACTGCAGCACATCAGCTGAGAGACAGCATTTGATTCAAGAGCTTACTACCTCAAAAGTGAAGCAGCTTTTATTCGTTTAATTTAAAATTCACTGTCACTGTAACTGTCCAAATCTGGGAAAAAATCCAGTTTCCAAATCTTATTCAGCTCTCAGTTCCGTGCCACATAGCTGCAGTTTTTCTGTTTGCATACATCTAAAAGCACTTGAAGCAAGGAAAATGACCTAAGCTGTAATCCAAAATAATTCAAAGAAAAAACAAATCACAACTCTGGAACTTATCCACCATTAGGAAGTATCCAAGAAACTAATCCATAGGGGGGATGAGCGACTAGGCACGAGCAAAAGGAAGAGGCATAGCAAAATCCATCTTCAGTATAGCACAATGCCCTGAAAATAGCATCTAACTACTGGCAGATCCACTTTTTTATGATCTAGAAAAACACAACTGAGAAGATTCAAATAAATGAAAAATCTTATTCTCTTGCCTAATAATGCATTTACAAGGATGATATACTGTATAATATATTCTTCCCCAAGGGCCAGCATCTCCTGATGTGTAGACAGAGGGCAGATTTAAAGAGAGTGCCTAGTTAAAGTGTTTTTCCTGCTAGATCAATCCAGACAAGTGGGTTATGCTTCCCCATCAGCAGATGATGGAGACAGAAAAAAACTAGAACTTTCCAGTAACACTATCACTGTTATAAGGAATAGTGCAGCTAGGGGCAGTAGTCAGTATTTCTCTGTCTACAGGAGATGGTGGTTGCTGGACTGGTGCAGTAGGATTGTGGTGTTGGACTCCTGGGGTCACAGTCTACAGGCTGTTCTCCCCAGTGGAGCTGGATCATTTTGTTCCAAGGGTGCCAGCCTGAAGATCGCCTTCCCTGGTAAAGTGGAGTCCTTACCAGCTCCCAGAGCACTGCTTTGACTGTCTTACTTGTTGAATGGGCGATCTTGGGGCTTGTCTTTCAGAATATCTTAAGTCACCTGGTTGAGGCTACCCATCCTAGTGGATGCTGTCTGGGGGATCCCTTGCCCTTTGTTTCCCTCCTTTTTTCCTCCTTTCTCTTCCATGTCTTTCGGGAGCTAGCTGTTTAAAGTTGTTGGTTTTTTTAATAACCTTTTTTTATCCTAGAGGCTTTCACAGCTACTGCTCCTTGTCTGCGAGAGGCACCATCATTGGGGAGCAGTTGAAAAGATGTCTCCCATGGAGGGAGGGGGAAGGAACATCAGTCTGCCTCAGAATTTTGGCATAGCTTGCATCGGGCAGATGTTCAGATGGCAGCCTGCATTTGCCGCTATATGGCCTGCAAGGGACGGTGGTCTGACGACACTGTGGGGCATCTCTGCAGTGAGTGAGTGTACTAGATAAGGGGATATCTTCCTTTTCAACCCAGGAGGCACAGGAACATATCTCCCTAACATGGCCTGTAGAGCCCTTGAAGGAGCACACGACTCCATCCAAGTCAAGAAATAGCACTGTGGCAGGAAAAGCTGCCATTTTACCTGAAGTGCTAGAGGCAGTCATTGGCCCAGGGGACTCTGAAGTGTCAGTGGTGGGGCCATTGGGACCACCATTATTGCTTCGGAAGTGAGAAGTCCAGTGGGAACAGTCCCAGGATTTACAGGGAACTGGGCCTTCTCTGCTCTTGCCTGAAATTTTGTGGGCATTGCATCAAATGCTGATTGCTTGGGTACATCCTATTGGTTCAATGCCTCCAGGCTGGGTTGTAGAGGAGGCCAAGGCCTCCTTTCCTGTGGTCCTTCGACTCCATTGGAGCTTCTGGGGCAAAGAGCTCACCCCAGAAAAAACCCAGACTGTCCAGGGCAGATGAATATTTCCAAGTGGTATCAGACTCTCTGTTTTCACCCGCTGATAGGGTGCAGGGGAAGGATTTGGACATAGGCAGTCTTGAGGGTAATTTGTTCTCTGAGAATGGGGAGCTATCCTCCTTGTAGGAAGAAAAGTCATCCATGACCCATCTTTTTAGGTGGGAAGAATTGGCTTCCCTAATCTTGCAAGTGACCACTAAGCTGTATACCTTGGTTATGTTAGTGGAGATAAAATAGGGTCTCCATCCAATCTTAGGCATCCAGGCAGTATGCTAGATTATTCTTGCAGAGTGAGACATGCAGACAGTATGCTCAAGGATGGCAAGATTATGGGCAAGGGTGGTTATTTATTTATGTATAAAACTTTATATACCTCCTTCTTGGACAAGCCAGTTAAGATGGTTATGTGTCCCCCAAGGTTAATGCCTTGGTCACAGTGGTGACCAGGTGAACTGCTATCCCAGTAGAAGAAAGCACTGCCCTTTGGGATTAGCAGGCTCAGAAACTAGAGTCTCTACTGAAGATGATCTTTTCAGCCTCTCACTTGCTGTGCTGACTTCGGTGTATGGTGGCCTCCTGGTTAGGGCCCTAGTGCACTGGATGCAGAACTTGCCTGAAGATGCAGAATTGCTCGTTGGAGCTGGCAGCCATGGGTGGATGAATTTTATAATCGCATTTGCTTGTCAACTCAAGTGGCAGCTTTGGCTACAGTTGCCCAGCAGTGGCTCTGGTTGCACCATTGTTCTGTGGATGTGGCTTCCAAGGGTCAGCTTACCAATACTAAGCTGCCTTTTGGGGCAAGCTCTTGTTTGGATAGAACCTGGAGAACTGTCTTAAAGATCTGGGGGAGGCTATTCCTCAGAAGCTTCCTGAGAATAAGCCAAGGGAGTCATCATCTCGTTCACGTGGGAGGGACTCTCATCACTATTGCACTGGGAAACAGTCCTCCTCCCAGTTGGAGAAGTTTCAGTGGAAGCCTCGGCCCTTTCGGAGTGCTTGAAAGGCCAAGGAGGCTTCTTTAATCTCAGGTTGAGTAATGCAGCTTCGCTCATTGATGACTGGCAGATCCACCCCGAGGTGGTCATGGTAAATTACTGTCTTCAACTATTTTGATCAAACTAACCAGTAGGTCCTCAATATCGTTCAGCATGGTTATGCTATGGAATGCACAGTCCCTATCTCGGATGTTTTTGTGGCCTCCCCATATGGTTCTGTGCAGAAAAAGAGCATTATGGAATACACACTTATTAAAGCAGCTGAAATGCAGGGACTTGATGAAAAGAAGAAGTACTCTGGATCATTTTGGAAAAAGGAGATGGTACTATTATCCACAATGGGGTAATTTACAGACCTCCAACTCAAACAGAAGAAATGGACAGAGACTTGATCAGTGATAGTGCAAAGGTGGTAATGAAGGGAAAAGTGATGATACTGGGTGATTTTAATCTACTGGATGTGGATTGGAGTATCCTGTCTGCAAATCTGGAAAGAAGTAGAAAGATTGCAGATGCCTTAGAAGAGGCTTTGTTCAGGCAATTGGTGATGGAAACCATCAGGGAAGGGTCAATGCTGGATCTAGTGCTCATCAATGGAGGTAGTGCAGAAAGTGAGCACTCCAAAACTGATGTTGTCATCCACTTGGGCACAAATGTCTTGGCTAGAAACAGTGCCTCTGCAGTTCAAAGGGACTTCCAGATTCTGGGAGAGAAACTCAAGCCCATTGCTAACACTATAGTATTCTCAGAAGTCCTATCATTCTTGCTAAGGGGGCAGAAAGGCTGCATCGCATAAACAACTTTAATACATGACTCCAAACCTGATGCAAATAAGAAAATTTAGATATAGGCAACTGAGGAAACAGATGGATCAACAAGAGACTATACTGTGCTGATGGACTACATCTCTCCATCGCAGGGAAAAGGATCTTAAGTGAAAAATTCAGGCGGTATGTGGACAGGCATTTAGACTAGGGAAAGGGGGTGATGGATGGAGAAGGACAAGTTCAGGACATCACTCCCAGCAAAAGCAAAATTATATTGGAAACAGCTACTCTTTTAAAGCACACATCAATGGCAAGTTGGAAGGAGTGTGTAGAACAAAATCCATGCAAGACACAAGCAAGCCAGTCAACGAATGCTGCAAAGCAATGAGCACAAATGCTCGGTCTGGAAGCCCTAATGGTGGAAATGGATTTGAACATTGTGGCCATTACAGAAACAAGGTTTAACGAATCACATGAATGGCATATAGCCATAGCTGGCTATAATCTATTTAGAAGAGATAGAGAGGATAGAAAAGGAGGAGGAGTAGCCCTATGTCAAAAGCAGTATTAAAGTTGCTGAAATGCAGGGGACATGGGGAAAAGAAGAAGCGCTGTGGATTGTGTTGGAAAGAGGAGATGGCACTGTCATCCATACTGGTGTAGTCTACAGGCCTTCAACTCAAGCCATTCACAGGACCCTTCCCAGCAGCAGAAGAGAAGGGCACGGCCACAATCGCGGCCCAGATGCAAGCTGCTGCCCATGATCAGGTCTATTTTTACCTATGGACAGCAGAGCAGCTAGGCCTCCCGTTGTGCAGGAGCCCAGGGCAGCTGCTCCTTTTTTCCATAGGTAAAAGCAGCCCTACGGTCAATATTATGTAAGTATGCATGTCAGAACCCATGGTGCATACTTTTGGAGAGGGCGTGGCCAGGGAACAGGTTTGAACAGAAAGTAGGTGGAGTGCAGATTTACGAACATAAGTTACACCAAGTCTAGGGCAGGCATAAGTGCTTGCACCTAGGTTTGATACATATCTTACATCGTTATTTTATAAAGAAAGGTAGGCGCATTGTAGAACCACCTCCTGTGAGAGTAATTTTATAAAGTCCAAAGTAGTTAATGCACATTATTCTGTTTGGATACACATATAGTTTGTAAAATAGGGGTGTACGTATTCAAAAACGCATGTTAAATCTAAGCACGATCATTTATATCATCCCTACAGCTGGTGTAAATGTCTGTACCTAGATTTGTAAAGAATGTACTTAAATTATAGTATTTTATAATTTACCTGTGTTCTGGTGCACTTCACCCACGCTCATAAGCACCCACCGTGAAAATACATGCCATTGGTCCTATGCATGTACTTATAAAATAGCAGCTGGCGAAAGTATGCACATAAAGGCCAAAATACTGTGATATATGTGCATAAATGACACACATCTTTCCACAGCTCCTGATAAAATTACCCCCTGTGAGGGTAAATTTATAGATCTTTTTCATGAGTAAAAGGCCTCTTATAAAATTAGGACAAGTTCTCATGTTAAAAGTACATGCATTGTGATCTGGCACATACATGTAGGGTTCACTCAGGAGAGGAGCTTGGGCAGAGTAAGTGTGGAATTGCAATTTATGCACATATTTTATAAAATACCCATGTCCACGTGTACTTGAAGCACTAAGGGCCTGATTCTGTGCCACGAATAGCTATTCGTGCCTTCACTAGCTGCGTCTAACTTCCCTGCTGGCTGTGCGGAGAAGTTAGACCAGGGCGGGGAAGGGGCAGCTCGGGGGCAGAGTCTGGGCAGACACAGGCCCTGAACATACAACAGAAAACAACTGAAAACCATGCTGTTCATAGAGCACTATGGACACATCACATAACCTAAGAGAATGTACAACAGCACGCCATACCTCCTAACACTGTATGTATATAAAATGTGTTTTTAGCACCACTGTAGATAGCCCACTTTGTACATAGCTCAAACAAATCTAGCACACAACACAGCCCACACACAACTAAGGCTCACCCTCACTGCATGTATAACACACCCACTTTACCTGATTGCTTGCTGTGATACCACCTTGATTATTAAGATAAGGCGGTTTAGAAATACTGTTAAATAAAAATAAATAAATAAATAAAATGTAGGTCCTGTACTTCCAGGGCCGGCGACTTGTGCGGGGAAGTTATTCCACCTCCGAGGTAGAATAACTTCCCTGCACGTTTTTTTACTGCAGGCCCGGGGCACGGATGGGGCAGAGGGGCCCGAAGACATTCCTTGCAGCCCAACTCTGGCCTTAGGAGGTGGGATCGGGCTACGAGGAATGAAGCTGGGAAGCCAGCGGCTGGCATCGCTGCTCTTCAATGGAGCCATGGTGCCATGGTAACATGATGCCATGGTACCGCAGCTCCATTGAAGAGCCTTGATTGAGTTAGCTGGGAAGGTCTTTATGTGCAGGCTGGACTGAATCGCAGACCCGGCCTGCACGTACAGGACTGTTCGCGATTCTGATCCCACAGGGCTAGACGTGCCCTGTGGGATCAGAATCGCAATCCCCACTGTACATCCGGCTCAGACCGGACATACAGAGGGGATCTACGTCTGGAACGTAATAAGCACTTAAGGGTCCAATATTCAGAGCATCCGAAATTTGAAGTGCTGCGGCTGTCAACGGTGGCATTTAAATATCATCTGGATATTCAGCGCTGGTAACCTGATAGTGGCTGACGCCGAATATCCAGATACTGCAGTCAGCGTTGGGACTATCAGGATAAAGGTGATACTCAGCCACTATCTGAATAGCCTGTTTGAACAGCACTGGACAACTTTTTTTGCTGTCCTAAGTTATGTGGATAGACTATCCCTATGGGGGTACCTTTATTTACTAACACAAATCCATCCACACTAGAGATATTAACAAACACCCACAACCACCTCTGGGTAACTCATACTACCAAATACCTTATGCTACAGAGGGTTAAACACCACTATTTCCTATCATTCCAAGATCCATGAAATGTATACAATGTATGAAATGAGGAGAAAAGATCTCAGCATTTAAATTATCCCTCTAACAGGTGGTTGCCACCAACAGGGGGTCTGGTCTTAATGAACATCAACGATCTAAAAAACTCCTCATTAACTTTTATTAAAATTTCAATAAAGATTATATAACCGGGTAGCTAAGTTTAAGTCCTCAGACATCTGCATTCAAATCCATTATGCTATATTTTTAAAACCAATCAAAGTGCCAAATCTTCAGACATTCAAATGATTGAATCCAGGCTTACACCATAATCATTAAATCCACAACTCCAGGTGACCCACACCCACCCATAAGATATCTGAAACAAAGAGAACAGATATTCTAGAACAATATCTTCATAAGAAGCTTCAGAGCTCCAACAAGCATCTGAAACTTTTCAGTGGTGTCTTAGTCCCTCGATCAGATTCCAAAGATAATGCCCAACAACGATCTATGTTTCTCCAAAAGACTTTGTCAGGAGCATATAATATCACTCTCCTCAAAGGAATTAATGTAGCAATATCGCACAGCTATCCATAGCTTTAAAAAGAGTAACTTGGCCAATCAAAGAGAAGCCAAGGCAGATTCGCACCTGCATCCACTTCAAATCTCAACATGACGAAGGCCATAGACATTACACCTGCTCTCAAGCAGCCATGAATGTTAACACAAATCTTATGCACATACATAAATATTTTATAAAATATGTATGTAAATTGTGACTCCACCATCACTCCTTCCAAACGTATCCCTGAAAATGGGTTGTAAAACTATCCCCAAAAGAGCCAAGTTTGAAGCCCCACACAAGGCCACATTATTGCCAACACACTTTGCACTTGCTTTCCAAGAAGGACAAATTTTGAAGATGAAATCACATGCAGGCATTTCAAAATGAAACGGACACGTGTGGCCAGCCAGCTCGACCTATCCTTAGACCTGACCCTTTTCGATGTGGGAAATAGTTCCCAGGCTCTTTGACCGCACGGGTACTTTTATCCATGGAGGCCTGGGGACAATTTTCAAATGACTTTACCTGGTCTACTAATTTTTCTAGAAAAATTCTAGTCCCCCTGTTTTACCTGGGAAACTAGTTAGTTATCTTGGCAAAATTGTTTGAAAATTCCCCTAAACTAACTCTATAAAGAGGTCATTAAGAACTGAAATAAGATAAAATCTTTCTTAGCCAAAACATTTCTTCTCTCACTCTGCTTTAGGTTTTTGATTCCGATTGCATTCCAGCAGACAAATCGCCCAGTCCCAGTTGTTTATTCTCTGAATACCGAATTCCACCTCTGCAACAATGAGAAGGTGTTTCTGCTGGACCCCATCATGACTGAAATGTCCCTGGCTGAAATGGATTACAAAGGAGCTTTCTCAAAAGGTGTGTTTTCCTATTGCCCTCGGAGGAGACAAGATGGGAAAACAGTGAGAGAGCGAGCCAGAGTAATATCATAAAATCAGGAAAGCCTCTAAAGAAGCAGAGTTCAGATCTTTCTCTCCCACTGGCTCTCTCTCAGTCTACCTACCTGAGCAAGTCACTTGATGCCCCATTTCACCTGAATGAAACTTAATAGTACTAGCATACATTCTGTCCTTCTCCCCCTGGAAGATTTTGTGCAGATATGGTTACAGAATTGGTGGACATCTGGCTGTACATTTCTGAAGCACTAAATTATAAGAGGGGGCTATTCAAAGGCATCTGCAAACTCCATAAATGCCACTCGCCAGGATATTCAGTGGGGCTGCTGAATATTCTTAGTTTGGGCCACTGAACGCCCCGACGCTAAGTGCTTAGAGTGAGAGCATTCCGGGGTTGGAAAGTGGACGGCACCATGGTTTAAACGAGCAGCAATGATATTCAGCCAGTGCCTGGTTAACCCTAACTAGCTAAAGTTAGCACAGCTGAATGTTGCTGCTGACTGGATTACAAAATTGCAATCCAGGCAGCCTGGCTATCGATGCTGAGGCCCAGGTATGACCCTAGTATTGAATATCAAAGACAAAGTTAAAGCAGTGATGACCAGCCATTTTTAAGTGTACTGGTTGCCGCCGCTGAAATTCCCCTCTTAAAAATTATTGTTAATAAAACAATCTATAAAGTATAGGGGGCTATTTTAGAAGCCTTATTCACGATGTCCAAATGCAAAATCAGGCATGTTAGTTCAGCAGTTTGATGTAAAGCCTTGGCTTTGAACCGCCTACTTTTATGTGTGTCCAATTGTAGGCGTCTAGTGCATTTGATGATTCCTTAGATGTCTAACTGACTTGTTTGTACATTCATGTTTCTAACTTACTAATCTGCAACAGGGTTAGCCCAAGAGTTATCTGACACCCTAAGCGAACCTTCAACCATTCGCCCCCCCTCATACTCAAAGCACAATCCCCCCATAGTCCAGCGTCTCCACCGCACCTTCTCCCCAGATGTCCAGCATCTTCCCCTTCCCTATCCATCCCACAGGTATTCACATCTCTCCTTCCTTTCTGTATCCCACCACAAGGTGTCAAATGGTTCCCCTTCCCTTCCCTATCCTACTCTCAAAGTATCTAGTATCTCCTCTTCCCTTCCCTTCCCTTCCCTATTCTGCCTCCCCCAATAGTCCAACATCTCCTCTTCCCCTCCCTAACTCTCTCCCCAGGTGACCAGCAAATCCCCTTCTCCTTCTCCCTCCCCCCATGAACAGCATCTCCTTCCTCTTGACTTCCCTCTTCCATCATCGCAGCCCTGCCTGAGTTGAAGTGTAATAAAAGACAGCACAGCATGAGACCTTGAGTACAGGCCTCTGCTCAAGCGTAGCTGTATCCTGCTTCCCCCCACCCTCCACACCGATACAGACTTCCTGTCAGCAGAGAAGGGACATGGCAGAGGTTGAGCACAGGCCCCCACACTTAAAAGGGTCTGTGCCACATTGAGTGCTGCATTAAAGTGCTGCTCTCATGCCAAACAGGAACAATACTTCTGGCCTCTCCTCCCAAATTCTGCTGCCCTTGGCAGACGGCTAGTCCATCTAGTGACAGGACCAGCCCTGAGCTGCAAGAAATATCTTTGGAAATCTAATCCACAGGCCATGGGTACTAAGGGTGTGGATTCCTCCTCTCTCTTGCTTTCTCTGTCTTTCTCTCAACTTGACCCGTGCTGCATAACTTTTGCAGGTCAGACCTTGTATGGACGGGTACTGTGGAATCCAGACCAAAATCTGAACTCTGCCTACAAGCTGCAGCTGGAGAAGGTCTATCTCTGCACCGGCAAAGATGGCCATGTGCCTTTCTTTGACCCCACCGGGACAATCTATAATGAAGGCCCACAATATGGCTGCATTCAGCCCAACAGGCACCTAAAACACAGGTTTCTCCTTCTGGTATGTCATTTGTTTATCTGCATACATCCTGATCTATCAGCAGTATGGGAATCCCACAATTTCTGTTCCATAATGGGGGTAATGTTATAAAACATTATTTTTTGCATGTAAAGCATGAAAAGGACTCTTATAGAATTGCGTGCGTTTGTATGTTTGGGGAAAGCATGTGCCTGTTTTTTTACATGGTCTGCTCATAGGCATACCTCAGAGCGTAGTGTGAGCGAAGCTGGAGCAGAGTTACAGTGTACATGCATAGAATATACACACACACAGTTACACCGTCTTACGAGTAGGTGTTAATGTGTACATTTAGATTTGTGCACTGTTGGGACTGAATCTAGAAGCATATGCTATAAAGACCTATAGGTGCCTATGTTGCCTTTTTGGACCTTGAGGGGGTGGAGCGAAAGAGAAGGGGAAGGTTTAGAGTTGAGGAAAGAAAAGAGAGGCGGGGCACAGGAAAGGAGAGAGGGGTGGATCATAAGGGAAGGGCTTAGAGGAGGAAGAGAGAAGAGATGGGAGATGCAGAAGGTGAGGTAGGGAGTTAAAGTGGTGGCAGGGAAGAGAGGGGGTGCCAGCTTAGATATCAAGAGAAGAGGGGGGAGGGAGAGCACATGGCTGGATGGAGGGGAAGGGGTTAGATTGCATGAGCGAGTACTGAAGAGTAAGAGGGGGGATAGTGCAAGAGTGGGAGAGACGGAGTGAGTGCAAGAGGACGGAGAAATTGTAAGGGAGAGAGAAGCCTACATGTCCATAGCCACGTTCACAGATCCTCCCAACACACGGTGCCAAC
Organism: Ichthyophis bannanicus; assembly: GCA_033557465.1. Taxonomy (NCBI): domain Eukaryota; kingdom Metazoa; phylum Chordata; class Amphibia; order Gymnophiona; family Ichthyophiidae; genus Ichthyophis; species Ichthyophis bannanicus. Next base: position 1,085,892,070 of record CM066032.1, on the reverse strand, counting down.
ACACACGCCCCCACAAAATATATATACACATGGAGGAAAGGGGAAATACGCCATAGTGTCACACTGTAAGCGTGCAGCTTTCAATTTGTTTTTCGGGGGGGGGGGAGAATACTTTACGTGGGCTGCTTCTGTTTTAGCATGGGTTCATATGGATATCAAATAATGCAGCTCTATTTAAATCACTTTTTTTTTGTGCAGTGTCTTTGCAGTTGTGCAGGTTTGTTCACAAAGATGTCATGCCTCCTTTTTGTTAATAATGTCACTCCCCTTTTGCAACATGTTTCCCTCCACCATTGCACCAGGGCGAAATAACAGTACCTTGGTACCCGAATTATCACAAAAGATACAGTCCACATGGAACTAGCACTACATGGATTGCAGGGCATGTGCAGAAACCTTTGCATTAGTCAGCTTTGCTCCAGGGGTATACTGAGGTACACTGCTCCCTGGCTGGCAGAAACATATAGTGGTTAGAGCAGAGAGCTACATACCTGAAGACTCCCGTGCTGTCCCCTTCTCCACACATCACAGTCTGAGACTGAGCAAGTCCATGAGCCTCCCTGCATTTGAACTTAGAGAGTAAAGCCATTGGGTGCCAGGATGATTGTAAAACTCTCTGAAGCACTGGGCACATTAATACATCTCTGTACAGCTATAAGGAGCAGAGATAATATTATGACTGATTGATTTGTAGGTATTTGCTATATCACTTTTCAACTATTGTAAAAGCGGTTTATAATCATGAGATTACAAATGAAAGAATGAAACATCAAAAGCAACAAACAAAAAAAATGATGTTGAGAAAGAGGGAGATGAGTTTGGGAATACAGAGGGGAAAAGGAAATGGTACACTGAGAACGTGGAGGGTTTCTGGAGGGGAAACTGAAAGTGACTATGGGGAAGCATTGCTGCTTAGCTGTTTTCCAAAGGCCTGGTTTAAAAAAGAGTTTTGTGGCCTGATTTAAACTTTTTATAATTTGATTCTGCACAAAGGTATGGAGGGAGAAAGTTCCAGAGTGAAGGGGCAATGAAGTAAAAAACAGAATGCTGGGTGGTGGTAAACTGGGCTTGACTGGCTGTGGGGAGATTAAAAAAAACATTTAAATGCTGAGAGCAGGGAGGGCAGGAAGACAAAAGGATAAGAGCCTGATTCTGGAAGGGGCATGTCCAGGCCATCTGGATGTCCAAGAACAGGATGAGCTTGGATCGTAGTTGATTCTGCATGACACGCGCTAGACATTCCCATGACTGCAGGATCGGGCACGGAGATGGCCCGGCGTGCCCCAGGATCCACCGCGGCAGACATTCACACCGCAGTACGGCCAGTCTGCTTCAGTGCCGAAAACTGCTTCCCCGCCACCCAGCCCTCAGCGAGGGCAGCCAGGCCCTGAATTGGGCAGTGGGGACTCACCTGCCCCTACGCTGGCCACGTGATAGGGTTGTGTAGACTGCCCGGCCCGCTGCCACACCCAGGGCTTATAACACCTCCGAGGTGGTATAAATCCCACGTCCAGACTGCAGCTGGTGGATGTACAGGACCGTCACCTGAATCGGCCCTGTACATCCGGGTGCCTGGACCGCCCACTCTCTGCCCCTGTCCAGCGCAGCATGCACAGCAACTCTGTGCGTGCAGAAGGGCATATGAGGTGGAATACAGTGTCAGCGGATTGCGGGGCTGGACATACCACCGGAATGTCCAGCCCCGCTATTCACCTGACAGAATTGGGCCCTAAGTGACTGGATAAGTAGAGAAGTAAACCAGTATAAAAGGTTTTGTATGCAATGAGTAAAATTTTAAATTTAAACAGAAAGGTTACAGGGAACGGTGTAAGGCGGCCATATTTCTAAGATCCGTGGATAAGCTTAATCATAACATTCTGTACATTTCAAAGGCTTTTTAGCGAGCATACAGGGAGCCCAACATACACAACATTTCTATAATCGAGCCTGGATCATATCAACACATGCGCTGCTGTGGCAAGGGCGTCCTGATTGAGATAGGACTTTATAGAGCAGAGTTCGCAGAGGAAAAAAGAAATAAGATTTAATAATGGAGGAAATTCGTAAGTCAAATGAGAAGAATCGCATAAACAACCTAGGACCTTGAGAGAGTCAGTTAATGTAAGATCTTGCTGGGGCACTATTGAAGGGCGAGAATCCCGGCTGGTAATCCACCTGGCATCAGATTTAGCAATACTGAGATTTAATTTATGGGAAATGATTCAAAAGAGACAGTTGCTCAGAGGACAGAGATTAGGGAACAAGAGATGAGTGGGGTAGATGAGTCGGATGTCATCAGTATAAAAATATGAATTGATGCTTTGTGTTTGGATGAGAGTGGCCAGGGGACTGAGGAAAAGATTGAAAAGAGGAGGTGAAAGAATGGCACCTTGAGGTACCCCGCAGTCGAAAGGGTAACATGGTGATGTAGAATGAGAGAGAACAGAGAGCTTCTATTACTGAGGAAGGATGAGAACCATTTGAAACCAGTGCCTGTGATGCCATGGTCTAGGATTCATGGTGAACCTTATGAAGATTATTTGTCATAGTTTAATGTGATTCTGTACAAGAGTTATTTTGGGGGGCAACCAGAATTGTTACAAAGCGGTTTAATTAGGTCTCAACTAGCAGTGAGGGGGAGGAATTGCAATCTGCAATTGGATTTTCTTGTGTCACTGCAATCCGACCATGATCCATCCTTGGAAAATAAGCCTCGCCTTCTTGGATGCACTCCTTGCAAACTTGTCTTTGTCTTTCTTTCATAAAAAGGGACCACTGTGCTTTATGCTATATCTGAAGTTTCTTGGCATGCTTTTTGATGTCAGATAAGTCAAGGGAAGTTCACATTCCGATATTTTTATTTATTTAACAATTTTTGTTTACCGCCTTATCTTGAATCAAGGCGGTTTACAATAAAACTTCAGTTTACAGAGAACATACAATGGGAAAACAACGTTTAACCGATTACAGATTAACTTCATTGGTATTCACAAAAGGGGTGGGAGAAACTGGGAGTGTTAACATTAAACAGTGATCTCCCATCATTCAAAAAGCAGCTAAAAACCGTCCTCTTCCAAGAACATCTCTGAATAGGAACCCCCCTATTTTTTCTCAAAAGCTCCAGACCAGTAACTATGCTACCCTGTCAGTCTCTATGTTCATCCCAAAATCATCAATGTTGAACCCCCAGTGATGGCCCCCCCCCCACCATTGATTCCCCCCCCCCCACCATTGATTCCCCCCCCCCTTGTTATATGTCCCACCACTTTGACCCGGTGAAAAGAGGGATATAAATACAGTTAAATAAATAAATGTACAAATGTGTGTGTAATTGTTCATAAGGGAAGGGGCAATCAGGTTTCGTTGAAGTATTCTATGAAAAGAAGAGTCTTGAGCTGTTTTCGGAATTCCTTTATGTCTGTGGTGGTTCTCATTTTCTCTGGGGATTGTTCCAGATAGAGGGAGCGGCAAGCGAGAAAGCTCTCTTATTAAGTAGTTTGTTTGGTTTTTGTGAACAGATTGGGTGTTGGTATGGTATTGATGTTGCTGTTTCTCACAGGTCTGTTAGGTTTGGTGCAGATGAGGTCTTGGAGACTTCTGGCTGTCAGGTTGTTTTTGATTTTAAAGATGGTCAGGGCAGATTTGTATTTGGCACATAGTGTAATTGGTAGCCAATGCAGTTGGTGCAGGAGGGGCGTTAAGTGTTCTTGCCGGGATGATCCCATGATGGTTCGGGCAGGAGTGTTTTGGACCAGTTGCAGGGGTCGGATCATTTGTTTCAGCAGTCCTTGTAGGAGAGCATTACAGTAATCCAGAGATGGCGTTATGATGGACTGACATACTGTGCAGAAGTGTTCTTGACTGATGAGAGGTTTTAATCTCCTAATTATTGCAAGCTTGTGGAAGGAAGACTTGGAGATTTTGTTAATGTGAGCTTGTAGGTTAAGGTTCTTGTCTATAATGACACCTAGGTAACGGACTTCGTCTTTTATTGTAATTTGTGAATTGGAGATTTTGATTGAAGCAGGTGGGTTGAATTCAGTGTTCCTTGTAATGATTATTGTTTCTGTTTTCTTGATGTTAATGTTGAGGTTGTTTTCGGTAAGCCATGTTTTCATTTCATGGAAACAGGTTGACATCGTAGTGAGGTCTGGAGAGTCTAACTGTATTGGTGTGTAGACCATGATATCATCTGCATATATGGCATATTGTATGTTGTGTTTCTTGAAAATGTTGCATATTGGCTGTACATATATGTTAAATAGGAGGGCAGAGAGCGAAGATCCTTGAGGAACTCCTTGGACAGTGTGGAAAGTGGTTGAGGTGAATGGACCAGATTTGACTATCTGTTGTCTGCCTTCGAGGTATGACTGGAACCAATTAAGGGTGATGTCTTGGATCCCAATTGATGACAGTCACTCCAGGAGGATGTTGTGGGAGACTGTGTCAAAGGCAGATGATATGTTGACGAAGATTAATAGGAAACCTCTTCTTATGTTGTCAATACCTTTGAGCAGATTATCAAATAGATGGATGAGTAGTGTCTCTACGCTATGATCTGGGCGGAAACCGTGTTGATGAGGATCCAGAGGGGCGTGTAGGTCAATGTGGTCCTGGAGCTGTCTCTGTATGATCTTCTTAATTATTTTAGCTAGAAATGGAATGCTGGATATTGGGCGGTAATTTGATGGGTTGTTGCTGTGCGGAGGTGTAATCTTTGAGATAGGGCAGATGGTAGCTTGCTTTAGCGCCAGGGGCATGTATCCTTGAGTAAGTGAGGTACTTATTATTTTTTGTATGAATTTAATTAGGCCATCCTTGACTGATTTGATCCATGCCACTGGAGAGGGATCTGATGGTGCTGTAGTAGTATTCAGTTCAGTTATGGTGCAGGCTATTTGTTCTGTTGATGGGATGTAAAACGTCCTCCAGTGGTTTGAGGCGCTGGAGCTCATGCTGATTGGTAGTATGTCGGGTTTTGCATAGTCCTTGTACCGTGTGGGTTGAAGGGGTTTATTCTTGGATTTAAGGTAATCTGCAAATGTTTGAGGGTGAATTGGGATTTCATTCTTCATAGTTGGGTCCATTGTTAGCGTTCAGATGAAGCTGAAGAGTTCTTTGGGTTTGTTGCAGGCTTTTTAAATTAGGTTAGTGTGGTATTGTTGTTTGTGTGTATTTATTAGAGTATTGTATTCTTGTTGCATTATTCGGTATTGTTTTAGTGAGGTTTCAATCTTGTCATGTCTCCATCGATGTTCATATTGTCGTAGTTTCTTTTTGGATTCTCTTATTTTAGTGGAGTACCATGGAGCTGATTTTGGTCTGTTGTGTATTTGCCGTGGAATGGTTTGAGTTGGGACATCTCCTGTTTCCCTTCCTCCTGTGTGCACACTGACAGTCCTGCTCATATTGCCAGTAGCAATAACACATACAGGCTTTCTTGAGATTTAACAGCCATTTCCTTTTTTGTGATTTGCAGGACCGAAACCAGCCAGAGGTGACAGATAAGTACTTCCATGATGTTCCCTTTGCTGCCCACTTTGCTTCCGAGTCCCCTGACTTCCAGATAATGGATGTTATGCCAGGCGTGGATGGATTTACTATGAAAGTAGATGCTCTTTACAAGGTTAGATTTTGAACATTTCCAAGGTTTCTCACTCATAAAGAGAATAATTGTTATAACTGGGGCCTAAACAAAAAAGGCACATAGGTGCATATGTTATGCATGTTTAACAAATATCACAACATTCCTAGTCCCTTAAATCTTTTCAATAAATTTAAAATGGAACTCAAATATGGAGGAATGTAACAGTGGAAAATTGTCCAACCATTGTCACTTTAATTTCATTATAGGTTCAGAAAAGCCCCATTTGATTTAATCTTAACTACTTTGGTATTTAGCCAAAAAACATCAATAAACAATTTTAGTCATGTAGTCAATTTGTCTTCTTTCACCACATCCAAAAATTGTTAAAACACTTATCTGTGAGAAATTGCTTTATCTTCATTCATCCATCCTCTCCATGAGCGGTATATCAAATTCAAATAAACATAAACATAAACATCAGTCTCCTTTCTGACATAGCAGTATGTTTCCATGTCCAGTCTGCATCAGGGAAATATTCTTATTAAGCTTTCTTTCTTAACGTCTGTCCATTTTATCCTATCCAGACAACCAGTATTTGCATTCTGTCATAGGCACCAATTCGCCATTGGCTGCGCAAACTTACACCTGCTCTGAGGCAGAAGTAATATTGTATATGTATGTGCCAGCAGAAATGAGTGCTTGTGTGCACTTTATAAAATATATGTATAACCGCTGATCTTCTACCTACTCAGTCCTTCCTCTACTCCTGGGAAGGTCTACGGGAATATCACATAAAGGTAGAACTTTGGGGGGGGGGCATATTCAAAAGGATTAATGGGGTTAGCTAAACAAATTAATCCTGGTAAGAGGGATCTTCAGTGGTGCATAGTCATTTTGTGCCACTGAATATCCGCTCCTAAAGTCACACCGCATGACCTGTTGCCAACCACGTATCAGAGCGTTCCAGGGGTTGTGCCCACGTTAACCAGTCAGTGGCAGTATTCAGCCTCTGGCCACTTAATAGTTAAGGTTGGGCACACAAAAGGTTGGCCATTTTAGCTAACCGAGCAGTGGCTGAATATCACTACTACCCGGTTAAATAAAACTCTATCCGGGCATATTGGATATTCAATGCCAATGGCCGGATATGACTCTGACATTGAATAGCTGGGTCTAATTTAAAATGGCGATGGCCAACTGCTTTACTTGGGCTGACTACTGCCATTGTATATCGGCCCCTATGTTCCCACTGTCTACATTTATGTGTATAAACCCCTGAGGCAATGTTATAAGCACTTGCCTCAGCACATAAGGAAGATAACTATCAACTTCTGTGCAGTTAGCACACGGTTCCACATGCATATATGGGACCATGCTAGAAAGTACAAGCATACGTCATAGAATAGAGACATATTGACGTGCCTAAGTCTAGTCGTGGCACTTAACGCCTGCTCTGGAGCAGGTGTCAATGCCGGCACCTAAATTCGGCAGAAACGCGCTCGAGTTATAGTATTCTGTAACTTATGTATGTAAATTTAGACCCTGCCTGTGGCCCGCCCCTGTGCACATCCTAACTGAAAGTACGCACGGTGGGACTTGTGCGTGCACGTCCAGAAAAGCGACTGCCTAAAGCACGCATGTAAGCGCCCATTCACCCGCATTTCTTACACGTACCTATCCACGTGTTCTTTGTAGAATGACTACTAAAACAGTGTTGCAGACACTCGGGTTTCATATAAAATTATCCTTATGACAGTGGTTCTCAACCCAGTCCTAGGAGAGGAACCCAGTAAGTCAGGTTTTCAGGATTTCCACAATGAATAAATATAAAATAGATCTGCATGCACTGCCTCCATTGTATGCAAATCTATCTCAAATGTGTTCATTGTGGATATCCACAAAACCCGACTGGCTGGGTGTGCCCCGAAGACTGGGTTGAGAACCCTCTTTCCTGTAAGGCCAAAAGGTTGGATGATGCCCTGTGTTCCAAAATCCCTACTGGGTTACTTTGGGAAAGATCACGTTGGCAAACTAAGTAGATCCTCTTTATGTTGCTGCCAACCGTCCAGCATCTTCATAAAAGTGGCTTCCTCCTTTCTGTGGACTAGGCAAAACTGCCAATGCACGTTTACTGTTTAGGAGGTTTGCTCAGCAAAGCAGAGCTCCTTATGCCATCACATTAATCAGCTCATTACTTATTTAATTGTTTTTTTATACCGCTTTATCATTTCAGTCAAAGCGGTTTACATTGTAACCTAAACTTGGTAATGTACATTAAACAGGAACATTGATATTGGATTTTTCTCTGGCAATGGAGAGTTAAGTGATTTGCCCAAGGCCACAAGGAGTGCTAGAGGGAAATCTAACCCTGGTCTCTTGGTTCCCAAGTCAGTACTCTAACCATTAGGCTACTCCTCCACTCCAGTTATATTTACCTATGAACAAACAGGTGTGCTTCACATTTAATAATAATAATAATAATAATAATAATAATAATAATAAATAATATTGCTCCTAAATTGTATGTTGCTTCTGGTCCATAGAGTTGTGCATGAACAAGACTCTTGTTTTTGTTTCATTTTCTATTTATTTTGGTTTTTACATCACTGAAAGTTTGCAGATTTTTGGCCTTGATCTGCCCTCTTAGTCTTTGTTTATTTTTCCTTTTTTTAATTTAGCTTAGGCATTTTCAATAGTAGCTCAAGGTGAGTTATACTTGGGTAACGTAAATATATTTCCCTGTTTCTGACTGGCTTGCAATCTGAGGGGGCAATATTCCAAAGGATTTATCCAGTTAGCAAGAGCTGTTAACCAGATAAGTCCCGGGGAGGGGAATATTCAGCAGCACAATACAGATAGTGCCACTGAATATCCTCGTATACTGCTTCGGTAATATTTGGATAGTGCCAGGAAGGTCCAGGGAAGAGACTTGAGTTATCTAAATAGTGGCTTTCAGATCACGTAGGACAGCAAAGGCAGCAGTCCGAATAATAGCTGAATATCACCACTATCCAGATAGTGCTGCCACCTCACTGCTCTGTCCAGATATTCAGTAGCAGCCACTAGCCAGATGCCACCACTGAAAATCTGGCTTTTCTTACCAGTGACATCTGGCACTTAAAATAAAACACTGACCGCCGTGGGCTCAATATTACCCCCTAACTTTGTAGATTATAGGCAACACATGGGTAAGTGACTTGCCCAAGGTGCATCAGCAGGAGCTGAGTTCTCATTCTCTACCTGTTGCTCTAACCACAAGGTTACCCCTTCCCTCAGTTAACTCCATTTAGCTGCTGTTTCACAATGCTCAATGGAATACCAGTGATCTTCATTATTTTTCAAGCAGAGGCTACCTTACAAAAAGATTTAACCCTTTCTACCTGACTGTCCCCCACCCTGTGGGACATTTAAATGTTCTCATTCCAATCACTCTGTGGGACCTATGAATAACACGTTAGTTTATGTTTTGTATGTCTTAACCAAAAGATAACACGACTGGTTACTGCAGAATGTGTATGTCATATTGGTTGTAATGTGGCCAGTTTCTTGTTAAAAATTATTCTGCTATGGCATGAGTGACAGGAAATTTATCTGAGGGGAAGAGTTAATTGAATGTGAAAGGCTGGACTGTTGCTGGACAAAGCATCCAGTGCCCAGCACCCTGATCCATGAGATGAGTATGATGCAGATAGCTTTCAGAGCAAAACACGTGCACTTAAAGCAAAGTCTGAACCTCCAGGCTCCCTCTCCCTATGCACACCTTTCTCCCAGTGAACGCTGCCTCAACCCCATCCCAGGCAGTCTCATCTCCTGCCAGCCTCTCCCTCCAGTTAGCCACTCTCGTACTCTCCCTCCAAGCCAGCTCTTCGCCCAGTATGTTAGTCTCCCTGTCTTCCCCGGAGACATGTTGCCAGCATCACGTTTGAAACAGCTCCTGTGTTTGTTCACACACCACAGAACTCTCAAGTGAGTTTGAGCCACGTGATGCCCCGTCTCCATCGTGGTTCGCATTGTCTCCCCAGAATAACAGGAGAGTTTGGGCATTGTGTATCTCAAACTGACTGAAAGACAGCAAGCCTCTAGAGAAAGTGTGGAATAGTGTGTACTAGGGAGGAGTATAAGGGAACTACACTTAGAGCGTGTTTAACATGTGATAACTATTAACGTGGGGTATAACATGCAGTAAGGGCTCCACATTAACAGTTGAGATGGGGCCCCGTACTAAGAAATCTGTGCTAACTGATTAGGTGGGAACTGGGCGTGGTAAGGCAGAATGTAGATACTGACAGCGCTTCGTGGTTAGAGTGGGTGTTTTGGGAGCATGCTAACTGCAATTATGACCGTTAGCCTGGGTGCACTTAACGCCACCTTAGTGGGTGGCGTTAACTGCACGCTTCTACTGCTTAGCACAGTGCATCACATTAACAGCATGCTAATAGCAGGGAGACAGAAAGTTCATGCCCCTTAAAGTTATTGGAGGCCTTTGCGCTAGTTTTGTGGTTCAAACGTGCTATCGGCACGCTCTTTAGTAAACACTGTCCCTTAGAGTCAATGGGAGCTGTCACCGGCCCCTGGACCTTACAATGAACACTAATATATAGTATACAATGGAAAAAATGCCTGTTTTCCAAAAATTATTGCTTCATTAAGAGGAGTAACATTTTATTTTCCTTATGAAGGTGGAGGCTGGACATCAGTGGTACCTTCAGGTGATCTACATAATTGGCCCCGAGACCATTGCAGGTCCACGAGTGCAGCGTTCACTTACCTACCAGCTAAAACGCAGTCGGAGGGACCTAGTGGACAAGTATGGCAGATTGACTCTGGACGACTCCCTGATCTATGATAATGAAGGTGACCAGATCAAGAACGGCACCAACATGAAATCACTGACTCTCGAAATGGAGGCAGCAGCTTCTATTTCCTTCTCCTCCCAGACGGGAACTTCCATAGGTAGTGCCTTTGCTGCTGTGATGTTACTCCTGCTGGTGCTCTTGGCCGTTTGCTTCCTAACCAAGAAGTGCAGGAGGCAGAATAAGAAAAAGCCTGCTAAAGATGTAATGGAGGAGTATCCTCTCAACACCAAGACAGAGGCTTCCAAGAAAAACATAGACCGGTTTGAGAAAAATTTTCACAGACACCACTACACTGTAAGAAATATCAACATACTGAACAGAAGTGAGGAGACATACATGGTTAAAGGTGTCAAGGTCAAAAAGGTCAATCTAGAGGTCAAATTTAACAACAACTTACATGACGGAACAGAAGTTTGATGGTGTACGCCATATGTATATTTTTAAATGGCTTTTTTATAAATTGTACAAAAAAAGCTACTAATATTTTTATAATCTTGTGGAAAACAAAAGGGAAAGCAGCATTGCATAGTGGACAGCTATGCATCACATCAGCACACAACTGAGCTACCTCACTACAGTACATGCAGAAGTGTGTGACGCACAGGATAGAAAATACTCTTAGGCTCTTCTGTTGTATATTCTTCTGCACTTCACTATATTGCTCACCAACCCGCCGCACCTTTTTTATGACAGTACAGGACTCAGTCTTGTAATTAACAGGTGGTTAGTAATCAGGGTAGTTATAGAAGGTTAGCGTACCATAATGGGCATCGTATGTACTTAATACTGCTGTGTGATGCATCAGCATTCGCTGAATCTATTCAAGGTCCATTACATGAAACTATTGCAGAGAAAAAGCAAGAAAGTAGTTGGGTAGAAATGATCAGTTTGATATTTAAATGTACTTATCCGGATAGTGCTGCTGAAAATATTTACAGACTGCCTGGCACTGTACAGAGAGCGCGAGAGCACAGCATAGGTATTCTGCCTAACTATACGGAGAGCAGCAGTATGCAAATAAATTTAGGTCAGCCTTTTGCTGTCCTAAATTTATCTGCATAGCTATAGAGATAGAGAATAAATATCACCTCTGTTCATATATCAGTGGCGATTACCACTGCATACATATATTCAGCCCTGCCGCTTCTGCGGATGGTAGAGCTGAATATATGTATTATGTATATTTAAACACCATTGCCAACACTTAAAAAAAAACCCACCAACTGCGATGTTTCAGTATTGACCTGAATACTTTTAGGGGCATGTTTACTAAACATTGACAAACATTAAAGTGAGCTAAGCGCCACTGGGCCCATTTATAACTATGGGTGCAGCAGCATTTAGTGCACAGAATTTAGCATGCAATAAATGCGCCACAGTAAAAGCATATGGCCCTGCACCAAAAATCTTATGCTAACAGGTTAGTGTGTGATTGGGTGGAGACAGGGCAGGTAGGGGGCAGAACATGGGCACTGATCGCGTATTGCGGTTAACATGGACATACTGGGTACATGCTAACCATGATTGTTGCCATTAATGCAGGTGCACATAATGGGTCACATTAGGTACCCCTGCATGCCAGGTTCTGTGATGTGTTAGCAGTGTGCCAACGGCAAGGGGATGGATACACACCACTTGAAGTTAACGTGAGCCTCTGCATTGGTTTAGTGGCCCGACTGCACGCTACTAGCACGCTTTTTTAGTAAACATGCCCATTAGTACGTTTAAGTTTTGTTTGGAGGTTGTTTTTTTATTTTTATTTTTTTAATGTAATTTACTTAAAGCATTTGAAAGGGTTTTTTGTTGCTGCCTCTACTTTGATGTATGGTCAAAGGAGGTTTCAGCAAACTAACAAAACAGAGCACTTCAGACAAAGACTTTTGAAATCCAATTAGCAAAGTCTGTTTAAATTCTCTCCCAGAATGACTGAACATTATGGGATTGGGAAAGGTTTTGCTGCACTGGCCTCCTTTCTGAGATAGATCATATAGTATATCTAGAGCATCCTATTAAACAGAGGCTTTTCCATCATGGCATCCAGCCTTGCAGCTTTGGAAAGCAGCATATTAAATACCATTTTTGGTTTATTAAAGATGAAGCCCCATAGAGGGGAGGTTCTGGCCAATTGCAATCCAGAAGTCAGAGCTCAGTTTGAGTATTAACCAACATATGCTGCCCTTTCCCCCCCTCCTCCCCATAACCTCATGTACTTTTTAGTATAGTTTTCTGCAATCAAATTTTTAAAAAGTCCTAAGAACAATGAAACAACAAACTAAAGCTAGCTTAGATTAAAACTTTTTGCTGGGATTTTTTTTTCTTTGATCCTTTACGGTTTTCAAAGTTTGATGCCTATAGGCCGCCCTGAGACTAGCAAGGGCTATCCTCCCAGGGCCTATAAACACCACCTCTGTAGCACATCCAAGCTTAACCATTCCCAGCAGGTAAGGAGGCAAAACTCTGATTTCTCCAATCACAGTGCATCTTATTGAAATTGTTGAAATCTGAGTGGTCTGGAAAGTGAGGTGGAACCCAGTAAATATGCGGATCATGACCTTCCTCCTTATTTAACGAGTCAGAAATTGGATGGGAAGCTCAGACGTAATTATAAAGGAAAACCTGACTTGGGGTAAGCCTGAGTTAGCTCTAACCATGTTGAGGCACTCTGATTTTTAATGCCTCAGCCATTATTACAAGACTTGATTTGGTTCAGGTTTTGCAAGTGATTGGTAAGAAGCGCGGTGTGAGTATACTCAACCTTTTCAAGCAAGAGCCTGCTCATATTTGGCTGAGCATGCCAAAGGGGAGGTGAGCTAGGGAACGTGACTGCAGATGATTCCTTACCATCCGTGTAACAACAATTCTACAGCATCTAATCAGCAAGAGAGTAATTTTATAACTGCCCACAGACTTTTGCCTGAATTTATCTGCATAGATATAGGGATAGAGGATAAATATCACCTCTGAATTTTCAAAATTCCATGAATTTTCAAAATTAAATTATGAGTGTACTTCCAATTAGAAAATTATTCTAGGAAATTTATGCAATATATTTACATTTGCTGTCTGGCATACACAAATTTCCCATTGCAAATCTTTTGATTGTAAATTCAAATACAAGGCGAGACAGCAAATACTAAGTGAGTCCCTCCACCCAAACGCTCACCCTCTCTCTACTCTTGCAGGTTACACATGCACAGTATTCAAAATAGCATTTCTGCAACAGGGTGTTCATGTTAACTTGAAAAGATGCCATACTGTCAAGAAATTTTTCTTCTTCAAACTACTGGATACAAGGAGATGCAGTTGTATCCTGCCGTCTAGAAAACGTCGGAGGCTGAGATCCCACCTAATGAAGTAGGATACATTTTTTAAACTTCTAAATAAGCTTTCTGCGCAAACAAAATTTCAGCAGCAGCAATCTATCATGAAGATCCAACGAGCAGACCTCTACTGTAGGATGTAATGTTACTTCCAGTAACAGAGACAAAAACTAAAAATCTCCTTTCCACAGAACTGCAATCAAAGGACATTCCCGTATGCAATGGATACACAAGCCCATCCCTGCCTTACACTTCAGACATTCCCTTGCCTCAGTCACGCCAGCCTTACGCGCCCAAACTGAATGCATGGAAAGGCAAAACAAACTTAAAATGCAACTCTTCCCAAAGCACTCAATCATTTCTATGACAGCTATAACACGAGCACAAAAATCACCCGTTTCCCATTCCACGTTCACATCTTTTTGCCACATTCGCAGCGCAGCTAGGCAACACCTGTCCCTCGAAAACCCAGTTAAGTGGCAGTACAACCAAAAGATCGGTCCCATATGTAAAGGCATCTTCATCAAAACCAGTCCAACCCCCCCTCCCCCCGCAGAAAGGGAGGTAGTCATCAGTCATTCCCACTCAAGAAAGTGTCACACACGTAAATACCCAAAAAATCTTGATGACGGAACTTGCACTCTCCCTACAGTCCTAGAAAGGAGGAAACACTCCCTCTGTTTTCTTCCAAAAATTAGCCTATCCTAAACAGCCCCTCCTGGTCCCATTCCAGGCAAAAAATTATCCTGAAACTTGGTGTGTCTGCTCAACCCTCATATAAATAAAACCACACCGAGTGCATAGCTCTAACTGGTTTGCTTTATGATTCTTGCCCAGAGCGTCATGGGATTACATTGTGCAGTGCAAAGCCCAATGAATAAGATTTCACTAGCTGTGCCTCCAGTTGGTCATCATCAAACTCAGATACGTTAGCCAACCTCTCACAAAATGCACTTGATAGCTAACATTGCATAACTTCAAATCTAGGATACCAAGACTACCATCACCCACCGCCCTTTTTAAGATCTTCAATAATATCTGAGGTTTTCTTCCATGCCATAGGAATTTTTTACCATCTAAACAATTCGCTGTTAGTGAATGCCACTGGCAGATTTGTAAAATATAATGCCATTGGGCAATAACATCGTCTTAAGCAAGTGAACTCTCCCCATAAGTGACAGAGGCACTTCCTGCCACCTCTGCTGATGTTGAGCACCACTTCTCAATAAAGGACCTATATTAGAAGAGTATAATTCCCTCGGATCACCTTGTATAATGAGCCCCAAGCAGCGCAAGAAGCCCTGCGCCCACTGTAGTGGAAATAGCCCTGGCCGTCACCCTTTCATGCCTCACAGAATATCCAAGGCAACAGATTCCCAGGTTAATATATCTGCACGGGTGCTTAACCGTTTCCCAAGCTCATACCTAAGAAATGTCTCCCCTCGATCTGGGTAAAATTATGCACATATAGACTGTATGCACATGAATTTACCTGCGTATTCAGAGGCCAGTTCTAGAAAAATCGATTTCTGCACAGAAATCACTGTCTACCCACAGACAGATCTTTCATAATTTCCCTCCAAATAAGTAAGCTAACCATGTGCTGGCTCAAAATGTCTTCTCTAAAGTTGCAAGTCAAAGTAGATATAATGAACTTGAATTCTGACAGTTTCAGGCAAGTCAGGATTCAGTTCCAGCCATACCTGGTCGAAGCTATGGCCATGTAACCCCCTCTCTCAAGTCAGTACGTTAGCTTCCCATCCGCTGCCACACACGGTTCACCACCTACCAATGCATTCACTCTGCAGCTCCTTGTTAACGATCACCTCTGCTCTTTCCCTGCACTGTTTCTTGTGAACTCCACTCATATGCCAAGTACTGCTCTCTATGTCCCTCTCCCGTACTGCTGAATTCCATTCCGCTCTTTCATCCCTCGTGTGCCATTTATTTGCCGGAACAAGTTTCCTGAGCTGGTGTGCCATGATCCACTCTAGCCATATTCAAATCCAGACTAAAAATTTGGAGGACATATTCAAAGCGATTAATGTGGATAGAAGACCTGCTCTATCGCATTAGCTGCGCTGAGGGGGATATTCAGCAGCGCATAGCTAATTTGTGCCGCTGAATATCCCCTTCCAACACCAATAGATGTTCTGTTGCTAAGCGGTTAGAGTGGGGCGTCCAGGCAGCAGCGTTATTTGGCCAACCCAGATATTTGGTGCCGGTGGATGGATATGAACATGGCATTGACTATCCCGGTCTAAGTTAAAGCAGTGATGGCCACTGCCGCTAAATATCGGCGTCTTACTTTTTTGAGGTTGCTTTTACATGCTGACCACATCTCTAGCACATTCTCTTAGACAGAGTGTCTTGCTTGTCGTGTATGTTTGGCTTGACTAGATTGTAAGCTGTATGGAGAAGGGACTCCCTCTTCTCTATGTTTCTGCACAGCACTGCATACACTTGGTGGTGCTTTAAAAATAAGAAGTAGTAGTCAGAGCTAACTGAGATTGAAAGAACGGGATAAAAATATTGAATCAGTCTGAAAGCCCCCTTCATACACTTCAGTTTGAAGGAGGGGGGGTTTTAGCTGATGCATCTGATTTGATGAACTGCAAATGTTACTTTGTGTGCTTGGAACATCACAGCTTTCTGCTCTGTTAAGTTCCCAAATTTGCAGTGGAGCAGACGAGCCTACACTTTGTGGGTGAGTTTCAAATTCTGACTTGACCTTTCTGTATTATTTAACTATTACATAAAACATAAATTGTTTTTAAACAATCAAAGCCTTTACTCTTTGGAGAGCTACAAGCATGCCCTCTCTTCTGTTTTTCCATGCTTCTGTTCTTGATGTGATCTACCTGCACCCTTTCAGGTTCTTTTCTGGTAGCTCAGGCACCTGATTTGGTGTTATATACATGTATTCACAAAGACCATGTCATATTACTCATGGGCACATTACTAATTTTACTTGTAAGAGATCAATATAACTATTCTATATGCATATTATATACTCACATTCATTTTCTTTGATGTACAAAAATGATGTCTCACTAATTTTATGTAAATATAATTGTACAATCTGCAGTTTCTACATGGATTTAAGACTTGATTATCTAGGTTCTCTAACTTGATTTCATCTGGTGCTTTTGGGGCTACTGCACACATTTGGTCTGATTGACTGAATGGATCAGGCAGGTTGGAGATTTGGATTTTGTCAGATCTTCAAATGACTTTGATTTGTGCATACCAAAACTCAAATGAACCTCACTGTTAAGGTAAGGTACATGTGCTTACTACCATGGTGGTGGTTATAGGAGATGAGAGGGGCGCTGCATGATGGGAAATGCTGATAGACCTTCACCCTTCCACTCACTAATGACTGATCCATTTGAACAAGCTCATCCTGAATTTTTTGTTTTAGTTATTTAGAGATTCTTAACTGGGTGAAGTGATTGGGGTATCATTCCGAGTACTGTATTTTTCGTGGTACTGGCCTCCAGTCTCTGGAGCAAGTACAGCAGCTGTGCCATTGTGTTTCTTGCGGCAGCGCCTCAAGCATTGCAGTACCTAGTTCCCCTATTGGCCCCAGCATCAGTCTTATACCAGTGGATGCCTTGAATAGGTTGAGAATCTTGTGTTCATGTTCTTATGGTAACCACAAGTTTGCAGTTATCCTTCAGCCATGTAACATCGTAATTTTAATTGATATTGATTGGAAAATGATGGTAGTCGCACTTATTGCGTTTTTAGTCTCAGATCCTACAGTTCTACTTTATGATGCGCTTTACCATGCTTTGATGGGAAAACAGAGGAACCTGGAAACCACTGGGGTTTTTCCCCCTCATATGTTACCACTTGATGCTGCCACACAAAATGATTAGGGCTTCTGATTTTAGGTCTTAACTGATAAACACCACAATACAAAAAAACCCCTTAAAATAGGTGTTTATCGGATAAGCCTGGAAAAACACCACTTCTCCTAGTACTCTCTCACCCCTCCCCCGACTTATTTTGTGTCCTTCACTCAGTTTTTGTAGCTTTTCTGTACTGAAAATTCATAAGTGACACAAACATATATATTTTATTCCACCAGCAAAGATATCCAGCAATAGTACCTGTTGTGTGAAAACAGCAATAAATAACTGATTTTTGTAACCTTAAAGAACCCTAATTAGCCGGAAAACAAACACCTACATTTACACTGTATAAACACCCAAGAACAGAAGCCCTAAAGATAATTAACCGAGAGCAGTGTTATAGTTCTGTCAATTAACTACTGGAGAATGCTGCAGATTTCCATGGTACTTATTGGAATTAGTGCCCTCCGAGTTCAAGGCTCCTGATGCATAATTTATACTGTACGATTCAGTCCCCGTGCCTCTGCTGTTTTTCTTCTTTCTATGACCATTGTTCTGCAGAATTTAGGAGGTATTAGAAAAGATGACATATCAAACAGGGTAGACTCAACCCCTGAGCTGGCCCAATATTTTATGCTTGGAAAGAAATGTGGGCTAAATATCTCCAGCTGTTCAGCTACTTGCATGTCTCAGGAGTTTTGCAGAAGCAGAATCTGTATAGATCTACAGAGCCCTTGGGTTGATCTAAGGAAACCAGTTTTGGTGCTATCATTCTGTACAATTATGCATTTGACATGCCAGTCTATTTATAGTGGACAATATGTTATTGTTAAATACATGCCACAAAACACATTTTCACATAATAAAAATTATTTTGGATATACAAAAAAGGGTCGTTTTGTTGTTTGTTTCTTTGCGCCCTAATCTTTGGCACTTACAGACACACTATCAAGAAAGACTTTTTAAAATCTGAGTTTGACAATAATTCTAACCTAAAAAGCATATTTATCTGAATTATTTTTGTTTTCATATTTATTTTTTATGCAGTATGAACCTCAACATTTTAAGGTACCAAAGAGTATTTTAGGGTAACAGATACAAATGTGTAAAGGACAGCGCCATAAACGTAACTGCTGGAATCTATAGGCTTTAAAAGAATAAAGCCTCTTCTCTTTCCCAAAGACAGATATTTTAGTACCTACTGCTAATCATCATAGTAATAAAAAACCCTAAAATTGAAGCCATGCTGAAAGACACCGTTGAGAAAAGGGTCTAGATGGCCATGAAGGCCTCTGAGTCAGTATTTCATTGAAAGCAGCTCATCTGTACTTTGAGAGCCCCGATCAGGGAGATAGATGAGGATGATTTTACTTAGGAAAATTCATACTTTAAGGGAAAAATAAATCTTTCCTTCTCTCCTGTTGATAGCTGCTTTTCACTCCATGAGCACTATGAAAACATTGCAGGAACAAGAAAAATCCAAATGAAAGTGTGATGTATTGTTATATAGCTACACAAGTCTCGATACTTTTTGATCACACCTCGTAATTTTCAAAATGAATGCACATGCATACTTTCATTTTGAAAATTTCCTAAAAGAAAACAAAGTATTCACAGAAAATAGCACATCTGTTTTTGATGCGAGTACTTTTATCCAACCAAAATAGCATGTGTATACAAGTTGCTGCAATCCCTGCCCTAACCATGCTCCTTGGAAAGCCTTTGCTTCTTGTGGGTAACAAATCATACTTCTAGCAGCTTATAGGGTGGGCAATTTTCAGAGGACCACCCTATAAGCTGTTTTGCTCATGGAATTGGCTTTGAAAATTGCCCTCAATGGAGGGGTAATTTCATCACAGAGTGCTTATATTTGGATTTTTTTTTAATGTTAGGGAATAAAGACTATCATAAGAGTGCTTAGCTAGCTTATTAAAACAGCCAGTATCTCAATATGTACAAAGCTCATGAACCACGCAAACAAAAAAGTGGAATATTTTTATTTGTTTTTGACAGAATGAGAGCAATTTTCATATTGCCGAGTCCACAGGTATGTTTTACCCATGGACTGAGGTGCGATCAAAAAGTATCGAGACTTGTACAGTAACACAAGAAGTATAACACTGACAGTTATGGCACTCGGTCTCCTTCAAAGTAGTTGCCTTCCGATAAAGAGTAGTTACTCACCTGTAACAGATGTTCTCCAGGAGCAGCAGGAATCAGTCCTCACTTATGGGTGTCATTGGCGCCGATGAAGCCCCAGCGGAGCATTTCCTCAGCTTTCCATGAAAGCCTTTGGGAATGCTGGCACGCATGCGCGGTTCCCTTCCCGCCTAAAGGTGCCATCTTACTTCAGTAAAATGACATAGCTAAGAACAGCACACAAAAATGTAAAACAAACTATGTACAACTGCAACTCCAAGGGGAGGAGGGAGGGTTGTGAGGAATGATTCCTGCTGCTCCTGGAGAACACCTGTTACAGGTGAGTGACTACTCTTTCTCCAGGACCAAGCAGGAAGTCAGTCCTCACATATGGGTGACTCCCTAGCTCTGGGCTACCAGGAACCCAGGCTGAACAAGAGAACTCCCTCTAGTCACAGCATCAAAGAAAGGCTTTTCAAGGACACAACCTCCACCGGTAGCCCAACAGAGGGCAGGAGGGCAGGAGTTGCCTAAACCTCAAAGAGATTCCGGAGTACTGCTTGGCCAAAAGCACTGTCCCTACGGGACTCCCTCTCCAGACAGTAATGGGCCGCAAATGTCTGGCTTGAAGACCAAGTTGCAGCCCTGCAGATGTCTACCAAGGGCACAGAGTGGAGATGAGCCACTGAGGCAGCCATTGCCCTGACACAATGGGCCGTGACCCTACCCTGCAAAGGAAGGTCAGCCGCCTTGTAAGCCCAGGTGATAAAGTCAGCCACCCAGATGGACAAGGTACGCTTGGACACAGCCAACCCCAACTTATTGGGGTCAAAGGAGACGAAGAGCTGAGTAGCCCTTCTATGTCCCTGCGTACGGTCATGGTAGAAGGATAAGACCCTCCTACAGTCCAGGGTATGCAGGACTGCTTCAGCCTGGCTAGCATGAGGCCTAGGGAAGAATGTTGGAAGAACCACCTCCTGGTTGAGGTGGAAAGAGGAGACAACTTTAGGGAGGAACTTTGGATGAGTCCTAAGGACTACCCTGTTCCTATAAATCCTGGTGTAAGGCCTATCACAGACCAGGACCTGAAGCTTACTCACTCGCCTAGCCGAGGTGAGGGCTATCAGGAAGAGAGTCTTCCAGGAAAGGAAGCGTAGAGGGCAAGTAGCCATCGGCTCAAAGGGTGGGCGAGTCAGTTGCTGCAAGACCACATTCAGCTCCCACTCAGGAGCAGGAGGATGGATGGGGGGCTTGAGAAAAAGCAAGCCCCTGAGAAAGCAGGACACCAAGGGGTGACCTGACAGAGAATGTCCCTCCACCAGTGAGTGGTGAGCCGCTAGAGCTGAGAGGTGGACCCGAACAGAATTGGACTTAAGTCCCTGATTTGATAAGTGCAGTAAGTACTGAAGCACTACTGGCACAGTACAGGAGAAAGGATCCTCTGTACAAAGCTGACACCACACAGAAAACCTCTTCCATTTGAGGGCATAGGTTTTCCTAGTGGGCTGTTTCCTAGAGGCTAGGACAACCTCCTCAACTTCCTGAGGCAGGCCCCAGGGAGCCAAAACTACCCTTGCAGCCTCCAGGCCATCAAATTGAGAGCTTTGAGATTGGGGTGCAGAAGGGAACCCTGCTCCTGTGAGAGAAGGTCGGGCTGCAACCCCAGAGGTAGTGGGGAATCCACTGCCAGTTGAAGCAGAAGTGGAAACCAAGGCTGCCTTGGCCACCTGGGAGCTACCAGCAGGACCGAGGCCTTGTCCTGAAGAGTCTTGAAAAGAGTTCGGGCCACCAAGGGTGTGGGAGGAAACGCATACAGGAGGCCCTGAGACCAGGACATCAGAAAAGCATCTGGTGCTATCCTCAAAGGATGCGGTTGCCTGGAGCAGAACTTGGGCAGTTGCTTGTTCAGCGGACTGGCAAAGAGATCTATCCAAGGGAGACCCCACTTCAGGAAGATCTTCTGAACGACCAAGGGATGCAGCTGCCACTCGTGGGGCTGCAGAATTCTGCTCAACCGGTCGGCCAGGCAATTCTCCTGGCCTGGAAGGTACACCGCCTTGAGAAGCATGTTGTGCTTTAGGGCAAAGGAACAAAGGTCTTGAGTCTCCCGACAAAGGAGTTTTGACCCAGTCCCTCCCTGTTTGTTCACATAAAACATGGCTACCTGGTTGTCTGTTTGAATCAAGACTGAGCGGTGAGCTAGGGCAGGAGAAAAAACCTTGAGAACTAAGCGGATAGCTCGAAGTTCTAGGAGATTGATCTGTTGGGCTGCCTCCCAGGGAGACCAGAGGCCTTGAGTGCACTTGTCCAGACAATGAGCACCCCAGCCCTGCAGAGAGGCGTCGGTGGTGAGGACCACCGAGTATTCTGGCATTTGGAAGGTCATCCCCTTCAGCAGATTGGGTGGATGTAGCCACCAGCTGAGGGAGGCCAAAAGGGGTTTGGACACCCTTATACTGTCTCGTAGGCGGCCTCTGGCCTGAGATCACTGAGTCCGAAGGCACCACTGCGCAGGCCTCATATGGAGCCTGGCATTGGGAGTCACATGCACTGTCGAAGCCATGTGGCCCAGAAGCCTGAGGCAGAGTCTGGCGGAGACCAGGGACCTGTTTAGAAACTGTTTGGCCACGTCCATCAGTCTTTGAGCCCTGCCTTCTGGCAAGAATGCCTTTGCCAGTTGAGAATCCAACCTTGCCCCTATGAACTCCAAGTTCTGGGAGGGGAGCAAAGTGGACTTTGCGAAGTTTATGACAAAGCCCACGTTTTGAAGCAGAGCAATGGTTCTGAGGGTGGCTTGTCTGGCCTCCAGGGATGTCTGACCCCTGATGAGCCAGTCGTCCAGATAGGGAACGACAAAGATGCCTTGATTTCTCAGGTAGGCCACAACCACTGCCAGGCACTTGGTAAAGACCCTGGGAGCGGAGGTCAGGCCAAAAGGTAGTACTCTGTACTGATAATGGTTTCCTCCCACAATGAACCGGAGGTACTTTTGGATGAATGAAGGATGTGAGTGTACGCATCCTTTAGATCTAAGGAGCATAGCCAATCTCCCTGCTGGAGGTAGGGCAGAAGTGTTCCAAGAGTAAGCATCTTGAACTTTTCCTTCTCTAGGAACTTGTTGAGGTTCCTGAGGTCCAGAATGGGTTGAAGGCCACCGGTCCTTTGGGGTACCAGGAAATACCTGGAGTAGAATCCATGACCTTGCAAGTGGGGAGGCACAGGCTCAACCGCCCTGTCCACCAACAGACCTTGGAGCTTTCGAAGGAGAAGGTCTGTGTGCAGGGGAGGCCTCAAGGGCTCCCCTGGGAAGTAAGGAGGAGGCAGTTGATGAAAATGCAGGGCATAGCCCTTTTGGACTATGTCCAGCACCCAACTGTCGGTGGTAATGAGAGGCCACTGGTGGGCAAAGAGTACAAGGTGACCGCCTGTGCAGGGCTGGGAAAGCAGGAACGAAGTGGCTACGCTCAAGGAGTCAAAAACCCCCACCCTGCTGAGTGGAAGCAGGGGCAGAAGGCTTGGGGGTCCTCTGCCTACGGGGCCCATTACCCTGGCCCTTGGCTTGCTGACCCTGGGGGGCAGCTTGGCAGCCTGATACTGAGGGTACTGTTTGTAGGCAGTGCCCTTCCTCGGGTAAAAGGACTTTTTACCCGAGTCCTTCTTTTTATGTGAAGGGGGAGAGGTCTTCCTCGACAGCCTTGTCCGGATAAGGTGCTCGGTCTCGAGCTGAGCGGCCTTCTCGGTCACGGGTTGGCCAAAAAGGTTCTCACCTCGGCAGGGGACATCGACCAACTTGTCCTGAACCCATGGCTCGAGGTCCGATGACTGCAGCCACGCCTGGCGTTGAGCCGCGATGCTGGCAGCCGCAACTCAGGCCGAAGCCTCGAAGCCATCGTAGGCGGCGCGGGAAATGAACTTTGAGCATTCCTGAATCCCCGAGGACAAGGTCTTAAATCTCTGCAAGGGTTCCCTGGAGAGACCAGCAGAGAATCTGGCCAATTCCTTGGCCAGGTCTTGCAAGTACATGCCCATGTACAGATGGTAAGACTGGACATGGCAAGCAAGCATAGACCCCTGGAAGCACTTTCTACCGACGCCATCGAGGTTGCGGGCCTCCCTGCCGGGGAGCACCGCATAGTGCATCTTCTGGCTCTTCAGACGATGCATGGCCGATTCCACAACCCTGGAATGGGGTGGTAGCTGTGCTTTCTGGAAACCAGGGCTTTTGCGGAGTCGATAGATGGAATCGACTCGCTTGCTCAAAACCGGCACCGAGGCCGGTGCCTCCCACATCCGGAAGAGGAGCCGTTCCAGCATCGGAGGAACCGGGACAGTAAAGGCCTCCTTTGGAGGAGAGTCGTACTGTAGAGCATCGAGCTCCTCGGCTCGAAGCTCTTCCTCGGGATCAGCAGGGATAGCCAAGGCAGCGGCCATATCCCAGACGAACTCCGAGAACCTAGTTTCCTCCAGAGGGGATCTACTGCGGGGCTCAGACTGCAGTGAGTCCGACGGGACGCACCGAGTCTTAAAAGTATCGGGAGACTCCTCGTCCTCCGTCTCCCAGGCGGACTCATCCGAGGAGGAGTCGGGGTCCGACCCCGCAGGGCCCCGAGGCACCCGCCCCAACGCCGGGGGCACCGGCGTCGACACCCTCAGTCCCGAATGGGAGGTCAAGGGAGACCTCGACCGAGGATACTTCGAGCCATGAGGGTCTCGAGTATCGGCTCGGTCTCCGGGGTTGACTTCGAAGTCGACGTCCCGGTGGTTGGGGCAGATGCACCAGACAGGCTGGCCATCAGTGCCCGCTGCTGCTCCATGAAGGCAGACAATCTGCACTCCAAGGCTGTCATCCTGAGACTCAGCTCGGGAGACGCAGCAGCCACCGACTCGGGCCCCGGCGGCGGCTCTCTGTGAGGAGAGTCCACGAGGACTACGGGGCTTACGTGTCCAGCAGACTCCGGCTCCACGCGAGGAACTTTGGCAGGCTTCTCTTGGTCCGCAGGCCAAGGACGGCAGTCGGGGGTCTTAGACCTGGCCCTCGAGGGACCAGGGACCTCCTCCGACTTCGCCCTCGTGAGCCGCTTCTTCCTCTTACGTTCCTGGTCGGGGGACCCCCTGTCCGAGGAGCTTCAACGGCGCTCGGGATCAGAATCCCGAGATGTCGAGGCCTCAGACGAGGTCCGGGCCCAGGCGGAGGCAGAGTCAGAGAAAAACCTCTCCTTCTGATGCAGTCGACTTTTGAGTGCCTTGGAAGACATCTTCCCACATGGCACACACGACTTGGGGTCGTGGTCAGGGCCGAGGCACCGAAGGCAGCAGTCGTGTATGTCAGTGAGAGACCGATCACACTTTTTGAAACCACTAGAAGCCATCGGGGAAAAAAGAGCCCCTGTGAGGTCAAAAGACCGACCTTCCAGGGAAAAATAAAAAAAGGGCCGCGAACGCCAGCCACGAAGGGCAAAAACCAAAAAAAAATTGCCAAAAAAAAAAATCACTTTTATCCGGGAGAACAGGACACACGTCTGGTGGGCTTCTCGGAAAAAAAGAGACTGAGGTAAGATGGCACCTTTAGGCGGGAAGGGAACCGCGCATGCGTGCCAGCATTCCCAAAGGCTTTCATGGAAAGCTGGGGAAATGCTCCACTGGGGCTTCATCGGCGCCGATGACACCCATATGTGAGGACTGACTTCCTGCTTGTTCCTGGAGAAAACACACTTTCTCCAGCATTCCTGCCACTACTGGAAACAATTTTGAAATGCTACTTCCTGATCGTGTAACCAGTCTAGTCCCGGACCTCTGGGTTCCCTATCTCATCCAGCAGCTTTGGAGACTGAGAAACTCCTCCTTTTTATGATGTCACAGGTATATCCTCCCGGAATCCGCCTCTTGCCATCAGTTACCTCAGTCTCCAAGCAGCTGGATAGATAGGAGCCCGGAGAGCCGGGCTCACTGGAGAAACAATTTGGCCTACTTTCTTTAGTTGGGGGTTAGTTATTTTGGAGGGAGCTTGTTCCTTAAAGAACTGTGCCTTTAAATTTGACGGCAGGCTGCTCTCTCTCTCTGTCTCTTCTTCTCCCCCCCTCCCCCTCTCTTTGTGGGCTTTCCGGTCCCTCTACAACTGCTAACTCAGAGGGCCTATGCAGTAGCTCACTCTTTGGGGTCCCCCCGGTTCAATCAGCTGCCTTAAGGGGAGAGGCCCGGAGGTCTGCCTAGCCAGCGCCACACAGAAGATTGCCTGTTACTGCTCTGGCAGGCCCCTCCCGTTCGCACGCAGAATCCAGAGGTACGGGTGTGTGCAGCCTCCAGCGATTTCAAACGTGCTTGGGGATCGGAGAGGAGCGGTCCCAGTGAGTTTGCTGCAGGCTATTTCCTTTAGCCGCCCGGAGGTAAAAGCGCACGTTTTCTTAGTACGGGGGTGGTGGAAAGTATTTTTGGCGCCAAAGTGAGGCCTGCGGGCTTAGCTGCGTGGCGGCACAGCGTAGGAGCGCCGTTGCTGCATACGGTAGCCATTTTTTCTGCCCCGACTGTGGCGCCTCGGAGAAGTTCGCTCATTCTCTGCTCTCTTAGAATAGTTCATTTCATGTTATAACTTGTAGTTTAAGTGGATTTTTGTAAAAAAAAACCAAAAAAACGGGGCTTTATGCTTTAGTTCTGAGACCGGGTGCAGAGAGTGTGTGGGCAACAGCGTGAAGGGGTAGTTTACCTCCCAGTTATTTTACCTTTATTTTGCCATGCCTTCCAAGCCACTGTGCTTAGTCTGTGGCATGAAGAAGGGGTTTTCCTCAGGAGTGTGCAAGTCCTGTGTAAGGGACACTGCCTCCATGGACCTTCCCGGAGATGCCTCAGGGGACGGTCAGGGCATGGCATTGGAGAACTCTAGCTCACAGCTACGAGAGTTGACCCTGGGGGACCCAGTGGCTGGCCCCTCGTCGGCTCCAGTCACGCCACCTCCTCCAACTTCTTTGCCCACAGATTTGTCTGCAATGTTTTCAAAGAATTTTGTTGCGCTCTTTCAGCAGACTTTCTTTGCCAACACTCAGCAGGGAAAGGGTCCTGAGACATCGGCCGGAGCTAAGAGGGCCGCATCTCCGGCCCAGGCCGAGGCCCCTTCCAGTGGCGCCAAGAGACCGCGTTTGGAGGGGCTGCCGCCGGACTATTCGGTAACATCGGAGGGGCCGCTGTCTGATGACGAGGCCCACGGTTTAGACGTTGAAGAGGAGCTGGAAGAAGGTGAGCTGTCCGAGCGGGAAGACCAGGCACGTGTGGTGCGCGTCTTCAGCAGGGAAGAGCTTCCTGTGTTGATATTAGAAGCCCTCAAGGTTCTAAATATACCAGTTCCTGGAGCAGCAGAGGATGACACCTTGGAGGATCCCTTGCTTCAGGTCTTCAGGAAGACTCAGAAAGTGTTCCCTGTTCATAGGGTATTTCGAGAGATGATCCAGGAGGAGTAGAACGTGCCGGAATCTCCTTTGAAGGGATCCAGGGTCATGGGCCGCCTACATCCTTTGTCGGATCAGGATAAAGAGGTTTTTAAGTCACCCAAGGTTGATGCGGCTGTCTCGGCGGTCACCAAGAAGACTACCATCCCGGTGGAAGGCAGTGTGGCTCTCAAGGATGCCCAGGATAGGAAGTTAGATGTTTTGTTAAGGCAGGTGTTTGATGTAAATGCTCTGTCGCTTCAAGCGGCTATTTGCGGTGCATGGCTCGCTAGAGCCTGTCTTCACTGGTCGCAGCGGGTACAGGGTGGCCAGGACGGTGCAGAATCGGGAGAGGCGGCCAAGCTGGAGTCTGGCGCAGCCTACTTAGCAGACATTCAATATGATCTTATGCATGGTTTGTCCAAGAGCATGGCGTCAGCAGTGGCGGCTCTTAGGTACCTGTGGCTCCGCAACTGGGTAGCGGATAGTGCCTCCAAGGCTAGATTAAGCAAGCTCCCGTTTAAAGGTCACCTATTATTCAGAGAAGACTTAGAGAAGCTGGTTAAGGACTTAGGAGAATCTAAAGGGGGCAAATTACCAGAAGACAAGCCTAAGCCTATCCGGCAGTTCTCGGCTGGCAGGGGGCAGCAGCGAGATTTTCGCCATTTTCAGACCCAGAGATTCAGTTCAGGACAGAGGGGCCGTTACTCTAATAGAGGTCAGCCCTTCCGGGGGTTTCGAGGCGCGGGCCGTGGGTTTGGTCCGTCAACCTCCTCCTCCTCCTTCACGTTCAAAAAGCAACAATGAGATACGGGGGGCCCGGGCACCCTTACTCCCGGTAGAGGGGCGGTTGCAGGAGTTTTATGCTGCCTGGGCCCGAGTAACTTCAGATCAGTGGGTGCTAGAGGTAGTGCGAGAGGGGTACGCTCTGGAATTCCTGAGGCCGGTGCGGGAGTCCTTCGTGCAGTCCCCTGGAAAGTCTTCCGCCAAGCGCGAGGCATTGAGGGAGACGGTCCGGAGGCTACTAGAACTCAGGGCGATAGTGCCTGTTCCACCAGACCAATGCGGCGCCGGTCGTTACTCGATTTACTTCATCGTCCCGAAGAAGGGCGGAGGCATTCGTCCAATCTTGGATCTCAAGGGCGTGAATCACTGCCTTCGTGTTTCTCATTTTCATATGGAGACGCTACGGTCAGTCATTGTAGCAGTGCAGAGGGGAGAATTCCTCACCTCGCTGGACTTATCGGAGGCTTATTTTCACATTCCGATAAGACAAGAGCATCACAAGTTTCTCAGGTTCGCAGTCCCCTTCGGTCATTTTCAGTTCCGAGCGTTGCCCTTCGGCTTGGCGACTGCACCGCATACCTTCACCAAGGTCATGGTGGTGGTGGCGGCGGCGGCTCTCCGAAAGGAGGGGATCTTGGTGCATCCGTACCTGGACGACTGGCTAATTCAGGCAAAATCAAGGTCAGAGAGCCTCTCAGTCACGGCTCGAGTAGTGGCGTTTCTGGAGGAGCTAGGTTGGGTTGTCAATCTAGCAAAGAGTCACTTGGTTCCCTCTCAGAACTTAGAATATCTGGGAGCTCGCTTCGACACCAAGGTAGGAAAGGTGTTCCTGACGGAGGAAAGGGTGCTGGGCCTTCGGAAGTTGGTGGCCCGTTTTCTTCAATACAAGGCGCCTTCGGCGTGGCATTATCTTCAATTGCTGGGCACGGTGGCTGCGGCAATAGAGACAGTTCCATTGGCGAGAGCTCACATGAGACCTCTGCAGAGAGCGTTGCTTCACCGATGGTCGCATCAACAGGATCCACTGTCCAGGAAGCTGCCCTGTCCGGAGGAGGCTCGACAGTCCCTGCAATGGTGGTTGCGTCCCGAGTCCTTGGCAGGGGGAAGGGCGCTGACTGCGCCGGCCTGGGTGCCCGTAATGACAGACGCCAGTCTCTTGGGCTGGGGCGCTCATTGCCAAGGTATGTTTGCGCAGGGTCAATGGACAGTTCAGGAGAAAGGGTGGTCCATCAACAGGCTGGAGTTGAGGGCGGTAACGCTAGCGCTGCAGGCGTTTCAGCAGCTGGTCAAAGGCAAGGCGTTCCGAGTGTTCTCCGACAATGCCACAGCGGTGTCCTATGTCAACAGACAGGGAGGCACCAGCAGTACAGTGCTGGAAGTCGAGGCCGGAGTCCTGTGCGAGTGGGCCGAAGTGCACCTCCTGGACCTGTCAGCAGCGCATGTCGCCGGAGTGGACAACGTGCAGGCGGATTTTCTCAGTCAAGTACGGGTGGATCCAGGGGAATGAGTCCTACATCCCGAAGTCTTCGAGATGATAGTGCACAGATGGGGAGCGCCGGTCATGGATCTCATGGCGACCTTTACCTCGGCGAAGGTCAGCCAGTTTTTCAGCAGGCGAAGAGAAAGGATGTCAGAGGGCTTGGATGCGCTCGTTCAGGAATGGCCTGTAGGACAGTTGCTGTATGTGTTTCCGCCGTGGGTTCTGATTGGAAGAGTTCTGCAGCGGATCGAGCTGTTCAGAGGTCAGGTGATTCTGATCGCTCCAGACTGGCCTCTGAGGCCTTGGTACGGGGATCTGATGAGGTTGGTAGTGGCAAAACCTTGGCGGCTTCCGTCTCGCCTGGATCTTCTTGCTCAGGGTCCTCTGTTCATGCCGCACGTGGATCGAGTCTCGCTTATGGCCTGGCTCTTGAGAGGGCACGGTTGAAGGTGAGGGGCTATTCATCGGCGGTTATTTCTACCCTTTTAAAGGCTAGAAAAAGGTCCACCTCGCTAGCATATGTCCGTATCTGGAGGGTTTTCGAATCCTGGTGCATGGACAGGAAGTTTGAGGCTTTGAAATCCTCCATTCCGCAGATCTTAGATTTTCTGCAGGATGGCTTTGCCAAAGGTCTAGCAGCGGCGTCGTTGCGAGTTCAGGTAGCAGCCTTATCCTGTTACCGAGGTAAGATAGGGGGTCGGACGCTCTGTTGTCATGCGGATGTCAAACGTTTCTTGCGGGCGGGTTCCTTGCTGCGCCTGCCGGCTCGGCCGTTTGTCCCGAAGTGGCATCTGCCATCCGTTTTAGACGCGCTGGAGCGCGAACCCTTTGAGCCACTGTCCCGAGCATTGCTCAAGGACCTCACCTTAAAGGTAGTGTTTCTGGTAGCCATTTGCTCGGCTCGGAGAGTCTTGGAACTGCAGGCGCTTTCCTGCAGGGAGCCTTATCTGTTATTTTTTCCCTCGAAGGTGGTTTTGAGAACAGTGCCGGCCTTCCTTCCTAAGGTGGTTTCGCCTTTCCATGTGAAGCAGGAAATTTCTTTACCGGTATTTTCACAGTCTGCAGATACATCGGGGCCACGAAGGCTGCACTTGTTGGATGTCCGTAGGGCGCTTAAAAAGTATCTTCGGCATACGGCCAGCTTTCGCAAATCTGACAGACTTTTTGTCCTCTTCATGGGGCCCAGAAAAGGTGAGGTGGCATCGAAAGCATCCATCGCAAGGTGGGTTAAGGAGGCTATTGCCTCGGCTTATGTATTGAGAGGTCAGCCGGTGCTGGAAGGGCTGCGAGCTCATTCCACCAGGGCGCAAGCATCGTCATGGGCCGAAGTGCATCTGGTGCCTCCGGTGGAGATTTGCAAAGCGGCGACGTGGTCGTCACTGAACTCATTTGCAAAGCATTACCGCCTTGATGTGCAGAGGGCGGAGGAGACCGCTTTCGGATCGGCAGTACTTCAGGCTGGTCTTCCGAGGCCCTCCCAGATTTGAATTTCTCACTGCTCTGGTACTTACCCAGAGGTCCGGGACTAGACTGGTTACACGATCAGGAAGGTGAAATTAGACTTACCTGCTAATTGTGGTTCCTGGAGTGTAGCCAGTCTAGTCCCGTATCCCTC
Source organism: Ichthyophis bannanicus (assembly GCA_033557465.1). Taxonomy (NCBI): domain Eukaryota; kingdom Metazoa; phylum Chordata; class Amphibia; order Gymnophiona; family Ichthyophiidae; genus Ichthyophis; species Ichthyophis bannanicus. Next base: position 1,085,861,012 of record CM066032.1, on the reverse strand, counting down.
CCCTAGGTTTGCACTTCTTAAGGAGCCTGAAGTACTCAGGTCAGTTACAGGTAAGAGTGTCTGTTCAAGTTTTTTCTATGGCAGGTTGTCTTTCCGTTGGAGGAGGGAGAAGCCTGCGTAAGTTAAAGTCACAGTTGGTTATCAGAAATTTTGGTTTAAGGGTAGTGTACTCCTTGCATAAGTGCGGGGGTTGACTTTTAGTTGAATTCTTACTTGTGTCTCCGGTGAGTCTGCTTTGTCAATAGGTTACTGATGGCAAGAGGCAGATTCCGGGAGGATATACCTGTGACATCATAAAAAGGAGGAGTTTCTCAGTCTTCAAAGCTGCTGGATGAGATAGAGAACCCAGAGGTCCGGGACTAGACTGGCTACACTCCAGGAACCACAATTAGCAGGTAAGTCTAATTTCACCTTTCGTTATGCTGTGAAGCTGCTGTGTTGAATTTTGCTTAATGGTCTCCAAGTCATCAAATCTCCTTCCTTTCAGTGGTAATTTCAATTTTGGAAACAAGAAAAAGTCACAGGGTGTGAGGTCAGGTGAGTACAGGGGCTGACGGACTTGCTTGATTTGGTGATTGGTTAAGAACTGCTGAACAAGATGTGATGCGTGAGCTGGGGCCTTATCATGTTGAAGCAACCATTCACATTCCTGTGCAACTCTAGTTTCTTATAATGAACTGCATCTCTCAAATGATTCAGAATTCGGACGTAGTTCTCCTTATTGATGGTTTGCCCTTTTGGAGCATTCTCATGATGAACAATACATTGTTCCTCACCTGATGGGCTTTCTTAGATCTGGGAGAGTTTAGAGTCTTCCATTGTGAGGAGTGAGCCTTAGTTTCCAGGCCATAACCATAAACCCTTGGTTCATCACTAGTAATAATTTTTTTGATAAAATCTGAGTCATTTTCAATGCATTCCAACAACGCCTTGGCTGTAGACAGTCAATTTTCTTTTTGATCAGGAGACAGGAGTTTTGGCACAAATTTTGCAGACACATATCTCACCCCAAATCAATAGTAAGAATGGACTTTACTGACCAGAAACTGATGTCCGTGTCCTCAGTAAGCTCTCCAATAGTCAATTGATGATTTGAGCATATTGCAGCACGCACTGCTTCAACTTTGTCTTCGTTCCTGCTCATGGATGGCCTTCCAGAATGTTCATCACTGTCAGCACTTTGGCAGCCCTCTTGGATACATTTGTACCAGTCATAAACATGAGCACAACTCATGCATTCATCACCATACACTTGCTGTAACTTGTCATAAGTCTCTTTGCACGAATCTCCAAATTTCTGCCAGAATTTAATGCAAATTTGCTGCTCAATTTTTTCACTCATCGTAAATCTGATGAACTGCTTTTACACGATACCAAACACCATGTGATTAAAAAAAGTACAGATGTGCTGCAGCCATGCTACACTCTGCACATGCAGAGCACATCACTAGGTCACTGTATGCTTAATAACATCATGGTGCGATGTATTGTTATATAGCTACACAAGTCTCGATACTTTTTGATCACACCTCGTAATTTTCAAAATGAATGCACATGCATACTTTCATTTTGAAAATTTCCTAAAAGAAAACAAAGTATTCACAGAAAATAACACATCTGTTTTTGATGCGAGTACTTTTATCCAACCAAAATAGCATGTGTATACAAGTTACTGCAAACCCTGCCCTAACCATGCTCCTTGGAAAGCCTTTGCTTCTTGTGGGTAACAAATCATATTTCTAGCAGCTTATAGGGTGGGCAGTTTTCAGAGGACCACCCTATAAGCTGTTTTGCTCATGGAATTGGCTTTGAAAATTGCCTTCGATGGAGGGGTAATTTCATCACAGGGTGCTTGCCTGAATTGTCCAAAAAGCCGCCTATTTTATAAAAGCAAAATATGTGCCTTTATAGACTTGTACGACGACTCTGGTAGCACATAAAATTAACTCTTACACAAATTTTCACCAGGTGCAAAGGTGTAAATATGTTTCTCCATGGATAAGCAGGAAGTAAGACCTCGCGCATGGGTGAGATCCGTAACGAAGTCCCACGCAGGAATGCTCCCCAGCTTCTATTGGAAGCTTTTGGGAGGCTCCATCGCGCCTGCATGCCTCCTTCCCGCTTGCCACTGCAGGGCCATCATTATCAGTCTTTCGTTTTCCATGGAGCCCTGTGGATGTATTTGCCCTCCGTCGCAAATCGCTATCTCCCCTTCGGAAGGGCTTAGTTGCCTTGATTTTTCTTGCATTCAATTTTCCCGCCTGCTGTCATGGTTCTCTTTCAATTGCTATTGTTTTTCTTCCTTGTATTTTTCAAATCCTATCAAGTGGCACTATCAGTGTCCCGGTCAGGCTCTTCACTATCAAGCTATTTGATTTTGCCACTGCTATTTTTCCAAACATGTCCCAAAAACTGACCAGTGGGTTTAAAAAGAGCACCAAGTGTGCCCAGACTATTTATTTATTTATGTGGAAGCACATTCCAATGTGGCCATCCAGGCCCCTGTGCTGCCAATCGGAATCGGGATGCCCAGAGGTAGACCTGATTCTGATCTCATGAGGGCTAGACGTGCCCGCGGGATCAGAATCGGGTCTATGGCCTGAACATACAGGCCAGGCCCAGATTCCAATCGGTCTGCACTCCCAGCCACATGCCTGGCTACCTCAGTCAGGGTCCTAAATGGAGCCACAGTGCCAATGCGTTCTGTCGCCATGGCACTGCGGCTCCATTCAGAAGCTGTGAACGCCAGCCACCGCCAATTTACTTCTTTCACCACAGCCAGACCCTCGATCCAGCCTCTTATGGCCAGGTTCCGGCTGGAGGGAACTTACTTGATCCCCCTACCTTTTTTTTGTTTTTTACTGGGGCCCAGCAGCAGGATCCTGCAACATCCAGGAGGACTTATTCCACCCCTGCGATGGAATAAGTCCCTCATCTATGGTTGCGGACTGCCCATGCCCCGCCCATGCTCCACCTCAGCAATGCCCCCTCCCGCCCCGTCTAGACCTCCCCACACAAACACGCTGTTTGTACAGGGAGGCATTAGCCAGGGCCGGCAGAGGAGCAAATGTTGGGGATGGACATCTAAACAGGACGCCCATCGCCGCTATTCGCTGTACTGAATGATCCCCTTAACCAATTTCTATACCACATCACTCCCAAACAAGTCTAATCAGTATGGTTTACAATATTTCAAATAAAAACAAAGAATAAAAAAAATAAACTAAAAAGTGTTAAGAAAAAAAAATAACCACGTTTTCAGCCTTCTCCTAAATAAAACAATTGACGATGCAGATTTCAATGACAAAGGCAATTTATTTATTTATTTTAACAGGTTTTCTATACCACTTCATCCTTAAATCAGGCGGTTCACATTTCAACTCGGGATTTACATGGAACAGTATAACTTAATATTACAGGGAACAGTATGCTAACAACATACTACACAGCGACATAACAGGTGAATAGTAAGTTAACAAAAATAAAAGATGTTAATACAAGGGAGTAACATTAGATGCGGCTATCCTTAACTTGTACCCTAACTTATGTACAGTTTGTATTTACAGTGAGTGATCTTATTTCATTTGCAGTTATTTGAGTCTTGTTTATGTTGTTGTGCATCATGGTAGAATTGTGTCATAGTGGGGTTAGACCAAAACTCCACAGCTTTACATGTCAATGTGTGCATAAAACATTTCTTACTAACCACCCCCCTACTTGATGGAAAGAACAAAGTCTGCGCCTCCTGGAGACATTTAGACCGAACTCCCATCAAAGGTACAAACAAATCTGCAAAACAAACTGGGACATAATCATTAAAGAACCTATACGTCACAGACAAGCACAATTGGTACCTCCAGTGCCTAGGACCCGATCATCAGCCCTCTTCTTGTAATTTATGCCAGCAGATGACAAGGAGAGATCTCAAGGTTCATGAAAAACAGCAGGAAACTCTGTTCGGCACTCCACAGCCTGATCCATCGATTTCAGGGTCTTTGGCATCGGCCTCCATGCCTTCGAAGGCAGTTCAGGATATCAGAGGGGCATCGACCTAGAGGATCTCTTGAGCTCAGTTGGAACAGAGCACCCGCCCCACTCTGGACCATCAGTTAGTCTCCCAGTGAGGAGGAAACATACATTGTCCCCATCGATATTGTAGGCTTCTCAGTCTGAGCACTGGGAGAAGGCCAAGTGCATCAGCATCGGAGCCCTTTGTAACACGGCCTCAAGAGTGATGGTGAGTTGTGGGAGTATCCCTCGGAGGTGCCATGCAGGGAGGACTGCTCAAGGGTTCAAAGAGGCACTGACAACACCTGAGCCCAATCCACCTCACAGGTGTCGGGTACAGCAGTCAAAGTTACTCAGGCCTCTGAGCCTTTGGAATCGGCAAACATGGAGAAACAACTCCTAAAGGTGCTTGAGGATTGCATGGCAGCCCTGTTTGCGATGCAGCACACTGAGGTCTCAGAATTGTTGTCAGCCATCGTGCAACTGATTCTGGAGATGCATGCTCTATCTCTGTCAAAGGCATAGATGTCAGGACATTGAAGGGATTGGACGTCGGTTCTGGCTCAGCCAATATCCCTTTGGAGCATCGGCATTCTCAAAGAGGCTCCCATTCCTCTTGATGCAGAAGGGACCTCCAGGCACAGGATCAGAGGTATTTCGACTTCCTCTCGAAGTCTAACTCCGGATGGCTGAGTAACCAATATGGATTCGGAGGACAGGTCCCCGGAGCTCCCGTCGGACCCTTCCTCGCCTCATGAGCAGCAGAAGTCTCCCTCTGAAGCCATGACCTTCTGGGATTTTGTGAGGGATATGGCCAAGACCATACCATTCTCACTGGAGACTGAGGAGGAGCCCAGGGCAGAGGAGTTGGAAATATTGCAATACTCGGCACCTAAGGAGGTGGTGACCGTGCCCGTACATCGCATCCTCAGAAGGTACAGATGAAGATGTGGGAGAGATGTCTCACGGAACCTTCAGCGAATAGATGACTTGACTAGATCTACAGGGTGCAAAAAGCCACTGGTTTCGAGAAACCTCAGCTCCCGCACCACTCCTTGGTGGTCAAGTCACATCTTGAAGAGGATTAGCAGTACCAAGACTCATTCTTTGGTGCCCCCGGGAAGGGAGGCTCAGACCTTGGACTCTTTAGGGAGGAGGTGTTTCCAGGGCTTGATGCCCTTTGCCAGAGTGGCCACTTAACCCTCCATAGCCCATGTTACCTGTAAAATAGTGTGACGCTCGCGCCCCTACCAGGCGGTTGCCTAGTAGGGACGGCTGGCCATCTGTATCCCTTCGAGGGTTGTAGTTGTGTCAATAAGAAAAGCCAAGTGGTTATTTAAAGCGCACAGGAAATTTTTATTCGGTTTCCAAAGTTGGCAAGTGATGAACATAAAAATTCTTTAAGCACTTTTTCCAGACAAAAGAAATACAGGATAATTTCTCCAAATCAAAATGTCCAAACAAAACTCACAGCAGTTTCTATTCTTCACTGCACTTGCTTGACACTTACAAAACAAAAGCATTTGTAAAACTCTTCACAGTGAAAGGTCCTTAGCTTCCAACCCGCTGTTGCCACGCCCATACAAACAGTTCTCACTGTTTGGGCCTTCACTGATGTTCTGCAGTTTAACTTCCTGAGAGATTCCTAACCTCTTGTCTTCAGGGTTACTCTTCTCTTTAAACTCTTGAAAACTGCCTTTAACTTGCAACCGCTTCCTTTTGTATTTCACTGTTTTCTAACACACATTACTATTGTATTTTAGTGCACAGCTCACATTCCATCTCAGAGGCTTCTGACTCAATAACACTTTCTTCCGGGCCTACCTCCATGCTCTCAATTGAGCTACAGCTAGGTGCTCTTTGAAAGTGCTCTGGTGTCTTTTCCTTCAGAGTCTTCGCAATGTTAAACAGTCTCTCACACTGCCTGGCCTTGGCTCCTCCAAGCCGGTCTCCTGTGTGTCTCCCCTGCTTAACTTCCCTCCCGAGATACTTCTTGCTGTGCTGAGGCTTCAGGTGTATGAAAGTCTCCTCTGAGTCAGAGCAAGAACTATTCTGGTGGCATTGCTCATTCCCTGCGTACCTTTCTTGGCTGCCTTTATAATGGTTCCTCCATTTGCTGCTCTCCTTGGCTGCAAAGGTTTTCCACAGCTTGGCCCCAGATCTCTCCTGTCTGTGCCTCCTGGGAATTGGACTTGAACCTGGGCTAGGCCTTGAACTGCAGCTGCCACTGGTGCTTGCTCCTGCACTCCTCCTGGACCTTCTGCTCACAGCTCCTTCCTCCTTCTGCAAACTCAAACTGTGCCTCTCTCTTTTGTTTGTTCTTCCTCTGTTAACTGTTGAGCTGGGCAACTCCCTTCCTAGCTCCTCCCACTTGGACCTCCTACTCCTCTGCAGGGTTGTCCTGTGGTCTGTGATTGGCTTAGCCTTAGCTCTGCCCTCTAGGTTTCTTTCAGTGCTTCTAGTATGGAGCCTAGGATTTTGTGCTCCCATCCCCCGCAATGAAAAAAAAATCCTTCTTTTTTTTAGTTTTCCCTAGCTGGGCTGCACTCACCTCATCACATATCCCCCCCCCCCCCCTTAGACTATTTCGGGCTGTCGCTTTATCCCGCGAACAGCACGAAATACGGGATAAGGCGTCTGCATTTGTATGAAGCTTCCCGGCCCTGTGCTCTATCTTAAAATCAAACTCCTGTAGGGCCATGTACCACCTCGTTAAACGAGCGTTGCTGTCTTTCATCGGGCGCAGAGTCTTTAAGCTCCTGACTCTCAGCTACAGCTCTCCCCTTCCCTGGGGATCGAGCCGACGACAACCGGGAGGAGCCTGCAGCGTGGGAAGGCCCAATCGGGGCACAGCAAGGCACTGAAAAGCTTCGCGCCATCGGGCGCAGAGTCTTTAAGCTCCCGACTCTCAGCTACAGCTCTCCCCTTCCCTGGGGATCGAGCCGACGACAACCGGGAGGAGCCTGCAGCGTGGGAAGGCCCAATCGGGGCACAGCAAGGCACTGAAAAGCTTCGCGCCATCGGGCGCAGAGTCTTTAAGCTCCCGACTCTCAGCTACAGCTCTCCCCTTCCCTGGGGATCGAGCCGACGACAACCGGGAGGAGCCTGCAGCGTGGGAAGGCCCAATCGGGGCACAGCAAGGCACTGAAAAGCTTCGCGCCATCGGGCGCAGAGTCTTTAAGCTCCCGACTCTCAGCTACAGCTCTCCCCTTCCCTGGGGATCGAGCCGACGACAACCGGGAGGAGCCTGCAGCGTGGGAAGGCCCAATCGGGGCACAGCAAGGCACTGAAAAGCTTCGCACCATTGGGCGCGCCCGCGCCTGAGGGCCTCGCCAGAGGGCCCTTTGGCGTGGCCCTTAGGCGGGGACCGAAAGAAGGGGCATCAGAAATCAGCGGCACAAGCAAACAGCTCCAAACAGCAACATTGTTGCCACAAACAACAACGCTGGATCCTCGCTGGTTTCAAAAGCTCACATAACGACAAGCAGCTTGAGTTCCTTTTAAAGTTGAGCTCGCTCATACCCTCAACGAAGGACTCCCAGATCACAGCAAGTATTCCACACCAAAATGAACTATATATACCTAGCATTCATGCACATTAGTATATAACAAAATACATACTGTTGTCAGTAATCAGTAATTGTAAAAAGCAGGTGTCACCTCCCATGCTAGATTTACTATTGTTAGTAAATATTATATATAGTTGTTGTCTACTATTGAAAAGATACTATTGTCAGTAATCATTGCATACAACTGCAATCTCCTAACAGCTAAATGTACTGTAGTCAGTAATCATTGCTTACAATTGCTTTCCCTCTACTGTTGCCAGTAATTACCACCATTCACTGTGTTTACCTCTACTGTTGCCAGTAATTTCCACCATCCATTGTGTTTACCTCTACTGTTGCCAGTAATTACCACCATTCACTGTGTTTACCTCTACTGTTGCCAGTAATTACCACCATTCACTGTGTTACCCTCTACTGTTTGCCAATAATTCAACCCCCATTCAACTGTGTTACCTTTATAACTACTGCCCTGTTGTCAGTCCAGAATGTACAAACTCCTGATAGTACTCATCTCTCTCCTTACCCTTGGACTCCCCAACCTCTCAATTGCATTCAGCCAGGACTCTAACCCCATTCCAATCCTACACCATGGAAGGAGACGGCCCGAGCTCCCATACCATACCACAACAAAAACCAACCACACACACCCCACTCCCACCTACTTAACATCCCCCTCCAACTATTCAAAAAGACACAAGCCAAGAAACAACGTCAGCAACGCCTACTGAAATGTGCTCTGATAAACGCCAGATCAGTGCGCTCAAAATGGCCTGCAGCCATTGACCTGATATCACTACACAATCTCGACATCTTGATGATCACCGAGACTTGGTTGTCAGCATGCGACAATTTTCTCTTAAACCAGATGCTACCCCCAGGATTTTCCCTATATACTTGCCACAGGTCCACTCAGAAAGGGGGCAGGACACTCATCCTGGCCAAAGCTGACCTTCAATTTAAGTTGCGTAACACCTCCAGCTCTACTCACCTTGACACCCTCACCATATCAAGTGAACTCTGCACCATCAACCTCATATACCGGGCGCCCACTCCATCACAAGATGACCTATCAACAATAATTGAGTTAACATGTCAAACTTCCACCCCGTACTCTCCAAATTGGTTAATCGGCGACTTTAACCTCCCATCCCTTCAAAATAGCCACTCAACAACATTCCTTGAAGCCCTAGAGGATCTAGGATACATACAATGTGTCAACTCTGCCACCCACACTAAGGGGGGCAAGCTGGACCTAATATTCGCACCTCTTTCTAATGCCTCATCATCCCAAGACATCGCACTATCCGTGACACCAGTGCCGTGGTCCGACCACCATCTCCTTAGCTTCCACATACCCATAAGCACTCCCAGTGACAACCAGACAACAACAAATACAAATAATTCCAGAACTACAGCAGCCCGCTTCCGCCCACTCAACAAGAGCGAAGTCCTAGAGAACCTCCAACCTCTTATGACCAACACATCCCTCAGCCTGGATGACCTCATATCAAAATGGGATGATAACCTCAGAGCTGCATCCTGTCCATCTTTTGCCGAAAAAACTACAAAAGGACGAGAACATGCACCCTGGTTCTCCACGGACCTACGAACATCGCTTCACCATCTACGCAAACTCGAGAGGCAATGGCGTCGAACCCACTCCTCTGAAGCACACACTGCATACAACTCATACTTGCTGACCCACCGTGAGAAGATAACACAAAAAAGGAAACTCTATCACACTGATATTTTAAAACGCTCCATCAACAAACCACATGCTTTATTCAATATAGTAAAGTCCATAACAGGAGAACCAATCTCAGTCCACCCCCCAATGCCTCAACCACAGGACTATGCAGACTATTTACAATCGAAGATGGTTAAGACCAACGCAAACATAGGCACTAATAATCCCTCCACACCATCCGAAACTTTTCAAGCAACGCCACTATGCAACTTCACCACAGTATCCACTAAAGAGGTCGCGGACATCGTTGCTTCTGTTAATCCCAGCACAGCACCTAATGACCCCTGCCCAGCCAGCTGGATCAAAGAGCTTCGTCATGACATAAGCAACATCCTGGCCAAAATTCTGAACCAGTCCTTCACCACAGGATCATTCCCGCAGAGCCTCAAAAACACCTCTATCAAACCATTACTAAAAAATAGCAAACTAGATCCAGCCAAAGTAGAATCCTTCAGACCAATATCGAGCATCCCCCACCTTGCCAAGATCATTGAGAAAGCCGCCCAACAACAAATCCAGCAACATATCGACACCGAAGCACCATTGGATCCAGCCCAACACGGATTCAGAGTAGCACACGGAGTAGACACTGTCCTCACAACCCTGTTTAACGATCTGATCACAGGAATCAACAACATACAACAAGGCTTTGTCCTTATTTTCCTGGACATATCTGCTGCCTTCGACTCAGTGAGTCATGACATACTTCTACAACGCCTGAAAGAAAAGGGGATCCAAAATACAGCTCTAAAATGGTGTGAATCCTACCTATCCAATAGATGGCAGCAAGTCAAGGCTGGCCACTCATCCTCCGAACCATTTCTACAAACACAGGGAGTTCCCCAAGGATCGTCCTTATCTTCATTGATGTTTAACATTTATATGCAGCCGATATGCGACTTAATTCGATCCTTCAACGTAAAATGCCTTGCATACGCTGATGACATCCTCCTTTACATGCCATTCTTGATAGACCAACCAGTGCTCTCCCCAATAATTAATTGCTTCGAAGCAGTAACAGATTGGCTATTATCCCAGAATTTACGGATCAATCACAGCAAAACGGATGTCCTATTTGTCACGAGGAACCTCAAATTCACACCCCCTTCATCTCTACGAGTCAACAATGTAGAGTTGAAATCCAAATCCACAATTCGTTACCTCGGCATCACCCTGGACCAGCACCTGAACATGACAACGCATATAAAAAACATCACAAAGGCAATATACCATAAGATCAGAACTCTACGTCACCTCCGACACTTACTGGACTTCACAGACTACCGAACAACCTTTCAGGCTCTAGTCCTTCCACATGTTGATTTCGCGAATATTATTCTTCATGGCCTTCCACAGTCGACCTTAAACCCGCTCCGCTTAGCCTTGAATGCAGCCGCAAGAGTCCTCTCCGGATCATCAAGATCCGACCACATAACACCCATCATGAAGGATTTACATTGGCTACCTCTTCACGCCAGGATCCAATACAAATCACTGGTTCTTACCTTCAAAGCCCTAAATAACTACCCCCCTACGCCAATCAGCACGCTAATCCATGGCACCCTAGAAAATAGAAGCAGAAGATCTACTGCACGGAACACATTAGCAGTCCCCAACCTAATGACTAAATGCACAAAAGCTACCTCCAACAGAGCCTTCTCCTTATTTGCCCCTTTAAACTGGAATGCACTCCCCCATGAAATCCGTGGAATAAAAAGCATCATTCTATTCAGAAAAGCTTTAAAACTCCACCTATTCACAAAATATTACTCAGAAACCTCCAGTGATAGAAGCACATCCAACAACCTGCAAACTTCCCCCATATACCTGCCGCCCCTGCACGTCATCTCCTCAGATAATGGTTAGCTTCACAAAACTAATGCAACACCCATTTACATTAAAGTATTGTACATAGTTTGAGTTAATATGTATTTAGTTCCCCTGGTTTCCTTCCCATGTTCAATTTCCTGTTCTTTGTAAACTCAATGTTGTTTGTATACATTGTAGTATGCTTGTTTGATGTACACCGCGCTGATTTTAATAGCGCGGTATAGAAGCAAATGTTAAATAAATAAATGTAGCCATTTAAGTGGGGAGTGATCAGTCACCAGTAAAAATCTCCGTCCAGTTAAATAAAATCTCAGCGCATTAATGGCCCACCTTATAGCAAGGCACTCACGTTCTATGGTTGAGTATTTTTTCTCTGGAGGAGTTAACTTGCGACTTAAAAACATTACTGGGTGCTCAGAGCCCTCCGGCTTCTGAGACATCACCGCCCCTAGGCCTGTTTCCGATGCATCGGTCCGAATAATAAAAGGTAGAGAAAAATCTACCCCACGTAATACAGGAGCTTCACACAATTTCTCTTTTAACCTCACAAAGGCCTGTCCCGCCTCCTGATCCCAGAGCAAGATATTAGGGGCATTCTTTCTAAGCCTCTCAGTTAATGCGGCTGCTTCGGTTGCGAAGTGTGGGATAAACCGCCTATAATACCCCACTAACCCCAAGAAACCCCTAAGATCCTTTTTTGTAACAGGTCTCGGGAATTTTTTTACACTCTCCACCTTGTCAAAGAGAGGTTTTACTATACCCTGTCCAACCATGTGACCTAGGTATTTTACCTCAGATGCCCCAAACATACATTTAGCCGGGTTTATAGTAAGGCCGGCTTGCTTCAATGCCCGCAACACTGCCCTAACCTGGGTCAAGTGTTCATCCCACCGTGCACTATGAACCACGATGTCGTCCATATAGGCCGCTGCATACCGCTGGTGAGGGCGGAGGACCATGTCAACCAATCGTTGACAAGTTGCGGCTGCCCCATGGAGCCCGAAGGGCATCCGACGGAATTGGAAAAGCCCTATTGGGGAACTAAATGCTGTTTTTGGCCGAGATTCCCTGGTGAGGGGAATCTGCCAATACCCCTTTGTTAAATCCAATGTAGTCAGATACCTGGCCTGCCCTAGCCTATCCAAGATCTCCTCTATCCTAGGCATAGGGTAGCTGTCGAAACGTGAAATGTCATTTACTCTACGGAAATCTATGCCAAAGGGCATAGATCCGTCCGGCTTCGGGACCAAAACTACGGGGTTGTTCCAAGGGCTCTTGGAAGCCTCAATTATGCCCATCTCTAACATTTCTTTGCCTCCGGGAGTCTATACGGTCGCTGGCGCACTACTTCACCAGGCGGGGTCACAATTTCGTGCGCGACCAGCCCTGTTTCTCCCGGTACCGGGGTAAGGACGTCCGAGAGGTCCTTCAGCATTCCGGACAACTCCTTTTGCTGTGTCCAGGAGAGCTTTTCCCCAATCCTATAAACAGGATCTGTATTGCCTTTCACTAGTTGAGGTCCTAATTCATCTTCTTCCTTCTCTATACAACAGGCAGTTAACCCCTCTATCTCACCTAGGCCTGTAGATCCGAATCCTTTGGAGTCCCTGGTGGTAGATGAAAGCTCATCTACTTCTTCTACGGGTGGAAAACCTACCCTCTCACAAACTAATTGGGCCACTCTATCTCCGGGGTTCACCTTAAAATTTTCTTGGGAGAAGTTAAATAAGAGAACCTTTAATTCTCCCCTGTAGTCAGGGTCTACGACTCCTGCGCCTACATCTATAAAATTTTTAAGGGCAAGGCCTGACCTGGGTGCAATCCGTCCGTAACACCCGGGCGGTATTTCTACCCTCAGTCCAGTGTTTACTATGGCCTTTCCTTGCTTGGGTACAACTACCTCAACTGCGCTAGATAGATCTAACCCAGCCGCTTGTTCAGTGGCCCGCTTGGGAATCCTAGCCTCAGGGTTAATTCTACAAAACCTGATGACGAACCTTGGTTTGGGTGCCTGTACTTTTTCCTTAGGAACTATTGACCTCCCCGGGTCTACTCTTTTTCCAAACAGGGGAGCAGGTATTATTCCCCCTGTAGCAGCTTTGGGGTGGCCAGCTTCCCTTTTCCCTTTCCCTGGAGATTTTACATCTGGGCCTGTGTTTACCAGGCCTGCCTTTTCCTGCAGCTTTTTCTCCACTCCCTTCCTGAACGGGGACCAATCTCGGCCCAGTATAATCTCATGAGGGAGTCTTGGTATTACTGCTACTGCTACCTCCCTTCCCCTGCCTAAGCCCTTTATCTTAACGGCTTGAAGTGGGTAGGTAGAGGCAGCCCCATGTACACATTTAATTTTAACCTGCCCCCTTGAGGACTCTTGGGCGCACTGCTTCTGGGCTTCTATCACTTTCCATAATTTTCTGGAGATCATGGACTGACTTGCCCCTGAATCTAACAATGCTTCTGTCTTTATTCCCTCTACCTCTACCGATAGGAGGAATCCTTCCCCTATCTCCTTGGGGTGTGTTATCACAAAGGCTTTCTTTGTCTTACAATTTTTCTTGAGGTGACCAGGCTCACCACAAGAAAAACACTTTCTTTGCAGGTTGAATTTTTCCATGGGCTTATCTCTCTCTGTCCTATATTTACTCAAGGCTGCATTCTTTTCCTGCACACCTGTACCCTGAAAAACGCCCCCTTTCTTTAGGCTCAGTTTCTGGGCCTCCAGAAAGCAGTCTGCCAAGACTATGGCTTCTCGGGTGTTCTTACAGTTTTGTTTTATCAAAAAGCTTTGCATGTCTATAGGAACAGCTTCAATAAATTGTTCTAATATTATTGCATCAATAATAGACTCTATATCTTTCTTTTCTGGCAATAGCCACTTAAAGACTAAGCTCTTTACTCTATAATACAGAGCTTGTGGTGTTTCACCTTCTTTTAAGACAGATGCTCTTAGAAGTCTCCTATAAGTGGAGGAACTTAAACCCATCCGTTCTCTTATGGCTTCTTTAACATGCTCATAATTATGAATAGAATCAACTGGCATTTCCCTGTAGGCAGCTAATGCCTCACCGCTTAGAGTAGTGGCAAACCTTACAGCTAGCTGTTCTTTAGGCCACTGAGCTAGACCAGCTATTCTCTCAAACGCTTCTATATGGTCGTCAAGGTTATCATCCTTGCTTAAGCGACCACATGCAAAAGGTCCGAAGGCTAATCCTTCCCCCCCTGTACCAACAGGTTGAGTCTTTGGAACAGCCTGTGCTTGCTTTGTTGCTTCTTCCTGAGTCCGGATCCATTTGGCCATCATTTCCAGCAGGGGTTGCTGTTGGGCTCGCAACATGGAGGTCGCCTGCTCCTGGCTCAACGCTGCCATCTCCCTCTGCTTCGCGAATTGGTCCGCTACCCAAGCCAATATGTCCGCTACTTCCATCTCAGATTGTAGTCTCTGCAACAAAACAGACAAGACACACACAAAGTGCAGCACTTTTTTTTTTTTTTTTTCCCTCTCTCACTTCCCCAAGTGAGCAGCTGGTGGCCCCCTTACACCAGAATCCAGGCCTACCCCTTCCAGTTTACGGGTTACCTGATTCTGTTGCAGGTCTCAGCATTTCCACCAGTCACAGCGTCCGATCCGAATCCGCTTCGGTTTTTCCCTCCGTTGCCTCGATCGGTCACCGCCTTTCCTGGAGTTCTCCGTCCAGAGGTATGGCTCAAAGACGCTCTTCTTGACCACTGGAACACCGCATCCAAGAACTACGCCACCTGTGACGCTCGCGCCCCTACCAGGCGGTTGCCTAGTAGGGACGGCTGGCCATCTGTATCCCTTCGAGGGTTGTAGTTGTGTCAATAAGAAAAGCCAAGTGGTTATTTAAAGCGCACAGGAAATTTTTATTTGGTTTCCAAAGTTGGCAAGTGATGAACATAAAAATTCTTTAAGCACTTTTTCCAGACAAAAGAAATACAGGATAATTTCTCCAAATCAAAATGTCCAAACAAAACTCACAGCAGTTTCTATTCTTCACTGCACTTGCTTGACACTTACAAAACAAAAGCATTTGTAAAACTCTTCACAGTGAAAGGTCCTTAGCTTCCAACCCGCTGTTGCCACGCCCATACAAACAGTTCTCACTGTTTGGGCCTTCACTGAAGTTCTGCAGTTTAACTTCCTGAGAGATTCCTAACCTCTTGTCTTCAGGGTTACTCTTCTCTTTCAACTCTTGAAAACTGCCTTTAACTTGCAACAGCTTCCTTTTGTATTTCACTGTTTTCTAACACACATTACTATTGTATTTTAGTGCACAGCTCACATTCCATCTCAGAGGCTTCTGACTCAATAACACTTTCTTCCGGGCCTACCTCCATGCTCTCAATTGAGCTACAGCTAGGTGCTCTTTGAAAGTGCTCTGGTGTCTTTTCCTTCAGAGTCTTCGTAATGTTAAACAGTCTCTCACACTGCCTGGCCTTGGCTCCTCCAAGCCGGTCTCCTGTGTGTCTCCCCTGCTTAACTTCCCTCCCGAGATACTTCTTGCTGTGCTGAGGCTTCAGGTGTATGAAAGTCTCCTCTGAGTCAGAGCAAGAACTATTCTGGTGGCATTGCTCATTCCCTGCGTACCTTTCTTGGCTGCCTTTATAATGGTTCCTCCATTTGCTGCTCTCCTTGGCTGCAAAGGTTTTCCACAGCTTGGCCCCAGATCTCTCCTGTCTGTGCCTCCTGGGAATTGGACTTGAACCTGGGCTAGGCCTTGAACTGCAGCTGCCACTGGTGCTTGCTCCTGCACTCCTCCTGGACCTTCTGCTCACAGCTCCTTCCTCCTTCTGCAAACTCAAACTGTGCCTCTCTCTTTTGTTTGTTCTTCCTCTGTTAACTGTTGAGCTGGGCAACTCCCTTCCTAGCTCCTCCCACTTGGACCTCCTACTCCTCTGCAGGGTTGTCCTGTGGTCTGTGATTGGCTTAGCCTTAGCTCTGCTCTCTAGGTTTCTTTCAGTGCTTCTAGTATGGAGCCTAGGATTTTGTGCTCCCATCCCCCGCAATGAAAAAAAATCCTTCTTTTTTTTTAGTTTTCCCTAGCTGGGCTGCACTCACCTCATCACAATAGTTATCTCCAAGTTATAATGCCCTGTTCAATGTAATTTCAGTTTGTTCAATGTAAACCGCCTTGATATCATGAAAGGCGGTATATAAGAAATGTTAAATAAATTAATAAATAAATCATTACCAGCTCTACATGAGCATGATCCTCAAAGACATTATGCAGGACCTGGCTGATCTGTCTCATTTCCTTTCTCCTGAGAAATTGGAGCAGTTTCGCATCCTAGTGGGCCATGGCAAGGGCTGCTCAAAGTTCTGGTCCTGGCAACCTATAACACCTTTGAGGTGGCATCAAGAGTAGACACAGTAACCGGACCTCTGCTAATAAGCATTCACCGCAGCAACGACATCCACTTGCAAGCCGTCAGACAAAATGGCGGTGGAAACACTGAAGGCAGTCAAGGGGGAAGGAACCAGCCCCGGCAAGAAAAGAAACGCGAACAAGGGAAAGGAGAGCACCACAATCGAACCCTCAGTGACAACAGAGAGTGGGGTGGACTTGCAAAGCGAGATGCGAGCATGGCTCCGAAAGCTTAAAGCAGATATCACCTTAGCACAGGAAGAGGTAGCTAATGATATAGAAAGTGTGCGGGCAGACCTCGGGCGACAAGTTGAGGAGTTGGAAGAGCGAATGGACGAACAGGGTGAAACCACCACTGCCCTTGAGCAAAAATGGAGAAAGGCAACCAAACAACAAGCGGAATTAGAAGATAAGCTGGAAGATCTAGAAAACAGATCCAGGCACGATAACCTGCGCTTCCGTGGAGTCCCATAAAGCGAGCAGACCCAAGACTGTGGGATAGTGGTCCAGAGCATTGTTAAAACTCTCTTACAAAAAGCAGGCCTAGACCTGGAAGGGAGAGACTATAGGATAGACTAGGCACACCGAGCAATGGGACCGCCAGGCCAAGACAATAATTGAACATAGTAACATAGTAAATGACGGCAGATAAAGACCAGCATGGTCCATCTAGTCTGCCCAGCAAGATGGCAAGAGTAGGTGCACCTGTCACTCTGTGCAGGCCACCCCTCCCCATGTCTTTGTTTAGGGGTAAACCCATCACTCCATGTAGGACACCCCTATTTGTTGAGACGTTATATGGTTCAGAAGTTAGATGGTACCGTTTATTTTGTTTTTATCCTATTGCTGTAAAGGGATCCACTGTGTTTGTCCCATGCTGTTTTGAATTCCGTCACCGTGTTTGCCCCCACCACTTCCTTCGGGAGGGTATTCCAAGCATCCACCACCCTATCAGTGAAAAAATATTTCCTGATATTGCCCTTCAATTTACCACCTTGCAGCTTCATGTTATGCCCTCTAGTTTTACAGCTTCCCCGTCTTTGGAAGAGGTTTGTTTGTTCATCATTTCTCTTTAAGTATTTAAAGGTCTGAATCATATCTCCCCTGTCCCTCCTCTCCTCCAAAGTGTACATATTTAGGTCTTCAAGTCTCTTCTCATAAGGCTTCTGACACAGGCTCCAAATCATTTTGGTCGCTTTCCTCTGAACAGTTTCCAGTCTTTTTACATCTTTTGCAAGATATGGTCTCCAAAACTGAACACAGTATTCCAAGTGAGGCCTCACCAGTGACTTATACAGTGGCATAAGTACCTCTTCCTTTCTGCTGGTAATCCCTCTCTGTATGCAGCCCAACATCCTCCTGGCTTTTGCCACCGCCTTGTCGCACTGTTTTGCCACCTTGAGATCATCAGAGATAATCACACCAAGGTCTTTCTCCTGAACCATGCATACCAACCTCTCGCCCCCTATTGTGTACATTTCCCTTGGATTTCTGCTACCCAAGTTCATGACACTGCACTTTTTCACATTAAATCGTAGTTGCCAAGCATTAGACCAGTCTTCCAGCTTTTGTAGGTCTTTCCTCATGTTAACCACTCCCTCAGGGGAGTCCACTCTGTTGCAAATTTTTGTGTCGTCTGCAAAAAGAACAGACTTTTCCATTCAGTCCTTCAGCAATATCACTCACAAATACATTGAACAGTGCCGGACCCAGGACCGAACCCTGGGGCACCCCGCTAATTACCTTCCTCTCATCCGAGTGAGCTCCATGTACAATCACCTTCTGTCGTCTGTCAGTCAACCAATTTCTAATCTAGTTTACCATCTTGGGACCCATCCCCAAGCTACTGAGTTTGTTGACAAGCCTCCTATGAGGAACAGTATCAAAGGCTTTGCTGAAATCCAGGTAGATGACATCCATCGCATGCCCCTGATCTAGTTCCTTGGTCACCCAGTCAAAGAACTCAATCAGATTTGTTTGGCAAGACCATCCTTCGGTAAAACCATGTTGCCTCGGATCTTGCATCCTGTTGGTTTTGAGAAAGTTCACTATTCAATGTTTCAGGAGCGCTTCCATTACTTTTCCCGCCACAGAGGTAAGGCTCACGGGCCTGTAGTTTGACACTTCTTCCCTGTCACCACTTTTGTGTAGAGGTACGACATCAGCCATTCTCCAGTCCTGAGGAACCTCTCCTGTTTCCCAGGATCTGTTGAAGACATCCTTTAACGGTCCTGCAAGAACCTCTCTGAGCTCTTTCAGTATCCTAGGATGTATCCCATCCGGTCCCATGGCTTTGTCCACTTTCAGTTTAGCAAGTTGTTCTAAAACCTCGTCTTCTGTGAATGGTGTGGTATCTACTTCATTCCCATTTTTATATTTGGGAGTCACAGCTGGTCCATCTCCAGGATCTTCTTTAGTAAAAACAGAGCAGAAGTATTTATTTAGCAATTCCGCTTTTTCAGTGTCACTTTCCACGAGTCCTTTCCCAGCACTTCTGAGTCCTGCAATTCCAACTCTGATCTTCTTCCTTTCCCGAATATACCTGAAGAAAGTTTTGTTGCTACCCTTAACATCTTTAGCCATCCTTTCCTCTGCCTTTGATTTTGCTATCCTTATTACTCTTTTAGACTCTTTGAGTTGGATCCTGTATTCATTTCTGTGTTCTTCTGTTTGCAAGCTTTTGAATTTTGCGAAAGATGTGTTTTTTGCCTTTATTTGAGCAGCCACCTCTTTGGAAAATCAAATAGGTTTTCTTCTCCTCTTGTTTTTATTTACTTTATCTACATATTTATCTATTGCCCCATTTATTGCCTTCTTTAGTTTAGCCCATTGCAATTCCACTTCCTTTATCTCCTTCCACCCCGTCATCTCCTCCTTTAAGTACTCTGCCATTTTATTGAAGTCAGTGTATTTGAAGTTTAGGACTTTGAGCTTGCTATGATTGGCCTGTACCATGGCTTTTATCTCAAACCACACCGTGTGATGGTCGCTGTTGCTCAAAGGGGCACTCACGCAGACATTCGACACACTATCACTGTTGGTGAGCACTACATCCAGCGTTGAGCTTTCCCTGGTTGGTTCCATCACCATTTGTCTAAATAATGCATCTTGGAGAGCATCCACAATCTTTTTGCTTCTTTCCAGATGTGCAGAAGGAGTAATCCAATCCACATCAGGTAGATTAAAGTCACCCAATATGATCGCTTCCCCCTTTGCTGCTATCTTGGCAATATCTTTGATCAATTCGTTATCTCTCTCTTCAATTTGAGTCGGAGGTCTGTAGACTACAGCAATATGGATGACAGTGCCATCTCCTCTTTCCAACGCAATCCAGAGTGCTTCTTCTTTTCCCCATGTTCCCTGCATTTCAGTAGCTTTAATATTGCTTTTGACATACAAGGCTACTCCACCTCCTTTTCCATTTTCTCTGTCTCTTCTGAATAGATTATAGTCAGCTATGGCTATATCTCAATCGTGCGATTCATTAAACCATGTTTCTGTGATGGCCACAATGTCCAAATTCGTTTCCACCATTAAGGCTTCCAGGTCTGGAATTTTGTTGGCTAAGCTTCGAGCATTTGTGCTCATTGCTTTCCAGCATTTTCCTGGCTTGTGTGTATTTTGCATTGATTTTGTTCTGCCTACTTCTTCCCACATGCTTTTGATGTGTGGTTTAAAAGTATGGCTGTTTCTGATGGTGTTCTGCTTTTGCTGGGGGTGGCATGCAGATGTTGACCTTCCATATCTGTCACCCCCTTTTCCTAGTTTAAATGCATATCCACATAATGCCTGAATTTTTCACTTAGGATTCTTTTCCCTGCGACAGAGAGTTGTAGTCCATCAGCTCAGAATAGTCTCTTGTTGGTCCATCTGTTGTCCCAGTTGCCAATAAATCTGAATCCTTCTTGTTTGCACCAGCTCTAAACAAGAGACATTATCGCATGCTTCCATGACTTTGGCCTAAAAGAACTGGTAGCCAACAAAGCAAGAGGAAACGGACCAATATAATGCGAAAATAGCACCGTAGAGATTTATACAGACTTGGCACAAATCACCCTGCAGAAAAGGAGAAATATGAGGATATTGTGCAGAAATTAAAGAGTGAGAACATCCGCTATGGTTAGATATTTCTGTTCAGACTAACATTCACAATAAGGGGGAAGTGCTGGAGGATGCAGAACCAAGAGGAGGCCGTTCACGCGATGGAAGAAGGTGGTATTACAGGACTGGCAAGAGATACACCTACAATGCCCCTCCCCCCAGGAGAGACCAACCACACTGGCAAAGAGTCACCCATGGACAGAGAAGGTTGCATAGACAAGCTGGGACCCGAAGCGCAGAACGGGACGGAGAAGATCATACTTGAGGCAGCTGTGAGGGCCTTAAGGCCACAGACTATTATCAATAGTATTTGTTTTACTATTATTATTGAGGTTAAAAAGACAACAGTTAATAGCCAACTCCATTATTGGAGTGGGCACTCGCTCAAGGAGGGTGAACTGAGCTAAGATAAGGGGGGAGGGGGAGAAGACAGGGATTATATGGGGAAGTATGTAGGGCTGTTCAGCTGGTTGATGGGGGAAGAAGAAGAGGGAGGGCAAAAGAGGGAAAAGGTTGGGATGCCTCTTCTGTTATTTGTTCCTCCCTTCTCCGACCTTGTGCATCCCAACTTTTCCCTCTTTCGCCCTCCCTCTTCTTCTTCCCCCATCAACCAGCTGAACATATAATGTCCGCAATTAAGATAATATCATTGAATGTACAGGGACTAAATTCCCCCCTCAGGCGGCAAAAACTATATAAGGAGATGGGGAGGCTACAGGCCACAATAGCACTGGTGAAAGAAATACACTTACAGAAAAAGCATGAAGGTCTAGTAGCCCCTAAATGCATTCAAGTGAGTCTTTTTTCCTCCAATAGAATCAACAAAAAGAAAGGAGAGGTTGCAATGTTTGGAGCAGAGGGAGTGCGAGTTGAGGTGGGGGAAGTGACACGGGACAATCTAGGGTGGTATTTGATAGTATGCATAAAGATCAATTCAGTCTGGTATAGGGTGGCGACAATATATGCCCCAAATGGAGCACATTTTTTGAAGAGATAGGCAACCAGCTGCAAACACTGGGTGAGGGCATCCCTATTGTGAGGAGTGGAGGGAGGGACTTCAATATCACATGGGATACTAGAAGGGGCACGACTGGACGGGGGAAATATAGGGGAACAGACAGGAACCACTTTAAGAAATTCACTAGAGAGCAAGGCATAGTCGATGTGTGGAGGTTACAGCACCCAGGCACAAGACAATTCACATACTACTCACATGTACACTATACCTACTCGCGAATTGACATGATATGGATGGGCAGCAAGGGGGTATCAAGGGTAAAGAGGGCAAAGATAGAGGCAATAATCTGGTCAGACCATGCACCCATAGAAATGGACCTGGAAAGTAGGAGTGAGGATTGGAGGACCAGATATTGGTGACTAAACGAAGCGCTGCTAGAAGATGAGCGAGTAGTACGCGAGATAGACAATAGTATAAAGGAATACTTAATGTTGAATGATAATGGAGAAGTAGAATGGAACACAGTGTGGGATGGGTTCAAAGCGACCATATGGGGGATCCTGATCAAGTGGGGGACAAAGGTAAAAAGAGAAAAGGGAGAAAGGTTAACCCAGCTGCGACATCAGCTTTTAAAGGCAATGGATGGTTGCACATGGGATGCCCAGAGGCAGCATCTCGGGCAAGTAATAGCATTGAGAGCCCAGATAAATGATATAGAGACAGATGCGATCCAGCATAAAATGCAACAGGTTTGTCAAGCATTTTTTGAAGAGGGTAATAAAGGAGGAAGATATCTAGCACAACAGCTCAGACAGAGGAAAGTGAGAGCACAAATAGCAACTTTGCAAGGAGTAGGTGGGAAAGTGACAACTAAGGGGAAAGATATGCGTAAAGAGTTTGTAGACTTCTACCAATGGCTATACACTGCACTGACATCACCTCTGATGGAAGACATCGATAGTTATCTGAAATTCATCTCCCTTAGTAAATTACTCGAGGACTTGCGGAAATCCCTAAAAGGTGAGATATGCGGGGAAGAGGTGCAGCAAGCAATAAGGGGTTAAAACTTGACAAAGCCCCGGGATTTGATGGCCTCACAGGCTGTTTTTATTGTAAATTCGGGACGAGCTTAACAGAACAGCTGGTGCAGGTATATAATTTACCTAGAGGAGGTTGGAGGCTGGCAGAGACAATGGGTTGGGTGGGCATAACTCTGCTACCCAAACCGGGCAAAGACCCAGTGGCATGCACATCATACCGACCAATATCTTTACTCAACATAGACACCAAGATCTTGGCCAAAATATTAGCAAATTGACTAAACAGAGTCATTCTAACACTGATCAATGAAGACCAGACCAACTTTATGCCAGGCAGACAATGTACGAGGGGGTACCCAAAAAAAACAGGAATTATTTTTTAAAAGCTATTTATTTCAAATTCTTTACAAAACAACCTTATCCCCTTCAAAATACTCTCCATTACAACTGATACATTTGTCCCACCGGTGCTTCCACTGTTCGAAACATTTTTGTAGTCATCTTTAGAAACGGCTGACAGCTCCTCCCTCTTTTTTTTCTTGACTTCTTCAATGTTGTCAAATCGGTGTCCTTTCATGCCCCTTTTCATGCATGGAAATAAGAAAAAGTCGCACGGAGCCAGGTCAGGCGAGTGAGGTGCGTGGGGCAGCGGAACCATGCCATTTTTAGCCAAAAACTGTCTAACAGAGATGGCTGTGTGTGCAGGTGCGTTGTCGTGGTGGAAGAACCAGTCTCCTGTCTGCCACAAATCGGGTCTTTTTTGACGAACACTGTTGCGCAATCTTCTTAAAACTTCCAAATAAAAGGTTTGATTGACGGTCTGACCTGGGGGAACAAACTCTGAATGAACTACCCCCCTGGCATCAAAAAAGCAAATCAGCATTGTTTTGATGTTTGATTTGACTTGACGACATTTTTTTGGACGGGGTGATGATGACATCTTCCATTGGCTTGACTGTTGCTTTGTTTCTGGGTCTTAACCATAGCACCATGACTCATCACCTGTAATGACCTTTGACAGAAAATCTGGATCAGTTTCAAGCTGTTGTTTCAAAACACGACATGTTTCAACTCGATGTTCCTTTTGATTGTCAGTCAGAACCCGAGGAACAAACTTGGCAGCAACCCTTTTCATTCCCAAATCTTCCGTTAAAATTCGCTGAACCGAGCTCCAAGATAACCCACTAATCTCTGACAGTTGATCAATTGTTTGTCGACGGTCTGTGAGCACAAGCTCTCTAATTTTTTCAATATTTTCGTCGATTCGGGCAGTTGATGGAAGCCCAGAATGAGGTTTGTCATCAATCGACATGTCGCCATTTTTAAACCGAGCAAACCACTGGTACACTTGACTTTTTCCCATAGCATCATCTTGATAAGCTGTTTTCAACATTAAAACAGTTTCAGCAGCATTTTTACCGAGTAGAAAACAAAAGTTTCACAGCTGCACGTTGTTCACTTAAACTTGTCATCATAAAAAAAGAAACAAGAACAAAACAGCGCTAGCAAAAACAATCACTGCAGATGAACAGAACAAGCCAGGTCGACAACACAGGCGTCACTGAACTGACAATGAGTTGCACTATACACACCTAGCGGCAGAAGTGCATACTACACAAGCTCCGCCCACGGCAATGTTATTCCTGTTTTTTTGGGTACCCACTCATACACAAGGTTCTAAATCTCATCTGGAAAGCGCAGAGATGTCCCGACCAGGCTCTCATGCTTTCATTCGACACGGAAAAAGTGTTTGACCAAGTATCATGGGACTTTATATTTCAGACACTAGCAAGAATGGGTTTTGGGGAACACTTCCAGAAATGGTTCCGAGCCTTATATAGGGAACCAAGAGCATATGTAAAAGTTAACGGAAGCTACTCACAGTTCTTCCCAATTGGACGAGGAACATGGCAAGGGTGCCCTCTCTCCCCACTACTGTTTGCTCTAACCCTAGAACCCCTCGCAGCTAGAATTAAGATGAGCAGGGACATATGCGGGATCCAGATAGGAACCCAAGATCATCAAATAACCCTATCTGCAGATGACATCATCATGGCGATAACGAAGCCACAGGTGTCACTACCATTTATAATGTGGGAATTGAAGGAATATGGTCGCCTAGCAGGATTTAGACTAAACTGGACTAAATCTGAGCTATTAGATATCTCCCTGACAGATACCCAGAAAGCGAAAATACGGGCAGACTACCCATTCAAATGGGCGGCAAAAGGGAGGCACTACTTGGGGACAAATATCGGGCAAAGACATGAAGACCTGTATGTGTGGAACTACCAACAGGTGGTTGAGAGTGTAGAGGGTTTACTTTGATGATGGGGTCAGACCTACCTTTTCTGGCTGGGAAGGATTGTGGCAATAAAGATGATGTTAATGCTGTACTTTATGAATTTGTTCCAGGTCCTGCCCATCAAGGTGCCCACCAAAACTTTAAGGGGTATCCAGCAGAAGATAGATTTGTGTGGAATGGAGAAGTTGTGTTGGAGGTAAGCGGGACTGTGACTGACTGAGTGAACGCTCCACTAATTGGTTGGTGCCTGCTGTGGATGGCACTCCCTTTTTCCACCATCAGCTTGGGAGACCTTCCAGAGGCATTTAAAAACTAGCAGCTGCTCTGCAGCCACGGACACAGCCCATGGTCGCATGCCCAAAGAGGCACGTGACCAAAGGGGAACGCCCCTTTGGTGTCCCTTCGGGGCCTATTTGGGCTCCTTTAGCCGCAAGAGATTCCCAAGGGGCAAGTGAAGAAGAAAAGTAAGTCTCTGAAGCAAGTTTCTGCAATGCCTTCCTCAACACTCAAGGGGGCTGTTGGTCTGATGGATCAGCATGTTCGGTCCTTGGGGGAGCTGAAGGTAGGCTTAGATCCTGATTTTCTTAGCCTCTCTTTGCCTTCCTGTGGTGCCTCTCTTAGTTCCATCGACAGGACTCCACCGCCTAATCCAGGTAGTCTTCAAGTCTGTAATGATGGGGAGTCTTTTACTACTCAGTTAGCCTCTGGCATTGCGAAAGGAATTGCTCTACCAGTTGGCCCAGACACCCCAGTTGATGGTGTGACTTCATTGGCTCCCATTCAAATGCCCAGCTTGGTAGGTGATCAGAAGCTGACTCTGCAGGTTAATTCTCCGGAGGTTACTTTGTTGGATTTATGGAAGGTAGTCTCTGACATGAACCATATGTTGTCTGGGTTTATGGAACAAACTGTAACTTTTTCTCATCAAACTGTTAAAATTTTTCAAGAACTGGAATAAAGTGTTTCAGTGGTGTCTCAACGGGTAGAGAGACTTGAAAGTCAAGCTACGTCATTGCAATCCATGAGCGCTACTGGTTTAAAGGACACTTTAGTTCTGTATAAACAGATTGAGACTTTAGAAAATGTTTGCAGAGCTAAAAATATTAGGTTATTAAATTTTCCTAAGACATTTTTTATGTCACCATCAGTCTTTTTTACACAGTATTGTAAGGACGTATTGCTGTTGTCAGAGGCAGACTCTATTTTAGTTTTGCATGTTTATTATTTGCCAGAGCGAGCGGTGTCTGGGATGGATGATGTGGCTTGGGTGGGAGCGTTTAATGATGTGCATTTAACTGATTTCTTAGAGAATTCTGATGTGGTCATTCCCACCCGAGCTACATTAGTGGTGTCCTTGTCCAATGTGGCTGATAAGATAACAATTATGAAAGCCTATTTCCCCAAAAGGGAATTTCTTTTTCATGGGCAATGGCTATCCATTTTCCCTGATGTATCTCGTTTTACTCAAGTAAGAAGGAAAACTTTCCTCCAGCTCAGGCCATATGTGTTGGCGGCTGGGGGAATTTTCTTTCTTCGCTTTCCTTGTAAATGTTTGTTTTCACTAAAGAGGGATAAATATATCTTCACTGATCATTCACAGTTGGAAAGTCTTTTGCTCTGAAGGGGTTAGTTTTCTGGATTAATGTTTGTGGAGTTGTGGTACTTCTGGGTTGGGGTTGAGATTGTTCCCGATTATCAGCAGTGCTCCTTCATGATGTGGGCTAGGTAGCAAGCTGTTTCGTATATTTTTTTAAATTGTTTCTATGATTGAGATAGGTATGAATGCTTGCTTAATTTTCTTTGAATATTTCTTTGTGCATGCTTGGAAATTTAAAAAAAAAAAGGTCAGCACCCGAATGGATGCCTGAAGAGAGGGCTCTGTCACGGACAGTCAAACATCCAAAATGGATTGAATAGATCCCTGTTACACCCTCTAAGACAAAGATTGATATTATTTCACTGTGTAATGCTCGGGAGGCAGTCGGATGGCAGGCAAGAAGCCGGGAATCGATTTAAAAACCTTCTCTTTTAAAGGCGCAGCGGGTCCCAGAACGCTCAAAGCCAAAATGGCGACAGACCACAGCGAGGCTGGCGGTGTAAGTGACGTTGACTCCATAAAAGCCACCCCGAGTGAGATCCAAGGTTTGTATGATGATCTGAAGGACTGGTTTGACAGCACAAAACATGAACTGAGCACGTTGAAGACTGAGGTGCATGGATGGATTAATGCTCTAAAAATGGATGTGGCCTTGCTGGGGGTGCAGATCGAAGAAGTGGAGAACCACATGGAGGAACATGAGGGGCACTGCTCCTTGATTGAACAGCGGATGAATTCCTTGGGCTCCACACAAGAGAATATTATTCAAAAGCTCAAGGATCTGCAGAATCGCTCTTGGAGATCAAATATTAGGATTCGGGGATTACCAGAAAGTGAGGACTCTATTAACTACCTCAAAGAAGTAGAGGAGTTTTGCAGGGCCATGCGCCACGTGGCGGGGGTGTTCCTGGAAGGAGTATGCTTTACCATTGATCGTGCACATCGAACACTGGGCCCCCGGAGGGAGAATAGCCCTCGTGAGATAATCGCATGCCTTCACAATTTTAGAACAAAGGAGATTGTGATTTCAGCGGCACAGAAGCTGGGCAAAATTCAATGGAAGGACACAGAGATAGAAGTTTATGCTGACATTTCCAGCATCACAATGAAAAAGCGTAGGGAATAATACCAAGCAGTGACAAAGAAGCTTAGAGATGAAAAATTTGCTACAAATGGCTATTCCCAGTGGGTTTTCAGTTCACTATATGTGGGAAAACAATGGTGGCAAGGTCTGTGGAAATGGCGATTTTGAGCCTTCAGCAGACAGGATGGTCGGATTTACTGGTCTGCTCTCCGTGTGTTTCAGAGACCTCTGGTCAAGAAGGAATAACCATTGTCTCACAATCTCAGTGGCGCTGTGCCCCAGACGGTGATAAGCAATTGCGGCATCAGAGATCTTTAAAGGGGCAGCATCAAAATAAGACTTGAAGTTTCCCATTGGGCCTGCTATGTAGGTCTGAGGGTACATGGAAGAGGCTGCCCTGGTATTATAAGTCTGATGTGTGCAAATGTTAAGCATTGGCTAGGTCAAGCCAGCAATTGGTATTGTGTAACCTTAACTGTTTGTGTTGAGGGTGTGGAAGTGTGCTGTGGGCGGTTTTTTATTGGTGGGTGTCTTTATAGAATGAATAGGATCAAACATCCTTTGGGCTGTCCGGGTCTGGCCAAATACGTCTTGGGTGCAACTGTGATGGATGTGGTGGAAGGGAGAGTTGGGGGGAGGGGGGTTGGGAGAACTTTGGGGTTTGAGAGTGGGAGATGGGTGGGGAAAGTAGATAAGAGAAGATTCTCCTGGAGCCTGGAATGGTGGGCATGGTGGTTTATGTCTGTATTATGGCTGAGGTCAATCTTGTGACGTTCAGTGTTAAGGGCCTTAATTCATATACTAAGCATCAACTTCTCTTTAAAGAGTGCAAGCGATTATGGGGGGATATTGTGTTTATACAGGAGACACACCTTTTGCCTAAAGATGAATGTAGAGTGAACCATCCCCACTATCCCCAGCGAATTTTCACATCCAATAAAACTGAAAAGAAGAAAGGGGGCGTGAGGATCCTTATGTCTAATAGAGTATCTAGCCACGTCTTGGAGGTCCATAGGGACAAAGGAGGGTGATATGTGATAGCTGAGGTTAAATGGGGCCCCCTGATATATACTCTAGCCAGTAGTTACGCACTGGATAACAACCAAGCAGAGTTTTTTCAGAGAGTTCACAATTTGTTATTAAGCACCGCCGAAGGCAAAATAATATTGGGTGGAGATTTCAGTGTGGCTCTCAACCCTTTGGTGGATACCTCCAAGAGCTCTGCCTTGACTCCTAGAATACACAAACTTAGGTCAAAGCAGTTAATAGGTGGTCTTGATCTGATAGATATTTGGAGAGAGTTGAACAGTGGACAGAGGGATTTTCCATTCTGCTCCCCTGCCCATGAAGTGTATTCCCGGAGAGATCTACTTCTCTTGGATAAAACACTCATGTCAGAGGTAAGGGAAAGTGTTATCCGAGAATGCACCTGGTCGGATCATGCTCCGGTGACCTGTGGCCTCCAGATGGGGAATCAGAAGCCTAACAGGGCCTGGTGGAAACGGAACCAATCCTTGCTGGATGGTAGGTTGGTAGTCCACCAGATTGTAGAGGAGATAGGTGATTATTTAACTTTTAATGATGATGGGGAATGTTCATCGGGCATCATTTGGGACTGCCTCAAAGTGGTGTTAAGGGGTAAATTTATAGCTATCGGGGCCCATAGGAAACGGCTCAGGGAACATAAGCAACAACAATTGTTGTCTATTAGGGAAATAGAACAACAGCTTAAGAGAGAGACCGCCAATAATGAACTTAAAATGGAATTTAGGATCTTGCGGAAAGATCTAAGTGAATTTAAACTTCAAGAAATCAATCAGAAACTTAATGTGTTGAGGCAGTAGTGCTTTGAGTACAGCAATAAAGCTGGGCAGCTGCTATCTCGTAAGATTAAAATAATGTCAGCTAGGAATCTCATAGTTAAAATTAGAAATGCAAGAGGTGAGGTACTATGGTCTGAGAGGGATATTGAAGAACATTTTATTCAATTTTATCAAAGTCTGTATTCCCCTGAACTTCCAGCTGATGAGGTGAAAATACTTGGATATGGTTATATTACCTCAGCTTACAAAAGATGAAGTGGAAAGGCTCTCGGGTCCGATTTGGGAGCAAGAAGTTCTTGACGTGATTAAAAGCCTCCCACCCCACAAAGCCCCTGGTATGGATGGATTCCCTAATCACTTTTATAAAATCTTTGCTGGGGCCCTGGTGGCCCCACTTACGAGGATGTCAATTCTTTTGTTGCTGATCCCCAGATGCCTGACTTGCTTCGTTTGGCAGGGATTAGTATTTTGCATAAAGTGGGCAAGAACCCAACTGAATGTGGCTCATATCACCCTATATCATTGCTTGGCAGCGACTTAAAGATTTTTGCCAGGGTTCTTGCGACTCGACTCATGCTGAGCCTCACTAGGCTGATTCACCCAAACCAGTCTGGGTTTGTTCCAGGCCGACAAACGTCTGATAATATTTGGAGAGCCCTGAACTTAATGTGGCAAGGGGAGCGTAAAGGAGAAGGCCTAGCTCTGTTTATGTGTGGACTCTGAGAAGGCTTTTGATAGGGTGAGCTTGGCTTTCTTGTTTAAAGCATTAGAGAAAGTAGGCATTACTGGGCCCTATCTAAAATGGGATCAGATTCTATACAAATTGCCCCTGGCCTGCTTGAAAATCAACAGGTCTATCACTAGCTCATTTGAGCTCTTCAGGGGAACCAAACAGGGATGTCCCCTATCCCCGTTACTTTTCATTTTAGCCATGGAACCCATGGCACAGCATATCCAGGACCAACCAGCTATATAGGGACTTAAGCTATGTGATCAACATCACAAAATTTCCCTGTTTGCGGACGACGTCCTCTTTTTTGAAGCAGACCCGGAGCGCTCACTAGCCGCAATCTTGCAAGAGCTGGCTGCTTACAGGGAGGTGTCTGGTGTTCGTATTAACTCCTCCAAATCGTAATTATTAAATGTAACAGTTTGTAAAGAGCAAGTAGACCGATTGAAGCAGAGGTTCCCTTTCCGGTAGGTAAAGGTTAGTATTAAATACCCAGGGGTCCATATTACCCCACAAAGGGGAAAGCTGTTCCAAGCTAACTATATTCCAGCTAAAGGCAACGTCTTAAAGGAACTAGAGAGGTGGGATAGGCTGGAAGTGTCCTGGATGGGAAGGATTGCATTGATAAAAATGGTATTGCTTCCCAGGCTTCTTTACTTATTTATGAACTTGTCAGTGGAGGTCCCTTCTCCTTTCCTCAGAGAACTGCAAAATCGAATTATGAAGTATATCTGGAAGGGGAGGAGACCTCGGGTGGCAAAGAGCATCCTTTGTATGGGTAAAAATGAGGGAGGGATGGGTGTACCGCTGTTGAAGAGATATTATGAAGCAGCCCGGGTCCGAGCGGTCCTAGAATGGTGGTCCCAGGGACAGATGGATTGGGTGGAACTGGAGAAGATGAGTCAGGGGTGTACAGATATGGGGGTTTAATATGGTCAAGGGGGAGCAGTAAGAATGTGAGGATGCAGGTGAATCCATTTGTAAATCTCACTATATATCTGGCAGAAATGGCAGACTAGGTGGTATGGCCCTCAGGAATGCTCTAAATTCTTACCCCTAGTAGATAAACCATGTTTTTCCCTGGAACCCAGGACCCGGTCTTTAGAAGATGGGCATCGAAAGGATTAAAGCACCTTGGCCAGTTAAAGGAAAGGGGGGGGGGTTGTCTTTGAAGACCTGCAGAGGGAGTATCAGCTGCCACTTAGTGATAGGTATAGATACCACCAAGCTATTCACTATGCCTGGAGGGCTTGAAGGGAAAGAGATGGCAAGATGGGAGGGGAAATTGATGGTCTTTTTGAGGGCCAGGAAATTAAAGGAGAAATTTCCAAAATGTACAGGGCAATGGGTTGTGATAGTAACTTGAGATGGTCTCATAAGGTAGCCTGGGAGAAAGATCTCAATAAATCTTGGGATGACCTCCAATGGGAGTCGATCCAAAGGCCTGTTTAAAGGGGTGGTGGCGAGTAATATATTAGAACATAACTACAAAATGCTGTATCGTTGGTATTTTACGCCCCAAATGGTGGAAAGTTGGCCCAGCTTTATGTTGGAGACATTGTGGCTTAGCTGGCTCATTCATCCACATGTGGTGGGAGTGTGAGAGGTTGCGCCCCTTATGAAGCAGTATGGGTGTGTGGATGGGTGACTTCACTGGGCAGGCAATATCAATTGGCCCTTGTTTGGCATTATTGAATAGTAGGGACGTTGCTGGGTTTTCTGATACATTTAGTCTGTGTAAAATATTGTGTACTGCAACTAGACTTTTGATAGCCCACCTCTGGAAAAATGCAGAGGAACCCTCACTCTCAGATGTGCAGTCAGGGTGGAACATCTGTACCTCATGTACCATTTTACGGCTCTTTGCCAAAAGAACTTGACATCTTTCCTAAGGATATGGACCCCCCTATATAAATTGGGTGGAGCGCATAATGGACACTAATTGAGATGAGCCAACCCTATAGTGCAGTGGTCATTAAGGCCCCAGCAGCTACAACAGTGAGAATTGTTTTGAACTGAACTTTTTTTTTTTTTTTTTAGAAAGTTGTATTTGACTGGTAATGTAACTGGCTAACAGCCTATTGCTGCATTAACTGTCTTCGTGTTAGTCACAAGTTAGCTGTCGATTGTGTTATATAGAGTATAAATGCCTGCCAGAGATTGTATAGTACGTAAAGGAGAGGAAAAGGGGGTATTGGGGAGTGGAAGGAAGGGGAAGACTGAGATATACTGTTTAGTGTTGAATGTTTATTATCAATAAAAAAATAAGTGGGGAAAAAAAAGAAAGATTTATGTGGAACAGACGGTCACCCAGGGTAACGAGGCAGGTACTACAAAGAACAAAAAGTGAGGGGTGGCTGGGCCTACCTAATATATCATATTACTATGAAGCAGTACAACAGACAGGTGTGTATGAATGGATCAGGGGGACTGGTAAGTCCTGGATACAAATAGAAAAGGATAGTGCCCCCGGGGGGGGGGGGGGGGAATTGGGCAAATGGATATGGGGAAAAAGAGCAAAGGGGTAGAGAGCCCATATATAAAACAGACCCTGGGGGTATGGTACCGCCACAGACAGAGTCTACTAGGGGGAAAACACATTTCGATGGAGACATCCTTGGCCAACTCTTCTGGAGAGGGAGAGAGGCCAGACACCAAGGTCTGGATAAAATGGGCAGCACGAAGGCTTACACAGATTGATCAGCTCATACAAAGAGGAAAAATATGGTCCTTTGAGGGCGTGCAGGACTTATATCAGCTTGACAACCAAGATAGATACAGCTACATGCAATTGCATCATTTATTATCTCAGAAAGAAATACAAGGGGATCTCAGGAAGGATAGTACCTGGTTTGAGGCGGCATGCCAGGGTAAGGGGGGAAAAAAGAGGGATAATATCATAGCTGTACTGGAGGCTAGGCCCCAAGGGAACACACAAATTGGCCTATAGGGAGAAATGGGAAAGGGACTTGGGGGTCAACTGAGGGAAGGAGGAGGAATGGGATCGGATCTCAATGGGAATAGCCAAAAGCTTGATGGCGGCAAACCTAGTGGAAAATGGGTACAAAATATTAATGAGGTGGTATCTTACCCCTGGATGCCTATTCAGGGCATGCGCCAGACAGATGCCTAACTGCCGGCGCAACTGCGGGGAATGAGGAACATTATTACACATGTGGTGGGACTGTGGGAAAGTAAAAAAATACTGGAGCGCTGTGCTGGATATGATAGAGGAAATGGTGGGGGTACAGCTAAACCGATAGTCGGCACTATTCTCCTACTACATGAGGAGGGGGTAGTCCGCCACTGTATCATAGCAGCGCACTGCAAGATAACGGTGCACTGGGCTCAGCCTGAGATGCCGTCCATAAAAAGATTTACCAGACGGGTAAGCTCAGAACACCTAATGCATTCCCTGACGACCCACAATCAGGGGCGAGAAGAAGAAGCGCAGAAGCAATGCGCTGGGGTATGGGGATGGATCAGAGGATATCTAATGAGGGCCTGGAACAATAGATGAAGATTGTTGTGCAGCGATAAATAAGAGGGGGGAGGAGTTGGAGGAAATAATATTCAGGGCCGTACTGAGCTAGAATCGCTCCCTGTGTGATTTGCACATCCGGATCCCCCCCCACACACACACACACACACACACACCTTCGTCCAGCCGCTGCCTGCTCTTGCCCTGATGCTGCTGCCCTCTATTTTCTCTACAGCAGTGCTGGCAGCAGGGAAAGAGCAGAAAGCGCTGGATGGAGGTGGGGGAGAGGGCGCGTGCCCGATGTGCAAATCGCCAGCACTTTAAGCAGATCTGTCCCTCTCTGCTCTGACGTTGCGTCAGAGGAGGGAGGGACCGACCTGCTTAAAGTGCCACGAAAAGGCTTAGGGGGCGCATTTCGGCTGTCTGCTGTTGCCCTGCCACCGCTGAGAGAAGAAAAAGTGACGGCAGCAGGGCATCAGCAGGCAGCCGAAATGCGCCCCCCCCCCCCAAGCCTTTGCGCCCTGTGTGGCTGTACCGCTCGCACGAGGCTAATATTGTACAAAACAAAAGATAATGTGTGAAAAATGGCCCCGGTTGGGCTTTGTATTATGCTGTGAATTTGATTAATAAAAATTAAATTTTAAAAAAAAAAAGAGTAGCCACAGTGGGCACTGGGGCCCAAATACTTGCCTGGCTGCAGTCCTCTGACTTGGAACAGTCGATTCAAATAAAGTGGTGGACATACTGTGACACAATGAGAATCGTTTTTGGTGAACAGGTGGAGGACAAAGCTGGCATTATAGAGAGGCAGCATATCACGCTTACCAGATTCCAGGCACACATCTGAACCAGCTTACCATAGGAGGCACCAAGGAGGGGGCCAGAAAAAGATCTACTACTCCCGTAGACGTTGGTATTTGCCTGGACCCCAAACCTCCCACCAGAAAAAAAAGGCCCTTTACCAGCAACAGCACAGAAAAAAGCTCCAGAAAGCCCAGCCAGCCCCGCAGCCAAAGCCTGGGGCGGGGCTTTGACTGGTTCCTCTGGAGCACAGACAATCTAACATAAGTCACCATACTGAACCCTCCGAGGGAGGGGGGGAGGAGGCTCACTTGTTTTGCCCCGGAATGGACCCTCATAACCTTGGACTCCTGGGTGCCACAAATAATCCAGAGTGGATACAGGTTGCACCTCTCTGAGCTACCTCTAAGCTGGCCTCAGAGGGTGTATCGCCTCAATTCCCCGCATCAGGAACTGCTTCGGAAGGAAATCTCCACCCTCCTGGCCAACCTAGCTATCAAGTTCATTCCACAGGAACAAGTGGGTGGGGCTTTTACTCCAAGTACTTTCTGGTTCCCAAGAAGACGGGGGGGGGGGGCGTTGTTTCTGTCTCATCCTGGACCTCAGGGACCTAAACACTAACCTGGTGACAGAAAGGTCCAAGATGGGCACCCTGCACCCATACCTTCAAAGAGGTATGGGTGCAGGGTGTCCTGGATCTAAAAGATGCATACACCCACATACCGAGTCATCTTACTCACAAGAAGTTTCTATGATTCATCCTGGGAGGTTAACACTTTCAATATAGAGTGCTGTCTTTTGGCCTAGCTGTGACCCCCCCTACCCCCCCAAGTCTTCACAAAATGTCTCATGGTGGTGGCAGCCTACCTCTGAACGCTAGGGGTGTTTGTCTTCCCTTACCTGGATGATTGGCTAATAAAAAGCATGACTCTGGAGAGATTTCAGGACTCCACGGGACTGACCATTCAGGTGTTGGAGCTGTTGGGATTTGTGATCAACTATCCCAAATCTCACCTTCAGCCCACCCAACAGCTGGAATTCATAGGAGCCCTGCTCAACAGGACTTTCCTTCCACAGGACTGGCTTCAAAGGCTGCCGGCTGTGGTTCATGAAACTCAACTGAGTCATCGAGTGACATCTCGCAGGATGCTAACCGTCCTAGGTCACATAGCCTCTACAGTGCATGTTACACTCCTGGCATGTCTTCAGATGAGGCAGACTCAATAGACTCTGTGGACTCATTGGACCCATGTCACAGGTCGCCTCTGGGATCAGGTGTTTGTCACTAGTCCCCTGATCCAATCACTACATTAGTGGATGGTCCCTCAGAATTTGCTCAAAGGTCTCTCCTTTCAAAAGACCTCGCCCCAGAATATCTCGACAATGGTCTCCTCCAAGTTGGAATGGGGAGCTTATCTTGATGGCTTCCACACTCGGGGCGACTGGTCCATCCAAGAGAGTCTTCACCAGATCAACTTCTTGGAATTGAGAGCCATAGCAAATACTCTAAAGGCCTTCCAGGATCGGCTGGCCAACCACATTGTCCACATTCAGACTGACAATCAAGTGACTATGTTCTGTATCAACAAAAAGGAGTGCATCAGCTCCTATCGCCTGTGCTGGGAAATGTGCAGGTTGTGGAGGTTCGCCATCTCTAACAGAATGGAGCTGAGGGCCACATGTCTGCCGGGAAACCAAAACACTCTGGCGGACAGACTAAGCCGGGTCCTTCAGCCACATAAATAGATGCTAAACAAAGATGTATTGGCCTGCATATTTTTTGGAAGTGGGACACTCCCTCGATATACCTGTCTGCCACTCCACAAAATGCCCAGGTAGATCAGTTCTGCTCCAGAGTGGGATCCCACAATGGACCAGCATTGGACACTTTCCTCCTGCACTGAAGGAGGGTCTTCTGTGTGCTTACCCTCCAATACCTCTCATAGTGAAAATCCTAATGAAGCTCAGGACACATGGCGGTACGATAATACTCATCACACTATACTGGCCCAGACACCCCTGGTTCCCACTCCTGCTGCATCTCTCCATGTAGGAACCACTTCAGCTTGGCCATGCCCCAGACCTCATTTCACAGAACGACGGGAAAATGCTACATCTCAATGTCCGGTCCTTGGTCTTCATGGCATGGATGCTGAGAGGCTAGTCCTCTCAGAGCTCCACTGTCTGACAACATAATGGATGTTCTGGTGACCTCCAGGAAGGTCTCCACGAGGAGGTATTATGTCTGTAAGTGGAAAAGGTTTGCTGTCTGGTGTGAAGGCCAGGCCCTGGATCCTTTCATCTGTCCCACAAGGAGTCTGCTTGAGTATCTTCTATACCTCTCTAACTTGGGCCTGAAGTCCAACTCTGTCCAAGTTCACCTCAGCACAATTGGGGCATACCATCTTGGGCTAGATGGGAAATCCATCTTGGCACAGCCTTTGATTGCTTTCTTCATGTGAGGGCTGCTTCTCTTGAAGCCTCCGTACAAGCCTCCTGCTGTGGCCTGGGACTTCAATGTGGTACTAGCACAGCTCATGAAAGTTCCCTTTGAGCCACTTGACTCATGCCCACTGACATTCTTGACCTGGAAAGTCTGGTTTCTGGTAGTGTCAGACGGCTGCCTGGGTGAGAATGTTCACAGTCTTGGCAAGTGCATATGTCAATATGATTTGCAAGGGATTGTGGGCAATGCAGTCCATTCACACCCGACACAGCTGCTCACAATAATTTAGTTGTGCTCAAGTGTAAAGCCAATAAGATATTTATTTATGGGGTTATTTCTCCCAACACAGATATGCTTGGTAGCACATAAATCAGGTTACTTGCTTTCAGTGTTAAACTTGCAAAAACAAAATCAGGAAAACAACATTTTAACTTATCAGGCAATCAAAGCAAAAGAAATAAGACCCGGTTGGCAACAAACTGGTCTTTTCTGTAGGCTTTAGCTAATATTCTCTTAGCAATGTATCAAACAACAAACCAAAAGCCACAAAGAAAGGAAAAACTGTTCTTTTCAGGTTAACTTCTTATATCTTCCCACATAGATTCAGAAGTGATTCTCTCAGAGCACACAAGCAATTAGGTAAGGCTCAATTGCTAGCAGTTATCCAGCTGAAACCCCTTAGCTGGCTTGCTTTCTACTGCGTGGCTAAAAATCCTACTCAGGAGCTTTTCTGAGTAGATTAAAGAACAAGTTTGTATTTCTTTGTGATGGTTGCTGTACTTTATAACAGAAAATCACCAAAGGAGTTTAGACAGAGAGCAGTCCATCTAAACACATTCTTCATCTGCTATCATTCCCCTTCTTCAACAATCATGGGTTCAATATCATGGATTGGCACAGATGAATTTCTCAATGGAACACTTTCAGGAGAATACTTGTTTCCCTGCTGTCTTTCAAGGGTATAGCTAGGGCATAGATCAGTGTTCATACCTGAGCTTCCATTGCTGTTAGAGTTCCTCTCTATATAGCCTGGCCAGTATGTAGTCCAGTTCTTATGTCCAGTCTTCCAATCCAGATCCCTGGACACTGGATCTCTCTTCACATACCTTCTGGCACGGGTCTTAGGGTCCCTTCCACGTGCAGCCGTCTCCCTCACAGGTACCGTCTGGAGATTCTTAGCTCTGCAGCACCATTCCTCTGGCTTTCCCCAGTCCAATGGTGTATGCTGGCCCTTGGAATGCCTCCCAGTATACGTACTGCTCTGGACTCTTCTAGACCTCTCAAAGGCTTTTCTCCTCTTTCTTCCAAAGGGTTTCTTTCCCTCTCTGTCCGTCTGGTTTGGCTTCTGCTTCTGATGATCCTCCTGATGATGAAGATGATCAAGCTCAAGCTGATTCTCTGTAGAATAAACTCTACCTTTATTCTGCTTAGATGAGTGCTCCTCCCTAACACAGCGCAGCTGTGCTGAATCAGGCCCTGCCCTTTGAGATGAGTGCTTAGGGATTACCTCATAGCCCTCCTGATTGAACACACGTTTCCCCACTTCAGCTCCTCTAATGGCTGTTGGAAACCTGGTGCATTCTGGGACTGGTAGTCTTTTATGGGAAAATTCTGTTTTCTTATTTCTACCAGAACTGACAGGTTGCTTGTTCAGAGTCACTTCACCTTTCCTATAGCTCCTTCCTGAGCTATGATAAGCTTCCTTATCACAGTAGCTGTCACCTCAGCATGCCGAATGAGCAAGCTTCAGGCTCTAGTAGTTCATCATCTACCAGATTCCACCATAATCAAGGGTTCTTCGAACGCATTCTAAATTCCTTTTAAAGGTAGATTCAGATTTCCATCTCAATCAGTCCATAGTGCTATCTACATTTTTTCCTAGGCCTCACACCCAAGCAGGCCTTGGCCTTCTACTTGGAGCAGACAAAGGACCATAGTAAGTCTGTCCAACATTTTGTTTCTTTTGACCCCAGAAAGCTGGAAGCTGCCATTTCCAAATGCTCTCTTTCACTTTGGTTAGTGAACTGCATTTCCTTTACTTATGCCCAGGCAGGCCTGAGCCTTGATGGTCATATCACAGCTCACAATGTCTGAACTATATCTGCGTCAGTGGCCAACTTGCACTCAGTCTCCATGGAAAAAATCTGCAGGGTTGCAACGTGGGCTTCCATCCACATGTTCACATCTGATTGCTGCCTGAAAGGGGATTCCTGACTCGACGGTAACTTTGGCCAATCTGTACTCCGGCACCTATTTGGGAATCAGAATCCAACTCCGTCCCCCCAATGCCCTTCTGTCCATCCAGGCTACCAATAAAAAACAAAAACAATAAACGAGTTAATGAGAGCAAGAAATGTTGCAGAGTGCAGAACAGATGTGGTGAGATTTGCCTTCGCTGTATATAGTTGGTTTTGCATGTTCAGCAACCTCCTCGTTTTTCAGTAGCTTGTAGCTTGGGAGTCCCAAGCGTGAGGATTTACTTCCTGCTTGTCCACGGAAAAAGGGTAGTTACTCACTTGTAACAGGTGTTCTCCATGGACAGCAGGAATAAGTCCTCATAAACCTCCCACCTTCCCAAGGAGTTGTCTTCTACTACAGCTATTATCAGACTGATGATGATGGCACCACAGTGGTAGGCAGAAAGGAGGCACGCAGGCACAGTGGAGCCTCCCAAAAACTTGCAATAGCAGCTGGGGAGCGTTTCCATGCAGGGCTCCATCGGGGGCATCACCCATGCGTGAGGACTTATTCCTAGTGTCCATGGAGAAAACCTGTTACAGGTGAGTAACAACCCTGTATGTATTGTACACATATTTTATGAAATAGGTGCATACATGACAAGTACAAGCCAGGTGTAGTTAAACTCTGCCCCCACCCAGTAATGCCTACACACAGATCATGTAAACGCAGATGCAAATATGCCACCTACTTGCCACAGACATTTTGAGTTCTTGATTCAGAATCAATGCTTGATTTGCTACAGGAAACTGGGGCCTGTGCCTCTAGGAAACCATATTGAGTAGGTATGGGCCTCGAGGTCACTGGAAACGAAGGGCAAAAAGTCAAAATTCCACACGTCACTATGCACGTTGCCTCATTTGCATTACTCTCTGAATTTATTGCTCCAGCTCCATGAAAATCACTTGGGAGAAACCACACATCATGAAGCCAAAATTTAAAATGAAGCTCCAGCTAATACAAGCCTCATACAACTTTATTGTCATTAGTCAATGTAGTGACTAGGTTGCATTTTCTTAATGAATGGTAAAAGGTAGCTTACTATTTCTTAAGGAAATGCAGTTTAATGCTTGCCCTCTGATTAAAATACATATAACACGTATCCCTTACAACTTTATCATTATTTATCTGCTTTTTACATTTCATTTTTATATTTTAATAAAGTATTTTTCTTGGAAATGAGGACAGAAAGTTCCATTGGTCTGTTAATTATAGAGCAATTCAGATGGGGCAGAAGATTATGGGCATTATTTTAGAAGTTTTACATTTTGCACTTGCATGTACTGGTGCATAAATATACCAGCTACATCTACGCCCAAAGAGCCATTTTAGAAATGTACACATATTCACCCTGATCATATTCAAAGTACAAGGGGAGGCGGGTGTTGTCTGGAGAGAGCTTAATGTTACACATGTATCCCCCATTTCATATAGGGGATACATGTGGAAGACGGAAATTGTCCACATCTGTAGTTACAATTGCTCCCTGGTACATTTAGATGTTTAAAAAGTGCTCATTTTGGCCAGCCCTTTACTGGAGGAATTAAGGGGGATAGCCCCCTGAATCCCCAAATGTTCATTTCCCACCTCCACTTATTAATTAGTTAGTAAACATGGAGTCCTCTGTGATTAAGAACAGCAGGACATCTAGGTTTGAAATATGGACATACAAGCAGCCAAGTTTTCTTCATTGATTTTTCCCACATGTGCGTTTGTAAAATAGCATCTTCTACTGCACGTGGATGCCCATCTCTATGCCTTCCTTGATTTCAAACACATGTCCATGGGGAGGGGCAGAGATATGTCAATTTTACAGCAGACTTACATATGTTTACCCTCTCCTCTAAAATGGACAGATTTGCAGATTTTTTTCATTTGGATTTCACTACAACCACATATACAGCCTTTCTAGAATATGCCTTCACATCAAAAGGTAAAACATATGATTTATACTTAATTTATAAATGTCTCTATTTTCACAATTATCCTGTCATTTGACTTAGTTCATAGAATTTAATTCTTCCTACTTTTGAGTTTTTGGTCAGGTCAAGTGGGGGCAGCATATGATTGGCACTGTTAGGGATGGGCAGGGCACTACCCATACTGGAGCATCATGCATAAGGGAGGTCGTCAGAGAATATTATGAAAATTTATAAAAGAGAGAGCACAGTTTTGTGGATCGATCTTGGAGTATTTAGACCAGCTGGTCGTTCTGAACATTCCTGTTACTGCACTGGTGATCAAAGGGCTACATAATTATCAAGCTCCAGGGACTGATGGCTTTAGCTCTGAATTCTATACGATTATATTGTACATGATAAAGTGAATGTTCTTCTAAGCAAATCGTATATGCAACTAATTCAGTGCAGGCAGTTTCTTTTTGATAATGATTCTCAAACCAAGTAGGGATTTTCTTCGATCTTGATCTTTTGGGCCTGTCTTGTTGTTAAATGTGGAACACAATATTCTTGTCATGATTTTGGCGGATTGCTGCCTCCACTTATGCCCCCATTAATTCATGACTCCCAAGTGAGTTTTGTTTGAGGGCGTCACTCAGTGGTGAATGTTTGGAAGTTGTTGATGCCGATAAGCTCCTGTGTTATTCAAGGTGTACCCTCCTTGTTAGTTAGCTTTGATGCTTTGAAAAAGCTTTTGATAAGGTGGATTGGAGCTATATGTTTTAATGTTGGAAAGCTTCGGCCTAGAGGTGATACACCTCCTGTGCTCGGTACCTCAAGGTTCAGTTGCCATAAACGGTGCATTCACTCATTGCCTTGACCTACCTTTATAATTTATGCTGATTTGGAGCCATTAATAAGCTGAATTAGGGAGAGAGACAGAATCCAAGGGGTACAGCTGGGTGATCAGGCATTTAAAGTTTCAATTTTTGCTGATGACCTTTTAGTACATCTCACAGACCTGAGATTTCGATAGACCATTTACTACCAGAGTTTGGTAGTTTTTAGGGTTTGAGCTCAATTACAATACGTTGGAAGCCCTCCTACCAGAGGTGTGTCCTTGAAGGTGGGGGAGGATATTCCCACTTGGATGGACTGAAAAATCATTCTCCGTGGACAAGCAGGAATGAGTCCTCATGTATGGGTGATGTCCCCAGATGGAGCCTGTGCGAGAATGCTCCCCAGCTACTATTGGAAGCTTTGAGAGGTTCCATCGCGCCTGTTCACCTCCTTGCCGCAGCGGCGCCATCTTAAAGTAGTTTTTCCATGGAGCCTAACAGAGATGTTCCAGTTATCCTCTACTTGATAAATGACTTTTCTCCCCTGTGGGGGTTCTGAGCTTCTGGGGTTTTCATCTAATCACCTGCCATCGTGGTTTCTCTTTTCCCTTTTATTTTTTTACTTTCAATTGTTTAATTTCCTTTCTTTTTCCACAGCATTACTGTCCTCTTAGGCGCCGGTGCACCTGCCAGGCCTTACTTTTTCAAAATCGAGCCATTTGATTTTGGGCAGCTATCTTTCCAGATGACATGTCCCAGAAATCAGTCAGTGGGTTCAAAAAGTGTTCCCAGTGCGCTAGGACCATATCTGCCACAGATACCCACAGTTGATGCCTTCAGTGCCTGGGAACCGATCATCAGCCTTGTGTTTGCAGGTGACAAAAAGACTCAAAGGTTAAGAGAAGCAGTGTGAATCACTTTTTGGCTCAAACATCCTATTCATCGTCTTCAGCATCATGGGCACTGGTCTCTATGGCTTTCCAAGGCTGCATTGGACCCTTGCGGTACATCAAAATCAAAGAGTTCTTGAGCCCAAGCACCTGTAGTGCCTTGGAGCATCGGTCATTGATCGATCTCCACCCGAAGATGAGGAAGGATTCGACTTCATCTTCATTGAAGTTGAAGGGTGATCGAATCGAGCACTGAGTGAAGACTGGTGCATCGGAGCACATCGAAACATGGCACTGAGAGCAATGAGAGTCCTTGTGAGCACCCCTCAAAGTTGCCCCAATGGGAGAAGAGCTTATCCTCCAGAATGTCATAGGGGCACTGAGTGCAGAAATCAAGCCGATACTTCTGTACAGATACCGAGTACATCAGTCAAAGTTGCTGAGGCCCCGCAGCCTTCAGAATCGGCAGCTATGGAGATGCACCTTCTGCAAGCTCTTGAGGAACGCATTGCGGCACTCTTGGCAGTGCAGCATGCCAGGGCCTTGACATCAGCTGCATCAACATTGACCATCCTTCAGTTGATCCTTGAGATGCATGCCTTGTATGCAGGAGATGCATCAGCATCAGGGCATTGAAGGGCCCCCAACACTGGTGCCTGGCTAGCCAATATCACTCTCCAGCATTTCGGGGGCTGATGCACCCTCAAAATCTAGAAGAGCATCAGTGCATCATCGCTCCTGGAGGAGCTCCCAATCCCCTTGAGTCAGGAGGGAAATCGAGGTAGAGACTCAGAAGTACCTTGACTTCCTCTTAGAGTCTGATTCAAAAGGCTGGGTAACCGATGTGGAATCTGAAGACTTGTTGGAGGATAGGTCTCCTGAACTTCCATTGGGCCCTTCTCCACCTCATGAGCAGCGTAAGTCCCCTCCTGAGAACATCACTTTCCAGAATTTTGTAAGGTACATGACCAAAGCCATACTATTTTCTTTGAAGACTGAGGATGAGCCCAGGGTGAAAGAGCTGGAGATCATGCAGTACTCTTTGGCCCCTAAAGAGGTGGTGACAGTGTCCGTGCAGATGAGAATGTGGGAAAAAACCCTCACTGTGCCTCCAGTTAGTAGAAAGCTTGACTCCTTTTACAGAATAGAAGGTATTTTCAGAGCTCCATGCTCATAGCTCACAGGGCCTCTTACCAGCTCTACATGGGCATGTTCTTGAAGAACATCATGTGTGACCTCATTGAGCTGTCTCAGTTTCTCCCTCCAAAGAAATTGGAACAGTATCATTCCCTAGTGACTCACAGCAAGGACTGCTTAGAGGTTCATGGTTCTTCGAAACAGCATCAAGAGATTCTGTCTTGGGTACTGGCGCCCAGAGACTTGACAGCATGTCACCTTTCGGAATCTCTCAAGGTGCACATCCCAGCCGGCCTTTCTATCACAGGACGTTCCAAGAAGAGGGACAGAAAAAAAAGCTATTACTCTCATAGGTATAGGTACTTTCCTAGGTCCCAAACCTCCCAGCCCAAACAGGCTTCTCGCCCACAACAGCATCGAGAAAAGCCTCAGAAAGCCCAGCCAGCTCCTCAACCGAAGCCAGTGGTGGGGTTTTGACTGGTTCCTTTGGAGCATAGCCACTCTACCAGTAACTGCAGTGGAAAACCCTCTGGTTAGGGGAAGGCTCACTCTTTTTGCCCAAAGGTGGCCCCTCATAACCTCAGACTCATGGGTTCTGGAGATGGTCCAAAGCGGATACAAACTACATTTATTAGACCAGCCACCAAACTGTCCCCTGGGGGTGCATCACCTTGACCCTCTGCATCAGGAACTGCTTCAGAGAGAAATCACCGCCCTTTTGTCAGATCTTGCGATCAAGTTTGTGCCACCGGAGCAAAAAGAGCAAGGGTTTTATTCTAAGTATTTCCTGATCCCCAAGAAAACAGGGGGATACCGTCCCATCCTAGACCCAGGGCCAGTCCGTCCACTAGATGAGCTAGGCAGTCACCTAGGATGGCCAGCCCGGGTGGGCAGCCGCAGCTGCACCGACCCCCCCCCCCCCCCAGCTGCCACCGATTCTGTTT
Organism: Ichthyophis bannanicus; assembly: GCA_033557465.1. NCBI lineage: Eukaryota > Metazoa > Chordata > Amphibia > Gymnophiona > Ichthyophiidae > Ichthyophis > Ichthyophis bannanicus. The sequence goes on along the minus strand of CM066032.1, from coordinate 1,085,816,162 downwards.
GGGAGGGGAGGTGGGCAGGGGCAGTATTTCCAAAAGCGGCTGCTTTTTGCCACTGCTTTTGGAAATGCTGCTGCTGCCCGCCTCCCCCTCCCAAGAAAGAATTGATGGCAGCAAGGCCGGGGTTTTTGCCTAGGACGGCAGAAACCCTTGGGCCAGCCCTGTCTGGACCTATGAGATCTGAACACATACGTAGTATGAGAAAAGTTCAGAATGATTTCTCTAGCACCCTGCTTCCGTACCATCAAAAAGGAGATTAGTTATGCTCCCTGGATCTGAAGGACTGGAAAGGGGGGCTGTTACTTCTGGAGAGAAATCTGAAATTGTGAGTATATACTTCTGGGAATTTTTCTGAAAGGACTTTTTTTTCTTTTAAAGCTAATTAATCTGTGAACCCACTATTTTTTTTGTTAAATCAGTCAGGGCCTAGTAGCAACAGTTTAAGATTCAATTTAAAAACACAGAAGAGAACTTTCTGGTTACCTTTCATACCCAGTAGACAGCTGTAGTTTAAATTTCATAGTCACTCAGGGCCTAGCATCAGCAAAGTACTTTTAGTTTCAAATTAAAACACAGAAGAGAGCTTTCTGGTTAAATTTAGAATCCAGCAGAGAGCTTGTAGTTTAAATTTCATAATAGGTTAGAGCCTAGTAGCAGCAAAGAGCTATAATTTAAATCAAATCAGAATATAGCTTAGCACAAGAGGCAAAACAAGGTCAATTCTCCTTGAGCAGCATATAAAGTCTTCTAGAGACCTTTACAAAGAGGCCTTCTACCTAGTGGGCAAGCAACCTGTGGAGCTTTTTCAATAGGTGTTAACACCAGCTGGCAGTTCAAAAGGCCATTTTGAAAGACTCCTTCTATCCAAGCAAGGACTGTTAATTACCCAGGAAGTAGGTCACTGCTTACATCATCAGCACAAGCATAAATAGCTCAACCAGAGCTCTGTGACCCTGTCTTGAAGGACTGGAAAGGGGGCTGTTACTTCTGGAGAGAAATCTGAAATTGTGAGTATATACTTCTGGGAATTTTTCTGAAAGGACTTTTTTTTCTTTTAAAGCTAATTAATCTGTGAACCCACTATTTTTTTTGTTAAATCAGTCAGGGCCTAGTAGCAACAGTTTAAGATTCAATTTAAAAACACAGAAGAGAACTTTCTGGTTACCTTTCATACCCAGTAGACAGCTGTAGTTTAAATTTCATAGTCACTCAGGGCCTAGCATCAGCAAAGTACTTTTAGTTTCAAATTAAAACACAGAAGAGAGCTTTCTGGTTAAATTTAGAATCCAGCAGAGAGCTTGTAGTTTAAATTTCATAATAGGTTAGAGCCTAGTAGCAGCAAAGAGCTATAATTTAAATCAAATCAGAATATAGTTTTCCTCAGCAGCACAGGACAAGGTACTGTGTAGCAGCCCTTTTTTAATAAGTGTTATATCCCTCCCTCCCTCCCCACACCCACCCTCCCCTGGGAAAATCACAGCTTTATAGGTACTTGCACAACTTAAAAGACAGGAGGTGCTCTCAGGTGAAGCTCATTACCCAAATCAGTCATACACCAAGGACCTGAAATTAATTAAGCTTCAGGTGAACAAGGTATATTAAACTTCTTAGGTACTGTTTTAGTGGTATAAATATCCATTGCACCCTTTAGTACATATAGAACTTAAAGATCTAAACACAAACTTAAAACTAAGATGCAGACAGCAGTCCAGCAGCAGGATGTGGGCTTTCCAGTCTTTTGCATTGAGTGTCACATGTATGATTTTCTCCCAGCTGGTGAGAGGTCTTACGTGTGCACTAGGTGCAAGGAGCTCTCTGCTCTCAGGGAACGAGTCCGTTCTCTAGAGGCTAGAGTAGCAGACTTGGAAAACATAAGACAGACAGAGAGGTACATAGACGAGACCTACAGGGATATAGTCCTGAAGTCCCACCTCCAGTCTGGCAGCATCCCTGTTGCCATGGAGGAGAGAGGTCACGTGACAGGAGAGCATCACCCTGGTGTGGCAGGAAGTGATCCTGTAACTAGGACCTGTCCTCCAGGTGATGTAAACCCCTCTCGCACCGAGGAGGTTTCTCCAGGGCCAAGTGCCCATGCGGGAAGGGTTAGGACAGCAGTTATAGTTGGTGATTCGATCATTAGGCATGTAGATAGCTGGGTGGCTGGTGGACGTGAGGATCGCCTGGTAACATGCCTGCCTGGTGCGAAGGTAGCGGACCTCACATGCCACCTAGATAAGGTCTTAGATAGTGCTGGGGAGGAGTCTGCTGTCTTGGTACATGTTGGTACCAATGACATAGGAAAATGTGGTAGGGAGGTTCTGGAAGCTAAATTTAGGCTTTTAGGTAGGAAGTTGAAATCCAGAACTTCCAGGGTAGCGTTCTCCGAAATGCTTCCCGTTCCACGCGCAGGACCCAATAGGCAGGCAGAGCTCCGGAGTCTCAATGCGTGGATGAGACAATGGTGCAGAGATGAGGGGTTCGGATTTGTTAGGAACTGGGGAACATTCTGGGGAAAGGAGGGGCTCTTCCGAAGGGATGGGCTTCACCTTAACCGGGATGGAACCAGGCTGCTGGCATTAACCTTTAAAAAGGAGATAGAGCAGCTTTTAAACTAGATAATAGGGGAAAGCCGACAGTCGCCCAAGAGCGCATGGTTCGGAAGAATGTATCCTTGAAGGATACTACAAAAAGCAGAGAGGTTCCAAAAAAGAGTAAAGTAGCCCAAATGCCCTCGAGTATGGAGCAGACAGAACTTAAAGATCCCAAATTACCCATGTCTACCAAAAGCCAAATTAAGATGAATAAAATACAGTCTCTAAAATGCTTGTATGCAAATGCTAGAAGTCTACAAAACAAGATGGGAGAGTTAGAATATATAGCACTAAACGAGAGGTTAGATATGATTGGAATATCAGAGACATGGTGGAAGGAGGACAACCAGTGGGACACTGTGATACCTGGGTACAAACTATATCGAAATGATAGAGCTGATCAAATTGGTGGAGGGGTTGCGCTCTATGTTAGAGAGGGCATTGAGTCAGAAAGGATTAAAGTTTTGCAAGAAACAAAATTTGCTGTAGAATCTCTATGGATTGAAATTCCATGTAAAAAGGGGAAGGCGATGGCAGTGGGGGTGTACTATCGTCCGCCTGGCCAGAATGAACAAATGGATGATGAAATGCTCAAAGAAATCAAGGAAGCTAGCAAAAGTTACAGTGCAGTAATAATAATGGGTGATTTCAATTACCCCGGCATCGACTGGGTCAGTGTCACAACAGGACATGCTAGGGAGATAAAGTTCCTAGATGAAATAAATGACTGCTTCTTGGAGCAGCTGGTTCATGAACCGACCAGAGGGGAAGCAATATTAGACCTAGTCCTTAGTGGAACACCAGATGTAGTGCAAGAGATAAGGGTGTTGGGGCCACTTGGCAATAGTGATCATAGCATGATCGCCTTTGATTTAATTAGTGGAGGAGGGATAGTAAGGAAATCCACAGTACTACCCTTTAACTTTCGAAAGGGAGACTATGATAGAATGAGGAAAACAGTTAAGAAAAAACTAAAAGGAGCAGTTGCAAAGGTTAAAGACGTACATCAAGCTTGGGTGTTGTTGAAAAATACTATCTTGGAAGCCCAGACCAGCTGTATTCCACGCTTTAAGAAAAGTGGAAGGAAGTCCAAAAAATTGCCAGCATGGTTTAAAGCTGAGGTCAGAGAGGCTGTTGTTGCCAAAAAAGCATCTTTCAAGAAATGGAAAAAAGAGCCAAATGATGAAACCTGGAAACAGCACAAGCACTGGCAAGTCAAATGCAAGGCATTGATAAGGCAGGCAAAGAGAGAATTTGAGAAGAAGCTTGCTGCGGAAGCAAAAACGCGAAATAAAGACCTTTTCAAGTACATTCGTAGCAAAAAACCCGTGAGAGAGTCAGTTGGTCCATTAGATGATAAAGGGGTTAAAGGAGCACTAAGAGGCGACAAGGCGATAGCGGAGAGACTGAATGAATTCTTTGCTTCGGTCTTTACTGAGGAAGATGTAGGGATGTTACCCACGACTGAAGTGGTATTTAAAGGTGTGGAAGAATTGAAGGAAATATCGATACATCGGGAAGATGTCCTACAACTATTAGATAAACTGAAGAGTAGCAAATCACCTGGGCCGGATGGTATACATCCAAGGGTGTTGAAAGAACTGAAATTTGAGATTGCAGACCTGCTATCAGTAATCTGTGAACTATCATTAAAATCATCTCTAATACTTATTGGAGGATCGCCAATGTAACACCAATTTTTAAAAAGGGTTCGAGGGGTGATCCGGGAAACTACAGACCGGTGAGCCTGACATCAGTACCGGGAAAAATGGTAGAAACCATCATAAAGAATAAAATTACTCAGCATATAGATAGTCATGACCTAATGGGAGACAGCCAACATGGCTTTAGACAAGGAAGATCTTGTCTTACTAATCTGTTATGTTTTTTTGAAGGAGTGAATAAACAGGTGGACAAAGGTGAGTCGGTTGATATTGTGTATCTGGACTTTCAGAAAGCCTTTGACAAGGTCCCTCATGAGAGACTTTTGGCAAAACTAAAGAGTCATGGGATAGGAGGCAGTGTACTACTGTGGATCAGGAACTGGTTAAAAGATAGAAAGCAGAGGGTAGGGCTAAATGGCCAATTTTCCCAATGGAGAAAGGTGAATAGTGGTGTACCCCAGGGATCTGTGCTGGGTCCGCTGCTTTTTGACATATTCATAAATGACCTGGAAAGTGGAATAACGAGTGAGGTTATCAAATTTGCTGATGACACAAAACTATTTAAAGTTGTTAAAACCCAGGAGGATTGTGGAAAATTGCAAGAGGATCTTGATAAATTGGAAAACTGGGCATCAAAATGGCAGATGAAATTTAATGTGGAGAAGTGCAAGGTTATGCACCTAGGGAAGAACAACCCAAACTATGGTTACACGATGCAAGGTTCCACATTAGGAACCACCACCCAAGAAAAAGATTTAGGCGTCCTTGTGGATACCATGTTAAAACCCTCGGCCCAGTGTGCAGCGGCGGCCAAGAGAGCAAATAGAATGCTAGGTATGATAAGGAAAGGAATGGAAATAAAACAAAAGATATTATAATGCCTCTATATCGTTCCATGGTGAGACCGCACCTTGAATATTGTGTGCAATTCTGGTCGCCGTATCTTAAAAAGGATATAGCAATTTTAGAAAAGGTTCAGAGAAGAGCCACCAAAATGGTAAAGGGGATGGAAGGCTACTCCTATGAAGAAAGGCTAAAAAGGTTGGGGCTCTTTAACCTGGAAAAGAGACGGCTGAGGGGAGATATGATAGAAGTCTATAAATTAATGAACGGAGTGGAACGGGTAAACGTAGATCGATTGTTTACCTTATCAGAATATAGAAAGACTAGGGGACATGCAATGAAGCTACAGGGTAAACTATTTAAGACTAATAAAAGAAAATATTTTTTCACTCAACGTGTAATCAAACTCTGGAATTTGTTACCGGAGGATGTAGTAAAGGCTGTTAGTGTAGCTGGGTTTAAAAAAGGTTTGGACAAGTTCCTGGAGGAAAGGTCCATAAACCATTATTAAGAAGGGACCCAGGATATCAATGCTTGAACCAATACAAGCATTGTGGAACCTGTGTCCCTTGGGGAAACTGCTAGGTACGTATGACCTAGATTGGCCACTGTTGGAAACAGAATACTGGGCTTGATGGACCTTGGTCTGACCCAGTATGGCATATCTTATGTTCTTATGTTCTTAAGGATGCATACATTCACATACGAATACCTCCTGTGAGTGGGATGTATCTCAGATTCATTCTGAGGGGGACAAACAAGTGTTGTCTTTTGGTCTAGCCTCAGCGCCTCGCATGTTCACAAAATTCCTCATGGTAGCAGCTGGGAGTGTTTGTCTTCCCCTATCTGGATGATTGGCTGATCAAGAATACCACTCCAGAAAGGATTCAAGAATCAACATGATTGACCGTTAGGGTGCTGGAACTACTAGGGTTCATTATAAATTATCCCAAGTCCCACCTTCAACTCACCTAGCAGTTGGAATTCATAGGAGCCCTGTTCAATACAATTCAGGTGAGAGCCTCCCTTACCGGACTTCATAGACTGATAGTACTAGTGCGGGAGACTCAATCAAGTCAGCAAATATCAGCTTACAGGATTTTGTCTGCACTGGGCCACATGGCCACATGTCACATCCTTGGAATGCCTCCATATGAGAGAGACTCATTGGACTCTGAGGACTCAATGGACCCAAGCCATGAGTCAACTCAGGAATCATCTGTATGTCACCAACCCTCTTGATCAGTCATTGAAATAGTGGACAGTCCACACCAATTTGCTCAGCAGTGTCCCCTTCCAAATTGCTCTACCCCAAAACATTTTGATGGCAGATGCATCCAAGCTGGGGTGGGAAGCTCATCTCAATGGATTTCACACCCAGGACAATTGGTCCATCCAAGAAATTCTCCACCAGATCAACTTCTTGGAATTAAGAGCCATGGCAAATGCTCTACAGGCTTTCCGAGATTGGCTGACCAACCAAATTGTTCTGATTCAGACCGACAATCAAGTCGCCATGTTCTACATCACAAGCACAGAGGAACAGTCTCATACCTCCTGTGTTGGGAAGCAATCAGGTTGCAGAAGTTTGCCATCATACATGGGATGGACTTGAGAGCCACGTACCTGCCACATGAACAAAACACTCTGGCAGACAAACTGAGTCGAGTCCTCCACCCACATGAGTGGACACCGAACAGGGAGGTTGTGACTCGCATCTTTTGGAAGTGGAGCACCCCCTTGATAGATCTGTTCACCACTCCGCAGAACGTCCAGGTGGATCACTTCTGTTCCTGGGTAAGATCACACAGCAGACTAGCCTCGGATCCTTTCCTCCTACACTGGGGGGAGAGTCTTCTGTACACATATCTTCCAATCCCTTTCACTACAAAGACCCTCCTGAGGCTCAAAACAGATGGAGGCACGATTATTCTCATCGCTCCTTACTGGCCCAGGCAGCCTTGGTTTCCCCTCCTGCTACAACTCTCCAGTCAGAAGCCGCTCCAGGTAGGCCACATGCCAGATCTGATTTCGCAGGAAGATAGGATGATGTTGCACCCCAACATCCAGTCCTTGGCCCTCTCAGCGTGGATGTTAAGAGGCTAATGTCTGAGCTCAACCTGCCAGCTGGTATGACCAATGTCTTTTTGGTCTCCAGGAGGGCCTCAGTGAGAAAGTCCTAGTCCTTCAAATAGAAGAGGTTTGCTGTCTGGTGTGAGATCTAGGCCCTAATGCATTTTGTATGTCCCACACACAAACTACTTCAGTATCTTCTGCATCTCTTCAAGTAGAGACTTAAGTCCAACTCTATTAGGGTCCACCTCAGTGCAATTGAAGATTATCTTCGAGGTGTGGAAGGAAAGTCCATCTCAGTACAATCTTTAGTTGTTCACTTTTGAAACCTCACTACAAACCTCCTGCAGTATCTTGGGACCTCAATGTGGTTCTTGCGCCGCTCATGAAAGCTCCCTTTGATCCATTCAATTCCTGCCCTCTGACATTTTTGACCTGGAAGCTGTTGTTTCTGGTGGCGGTCACTTCCTCACGCAGAGTGAGAAAGCTTCAGGCTCTAGTAGTTCATCCACCTTATACCAAATTCTATCATAATAGAGTGATCTTCCATACTCATCCTAAATTCCTTCCAAAAGTGGTTTTGGATTTCCATCTTAATCAGTGAATTATTCTTACAACATTTTTCCCAAGGCCTTATGCCCACAAAGGGGAAGATGCATTGCACATGTTGGTCTGCAAGCAAACCTTAGCCTTCTATTTGAAGCGGACAAAAGCCCATGGAAAGTCCCTACAATTTTTTGTTTCTTTTGACCCCAGCAAGCTAGAGGCTGTCATTTCCAAATGCTCTCTTTCAATTTGGCTTGCAGACTGCATCTCTTTCACTTATGCCCAGGCAGGTCTGAGCCTTAGCTCTCAATGTCAGAGCTATGGCTGCATTGGTGGCCAACTTTGGCTTGGTCTCCATGGAAGAGATCTGCAGGGCTGCAACGTGGTCTTCTGTCCACACATTCACATCTCTCTACTGTCTAGACAGGGATTCCAGACTCAACAGCTACTTCAGCCAATCTGTACTCCAGAATCTGTTTAGAGATTAGAATCCAACTCCCCCCACCCCCCCCGGCCCATTCTATTCTGTCTAGGCTAACAAAAAAAATAAAGGGGGAAAAGAGTGTCACACTGCTATTGTATGAATTCTTGCCCTTGTCGAGCTTCTCTGTATTCTCCTCAGTTTTCGATAGCCTGTAGCTAGGGAGTCCCAAAAGTGAGGACTCATTCCTGCTTGTCCACGGAGAAAAGGAAATTACTCACCTGTAGCAAGTGTTCTTTGTAGACAGCAAGAATAAGTCCTCAGAACCCTCCCACCTCCCCAAGGAGTTGTATTCTGCTACAGCTATGCGATAAAACTACCTTAAGATGGTGCCATGATGGCAAGCGGAAAGGAGGCATGCAGGCATGATGGATCCTCCCAAACGCTTCCAATAGTAGCTGGGGAGCGTTCCCATGCAGGCTCCATCGGGGGACATCTCCCATATGTGAGGACTTATTCCTGCTGTCCACGGAGAACACCTGCTACAGGTGAGTAATTACCTTTTCTGCTATCTGAGGGTCATCTTGACTGTGAAATTAGATGAATTGTAGCAAAGTAATCTGCCACCTCTTTTGCAAGATACAGAGACAAGTCTATTGCGCTGGAGGGACCTGCTGTTATCTCTGAGTGGTAGAGTAGCTCTGTATAAAATGCCTATTTTCTTCCAGTGGTTATATCTGCTTTATATGTTGCCTGTCCATGTCCAAAAAGGACCTTGGACAGAGCGCATATTCACTTAGGAAATAGAAACCCTTGCTAATGTTATCTTTACCTTCCAGAGTGTCTGCTCTGTTGCAGATTTTGGTATGATCAACAAACGAGAAAATATTTCCTGACAGGCCTTCTGAAATGCCACTTACAAAAACATAGAAAAGAGCCATCCCCGTGACCAGTCCCTGCAGCATACTAATTTTAATACCACTTTCCTTAGAGTGAACTTCATTTATAACTACCTGCCACTCAATCAGTTTCTAAATCCAGTCAATCACTTTAGGGTTTATACCAAGGGTGCTCAGTTTATTTGTAAGCCACTTTTGTCAAACCCTGTCAAATAGCTCAGACGACATACCACAAATGAAGAAGGAACCAATAGGGTTTCAAAGGTTCATACAGTATATGACAAGATCTTTGGACAGATTTTTACTGGACCTTTAAAATGTATCACAACCCAGGAAGAATCCTGTACTCTCTAGAACCAATACAGCTGCTGGAGGAATGGAGTTCGGTGGATAGCTAAGGAAGTAAATTCTGAAGCACTGTGCCATATAGGTGAAATAGTCTGGGAGTTGAGAGCCAGACTCCTTGGAAGTTTTGAAAAAAAAATGTTTCATGGTGCCATCATTGTGCCCAATTGCAATGTCCCCACCACCACCCTTATAAGGAAACCAGATTGCAGTCAGATTTATGATTACGGCGAGAGGGATGGGGAGGGAAGGGCCCTAGGAAATAATTTGTGAAAATTTAAGCCCTGAAATAAACAGTTTTCCAACCAGTGTTAGTGCAAGGGTATTTATTTGCCCTAGGTGACCCTTCAGCCTTACCATTCCCCTGCCCTGACTTTGATAAAGAAACTCAATAATCATTATCATCCCAGCACAAAACTCCTATAAAAATGTATATTTGGACATCATGGGCCCGATATTTTAAAAAACGCTGAGCAAATAAAGTTAGACTCCTAAGTTAGGCCTCAGTCGTGCTCTATTTTCAACAACACCTAGGAGTCTACATTTTCAGCTAAAAATTCATCCTAATTTAGGTGCTTAAAATTTATGCGCCTAAATTTAGGTCTTCCATTCATTTGCCTAGATTTATGAGCCTAATATAGGCAACCAGTTCTGAAAATCAGTGCTAAGCTCCCACAGTTGCCAGGTTACCCAATTCCAAGAGTGAGATTTTAAGCCAGTCCTGGATTTCTGACACTCATTCTGATGCATTATGGAACCTGCAGCACTGATTTGAATGGGTAAAATCAGAGACTACAAAAAGGGCCATACCAAGCCATAAATGTGCCTTGTGCAACTTGCAAACCTGGCGCCCCCCCCCCCCCCAAGTGACAGCAGACTTTTGTCATTTGTCCCATCCCACCATAGCCCTTCTGTCCCTACCTCCCCATGTCCAGCATCTTCCCATCTTACTCCACCTCCTCATGTCCAGCTGGCTTCCCTTCGCGCTGCCTGCCCTTGTACTGCAATCGCTTTTACTGTTCCCTTGGTAGCAGCGGAAGTGGCAGCGTACCTCCTCCAATTAAAAAAAAAATACAGGTCTTTCCGACTCCACACTTGCATGGCTGGTCTGATTCATTCCCTCCTATGCTCACATCAGAGGAGGTAGGGACCAGACCAACCATGCAAGCATGGAGTTGCAAAGACTTGCGGGGTTTTTTTTAAATTAGAGGTCCACTGCCGCCACCACCACCACCACGGGAACAAGAAAAGTGGTGGCAGTGCAAAGGCAGGCCGATCAGGCAGTGGGGGGAGGGGGGGGGGTAGCCAAGGCTGGCAGTCGGCAGAAAACCGGCCAGTTGGCAACCCTAAATGTTCCCCTATATTTTTGTGTCCTGTGCGCTGCACCGCTCACACAGGCCTAGGTACGATGCCAACTCTAATACCATACTGCATTACAATGCAAATTTTAAACCAGAACTGGCAAAATATCTCACTCTTGGAACTGGGTAACTTGGCTTCTCCGTGGACAAACAGATAGTAAGTATTCACATATGGGTAACATCGCCGATGAAACCCCCATGTGGGAACACTCCCCAGCTTCTATTGGAAGCTTCTGGAGGGTTCTACCATGCCTGTGCACCTCCTTTCCCACCTGCCATGACGGTGCCATCTTCTTCAGTCTTTAGTCTCCGCAGAGCCTCTTGAACATGTTTGACAGTCCTCCGCTGGCAAACTTCTTTTCCCCTACAGGATCCTTGCTAGAATTGATTTTCAGCAACCTCGTATGCCTGCCGTTGCGGTTCTTTGCTTTTTCCTTGAAAATGTGTTTTTCGGCCCGGCAAGTGCCCTGGTTGGGCCCTCGTTTATCACTGAGTTTGACTTAGCCACGGCTGTTTTTCCCCATATGTCCCAAAAACTGGCAAGCATATTCAAGAAATGCTCCAAATGTGCCAGGACCATATCCGTCACAGATAGGCACAACTGGTGCCTTCAGTGTCTGGAACCTGATCATCAGCTCTCTTCTTGTGCTTTATGTCTGCAGGTGGTAAGGGTCAGGAGACAAAGGTCAAAAGAAACAGCGAGAGTCCCTTTTTGGCACTCAGAGGTCCAATCCACCCCTTTCAGCACCAACATCAGCCTCTATGGCATCCAAGAGGCATTGGATGGTGCATTGGCATCAAAGAACTCTCGAGCTCAGTTGGAGCCAAGCATCCATAATGTTCCGGAGCATTGGACATCGACCGGTCCCAACCCAGGATCGGGGAGAGACTTGGCCTCGGCACCATCGATGTTGAGTGGTGATCATACCGAGCATTGGGCCAAACATGGCATCAAGAGTGAAGGTGCTCCGAAGGGATGACTGCTTATCCTCCAGAGCATCGGAGAGGCACCAACAAATGAGACTAAGCTGCTGATACCCCTGCAGAGATGCCAGGTACATTGGTCGAAGTTGCTCGGGCCTCACAGCCTTCAGAATCGGCAGCCTTAGAGAAGCACCTACTACAAGCGCTTGAAGACCACTTTTCAGCACTATTAGTGATGCAGCAGCCAGGAGCCTTGACATCGACCATCATGCAGCCGATCCTCAAGACGCATTGGTTTTTCTGGTCCCTGGAATTGACCTGCCTAGAAGTTCTTTACTAAATCTGAGCAAATCAGACCAGGAAGATGGAAAATTAAGGAAACTGCTTTTGTTTTTCCTTTAACCTTCAAAGTAGAGGTTAAGAACCTTGAAGGACAATGTGGCATTCTGAGTTGGTTGTTACCAGATTGCAACCTGAGAATGATTTAAATCCTGAGTGAATAAGACATTAATCATGTTTGGATTTTATCTTTGATATATATTTGGTTCTCACTACGTGTGCTATTGAAAAAAAAACAACAAATTTTTGTAAACTAAAGAGGGGATATATTGTGCACCTCATGGAGGACATAATTATTGTTCATAAATTACAGAAACAAAACAGAGCTGCAACTATGCTTATTTAGGATTTAATATTCTCAAACAACGTTTTGTTTTATTTTATCCCTTAGTGTTTGACTGCTCTGTTTTCCTTCAGCTGCATGGTAATTTACGGCTGCTTTGAAAGTCAGGATTATTTGGCTAAGATAACTCCAAGGCTGGCTTCAAGGCGCTGAGTAATTTGTCTTAAAAAAATAATAATAATAACTTCTTTGGTTTCAAATCAGCTTAACACCAGTCACTGGTAAGGTTTTAATTTAAGTGAGAAAAAGTTCATCATGCGGAGTGTTTGCATTCCAGATATTCACCATCCATTTCATGAAAAACGTATAAGTCATTTGAATGCATGTTTACCCGAACTGTAAGATTTAAGGTAATTACTTTAAATTGTTAAACTCTGTACTGATGACTAATGAATAAGCCAGTTAGCTACACCGACTTTTACAATATTGTTTTTTAAAATAGATTCATCTGTTTTTCTGTGTCTCCAGAAAAAAGGGTACTTTGTTTTTGAAAGTCTTTTAAATTTTGTTTGCAATTTATGTAGAATAGTATAAACAGTATTGTGTGTTCTCTCCTTCTGCTCTCTCTCTAGAGAATGGCAAGTGTCTGCTGTATTATATTTTAATGTAATCATGTATTGTCGAATATCAGGGTTTCACTGCTGTTGTACTTAATCCTTATCTTTGATGTTAGGCATTTTTATCTCTCGTTTTTCTTCCTTCCAACTCCATACATTTTGTTTTTATGCCTGGAAGCTAGTGCAGCAGTCTCTATTTCTGTTTTTGTTCTAAGCCATGTTTAAGGCTTACCTCTTTAAGGCTGTTTTTGAATAAGTGATTCCCACATTATCTATTTGATATGGCTAATTACACTAGAGAGGTTAGACCAGAGCCTCTCTGATTTACTTTGCAGGGCTTCGGATCCTGTTCCAGGAGGTTGCTGATCGTGTGGTGACTACATAGTTTGTACCTAGCTCATTATTGTCAACTTGTTTTCATAGGGACTACTGTTTATAGCAAGAAACTGTGTTTGTGCATCCTGGGACTGCTCTACTTTCTCAGGACTGCTGCTTCCCCGTTTTGCTGCCTGCTTGAATGATACCGACACTTGGACTCATGTCAGTCATTTGAAGGTTTCTCCAACTGTCACCTCTGTTTTACCTACTTCCTTCATGTATGAACTGTTGTTGACCAAGATGTTTGCTGCCAAACCTGCTCCTTGGGGCACCATTTGTTTCCTCCTTGCTGTCTCCATCATGTTTGTACTACTTATTGAGTTCCTTCATCCTGATGGACAATTAGCTTTACTTCTGCATGTTCACAATACAACCCACATCTCCAAAGAAGTTCTCAATCAAACCCCTGCCTTGAACTGAACTCTTATCAGGACATTCTACTGAACTTTTGATTCCCTTGTGTTCTCCATTGCTATTATTCTTTAGTGCTGTTTGGATTTTGTCCTTTCTAGTCAGATAAGTATGATGTTTTCTTTATTCTTTTGCCCTGCTCTGCTCATTTTATATGATTGGGACCGCTCCCTGCTCACAATGTATTGTCGCTTCCCCGCTCTGGTCACACTATGGGTCAAACCCCCCCTGTACCGCAGTCATTATGACTTTTTCTCCTTTTTGGGTGAGTTACGGGGAATTTTAATTTTGATGCTGATGTTTATTGCTTGTAATTCTTATTATGTGTTGTGCACTTTCTCTCCTGATTGCATTTGGATGTACATTGATTTAGTCTTCTGCTAAAAACCCTGTATATTGTATCTAGGGACCAGTGTGAGCTGCTGCCTCTTAGATGATCCCTCTCTGTCCCAAATGGTCCATGCCCCTTAGCGGGATTACTTTCACTTCTCTCTGCAAGAAAAGAAAAAGAAAAATTGGAGAATGTTGGGATATTTTTGGCTTAGGGATAGTTTTGCTCCTTCAGCTGCTATCTGTGACTGTAATCATGGTCTGCCTGCAGTTTGCACGATGAAGAAAAGAAAATGTCCTGTGGGCTATCTAAGAAAGTATATGCTACAAGAGAGCTTTGCGGCCTGCTGTAATCTGGAGGCCTTGCTTTGAGTAGAAGTACACAAAGTCAGGCTCAGAGAAATAATTAGCAGAAAACATACTTTCAGCCTTGAAGAAAAGAAAATGTCATTTAGCACCAGGAAATGAAAAGACCATAAACAGGCCAAAGGAATGCAGGAAAGCAAGGTTACTTACCTGTAACGGGGGTTCTCCGTGGACAGCAGGATGAGTCAGCCACACATGGTGACGTCCTCCAGGCGGTACCAGGTTCGGAAGTGCTTCTCAAATTTCTCTGCTAGCCCACCTCCCGTTTCCGCCCCCTAGCCTGGCCAGTTCCTTTTCCAAGCTTGACAACAAGGCAGGGAGCGGACGATCAGGCGGACCTCCTCCAGGGGAGGTGGGAGGGAGCGTGTGGCTGACTCATCCTGCTGTCCACGGAGAACCCCCGTTACAGGTAAGTAACCTTGCTTTCTCCGGACCGCAGGATTTCGTCAGCCACACATGGTGACTCCCTAGCTGTGCGCAGCGTGCTGAGGTGGAGGAGGGAGGCATGAATCGAGACTGCGACAGGGAGGTAGCTGTTTACTGAAACCGTGTCAAGAACATTACATGACAACAACGTGCGGAACAGCATAAGTGGCATCAACACAACAGTGCAAACGGCAACAAGAACTGTGCAATCAAGACAATAGTGCAAATCAACAACAACAACAGTGCAATCAACACAAGAACAGTGCAATAGGTGCAACAAGTGCAATTAGTGAGGGATCAGGACAGAGCAAGAGTTCATCATAACGTGCAAAGCAGTGAAGGGCAGTGTCATATGGTTAGCGTGCGCCTAAGCTGTCTCAGTCCGTGGATGCGCCCTTGGGTCAGCCATCACGGGACAGCCGGCGGTAGGGCGGTGGCCAGGACCGCGCTGCCAAACGCCGAGTCCTCCTTGGAGCGGAGGTCGAGGCAGTAGTGTTTCTGGAACGTGTGTGGAGATGACCACGTGGCGGCTTTACAAATGTCGGGCAGTGGAATGGCCCGCAGGTTGGCCAGAGATGTGGCCATTGCCCGTAGGCGATGAGGACCTATTCTGCTCTGTGGCTGATTCCCTTGCTGGTCGAGGCAGAAGGCTATGCAGGAGGCCACCCAATGGGAGAGAGTCCGTTTCGTGACCGGAAAACCGGGTCTGAGAGGGTCGTAGGACACAAACAGTTGATTGCCTTTGCGGGCGGATAGAGTCCTGTCCAGGTAGATCCGGAGTGCCCGCAGACAGTCCAGAGTGTGTAGACGTCGCTCCTCCTCCGAGTGGTGCGGTTCCGGGAGGAAGGAGGAGAGCTCAATAGATTGGTTGACATGGAAGGCCGAAGGCACCTTGGGTACGAATCTGGGGTTCGTACGTAGGGAAGCTCTGTCCTGGTGCAGCTGTGTGTAGGGCGGGTGCGCAACTAGGGCCTGAAGCTCGCTGATTCTCCTGGCTGAAGTGATGGCCACCAGGAATATGGTCTTCCAGGAGACGTATTTCATATCCGCAGTGAGCAGGGGTTCAAATGGGGCAAGGGTGAGGCTGTGTAGAACCACCCCTAGGTCCCAGGGGGGAACCGGCGCTCTCACTGGGGGCCGTAGGTTCGCTAGGCCTTTCATGAATCGAGTTGTCAGGGGTAGCGCTGCTATGGAGTCGGCGCCCTCAATAGGGGCATGTAGAGCCGCAATAGCAGAGAGAAGTACTCGGATGGATTGGGTCTTGAGGCCAAGGTCCGAGAGGGAGCTGAGGTATTGCAAGATTTGTGCGACCGGACAGGAAACGGGATCGAGCCCTCTAGTGGCGCACCAGATGCCGAATCTCTTCCATTTGAGGCCATACAATTTTCGGGTTGAAGGTCTCCTGGCTGCGAGGACCACGTCTTGAACCTCTGCGGGAAGTTCAAGGGGGGCCAGGTTCACCCGCTCAATATCCAGGCAGCTAGCGACAGGGTCTTGAGAGCGGGGTGTCTCGTTAACCCTGAGTTCTGCGTTAGGAGGTCTGGGCGCAGGGGCAGGTGCCACGGGGCATCCTGCGCTAGGCGTTTCAGGAGAGCGAACCACATTTGTCGTGGCCAGTGGGGAGCTACCAGGATGGCTCGGGCTTTGTCCCGAACGATGCGTTGCAAGACCGCTGGAATGAGGGGGGTCGGGGGGAAGGCATACACCAGAGACCACTCCCCCCAGCACGTGTCGAATGCATCCCCCGCCAGCCACTTGCTCGACGGATGCCTGGAGCAGAATTGGGGACATTTGGAGTTCTCCTCGGTGGCAAAGAGGTCGACTTCTGGGGCTCCCCACCTCTGGAAGAGGTCTGAGGCAACCCTTGGGAGGAGAGACCATTTGTGGGGTTGCAGTTGCCTGCTCAGCTTGTCCGCTAGGCTGTTCAAGTTCCCGGGAATGTATGATGCGCGAATCCAGCACTCGTTCTCCAGGGCTATTGACCAGATTGCCAGCACCTCCTTGCAAAGGGATCGTGAGGCCGTACCCCCTTGTTTGTTGAGGTAGAACATGGCAACTTGGTTGTCTGTTTGAATTAGGATTGAAGTCGCCCGAAGATGTGGCAGGAACGCTTTGAGAGCGTATTTGACGGCTCTTAGTTCCAGGAGGTTGATGTGAAGCTGCCGTTCGCTCTGAGACTCCTGGAAGTGGGCGCCCCAGCCGGCGCAGGAGGCGTCCGTGGTGAGGGTAGTCTGGTGCTGTGGCGGGTGTAGGGGTTTCTCCGCGGAGAGATTCGCCGGCATGGTCCACCAGCGGAGCTGAGCCTTGATAGAACTGGTCATCGGGATTTTGGATGTCAGCGGCTGGGAGTGCTGGTTCCAGTGGGTCCGGAGGTGCCATTGGAGAGGACGCATACGCATTCGCGCTACTGAGATGACCGCCATCGTGGCTGCCATGTGTCCCAGCAGGCGTAAAAGTGACCGAGCCGAGAGACTCTTTGCTGTTGCTGCCCTGGAGGCAAGCGAGATGATGGTTAGTAGTCTGGGCTGCGGTAGGTAGGCTCTCAGGGACTGCGTGTCGATGAGGGCTCCGATAAACTCCAAATGCTGAGACGGGAGGAGTTGTGATTTCTTGTAGTTGATGACGAAGCCCAAGGTGGAGATCAGAGAGGTGGTGATGTGCAGGGACATTAGTAACTCGGGGACTGAGGGAGCAGAGATTAGCCAGTCGTCGAGGTACGGAAACACAGCAATGTTCTGCCTGCATAGGTGAGCCGCTGCGACCGCCACACACTTCGTGAAGACCTGAGGGGCCGGTGAAAGGCCAAATGGAAGTACCCGGTACTGATAGTGTTGTCCCAGCACGTGAAATCTGAGGTATTTTCTGTGCGCAATGTGAATGCTGACATGCGTGTATGCCTCCTGTAGATCCAAGGTTGCGAGCCAGTCTCCCGCCTGGATCAGGGGAAGGATGGAGTTGAGGGAGTACATCCTGAACTTCTCCTTCACGATGAATCTGTTCAACTTGCGCAGGTCCAAGATGGGGCGAACCCCTCCCGACTTCTTCGGGATGAGGAAGTACTTTGAATAAAACCCCAAATTGATCTGTGACTGAGGAACCAGTTCGATTGCTTTGGAGGACAGGAGGTGAATCAGCTCCAGGGCCATGGTATGCTGCAAATGGGGAGGCGTGTTGCTGGTGGGCCTGTGGTGCTGGAAGGGAGGCGTAGAGAACCTGATGCGGTATCCCCTGCGAATGATTCGTAGTACCCAGGAGTCATAGGTGATTTTCTCCCATTCCGGGAGGAAGAAGGACAGACGCCCCCCGGTCTGGGAGGGGGGCGGTCCACGGCCGTCAAAAGGACGGCCCACTCTTGGTGGGTTGAGAGTTGGTGTTTTTCTTCTGTTTGCGGTCCCTCTGAAAGTGGCGCTGTTGTGAGGGTCCTTGGTAGGAGTTGGACTTGTACTTGGGGCCCTGCCACTTTTTGTTGGATGAGTACCTCCTGTCGAAGTTGTAGAGGGGTTTCCGCTGATAGTTTGATTTTTGGGGGTTTCCGTAGCGGTCAAATCCTTCCTCCGCTAGGGTCTGCAGGGTGTTACAGTCCTCTTTCATGGTGTTCACTGTATCAGCCACCTTGTCCCCGAAGAGGGATTCGCCTGAGCAGGGGGCGTCCGCGATCTTGTTGTGGGAGTCACTCCTTAGGCCGGAGGCTCGCAGCCATGCCCATCTCCTGGCCGAGATAGCTGTGCCCGCTGTGCGAGTGGCCGTGTCAAAGGCGTCGAATGCCGTGCTAGCTAGGTGCTTGTTACATTCGATTAGGTCATTCAGCGCGGCAGAAAAAGAGGCGAGAGACTCCTTAGGGAGGGAGGAAGCTGCATTCTTGATGTTGGAGACACAAGAGTCCTGAAACAGGATTTGTTGAAACTGATGGGCAGCAATACGTGCCCCAAGCATGGCTCCTTGAAATACCTTCTTGCCAATGTCATCGAGCAACTTGTTGTCCCGCCCGGGGGGGTGGTTGGTGTGAATCCGCGAGGATTTCGCCTTTTTGAGAGCGGAAGAGACCACTATGGAGTGGTGAGGTAGTTGTGCCTTATCAAACCCCGGCGTAGGTTGAAGGAGGTATTTGGAGTCTAGTCTCCTTGAGGTGGCGCGCCCCGAAGCCGGCGTCTGCCAAAGTCTGGAGTGGCTCTCCTTCAGCTTGCGGTGTAGAGGTAGGGCCAGAGGGGTTTTAGGGACCGAGAGATACTTAAGTACCTCTGGCTCAGCTTCCTCTGTGGTGTTGTTTGGGATTAGACCCAGGGAGGAAGATAATTTATTGATGAATTTTGGGTAAGTAAGGTCCTCCGGGGGGGGGGGGGGTGGCGGTCCTTCCTTCTCCGGGGAGAGTCTCGTCTCTGAGGCAGAGCGGTCCATGCTGGCAGATCCCACCACCCCTGCCTCTGGCTCCTGTTCCTCAGTGGAGCTGTCCGGGGAGGAGATGGCCGCGGGTGGTTCAGGCAGCAGCTGGCTACCCACAGCAGGCGTGGGAAGCGGAGGGGGGGCTGCCGGGCATGAAGAAGTTGATGCAGCCGAAGGATGGGGGGCTGTCTGCTGGACGAGCTGAGTTAGCAGGTTGAGAATAGCTGCATTGGAGGAAGAGGAGGATGAGCTTCGGTGGGAGCGGGACCGGTGTCTGGAGCGTCTCCTTGAAGCTTTGTGCCTCCTCCGGGGCTGAGAGCAGTCACTGGAGTCTGAGGAGCTACCTGAGCGGTCTCTGCCGCGTTTATTCCCTTTACGGGACCGAGAGCAGGCATCGGAGGAGCGCTTCTGGTCCTGCCCTCTCCGGCTGGCGTGGATGTGCTGCGGCTCTCCCCCTGCGATCCCGGAGCTGCTCTGGTCCTCTGGAGTGAAAGGGTGAAGAATCGCCGGTTCCAGCGTCGCGCTGAGATGACGTTGGTGAGTCGCCGGGTCCAGAGTCGCGCTGGGATGATGTTGCAGTGCAGGGATGGGCAACGAGGCTGACGTCACACAGGGGGAGGAGCCGGATGCGACGGCAGGAACTTCGGAGGAGAAGAAGGAAGGAGTGCACTCACCCAAGGCGCCATTATCGCTCCTTGTATTCACCGCATGGCCGGGGGCCGCCGGGAATCCTCCGAATTGCAGGATGCAGCTGGGGCCGAGAACAGGCAGCGCTGCGGATCCTGACGTGGGGCCGGGGATGGAGGCCCGGAGGGGCACATCCTGGGCCTTAGAGGTTGCAGCAGAAGTTTGTTGCAGGCCTGAAGGTTCGCCGAGCTGGCAGAGGGCACACAAGTCCGTATCAGAGGAGCGCAGCTTTTTACCGCAAGGGCACCTCTTCGAACCCAATTTGGGCATCGCTCAGTGAGTATCCGAATGATTTTTTGCTGCTAAGTTGCAGAGAAGAGGCAGATCCGACTTGCTGGCAAGGTGGAAGAACAGGAACTGGCCAGGCTAGGGGGCGGAAACGGGAGGTGGGCTAGCAGAGAAATTTGAGAAGCACTTCCGAACCTGGTACCGCCCGGAGGACGTCACCATGTGTGGCTGACGAAATCCTGCGGTCCATGGAGAAAGATTTGCTCCACAGCTCAGATAAGAAACACAATTAAGCAAAGACCAGAAGACCTTGGGAGCACCAGCTGCAGGGAGGGCAGCCCTAAGGCATAATTGGCATTATTCATGGGAGGGGGCCTCAGAGAAGGAGTTCTAGCAGAGTTTTCTTTCTTTGCAAGTAACTCTGACTTTCTGAGGATGACATCAGAACTTCTAGAAGTTCTGTGACAGAGAATATCTATATAAGGGGACGGCTCCATAACTCAGTGGGCAGTCTGCTCCCCAATTCCGGTAAGGGAAGTGGACTGTCCACCACCTTTCTCAGACAGAGACTTTTGCTCAAAGCAGTTGCTGTTTGTTTGTTTTGGTACCCGAATAAAGGGCATTGTATTCGAGCAATTTGTAGTCTGAGTAATTTGTTGCTAATTGGTAATTGGTGATATCTAAAAAAACATGTGTTGTGGGATACAGGGCCCCACAGGACACAGAAGTACCCCAACCCTGATTCCAAACTGGACAATTTTTCTCTCTAGTATTTCAGGGTCTGAAGCACTCTTGAAATCGAGAAGAGCATAGAGGCATCATCCTCCCGAAGCAGCTCTCATTCCCCCTCGAAGCAGGAGGGAGATCCAGTCAAAGACTCAGAGGTATTTTGATTTTCTCTCGGAGTCTGACTCGGGGGGGGGGGGGTGGGCGGGAGGGGTAACCAATGTGGAATTGGAAGACTTGTCAGAGGGCAGATCTCCTGAGCTCTGATCAGACCCTTCTCCACCTCTTGAACGGCATAATTCTCCTCCTGAGGACATGACCTTCCAGGATTTTGTGAGAAATATGGCCTAGGCCATACCATTCTCGTTGGAAACTGAAAATGAACCCCTAAGGAAGCAGTAACTGTACCTGTATACCGCACCCTATAGAGGGTACAGATGAGGATGTGGGCATGACTGCTCACTGTACCCCCAGTGAGTAGAAGGCTTGACTTAATGTATTGGGTTCAGAAAGCCCCTAGCTTCAAGAAGCCTTAGCTCCCGCACCACTCCTTGGTGGTCGAGTCCACCCTTAAGAGGATCAAGCCGTCCCCAGGAAGGGAGGCTCAGACAATGGACTCTTTCAGGAGCCGCTGTTTTCAGAGTTCGATACTCACAGTCTGCGAGGCCTCTTACCAGCTATACATGATCATGTTAAGAACATAAGATATATCATACTGGGTCAGACCAAGGTCCATTAAGCTCAGTATCCTGTTTCCAACAGTGGCCAATCTAGGTCATAAATACCTAACAGTTTCTCCAAAGGACCCAGGTTCCACAATGCTTGTATTGGGTCAAGCAGTGGATATCCCAGGTCTCCGTTAATAATGTTTTATAGACCTTTCCTCCAGGAACTTGTCCAAACCTTTTTTAAACCCAGCTACACTAACAACTTTTGCTACATCCTCCGGTAACAAATTCCAGAGTTCCTGAAGGACATCATGTGCTACCTTGTTGATCTGCCCCAGTACCTTTGTCCTGAAAAGTTAGAACAGTATCGTCTTCTGGTGGGCCACGGTAAAGACTGCTTGAAATTCATGGTTCAGGCGACTTATAATGGTGTCGAGGGCAGCTGCCATGAATATTGGTATCCAGAGACTCACCTTCAGACCTCGAACAGTCAGTACAGAACAAGTTAGCGGGCGTGCCGTGCCGGGGAGAGAATCTCTTTGGAGAACAGGGTGAAGAGTAGGCTGGCTTCATTAAAAAGCAGCATATCATTCGTATCAGACTCTCCAGGTGTATGTCCAAAACCAGCCTCCTACCATAGAAGGTACCAGGGTGAAGGCCAGAAGAAGACATACTACCCTCGCAGGCATAGGTACTTTCCTGGGTCCCAAAACTTAAAGCAGATACAGCAGGCTACTCAACCTCAGCAGCACAGAGAAGTCTCAGAAGGCCCAACTTGCCCCGCAGCCAGAGCCTGGGGCGGGATTTTGACTGGTTCCTCCGGAGCATAGCCAATCCACCAGTGCCGGCAGTGGGCAACCCCCTGGTGGTGGAAAGGCTCACTCTCTTTGCTCAAATGTAGCCCCTCATAACCTCAGATTCATGGGTGCTACAGATAATCTAAAGCGGATACAAGTTGCACTTGTTCAAGCTTCCTCCAAATTGCCCCCCAAAGGTGTATCCTCTCAACCCTCTGCATCAGGAGCTGCTTCAGACAGAAATCTTCACCCTCCAGTCCGATCTCGCCATCAAGCTTGTGCTGCCAGAGCAAGTAGGGTGGACGTTTTACTCTGAGAACTTTCTGGTTCCCCATAAAAATGGGGGGATTCTGTCCCATCCTAGACCTCGGAGACCTGAACTCTTACCTCGTAAGAGAAAAATTCAAGATGATTTCTCTAGGCAATCTGCTACTGTACCTTCAAAAAGGAGATTGGCTGTTCTCTTTAGGTCTAAAGGATGCGCATACGTATATACCAATACATCCAGCTCACAGAAAGTATCTCAGGTTTGACTGGGGAGGACAACACTTTCAGTACAGAGTACTTCCATTTGGCCTGACCTCGATGCCCTGCATCTTTACGAAATGCTTTGCATAGTAGCAGCCTACCTCAGGACTCTGGGGGTATTTGTTTTCCCTTTTCTGGATGATTGGATAATACATGCCACTCTAGAAGGAGTTTGAGAATGATCGCGGGTGACCATCCAGGTGTTGGAGCTCCTAGGGTTTATAAGCAGTTACTTCAAGTTCTACCCTCAACCCACCCAATGGCTGGACTTCATAGGAGCCCTTCTTGACACAACTCAAGAGAGGGCTTTCCTATCACATGACAATCTTCAGAGGCTGACAGCCTTAGGGCGGGAAACTCGAGTTAACAAGTCACCGCTCACAAGATGTTGATTGTTCTAGGTCATATGGCCTCTACTGTACATGTCATGCCCTTGGCATGCCTCCAGATGAGACAGGCTCAATGGACTCTGTGGACACAGTGGACCCAGGCCACCGGTCGCCTCCGAGATCAGCTGTATGTCACCAATCCTCTGTTCCAGTTGTTGAATTGATGGCTGGTTCCTCAGAACTTGCTAAAAGCTTCAATCCAAAAGATTTTGACAATAGACACATCCAAACTGGATGGGGGAGCTCATCTGGATGGATTTCACACTCAGGTGACTGATCCATCCAAAAGGTCTTCACCAGATCAACTTCCTGGCATTGAGAGCAATAGCAAACCCTTTAAGGGCTTTCAGGTACTGGCAAGCCAACCAAATTGTCCTAGTTCAGACCGACAATCAGGTTGCCATGTTTTATATAAACAAGCAGGGAAGCACCGGCTCATATCTCCTGTGCTGGGAGACAGTCAGGTTGTGGAAATTCGCCATTGCTCACAGGATGGAGCTGAGGGCCACATATTTATTACATTCTCTTCTATACCGCGCTATTCTGCATCAGTGCGGTTTACATTGAACAAACTGAAATTACATTGAACAGGGCATTATAACTTGGAGATAACTATTTTACAGGGAACATGGGCTATGGAGGGTTAAGTGGCTTGCCCAAGACCACAAGGAGCACCTGTGGGACTAGAAACCCCAGTCCTTCCGGCCCAAGGTTGCTGTCCTCTAGTGGGATTTGAACCCCCGACCTTCCGGCCTGAAGTACCTCGTCCCAACCACTAGGCCACTCCTCCACTCCACATATCTCCCGGGAGAGCAGAACACTTTGGTGGACAGACTGAAACGGGTCCTCCATTCACACAAATGAACACCAAACAGGGAGGTGGTGGTCCTTATCTTTCAGGAGTGGGGCACTCCCTAACTGAACTTGTTTGCCACCCCGCAGAATGCCCAGGTGGTGTACTTGTGCTCCAGAGTGGAGTCACACAACTGACGAGCATCTGTTGCTTTCCTCCTACATTGGGAGGAGGGCTTCTGTATGCTTATCCTCCAATTCCTCTCAAAGTAAAGACCCTCTTGAAGCTCAGGGTAGATGGAGGGGGTGTGGAGGAGCCCAGGCCTCCATGGTTTCCTCTTCTGCTACAGCTCTCCAGTCTGGAACCCCTCCAGATCTAATATTGCAGGACAGCGGGAAACTGCTGCATCCCAACATCTGGTCCTTGGCCTTCACGCTTCACAGCATGGATTTTGAGAGGCTAGTCCTGTCAGAGCTTTAGCATGCCTAATGGCATTACTAAGGTCCTCAATAAGGAAGTCTTATATCTGCAAGTGGAGGCAATTTGCCATCTGGTGTGCCATCCAGGCCCTGGATCCCTTCCTCTGCCCTGCACACAAGCTGCTTGAGTATCTTCTGCATCTCTCCGAATCTAGACTGAGGTTCCACTCGGTCAGGGTCCACCACAGTGCGAATGAAGCATACCATCATGGCACCGAAGGAACTCCATTTCGGTACAGCCTTTGGTTGTTTGCTTTATGCGAGGGCTGCTTCTTTGAAGCCTCCTTACAAGCCCCCCCTCCCCCCCTGCCATGGCATAGGACCTCAGTGTGGTTCTTGCACAGCTCATGAAGGCTCCCTTTGAGGCACTTGAGCCCTGTCCACTGAAATTCTTGACCTGGAAGGTATTGTTTCTGGTGGCAAGCCTGCAGGGTAAGTGAGCTTCAGGCGCTAGTAGTACATTTGCCTTATACCAGATTCCACCATAATAGGGTGGTCCTCCATACTCATCCTAAATTCATTCCAAAAGTGGTTTCGGATTTCCACCTTAATCAGTTGATTGTTCTAACAATCTTTTTTCCCAGGCCTCATGCCCACAAAGGGGAAGCTGCATTGCATATGTAGCATTGGCCTTCTCCTTGGAGCGGACAAAAGCCCATCGGAAGTCCGCCCAGCTTTTTGTTTCCTTTGATCCCAGCAAGCTAAGGGCTGCCATTTCCAAATGCTCTCTTTCAATTTGGTTAGCAGACTGCATTTCTTTCATTTATATCCAGGCAGGCCTGAGCCTTGATGGTCATGTCACAGCTCATGATGTCAGAGCTATGGCGACGTCGGTGGCCAACATACGCTTGGTCTCCATGGAAGAGATCTGCAGAGCTGCAAAGTGGTCTTCAGTCCACACCTTCCCATATCACTATTGCCTGGTTGGGAATTCCCAAAGTGATAGCTATTTTGGCATCTGTTTGGGAATTAGGATACAACTCCATCTCGCCTAGACCCTTTTTTGTTAGTTCAGGCTATCAAAAACAAAAAAAAGTAAAATAATAAGAAAATAAAAGGGAAAAAGAAAAGCAGAGTGAAGAGAAGGGACTCTTGCCACTACTGTTGGTTTTTTGAATTCCATAGTTGAATGTTGCTTTTGTTGGGCTTCTCGGCAGTCTCCTCAGTTTTCGGTAGCCTGTAACTACAGGTGAGTAACTACTTTCTCCATGCAGAAAAAGTAGTTACTCATCTGTAGCAGGTGTTCTCTGTGGATAACAGAAATAAGTCCTCACAACTCTCCCACCTCCCCGAGGAGTTGTATTCTACTACAGCTATGTTATCAGACTGAAGAAGATGGTGGCACCGCGGCAGGCAGGAAAGGAGGCGCACAGGCGTGGTGGAGCCTCCCAAAAGCTTCCAATATAAGCTGGGGAGCTTTCCTGTGCAGGGGCTCTGTCAGGGACATCACCCATATATGAAGACTTATTCCTGCTGTCCATGGAGAACACCTCCTACAGGTGAGTAAATACCTTAACTCTGAGCTCCTAAGTCGTCCCCCCCCCCCACTCTAAATCCACACTATTGATACCCACTTTTTATGTTACTATATTTAGTTGTTTTAGAGAAATTTTCAGAAAATAGTTAGGCACTCAGCCCTAGAAAATTTTCAGAGGCCAATTTAGGAGCATAACTCTCAAAATTAGGAGCATAAATCCTTTGAATATCGGGACCCATGATTTTAAATATTAAACTTTGCTTTGTATATTTGTGGGTGTCCATCATGTGTTGATGGCTCTTCTAAGTTTGTGTGGCCGTCAAGATCTATTGTTTTGCTTTGATTTGATTTCTGCTGCTCTTTGGCTACCCCTCAGAAGTTGCCACCCTAGGTGACCACCTAGTCTTGCCTAATAGCTAAGCCAGCTCTGTTTCCAACCTTTAGCGTTTCTGGGTTGATCTATCCATTGTCTTACATGTCCCTTCCTTTCTTAATTTTTCTCCATTTCAAACATTTTCCAGTTTTCTGTCTTCTCTTAATTTCTTCAGCTTTTCTTTTTGTCTTTCTTTTTCTTCTACTTGTATCCCCCCTCTCTCTCTGCTTTTCTTTTCTCCTCTCCCTATCTCATTCACTCTTTACACCCTTCTCCCTCTCTCTCTCTCTCATCCACTCTTCTCTGTTACCCTATCTCTATGATCGCCCCTCCGTAGCAGCTTTGTCCATTTTCCTTCTGTCCCCTTCACCAGTCAGTGCATACTGCCTTAGCTCTTGCTGTCCTACTCTGATCTGGCTGGTCTTACTTCCCAAGCCGGCTTCTTTTGCATACCCAGCCCCTGGAATCTCTCCCTCTCTTAATTCCTTCTCTTCCCTATTTTTAAGGTGTGTTTTGCTTAAGCAATAGTACCTATTGGGGAGGGTCCATCTGTCTGTCTCTCTATTTGGTTTGCGCTTGTGCAGATAGATGCATATGGCTTACGCAAAACAGGGGTGTAAAGACCGGTGAGAGTCCCTGGGTCCCACTGGCAAGAAGAAAGGAGGAATGTCAGGTGAGGGGGCAAAGCATAGCTGAAGCAGCAGGAAGAGGAGGAGAAAAGAGAGGCAGAACATAAAGGAAAGTGTGGGCTTCGGAGGAAAAAGATAGACAGAGCATAAGGGAAGCGATGGGATTAGGTGGGAAAAGGGGTGGAGCATAACGGAAGGGGTTTGAAGAGGAAGGAGAGTGTAAGTGCATTAAGGGAGAAGGGAAGGAAGACAGGGACTGAAAGGCCAGTGGCAAGAGAAGGAGAGTGTGTGTGCATGGATAGGTAGCAAGGGAAGGAGGGGAGAGAGTGTGCGGTTGGGTGGAAGGGTAAGAGGCAGCGTGGAAGACAGTAGGTAATGGTAAGAAAGGAAAATAGTGCAAGAAGGTGGGAGGGTCAAAGAGTGGGTGCAGGACGATAGAGGAAAGTGAACACACACACACACAGCTCTCTGACACGCACACAACCCCTGACACATGAACACCCATGTGTACACACAGAGCCCCTGGCACAGAGAGACCCAAATACAGACACACACAGCCCTGTGACATGTACATGCACACAAGAACACATGTTCCCAGAGCACCGACACATGCACAGAGTCCCCAACACACATAGGCCCCTGACACACAGATGTACAAATGCATACATGTAGATACACAAAGCCCCCAAAATACACACACACAGAGCCCCCAAACCAGACTGCCAACACTCATACCCCCCTGACACACATTGTCATGATACATCACTCACATACACACAGTTCCAGATGCACTAAAAACACACTAACACCCTGCCCCCAGCACACATGGCCAATATACACACACATTACCCCACACACACACGTGCCCATGACACACACTGCCAATACACATACACACTTTTATATTTCCACAGCTAAACTCTTCCAATGGAAATAGACGTGCACATCATACCACTGATTCACCAATACATATGCACCTCACATACACTGTCAGTCACTATGCACACTGACCACCCACCCAGATATCCATTCACACAGCCCGTTACCCTGCCAAGGCACATTTTACCATGGCTGTTTCAACCAAGTCTCCCACACAGACATGCCTAAATCAGTGAATGGAGGAAAGGGGGAAAAGCACCATTACATCAAACTCTCACTTTTCAACTTGTTCCTTTCTACTTGCTTCTCTAACTCCTTCCATGCCTGTCTTCTTGTTCCTCATTCTTTGCTGCTATCTTATATGGTTCCCTAGTCTCTCCTATGCGCCTCTTTGATTAGCCAACTCCCTTCAATGTATCCCCACCATATCACATGGGGCCAGGCCCAGTGCTGTGCTTTGTGCTGGCTGCCTTCCCTCAGCACTGTGACCAGGGCTGGATTAACCATTATAAAAACTAAACAGCAGCAGTGCAATCAACTGTGCAAAATGGAAATTACACTTACCTGGTAATTGTTGTTCCTTGCGGAACTCCAGTTTAGTCCTCCACCTCTGGGTAGTGTACCTCCTCCTGCAGCTTGGAGACTGGGCATGTCAAAAACGTGACATCACTGGATTTAGTCTGCTGGTCTCTCCCATCAGCCCCAGTGAACTATTGACAAAGCACACTCAAAAGGAGCAACAAATAAGTAGCTAATATAACATCTTAACGTTATGCAGAAATTGACCATATAACCACTAACTATATATATCACGGAATTTTCCTTTCTGGAAGACAGGCCTTTTCCCTTGTGCCTTTCCCTTCCACCTTATACATAATGATAGACAGGAAGCATAAAAAGAAAGAAGTATACCTACCGGTAACTCACTCGTCCCCCAACTGAACCTCCCCTGCTAACCATACCATCCCGGGTGGGAATGAGGACTAAACTGGAGTTCTTCAAGGAACAACAATTACCAGGTAAGTGTAATTTCCATTTCCTTATCAGTCCTCCAGTTTAGTCCTCCACCTCTGTGATGTAACAGAGCAGTAATTATTGGGAGGGACCTTTCCAACCAGCTTGTAACACTGCCGACCCGAAGACAGCATCCTTTGCTGACAAAACATCCAGGTGGTAATGCTTACTGAAAGTATGAAGAGACAACCAAGTGGCCGCTCTACAGATTTCCATAGGCGACACCAAGCTGTACTCCGACCATGAAGTAGCCTGCGCTCTGGTAGAATGAGCTCGTAAACCTGACGGCACCTCTCGGCCACCCAACAGATATGCCAAAGCAATCGCCTCTCTAATCCATCGAGAAAAAGATGCCTTCGCAGCCGCCTCCCCTTTACGGGAGCCTCCAAATAACACAAACAATTGATCCAATTTGCGATAAGACTCTGAAACCTTCAAATACTGCCTCAGTACCCACTTTAAATCCAAGCGGCGCAAACCGTGGTCCGCAGCATTGCCCTCCAGAGAACTAAGAACTGGAAGAGATACCGCCTGATTCAGATGAAACAGAGAAACTACCTTAGGCAAAAAAGGATGGTACAGGCTGCAACACCACCTTTTCCCGAGAAAAGAGCAAAAACGGCTCTCTACACGATAACGCCTGTAACTCCGAAATTCGCCTCGCTGAACAAATGGCTACCAAAAACACCGTCTTCAGCATTGAATCTTTCACGGACACCTTGTGCAAAGGCTCAAAGGGCTCCTTAGTCAACGCTCCTAACACCAAATTGAGATCCCATGAAGGAACCACGATTCTACGAGAGGGACGTAGCCTGGAAACGGCTTTCAGAAAACACAAGACGTCTGCATGCGCACCAAGCGCCACTCCATGCACCTTGCCCCTATAGCATGCCAGTGCTGCTAACTGGACTCTTAAGGAACTGGCCGCAAGGCCCTTCTCAAAGCCCTCTTGCAGAAAGCTTAGGATCACAGAAACTGATACCGTCGCCGTGCGCACTTGTCTCCTGGAACACCAGTCCTCAAACACACGCCATATGCGAACATATGCCAGAGACGTAGACTTCTTCCTTGCTTTGAGTAAAGTTGCGATTACTGACTCCGAGTAACGTTTTCTCTTCAACCTTGCCCTTTTAATGGCCAGACCGTAAGTGAGAACCGATCCACTCGGGGCATTCAAAACGGACCTTGTAGCAACAGGCTCTCTGACGCCGGCAACCTCCATGACTCCCCGTCGAGCAGTCGGATGAGGTCTGTGTACCACGGATGCCTTGGCCAGTCCGGAGCCACCAGCAACACTCTACCCCGATGAGCCTCGATACGTTGCACCACCCGGCCTATTAGCGCCCACGAAGGAAACACATAGAGGAGTCAGCCAAGGTTGCATCAGCGCGTCAATGCCCTCCAACATCCTTTCTCGCCATCTGCTGAAGAAATGACTCGCTTTTGCTGACTGGAAGGTGGCCATGACATCCATGATCGGTGGTCTCCATCTTTGAACTATTTGTACAAACACGTCTGGATGCAACTCCCATTCTCTGGCACCCACTTGCACCCTGCTGAGAAAATCCGCCATCACGTTGTCCTTCCCCACAATGTGTGCTGCTGAAATCGCTGGCAGTCAACTTTCCACCCACTTGAACAGCACCTCTGCTTCTTATTCCATGGCTACACTTCTCGAGCCGCCCTGCCGATTCATGTAGGCTACTGTTGCGGAGTTGTCCGACAGCACTCGCACTGCTCTCCCCGTCACCGTTGCCTCGAATGCTTGCAGTGTCAGCGTCACCACTTTGAGTTCCAACCTGTTGATCGACCATGTGGACTCTTGAGCTGTCCAAAGCCCCTGCGCGAAGAGCTGTCCACAATGTGCCCCCTATCCCGTGAGGCTTGCATCTGTCAACAATGGGAGCCAGTCTGGCTACTCCAGGGACATCCTTGCCGACAAAGACCCTGGAATCAGCCACCACCGCAGGGCCCGCCTGACCTTGAGAGGGCATGGAAGCCATGTGTTCAGCGAGTCGACCTGATGAGACCAGCGGCTGAGTAGCACATGCTGCAATGGACGCATATGAAACCTGGCCCACAGTACCGCTTCCAAGGTTGCCGCCATCGTTCCCAGCACTCGAAGGTAACTCCAGGCCGAAGACGCTGGAGCGGCCCTGATCTGACGGACCAATGCTCTCAAGCCTTGAACTCAATGACTCGGCAGAAACACCACTCCTTTCTGAGTGTCGAATCGCATCCCCAGATACTCGAGATCCTGGAATGGCAACAAGCGACTCTTCACCATATTGACCACCCAGCCAAGAATTTCACCACCTTGTTCGTAACCTGTACACTCTCGGCCTCAGATTTCGCTCGAATTAACCAATCGTTGAGATAGGGATACACCAGAATCCCTTCCTTCCTTAACGCCGCCGCCACCACCACCACCATTATTTTGGTGAAAGTTCACAGAGCCATCGCCAGACCGAAGGGCAACGCCTGGAATTGATAATGACCCCACGGAAGGGCGAAACGAAGAAACCTTTGATGACTCGCTCTGATCGGAATGTGCAGATACGCCTCCGTAAGATCGAGAGACATCAAGTACTCCCCTTGACCCCCCACCACAATGACGGATCTTAAAGTCTCCATCCTGAAATGCGGTACTCGGAGACAATGATTCACTCCTTTTAGATCTAATATAGGACGCAGAGATCCGTCTTTCTTTGGCACCATGAAATAAATGGAGTATCGAACCATGCCGTAATCTTCTATCGGCACCAGCACTACCGCTCCTAGCTGCAACAATCGGTCCAACGTGTGGTGGACCACCAGGGTTTTCCGCTGCCCTTTGCAAGGCGACAGCAAAAACGAATCTTGAACTGGTCTTGTGAATTCCAGGGCATAACCATCGCAAATTATCTCCAACACCCACTGGTCTGACGTTATTTGGACCCAGGCAGGAAGAAACCCCCGAAGCCTCCCGCCTATCGGTTGCCTTCCTACCGGGGTCCGCCTCACTTCATTGTGGTTTTCGAGTTGGTGCCGCGGCTGCTGCTGCAAAACCTCTACTTGCTCCACGAAACCCACGAAACCCCTGGGCCCTAGAAGCAAATCTTCCTCTTTGGAATCCACCCAAGCGAGAAGTCCGAAACCTTCTAAAATCTCTAAACTGACCCCGAAAGGCCAGTGAGGACTTCCCCTGCTTAGGCTTATCCTCCGGGAGCCTTCCACCTTTAGACTCCCCCAAATCCTTAACCAGCTTGTCAAGATCCTCTCCAAACAACAAAGTTCCTTTGAATGGGAGCTTACTAAGGCTGCCTTAGAAGAACCATCCGCCACCCAATTTCTTAACCACAGAGACCTGCAGGCGGCCACCAAGGACGCCATACTATTAGCCAGAGCCCTGATCAAGTCGTATAGCACATCTTCCAGATAAGCCGACCCCGACTCCAGGCAATCCAGCTCCCTCAGATTTTCTAGCTCCAGCTGAGTAACCTGCTGCAAACTCTGTGACCATCTGAGACATGCTCTGGCCACCCAAGCTCCACAAATGGAAGCTTGCAATGACAAAGCGTCTGCTTCAAAGGATTGTTTCAATAAACCATCCACCTTTCTATCCTGCGCATCTTTCAAGGCTGCACTACCTTCCACCGGAATAGTGGCTTTCTTAGTCACCGCTGACACCGCTGCGTCAATCCGCGGAGACCGAAATCTCTCTTTGTCTTTATCTGCTAAGGGATATAGCCTGTTCATAGTCATAATCCCCCTGAGTCCTGCCTCCGGATGGTCCCACTCATCCTGGATCATCCGGTCAACCACTCGGTGTACGGGAAACACTACCTGAGTTTGCCTCACCGCCTGTATAATCGGGTCTTCCCCACTCTCTTCTTCCGCAGGTTGTTCTGTGACAAGTTTCAGCATCTGAAGGGATTCCGTGATAAGCACTACCAACTCCTCCCTCCGGAATACCCTAATAATTTTCGCTTGATCCTCCGGCTCAGGAAGCTCTCCTTCCTCCATTCCGGCTTCAAGATCCACCTCGTTCTCTTCCGAGTCTTGCCACTCCACCTCCGAAGGCAAAAGCTCCTGAGGCCTGGCTCTCTTTGGCAGTCTCGGAGAACTGCCCCCCGCTTCAGCTGTAGCCAGCTGCGGTCGCGCCGTGGGCAATGGTAAAGGATCCGGCACCTTCCCCTGCTGTCTTAGACAGAACGCCTGATGCATAAGTAAGACAAAGTCCAGGCAGAAATCCCCGGGCTGTGGTCCCGCTCCCCAAGTCAGTATCACCCCTGATGGCCCAACTGGAGGATCCTGGCCAGCTCCTGGTGGGGTGGTCGTCAGGACCTCTCCCTCCGCCCCAGCCACCGGACTCAGAAGATCTATTGCCTTAAGTTCCATCTGCTGCTCCACGCTGGTGGAAACTGCCGTACAGCCCCGGCAGATCCCAGAATCAGCGATAGCACCTCTACGGGTACCGCAGACGGCACACTGAGGCCACGCCGCCATAGGCTTCGCCCCTGCCAAAGGAGAAAAATAAAGACTTTTTTTTTTTTTTTTTTTTTAAACTAGCAATGCCCCCAGCAACCAGGGCTGAATTAACAGTTGTCAAAATGAAGCTTCCTCTAAGACCTAACTCAGGGACCCAACCTATCCTACCCCTCCAGAAACCTTCAAGGAGTAGACCCCCCCCCCCACACACAAATAAACCAAATGAAATAAAAAGGAAACTAAATAAAGAAAACGTTGGGAGAGAAAGCTGGCCCAAATCCCTGTAGCCGTGCGATCCCCAGCGTTACTGCACCGCATGCGGCGACCACAATGTCAAAATGGCTGCCGCTGACTGATTGTGAAAATGGCACCAAAAGAGCTGAGACGTTCCCTGCACGTCTCTGGCCCTCTCCTTTTGCCGACCCGTTGCTCTGCCCCACACACAGTACCTGTGCACTCCACACGCTGTTTCCCCGTTGTCACGGAGCTCCAGCCCACGCGGCTCTGCTCAGCTAAAAAGAAAGCGAGGAGCCGCCAGACGAGCTTTCCGCCTGACAGCACTCTGCTTCCACCAGTTCACGGTTGCTCCAATCGCCGGTTGTTTTAGATGCACTACTGCTGTCTGCTGCAGGGCTCTCCCCCGTACTTGCAAGGGGGAGAGATTTGAGTTGGGAGTGACAGAGATAGGTAGGAAAACTCCGAGAGGGTAGGCAGGAACCGGCACAAGTAAAACACTATCTCCTTCTTTTTATTTTATTTTTTTTTAAAGCCACAGGACCCAAATTAATAAAAGGTTAAGGGAAAGCAAATGAACCATAAAACTACCCTATTGCTACTCTAACGCTCCTTTTCTGCACCTCAAGTGAGCCCAGCACCTAGGCTCACTACGTCTTCCTGCTGCATGGAGACTGGACACACTGGGGCTGATGGGAGAGACCAGCAGACTACATCCAGTGATGTCACTTTTTTGACATGCCCAGTCTCCAAGCTGCAGGAGGAGGTACACAACCCAGAGGTGGAGGATTAAACTGGAGGACCAATAAGGAACTGTTCATTTGTACAGAGTGGCTGCTCCAGCAGGGCAGCAGCAGCAGCACCAGCATGGAACTCAAGGGCATACATGCTCCAGGCAGCAGAAAAAGGGAAAGCACAAACCCCGACTGTTTTATATAGAGCTCCTTCCCAGTTCGCTAGAGCATCAAGACTCTTATTAAATGTTTTATTTCCAGGGCATGGTTTCGGTCTTGAAATTGCCCTCACGGCCATAAGTGAGGTGTTTAATAGGAACTGCATGCTGCCGCAACCTGGGAAGGAGCTCTGAAGAGGAAAAAATAAGTTCAGATTTGCACTGCTGCCACTGGCCCAAACAGTAAGATAATGTACTGGGGAGATATGCTGGACTACACTGAACTGGGAGGAGAGAAGGCGGAGATGCTGGACTGTACTGGAAGGGGAAAGGGGAGAGATGCTGGATTAGACTGAGAGGAGAGGAAAAAGGAAGAGGGAAGATGCTGGACTGGATTGGGAGCGGGGAACGGAGAAATGCTCGACTGGACTGGGAGTGGGGAACAGATGCTGGACTGGACTTTATGGGGAGGAAAGGAAGGGGAAAGGGGAGAGATACTGGACTGGGAAGGGAGGAAGACGAAATGGAAGGAGATATTGGGCTGGACTGGGAAGGAAGAAAGGGAAAAGGGAAAGAAGCTGGACTGGACTGGGAGAGGAGAAAAGAGAAAGGGGAAGACTGGATTGGGAGGCAGGAAAGTGGAGAGATGCTGGACTGGGAATGGAGGAAGGGAGTAGATATGGGACTGGACCGGGAAGGGAGAAAGGGGAAGGGAGTAGATATGGGACTGGACTGGGAAGGGAGAAAGGGGAAGGGAGTAGATAGGGGACTGGACTGGAAAGGGAGGAAGGGGAAGGGAGCAGATATGGGACTGGACTGAGAGGGAAGGAAAGGGAAGGGGGAAAGATGCAGGACTAGACTGGACTGAGAAGGGGACAGGGAAAGGCCATGGGCGGGAGATTGGCAAGTAGATGAGTGGGAGGAGGATGGAAATAAAGCTGTGGAGCTGGTACAAGGAGTCATTTGGAGATTGGGGGGATAAGGAACTGAAGAGAATGATCATCAGGGAAAGAGCTGGGGCTGGTGAGGGATGAGAGATAGAAAAGTAGATATGGCTGGGAAGGAAGTGAAAGTAGAGGGAGGAACTGGAAGTGAGTGAAAGACAGTAGGGAAAAAGAGGCTGGGGGAAGAGTAGGATGGTGAATGGGAGGGCTAGGGAGAGGGTACGTTTTGGGAGATGGGCTGGGAAGGAAATAGAAAATTGATAGGTAAAAGATAAAAAGAGGGACATCGATAACTAGAGGGCGAGGAGGAGCGTGCATTGTAAGTGGATAGGCAGTAAAGAAAGAAATGGAAGTGAAAGAGCAATATTGGAGAGATGTAAGGGAGAAACGGATGAAAATGAGAGGAGAAAAGTAAAACAGCAAATGGGAACCAGACCCTGGAAAGAGCATTAGGAGAAACCAAAGGAAAACAGAAAAGAGACTGGCACCAATGTGATTGAAAAAATAAAATTCTTGGACAACAAAACAAAAAATAATTGTATTTTGTGAATGTATTAATTATGATACAAAAGCTTTGGGAAATGTGCATCTCTGATGCCTTTGTATTTTGCTTGGTATAAGAGGAAATGCATTTTTGTTTCTACGAGTTTCCAGTATTGAACTGCATGTAAGGGCTGACTTCTTGGGGTTTTCGGTTACATTTTTGACTGCATATTTCCATTTCTAATTAATGGTCCCTTGCTCCGTATTTGACGAGGGCTCTCTGTGTTTTGCATATGCAACTGTGATGCAGTATTCTGCTAGAGTTAACTCTCTGTCTAAAGGTCCGTAACAGTCCTCGAATAGGAAGTGTATTGCTGTTCTAGGGCTCGATATCATATCTGTAGGGTTGGTGCTACCCGAGTCCTGGCAGTGCTGCTAGGGTATGGCAGGTTCACTATAGGTTCTGAATGAGCACATTTTGTAGTACTTCATAATGTACATGGTAGTTGGCACTGGAGGGAAGTTGTGTAGATATCCAATAGCTTTCCTGTAACTCCTTGTAAGCAGTGTTCAAACGCTTAAGAAGTTATTGTGGGAACAAAAGAGAAGCTTGTCAAGGGCTTCACTACAATCCTCGGGGTGGGGGCAGTAATCATTCACACAGGACAGCAAAACAGGAAGCACTGGCCTTGAATAGTAGCCTAGGACCAGGGTTAATCTTAAGGAGTGGCAAACAGGACAATTGCCCTGGGCTCCCAGGTCACAAGGGATCCCAAGCCTTCCTCAATTTGAAGGAGGAATAGCTTGAAGGTGGGCTTTGCAGCCTCCTCCACAATTTCTGATCTGGGCTCCTGTATGTCTCACAGCTGCCCTGCCCTGCCCTGCATGGGAAGGGGGTGGGAGAAGGAGCTGACAAAAAGCAGCTGTGGGCAAAGCAAAACAATAGATTCTGATGCCACATCAACTCAAAGAACC
This sequence comes from Ichthyophis bannanicus, assembly GCA_033557465.1. Taxonomy (NCBI): domain Eukaryota; kingdom Metazoa; phylum Chordata; class Amphibia; order Gymnophiona; family Ichthyophiidae; genus Ichthyophis; species Ichthyophis bannanicus. The sequence goes on along the minus strand of CM066032.1, from coordinate 1,085,779,303 downwards.
TGCAAGGCACTACGGTAAGTAGCTTTTGGAAATTGTCCTCATTATATAAGAACTGTATAAATGAGATGTAGTTTTGCTTAATATTTAAAAGCCGTATGTTTAATTATGCATTTTAACATGCTCATTCTGGGAGGGGTGATGTTGGGGTGATCATGATTATTTATCTAATTCTTGGGGTGGGGTGCTAGGAGCATGAAAGTTAATTGAAGGGGTTGCAAAGCTGAAGATTCACTTAATACTGTTGCACCAGCCCTGACTGTGAGCACAGTGGAGTATGTTCTCCGCCTCTATCTTATCCTACTGTTCATTTCTCCTTCCCCCACACCACTCAGGCTGCCTCACCGACCCCTTGCCATGCTGCTTCACCGACCCCTTGCCATGCTGCCTCACCGACCCCTTGCCATGCTGCCTCACCGACCCCTTGCCATGCTGCCTTACCGACCCCTTGCCATGCTGCCTCACCGACCCCTTGCCATGCTGCTTCACCGACCCCTTGCCATGCTGCTTAGACCCTTCCTTTCTCCCTGCACTACCGAGTACTATTCCTTTCTCTCCCGTCTTGTGCCTCTGCCATTTCGTGATGCCCCCTCCCCTCCCCCTTACTCTTCTCCATGGCACCTTGTGCTGTGAGTAAGTTTGCATTGGACAGTATTTGTAATTCCCCGCCTCTGTCTTATCCTACTGTTCATTTATCCTTCCCCCAGACAGTGTCAGTGGGAGTGTGGGAGGGGAAGAGAGGATAGTACCATGAAATGGGAGGCACTGGCCAGTAATAAAAACAGGAAAATCAAACTGAAACTGGAGCAATGTGCTGGGCTGGTTTGGGTGCTGGTGCTGCCCACTTCATCTTAATGTAAAAATTAGCCATTTACTAAAGTTAGATAAAGATTATTACAAGTTCTTAACTGTAGTTAAATAAAAAGAGACAAAAAAGGAAAATAAGGTGATACATTTTTGAACTAGCTTTCAAAGGTTAAAAATAGAAAATCAATCAATTCATTCAAACAGAAGATCACAAGGTACAGAGCAAACATAGGTATCACCTCTGTCCTGAGGAACACTTCTCAGGACCAGAACGCAGAATCGATGGTGCAAGTCCTAAGAGGGTTGAAATCAGTCCAACAATGTAAAACTTTTGAAATTAAGATAAGACACTCTGCCCAGACAGGGCTTAATAAAGGAGTGGAGTGGACTAGTGGTTAGGGCAGCAGCCGAGAGCCAGAAAGACTAGGGTTCAAATCCCACTGGCACTCTCTGTGGTCTTGGGCAAGCCACTTAACCCTCCATTGTTTTAGATACAAACTTACAGGCCAATGCAGAAAGCCGGCGCTGAAGTTGCGCACTATTCACAGCACGAGAATTCAGTGCTGGTATGTAGCAAAGGGCGTGTGTGCAAATGAACTGTGTACAAAACTTCAGCATAAAGTTGAAAGGAGAGGAGCCAAGGCATGCGCAAACAACAGACACGCTACAAGTGGCCATGTGCGCATGCCCATAAATGTCAAATGCTCATGTATGCGTGCAGAACGTGCAGGTTCTTTTGGCACTCACCCCATAATAATCAACATTATTCCTTTAGGAAATCACAAGAGAGAACTAAAATAAATGATAAATAATATAAATGAGTCCAAAAAACACACAAAGAAGCATAAAACATTTCTTCTTGAACGCCGAATTTTCACTTATATGCTGAAAGATACACAGAAAAATTTCACATCAAAGGTAACTACCTCAGACCAGGCATAGAGATATTGGTGCTCCTGCTGGTTATGTAATCCTCTATGCGTTTCTCTGCATTGGGCACAGACCTTATTAGCATTCTATTTTAATACATACAGCTCATTTGCATATTATTTAAATACACTTGCCATTGCTGTGTGTGCATTCTTTTCTTTTGCTGTTTACACGAGCGTCAATCTCTTTTCTGCATTTGGCATAGTGGAACTTGTGTGTATAAGTTGCGTTATCTGGGCACTAAGGGCATGCTGGTCTTTCTGCATCAACCCGTTAGATTGTGAGCCACTTGGGCACAGGGAAATGCATACTGTACCTGAATGTAACTCGCTTTGACCCTCTCCTGGAAAGGTGTGAGCTAAATACTACACAAATCAATAAATATGGCAGGGGCTTGAAAAACCGCGCGAGAGGGGAATGCCGCTTATCACATAATCACGCCGCTGATAGGGCAGAGTCATACTCAGGGCAGTTTACAATGAACAAGGAACAGATAGATAATTCAGAGATAATGCAAAGAACAATTAAATTGCCATTACATATCTCAAATTTGGCACTTTTCCGTAAAGCCCTCAAACATCACCTGTTCCTACAATATTACCCTGACAGCATTCCCGACAATTACAATGCCCCCACCTCACCTCCCTGCCTAACCCGTCCCTCAGATCATCTTCCTGTAGATAATAGCTAACCACTATCTCTCCCACTGATCTCCTTGACCATCTAGCCAACCCTCTAGGCAAAGGTTATATTTTTATTTATCTGTAAGAGCATTATAATTGTTTTATAATATGTACATAGTCTCTCCCTCGTTTTTACTCCATGTTTACATTCCCTGTTCAATGTAAAAAACTTGATGTAACTTGCTTACATTCTTGTATGTTCTGTTTCAAATGTAAACCGCACTGATTATAATAGCGCGGTATATAAGAAATAAAAATAAATAAATAAATAAAGGCCTTCGGTATGAAGTATAACGGCAAACTATTTACAAGTCTGGTAAATCACAGCAAACGTAGATGTATTGCATATTAATCTTACATCAAGATGGACTGTGCAGGTGTGGATTGTGTAGAGTTATAAGAGTAGTAGGTTGTCCATTAGATTGAAGCTTGTTTATCCATAAAGGATTGGTAGAATTCCGTGAACAGTAGGGCTTTGAAATTTTTTTCTGAATATGGTTAAGTCTTTTATTTCACGTAGCTTGTTTGGAAGGGAGTTCCAGAGAGTGGGTGAGTATAATGAAAATGCACTGTTTATTGTTGATTGGATTGCATTTCTTGATGCTGCCAGGGTGGCTAGAAGGTTCTTCATATTGTTTCACATTCTATCTATTAGCGAACCACATTGCAATATCCAAACGAGTTTTATTACTGTATATACCTATTGTTGAAGTTCCCTGTTCAATGTAAAACTCAATGTTACTTGTATGCATTGTAGTATGTTTCTTGTTAAATGTACACCGCACTGATTGTAATAGCGCGGCATAAAAGAATTGTTAAATAAAATAAATAAATAAAATCACATTATAAATCATAAACTGATACAGCCTTGTTATCTTCTGACCACCCATCTCTCTCTCCCATTCCCCCTCTGCCCACTTACCTTGAGATTGTTAATGGAATGCTTTTGTGATTTACTTATGTATTATGGTATTGTCATCTGTTGCTCATACTGTCCTTATTTGAAGAAGGTTTTAATCTTTGTAAGTTAGTCATTGGTGTAATTTGCCTCCTTACTTTGGGGGGGAAGGGGGCAAAGGGTAATGAAGTCATACCGGCAGTGGGGCAGGGGGGATCAGTTCACCATTAGTACCTACCCCCTCCAAACTATGCCTATCAAAAATGTATTGCTAGTCCAATAAAAAAGTATCACTTATTTTCCATTTTTGTTTCTCTTTTTATTTAAGTACCATTAAAATGAACTAACACAGCAACCACATTACTTCATCAAAGTTCTCAAAGAGGAATTAGACTTACCTGCTAATTGTAGTTCCTTGAGGAACTCCAGTTCAGTCCTCCACCTCTGGGTAGTATACCTCCTCCTGCAGCATGGAGACTGGGCATGTCAAAACTGTGACATCACTGGGTGTAGCCTGCTGGTCTCTCCCATCAGCCCCAGTGAACTATTGACAAAGCAGACTCAAAGGAGCAACAAATAAGTAGCTATAACATTAAAATCAACTTTTCAATTCAACTTTTAACTCGTCAACTAAATTCCCCTTAACTAAGGAGAACACTTCTTTTCATGCTCCCTCATTCCTCCACGAACCACATAAGGAAGAAAGAAAGAAAGACAAGGCTAGAGTAAAAGTCCTACAGCGATCCAGAAAGTATTAACTGTTTTCTCCACGTTGTGACTGGAACCCCCCCAGACTGAACTGATCTCTGAACTACTTATCCCTGGGCGGGAATCGGGACTGATCTGGAGTTCCTCAAGGAACTACAATTAGCAGGTAAGTCTAATTTCTCTTTCCTTATCGTTCCTCCAGTTCAGTCCTCTACCTCTGGGATGTAACAGAGCAGTAATCATTGGGAGGGACCTGTCCACCCGGATCGCAACACAGCTGACCCGAAACAGGCATCCTTCGCCGCCTGAACATCGAGGCGATAGTGTTTACTGAAAGTATAGAGACGACCAAGTCACTGCTCTGCAAATTTCCACTGGCGGAACCAAACTATGTTCCACCCACGAAGTTGCTTGCGCTCTAGTAGAGTAAGCCCGTAACCCCACGGGTACTTGATGGCCTTGCAAGATATATGTAGATGCTATTGCCTCCCGGACCCATCTGGAAATTGAGGCTTTAGCCGCCACTTCTCCTTTGCGGAGACTGCCAAACAGAATGAATAGGCGATCTGACTTACAAAAAGATTCTGAAGCCTTTAAGTATTGACGCAGAATTCTTTTAATGTCCAAGCGATGTAGACCACGATCCGAGGCGTTTTCCCCCGTATGCCCCAATACTGGTAGCGAGACCGCTTGATTCATGTGAAAGGGAGAAACCACCTTGGGCAAAAAGGACGGTACCAGCCATAATACCATCTTTTCCTTTGAAAAAGACAAAAATGGCTCCCGACAGGACAATGCCTGCAATTCTGAAACTCATCGCGCCGAACAAATGGCCACTAAAAACACTGTTTTTAAGGTTAAATCCTTGACTGAAGCTTGATGCAAAAGGCTCAAACGGTTCCCTAGCTAACGCCCCCAAGAACAAGTTGAGATCCCACGGAGGCACCACTATTCTGCAAGAAGGCCATAGCCTAGAAACCGCTTTTAGAAAACGAGCCACGTCGACGTGAGAAGCCAAAGAAACACCCTGGACTTTACCTCTGTAGCAAGAAAGAGCCGCCAGCTGAACCCTTAAAGAACTGGCTGCCAGGCCTTTATCAAAACCGTCCTGTAAAAAAACTTAAGACTACAGGGATCGAAACCGTGGATGCACAGACCTGTCGCTGGGAACACCAGTCCTCAAATATGCGCCATATCCACACGTATGCTAAGGAAGTGGACCTCTTCCTGACCCGAAGCAATGTTGCAATCACCGCTCCAGAGTAGCCTTTTTCCTTAGCCTCGCCCTTTAAAGGGCCAAGCCGTAAGCGAGAACCGATCCACCTGCGGCATTCGAAGCAGACCCTGAAGCAAAAGATTCTCCGTTGCCAAGGATCGCCGTCGAGAAGACGGACTAGATTGGCATACCACGGACGTCTCGGCCAATCTGGTGCCACCAACACTACTCTCCCCCGATGCGCTGAACCACTCGTCCTATTAGCATCCATGGGGGGAATACATAGAGAAGACCGGGCGATGGCCAATTTTGCATCAGAGCATCGAATCACCTTGGCTGACTGAAAAGTTGCCATGAGATCCATAATCGGAGGACCCCACTTGCAGACTATCTGAGCAAACACTTCCGAATGAAGCTCCCATTCCCCGGCATCCACCCGGACTCTGCTGAGAAAATCTGCCATCACATTGTCCGTTCTCACAATGTGCGCTGCCAAAATCGTCTGTAGTCGCAGTTCCACCCATGCAAACAGAGCTTCTGCTTCCTCTTCCATGGCAGCGCTTCCCCTGCCACCCTGCTGATTGAGATAAGCCACTGTCACGGAGTTGTCCGACAACATCCGCACCGATTGACCTTTCACCATGGACTCGAACGCTTGCAGAGCTAGGGCCACAGCTCACAGTTCCAGACGGTTGATGGACCACTGGACCTCCTGGTCATTCCAAGTTCCTTGTGCAAATAGATCTCCGCAATGCGCTTCCCAACCTGCAAGACTTGCATCTGTCAACAGCGGAAGCCACTGCGGTTGTTCCAGTGGCATGCCTGCTGCTAGATTTCCCGGACAAAGCCACCACTGAAGTGACCGCCTGACCCACAACAGGCAGGGAAGATGTTTGTTTAGAGAATCGTTCTGGTGCGACCAGCGTCGGAGCAACAATCTCTGTAATGGACGCGGATGAGCTCTGGCCCATGGAACTACCTCCAGGGTTGCTGCCATAGTCCCTAGTATGCGAAGATAGCTCCAAGCTGATGGAGCTGGAGTCTATACAAACTGGCACACTAGCTTCCGAAGAGCCTGAGCTCGCTGATCCAGTAGAAACACTGCTCCCAATCGCGTGTCAAACTGCACTCCTAAATACTCTAGGACTTGAGATGGAACTAGCCGGCTCTTGGACGCATTGACTACCCATACCGAGATTCTGAAGGAACATCACGACTCGGTTGGTAACTTGAATGCTCTCGTCCTTGGACTTCGCCTGAATCAACCAATTGTTGAGATACGGGTGAACTAAGATTCCCTCCTTTCGCAGGGCCACCACCAAGGTCCTTCATCAGAGACTTTTGGCAAAACTAAAAAGTTATGGGATAGGAGGCAGTGTACTATTGTGGATCAGGAACTGGTTAAAAGAAAGCAGAGGGTAGGGCTAAATGGCCAAGTTTCCCAATGGAAAAAGATAAATAGTGGAGTACCCCAGGATTCTGTGCTGGGTCCGCTGCTTTTTGACATATTCATAAATGGCCTGGACAAGGGAATAACGAGTGAGATTATCAAATTTGCAGATAACACAGAACTATTTAAAGTTGTTAAAACCCAAGAGGATTGTGAAAAATTGCAAGAGGATCTCGATAAATTGGAAGACTAGGCATCCAAATGGCAGATGAAATTTAATGTGGACAAGTGCATATTTATGCACCTAGGAAAGAACAACCCAAACTATGGTTACACGATGCAAGGTTCCACATTAGGAACCACCACCCAGGGAAAAGATTTAGGCGTCATCGTGGATAACATGTTAAAACCCTCTGTCCAGTGTGCAGCGGCGGCTAAGAGAGACAATGGAATGCTAGGTATCATAAGGAAAGGAATGGAAAATGAAACAAAGGATATTATACTGCCTCTGTATCGTTCCATGGTGCGATTGCACCTTGAATATTGTGTGCAAGTCTGGTTGCGGTATCATAAAAAGGATATAGTGTTATTAAAAATGGTACAGAGAAGAGCCATCAAAATGGTAAAGGGGATGGAAGGATACTCCTATGAAGAAAGCCAAAAAAGGTTAGGGCTCTTCAACCTGGAAAAGAGAGGGCTGAGGGGAGATATGATAGAGGTCTATAAATTAATGAATGGAGTGGAACGGGTAAACATAGATCGATCATTTACATCATCAGAATATAAAAAGACTAGGGGACATGCAATGAAACTACTGGGTAACCTATTTAAGACTAATACGAGAAATATTTTTTTCACTCAACCTGTAATCAAACTCTGGAATTTGTTATCGGAGGATGTAGTAAAAACTGTTTGTGTAGTGTAGGCTAGTCTTACCTACAAAGGATCCCTAATTGTCACCAAGATTGCCTGGGCACATGGGAGCCGTACACCAGAAAAATAAAAGAACTCAGATCACAGTCACTTGTCAGCAAAACTCTTTTATTCAGTACATGTGCAAAAACTGCAAGCACAGATATACAAGTGTCTGTCTGAGGGACCTAAGTGCAGGCAACGTTCTCTACCTCCAACACGGTGGGGGAGAGAAGGCTGCCCCCGAAGCTCTATAGGCACTCTCTTATATACCTTCTCTGTCCCAAAGTTCCAGAAAGTTCAGCATAAATTCTTGTCATCTGCAGCTTTCTGCACAAACTTCTCTCTCGAGGACCCTCCCATGTTTATTAGTTTTCGCAGCTGAAATTTCAAGGTCTGCTATCTATGCCGCCTTCCGCAGCCCACAGCCTCCTTCCTGTATCCTGTACATGTTATTTCATTTCTTGGCACTATTTGTAATCTTCAAGGCTGAGAGTATGTGTGTTCTTTGTTTCCAGCTTGGCCTGTATTTTCTTGCTAGGCCCAAACCCTGCACACTCCTGCACAAAGTATGGTTACCCAGACTTTCATAGTAGGCCGCATATACTCTCTCTTGTAGCCCACATGCTTTGTCTTCTGTGCCATCCATATACTGTGTGCATTTCCAGCAAGCAAGGGTGCAGACATATAAAGCAGCCATATAAAACAGAGCTAAACCAAATTTCCCCACAGTAGCTGGGTTTAAAAAAAGGTTTGGACAAGTTCCTGGAGGAAAGGTCCATAAACCATTATTAAAAGGGACCCAGGATATCACTGCTTGACCCAATACAAGCATTGTGAAACCTATGCCTTTTGGGGAAACTGCTTGGTACTTGTGACTTAGATTGGCCACTGTTGGAAACAGAGGCTTAATGGACCTTGGTCTGACCCAGTATGGCATATTTTATGTTCTTATGTTGCTGTTATACCTTGCCAAGAAAACCCCGGAGCTGTTGGCTCACCAGGAGTCAGCATAGACTTGAGAGCACTTAAGGTTTGCTTTTTTTTTTAAGCCTTTTGAGTTTGAGTCTTTCAGGATCTATGGTTTGCTTTGACTGCTGCTTCTTTTTGCTGCCCCAGGCCGACTGCCTAGTCTTACCTAATGCTCGTGCCAGCACAGTAATCCGAGGAATGTAATTCAACAATACAGTAGTATCTGCTGTATGCAGTAGTCTATGCCTTCAAGGAGCTGGGCTCTCCTCGCAGCCTTGCCTGTTATTCTCAGAAGTCTTGGGGACAAGAAAGAGAAAGATTGTGCAGAAGGTCCGGTCCCGTCAGTAATTATACTGCATTTAGAGAGGGAGAAAGGCAGACCGAAGTCTGCAGGGAGGAGCGCTGCTGCCCTCCCCCTGGGCGGATTCCTGAGCAGGGAGCGACGACGAAGGAGACGAGGCGAGAATTGCACTGCGCGAGCCCCGAAGCAGGAGTGGTAGCGCGAGGCCGGTGAGTGAGCTCAGTCTGGGGGTGCTGCAGGTGTTTGAACTTCCCGCCTCTGAAGAGAGAGGGGCGCAAATCGCGCTTTACGTGCCAGGTTTACTTGCTCTAGTCAACAGAAGCAAGTTTTCGTTCGCTATCTAATGAACCCTTTGGGCGTCTTAGAATAAGCCGTAACGAAGTGCTTTTTTTCCTCTGCTGTAGCCGAGGTTCGGTTTGGGAGACGGAGACCTTAGGCATTTGGATTTTATTGCTTGCCTTTCCCAAGCCACGCTTAAGGCGAGGTTTTTTTCACGTACTGTAGTGGTCCCCCTTCCCCAAAAAGCTTACCACCTAAATTTCTCGCCGAGGCAAAGGAGAGTAAAATGACTTGTCGGGAGAAACTAAGGTGGGATTTGAACCTTGGCTTCTCTGCTGGCCTTAACGTCTTCCACTTGGCAGTTAAAGACCTTCCCGCATTCCCCTTGATGGCCACACCTGAAAGCATTTCAAAACCTATTGCAATTTCTTCATTAGCCGTCCATTGCCGTTATGAATTGGAAGTAGCCCTCTGCCTGTGTACTTTTAACTGGTCAGCAGTAGGATTTTTAGGATTGTAAAGAAGTAGCTAGTTTCTTGGATAGCTTTTATTTTTTGTATGTGCAGCTTAATTTCATTGACATTTGACTAGGTTAACTCTGACTAGCATACTGAACCCAGAAGGATACAATAAAATAAAGAACCGTGTACATCGAGGAAGAAAGCCAGAGGTACGATTTAGGGGTTTGAGGCTCTGTGCAGGAAAGAGGCGCGGGATCCAGAGGTGATTGTATGTAATGATCTTAAGGTTGCCAGAGAGGTAGATGAAGGATATTTGGGTGTACAAGGAGAAAAAAAGTCAGCAGGAAAAATTAAGTAATAGTATCAGTTTTTGGTGAGACCTCATTTGGAGTAGTTCTGGGGACCACACCTTCAAAAGGATATAAACAGGATGGCGTTAGTTCAGAAACCTTCAGGAACAGGGCAATACCTGCTGTACCTGAAGGTAAGTCATCTTGAACAAATACTGAAAAGATGTAAGCTAAATATAAAAAATAAATAAAATAAAACTAAATGGTCAAGTCTTCACCATAAACCATAATGAGACCTACTCAAATATATATACTCTGGAGGAGAGGTAGAATAGGAAAGGTATTTAAAAATCTCCAAGGTATATAAACAAAGGAGACTGGCCTCTTTCAATGGAAAGCAGGCAGTTTGATGAGGGATCCTAGGATGAAGTTGAAAGGGTGGACTTGGGAATAATGTAAAGACATATTTACATAAAGAATGGTGGAGACAAAGTTGGTATCTGAATTCAAGAAAGTTTGGGACAAGCACAGGATTTCTGAGGGAGAGGAAGGAGTTGTAGAGCTGAGCAGTTGATTTAGATGGGTGGACTGGATATTTATTTATTTATTTTATTTAACAGTTTGTTATACCACTTTATCATTTAGTCAAAACAGCTTACATTGTAACTTAAGCTTGGTAATGTATATTAAACAGGGATACTGATAATCCTCCACTGGCTCAGAATAATCAAAGTTAAGTGACTTACACAAGGCCACAAGGAGTGCTAGTGGGAATTGAACCCTGGTCTCTTAGGGGTATGTTTACTAAACCATCCTAATATTACCGGTGCTAGTTGCAGCGTTAATGTGAAGAATGCCATATAAGGTAGTGGGCGTTCTGGTGTCAAGGTAGCAAGAATCTGTATCGCGCAATAGTGGGCGCCATGGCACGTTAACACGCGTTAACCCTAAGTTCATGCCAGCACAGTGGTAAAAGCTATAAAGATGTAGCCCACTGGTTACTGCAATGACTGTGGAGCCAGGGGTCATGGGTTCGATCCTGCAGTGTTGTTATGTAAGAAGGCTGTCTGAGGCATTTCCTTTTTGTAATTTAAATCAGTGCTGCCAGCAAAAACACCCTCACAGTGCCGTAACCTAAGGTGCCGCATAAGGCGCCCTGTAAGGCACTCCATAGGGCACATTATAAAGTGCCCTGTCCACCAAGGCACCTTATAATGTGCCCTATAGGGCGCCTTATGAGGCACCTTAGGCTACGGCACTGTGAGGGTGTTTCTGCAGGCAGCACTGATTTAAATTAAAAGGAAAAGCCTCAAACAGCCGTATTAAAGAACACTACTGTGGGATCAAACCCATGACCTCTGCCTTTGCAGTCATTGAAGTAACCAGTGGGCTACATTTCTATAGCGTCTAACACACCGCTGGCTGGCTACAGAAAGACTGCAGGACACCACACAAACTGTCTGCTGTGGTACCAGGATAGGGTAAACCCACCCGTACCCATGTTGCACTGCACATGCAGATCAGCAGCCTACATCTGATCACAAGATGGGGTGCCTCTATAGCACCCCAGCCTGACAGGGGGAACTGACCGTGTGTGTTCCTGGCACAGAGTAGCTACAGACCATGACATTGTGCGGTTCCTGTGCTTACTCTGAGGGTGAGGTAGGGCGTCCAGCACCAGGTCCGCAGCACCTGGCTTGGCTGAGATAGGTTGTGCTGCAGGTCCCCATCAGTGCCAGTGTGTGATAGATAGTCCTTGCAGACACACCTAGGATACACCTGTGTCCATCTGTATTTCCCAGTCACGTCTAGCCCTTGTGGACTATGATGTACCCAGAATAGTGCATATCCTGTGTGGTTGCCATGGTCACATGTTATAAGAGAAGGGTGGTGTTTGGACCCAATAGCGGGTTATGTAGCACCACCCAATCTGTCCTCCGTGTGTCAGGGTGGGGGACGGGATCTCCCACCAACAGATCCACATTCTACATCTCTGCAATGGTGGCAGTAGAGGGGACAATCAACCCCAGTCCTGCTGGGGAATAGGCACCCTCCAGGGCAGTCAATGCAGATCTGTATGCATCACATAGGGCACTGGCAGACAGGCAGTAGGCCTGGAAAAGCTTAGCTGCCCCCCCACCACTATCTGACATTCACCAGAAGAGGGCACAGTCAGTCTCCACCCGCTGCACCCTGCAAGGTGTTCCAGCCATACACATGCTAACTGCAGTCTGCTAGCTAGTACATAGTGCATGTTCCTGGAGGAACTGTGTGCACCCAAAAATGTGATGTGAGCACACACACCAAGCAAGTATGTCAGTGATTGGGCCCCAGAAAAGGGAACTCGTAGATATCACTTGAGAGAAATACTGTATAGCACTATGGGGGAACCTAGCCATGCCGTGGTCACTGCTCAGTCAGGGTGAGAGTGACCTCCCAGTATGATATGCTGTGGCCACCCTGTCCATTTAGGTGGTGGTCGGGCACTACAATGTCCCAGCCATTGCCCTATGCCCTGTGCAGATGCATCCTGCCCAGACCGCTGTGTCTGGGCCATATCCACAGTACCTTGCTCCTCATTATGCACATTGGCAGGCTAACACTGGAAACAGTGCAAGCAGTGTGGGCTCAGTGAGGTGTAGGCACCACAGAACACTGGATAGACATACACACACTCCCACACCTATGCCAGCATTGTGCAAATATAGAGGTGTTTTTGGCAGCCCTGGCCACCACACCAGTCCTGGGCACAGTGCAGGCATTGCATGGTACGCAATACTATTGGGGTCACTCCCCGGGGTGATAAACACTGTCAGAAGCAAAAACTGAAACACTCCACAGATATCAGAAAGGTTGCTATGACGAATCTCTGTCAACAAATTGTGTTTAACGTAGGATTTGTTATCTGACATTAATCATAGCCACCTTTTGATATATGTGGAACATGTTCCCAAGTTTAGGACGGCATTGCTAAGGTATGCAGGTGCTAGTATTGGGAGATGCTGCTCCATGCAGGGCCCAACAGCCTGATTCTCCATGAGAAGTTGGATAGTGGAGCCTGTGGGTGTGGGTGTTTGTGCCCCTGTTGGCCACTGCTCTAGGGCAGAGGTTCCCAACTCCGGTCCTGGTGGGCCAAACACCGTTTAGGTTTTCATGCTGTCCCTAATGAATATGCATGAGATACATTTGCATACAATGAGGGCGGTGCATACAAATGCAGCACAGGCATATTTATTAGGGACAGCAAGAAACCTGAATGGTGTTTGGCCCTCCAGGACTGCAGTTGGGAAACTCTGCTCTAGGGATTGCACATGTTTATGGTGTCTGTGCTCTGTAGGGTAAAATATAGGCATTTATGGCATGTTTATTTTATATGCAATAAAGGTTCCGTCTTTATTACCACAGTTTAGTACTGTGTAAAATATAGGGACATGGTTTGCAGGAGCCACAGCTGGGACTTGAACCTGTGACCACCTGCCCCTGAATATACTGGCTGTGTGCACTGCACCAAACAGTTGCACCCAGCCGTATGTAAATATGTATATAAGGATCCTTCGTATAAATTGTAAATATGTTTTTAAGTACCCTGTATGTAGCTGCGATATTCAATCAACTGTAAATCCTGTAACCCCATGCTTGCTGTGAAATATCTCTCCTCCCTAATCGAAATGTACATACTCTAATTACCGGCCGGTACAGCCAACTCTCCCATGTATAGCAACCACTGCTGATCACTGGAAGCAGCGGGATACAAATGTACGTTAAATAAATAAATAAATAAATAAACAGAGGCAGACCATTCCCTGGGGATACCATGACTGTTTAGACAAACCTTGTTTGTTGCAGTGCACGGCACCCACCTAAACAGAGCTTGGCTGTGGGCAGCTGCCACTGCCCCCTCCATCACCAGCACCCCTCCGCCACCATGCTGACATGCCCTTGTGCCGGTGGTGCGCAGTCCCAGGCCATCCAGTGTGCCGGTAGGCGGTTGCCTATGGTGCGTGATGTGGGGTAGGGGTGCCTGCATAGACATCCACGCTTCCCCCCTGGCACAGCCTGCCAATGTTATGTGCCCTTTGGGGTACTTGCTGGGTACTGTCCCCTGGGACACACACTCGTGGACATGTTTGCCCTTGGTCAGTTGCTGTCTTGCTGGCTTTCCGCTTCTACATTCCTATGTGTCACCTAGGCATCTGCCTAGTCCACCCTGTGCCCCAGCTGCCCCACCTGCAGCCCCCTGTACCCCATTTGCAGCCTCACCGTAGTGCCCTCTCGTACTTGGGCACTATGATGTTGCTGCACATGTATCACTACTATCACTCTTCTTGGTTTCCCTGCCTTTGCTGCACATTGCTGACTGAAATGGTCTCTCTTCCCTGCAAATGTTCCTCTAGCGCGAAGTTTTCACTGGCGTTAATTTTCAGACCTTCATTTCACGGCGTTAGTGTGCCTGGAGCCTCTCCCCGCCCACTCTCTGCCCATTGACCCCTTATCTCCGCCCTCTGGGGAGCCTTACTCCACCCTCTGCGCACCTTAACACCGCCAGAGACATTATCGTGCGATACGTTATGTTATTGCATGGTAATGCGCCATTATCACGTGATAACGTCGCCGCTGCGACCTTAGCGCTGTTTAGTAAACATACCCCTTAGTTACCAAGCCAGTAGTCTTAACTATTCGGCTACTCTTCCATAGGGTATATGGTCTTTTTCTGCGTTGATGTTCATTGTTTATTCAAAAATCTCTATGTATAATATGCTTAGAGGCTAGCGTGGTATCTGATAGGGACCACTGGCATTGGCATCATGATAAAGAGTTTTCTACGGTGACCTCCCATCCTTGTGGCCATTAATCTGTGGCTCACTCGCCTGCAACTGACCAACACAGCAGGTCATTCTTGGCTGAGCCCACACGGGTCTGCAGATCCTACAAGCGCTCTGACCACTGGATCACCCTGTGGGATGCAGAAGTGACAAAGCAGTATTGTGGTGGCATTAGGGGGGAGGGAGACATGAAAATTTTCCTTCCCTTTGCAGAGGTTTGGCAATTGTTTGCTAGTTTTTGTATACATATATATTGATCTCCCTCTCTTTATATATATATATAATATATATATATATATATATATATATATATATATATTATATATATTATATCTATATATAGATATATATATATATATTATATGTATATATATGTATATATATTATATATATATATATATATATATATAATATAAATAAAATCTGTATAAGGCGATAAATATTGGACCAGCTTAATACTTTATTTTACTTGACTAGCTTTCAGGAACTGACACTCCCTTCAGAACAGAATGAGCTAAAAATGACTGCCAGAAAATAGAAGTGACTCATAAGATACATTGCCCAAATGAAAGGTGGGAGCTAACATGGTAACCACAATACAATGTATGTAAAGTTGGGAGAGTCACAGCTCTTTAAACCTGTATCTGTTGATTCTCAGATTGCTCTAAATCTGCTCATTCTGATGTACACGTTACCATTGACTTGTGACAAGGACACAAAGGGAGAGGCCTGGGATTTCATTAACTATTCTGGATTGACTGTGATCACTGTGCAGCATTTCCTTCTACTGTTCACTTGGGATCTCTTCATCATGCTAGGATACTTTTATTCTTGCTTAATTACCTGAGGCATTCATCCCTGGATTTAAGCATAAACAACAATAGAAACATGACGGCAGAAAAATACCACATGGCCCATCTAGTCTGCCTTTCCATATCAACCACAAGAGTCTCCTTGTAAACCTTTAGATAGACTCTGTTTTAGTCCCATGCTTTTTTGAATTCAGGTACTGTCCTCTTGTCCACCTCCTCAACTGGGAGACTGTTCCATGCATCTACTACACTTTCCTTAAAGAAATATTTCTGCATATTACTCCTGAGTCTATCCTCTTTCACCCTCATCCTATGTCCCCTCGTAGCAGAGCTTACCTTTTAAACGAAAGAGACTCTCCTCTTGTGCATTTATACCACAGAGGTATTTAAACATCTCTATCATATCTTCTCTATCGCGCCTTTCCTCTAAAGCAGGGGTCTCAAACTCAAATTGCTTTGAGGGCCAAATGAGGACTTGTAAAGTAACCCGGGGGCCGCACAAGACGCAGGCCTAATTTGCATAAGGGACCTCATTTGCATAAATATTTGCATAATGTTACCATAAACTAACTTTTAGTAAACATGCCTCTAATGAGCGTATGGATAAGAAAGACTAAAAGATTTCTACATTACTATAATCCAGTGCCAACCGCCAGGCACATTAGGAACTACTACAAAACACTGCCCATTTAGAACCCATAGCAAACCCACCGTACGTAACAGCACTACCAGGACTCACAAAGCACCAGACCCTAACTATCAAAAGGCAACACTGCAAATATTAAACCCAATACATTTCAGAGATAACAATACATGACCTACTGGGGAAAGAGAACAAGTGGCAATGTCAAATAGGAATTACATAAACAGAATACCTCAGCTCAGTTACACATGCAGAAACATACACCATCACCAAAACAAGGAATCAAAATTTAGAAACAGAAGACAATAATTAAAAATGGGAAACCCAAAAGCCAAACTTGGAATGTTACAACAACACTGTAGAATAAAACTATAAAATTAATTTCCTCTTGTATTAAATAAAGCACAGACGTTAATGATGCACATTCCCAGAGCTGACATATTCCAGTTAATTCAAAATAAGAGATATTTTTCTACCTTTGTGCATTTTTTTTTTCAGTTGCAATTGTGCCAGCCACTTTCTTCTGGTTCTTGGTGTCTTCTGCTAACTCTCCATGGTCTGCTGTCCATTTGTACTTTCTTCTCTCTCTAGTTTTTTTTCCTTTCTCTCTCTGCATCTGCTTTAACATACTAATCTTTTTCTTTTGCTCTTTCCTCATTCCTATTTCATCCACTCAAATTTTACCCCCCATTCTCAATCCACACTTACTCACCCAGTACCTGGCCAATTGTAGATTTTTTCTTCCCTCCCACACAAAATATTTTTTCCCCTCTCCATTTTACTCTCCCCAGCCCTATCCATTCTAATCCTCCCCCAACATCAGCTCCCTTGTAGTTTCAGCCCCACCCAGCATCTGCTCCCTTCTAGTCCCCGCATCATCAGCCCATTCCAGTCCTATTCTAGCCCCCACCATCAGCCCATTTCCTTGTCCTGCTCCCCCCAACTAAGCCCATTTCCAGTCCTAGCTCCCTCCCCTCACAGCCCATTTCCTTTCTAAGCCCCCTCCCCATCAGCCCATTTCCATTCCAAGCCCCCCTCCCCATCAGCCATTTCCATTCCAAGCCCCCTTCCACTCAGCCCATTTCCATTCCAAAACCCCGTCACCATCAGTTATTTTGCAGTTCAAGCCCCCCCTTCTACTCAGCCCATTTCCAGGCCTAGCAACCCCCCCAGTCCATTACCAGTTCTAGCCCCCCCATAGCCCATTACCAGTCCTAAGCCCCCAACAGCCCACTTCCAGTCTTACCACCCCATCACCCCATTTTCATTCTTACCCCCCCCATAACACCATTTCAGTCTTAGCCCCCCCCCAATCAGACCCCAACCAGTCCTAACCCCAAATGCCCATTTCCAGTCCTCGCCCCCCCCATAGCCCATTACCATTCCTAAGCCCCCCAACAGCCCGCTTCCAGTCCTAACCCTCCCATCACCCCATTTTCATTCTTAGCCCCCCCATCACCCCCTTTTTAGTCTTAGCCCCCCCCAATCAGACCACCTCCAGTCCTAACCCCATCTGCCCATTTCCAGTCCTCGCCCCCCATAGCCCATTACCATTCCTAAGCCCCCCAACAGCCCACTTCCAGTCCTAACCCTCCCATCACCCCATTTTCATTCTTAGCCCCCCCCCATAACCCCATTTTTTAGTCTTAGCCACCCCCCCCAATCAGACCACCTCCAGTCCTAACCCCATCTGCCCATTTCCCGTCCCACCCCCCCCCCCCCCCCCGCCGGCCAAGTAAATAAACTAACAACAAAACCCTGTCTGCTGCTGCTGCGGCCGCCGGGGTAGCAGCACAATCAGCTGTGCGCGGTCCCTGCGCCTATGCACGGACGAGCCCCGAGTCTGCTCCTTTAGCGGTGAGCTTTTCAAAGCCGCGAAGAGAGTATTTTCCTCTCGCGCGGCTTGACAAGCCGCGCGAGAGGGAAAATCTTCTCTTTGCATCTTGAAAAGCCCGCCGCTAAAGGAGCAGACTCGTGGCTCTTCCGGGCTGAGGAGAAGGGACCGGACCAGCTGATTGTGCTGCTACCACGGCGGCAGCAGCAGCAGAAGACAGGGTTTGTGTTTTTTTTTTTCCTCCGTCGCGGGCCGCACAAAGTTCGGTTGCGGGCCGCATGCGGCCCGCGGGCCGCGTGTTTGAGACCCCGGCTCTAAAGTATACTTCCAATTCATCCTGCTAGACCAGTCCAGACAAGCGGGTTAAGTCCCCCTGCCAGCAGATGTTGGAGACAGAGAAAAAAACCCTCCAGAAGCCTGATTGGCTGGGCTCTGGTAGGTATAGGCATACCCCTAGGGGTCCCCTTTAGTATTTTCTCTGTCTCCAGCAGATGATGGTGTTCTTTTATTTCCTCTTCATTTTCTTTTTTATTCTTCTCCATTGCTGGATGTGTCCAGGGCGCACAAGAGGTGCCCCTCTGGTCTTTCCAGCCCTCAAATTGTTAAGGTGAGTTCCTGATTATGAGGCTCAGATGAGCTCCCTTCATCAGGGGGACCCCAGCTCCTAGCCACAAGGGCCTTTTTGGCTGGATGCAGCGGAAGCCTTCAGGACTCTGCAGCATTTTGTAGTAATTTCATGCTAGGCTAGCGCTGTCCTAGACCTCTGCCTCGGCTTCCCCCCTCCCTGCCGCTCTTGTGCAGCCACCGGTATCCTGCTCTCTCTCGCTCCGCTGGATTGCCCTTATGTTCTGCCATCACGATCGTCTCAGTTCGGCAGTTTTTGCTGTGGTCGGGTGCTTTTTACAGGGTTTTTTATTACAGTGGCCATTTTCGCAACTCCTCTGGGTCGCGTGGGCATATTCGTGGCAGCCATTTTCGAGCGGCTGGCCAGGAAGACTCACAGGATATCCGGCTATTTCGCAAGGATGAATTGCCCCTGCTTTAATTCTGCAGGTCGTGGAGGCCTTGCGCCTCACTGACCCACCCGAACTGCAGCAATCCCAGGCACAATCACAGGCGCATCCCATCTTACAGGGCATATGTAAGCCCTCCAAGGCCTTCCCTTTTCCAGCGGAACTTCAGCAGATGGTGTCTCCGGAAATGGGAGGCTCCAGATACCTCTTTATGTACAGCGTGCTGTCTGGGCCAGCTGTATCTCTGGTCTCCAGCAGAAGTGGAAAGGTGGCTCGCATATCTGAAGGTGGACGTGTTAGTGACTGGGGTTACAAAACAAAGAACACAAAGAGCAGAAGCAGTGGACGACTCAGTTGCTTAGTATTGTTTCCAAAATAAAATAAAGCATTTTGGAAACAATACTAAGCAACTGGGTCGTCCACTGCTTCTGCTCTTTGTGTTCTTTGCTGATCCCTGCAGGAGCCTTGCTCTCCTGTGTGTTGTTTGGGGTTACAAAACATACATGTTCCTGTAAAATAGTTATTTCCAAGTTTATAATGCCCTGTTTAATGTAATTTCAGTTTGTTCAATGTAAACCGCACTGATGCAGAATAGCACGGTATATAAGAGAATGTAAATAAATAAAATACAACCATTCTAGTCAAAGGGGGAGCAGCGCTTCGGGACCAACAGGACTGTAAAGTTGAGTCTTCTGAAGACGGCATGCTTAGAATCCGTCACGGCGTTCTTGGCAAATGCCTTCTAGGATCTGTTGGGCCTCTCGGCTCGGTCAATTGCGGCAGTAACTGTTGCAAGGCGGTGGTTCTGGCTGTGCTAGTGGTTGGCAGACATCACCTCCAAAATGCACCTCTAGGCTTTCCTTTAAGGGTAGGCTCCTCTTTGGCGAGGACCTGGATAAACTGGTGAAGGACCTGGGTGAGGTTAAGCCTCAACAACTGCTGGAAGATAGGCCTGAGGCCTCCTCACGCCGATCGCATGGTTTTTATCCTCTGAACTTGCGATGTGCCTCTAGGTCTCGCGATTCCCGTAGATACCATCCCAATAAACCGGCAGCCTCCTTGGCGCCCTCCATTCACTTCGGTCAGAGGTCGCAGTCCTTTTGGGGAGCCCGAAAAGGCAGTAACTCCTATCCAGGCCTGGGAAAGTTCTCCGGCGCCACTCGCTCTTTCCGCTGATGGGGCGGCAGCCCACCCGAGATGCCGGTAGGAGGTTGGTTGGTGCTTTTCTCTCGGCAGTGGGCACTCATAACCTCCGATCAGTGGGTCCTCCACATCGTCACTCGGGGTTATTCTCTCGATTGCTGGTGTCCCATTCGCGAGGCCTTCCTTGTCTCTCCAGGCAGGGAGCCTGGAAGGAGGTTGGCCATTCACGCCACCATTCATTGGCTCCTTCTTCTGAATGCTATTCATCCCGTTCCTCCCTCGGAGAGAGGGTTGTGGCATTATTCTATCTATTTTGTGGTGCCCAAGAAGGACGGCTCCTTTCGTCCCATTCTAGATCTCAAGGGGGTCAACTGCAGCTTTCGAGTTCCACACTTCCAGATGGAAATGCTCCGCTCAGTCATCCAAGCGGTGCGCAAGGGAGAGTTCCTTGCTTCTCTCAACCTCGCAGAAGCATACTTTCATATTCGCATTCAGACTGACCACCAGCGTTTCCTACGCTTCGCCATTCTCGGGCAGCACTTTCAATTTCGGGCAGTGCCCTTCGGCCTCGCCTCTGCCCCACGGACTTTCTCCAAGGTAATGGTGGTGGTATCAGCGGCCTTGTGCAAGCAGGGTATGTGGGTGCACCCTTACCTGGACAATTGGCTTGTTTGGGCAGATTCCCTCTTGGAGGCCCACAACACCGTCTCCCAGGTAGTCTCCTTCCTGGAGGACTTGGGCTGGGTGGTCAATCGGTCCAAGAGCTGCCTCTAGCCGTCTAAACAAATTGGACTTCCTCGGAACACGGTTCAACACCAGCCAGAGCCGAGTCTTTCTGACGCACAACGGCTTCCTCAAGTTCTCCTCTCAACTCCGTCTCTGTTTCTGCAACAGGACTGTCCTCGAGCATGGGACTACCTCCAGATCCTGGGGAAAATGGCGGCTGCCATTGAGGTGGTTCCGTGGGCCATGGCGCACATGCGCTGCTGTCTTGTTGGTCTCCAGTGTCGGAGGATTACGAGGTTCATCTCCCGCTCCTGCCGTCAATCAGGCGCAGCCTTCGCTGGTGGCTTTTGCCATCCCATCTTTTAAACGGGGTGTCCCTAGATGTTCCTCGCTGGATCTTGGTGACAACCGATGCCAGTCTCTCTGGCTGGGGAGTCCATTGCCTGACTCGCACAGCGCAGGGTGCCTGGTCACCTCGCGAGGCTCGCTGGGCCGTCAACCGTCTGGAAGCGCGGGCTGTCCCCCTTGCCTTGCAGGATTTCTTCCTCTCCTTCGCGCTCAGGCAGTCCGGGTTCTCTGACAATGCGACAACGGTGGCCTATCTCAACTGCCAAGGTGGCACAATATGCCCTGGAGTGCCAAGGGAAATGGCTCTCCTCTTTCCCTGGGCAGAGAGACACACTTACAGACCCTCTTGGCCCAGCATATCGCAGGAACGAGCAACGTAAAGGCTGACTTTCTCAGCCGGCATGTTCTCGATCCCGGGGAATGGGAGCTCGCTCAGGAAGCATTCTAGCGAATAGCCCAAAGGTGGGGTCGGCCGGCGATGGATCTCATGGCGTCGGCGACGAACGCCAAGGTGCCGGCCTTCTTCATTCATTGGAGGGAGCACGGCTCACAAGGGATAGATGCCCTAGCCAAGCCATGGCCGAAGAAAGTCTTTCTATACGTCTTCCCCCCCCCTTGGGCTCTGATCGGGAAATCTCTCCAGCGAATCGCCGCTCACCAAGGAACTGTGATCCTGGTTGCCCCAAACTGGCCCCGGGCAGTCCCTCTGCAGCTGGGAGTTCGCACAGGTCTCCTACATCCAAGGGCCAATCAGCATGGAAGACCCCACTCCCTACTCGCTTACGGCTTGGCTTTTAAACCCCAGCGGATGAGTCGCAAAGGTTATTTTCGCAGGGTCATCGCTACTCTTCAACGTTGCTGGCATACACCCGCATATGGCATGTCTTTGAGTCATGGTGCTCACGGCACCAGTTTTTGCCGTGGCTCACGGGAATCCCAGAGGTTCTTACCTTTTCTGCAGGAGGGTCTTGACAAGGGTCAATCCTCGGGACTCTTCAGGTGCAGGTTTCTGCCCTAACATGTTTCCGGGGGCCAGTGCGCAGTTACTCCCTTGCATCACTTGCAGACGTGGCTCGGTTTCTCAAGGGCACCAGAGTCTTGCACCCACCAGTCTGTCCAGTGGTGCCAGCCTGGGATCTCTCCTTGGTCCTCATGGGCAGGCCCTTTGAACCCCTCAAAGAGGTCTTTCTGCAGGACTTGATTCTCAAGACAGTTTTCTTGGTGGCAATAACTTCGGCTCGTAGGATCTCAGAATTGCAAGGCCTCTTGTGTCAGGATCCTTACCTTTCCTTCTCAGAGGAGGGCATGTCTCTGCATGCGGTTCCCTCTTTCTTACCAAAGGTTATTACGCCTTTTCATCTGAACCAGCCTCTCTTGATGCCTGCTTTTTCTAAAGAGCAATGCTCAGGCCAGAATAAGAATCTCCGAGCAGTGGATCTCAGAATTCTGTACCGCTATTTTGAAAGTGACCAATCCGTTTCATCAGTCGGACCACCTCTTTGTACTCTTCGCGGGCCCTCTGAGGGGTCTCGCGGCCTTCAAATCCACCATTGCTAGATGGCTCTGTCAGACCATTGAAGCAGCCTATATTATCCAGGGTAGATTGGTGCCTTCAGGTCTCTGGGTGCACTCCACACGAGCCCAGGCAACGTCTTGGGCTGAATGCTCTCACGTCGCTCCTCTTGATATCTGTCGGGCGGCAACCTGGTCTTCTTTGTCCACATTTTGTCCGGCACTATCGGCTCGATCTTCAAGCTCGAGAGGAGAGACAGTTTGGAGCCAGTGCGCTTTCGGCGGCTCTTTCTTCCCACCCCAGAGGTCGTTAGCTTGGGTACTTCCCACTTGTCTGGACTGGTCTAGCAGGATGAATTGGAAGGAGAAATTTCCCTTACCGTTAATTTCCTTTCCTGGAATCCTGCTAGACCCACCCGGTTTTCAGTTGGAGTGGTGGATGTGCAGGGGAGCCAAGGCTCATGTTTCAGGCAGTGTATTCCTCACTGTCTCTTAAAGACACTTGGTCCGATTCTCTGGTTCCTGTATATAGTTTGAAATGTTTTTATTTCATGTACGTAGTTGGCATATGCCGGCCATATTCAATGGTTCCATTTTGCTTTGTCAGAGTATATTGAAGGGGACACCTAGGGGGTATGCCTATATCTACCAGAGCCCAGCCAATTAGGCTTTATCTTTATCTTTATTTACATATTTGATATACCGCTAGGGCATAAGCATTAAGCGGTGTACAATAAAAAATTTGATTAAACACTGCACACCAGGAAATAGAACGCCAAAGTTAGATAGGAAAGAGAGGTACAGAAAGGGAAAACAAATCATATAGTGAAACCAACTCATAATAAACCATAAAGACAAAGTGGGAGACAAACAAAGACAATTTATAACATATTAGACAAAACATAGGACAGTCAGGAGGGGACTTCGGGGAGGAGGTCAAAGGCTTTCTGGAATAAATATGTCTTAAGCAAAGACTTGAACTGGGGGTATGATGACTCTAGCCGAAGATAAGTGGCGCCGATCACTGGCCAGCAATGACCACACAGCGTACAATCTCTATTTAGCAACTCACCGCGAAGCAATCACAACCAAGAAGAAGCAATATCACACGGATACGCTTAAAAGATCATTGAACAAACCTCGTGATCTTTTCAACCTGGTAAAATCACTATCAAAGGAACCATCATCAGAACAAAAGGAGGATATCCACCCTCAAGAATTTGCTGATTACTTGCAATCTAAACTTCTACAGACGGATGAGCTACTGAAAACAGATGTTCAAGAAACAACCTGCCAAAACTCCTTGTCTACACTTACCACTCCATCAGCCAAACACATTGAAGACACAATCACCTCACTCAATACCACCACCGCTCAAACCGATCCTTGCCCAGCCTTCTGGATAAAGGACCTTCAAAGCACATTTAGCCCGTTCATTGCAAGAATCATGAACCTTTCATTTACAACTGGCTCCTTCCCATCTGCTCTAAAGCTCACATCCATTAGACCACTGCTAAAAACCCCCAAACTAGACCCAAAAAGGGTTGACTCATACATGCCTATTGCTAGCATTCCCCTCTTAGCAAAAATTTTTGAGAAAGAGGTGCAACGTCAAATTCAAGACCACATAGATTCCGCAGCCCCTCTGGACTATTTTCAACATGGCTTCAGAGAATATCATGGCGTTGAAACACTCATCATCACCCTCTTCAATAATATACTCACCAGCATAGACAACATCAGACAAGGTGTCGTGCTAATCTTCTTGGATATAGCAGCAGCGTTTGATTCGGTAAATCATGAGATACTCATTGCACGACTGAAGGAAAAAGGCATCGGTAGTTCAGCACTGGAATGGTGTAAATCTTACCTGGACACCAGAATGCAATATGTAAAATCTGCAACAGGAGAATCAAATCTCTTCCATCAAAAACAAGGCGTCCCACAAGGTTCATCTCTTTCATCTCTCATGTTTAACATATACATGCAGCCGATCTGCAATATCATCAGATCATTCAATGTTAAATGTATGATATACGCAGATGATATCCTACTTTATATGCCTTTTTCCACAATGCAAATGGATTTATTGCCCATAATAAATTGCTTTGATGCAGTCTCAGAGTGGCTTCTCTCACAGAACCTCCGCATCCAGCACAAGAAAACTGAGGTTCTCTTTGTTACAAGAGATCCCAACTTCATTCCACCATCACATATAAGTGTTAAGGGAGCTGATCTATCCACCAAAGAAACAATAAGATATCTCGGAGTCACGCTGGACCACCGTCTTGATATGAAATCACACGTAAACAATATTGTAAAAGCTGTATACTTCAAGATACGCACACTCAGGCATTTACGCTCCTTACTGGACCCAGAGGATTTCAGAACCATCTTCCAAGCACTCATCTTGCTGCATTTCGATTTCGCCAATTCAATTCTACAAGGTCTCCCACAATCCACCCTAAGTTCTCTACAACTCGCCATGAATATTGCTGCAAGGGTTCTACAAGGAGCGTCCAGGAGTGATCATGTGACACCAATCCTCAAGCAGCTTCACTGGCTCCCAATACAAGCCAGGCTCATTTTCAAAACACTGATTCTCACATACAAGGCCATCCATGGTTTGTCAGCCAACTCACTAACTGATCTCACACAAACTGTACCACCAACCAGATCCAGAAGACAAATAGCGCTGAACACTCTAATAATGCCAAAGGCCATAACAACATGCAGCCGATCAACAGCGAACAGAGCCTTCATGTTTTGCGCCCCAAAACACTGGAACTCCCTACCACCTGACATACGTGCCATAACCGACCTAGCCCAGTTCAGAAAGGCCCTCAAATATAACCTATGTGGTGAGGAAAGCACCACTACGCACAGAAATGCACAGGGAAATAGAACCTCTACCTTTAATTCTGAATGTGTCAAGAGGTTTCCCTAGCAACCAAGAGTCTATGACTCACAAGTTAGTCATTCCTAAGCCCCGCCCACAGTAGAGCGTCAGAGGGAAGCCAGACCCTGGTCACATGTGCTGGGAGCAAGGTGTGGCACAGGAAGAGGAACAGTTGAAAAACCTGAGTTTTAGAAACTCAAAAGGGGACGGAGCAAGGGGAGCAAACAGAGCCAAGGAAGCCAGGGAGAGACTTGGACAAGAGAGACACGGAGGACAAGGTCTCAGGCATGGTCTCAGTGAAGGAGCAAGTGAGAGAGTGCTGGCAAGGAATGAAAGAAAGTGTGAAGGAAACACTGGAAGCAGAAGTGTGAGAACGGACGAGAGATTGCTAAAAACAGCTGAGAGAACAAGGAATGAAACGCTGTTGCAATCAGACGGAGTTGCTACAAACAGAAGACAGCATGGCTGGCTCACAGGTCAGAGAGAGATACTAAACCCCTTTGGCTCCAGGCAAGTGTGTCTTCCTCCATTCATAGCTAATAAAAGCTTAGAAGAATTAGCTTTAGATTTACAAGCTGATTCTAATCATAAGCAGTGTCCCAGGATAAAGGGGAACCGTTTAGCTAAGTATCCAGTAGCCCAGGTAGCTGAAGAGCTGCTGCAGAAACAAGCCATACTTAAAAGGTTAAGTGACTTGATAGAGAAAGAGAATAGCCAGCTCTCATCCCAGCTGCCATTGAATGTATGTGATACAGAGAGTATTGAAGATATGGAAATTGCTGATGATGAATGCAGCTCTATTGAAATGCAATGTGCTGTATGCCAAGCTTCTGACAGGGAAGAAAGTTAAAACAGAAAGCCATTGAATGAATGCCTGTTTAGAGAGAGAGAAGCCTGATTTCTGAAGACGTCACAAGTAGGTGATAAAGCTGCTGAGTGCTAAGCTCAACTTATAAAGTTAGAAGCTGCTATTAAATGCTCAAGGAACATTTGAAGAATTGTTTGATACAAGAGTTTGGTTCCTATGAAGAGAGCAACCTTTAAAGAAGATAAAAGTTTTGGAAAGAAGTTGTAATTGTGAACAAAGCAAAGTTCTGCTTGTTTTTCTTTTGAATTTGTGGCTGTGAAGCAAAAGCCTGTATTTTGGTTTTTTCCATTTCCCATCCTGCGTGTAAAGGATTCCCTGAATACGATTAATAAATTTCTCTGTCTATTGCCTAAATCACTGGTTCACAACTCCTTACTTTAAAATGGGACTATAATTCCCAGCAGCCCTCCTGGCAGCCATCTTGGGAAACTTGTTTTAAAGAAAAAGGCGACCTCACTTGGTGTTGGTTATCAACCTGGCCAGCTGGGGGCGACACCTATTTATCAAATATTACCCTACATAAAGTGCATTAGATTAGCCTTACCACAAACTTAACCACAATCTCTTCCTGATCCTAGCATTACTGCTATCTTATGTAAATAGTTTTTCATGATATTGAAATAATTAATTATATATTCTTTGTATATAGTTCTCCCATGTTATCCAAGTTTATACTCCTGTTATATGTAACACCGAACAACCTGTTGTTCTGGTCTTTGTGTTTCTCTGTAAACCGCACTGATTATAAATAGTGCAGTATATAAAAAATTGAAATAAATAAATAAAATAAAATAAAAATAAATAAATAAATAAGTGGGTAGCGTATTCCATAACATAGGTCCGAGAAAGAACCAGGCAGAGTGTCGTGTCTGTTCTAGGCGGGCTTGGGAGGGCGAGGGAAGGGATAGGCGATTGGTGTTGATGGAACGGAGTTGACGATGAGGAGAATGTAGAGAAATGCAATCAGCCAAATAGAGAGGAGTACTGGTGTAGATGGCCCGATGAAGAAGAATCAGAAATTTGTAATGGAAGCGGTAATGAAGGGGAAGCCAGTGCAACTGAAGAAGGATAGGTGTAATGTGATCCAATTTACTGGAAGAGGTGATGAGGCGAGCGGCAGTATTCTGGATGCGCTGCAGCCTTTGCAGGCTGTATTTAGGCTTCTGGAGGGTTTTTTTCTCTGTCTCCAACATCTGTTGGCAGGAGGACTTAACCCGCTTGTCTGGACTGGTCTAGCAGGATTCCAGGAAAGGAAATTAACGGTAAGTGAAATTTCTCCATATTAAGAAACCAAACTTACACACCCCCAACTTCCATTGTCCTACATAACCATGAGATTAAAACAAAAAACGAAGTAAAGTACCTAGGAATGATACTTGGTAAGAGACTTAGTATG
The DNA here is from genome assembly GCA_033557465.1 of Ichthyophis bannanicus. NCBI lineage: Eukaryota > Metazoa > Chordata > Amphibia > Gymnophiona > Ichthyophiidae > Ichthyophis > Ichthyophis bannanicus. The sequence continues at coordinate 1,085,751,442 of CM066032.1, read as the reverse complement.
GACTCACACATTAAAAACATAACAAAAAAAATACACTTTAAACTCAAGATACTGAAACAAATACGCCCGTTGATTCCCCTGCAAAACTTCATAGCCATAATCCAAGCAATCATAACACCCCACTTCGACTTTGCAAACACAATCCTTCAAGGCATCCCTAAACAAAATCTTAAAAGGCTTCAGTTAGTACAAAATGTAGCAGCCAGGATCATAATGAAGGTCTTCTCAATAGAACATATTACACCCATATTAGCTAAGCTCCATTGGCTACCAATCTACTGCAGAATAAACTACAAAATACTAGTAACTACCTTCAAATTAGTAAATAATCTTGCGCCATCGGCTCTCAATAACTTAATCACCAAGGAAATACCTAAACGCAGCCAAAGGAGTAATAGCACAAATAAAATAGTGATACCAAAAGAATTTACAAAAGTTAAAAAACTTACCAATAATAGGGCTTTCTCACACTCAGCCCCAACCCTCTGGAATGAACTACCTGATGACATCCGACAGCTGACTGACATTAGTGAATTCCGTAAAAAATTAAAACCACACCTATTTACCACACACTATGTCAAACAGGTTAACCTAGATACACAAAGGGACATAGACTAACTAACAATAATCTATATGTTAAAATTAAACTAATACTGTCTCAAACAAACATTCTACCCTGTATATAGTTGCTTCTCCATCCCCTTGGTAATGTAAAAATGTAAAAAGCTCAGATTACACTCCAAGTATACCTCCTGGAATGTAAATTGTACTGAATGTATATAGTTGCCATGTTATCTGTAAAATGTTCGCAAATGTTCCATATAATATGACTAGGTATGCATTTTACCATACCTTGTAAACCGCCGTTCATTGTAAACCGCACTTGATCCATGGGAAAGCGCGGTATAGAAATGCTTGTTAAATAAAATAAATAAATAAATAAATAAGATCTTTAAGTCTGTCCTTTATATGCTTTATAACGAAGACCACTTACCATTTTAGTAGCCCCCCTCTGCACTCTCTAGGGCACCAAATGCTCAGGCTAAAGAGAGGCCTTTTCCCCTTTGCCCTAGGGCCATATGCTTCATAGGGGACCTTTTAACTACCTCCATCACCACTCTCTCCGTTGCTGCCTAGAAGTGCCAAAAATATTCAATCTCACTCTGGAGGCGTTGTTGCAAACATGTTGCACCTAAAGTGTAACAAAAAGAAAAAACACTCATGAGATCTTTTCAGCAAACTGCCAAGTGATGGAAACCAAAATTACACAAGTTGGCCAGCGGAGGATAGAGTGGGCATGCAGGAAGTTGCACTGTCTTTCTTCCCTCTGCTCCCAAATCACAAGTTTTATGTGTAGTGAAGGAAGCAAATGGGTCAAAAACCCAGTGCAAATATAAGAGGTGCATAGGAACAAAGTCTCTGAGTGGACACTGAAGGTTTATAGAATGGAAACTGAAAAATCTCTGGCATTTGTTTCAGCCATTGTGGCTGGAGTAAAGAAATTTTGGTTGCATAAATGGAATCATCCCATCCTGTGGAATCAGAAGTTGCATGCTGAGTCTTATTTGAGGATCTTTTGCTACTGCTTCATGATGGCAAGCATAATGTCGGTGTCACAATATGGTCTTAAAACTTTTAAATGGTCACAAAAATTCAGCTTGGATTTGGAGAGACAAAGCATTTTATAATTCCCATTTTTTTAAACTTATTAAAGATTTATATCATATCAAAATGCACTTCTGAATCCCCAGAATGCATAATACAAAATAAATCTTCAAACTCACTCCCCCCTTGACCTTGTACCACTCAACAACGGATTATAAATTCCCCCAGCAAGATACCTCACCCCACAAAATTCCACACAAACATTCCCATCCCCTCACTCCCTGCCCTTCCACCCCCCCCCCTTTTATTCTCTTCTACTATTATACCATCTCTGATATGGTTCCAAAATTTTTTGAATGATCTCCCATCTCTTATTTTTAATTGCAGTTAATTTACGCATTCTATAAACACAATCCAATCTTCCAAGAATATTGTATATCTTCAGAGGAGGAGTACATCTTCATTCCTTGGTCATCTCCATACGGGTTGCAATCACAAAATAACAGGCCAATTTTTCCAGATGGGAATCCCCTCCCCCATAACCCAGTAATTTAACAGCATACATAAGAGGTTTAACTGCAAGGGGACCCCTTAGTTATTTCTTTAAAACGTCTAGCCATACTTGCTCAGCATTGTTGCATCACTGAAGAGTGCCGCCACATATGCATAAAATCCCTTATCATTCCCCAACCTTTCCAGTACAAAGGTCTATGCGCCTTACCCCTCTTACTGATTCTATAGGGAGACAGACAGGTCCTATATAGTATATTGAAACCATGTTGTATTGCTGCTGACACGGGGCTTATCCTTGTCATTCCAAAAATCTATTTCCATTTCTCTTCATCCCACTCTCCTCCCAAATCCTTTTCCCAGGCTACCATAAACCCTCCCATTCCACCACAACCTCCCACCATTCAGTACAACTGAGATAGCAATCCTTTTTATATACAGTAGGAGTGATATAACCTCTTAAAGGAAGTCTCCTCTTTACTTGCAGGTAGTAGTATTTGTCTCTTTCCATTTCACATTTATTTTCTTAATATCTCAAAACTCTTAACCTTCCTCTCCTCATTTTAAGAATTGTCCCCGATTAAACTAAACCCTCCCCCACTCATCTCTCAAACACTCTCAACTCCGCCCCTCCCCCCCTCGGTGGGAAATCACAACACCCCCGAATCTCCTGTAACCGTTACCTGCCTACTAACCTTCCCTTTAGCCTCTCCCAAACTTTATAAGTGATTGCAATAGTTGGATGCCCCTCCAACCCTTCTAATTGTACTATAGGAATCCCTCTCAGTATATTTTGTTCAATCTGCACCCATTGCTTTCCTTCTCTCCCTTTTTCCCATTCTATCATTGCCCGCAATTGAGTAGCTCAATAATACTTGCATAACTCTGGTATCCCCATTTCTCCATCCTCTCATCTCTTATACATCACCTTCTATTCACCCTAGGCGGGTGCCATCTCCATATAAAGGAGAGGATCTGCTTCTGCAACCACTTTAGTTCCCTTTCTGGAACTTCAGTAGGAAACAACATGAAGAAAATTAGAATCTATGGTAGGATATTCATTTTAAGTACCGAAATCCACCTCAGCCATAACAAATATGGCTTTATGCCACTATTCTAAATCAGCAAAAAGCTTCTCCATTAAGGGCTTGTAATTCGGTTTATAACCCCTCGTAAATCCCTGCTCACCTGTACCCCAAAATATTTAATTATTTTCCTTGTCCATTTGAACTAGAATGCTTCCCTTAATCTCCCCTCCAGTTGGGGATCTAATTCTAATTTCAAGGCCTACGTCTTCCCCATGTTCATTTTGTAACTTAATACTCTACTGTAATTTTCTATTTCTTTAAGTAAATTTGGTAATGACATCAAAGGCTGACCATTAGTAAAAATGACATCTATGTACAACGCAATTTTATATTCCCTGTCCCCCAACTTAATTCCTTTGATGTCTCCTGAACGTTTTATTGCCTCTGCTAGAGGCTCGATCACCAAAGCAAAAAGTAAGGGTGAGAGCAGGCAGTCCTATCTTGTTCCCCTTTCCAACTTGCCATTTATTCATATTCTTGCTCTGGGAGTTCTATAAATTTGCCCTAAACCATCCTATAAATTTGTCCCCCACACCCATTCTCCTCAAAACCTAAAACATAAGACTTCATTCTACACGGCTGAATGCTTTTTCAGCATGGACTGCCACCTATCCTTTTGGGCAACCCAGATCAAATCTAATATTTTCCTAATATTGTCACTTGCGTGTCTTCCAGGGATAAATCCTGATTGGTCCTTCTTAATCAGTCTGGGAAGAAACATTTGTCCCCCACATCCTCCATACAATCCCCCAATTCAAATCAACACTCAGTCCACAATCAGCCACTCTACAATTATCCAATTCATTCATACACCACTGTAAATCGAGGGTCAATTAAGCCATAAATAGTTTCCTCAAGTGTCTGTCCCACTCCGGGCTATCTTCTCTTTTTTTGTTTTTTTATTGCCCTTGTCCACTTTTTTGACTTGGAGCCATTTCTGTTTCATCCCCTTCAATGATTTCTGTCCAGTCTGACCATTATCCACCCCTGGAATGTCTTTTATCCTCACCTCTTGCATCGCTGCCACGAGTTCTTTTGGCGTTAGCACTCTGCTGGTGACACCATTCATTGTAAAGGCTAGTCCCTTTCAGCATATCACAATGTTGCGGGGGGTCCTCCCCTCCTCCATTCATTAGCAACTCACACAAAATTTCTTGAGTAATGCTTGTGCAGTACTTTAAATTCCTCCAGTTCCGGCATGCCTTTAATACAGATTATTCCACCTAGGTCTGTTCTCTAGATCTTCCATTTTTAAGAGACAGCATCTCTTTATCCTCCTTGAGGGACTCCACTCATTTCTGTGATCGCTCGGTCCCTTCCAAGACCTCCTCTACTTTGTTGTCAACTTCATTGACTCTCCACCCCAACTCGCGTACCTTTTGAACGGGGCCCCATCACCATCTCTCCCACTTCTGTCTTCTCCTACAATCTCTCTGTATGACTATCTGAAAATTACGCTCTCGACTCTTCTTTCAAAATCTGCACCACTGCTCCTTTACTCATGAGTAAATCGTTCAGTCACCACGGCTTCGGTCTCCCTATGTATTAATTGCTTTTCTGCCATTTTTTCTGCCTCGTTCCTTGGCCTTATGCCCCTGGTATGCATACTCTTTAAGATCTGCTGTTTTATGGCAAGTGACAGCCACTATTCTGATCCCAGAACTTACCAGGAGCTTTCCCTGCTTGATTTATTGTTTGTTTTTTGCAGGATCGGGGAGCTCTTTTATACCTCTTGGTCGGATTTTTCTGCAGAGTGCTTTGCTCAGCTGTCCCTCGGGGTCAGTGACATCACTTCCCAAATTATTATGCAAAACATAAGTAACAATCAGGATAATGAGAGAAATTTTTTTAGAGGTTGTCAAATACCTATTTTTGGAGTCTTGAGAGTGTGTCCTTGTGGTAGCTCCAAAACCAAAATGCAACATTGAGGTTTTAATAGATTTTGGGCAAACATAACCACAATGACATTTATTTTACTGAATTTAAGATTTAATTACTGTACTTTTTAAAGTGTTTGCTTCTTTACATGATTGCTTAGGGCATTTTTCAGATTTATGAAAAATCACCTCTGCATAGTCTCCATAAAGATTTTGCTTGCACAGCCTCAGGACTCTGTTACAGCCAGCCAGAAAACTATAATTGCATTTTTTTTTAATTGAGTCTTTTGTTTGCAATGTAGAAAAACTATTTTGAAGCAGTTTGGTGTGTTCTGGAGTTTGCCTGCTCCTAGGTTAAAAAGTAATACATTTTCAGATCCTTTGGGGTCACGTATTGGGAGAGGCTGTCATGGGAGATGCCACCAGTGGAGAGAATTCCAATTATATCGGTGAAGAAATTTGTCTGTTCCTTAAAGTTGAAAGATAGATCTGGATATTCCAATTTGGTGAGCTTGTACAGTAATTGGCAGGCTTTCTCTGCTCTCCTACTTTAGCACAAAAAAATAAGTGTGTGAAGAAAAATAATTGGATGAAGTTTTTTAATTCTTCCCCCCCCCCTTCCACTGGATCACCATTGACTAATAACTACTTGGAACATATAACCAAGCCCTTGTCGTGATGGGTCTTTATCCTACCAGTGGCCCTTGACATTCTAAATGCTTATTAAAATATTTGTTTACCCCCTGGTCTGGGGTCCCTCACCGGGCACTCTTTACTCTGTAAAGAGACAAGGGTACATATTTTAGGGAAGACAGCACCATCCGACTTAGTGCTGCTGCCCTGGGATTACAGGATTCTGGAACGGGACCAGCAAAGGCTGGGAGGCCACTACCCCTTTCTCTTCTACAAACTTGCAATCTAGTCCAGTTTTTGTTCTGAACCAATAAGAATTACTGAAAATCTTTAGTAGTCAAAATAGTACTCAAATCAATAATAATGCAGAGTAAAAAATACAGTTCAGGTTCCCCTCTTCTTCTCTCTAACTTGAGGTAGGAGAATAGCTGCTCTTACTGGTCTTCTCCACTTTCTCCAGTAATCTGCACATTCTCTATCTTTACCTCTTCATCCTTGGAGGCAGATCACTGGCACAGGCTGCAGGGTGCGTCTTCCCTTTAACTCTGGCTGTCTTTATCCAGCTCCTGACATGTACCTTGCAGTTTCTGGATACTGGACATGGATGCAGCAGAGAGCACGTCTTTCTTGTGGAGCCCTGACCTTAATCCCAACTCCAATGATTGTCCTCTGAATTGTCCACTTCCTGAATCAGAGGAGCCTTTTTATATTCTCATTTTAGAGGCTTCCTCTTACCTCTTTCTCGTTAGTGTACCTAAGTAAAATGATGGTGTTGTCTGTTCTATGTAATGTAATATAAGTTGTTTCAAATTGTTCCCTGTATTAACAGATGTTGACCTGTTACATTGTTGTTCTATGTAAACCGCACCTGATCTCTGGAAGGTGCGGTATATAAGAAACTGTTTAATTAATTAATTAATTAGTTACTCATTCTTTGAGCACATGCTGATATCTTGTTCTCGCTTGGATTTAGAGGTTGTTTTCTGTCTTGTCTTGATTTTCTTCTCTCCCCCTGCATTTTAGTATATGTTCTGGTGGATCCTTCTCTATGGCCATCCCGCTCTGTTTATGTATCTCAGGTCTTTGTCTTGGCACCTCTTCTTTTCTTTCTCTACACCCAGATCATGGTGCACTCATCTCCTCCTGTGGTTTTCAGTACCATTTTCACGCTGATGACTCTCAGATCTACTTCTCTGCACCTGATATCTCTTCAGGAATCCAGGCCCATATCTCAACCTGCTTATCTGACATTGCTGCCTGGATATCCCACCACTGTCTGAAATTGAACAAAGTCAAAACCAAACTCCTTATCTTTTCTCCTAAACCCACCTCTCCCCTTCCTCCTCTTTCTATTTCTGTGGAAAACACTCTACTCCTCCCTGTTTCCTCAGCCTGTAACCTTGGGGTCATCTTTGACTCTTCCCTCAATGCAGATGTTTCTTTCTCTGTAACATCAGCAAAATTCATCCCCTCCTTTCTGAACCCACTACTAAGACCCTTATCCACTCTCTAGTCACCTCCCTTCTAGACTATTGTAACCTGTCCCTCGCTAGTCTCCCTTTGAATCATCTCTCTTCCTCTTCAATCTGTTCAAAACTCAACTGCAGGGCTAATCTTCCACCCATCTCACTATGCTCACATAACCCCTCTTCTCAAGTCACTTCATTGGCTCTCTATCTGTTTCTGCATCCATTTCAAACTCCTACTGACCTTTAAGTGCATTTATTCAGTGGCCCCTCAGTACTTTTTCTTCTCTTATCTCTCCCTACACCCCTTCTTGGGAACTTTGCTCTTCTGACAGGTACCTTTTAGCTGTGTCCTTTTCTGCCACTGCCAACTCCAGACTTCATTCATTCCACCTTGCTACTCTGTATGCCTGGAACAAAGTACCCGAGTCAGTACATCGGGTTCCTTCTCTGGCCCATTTCAAATTCAGGTTAAAAATCCACCTCTTTGAGGTTGCTTTTGGGTCTTGATCCTCTTAGTCTCCTGTTCACTACCTACATGCATCCTTAGCATTCCCCTAGATTTAGCCTGGTCCCCAGTTGTACTGTTTGTCCTGATTAAATTGTAAGCTCTGATGAGCAGGGATTGTCTTACATGTATCTGTACAGCGCTGCATATGCCTTGTAGCGCTTTACGTGTATTTAGTAATAGTAGGTCTAGTGGCCTAAGCAACCATGGGTGTACCATACACGGTTTAGCCACTACAGATAGACTCCCTTTGGTCTTGGGATCTATACCATTAAGCTTTCCCTCCAAGTTGAGGTCTCCTCTTACTCTACTTCACTGGTAAATAAAAACCTCCCAATTTCTGTAAAGAATTTGATGGCATAATAAGGTCATATACACAGTCATCAGTGGAACCATTAAAGGGCTTCACCCTCCAAAGCTGGTCAAACCCTAAGGATCTCTATATTTGTGTTTATTCTAGAAAGTTGGTGCCACCTCTCTACCATATATTAACCTTCCCAAGTAGGTAACATGCAACCAAATATAGGTATTATTACATGCTTTGATAAGAGATCTCAAACTTTATTTCAACATTATCATAAAAATTCATAGCCACTAAAGGGAAAATGGTTTCCTCTTGCAACCACAATATTTATATAACTATAACTGACCACAGGCAACACTATTATCAAATCCATTAGCTTTATAATTTTTTATTTATTTGGTTACATTTATATACCGCTTCTTCCAGCGATCAGTAGCGGTTTACATCGAAAACTTCACACAGTAATCATTTATACATTTACATTGTATAACACATAATTGGATTTGTACAGTAGATCATTTGAATGGTATATATATATTTACAGGTTGCATATTTGTGGTTTGCGTTTCAGGTTGTTTACATAGGCTTGCGTGCTATTTTATCTGTACATATATATAATTACAGGTTGCATATTCGAGTTTTGTGCTTCAGGTCATTTATATAGCGCAGTTGCATTAGATCAATTGTAATATTCTTGAAATAAATAGGTTTTTAAATGTTTCCGAAAATCTTGCAAATCATTGTTGCTTCTTAACTCATGTGATAGGTTGTTCCTTTGAGTGGGCGCTGTGTATGTGAACTCTCTATTGCTAGTGAGGGTTTTGGTATAGCGTAAGTTCTGTGGGACGCATAGATTGTTTAAGTTGTGTGTCCTCCTGGTCCGGTTGGGGGGTTGAGTTGCAATAAATGTGGAGAGGTATGACGGGGCTATGTTGTGGATCAATTTAAATATGGTTACTATTACTTTATACCTTTATGCGGGCATGAATAGGGAGCCAGTGGAGGTCAGTCAGTATTGGCGTGATGTGTTTGGAGACACGCACTTTCATTATAATTCGAGCAGCGACGTTCTGTGCCATTTGAAGTATGTTGAGGGTTTTTTTGGGTAGTCCTTGGAGGATGCCGTTACAGTAGGCCAGGTAAGGCATGACCAGTGCTTGGGTTACTGTTCGGAAATCAGACTGTTCAATGATGTTACGTAGTGGTTGGAATATTCTTAGTTTGTAGAATATGGCCCGGTTTAGCAGTCTTAGGTGGGTTTTCATCTTAAGATTTTTGTCGCGTGTTACGCCCAGATATTTTATTTCTTGCTTGATGTTGTATGAATTGTTGTTCAGGAGTATTGTTGGGGGGGGGGGACTGAAGTCTGGGTTTTTGTTTACAAACATTACTTCCATTTTTTTGTGATTTATGCTCATGTTGTTCTGTTGTAGCCAAGCTTGCGTTTCCTTTAGGCATGTTTCCAAGTTACTATAGTTTTGGGTTGCTTTTGTCTATTTGCGTGTACAGCATAATATCGTCTGCATATAGGTGGTAGTTGATCTTGTGTTGTTGGAATACTGCACAGACTGGTCTTAAGTAGAGGTTAAACAGTAGGGAGGACAATGCTGACCCTTGTGGTATTCCCTGTGTTTGTGGGCATGCTTTTGATGTTTCTTGGTTGAATTGAACCTGCTGGACTCTGTCAGATATATATGAGTTGAACCATTTGAATGGGGTTCCTTTTATGCCTATGGCTTTGAGTCTGGCGAGGAGGATTTTGTGGTTTACTGAGTCGAATGCAGCAGATATTTGTATAAATATTAAGATGAACATTTTCTTGCATTTCTCAATGCCTTTGTAGAGTTTGTCAAGTAGCACTAGTAGAAGGGTTTCTACTCCATGGTATTGACGGAAGCCATATTGCTAACTGTCGAGTGCATTCCTGGAATCGATGTGGTCTTGGAGTTGTTGAACTGATTTTTCCACTACTTTGGCTATGAGTGGGGTCATAAAACCACTGTAGTGCTAGTCCTTAAATATCACCTCCTACAGTATAGATGTGCTTACTTTTGGCTTTGTATTCAATGTGTGATGAGCATATTGTTAGCAGGAACAGTTAGGCCAAAACCATTCCCTCTCACTATGTTCCAAAACACTAAGCATTTGATTGTAGTTATTGGATGTTTGCCAGTGTATAGCTCTCTCTGCTTGTTTTTTTACCACCAAGCGCTGGGCAGATTACTCAGGTCTTTCTTCAGTGTACCCTTCCTTGTCATATGTTGGCTTTATGGTATGGTCACGGGATAAGTGTGGGTCAGTCTGATTCTTACATCCTGGCCTCCTGTTATATTGATTTATGGGGTGGGTGGGGAGAGAGGAAGAAGAAGCACCTATTCTGAGGCCTATAGTTTCACAGCATCTCCCAGCCTGGGCTAGCTGTGGCATGTCAGCACAACACAAACATGCACTGCAACACATGTGAATTGTTCAGAATTACTTACAAGGCACAACAGTCCATGCAATTGTGCTTAACATCTCCAGGGTTTAGCATCCACTTGCAGTGAATTCTGAACAACTTGAGATATATTCGTAATAGTCACAGTACTGGGAGCTGGCTTAACAGAAAGGAGCAGTTACTAAGGTAGAAATCCATAGGCCTCCTTAAGAGAGAGAGTGGCTCTGGCTCTGGAAAGGAACTGTGGAGCATAGGATCATGATTTAGTATATGACAATTAAGACAACCATTTGTTCTGCCCCCACAGCTTGTGTGTGCATGTCTACATACATATTTTGTAATGAGCTGACATCCTGTAAGCTAAAGCAGACAGCTTCCTGCTAGGTTCATGTAATCTTTGTTCTCATGGGTTAAATGCTGCAAATGACCAGGGTTTAGATTCTGGGGGAGCGACCTGCAACTCTGTTCTGCCTCTTCTTTTTAGCTTCAGAGGCAGTACAGAAGACTGTTGTGTTCCAGACGTCCTATAGGGAAGAGGAGGGGAGGGCTGAGCTTGAAACAGAGCAGAGAACGGCCACTGTGCTCCCCTTCTCCAGTTGTTCCTACCTTAGGCCTATCCCTTTCCATGGCTTTATAGTTCCACTTCTTTTTTTTTTTGTCTGGAGATTAAGCCCTGCAATATGACCCATTCCCTCCAATCTCCTTAGAGCTGTCTGGCTTCATGCCTCTGTCCAAGCTACAAATCCTTGGCCCCATTGGTCATCTCCAGAGACCCTTGTCCTTATGGATAATCTTTTCCACCCCTTCTCCTAAAGCTAAAACCCTCCATCTTGGGCTTGGAAAACAAGCCACAATCCAGCCTCTCTCTCCCTTTGCACTCCTGAAATTTGCATCGTCCTTTTACCACAATCAGCATTGCTATCTGCAGTCACTCAATCCACATCTAGTCACTTAATTCAACAATCTATCCAGTTGGCCCTTATTCATCTGAAGTAGCTACAGAGATTAATCCTGCTTTGCTTATATTGATTTTCTGCAGTGATTCTTAATGTTGTTTTCAGCATCTACATTTAGTTCCTTGTTTGCTTATTTGTAAGAAACTTGGAAATTAAGAGACTGAGTCTTTTTCCGTTTGGATGCTGCTCTGATTTAGCTTAATGTTTAGCAGTGCACTCGCATACACTTAATGAGAACAGTACACCATCCGGATAAGTCAGACTTCTACACCAACTTCACAGAGTAGTAAGGATCTAGTTCGGGACCCTCACTAGCCCAGTGTGCTGCTGACACCAGGACCATTCCACCTTAACGTAATGAGAAGGAAGAAACCATTTGCTACAGCATCCCCTGTCAGGAGTGCTGCAATAGTTCTGATTACCATTATGTAAGCCAAAGACCCCTAAGGTGTGATGTAGCTTGTTTGTATTTGCTATAGGGAAGAAGTGTATTTGGTGCACTGACTTAGGCCTTATTTTCTTTATGTCCAGTAGGGGTGTACATTCGTGAGCATGCATTCGGTTCATTTGGGTGCCTAAATATTAAGTGTGTACAAATTGTTTTTATGTGCATATACCTTGTGGCAAGGAGGCCTATCCGGAGTCTGGGGGAGGACAAAGAGACAGGAAATTCACCCTAGTAGAGGGCCTCCTTTCACCAAGTCAGGGTAGGAAAGCCATAAACACCTCCAGGAATCAGAAAACTTCCACGTGGCCCACATTTCATGCTCCCCCTAGTGGAATGAAGGGGAGAGGATACAGGGCCCAGAACCCTTAGGCAGGGAATGCTCCAAGCACTCAGGTGCCCGAAGTCAGGCTGATTGCCGTCACGTGGGTAGGGAGGAGTTGGAGCTAGAGCCCTGGAAATATAAACCCATGCCAGAGTGTGAGAAAGGGGGAGGAGAAGCAGGAAGCCAGGCTGACCCGAGCAGAGGCACAGACACAAGCAAGGGAAGCTTGACTGGTGCTGAGCAGAGCAGAGGAACTGAGCTTCCAGGAGGAGGAAGTGCTAATTAGCATATAGCACGTCTGCAGGAGAGTTTGGAGCCAGGAACAAGAGAGACTTCAAGATTTCCCGGGAGGCTGTTAGCTGAGCACTGTGAGCAAGATGGGGAGTCAGAACCCATGCAGCTGGGAGAGCCCGAGGTGAAGCTGAATGATGAGGACACTCCCATGGACTGTTCCTTTTGCCAAGCTTTAAACCTGGGGAACGTAGAGAAAACTAGCCAGTATTGAAAGAAAGGCTACCAGGAAAAAGGTACTCATAGTCCACAAGCTGGGTGGCCGTGATTCCCTCGTATTGGTTAAGGAGAAGTTCACGGGGACTAAGGAGTAAGCCTGGAACTGTGATAAGCTTGTTAATCACCTGCTGCTGGAATGAGGACATTGGGGTAAGCTAAAGTAGCTGTTAGAACAAAGCTTTCCTTTGCCCCTGGATTATATTTGTTACTTGGAAGGTAACCAAGAAAGGTTTGAAGCTGAATAGAAGCTAAACTTCCACAGACATTAAATGTGATTTTGTTTTGTGCTTTAGCCAGCAAGGCTAAAAAGGGATTCAATATCCTTGCTGGTAAAGACTGTGTATCCTGAACTATAGAGAACCTTTAAAACAGCTATTTTTGTCTTTGGGTTTGTTTTATGGACAATGCTCTGCTTCAAAGAGTCCTGAACAACTAATCCTGTATGTGGTATGAACGAACCATTGTGCACAAAATAAATTTCTGTCATTTGCCTTACCTCCTTGAGCCTGACTACAACTTTCTGCCTGATGCACCCATACAGCTAAACAAAGACTACATTTCCCAGAGGGCACTGCGGGGAAATAGTTTGAAAAAGCTGAAAAAGCAGATAGTGACAAGTTCCTCTAATAACCACGCCCCTCTAAGCTAGAGGCGAGTGGTGGTGGCGTGACAACCTACAAATTTATGCATGACAATTGCATGCCTAAGATTCTGGCCTGCATACAATATGCATGGATGTAGCCTATGGAGGTGAGGGTGGCATTGCCCCCCCCCCCAAATGAGTTGCCCCAATGATGACTGCAATGCTTGTCTGCCCATGGGGATCCAATCCCCTACTGGCAGATAGAAGAAGACTTTGCCACCATTGCGACCATCTCCTTCTCTTCTGCCTGTAGGAGATTGGATCCCCGCTGGAAGACAAGCTTTATGACTATCATCTACGCAACTCATTTGGGAGGGGGCAATGCCTGTAGCAGAAGAGATGGGAATATAAAAAGGAGGCCTCAAGCCTCTCAGCCCTCCTTTTTATATTTTCATACAGCCAGTCTGCCAGATCTTCCAGAAACATAGAATCCACTACCAAATTTACGCAGATGATATAATGATCTTCATAGGACAAAAAGAACAGATACCCAGACTGGCAGAGTTTTCAGGTTTGAAAAAACCCCTTCTTTATTACCCCTACGCGTTTCGGCCAAACAGCCTTCTTCAGGGGGATATTATAGGGTGCAAACCTCAAACAAACACATCAAATAAATAATTAATAAACAATATAAACATTAATTAAAATCATTAAAAAGTATAAAAACTAAATAAATGACATAATAACTGGAAAGCCAGAACCGCTAGCATCTGTAATCATCAAATAATGATCATAGAAGTAAAAATACAGACATATATATTGTGCTATAATGATATCTACAGTAAAAAAAAGTAAAAAGCAAATAAATAAAAGAATTTTTAACAAAAAGGGACAGAAGATGAGATGAGGAGGACATAACTGAAAACATAAATATGTCTACCGATACCTTTTTTGGAATTTAGAAACGGGTTCAAACAAGGATCCAATAGCCGATACAGTAGGCCTTCCGGGTGGGTTTTCTAAAGACTTATGGATCTTTGGTAAAACATAGGTGGTTGGCATCACTGGACAATTTACAGTGAGGAAATCAACCTCTTTTCGGGTAAGATACCCTGCTTCTTGGCCCAAATAAATCAAAGTGTCTATTTTCACCTTCAAAAATGTAGTCAGATCATCTTGCAGTCTAACATAGTATATAGTATCTTTTACCTGACGTAAGATTTCCTATACATAGGAATCCCTATCTTGTATTACCAGTGCCCCTCCTTTGTCAGCTGGCTTAATGACTATCTCATAGTTATTTTTGAGTTGTAACAAGGCTGTCCTTTCCTCTCTACTAAGATTAAAATATGTGTGTGGCTTTTTCTTATCATACAATTTCTGTATTTCATGAAACACTACTTTTTGAAATGCCTCTATTATCGCATTATTGGTTTTAGGTGGAATGCAGGTCGAAGATCTACAGATGACTGATGGATCTTCATTACTTGTATTGTGGCCATCACAAAATTCTTTTATTTGTAATTTACGAAAAAATTTGAATAATTCTACCTGTGTGATAAAAGGGTCGTGCTTTTTTGTGGGAACAAAGGAAAGCCCTTTATTTAAAACTGATATCTCCAAATTGGTCAAATTATAACTTGATAATTAAAAATGCCTTCTAGTGTTCTTGTTGATGTTGATAATACTGACCTCTCCCCCTGCCTAGTCCCCGAGAGTGAAATTCTAGATGATCCCTTGTTAAGTACGGATCTTTCGAAGAATGGGGGTTGTCTAAAGTGAAAAGGTCTTTTTTGTTCACATTTCCCCCTCCCTTCCATAGACTGTCCATAGAAAAACCCTGCTTCTGTTTCTGTTGTTGATAGGGTGGGGGATAAGAGGAAAAGAGTGGGGCAGATGGGTCAGGGGATTCAAGATGGTCACTTCTACTTCCTTTCCTAGTGTGTTCTGGGCTACCTAAATTGGAAGGATATTGGTGTCTATTACTATTATATTTATCTGACTTCTGGTCATATTTTCGTTTACGAGAGACACTCCTAGATGAGGTAGTGTCATTAGTCCAAAAATATACATTACCAGTTTTATAGTCCTCCTCATCTCTTTTAAACTTCTTGAGTTTTCTGTCTTTAATTACCACCTTGTATTCTAAAACATTTTTGTCAGTCACTTTTAAATTTCTCAAAACATCTATCTGATTCTTTGAGTGTAGATAACTTGGCTTCCACTTCAGTGCGTAAAAGATCAGCCTTACGTCTTGATGTATTAATAAGTAAGATCATAAGATCTAAAGAGCACTTATTTAATATTTTGATCCAATCAGTCATAAAATCATTGTCATCTTGATACATCCCTGGGACTTTGTAGATCCTCAAGTCTCTGGGAATGATCTTGTGGTGGCAGTTTTCCAGAAGTGCTGAGGCATGCATCTCTTCTTTGACAAGTTTCTGGGTAGACCGCACAGTCGCTCCCCATATATCTTCTATTCCATTGCAAATGTCATCTGGGTTGAAGAACGGGTCCTCAGGTAACATATCTTGTAAATCCTTCTCATTATAACTGAGGACTTCCTTCCTTGGGGAGAACATGACTTAAGCAAGGAGAAAACCAAAGAAAGCAACCAATGTATCTATAAGATGCAATAGGACAAAAAGAACAGATACCCAGACCGGCAGAGTTTTCAGGTTTGAAAAAATGATCTTCATATCCATTAAGTTCCTTTCTCCCAACCTCACTAACCTCACTAGCCTCTGAAACTGTTTCAAGGATGCAAAGAAATGGCTTATTTGACACAACTTGCACATCAACAGTGAAAAAACAGAGGCCTTATATACCAGTGACCCAGTCTTCTGTTCACCACCGACATTGAGACTTGATGACACAGAAATCAAAGTCAAATCTGAAATGAAATACCTGGACATAACACTCAACCAACACCTAACTTTCCAACCACATAATAAGAGGAGAACATCCCCTGTTTGTTTTGTTTGATTTATTTATTTATTTAACATTTCTTATATACTGCCTTTCATGATATCAAGGCTGTTTACATTGAACAAACTGAAATTACATTGAACAGGACATTATAACTTGGAGATAACCCTCCATTGCCCATGTTCCCTGTAAAAAATAGTTAAGTGGTTTGCCCAAGACCACAAGGAGCACCTGTGGGACTAGAAACCCCAGACCCTCCGGCCCAAGGTTGCTGTCCTCTAGTGGGATTTGAATCCCAATCTTCTGACCTGAGGTAACTTGCCCCAACCACTGTTTACCAAAAGCTGAAAACTCTGAAGAATCTGCCCCTTCTCTCTTCAGACTTATTCCTTACTGTCTGCCAAGCCACAGTTATACCTGTTCTGGATTATTGTAACATCATTTACCATGGCCTTCCAATGCAAATGGCCCAGAACATAGCTGCACGAATAATCACCGGAGCCCCTCGTCAAGACCACATCACCCCATATATAGCTTCACTGGCTCCCTATTACTGTCAGAATCATCAAATTCAAGGCCCTTACCATAATATTTAATAATATAAAAACCTTTACAGAAAATCTGCATATTTCCTCTTGTCTTAAAATCCACAGTTGAGTGTTCCCGAAGAACCTCCACTTTTAACCACCTAAGGATCCCAACCCAGAAAATCAAGTGCAAGCAGATCATTTGCAACCGAGCCGTCTCGCTATTCGCCCCCACATTTTCGAACTCCCTCCCGCCAACACTAAGAGAAAGTCCAGACTTGTCGAAATTCAGAAATAAAGCTAAAAACATTCCTCTTTCAGAATGAATACAGCATGGACATGGTCTCAAGGACCTCAACCATCTTAAAATACTATCTAGTACACAATGGACAAATTCTTTGGTATATGGACAGAAGTAGCCCAATCCAACCTGTAGAAACATAGCTTTAAATAGTCAATGCTAATTTGATAAACTACTGTTGTACTGTGTTCCAGTTTCATGTAAAACAGTGGTTGACCAGGCTCTCTTATACAATTGTTGATTGTAAACCGCTTTGAATTGTAGAAAGGCAGTATAGAAATAAGTTTTAAAGAGAGAGAGAAAAAAAAGGGGGGCGGGGGACTTTGCCATCCTCATGACCATCTCCTCTTCTGCCTGTGGGAGATCAGATCCCTGCAGGCAGACAAGCTTTATAGCCATCATCGAGCCAACACATTTTGGAGGGGACAATGCCTGTGGCAGAAGAGAAGGAAACTGCAGCAAAGACCCCTTCTCTTCTGCCCACAGGGGATCCCATCTCCCACGGGCAGAAGAGAAGGGGCAGACCAGAGACAAGAAGTCTGCCCATGGGGATCCAATCCTTAACAGACAGAAAAGAAGAGGGAGGCCTGGTGGCCTGCAGCACAATAGTTTGTATATGTGTATTGGGGGGGGGGGGATGTGTTCAAGTGAGATAGAGAAGGCAGGGGGCTTATTTATAAAAGGAGGATGGGGGATTTTGGGGCAGGGGATGGGAGCTCGGGGGGGGGGAGGGGTGTGAAGGAGGAAGACCCTGGAAGGAGGAGGGGAGCCAGCAGTAGAGAGGTTGGAGGGGGAGGGAAGAGTGCAAGGTGTTGCCAAAAGGTGCATTCCCCTCCCCCAGAACACACACAAGCACCTTGTCCCCACCCCCACAGCACACACACAGGCACCCCATCTCTGCACGACAGACACACGCGTGCACACACAAGCACCCTACCTCTTCACAAGAAATGCACGCGTGCACACACAAACATACACAGACAGACAACCCACCTTCATACCACACATACATGCACACCACCTCTGCACCACACACGCAGATGCCCTGCAGCCCACCCACACAAAGGTACCTATTGCATCTCCTCCCATGCACAAACACACCACTTTAGACCACACACATGTACAGACATGCAGTGTAGGAACTCTGGCTCTGGTCTCTGAGATTTGAGAACATGAGCCCAGCATGAGAGACAATGGGGGGAGGAGATCATAAGCACTGGCTCTTAAATCCACACAAAATTTGTCGAGTCCTGCAATAGTGGCACAGGATGTTTGGAATTTTGGCCCCAGCTATAGGCTGCACAGCTGCACAAATAAAATACTTCACCATGTGCATCTCTCTGCTAGCTGCTGCTTTTACGTTTGCTGAGCAGTAATGTGAGGCACAGTTCTCTCTGATCCCACTGCAGGCAACACTGCCTCTCCCCATGGTCTATCCCAGTGATTCTTGTTCAGAGATGGACTGCGGGGAGAGCCAGCATTGCATCTAATCAGCAACATGGCCACCTCTGAGTAAGTGGTACAGAGATTGACAGAGGGGGAAGATTATGGGGAGAGGCTGCTCCGCCTGCTTGTGGGAGAGGCCTGTGCATCTCATGCTACTGCTCAGCAAAGGTGAGGTAAAGTGTCACCTGCCTCCTCTATTTCTTGTGTTAAACTGCATGCAGAGCCTGGCTTGTTGGGGTTTCAATTTAGTTTTGTCTACATATTTCTGCTTCGGGTTTATTATAATTTATTGTGTACTTGGTGAAGGCTAAGTGTGTTTTGCTTGTGTGATTGTATTCCGTTAGCATGGAGTTTCTATGTAGGATCTGTAGTAAACTGGATTCCGAATAGGTGAAAGGATGTTCTAAGGCCCACTGCAATATTTATGGTGGTTCTCTTTTCTGGGTAGGCTCCTTATTAATTGATTTTAGAAGCTGGTTTCAGTATGGTATAGTACATTTACATTATAGGTCTTCAGTGACTTTTGTAGGGTTTTGTCTTAGTTCACAATCTGCCTGGATAGTTGGAAGAAAACTGACCGCAGTAGATTGGGATGTGGTTTTGTTTCCCTCTGCCAGTATTAGAGTTATTACTGGGCTGTGATGAGAGAGAGAGAAAGGATGTGATAGAGCTGAGAACATCTGCAACGGTTTCATGGTAAGTCGGGAACGCTTGATGAACAATACATAAGTCGTATTTACGTGGTGCATTTCCGAAGGAAAGGTTACTATCTCAAGGTTCTCTATGTATCTAGTTATCAGCTAGTTATCTTGTATTGCCTGCACTGCTGACTGCCTTTTTATACCTTTGACATGGAAAAGACTACTATCAGCTCTGACTTGTCCGATTTTGTTTCTGTGTTTTCTTTCTAACTTTTCCACTGTTTTCTTGTTTGCACTAACTCATTGTAAGGCATAGGGATATGTTTACTAAACCGGGCTAACGGTTAACCCAGGTTATCTGCAGCTAGGTCCCATTGAATAACATGGGATCTGTTTGCAGACAGCCCAGGTTAACTGTTAGCCCAGTTTAGTAAACATACCCCCTAGTGTTGTAGGCTAATCCAGCCCTAGTTTTACTGCAGCACATATGTGGACTTGTTGCCTCATTGATTTCTCTAAGAAAATTAAAAGTGCATCTTCAAGTATTCACTGGGATAAAGCTGGAAATGAATTATTAGCCTGTTTATTGGGACATGGAGCCAGGTGGCAGGGTACTATGTAAAAGCTGAAAATAAATACTTAAACACCCTGAAATCTCTCAAGAAGAAAAGACAAAAGAAAAATTGTGTGCTTGATTTGCATGCTGTCTTAGTCAATATTTTATCTAAGATACATGTATTAGATTCACTATAAAACTGGGTGTAAGACAATATTTATCTTATTAAAGGGGTCATTTTAGAAGCTCTGTTGGCGATTTGGACCTCTGAAAATGGCCATTCATCCGTCCCAATTGTATTCACATCCCAAGGGTCATTTTAGAATGCTCCAAACTTACATATGTCCAGTGTGATCATGTCCTGGTCACACGGGTTCATGGTGTAGGCAGGTCCAGGGCATTCTGGAAATGATACATATGGCCTCACTCTGAAATCAGGTGCACACATGTTTAAAACTGGTGGCAAACATGTCTGTCTATACCAGCTCCTGGGTACAAATAGACATTTGAAGAGTGCACATTTCTGCCAGCTATCAACAGTACAAAGAAGAGAAGTCCCTCTCACTCCCTCAATATTTTTCACCAACTCGAAAAAACCTAATAGGAACGTAATGAAGCCTTATCTGCTGCTGTGCCGGTGTATGTCTCCATTTCTAAAATAGCAGGCTGGGACATGAATGTGGTAACGTAGACGTGCATGTCCCAAAAGACCGGTGCAGGCACATCTATGTAACCAATACTGCAAATGTCCATATCTTGTATGTGCATGTTTCTGAAATAAGCTGGTTTTCTGCATGTGTCTGGCCCCTTATTCTGCACGTCCCTGTCTCGCTCTATATAGCAGTGGACATGTTTTTCTTTTGAGACACAGAGAGAGTGACTTTAGATGGTATTTACATGTGCCTATCTTAACTGCTGCCCCTCCCACAGAATTTAAAATGTTTTGACATGCCCCAGATTTCACTTAAAGAACCTTTCTAAAATGTGCCTTCACAGCCATAAGTAGGACTTGCAGAAAAAGCTCCCTCTTACTATTTTCTAAGTGTTGTATGGCAAGATATGCTTTTATTGAAACTAAATAATTGGTTCTTTAATATTTCAGGATAATTGTGAGACAATCATGCAGACTGTGACATCAATGTGGGTAAGCAAAGAAAAACATTGTGGATGGTTTTTAGTATATTTTTCATCCAGTCCATTTGTGAGTTGTGGAAATGGTGAATTTCAGGGTGGAATGCTTTTAAAGAGGCACATTGACTAGGGTGACAGAAAAGTTGAAATGACCCACTGTGGATGAACATAGCATTGTACACTCTGAAAAGGAGAACATTTTAACTAAGTCATTTATCTATCATTTTGGCTTTTTGGTCCAAATATGACTGTTATGCTGACATAACTGCTATAGTAGACAATGAGAACACTCCGCTCCTGATTAGGTTTTTCTGGTTGCTAAATATTTCTTATTAAGTGTATGTAGTGCTATATCTTTGCAGTATATGTCTATCTAAGGGCAAAGCCATGCTTAGCCCTGTGCCACACAGGGCTCAAAAACATAGGGGTGCATTTGTGGTTTCCGGCCTTGGCTCCCCTCCATGCTGCCTGCCCTTGTCCTGTTGCTGCTTTTTGTGTTCCCTTGGCCGCGGCAGCAGCGGGACTGCCAATTTGAAGAAAAAAAACGTGTCATTCCAACTCTGCGCTTGCATGCTGGCCTGATCCCTCCCTCTGATGTATGCTCATGTCAGAGGAGGGAGGGACCAGACCAGTCATTCAAACTTCCCTCCCTCCTCTTTGACGTGAACATAAATCAGAGTAGGGAGGGGTCAGGCCAGCATGCAAGCATGGAATCAGAAAGACCCACGTGTTTTTTTGTTTGTTTTTTTTCAATTGGAGGTCCCGCTGCTGCCGTGGCCAAGGGAACATAAAAAGCAGTGGTGTGGCAAGGGCAGGCCAGGGGGGGAACCAGCTGGACATGGAGGTAAGATGGGGAAATGCTGGACATGGGGCAAATGACAAATGAGGGGGGGGGGGGCACCAGATGTGCAAGTTGCATAGGGCGCATTTATGACTTTGTATGGGCCTGCCTAAGGGAACAGGGCTTTTTAATTTGCCATCTTTTAAGATAGTAGGCTAAAGTTACTCTTTAATAAACTTAAATTGGGCAAATATCCTGCATGCATTAAGTCTGATTCAGAGCTGCACATAAACTAATGGAAAGTTGAATGGTATTGTATTAGTATAGCATATTTTTTAATTTTATATATGTTCTCAGGTTGATTCAGCAAAATAAAACTCAGAAGAACAAGATGTGGTTTGTAGGAACAGGTTAGACTGGAATTTCCAAATCAGGATACAGCATAGACTCAATATTTAAGTAGCCTTTGGAGAGACTGTTTAGAGAAGCTATACTCCATTTCTTAGTGAAAGGAAACCACTGTTTTGGAAACTGTTCATTGCAGGTGACTCATAAGCATGTGTTCTTTCCTTTTAAAGCTAAGCAGGACATTCATATCCCACCACAGCTGCTACAGGTGTGTCCCTTGCAGTTAAGGTAGAGTGCTGGCCAAGTTTCAGAAAGGCAGTTATTGGTGGTAGATTAGAGGTAACATGAGTAGCAATTCTAGTCCCTTGGTGTCCACCTCTTCGCCGCATTACCTTTTCTCTTCAATCTGCAGTATTTTAAGATCAGAGAGTGGCCAGTGTAACACCAATTTTTTAAAAGGGTTCTGGGGTGATCCAGGAAACACTAGTGAGCCTGATGTCGGTACTGAGCAGAATGGTGGAACCCATTATAAAGAACAAAATTACTGAACAGGTAGATAGTCATGGTTTAATGGGAGAAGGCTAATGTGGATTTAACCAAGGAAAGTCTCATCTCACTAATCTCTTATATATTTTTTAAAGGTGTGAATAAACAGGTAGATAAAGGTGTGATGGTTAATATAATTTATCTGGATTTTCAGAAAGCCTTTGACAAAGTCCTTCATGAGGCCTGGGGGAAATTTAAAAAGTCATGGGATAGGAGGCAGTGTACTATTGTGGATTGGGAACTGATTAAAAGATAGAAAACTGAGAGTTGGGTTAAATGGCCAATTTTCTCAATGGAGAAAGGTGAATAGTGGAGTATCCCAGGGATCTGTGCTGGGCCTGCGGCTTTTTAACATATTCATAAATGACCTAGAAATGGGAATAACAAGTGAAGTGATCAAATTGGCAGATGACACAAAATTATTTGAGGATTGTGAAAAGTTTCAAGAGGACCTTGACATATTGGGTGACTGGGCATCCAAATAGCAGATGAACTTTAATGTTGACAAGTGCAAATTATACACTTGGGGAAAAACAACCCAAACTACAGTTATGAGATGCAAGGTTCCACATTAGGAATCACCATCCAGGAAAAGGATCTGGAAACCATCATGGATAATGCATTTAAAACCTCTTCCCAGTGTGCATTCGTGGTAAAGAAAGCAAATAGAATGCTAGGAATCTTAAGATATGCCATACTGGGTCAGACCAAGGGTCCATCAAGTATACTATCCTGTTTTCAAGAGGGGCCAGTTCAGGTCACTAGTACCTGTCAGGTTCCGAAAAAGGTACATTGGAAAGGAATGGAGAATAATACAAAGGATATTATAATGCCTTTATATTGCTCCATGATGTGACCACGCCTTGCATATTGTGTGCAATTGTGGTCGCCATATCTTAAAAAAGGATATAGCAGAATTAGAAAACGTACAGAGAAGAGCGACCAAAATGGTAAAGGGGATGGAAGGATATCTCTACAAGGAAATGGCTCATGTGGTGCCTTTACACAAAAACGGAAGTAAGGATGTGGTTGAAAACTACAGGCCGGTTAGTTTAACTTCAGTGGTGAGTAAATTATTGGAAACGCTGCTGAAAGAGAAAATAGTGAGGTTTCTGGAGTCCGGCAGATTACAGGATCCGAGGCAGCATGGATTCACCAGAGGCAGGTCTTGTCAGACAAATCTGATCGATTTCTTTGACTGGGTGACCAGGGAGTTAGACCGAGGGAGAGCTCTAGATGTGGTGTATTTAGATTTCAGTAAAGCCTTTGACACTGTTCCTCACAGGCGACTTATAAACAAACTGAGCACCCTAGGGATGGACCCTAAAGTTACTGCTTGGGTTAGAAATTGGTTGGGTGGGAGGCGACAAAGAGTACAAGTAAATGGAGCTCACTCTGAGGAGAAGGATGTTACCAGTGGTGTGCCCCAGGGATCTGTCCTTGGTCCGATTCTTTTTAACATCTTTGTTAGTGATATAGCGGAAGGGCTGTCGGGTAAGGTTTGCCTCTTTGCAGATGATACCAAAATCTGTAATAGAGTAGACACCCAGGAAGGTGTAGATAACATGAGGAGGGATCTAGCTAAGCTTGAAGAATGGTCTAGAATTTGGCAGCTGGGATTTAATGTTAAAAAATGTAAGGTCATGCATTTGGGCTGCAGCACTCCAAGGGAGCAATACAGTATAGGAGGTGAAGTACTTTTGTCCACTAAAGAAGAGCGGGACCTAGGCGTGGTTGTGTCTGATGATCTTAAAGTAGCTAAACAGGTAGAAAAGGCGACGGCAAAAGCTAGAAGGATGCTTGGGTGCATACGGAGAGGAATGGCTAGCAGAAAAAAGGAGGTGATAATACCTCTGTATAAGTCTTTGGTGCGACCTCATTTGGAGTATGGTGTGCAATTCTGGAGACCGCACCTTCAAAAGGATGTGAACAGGATGGAGTCGGTGCAGAGGGTTGCTACTAAAATGATTAATGGGCTTCATTATAAAGCATATGAGGACAGACTTAAGGATCTTAATATGTACACCTTAGAGGAAAGGCGGGATAGAGGTGATATGATTGAGATGTTTAAATACCTCCGTGGCATAAGTGTTCAGGGAGAGAGCCTCTTTCAATTGAAAGCAAGTTCTGCTACGAGGGGACATGGGATGAGGGTGAAGGGAGATAGATTCAGGAGTGATATGCGGAAATATTTCTTTACGGAAAGAGTAGTGGATCCGTGGAATAGTCTCCCAGTGGAGGTGGTAGAGACGAGGACAGTAACTGAATTCAAAAAAGCATGGGACCAACACAGAGGATCTCTAAAGGTAGAAAGGGGACTGTTGTAGTTGTTGTTATGGAAGGACAGACTAGATGGGCCTTGTGGTCTTTTTCTGTCATCATGTTTCTATGTTTCTAAATGTTTAAAAGGTTAGGGCTGTTCAACTTGGAAAAGAGATGGAATGAGGGGAGATATGGTAGAGGTCTATAAAATTAATGAGTGGAATGGAACAGGTGAATGGTGGTTTTACTCCTTCAAAAAGTAGAAAGACTAAAGGACATGCAATGAAGCTACAATGTAGCGGATTTAAGACTAATCGGAGAAAATATTTTTTCACTCAACTTGTAATCAAACTCTGGAATTTGTAAAGTACAGTACTAACAGTAAAGGCTGTAAGTGTTGTTGGCTTTAAGAGGGGTTTAAGTGAGTTCCTGGAGGAAGATGCCATAAACTATTATTAAAAAGGACCAGGGAAATCTACTGCATGTCCCTAGGATAAGCAGCATGGAATCTGTACCTTTCTCTAGGATCAAGCAGGAAGTCAGTCCTCACTTATGGTTGACGTCGGCACCAACGGAACCCGCACAGAGCAATTCCCAGCTTTCAAAGAAAGCCTTTGGGATTGCTGCCACACATGCGTGGTCCTCTTCCCGCCCAAAGCTGCCATCTTGCTCAGTCTCCTTTTTTTTTTCTGTGGAGCCCTTCGGACGCATGTCCTCGTCCCTCATAAAAAGTTTTTTTGTCTTTGGCCTTTTGGCCTTTTTTCTGGTAGCACTGATTCTCTTCTGTCCTCCCCTTCGCCCCTGCTCCAGCTAGGGAATTCCCTTTTTTCATTCTTTTTAGTGTCTTCCCTTTCGGGCCCTTTTCGCGCCCTTTTTTCTCCAACTGCTGGCCTCAAGGGTTTTCGACCTCGCAGGGGCCCGTTTTTGCCCCCATGGCCACTGGCTTCAAGAAATGTGACAGATGCTACAAAAATAATGTTGCTCACGGATACCCACGACTATTGTCTACTGTGGCTGGGGGCTTACCACAACCCGGAGCTCTGCTCTCTTTGTAAGAATATGTCCGCTAAGACCTTGCTAAGCTGCAAGCAGAAGTCCGATGACATTTTCCGCAAGGTAGCCCTGGGGTCTCCAGTGGCACCTCGCCCTGCTGATCCACCACTTGTGGGGTCCCCCTCAGTGATCCTGCGCCCCAGGCATCCCTCCGATCAGGATTCACCCAAGGTGGAGCGTCGTAAAAAGATGACCTCGAAGTCACTGTTGGAGGCTCCAGACAAGCATGAGTGGTCTCGTGCTCATTCCCTTAGTCCGCCCTGGCATTCCCAAGAGTCTGACAAGGAGCGGCCTCCAAAGGTACCTCGTACGGACACAGAGGCCTCCGACGATGGCGCCTGGTCTCCTGAGGGTCATCACGGCGAGGACTCCCTCTCCTCCTCCACGCCAGATCCGGTAACACTGGCGTCGATGTCACAGGACCCACTCCCGAGTGGGAGTTCCATATGCTGGCACTGGACTGCAGCGTTTCTGCCTTTCTAGCTGCCCAGCAGGCACTTTTGCCCAGCATGGCTGGTTCGCGCCCCAAGACTGAGGGTCCCTTGTCCGGGGTGCCGAAAATTGCCTTGGAAACCCCCGAGAGCCGCAGGCCTCATGAGGGTCCTTGGCACCATTTCTCGGGGGCGAGGTCTTCCAGAGTCAGTGCCTTTGGCTTCAAGCGGGCCTCGGTCATTGGGCGCGGGGATCAGCCCTACTCAGAGTCCTCCTTGGACTTCTTGGGCTGGGAATTAGACAGGAACACTTCCCCGGAGACCTGCACCCATAGGGATCTCCCCTCTGACCCATCCCCGCCCACCTCGCAAAGGTGGTTACCTTCCGAGGACACCTCTGTCCTGGTGTTTGTGCGGGATATGGCTTGGGGCCTCAATCTGCCTACACAGATCGAGGAGCCGCCGAGAGCAGAGGAATTTGACGTCTTGCAGTGCGAGTCTCTACCCAGGGAGTCTCTTATGGTTCCGGTACCGTCCATCCTATCCCGGCTGCTCCTCCGCATGTGGGAAGCACCCGCCTTGGTCCCTATTGTCAGTAAAAGACTCCATGCCATGTATAGGCTCCAGCGCGGTCCGTGGTTTTGAAAGACCCAACTTCCTTATACCCCCATGGTAGTCGAATCTGCGATGCGGCAACAGAAGAACCCGAAGTCGCACTCTTCGGTCCCGCCTGGTAGAGAATCCCATGCTCTCGACACCCTCAGGTGCAAGGCTTAGCAGGGATCCATACTGGTGCGCTGCATCCAGGCGTACCAACTGTATCTGGGTATGTTTCTTCATGACATTGCCAAAGAGCTTGCCGGGTTTTCTGCAGGCCTTGGTGGGGAGCATCTTCTCAGGTTCCAAACCCTCCTGAGGTCAGTCGCAGACTGCTCAAAATACCTTTCCCTCGCCGCATATGGCGGGTTCGAGTCTTCCGCCTGTGTGGCAGCGGCTAGCATCGGAGCCCGACACCAGGCCTGGCTCCACGGACCTGGAATAGTGGGTCCAGGAGAAGCTCCTGGATGTCCCCTGCCTCGGCGAGCAACTGTTCAGCAAGCCCATGGAGGACAAGGCAGCTGAGATCAAGATGGAGTTCGTGACTCGCATCCGTCTCTCTCGCAAAACCTCCTCTCTTCCACGGAAGAAGCAGCACAGCAAAAACCTTTCTTCCAGAGGAAAGGGCTCCCTACTGGGGATACCCACCATACCTGCCTACCCCTCCGCTGATGACCAGTGCTCAGGGCAAAGGGGGAGCTCAAGATCATCAGAAACTCAAGGGGCCCAAGTCCCAACCACTGGCGCCAACTCAGCCAGCCCTGGGGTTTTGATGCCGAAAGCATAGTCTCTCGCCCTCCGGGGACTCTTCCGCCCGTAGGAGGACGCCTTTCTCTTTTTGCCCCCGAATGGACGGCTATTACATCAGACACCTGGGTCTTACAGGTGATCCGGGAAGGTATCGTCTTCGGCTGGACAGATTCACTCCTCCCTTCTCCCCAGCAGAGCCTACTCGGCTTTCCTTGCATCAGGCCTGCTTCAGCAAGAGCTGAAGAACCTCCTCGGTCAACAGGCGGTCGAGAGTTCCGCCGCACCTCCGAGGTCAGGGATTTTACTTCTGGTACTTTGTTGTTCTGAAGAGGATGGGAGGCCTGTGCCCTATCCTCAATCTCAGGAATCTAAACAAGTTTCTTGTGTGGGAGAAGTTCAAAATGCTATCGCTTTGTGTCCTGCTGCACTACGGCGATTGGCTATGCTCCTTGGATCTCAGAGACGCTTACGCCCACATTCCTGTCCACCCCAAACACAGGCAGTACCTGCGTTTCAGGGTGCAGGGAGAGCACTTCCAGTACAGAGTGCTCCTCTTTGGGCTTGCGCCTGCCCCGCGAGTCTTCACCAAGTGCCTAACAGCGGCCGTGGCCCACCTCCCAGTTGCAGGGCATATCAGTCTACCCTTACCTAGATGACTGGCTTGTCTCGGGCACATCGGCGGAGGAGGCTCGCCTCTTGGCATCGCATACGGTCCTCCTCCTCTAGCACCTCGGTTTCCTGATCAACTACTTCAAATCCCACCTCAAACCGGTACAGACCCTGGAATTCATTGACCCTCTTCTCGACAGAGAACGTGAGACCACCTTTCTCCCACGAGCAGGCAGGTATCGGCTCCACGGTCTGGCCGCCGAGGTCCAAGGCTGCCACATGGCCTTGACCATCCATGTCGTTCCCCACGCTCGCATGCACATTCAAGCAGTGCAGTGGGCCCAAGCCTCGGGCCGCCTCCGGGACCCCGTCTGGGTATCTTGCAGCCTATTCGAGTCCCTAGTCTGGTGGCAGAATCCCCAGAGCCTCCTTTGGGGCATGCCTTTCAGACTCGACAGCATGAGCTTGTCTTGACGATGGCTGTCTCGCTGTTAGGCTGGGGAGCCCACTGCGACCACCTCTGCACCCGGGGGTGGTGATCACCCGAAGAATCTCAGCAGCAGATCAACCTGCTGGAGCTTCGAGCGGTCCAGTTGGCCCTGAAGGTCTTCGAGCATTTCTTGAGGGGCAAGTCGATGCTCGTGCAGACCGACAACAAGGTTGCGATGTTCTACATCAGGCATGTCCAACAGGTACATCGTGATCTACCTGCAGATCGCGGAAGGGTCAGAGGTAGATCGCCAGCTCCACTTGGCTCCATCAGCAGCTTGCCCCGTCGCTAGGAGAGAGCTCGTGCCGGCAGGTCATCTGCTGAGGGCTTGCTGCCGCTGCTGATCTTTTGCCTGTTTCTTCCCTGCCTGTGGGAATCTTGCCTGCAGGTGTATTGGGGGCGCTTGTTTTCGTGCCAATAGTTTGTGGGTACACCAGGGGGCTGCCGCCCCGCGATGAGATGCCACAGGCCCCCTGGTGATGCCACAGGAGATATACCTGGTCTCCTGCCTCTCAAAATCACCCATTCCTGCCCCCACCCCAACACCCCTTAGAAGTGTGTTATATACTGGGCGATATCCATTCGCCCGGGCTTTACCTGAATACACTTACCGAATTGGTTGGGTCATGTGCTGGTCGTTGGTCGCTTTATAGTTCACTTTCATTAAACGTTTTCGGGCAGACACAGCAAAGTGTCAAGAATTTGGTGATTTTGGCGGGCTTTTCCAGTTTTGTTTTAACTTGCCTATGCCTTGCCTTTGAATTGGTTCAAACCACTGTGACTTTTGCTTGCCTCTGCAATTTTATTTTGCCTAGCCTTTGCATTGATTCTACACTGTGTGCAGAATTTATTAAATCGCATGTGGTGGTATTTGAACTTGTTTGGCGGTATTTGACTTTATCTGGTTTGCTGGACAGGTGTTTGAGTTTTTTTGATGATTGTTTGGTGGTATTTGATTATTGGTGCCAGTATGATGAATTCTTATTTTTACATTTTGAATTGCATGTGTGGTTTTGGCATCTCCAGTCCTTATATTGCACATCATCCAGAGGTCTTCAGTTCCTGTTGATCTTTAATACTTTGGGACCGTGACAGTTTTGGACCAGATTCAGCCAGTGTTTATACTAACTTAGCAGATTTGGCCTTCTTACGTCCAACCACCCCAGTATAACGAAGATGAGTTTTGCAAAGAAGAGCAAAACCTAACACTTTCATGATGAATGGGAAATGGACTACTTCTTCATCATGGTGAAAGACAAGTGGTGGTGTTTAATTTGCAACGCCCCAGTATCCTTGCCCAAAAAGGGTAATCTGGAACATCATTATAAGGCTCTGCATAGCAATAAGTTTGATTTTACACCCTAAAGTGAAATTCGTAAACTGAAGCTCAAAGAACTTAAATCGAAATTGGCTACTCAGCAACAGTTGATGGCGAAGCCAAGGTCACATTCGGTCAATGCAACCATAGC
Organism: Ichthyophis bannanicus; assembly: GCA_033557465.1. Classification (NCBI taxonomy): domain Eukaryota; kingdom Metazoa; phylum Chordata; class Amphibia; order Gymnophiona; family Ichthyophiidae; genus Ichthyophis; species Ichthyophis bannanicus. The sequence continues at coordinate 1,085,721,326 of CM066032.1, read as the reverse complement.
ATCCTTCAAGGTCAGCAACCTGATCGCAAAGAAATGTAAACCTTTCACTGAAGGGAATTTGTAAAAGATTGTTTTCTTGAAGCAGCTGGCAATCTTTTTGAAGGATTTAAAAATAAGAAAGAGATCATAGCTGCTAGTCAAGATGTACAATTGTCAAGAAACACCGTCGGGCGGCGAATAGAAAAGATGTGTGGAGACACAACTGAACAATTGTTGGAGGATGTTTCAAATAGTGTTGCTTTCTCACTCCAACTGGATGAATCTACAGACATAAGAGATATAGCCCAGTTACTAGTCTTTATCTGGATGGTTTTTGAAGATTTCAGTGTTAAAGAAGAACTACTTGGAATGATTTCTTTAAAAGGGAAAACTACCGGTCAGGAAATATTCAGTTCTTTCCATTCTTTTGTGACATTGCATAGATTTGTTTCCATCACTACTGATGGAGCAAGAGTAATGACAGGTGAGTTTAACGGTTTCATAGCCCTCTGTAGACAGCATGACGACTTCCCAGTTTTCCTTTCTTACCACTGCATCATTCACCAGCAAGTTTTGGCAAGCAAGAGATTCAATACAAAGACTGTCATGGACATCACTTTCAAAATTGAAAATTCAGTTCGTGGAAGATCACTTCAAAGACGGCTTTTCAATCTTACTCTTGATGAAGGGGCAGCGGAAATAATTTTGCACATAGATGTAAAGTGGCTAAGTAGGCACAAATTTCTGCAAAGATTTTGTGATTTGCTGAATGAAATAAGTTTTTTGAAGGAGAGGGGAGATGACCAGGCAGAGTTGGAAGATGAGGAGTGGTTATGTGAGCTGGCATTTCTCACTGACTTTACAGGCGAACTAAGTGATATGAACCTTGAACTATAAGGTAAAAACAAATGCATTGGCGAGATGAGTACAGTTTCATTCTACAAGAGCAAATTTGAGCTAATGATGACCGACCTTGCAAACAACAGTTCTGATCATTTTCCTAATACGCAGGACCATCTGGGACAATATCCAAATTTTGTTTTTCAGAATGAGAAGTATGTGACAGAAATCTGTTCTGTTATCCAGGAATTTGAAAATAGATTCTGATGACTTCCAAAAAATTGGAACAGTTGTGGAGTACTTGTCATACCTATTCAAAATAGATGTGGACATTAAAGAAACTGCAGCTGCTATCAGTAAAAATTACTCATTGAACAAGCCATCTGTTGAAAACGAAATATTAACCCTTAAAAATGACCTGTGCTGAGCAAGAATCGTTTTGGAAGCTAGTGCCTAGAGGCAAATTTCCCAACTTGAGAAGATGCAGTGAAGCTCTACACTCCTGATTTGGTTCAGCTTATTTGTGTGATTCTGTGTTTTCCCATCTGAAAATGACAAAGTACATAATGTTCCAACATGACAGATGAATATCTCCAGGATTCCCTGAGACTGGCCCTCATGCAATATTCACCCAACTTCAAAAAGCTGGTGGATGAAATGCAGGCTCAAACATCTCACTAATGAGCAAGAGCGAAATATTAAAGATTGTGCAAGATCAGCCTGGATCTATACTCGACCTAAATTTAACACACATTTCTCAATAAAAGTCAAAGAAAGTTATTAAGACAGTTAAAGCCTACCATGTCAGGTACTGTTTCGACTGATTTATTAGCTGTCCATGGGAAGATTGAGATGTTGGAGAACTCTGCGTAGGAGAAATCTGCGTTTATTGAATTTTCCTCGTGTGCCTATGATGTCACCAAAGGAGCTTCTTGTTTCTTATGCAACATTTATATTGAAGCTTTCGGCTGAGTCTATACCTCCTTTGGCTAGAATATATTATCTGCCTACCGCCAAACGCAAGACCCATGGCGCGTCTTCACCTGTACATTCACCGCCGATGGATTCTTTGCATCTAACTGGGTTCTTGGAAACTGCAGATCCTGAGTTTATTCCTCGGGCTACTCTCCTTCTCGCTGTGGCTCTGGAGCCTGACTGGGATATGCTTCTGAGACTTTACTTCAGGGCAAGGAATGAGACCTTCATGGGGGGGACAATAAGGATGTTCCTGGACGTTTCTAGGTCTACTCAGAAGCGTTGACAACAATTTCTTCTGTTGAGACCCCGGGTTTTGCAGCTCGGTGGTTTGTTTTTTCTCCATTATCCTTGTAGATGTCTAATTAAATATCAAGGAGTTAGTGCATCTGACTCAATTTGTTGCTAGTAAGAATATTCCTCCACCTAGCAGTAGAGCTGTTTTTTCCCTCCCCTTAGCTTAGGGGGAGGGGGGGTGGGTGCATGGTCTGTACATTAGCTCACACCATAGTTGTCTATTTCCTTTGACTTTTTTTTTCTTTTGAATTGTCTTGCTTCCTCACTAATTGTGGGCTAGTGAATCTATACTTAGAAATTTTTCATTTATTTGCTAATTATTGTTCTTGTATTTGTATTCCTCACTGTAACAAGATTTTTTCTTGTGTAAAATTTAAAAAGTGCATAAATAAATAATTTAAAAAAAGACAGTTAAAGTTATTACTCATGTTTTCATGTTTTATTCTGTACCCTGTTGTTCGTTCCTTGTAAACAGTTGAAATATACTGCCATTTATTGTTCTATGTAAACCGTTTTGATTTCTAGAAAGACGGTATATAAAACATGTTAAATAAATAAATACTCAATAAAACTTTAAGAAAAAATGTACTTTCCATTTCCCCTCGCAGTTCTTACTGGATCTTCGTCTCTCTGTTTTTGTTTTTGCTTAATTTGCTTAACAGCTGATCACATCCAAGTAAGTGACAGAAGGTTCATTAAAAATGGGGGGGGGGGGGAATCCAACTTTATTGGGTAAAAAATTTAATTTTAAACTAATTTGAAACGCAATTTTCATGGTGGTAGATCACTGGCACTTTTGGCCGGAAAAAGTAGATCACGACCTGTTCGAAGTTGGACATGCCTGTTCTACATAAACAAGGAGGGGGGTACGGGCTCCCGCCTCCTCTGTCGGGAGGCAGTCCTCTTTTTCTCGTTCGCCGGGGCATGACCCTGAGAGCGGTCTAACTCCCAGGTCAGAACAATGTCCTCGTGGACAGACTCAGCAGGCTTCTTCACCCACACGAGTGGCGTCTGAGTCCAGAGGTGGTTCTCCACCTGTTCTGCCACTGGGGGGACTCTGTCCTTGGACCTTTTCGCCAGCCTGGCAAACACGCAGCTTCCCCACTTTTGCGGGCCTATACCGCACCCGAGCAGGGTAGCCCTGGATGCATTCCTCCTGGACTAGACCACCGGGCTTTCTGTATGCATTCCCTCCCACTCCTCTCATTGCGAGGACCCTCCACAAGATTCAGCGGGACCGAGCCTCGGTGATCCTCGTGGCTCCTTCGTGACCTCGACAACCCTGGTTCCCGCTTCTGCTCCGGTTCTCGTCAGAACCTCTGGTCCCCCTGGGCAGTACCCCAGGTCTTCTAATGCAGGAGGAGGGATGGGTGCTCCACCCGACCCTGGTCTCGCTATCGCTGACAGCCTGGCGGCTGAACGGGTGTCTCTAATCTCGCTGCACCTCCCAGTGGAGATCGAAGAGGTCCTCCTCGCGTCGAGGAAGGACTCGACAAGACGGGCCTTTGCCCTGAAGTAGCGGCGCTTCTCGGTCTGGTGCTCCGAGCTCCAGCTCGACCCATTCTCCTGCTCTACCCGGTGGGTTTTCTAGTACCTCCTCCACCTCTCGCAGGTGGGACTGAAATCCAATTTGGTCTGAGTTCACCTGAGCACCATCTCGGCCTATCACTTCCCCATTGAGGGTAAACCCCTCTCAAGCCAGCCTCTGGTTTCCCGCTTCATGTGGGGCTTCTTACTTTCCAAGCCCCCCGTCCGGCCTCCACCAGCGTAGTGGGATCTGAATGTCGTGCTCATGCAGCTGACGCAGCTACCCTTCGAGTCGATGGCAACGTGCTTGCTACGGCATCTCTCATAGAAACATAGAAACATGATGACAGAAAAAGACCACATGGCCTATCTAGTCTGTCCTTCCATATCAACAACTACAACAGTCCACTTTTTACCTTTAGAGATCCTCTGTGTTGGTCCCATGCTTTTTTGAATTCAGTTACTGTCCTCATCTCTACCACCTCCACTGGGAGGCTATTCCATAGATCCACTACTCTTTCCGTAAAGAAATATTTCCGCATATCACTCCTGAATCTATCTCCCTTCACCCTCATCCCATGTCCTCTCGTAGCAGAACTTGCTTTCAATTGAAAGAGGCTCTCTCCCTGAACATTTATGCCACGGAGGTATTTAAACATCTCAATCATATCACCTCTATCCCGCCTTTCCTCTAAGGTGTACATATTAAGATTCTTAAGTCTGTCCTCATATGCTTTATAATGAAGCCCACTAATCATTTTAGTAGCCACCCTCTGCACCGACTCCATCCTGTTCACATCCTTTTGAAGGTGCGGTCTCCAGAATTGTACACTATATTCCAAATGAGTTTGCACCAAAGACTTATACAGAGGCATTATCACCTCCTTTTTTCTGCTAGCCATTCCTCTCCGTATGCACCCAAGCATCCTTCTAGCTTTTGCCGTCACCTTTTCTACCTGTTTAGCTACTCTAAGATCATCAGACACAGCCATGCCTAGGTCCCGCTCTTCTTTAGTGGACAAAAGTACTTCACCTCCTATACTGTATTGCTCCCTTGGATTGCTGCAGCCCAAATGCATGACCTTACATTTTTTAACATTAAATCCCAGCTGCCAAATTCTAGACCATTCTTCAAGCTTAGCTAGATCCCTCCTCATGTTATCTACACCTTCCAGGGTGTCTACTCTATTGCAGATTTTGGTATCATCTGCAAAGAGGCAAACCTTACCCGACAGCCCTTCCGCTATATCACTATCAAAGATGTTAAAAAGAATCGGACCAAGGACAGATCCCTGGGGCACACCACTGGTAACATCCTTCTCCTCAGAGTGAGCTCCATTTACTTCTACTCTTTGTCGCCTCCCACCCAACCAATTTCTAACCCAGGCAGTAACTTTAGGGTCCATCCCTAGGGTGCTCAGTTTGTTTATAAGTCGCCTGTGAGGAACAGTGTCAGAGGCTTTACTGAAATCTAAATACACCACATCTAGAGCTCTCCCTCGGTCCAACTCCTTGGTCACCCAGTCAAAGAAATCAATCAGATTTGTCTGACAAGACCTGCCTCTGGTGAATCCATGCTGCCTCGGATCCTGTAATCCGCTGGACTCCAGAAACCTCACTATTTTCTCTTTCAGCAGCGTTTCCAATAATTTACTCACCACTGAAGTTAAACTAACCGGCCTGTAGTTTTCAACCACATCCTTACTTCCGCTCTTGTGTAAAGGCACCACATGAGCCTCTCTCCAGTCCTTTGGCACCACTCCCGACTCCAACGAGGCATTGAAAAGGTCAGTCACTGGAGTTGCTAGAACGTCCCCAAGTTCTCTCAGTATTCTAGGGTGTATCCCATCTGGTCCCATTGCTTTGTCTACTTTAAGTTGAGCTAGTTTCTCACGAACAGTCTTCTGAAAATGGTTCAAGATGTCCCTCGCTTCTGTTCCTATTTGTGGGTGTTTTCTGAGGTCCTGCTCCTGGTTCTTCATCTGTGAACACAGAACAAAAATATTTGTTAAGCAATTCCGCTTTATCCTTATCAGCTTCTATATCCTTATCAGCTTCTCCTTGAAGGTAGTCTTCATGGTGGTGCTCACCTCGGCCTGGCGGGTCAGCGAGCTGCAAGCCATCATGGCTGCAGCTCCCTATACAAGGTTCTACAGGAACAGAGTGTTCCTTCAAACTCATCCCAAGTTCCTACTGAAAGTTGTCTTGGATTTCCATCTCAACCAAGAGATCGTCCTACTGACTTTCTTCCCGAGACCCCATGCCGACGGGGCATTGGTGGTCCTTCATATGCTTGACTGCAAGAGGGCTCTTGCCTTCTACCTGCAGCGCACACAGGTGTTGGCAGTTTTCCTGGTTACCCTCTGTTCTGCTTCCCAAGCCACTTTCTGGAAGTGCTGGAGCTAGAGCAGCGGATCTTCAGTACAAGAAGATAGTGCTTGAGAATATTTGGAGTGTTTTGCGCGAATCGAGGCTTCAGAAACTACTAACATTTCTCAGGCTTTGTTCTCACAACAAAGTGGTTGCCAAGATGGAAGAGTATGAGGATGGCTTCAACTCTTTGTATAAGAGAGTTGGAGGTGTTGAGGCTCAGATGATATCTGTACAGACTACCATGGGAAATTTTATTGTTAAGTGCCGTCGAGTCGGTGTCGACTCCTTGCGACCCTCTGGATAATTGACCTAAACTTGGTTCAGTCTTCAGCCAAGTGGCTCATTGTTGATAGAGTGGTATCCATTGCTGCTGTTTATAGTATCGATCCATCTCATTGCCAGCCTTCCTCTTTTATGATTTCCTTCTATCTTCCCAAGCATTATGTCTTTCTCCAATGATCTTTCTCTTCGCATGATGTGTCCAAAGTATGAAAGTCAAAGTTTTGTCATCTGAGCTTCTAAGGAAAGCTTAGGTTTGATCTCCTCTAGCACTGACTGGTTTGTTCTTCGGACAGTCCATGATATACACAGTATTTGTCACTAGCACCATAATTCAAAGGCATTAATTTTCTTTCTGTCTATCTTTTTCACAATCCAACTTTCACATCCATATGACGTTATTGAAAATAACATGACCTGGACAAGTCGAATCTTTGTATGGAGCGAGACATCTCTGCTCTTGAGAGTGGCTATGAAAGACCTAGAAATATTTTACCAAGAGCAATACGTTTTTGGATTTCTTGACTGCTAGTCCTTTCTTTATTGATTGAACTTTCCTAAAATTAGGCTGTCTGCTAAGGAGTTGTGGAAAATGTATTTAAAAGATGTTTTGAACATCATGAATCCAGATGAAATATCCCTTGGTCAATTGTTTTATATACAATCTAGGAAGAAGGTAGAGTCTGAAGAGGAGGGTGGATTGGATTCCTTAGTGTCTGTGGATAGTTTGGACTTGTTCACCTTTCTGGAGTCCTCTATGGATAACATCACCACTCAGGCTACCTTGATTGTTGTGTTGAATTCGGAAGCTGATAAATCTAATTTATTTAAGCTGTGTTTCAAATGGATAGATGTTACTTTTTGTGGGCAGAGGGTTCAGATGTTCCCTGATGTCACAAGAGCCACTCGGGCACGGAGGAAAAGTTTTCTCGCTCTAAGACCCTAGAGTGTTTGTGGTTGGGAGATTGTTTTATCTTTTTTTGACCCGACGCAATTAACTATTTTTCGTGATGGCAAGGCTGTTTCTTTAATTTTTCTTTTTCTATTGTCTATTTCCTCCTGGGGATTTATGGGGTTATATGTTGTATTGTCTGATTTACCTATCTTTAGTGTTACTTTGTTTCTTGAATATTGCCTGATTGATTGCTAGATCCTCTGTCTATGTTTCTTATATGGTGGGCTATAGTATACAGGGGTAACTATCATGGATGATGATAAGACTTTGTTGCTTTTTGTTTTATCATAGTAGACCCTGTGTACTTTTCTTCTGAATGTTACTTAATTGTAATTTTGAAATTGGAAAATAATAATAAAAAAAAAATTGTTGCAATGCCATGGACAACAGCATATTGAAGTGTTTATATTGCTGTCTTGTAAAAAGCGATTTAAGGGGAGCATCTGAATCAAACGTGTGAGCACAAGAGTAAAAAGCAGTGGATGGAAAAATCCTCTTGTTTACAGCGAGGACGGGTGTTCCAGGGCAACCCTGCTGATGTCGGCATCAGAGCCCTTAAGGATGAGACACGCTAGGGCACATGGCCGTGGGTGAGTGCCTAAAGGGCCAGCTAATGCCCTTTTGGAGCCACCGACAGAGGAGCGTGGGGAATTTATGCAGGCTGGATCCAGAGGCTTTGATGACTTCTGCACATATGCCAAATATGTGGAAAAGGAAGAACAAGACTAAGAAATTGACTGCTTACTCTATGTGATTAGTGGTCTTGATGGATAAACATCTGTAGGGTACAGAGAATCATATGCCACAAGATAATTCTCTTCTGCCTTCTCTCTGATGATGCTTTAAGCTCCATTAAGCTTACACTGCCTCTTCCCCCCTCCCCCCCCCACAGTTCTTCCCTAGTCGTTACAAGTTCTCCGATATGCAATGTGACACTGAATCAATCTGAGACTGTGGGCATTATAGCTTCAGCTGCGCCCTGGGTACAGATCTTCCAAAGGTTGTTTCTTGTGACTTTTACAGGAATACTCCCAAGGTAGAGCTGATTCTCAGATTTTTTTTTCAGTGGATACATGCCACGTGGTAAGCAGAACTGAAAAATTTCGTACTAAAGCTGTTTCTCAACTTTGCTGCATTATCCAGGAAACAGTCACCAAATTTGAAGAGCTGGATGAATGTTGTTTTTTTTTTCTTACTGATAAAAAAGATTTCTCAAGTTGTGGTGTTGCAAGCTGCAAGTGTATCTGCAATTAAAAATAATTTTATCATGCATCATAAGATGGAGTTATTGGAGAACACTGCTAGAAATTTGAGATTATTGAATTTTCCCATTACCCATTTGCTTTCTCCAAAGATGCTTTTCAGGAAATATTTTAAGGAATTTCTAAATCTTCTTAATGTGGATTCTGTTCTCCTTCTAAATGTTATTACAGTATATGCCTGACAACCTGAATGATTGATTAAATCTGATGAAGGGATGGATTCCCTGGTGTTTAATTCCAATATTAATCTAACTGCTTTTTTGGAGAACTCGCAAGGTGTCATTCTCACCAGAGATACCCTCTTGGTATTTCTTCATTTGCCTCAGAGAATGATAAGAATATAATGGCATTCTATTTTAGAAAGAGACTTCGTTTTCTGGGCCTAGATACAAGTATTTCCTGATATATCTGATTCTGCTCTGATATGGAGGAAAATATTTCTTTTTTTGAAATTAGTGTGCTTGCTTTAGGCACAACTTTCCTTTTATGTTTTCTGTGTAAATGTTTGATTTCTTATCAGAATAGTAGATTTGATTTTCTTGACCCTTCACAACTTTAGAAGTTTTCTGACAGAGAAGCTAGAGGTACTTAATATATTTAGTTTATCTCCAGGAACAAGCAGGAATGAGTCTTCACATATGGGTACGTCGGTACCGACGGAGCCTGCGCGGGAACGCTCCCCAGCGTCCAGGAAGAAAGCCTTTGGGAGCATCCCACACGCATGCTTATTGCCTTACCGCCCATTCACTTCCCTCTCATCAGTTTTTCATTTTCCGTGGAGCCGACAGGACACATTCCTGTCGCCACAGAAAAGTCTTCTTTTTTATTCTTATTTTTTGTGGTCGCGCCTGCCTTCCTTCGACGCCCACCAGTACCGCTGGTGCTTTTCTTTCTTTTTACTAAAAATGTCTTCTTTTTTCTAAGGAATTTTTTCCTGTTTAGTGCCTGACGGTTTCTTGGCCACTAGGCCTCTATCCTCTCCATTATGGAAAAGCCAGCCACTATCCTTAAGAAATGCTCAAAGTGTGGCGGTACAAATATATTTTTAGACACTCATACTTGGTGTCTAAAATGTTTAGGTCCTGACCATTGCCCAATGGAGTGTCTCTCCTGCAGGAGCTTAAATAGAAGAAGTCTTCAGAATCGAGCACAACTCGATACCCAGTTCACATCAGACTCAATGTCACCAGCCAGAATATCTTCTTCCTCCCAGGATCAGGTAACCAAACAAAAGTCTGTTAAGACTAGCCAGTCCTCGAGTGGTAGATCTCCTTCTAAGCATCGAGATGCCTCTGGCGTTGCCCTCGAGGACATTTTGACAATAAAGCCCCGGCGGGAGTCTTCGGGCTCCAAAGCATTAACAGGGCTTCAGGTTGTTCCCGAGGTTCTTACCTCCATGGACATACCTGGGCCATGCTCGGTGGTTGTGGCCACTTCGGGCGGTACCGACACCCCGGCATCGGCTATGGTGATGGATGAAATATTCCTCACCGATGAACGTAGTCTAGCGAATCTCTCAGCTACTTCGGTACCGCTAGAGTCACTGCAGACCGTTCCCCGACTATTGGTATCAGCTTTGGTACCGGTATCGATATCGGCACTGGTGTCGGTACCGTCGATGCTTGCTTCGACAGACTCGCTTCCTTCAATGCCGAGCCTAGAATCGTTCTCTAGCATGGAGGATTCGGTACCGACGCGTCTTGGTACCGACCTCGAGCGGTACCGAAGACATCTCTTTAAAGAAAATCCGATGCTTCATCCTTTCAAGTCTTCCGATCCCGATGACTTGGATGAATCCATCGGTACCAAGGCTGAATTTTCAACAGTTCCAGCCTTTACCCCTCATTTCAGAGGGTCCTCCTCAGGAGAAATTTCTTTTCAAGCTTTTCTGCTTGATGTGGCAAAGTTACTTGCCATTTCTATACCTGGTAAAGAAGCTATACCAGGGGATTCAGAAACTCTGCAATTCCCCTGGATTCCAAAGGAGGTGATCATGCTTCCTTTGCATCAGATCTTACAAGATCTATTATTAAGAATGTGGGAAACTCCCTTAACGGTATCCCCACATTCTAAAACACTTGACACTATGTACAAGGTGCCACCTTCTCCAGGTTTTCAAAAGACTCAACTTCCTCATCATTCTATTGTTGTAGAATCAGCAATGAGGCGTATTAAGAGTGCAAAGAAGCACTCCTCTTATCCGCCAGGTCATGAGTCTAGGACTTTAGATGCCTTTGGACGTCGATGCTTTCAGGCATCCATGCTTTCAGCAAGAATTATCTCATATATTTTCTATATGGGATTCTCTCTTGAAGAGGTCACAAAGAACTTAAAGCTTTTGAACCCTTTTCTTCAAGAACATAAAAGAGCAGACTATTTCTTATTAGTCAATCATGCTCAAAATGTCTCTAGGTTCCTTAATCGTGCTTCCCTGGACTGTTTTGAGTCTATTAGCAGAACGTCTGCTATAGCCATAACGGCACGACACATGGCCTGGCTCCAAGCTTCAGACTTGGACAAATGGGTACAAGAAAAGCTGGGAAATACTCCTTGTACTGGTGAAAATCTCTTTAACAAGGATGCTTTATTTCAAGCTAATCAGTTAAGCACTGATAATGTTGCTTTCAGAGGATTGTCAAAACTTTCCTCTATCCCAGCTAGTAAAAAATCTCCTAAGAAACTTTATCCCCCTAGGGGAAAAAAGTTTTATCCATCTTCTACCCATCATGCAGATGTTTCCAAAGAAGGGCAACATCAAACCAGGCTAAGAAAATCAAAACCTCAACAGGCTCAGCAAACCCAGCACTCACAGGGTTTCTGATATTTTATTCACTAAATCTTTTTTTTCTTGTTTGAGGTTTAGAACCAGTAAGCCTACTTCTTATCAACAGAAGCAACTACAGTTCATCTCATCCATATTGAGATATCAGTGATACACTGACTCAATCCTCGACTCTAGGCATGAATCTCTTGCCACAAGAGAAATCCATTCTTTTAGCTCCAAGAGCTATTGAGGACAATCATGCCCTACAGGTAACAGGTTTCTCCTCTCCTTTTTGAAGGAAAAAGAGGAGTAACAACTAACAAGAAGGTAGGCTATGCCCTTCACCTTGACAGTTTCCTGTACGAGGATATCTTATAGTTTTGACTGCAAGGGGGCTTTACCTCTTCAGGGACTTACCAAATTGTAAGTCTTCTCAACTCTGTATTACCTTCTATCCCTCTTAGTCGAGACATTCAGTCTAAGAGTGATACTATTCAACTGGAGGGCTTACTTTCTAAGCCCATAGGATTTTCTTCAATACCTACTCCAGTAAGTGGTTTCCATACAGAGTTTTCTTCCCCTTTGCAATCTTCTCAAATATTTCTTTCAAGACAGCTTATCAGACAGTAATTGAGTATTACCACTCCTAATTATGTCTGTCAGTCCTTTTCCATTCTATAGGACCTAACTTTTTCTGCTGCCTTAATAACAGATAACTCCAAGAGAGGTTCCATAACCCACTTGGACAATTTATCATTGCAGGCAACCGGCCTGTCTATTATTCTTAGCCATCTTCAATTTTTTTTGGCTCCAACAGAATAGATTAATTGCCAGTGTGCAACCTAAACAGCCAGATCTCACATAAGCAACCTACAACATGCTCTCTGCAATTATACAAAAAAGCTCTGCAACTATGGGCCTTTGCCAGAGAGCGTCAGAGCCATGCCTTGTAGGTAACTTCCAGATGGTTAAAAAGGCTTTGTCCAGTCATGCTCCTACATGACTGTTTTTTTCCTACTCTTACCATCTTCCTTAAAAATTTCCTTTTAAGGAAAAGGAACCAGGACTTTGACCACGTGAAAGCGTAAAGAATTGCTCAATTCCCTAGGTTGTTCCACATCTCCAGTGGAACTCTTACAACAGGGATGCATTCCTTTTCTCTGCAGTCGGTCCTTATTTAATGCATTCCTTCTAATTCCCAATACTTCATTGAAGCTTATGCTGAACAAAGAACACATGATACTCATATTGCCCTCATAGAGAGGCAAACATGGTATCCCCTTATATTGCGTCTTTTTCTCCAGCTATTATACTGAAGTTATAGAAGGATCCAGACTTGCTGTCTTAAGACTAAGGATCTCCTCTGCACCCCTTCACGTAGGTCTTGAGTCCTCGTTATTCAAGGGCTAGAATTTTTTAAAGAAATCTAGACCTCTCCTTATAAGTGAAGAACATCCTACCAGTTTCCATGAAACCTTCTCCATGGTTCTTCCACTTGTAACCAGAAAGAGATTCTCTATCCATATTCTCAAGTAGGTCTTACCCCTTCTTGTTATTAAGTGAATAAATATATATATATATATCTGACTCTGAAAGATTTGTTACTGTCCATATTAATGCTGTTTCAGCATACCATAAGGTTTTAAATGGACAACCAATTTTTATGGTAATTAGGTAATACCTTCTTTTACCGTAACCTTTTCAGTTACGTCACATCTGAAGCTCTCCATGTAAGGTCATTATCCTAAGTGACATCACTTAGGGAAGACATTACTGATCTTCAAGAAATTGGGGGCTACAGCGCCTAGTACAAATGTTTTTTTCTTTCATTTGGATAAAGGGGGGTCTTCCTGATCGTGTCCCCAGTCTAGTCCCGAAACCTCTGGGTTGTCCATCTCATCTAGCAGCTTGGAGACTGAGAAACTCCTCTTTTGTGACATCATCAGTATAACTCTCCGGTGCCCACCTTATGCCACCAGTTACCTCAGTCTCCAAGCAGCTGGATAGATGGGAGCCCGGGGGTCCCGGGCTCACTGGAGAAACAATTGAGGATTGAGAGGACAGTTTAGATTTATTTTTTTGGGGGGGGTTTCAATTACTTCCAGGAGTCTTTGGCTTTAGGGGTCTGTGTCTTTAAGGCTTGTAGCACACCAGCTCTCTCGTCCTTGCTTTCTCTTTTTTTTCCCCTACTTCCCCATCTCCTGTCTTCAGTCTTTCTTTGTGGGGAATGGGGGCCTGCTACATCAGAAGGATTGTCTGGATCCCAGCAGCCTCTCTGTTCAGCCGGGCAGTTAACGATTTCTGGGGCTGTGAACGAAGCTTAGCCGGCGCCGCGCAGAGGGTTCTGCCTGCTAGCGTGCCTGGCAGCTTCCTCCCGCCGCACGGAGTTGGGGCCGGGCTTTGGCTGAGGTGGCGTGAGCGCTCCGGCCCGGTACAGTCCAGAGGTTCCAGAGCCAGCAGCAGAGGCCGTTTCGCGAAGCGGACCTACTAATTAATCCCTCAGGCTGCAAAGGTAAGTGTCGCTCCCTTCGGGGTGCTCTTTTGCTTCAGCGCGATTTTGGCCCGCTTTAGGCTGTTGGCCCAGCCGCATGGCGACGGCACGGTCGCGCTGCGGACCTAGGCAGTCAGTCATTTCGTAGGTCTCTGGGGTTGGAGAGCCTTTGCTGCTTTAAAAAAAAAAAAAAAAAGAAGGATAAAGTATTTTATTCTTGGGGCTCTTTTTTGATGGTCTCTTTGGAAGATGGGCTTAGTGGAGCTGCTTGTCTTCCTGTGGTGCTTTGAGCCTTACAGTGTTACTGGACCAGCATATGAGAACAAGTGGTGCCTGTGCTGTTCTCCGTCAGCCGGTCATTTTTGCGGACAATGCCCTCCAAGCCTCTGTGCATCGTGTGTGGGGCCCGGAAGGTCTCCGGCACAGGGGTTTGCAAGGCATGTGTGGGGGGAGGCTCGGGATTTAGATCAGCCTTCAGAGCAGCCAGACGGGGCCTTGGGGTCTGGGCCGGATGCCTCAGCCTCCCCACTACCGGAATTAGCGCAGGAAGAGCCGGTAGCAGGACCTTCTTCCGGCTCGGGCGTCCCTTCCTCTCAGGTGGGTTTCTCTAAGGAGTTGTCTGCCATTTTTTCACAACAGTTTGTTGCCTTACTGCAGCAGACAGCTTTTAGCACTGCTCTGCAACAGAGCCTGGCATCAGATCCCAGCGGCACAAGGAAGTGCCCGGCATCTCCGCAGGCTCGGAGTTCTCCGAGTGGGAGCAAGAGATCCCGTGGCGAGGGGGACTTGCGGGAGCATTTGGGGACTTCGGAAGACCCTCTATCGGATGAGGAGAGCCACTCTGTGACGTTAGAGGAAGACTTAGAAGAGGGTGAGATTTCGGAGAGGATCAGGCTAGAGTGGTGCGTGTCTTTAGGAGAGAGGAGTTGCCAGCGCTCATAGTAGAGACTCTTAAGGCACTCAGTATGCCGGTCCCTGGTGCGGCGGAGGATGACACACTGGAGGATCCTTTGTTACAAGTGTTCCGCAGGAATCAGAGGGCGTTCCCGGTGCACAGGGTATTTCAAGAGATGATTCAGGTAGAGTGGAATGTCCCAGAGGCGCCGTTGAAGGACGCTAGAGTTACAAGTCGGTTATATCCCTTGTTGGATCAGGACAAAGGTTTTTAAATCACCCAAAGTGGACACGGCTGTCTCAGCTGTGACCAAGAAGACCACCATTCCTGTGGAAGGGAGTGCGGCCCTCAAAGATGTTCAGGACAGGAAATTGGATGTATTGTTAAGACAGGTGTTCGACATCAATGCCATCTCCCTGCAGGCGGCTATTTGCGGAGCTTGGGTGGCTAGAGCCTGTCTCCGCTGGGCACAGCAGGTGCAAGAAGGACAGCCGAGTCCTTTAGCGGGGGAGGCTGCCTGGTTGGAGTCGGAGGGCAGCCTACTTAGCGGATATCCATTATGACCTTATGCAGGGGGCTATCAAAGAGTATGGCGTCGGCGGTGGCAGCCCGACGGTACCTTTGGTTGCGCAATTGGGCGGCAGATAGCTCCTCTAAGACTAGGTTAAGTAAGCTACCCTTTAAGGGCCGGCTGCTGTTCGGTGAGGAGCAGCTTTATCTAGTGTGATGAATGCGCTCACAGATAGGAAAGATCTATCAGTAGATCAACTCCAGTTTTTAGAGCACCTTGCCCGATTGGTTTTATTTCGGAATTTTTTTCTTTTTGAAAGAATTCTTTACCAACAGAAAGCCGGTGTGGCGATGGGGGCTACGGCAGCTCCATCAATAGCCAACTTATTTATGGCAGAATTTGAGAAAAAATGGCTTTATACGTCAGAATTCTGGTGCCATATCCCTTTCTGGGGCCGTTACATAGATGACGTGTTCATGCTATGGACGGCCCCAGAAACTCAGTTTGTTCAATTTTTGCATTGGCTTAATCAGTGCCATCCTAATATACGTTTCACAAGTGTTAGTGCTCAGAATAAAATTACATATCTTGACTTGGAAATTCGTAGAGGTCGAACCTCATGGGAGACAACGATATTTAAGAAGAAAGTAGCTAGAAATGCGCTATTACATTATGATAGTGCTCATCCGACATCTCTGAAGACCAGCTTACCTTTCTCCCAATTTTTACGGTTCAGACGGAACTGTTCAGATGAAAGAGATTTTCGATGTCACTCTAAACAGCTACAAAAGAATTTCCAAGATCGGGGATACCCGATTGAAATAGTGAAAAGAGCCTATACCCGTGCCCTGTATAACAATCGTGTTCTACTGCTAAATGAAAAGACATCTAAGGCTGTTAATGAGGAACACATAAACGTTGTTTCAAAATTTTCTCCATTGAGTACAAAGATAAAAAAGATTCTATGTCGACATAGTAACATCCTTAGCCATTTACCGGGACTGGAACACTAATCTATCCGTTGCGTTTGGCAACGGAATAAAAATCTCAAAGAGTTGTTAAGTCCCTCAGAGCTACGTCCAATAATTCCATCCCGTGAAGAAGAGAGTGTTCAGGCCGGTCATACTAAATGTAATGATTGTACTATCTGTAAAATCACATTGGAGCTTGCACAGTTTACTTATCATGGCATGATGTATCAGATTCGTACTCAAACAGATTGTGCTTCGAGTTATGTAGTATACGTCATACAATGTCCTTGCCAACTTTTTTATATTGGAAAAACTAACCGAGCTTTTAAAATTCGCATGGGAGAGCATCGGAGTCGCCTACATTGCCGAAAGTTAGAAGCACCCATAGTATCCCACTGTTTGGCTTTGGGTCATCAATTTGATCAGCTTCGCTGCTTCTGTATAGACCAAACTTTAAGGGGGTCAATGGGCAGAACCAGAGACAAAAGTTTGTTGTTGAATGAACAGCGATGGATTTATCGCTTACAAACAGTTAGTCCTGGGGGTCTGAACTCTCAAATAGATTGGTCAGTATGTACTTAATAGCAGCCTTTTGACCTACTTCATATGTTAATTTCATTTCCATTTGAGAACGAAGATACCACCTTAAGAACCAGTTTGAGTCCATTGAAGTCTGTTTTTTTAGTGAACTCCCAGCTGATTGGTTGCTTTCAGTTTAAAGCCCGATACCGAGGGAGCCTCTATACGCAAGTGCGGCGTTTTTTTGGCTCTAAGAACAAACATTATAAGGTAACGTTCGTAGTCAGTTTGCGAGATCTCATGGCTAATTTTTAATGTGACCAATTATATTAAAAAAAGGGGGGTTTTCTTTTCTCCTTACAAGATCTGTTATACTTATGCATCTTTGTACTGATTTTTGTTCTTTTCTTTTGAAGTTGTTACTTGACTGAAGTTTAATGAATTTGTATGACACGCCGTAACAACCATATCCCCCGAAGAAACCGCGGGAGCGGTGAAACGCGCCAGCGCTGAAAATCCGCGTCGGGAAAATGAGGGACCCATGAGGATTTTTTCATCACAGATAAGTTTTCGGTTTAACGTGACCTACTGCTTTCTCTTTTTGGAACATTATAAAGAATTATACAGCATTTTGGAAATTTTGAAAACCTGGTTTGGTTTTCCCAAGGAGTAAGGTTGTTGATAACCTGGACTTCCTTTTGAACAAACATCCCTCTTTATTGAAATACTTACTAATAAGTGGTGATCATTATTGAGTAAGAGTTTGCAGTGCTCGATTAAGTTAAATCTGCTTTTGAAAGAACATTTTAGCTATTGTTTATATATAGAATGGATGGTAGGTGTCCTTGATGTAAGGAAGGGGTCAGGACTTTCTCAGGCTTTTCAGTACCTGTGGCCTGTAGCTCTCCTCCCCAATTCATTCTGAGACCCACATCCAAAAAATTTTATAAAAAAGAAAGTATATATAAAAATTTTTTTTTTGAGAAAATAGATGAAACTAGGGTCACATTTTTTAGACCTTTACAGATTTTTTTGAGAACAATAGTACATATCAGTATTTGCAGAATTTGGAGCAATTGTCTATAGTTTAAGCATACTCAAGACATTTCAAAGTTTTCCAACAGGGCAGCCTTTGACTCCTTTGAAGGTGCCAGCAGAGCCTCAGGCATTGCCATAGCTGTTCGCAGAATTGCTTGGCTCCAGGCTTCTGATTTAGAACCCTGGGTTCAAGATGGCTTAGGAAATCTTCCCTGTACAGGTGAAAATCTATTTGGCAAGGGGTGGCAAATAAAAGCCACTCAAATGGATGCAGAGAACTCTGCTCTGGATAGACTTTCAAAATCAACCTCCATTCCTGCCAAGAAAAAGACTTTTAAAAAGTATTTTTTCAAAAAGGGCAGATTCCCTTCCACTTCTGGCCAACAATCTTCTACAGGTCGCTTTACCGCTAAGCGTCAGCAACCTAAGCAAGCCAGGACTAAGTCTACAGCTGCTGCTGCAACTCAGCAGTCCCAACCCCCTCAGGGTTTTTGACTTGATGCTAGAGAACTTAGCCTTTCTGACTTTGAAACAGCCAGAACCTCTCACCATTCCAGGAAGGTTAGCTCATTTTGCTCCCAGATGGGAGCAAATCACATCAGAGCAGTGGACCCTCTCCATCATCAGAGAGGGCTACAAACTTCATTTCTCAGACCTTCCTCCTCACACCATGAAGAGACACTTCAATTCTCCCACATCTCTTCTTGACCTTCTAGGTCAGGAGATAACTACCCTTCTTGCCCAAGGGGCAATAGAAGAAGTTCCTCTTCTTCAACAAGGGTCAGGGTTCTACTCCCCCTATTTTCTTATTCCAAAGAAGACAGGGGGATACAGACCCATTCTAGATCTCAGAGAATTGAACAAATTTCTATGCAAGTAGAAGTTCAAGATGCTTTCTCTAGGCCAGGGGTCTCAAACTCAAATTGCTTTGAGGGCCAAATGAGGACTTGTAGAGTAACCCGGGGGCCGCACAAGACGCAGGCCTCATTTGCATAAGGGCATCATTTGCATAAGGGCATCATTTGCATAAATATTTGCATAATGTTACCATACACTAACTTTTAGTAAACATGCCTCTTAATGAGTGTATGGATAAAGAAAGACTAAAAGATTTCTACATTACTATAAACCAGTGCCAACCGCCAGGCACATTAGGAACTACTAGAAACACTGCCCATTTAGAACCCATAGCAAACCTGCCGTGTCCTAACAGCACTACCAGGACTCACAGAGCACCATACCCTAACTATCAAAAGGCAACACTGCAAATATTAAATCAACACATTTCAGAGAATAACAATACATGACCTACTCGGGAAAGAGAACAAGTGGCAATGTCAAATAGGAATTACATAAACAGAATACCTCAGCTCACTAACACATCCACAACATACACCATCACCAAACAACCAAACACAAATAACAAACACGAACACAATTAAACTGGGAACCCCAAAACCCAAACTTAGAATGTACAACACTGTAGATATAAAACTATACATTGATTGCCTCTAGTATTAACAAAAGTGCAGACGTTAAAGATGCACATTTCCAAGAGCTGACATATTTCAGTTAATAAATTCAAAATAAAGAGATATTTTTCTACCTTTTGTGCATTTTTTTTTTCAGTTGCAATTGTTCCAGTCACTTTCTTCTGGTTTCTTTGTGTCTTCTGCTAACTCTCCATCGTCAGCTGTCCATTTTCTCCTTTCTTCTTTCCTAGTTTTTTTCCATTCTCTCTACATCTGCTTTAAACATACTAATCATTCTCCTTTTGCTCTTTCCTCATTCCTATTTCATCCACTCAAATTTTACCCCTCCATCCTCAATCCCCACTTACTCTCCCAATACCCGGCCAATTGTAGATTTTTCTTCCCTCCCACACAAAATATATTTCCCCTCTCCATTTCACTCTCCCAGCCCCATCCCATTCTAATCGTCCCCCAACATCAACTCCCTTCTAGCTCCTGCCCAACCCAGCATCCGCTCCCTTCTAGTCCCCGCATCATCAGCCCATTTCCAGTCCTAGCTCCCTCCCCTCACAGCCCATTTCCTTTCCAAGCCCCCCTCCCCATCAGCCCATTTCCATTCCAAGCCCCCTTCCACTCAGCCCATTACCATTCCAAGACCCTGTCCCCATCAGCTATTTGCAGTTCAAGCTCCCCCTTCTACTCGGCCCATTTCCAGTCATAGCACCCCCCCCCCCAGTCCATTACCAGTTCTAGCCCCCCTAGCCCATTATCGGTCCTAAGCCCCCCAACAGCCCACTTCCAGGCCTAACCCTTCCATCGCCCCATCTTCATTCTTAGCCCCCACATAACCCCATTTTCAGTCTTAGGCCCCCAGTCAGACCACCTCCAGTCCTAACCCCCATCTGTCCATTACCAGTCCTAACCCCCATCACCCCATTTTCAGTACTACCCCCCCCCCAGCCCACATCAAGTCCTGCTCCCCCCCTACATCAAGTCCTGCTCCCCCCCCATCAAGTCCTGCTCCCCCCCTACATCCAAGTCCTGCTGCTCCCCCCCCATCAAGTCCTGCTCCCCCCCCCCACATCAAGTCCTGCTCCCCCCACATCAAGTCCTGCTGCTCCCCCCCCAGCCACACATCAAGTCCTGCTCCCCCCCCCCACAAGTCCTGCTCCCTCCCCCCCCCCCAGGAAAATTAAACTTTAAAAAAAACCCGGCTTCTGCTGCTGCTGCCGCCGCTGCCGTGGCCGGCAATAGCAGCAATATCGCAAGTCCCGCGGGCTCCCCCCCCACCCGGCAGATCCCTTCCTGCTTGCCTGCCAGTTCTCCGCTTCGGCTTTCCGAGCCGCGACGGGAGAGCTTCTCCCTCGGGACTCTGTTAAGCCCGCTGGGGCAGATGGGAAATTTCCCATCTGCCCCGGCGAGCTTAACAGAGTCGCGAGGGAGAAGTTCTCCCTTCGCGGCTCTGAAAGCCGAAGCGGAGAGAACTGGCAGCATTGGCAGGCAAGCCGGACGGGCTCGGCCGGGTGGGGGGGAGCCCGCGGGACTTGCGATATTGCTGCTATTGCCGGCCACGGCAGCGGCGGCAGCAGCAGCAGAAGCCGGGTTTTTTTTTTCCCCCCCAATGCTTCGCGGGCCGCGTGTTTGAGACCCCTGCTCTAGGCACTCTCCTTCCATACCTTCAAAGTCAGGATTGGCTTGTTCTCTAGATCTCAAGGATGCGTACACCCATGTCCTCATCCATCCATCTCACAGAAGGTTTCTACGTTTTCTTTTCCAAGAAAAACATTACCAATACAGAGTGCTTCCCTTTGGTCTGGCCTCTGCTCCAAGAGTGTTCACCAAATGCATGGCAGTAGTAGCTGCCTTTCTACGCACTCTGGGAATATTTGTATTCCCATACCTGGACGACTGGCTCATCCAAGCTCCATCTCAGTCAGAGGCCCAGATATCCCTGGACCGCACAAAACACATTCTGCAGTATCTGGGACTTGTGGTAAATCTCCCAAAGTCTCAGCTTACCCCTACTCAGTCCCTAGAATTCATAGGGGCCTGGTTGGATACCGCCACTGCAAGGGCCTACCTTCCTCAGGCCCGTTGCCAACGTCTAGTACAGTTAGCCTCCCAGATTCAGTCAAGGAGCCACTTAACTGCCCGGGAGATGCTACAACTGCTAGACCACATGGCTTCCACAGTGCATGTGGTACCCTATGCTCGCCTACACATGAGAGCAGCTCAATGGACCTTGTCTACCCAGTGGACTCAAGCTACAGGAGCTCTCTCAGACCAAATGGCAACCTCCAAACGTCTCTTTTGGTCTCTCCAATGGTGGATGTCCACTCAAAATTTGTTGCTGGGGTCCCCCTTCCAACAACTGTTGCCCCAAGCAACCCTCACAACAGATGCCTCCCAAACAGGTTGGGGAGCCCATCTACAAGACCTCTCCACTCAGGGCACTTGGTCCCCACAGGAGACCGCTCTTCATATCAACCACTTGGAGCTTCGAGCAGTTTTTTTAGCTCTCAAGGTCTTTCATACGCTCCTCAGCTACCAGACAGTCCTCATTCATACGGACAATCAAGTAGCCATGTTTTACATAAACAAGCAAGGAGGAACTGGCTCTCTGTCGCTTTGCAAAGAAGCTTTAAGATTGTGGGCCTTCGCCAGAGAGCATCAAATCCATCTCCTGGCAGTATACCTCCCAGGAGTCCAAAACTCTTGGGCAGACAGACTCAGTCGAGTTCTGCTTCCACATGAATGGTCCCTGCACATGGATCAGGTACTCAGAATCTTCCAAGAATGGGGAACCCCGGACATAGACCTCTTTGCAAGTCTGTGGAATGCCAAACTTCCCCGGTTCTGTTCCAGAATTCCGTGTCAGGGAGTTCAGGCCAAGGATGCCTTCCTCCTTCATTGGGGTCAGGGCTTCCTGTATGCCTTTCCACCCATTCCCTTGATTCCCAAGAGTCTGTTCAAACTCCAGAGGGATCAAGGATCTATGATCCTCATAGCTCCATGCTGGCCACGCCAAGTGTGGTACCCTCTATTTCTACATCTCTCTCAAGCCCCCTCCTTGGACTTGGGAGCTGCTCCAGACCTCCTATCCCAGGAGGAAGGGACTTTGTGGCACCCAAACCCCAAGTCCCTACACCTCAGAGCTTGGTTACTGAAGGCCTAGACCTTCAAGGCTTGAATCTTTCTCAGCAAGTGAAAGATATCATCCATGCTTCTAGAAAACCTTCCACCAGGCGTTCCTATGCTTTTAAATGGAAAAGATTTTCCATTTGGTGTGCTGAAAAGGGTCTTGACCCTCTAGCACTACCTTTGAATTCTCTCTTAGACTATCTCCTGCATCTTTCCAATGCAGGACTTAAGACAAATTCAGTAAGAGTCCATTTGAGTGCGATTGCAGCATCCCTTAAGCCCATCAATGGACAACCTATTTCCTCTCATCCTCTCATTGCAAGATTCATGAGAGGCCTAACTTTAACTAAACCTCCCATTAGGCCTCCTCCAGTGGCATGGGACTTAAATTTGGTTCTTGATCAGCTTATAAAGCCACCTTTTGAACCCTTAGCCACTACCTCCTTGAAATTTCTTTCCTGGAAGGTTATTTTCCTCATTGCAGTCACTTCAGCTCGCCGCATCAGTGAACTGCAGGCATTAGTGGCTAATCCACCTTATACAAGGTTCCATCATGACAAGGTGGTCCTTAGGACAAATCCACACTTTATGCCTTTCCATCTTAATCAGGAGGTATATTTACCTGTCTTTTTTCCAGCTCCTCATGCATCCAGTGCAGAGAAGAGCCTTCATACTCTGGATTGCAAAAGAGCTCTTGCTTTTTACTTGCAAAGGACACAGCAACATAGAAAGTCTTCCCAGCTTTTTGTTGCTTTTGATCCTTCTCATTCAGGACTTCCAGTCTCTAAGAGAACACTGTCCAATTGGATTGCTCAGTGTATTTCTTTCGCCTACCAGAGTAAGAACCTTACTCTGGAGAGCCATGTCACAGCTCATAATGTGAGGTTCGACCTCTACGAATTTCCAAGTCAAGATATGTGATTTTATTCTGAGCACTAACACTTGTGAAACGTATATTAGGATGGCACTGATTAAGCCAATGCAAAAATTGAACAAACTGAGTTTCTGGGGCCGTCCATAGCATGAACACGTCATCTATGTAACGGCCCCAGAAAGGATGTCTGAAGGATTGGACGCCCTTCTGCAGAGCTGGCCGGAGGAGCAGCTGCTCTATGTCTTCCCTCCGTGAGTTCTGATAGGAAGGGTCCTGCAAAGGGTAGAGAGGTTCAGAGGTTACGTGATTCTGATCGCTCCGGATTGGCCTCATCGCCCTTGGTACGGGGATCTGATGAGGTTGTTGGTGGCAAAACCCTGGTATCTTCCCTGCAGGGCAGACCTGTTGTCTCAGGGTCCCCTGTTCATGCCTCATGTGGATCGATTCTCGCTTACGGTCTGGCTCTTGAGAAGGCTCGGTTGACGTCTCGAGGGTACTCGCCAGTGGTCATCTCTACCTTGTTGAGGTCCAAGAGGCGGTCTACTTCGCTAGCGTATGTTCGTGTATGGAGGATCTCTGAGGTGTGGTGTGGGGAAAGGAAGTGCGAGGCTCTGAAGGCTTCGCTTCCCCAGATTTTGGAATTCTTGCAGAATGGCTTCGACAAAGGGCTAGCGGCAGCTTCGTTGCGGGTTCAGGTGGTGGCCTTGTCTTGTTTCAGAGGCAGATTGGCGGGCCAGTCGCTTGGAGCTCAGCGAGACGTGAAACGGTTTTTAAGAGTGGTTTCGCTTGCTAGGCCTCCGTCTAGACAGGTGCTCCCCAAATGGCATCTTCCCCTTGTATTGGAAGCGTTAGAGCGAGAGCCTTTTGAACCGTTAGCTCATGCTTCGCTCAAAGACCTTACCCTGAAGGTGGTGTTCTTGGTGGCGATCTGCTCGGCTAGACGGGTGTCGGAGCTGCAGGCGCTCTCCTGTAGGGAGCCCTATCTTTCTTTCTTTGCAGCTAAGGTCGTTTTGAGGCCGGTGCCGGCTTTTCTCCCAAAAGTGGTTTCGGTGTTCCATGTGAACCAAGAAATTGCCTTGCTGGTGTTTTCCGAAAGCAAGAAGGACTCGTCGTTGAAAAAGTTGCATCTTTTGGATGTCCAGCGAGCCTTGAAGAAGTATCTTAGTCGGACGGCAGCGTTTCGAAAGTCGGACATGCTTTTTGTCCTCTGCGCGGGGCAAAGAAAGGGAGAAGCGGCATCAAAGGCATCTATTGCGCGTTGGATCAAAGAGGCCATTGCATCAGCTTATGTGTTGAATGGTAAGGTGGTGCTGGAGGGTTTAAGGGCACATTCTACTAGGGTGCAGGCTACTTCCTGGGCGGAAGTTCAAATGGTGTCGCCGGTAGAGATTTGTAGGGCGGCGACGTGGTCGTCTTTAAATTCCTTTGTTAAGCACTATCGTCTGGATGTGCAAATGGCAGAGGAGACCTCGTTTGGGTCAGCGGTTCTTCAGGCCGGTTTGCCAGGTCCCTCCCGTGATTGAATTTTCTCACTGCTCTGGTACTGACCCAGAGGTTTCGGGACTAGACTGGGGACACGATCAGGAAGGTAAAATTAGACTTACCTGCTAATTGTTGTTCCTGGAGTGGAACCAATCTAGTCCCGTATCCCTCCCAGCGTTCCTTGGCAACCAGATGTCTGGAGTATTTCCGTGATTCACAGGTAATATCTGTTTGGATGTCGCTAGTGGCAGTTAAAAAAAAAAAAAAAAAAGAGAGAGAGAGTGGTGGGAGGGCATGATTGTTTCCTGTTCTGGCGGGCTTTCCTTTCTTCTGGGTGAGGGAGCGGCCTGTTCAAGTTTTCTAGTCACAGTACAGGCGGGGTTACTATCCCCTCTCAATGTTGGTATATGGCTATTGTTTTGGTTAGTTTAATTTGTTTAAATAAATGCTTACTTGTTTCTCTGGTGAGTCTGCTTTGTCAATAGGATACTGGTGGCATGAGGCGGGCACCGGAGAGTTATACTGATGATGTCACAAAAAAGGAGTTTCTCAGTCTCCAAGCTGCTAGATGAGATGGACAACCCAGAGGTTTTGGGATTAGACTGGTTCCACTCCAGGAACAACAATTAGCAGGTAAGTCTAATTTCACCTTAAAGACCCATCCTTTTTCTGCAAGGCGTATTTCTACTTTTTCATCCAAACCAGTCAGATTTATCTCCTCTCTTTCCTAGAGCCTTATTCTGCTCCAAGGACAAAGAGCTTTAAACTTTGGCCTTTACAGAAGCGTTAGCTTTTCCTCCAAAGTCCAACCTCATTAAACTCCCCCAGTTTTTTCTTCTGGGATTAGTTCTAGCCATTAAGGCTTCTGACCTCTACCTGTATTGCAAAATTTATTTTTCCTCTACTTCACAGTGAGGTAATTTCTTTTGAGGATAATATACTGGCTCTTAGCAGCAGACCCATATTAGCCTCAACAAATACTTTCGCAATACTTTTGAGTAAGGTCCACATTAGAAAATTGGGATTCAATATTTACTAACAATTATGATCTACATGAGGACTCCCCTCTGGACGCCTTGTTTAGTCAAGCTGTTCCATAGCACCCCCTTTTTTCTTTTTTAATTCAACTCCTACCCTCCAACCCTTGAATGCCTGAGGTTCTGGGAAATAGCATGGCCTATCCATTAGATTTGCAACATGCTGGGACCTCCTCTAGGCATCTCTAGCTTGGGAGTCCCCATATGTGAAGACTCATTCCTTCTTGCTCCTGGAGATAGCACAGTTACTTACCTGTAACAAGTGATCTCTGGGAACAGCAGGAATAAGTCTTCACAACCCACCCACCTCCCCTAGGAGTTGTTTCTCTCTCTTTGTTTCTCTCTCTTTCTTTCTCTCTCTCTCTCTTTCTCTCTCTCTCTCTTTCTCTCTTTCTAATTTCTCTACTTCCCTCCTTCGGTCTCAGCTACAAACCCAACTGATCAGAGGGAAGTGAATGGGCAGGAAGGCAGCGCGCATGCGTGTGGGATGCTCCCAAAGGCTTTCTTCCTGGATGCTGGGGAGCGTTCCCGCGCAGGCTCCGTCAGTACCGACGTACCCATATGTGAAGACTTATTCCTGCTGTTCCCAGAGATCACCTGTTACAGGTAAGTAACTGTGCTTTATTGGGGGGGGGAGGTTAATGTGAGTCAAGAATGTGTCATTTTTGACTGATGATGTGTGTGTTGGTTATTCCTTCTGGAAATTTCTTTTTTCTTATGTAATCATGTACACCTCTCTTGATGTGGACTGGAATTGCTTATCTATTAGTTACTGGAAATAGGTTTTTTCTGTTTTACATGCACAGTAACATAGTCAATGTTCCCTCTAATTTTCTGTTGGCTGTGTGCGCATAAAATATCAGCTGTGCAGCTTTTGAAGGAAGGTTAAATTTTTGTGCGCTACATAACTACACTCGGAGTTATATACTTTAAAATTTGACTACACATCAGAATACAGTATGTACACCACATTGATTTTATTCAAATTAAATGAAAATAGACGATTACTAAATGAAGCGGAAAATTTCTAGTAATTACAATCACAACTTTTAAATTTTAAGACCTCTGTGTTTTCTATCAGAATCAGAACCGTAATTTTTGTGCGCTCTGTTGTAAAGTATGTGTGCTCACTCAGCGAGGTGTGTGCGCGCGCACATGCGCACAGCTTAGAGGGAACAGTGAACATAGTATATGACGGCAGATAAAGACCAGTATGGTCCATCTAGTCTGCCAGCAAGGCTGTAAGAGTAGGTGCACCTGCTCTTCCGTGCAAGTCACCCATTCCCATGCCATTGTTTAGGGGTGTACCCATCACTAAACAAAGAACTAGATGTATCTATGCCCAGTTTTGTTTGTATGATGGGCAATTGTACCTCCATGTGTTTGGAATTGTAATTTTCAGAAATCTCATTAAAAAAATGTAAAAGTAAAAGGTAATTTAGCACAATGGTCGATGCAGATACATTCGGTACCAGTGCCGGTACCGATGGCTGTGGAACTGTAGGGCTGGTACCCCTGAAATTCTTTGGCTGCAGATCTCCGGCCTACTCAGATGCTGATGCCTGAACCAAAGCTGACCAAACAAGATGGTTTCCTGCTACAAAGGACGTTTGCTGTGCTTACAGTCTCAGACCTGACTTTTACACAAATGTTTGCCAAGTGATCATACCTGAGGATATAGAAGACTATTGTTTCTGTCCAATTAGTTTCCCAAGCCAATTAGTTGTCTACGTGCAAGAACATCTGCTTCTCTGATCTTCACCGTCCACTAACGATGCTACTGGCCTTGGGATGTCTGGAACTGCATACTGTTATCTTCCCTCAGTATGACTTCTAGGTCTGCAGGATGAACACCTGTTCATTACCTTCTGATTCACTGAGAACACTTCAGACTGTCCTGTGCCAACCAATCATCAGACCTATGACGGAGACTCATCACAAAGAGTAATACAGTCTGAACAGAATAACTTGCATGCCTTTTTGCTGTTTGTGCCCTGTTTACCTTGTCTCTGCTGCCTGATCTGTCTGCAAGACAGACACACACACACTACGTGTGTGCAAAGCCGTTCTCTTAAGGACTGAGAGAAGACTTTCACAGATACCTTCGGTTCTGTGTTCTCCCATGGATCGCCTCTGAAAGGGCTGTAGCCTGCGTTATCTAGCCTAGCTGCCTCTTTGGACCTGTGCTGCTCCAGAGTCATATCGGACCTCAGCCATTAGAGTGCCAGCAGGAGCTAAGGTACAGTCTTACTTCTCCTCCTCCAGATGGGCAATGGTTAACTAGAAACGTATTCCATAACTCTTCCCAGTGCAGAGCGAATCAGTGACTTCTGGTTACTAATCAATGATTTATCACTTTGTCTAACACTAGTCTTATGCTGCTGCAATTTCTTACCTCACATTTCTAATTATATATTTTTAGCTATGTCTGTATATTTTTCCACCTCCCTGTCCATAATAAACATAAAATATATATTATATATTAGATGAGACTTCTTCCGTGGCTCATTACCAGCACACTCATAGAACTTGGGCTGGGTATTAGTAGCTAATTTCCCCTGGACATAACTGAGAGCCTTACTTACCTTTGTATGCTACTAATAATCCCTACAGAACCAATTGCAGAGGCTTTAGCGGTACCGAAGCTGCTAGCAAGCCCGCTAAACTCTGGTCAATGGCCAGGATATGCTGATCTATGGAACCAGCCAATGCCTGGGTATCGGTACCCGAACAGCGGGCCATGACCCGAAAACACGGCACCAAGAGCTCTCCAGAGGTGGAAGTCTCGGGAGCATCTTGGGACCCCGTTAATGCTTTGGAGGCAAAGCCTAAGGCATCTCAATCCTTAGAAGGAGATCTGCCCTTTGAAGACCGGCCAGTCTTCGAAGAAGACCTAGGGTTCATTACCTGAGATCCGTTGGAGGAAGATGAAGCCTTCGACGTCGATGCAATGGACATTGCATCCGTGGCAAAGAGGGTGACGAGTTTTGCAGCTTTATTCTGCAGGCCCCTCTTTGTCATCTTCCTGCAGAGAAGACATTCCGATGGCAAATGGTCTGGTCCCAAGCATTTAAGACACCAGTCATGGGTGTCGGTAGCAGAAATAGTACTGCTACATTTGGAACACTTTTTGAAACCACTAGCTGGTTTATCCATTTTGAGGAAAAAAAAGGGGCCTAAGGCCCAAAATGGCACCTAAGCACTTGGAGGGCAAGGACCCTCAGAGAAAAAACTGAAGTTTTTCCTTTTTTTTTTTTTTGAAAGAAAAGATAACAGAAAGAAAAGAAACATTGACGATGCTGGTGCTAGCGTTAAAATGAAGGCAGACGTGACCACAAAAGAAGTAAATTTTCTGCAGCGACAGGAATTGCTCGCTGTCGGCTCCGCAGAAAATGGGAAAACTGAGGAGGGAGAGTTGGAAAGGCGGGAAGGCAGCTACACGGGTGCAGCGGGATGCTCCCAGAAACTTTCCTGTAAGACGCTGGGGAGTGTTCCTGCACAGGCTCTGTCGGTGCTGATGTCACCCATATGCGAAGACGACATTCCTGCTTGTTCCTGGAGATAATATGTACCAATATTTTCAAAATTTAAATGGATTCTAATTTAATTGACAACGGATACAAGTGTTAATATAGGTGATATCTCGCTTCAGAGAAGTTGGAAAAAGGACGTATCTCAATCTTTCTCTTGTATGTTGGAGAGGATGTGGAGAGACAAGTACATATTTTCGTATGTGATGGAAACGTCCAAAGGGAGAGGTGGGCTAGTAGAAGATGCAAAGAGAACCTAGAATCCTGCTATTTCATCTGTACCTTACAGATTGGAGGTACAGAGAGACCTACCTCTTTTTTTTTGTTTGTTTTTTTGTTTTAAATATTGCATAGTGGCTATTAGAGCAGAAATAGCTTCTTACTGGAAATCCTTACTAGTGAGGGATAATTTTTTTTTTAACTTTCATGTTTTATTAAGTTTTTTTTCAATACTAACAACCCCCTTTTCACTTACCAGATAACATAACATAATACAATTCAAGTCATCACTCAGACCTTCCCCCCTTCATCAAGATACCCTTACACTTAACCTCCATTACCACTTTAACACACTTTATTACCACCTGTTTTGTGTAATCCTGCATCTTATACCTTTTGCTCTCTGAGCAAAATAATCCTGCACCATTATCCATTCCCCATTCTCTAGTACAAAACATCTCCTTTGAACATCAGTAAGCTTTTCCATTTGCTAGTGAGGGATTTTGCAAGCATATGAGTATTTATTATTTGATGTTAAGGTTAATGACTTTGAGGGGAGGGGAAGTGGAGGAGGGTAGGCAAAGGAAGATGGGGGAGGTGCAGGGTAATTTTGGGATTGGCTACAGAAGGGGAGAAGTAATAAAGCAGGTCAGTAGTAATGCTCATTCATAATCATCCAGTCCAGTTCAGTCCAAACAAGTGGATTATCTCCTGTTTTAATCCCTTCAAGCGAGGGCAGGATCTCCTCAGTTCTTTAAGCCTGGTCTTCCATACAATGGGGAAAGAGACACAGAGATTCAGAGTTAATCTGGAGCTTCAGATGGAAAACAACCAGTGACCATGAACGTGCATGGCTTCTTCCTGGTTGATTCAGAAAACGTTCCTCCAAACCTGGCCTTTATTGGGCAATTTGAGGAAGTTACACAGCCAAAATCATAAACATAAAATGACACAAGGTGTTGCTAGAATTCTTCCACAGAACAAAGAAACTGCTTGCATATGCAATAATATTTTTGCTTAATTATCATAAAATTAATTTAGACTAAAGAGTTTCAAAATTATACTAATTCAGCAGTAACCTATGCTAAATCAGCAATATTCTATAGTTTGTTTTAGAATGACCATATATTCTTATGTCTCTACACCTGTCTATATTTAAAACAATGAATAAAAAGCTAAATATGTGACTGACTGTCACCAAAATTCATCTAATCAGCATATATTAGAGGCCTGTATAAAGTAAGAAATAGGCCTCTTCAATGATATCCTGAATTATATCCTGGAGATTTTGGTATTCCTCTATCTGTCCGTTCCTACATCTCCCTCCACCAGCTGCTGGAGATTGAGCATACTCAAAGTTGTGATGTCAACATAGAAGAGAACTCTCCCCTGCCTCTGTAGCAGCAGAGCGCAGACAAACCAATGATACCAGGAGTCTGTTCAGAAGGTCCAAATCATTTATTTGTGCACAAGTCTCAAGCAGAATCAAATTCAAAATGGCTGAGCAATGGTTTCTAGCAAAACAACTACTTTATAGGACTTCTTCTCCATTCTAGACATAGGAAAACATTTCATTGGTCCCGGTACCCTCCCGTACACCTTCTATTTGGTTCCGGTACCGATATGGGGCTATTCCAATGATGTTTCTTTGACTGGGCTTAGCACCTGCTTACCCCCCTTCTAGTCCCCATTACAATGGTCAGTTCACCAACTTAGATACTTTTCTCTTCCAAGGCCATTTAACTAGTTAGCACATGTGGGAAAGCAGGGCACTGTAACCTTTCTTTCAGAAGATTTAATTAATTCCATAGCAGCTGTACTCTCTTATCAGTAGCAATTAAACTTATTTTTCTATATTTTTCTGAGTTTCGATTCTGCTCAGCTAAGCTGACTATGCTTTGCTAAGTTTCAGTTCTATAATAGCAGCATTCTGGGGGATGTGCAATTCCTATGGGCCTCTCCACAGGCTTCACTTACAGGTCAAGCTAGTTAGGCCTGTCTGCTTATTTCAGACACCATGGATCATAGGCCTTCGCCTACCACACCTCAGTCCTCCTGTATCTCTGTCTTCAGCAGCTGAGGAGGAGCTTCTACTTTGTTAGGTTCTCCACATAAGGGATAGTTATTAGTAATTAGATTCAAGACTTTGAAGGTGAAAACTGCCTAAACAGGAACAACATAAGCAGATTTGGTGGCTGGGGTAGCTGGCTGAGCAGGAGTCTGGAGCTGTTCTTTTCTCCACCGGAGCCATTGGGTTGGCTAGGTGGCATGTTCAAGGCTGTAAGCTTGAGCAACTCTTGAAGCAGGCACCCCTACTCCAGCACCCTAACTCTTCAATCTTCCATTTGTGGAGCTTATGTTTTATAAGAGCATGTATCTGCTGGTCCTAGGGGCTCCCAAGCGCTGAGGGGTGAGTCTGCTCTCCCTCCTCCTGAGGTGGCCAACTAGACAGCTCTGGCCTACCTGGTTGATGCCTTTTATGACCAGGATTGGCTTGCCAGGAGTCGGTATTAATTTGATGGCACTTAAAAAAAAATTCTGTAGACTTGGTAAAACCTGAAAATTCAATACCTGCCTAGAAATAGGTGTTAAATATTCATGGGCCTGGAAATCTTGAAATCTCCTCTTGCAAACCAGCCTGAAGAGAGAGAGAGAGAGAGAAAGCTAATCAAAAAGACAACTTTCATCTTCCTCCCTTCCCCCTCCAGAATAAAAAAGGCCCAATGGTCAGACATACTCTCCCATCAAAGGTAAATGGCCTGATGGTCTACCGGATTGCTTCTCCCTCCTGCCCCCCCTCCCCTGCTCACCAAAGGGAAAAGGCCTGATGGTTTGCTAGGCCTTCCTATCCCTTCTTGAAAGAGGAAGGGCCTTATGGTTTGTCCTTTCCCCCAGAAAGGCACCTCCTTCCTTCCAGTGGGCTCCAAGTCTGATGGATCAAGAGAGAGCAAACCTTTTGTGCACACTAGTGTCACTGATTTCTTGTTTATGCTACCAGAGAGCTTTGGTCCTCTCATTCCAGGATGTGATAAATCAAATATAAAGCCTCTCTCTTTGTGATTTTTTTTTCATCCTTTTCTCCAACTGCATGCCACAGAAAGTTGTCATAGGCTGTAAACTGAAAATTTCGCCCCTAAAACAAACATATTTTGTTTAATATCCTGCAGTATAACTGTTTGCACATCCATGGTGGGATGAATAGTAAAAAGGTGTCAAAACCTGTTTTTAAGATCCTTAGTTGACTGAGAGAGCCTGAGTATGGTTTGTAGCCTTTATATGTACTGTGGTTAAACCTTTGCATCGTGTTCATGGAAATGAATGTCTCTGCTGCTTATCTATCAACATTGGCTTCTGTTTTTTCTTATCTAATCAAATTCAAAATTCTCATACTTGCCCACAGAGCCCTTATCAACCTTATTCCTTATAGTCCCAGCATGACTGCCCCCTGATCATTCTTTCACCAGTACTCGTCCAATTTGAGCACACTTTTCAATCGTCAGGTGATATTTCATTGTGGCTCCAGGATAAAGCTTGTCCTCTTTGGAAGTCATTGCCAATATATTGGATAAGATTTATTTGCCATTCACCGATATGAGTTGATAGGAGAATGATGAAAGGATAATTATTCAGGGTGATAGAGGTGGTGAGTGGTAAATTTAATGCCTGCTGTCAGACATGATTACCAGAGCAGGTAGGCATAGGTGATTTTTATAGGGTCACCTGTAGCATTCTTGAGTTATCTTTGAAGCTACAGTCAGTATGTGTGAGTGAGTGAGTGAGTCAGTCAGTCACTCTTTGTGGGATACAATTTGTGTTACTGTTCTGAATATGTCTGCTTTCAGGGAGCAGATTTTAAATAAGTTAAAACAAAATAAATTAACTGCAATGAGTACTTGAAGAAGGATACAGTGAGAAAGATTGATTGGTAGTCGGTTCACCTCACCCAACCATGAAATGTCTTATGGCCTTTCTTTTTAGTGCCTTATTAAGTGCCATTTTAGTGCCTAGAGAGGTATAAATAATCCATAACGCCCATATCCATACTTGTTTGTTTATAGCCCTTTGTTACATCCCACAATTTTAACTTAAAGGCTCTTATTGGTGTTTTATTGGTGTGAATCTCTGTGTTGACTGACTAGATTGTAAAGGACTAAGAAGCAGGGACCATCTCTACAATGTTTCTGTGAAGTGCTGCATATCTACAGTAATATTACTCAAATACTAACAATAGCAGACATTATTACTGTTGTGCCGAAAACTAATAATTCTGTTAATGACTACTACAGTGAAATTGCTGGTGGCAATAAAGTAACATTGATAAGGTTGTATTTTTTTTTTTAATTGCTGAACCTTCGGTTACTTTTTCTGTTTACCTTTTAGGTTGGGAGCAGGGGAACCGTTAAAGATTATCCAAGCTTCAGTGCAGCCCAAGATGCTAAAGCCATTCACAATGCGATCAAAGGAATTGGTAAATATACATAAAATGACATTTGAGAAAGGACATCAAGGTGCAATCCAGGATGTCCAGAGCAAACCGTCTGAAAAAACACTGGGATGTTTTTAAGTTTCAGCCTAATTTTCGAAACTTGGACGTCCACGAAATGGACAGCTGCACTAATGACCACATAGACATCCCCGCTGCAAAAGCTTGGGGCGCGGACATCTATCCTATGCTGAATGCATGTCCATGCAAGATATTTTGTATGTGGGGATGTGCATCAGCATGCAGAACTGAAAGCAAGTGTCCTTGTTTCCTTTGCAGGTTTTGTTTCCTTGAAATTTTTCATTTTCGCAAACGGTATAGGGGGTATCAGTGTACTACCTTCTCTGTTTTATTTATTTATTTAGTATACATTTGTATACCGCTACTTCCAGCGATCAGCAGCGGTTTTTGATTACAGATTGGAAATTGTCAAATCATGACAGGAAATTTTTGAGGTATAAACACATTGATTAGACAGGAAAGCACAGCACACAGAGAACTATTTTACAGGGAACATGGGCTATGGAGGGTTAAGTGGCTTGCCCAAGACCACAAGGAGCACCTGTGGGACTAGAAACCCCAGTCCTTCCGGCCCAAGGTTGCTGTCCTCTAGTGGGATTTGTCCTCTTGGTATCTTGATGGCAGAATGAGAGCTTTTCTGATGCCTATTTGTGCCCTGGAGCAGAAATAGATTTGGATAACGCACTAGTGAGTGGCATGCTCACTGTTTTCTGAAATTGGGCGTGGATGTCCATCTTACCCAGGATGTCCTGGTCATGTCCCTTTACATTTGGACATCCTTGCATTGGGGGATGTTTGGCTTCAGAAATGGCTCTGGGGGCATCTCTGTGACTTGGATGTCAGCATGCCTGTTTTCAGATATCCAAAGCATGAGAAGGGCTTCCAAAATAACCCCCTAAATCTTCCCTTTAAGGAAATGAACATTTTTTTAATGAAATGTTTTTTTTTTTAATTTTAATTTCTTCATCCGTCACAGAACAAGTCTGTAAAATTGAGAATATAGTGTAAGAATCTCATAGTGTGTTTGCTTGTTTTTTTAAGGATATTTTTGTACTTGCAGTTTCAACACTGTACAGAATTCTTGTGCCCTCAAAAACTCATGTGTTGCAGGATCTCTAGGTTTTTCTTATATTAGTCCAGTAAAAAATATTACAGCCCCTAAAGACTCCAATTTTCTCCAGGATCAATGCAGCCAATCAAATTTTCTGCTGCTTTTAATTTTTCTTAAGCAAGCTAGACCAACTAGACCTTGGATCTACAAGTGTTGAGATCCTCTGCCAATTTGGCATCTACAGAATTCAGGGAGGTTCTTAAAGCAAGTAGAGGTGGGGGAGAGGTGCATGGAAGTCAGATGTCCATATTGCCTGAGGAATGCTTAGGGATCCTTTTGTGCCAATCTTTAGCTGGAATTCTGCTGTGCCTTCCCTCCCCCCAACTTAAGGTTGTTAATCTCTTCCCCACCTTCTGAGAGGATTAATGCATCATCTTAGCAAAACTTGACAAAATTCATCATTTCTGAATGTCCAAAGAATGAGGAATATGTTACTGTATTTGAGAAAAACAGCATCAGGAAGCCGACCAGTAGAATAAAATAGGAATGAATTTACACACTAAAGCTGTTCTCCTTGGACAAGCAAGATGCGCCAGCCACCTGGTGATGTCATCCAATGGTTCCAATGACGGAATGCTCTCCAGAGCTCAGAAAGGTAAGCCTTTCTGAGCATGTCTAGGTAGCCTCAACTTGAAGCCCGCTCCAAGCCAGCCCAGTTCTTCATTTTCCACCTTGTCTGTAAGACTGATCCAATAGCTCTCCAACAATTCAACTAGATCCAGAAGAAACAACCAATTAAACCAACAGAAAAAAAGAGATGCCGTCAAAACCAGGTTTTAAAAAATGCCCAGAGTGCAGCCACAAGGTGAATAGCATTGATGCACATGACCACTGTGTCCGGTGCTTGGGGGGAAACCACCTGGTAGAAGATTGCCCCCCACTGTGCCAGGATGTTGTCTTGTGCCTTCCGATCACACAGCCATGCCCTCAAAGTGTACATCGTAGCCTCCAGACTCACCTCTGGGACTGCAGAAGACTTCCAATGCAGGAGACCATGTGGCCGATAGCAGCCGGAAGATCAGGAAGCCTAAGACTCAGGCCATGGCCCGGGAAGTGCCTTTCAGGGCCTCCATCCCCGACCCAGTGCCTCTGGACTCAGGCTCTGCCTCCTCTGCCAATGCTCGACCACGCAGCAGGCCTCCTGCGCCCTTGAGCATCAACCTGGAAGGCAGACGTGCAAGGCAGGACCCCATCAAAGCTGGAGTGGCATCCTCTAAACATGGCACCACCGCCTCCATGCCGATTGGATGGTGCTGTGATGACACGGCACGTTGTGGTGATGTGTTGTGCATGTCAGCGCATCATCGCGCTGACACTGGGACCATTTCCCTATGCCGTGAGCATTCGCAGGAGCACACATGGACCCTGGATCACTGCTGCAGCACCAAGCACAACCACAAATGTCGCCGGCAGCACAATGATGGCAGTACAGTGACACTGGCTCCAGTAGCACACACAGTCACAGGGACAGGCGCACCCAGAACAGCAGCAGCACTACTCCCTCATGAGCCAAAAAGCACCACAGCAGGCACCAAACACCACTCGGCAGCAGCGAGGAATCCTTACCAGAAAGATCACACAGAGCAGACCAACAGAAGGAGGAACAGGGAAAACAGAGCAATGCAGAGCAGCAGCACCCCACCCAGCCCACACCAGAACCATACTGGAATTTCTCACGAAGCTCCTCCAGCAACCCACAACGCAGAGCAGAGCAGACCAACCACACACAGCACCATGCCTGGAAGCACCACCTGACATGGCGCAACCCAGGAACACACTCTCACCACGATCCCCCACAATGATTCAAACCCCACTCCACCTACCAGCCCTCATATCAAAAACAAAGTCCCGTCAGAGGGACCGCAAGCAACAGAAGTAGACGGGCCCCTCATCCAACAAGAGCAGCATGTCCTTTTTACTGCCGCCAGGAGACCACTGTCTCAGTGGGGGGATGCCTCTCCCACTTCCTCAGTGCTTGGGAGAACATCATAACGGACAGCTGGGTCTTGGAAATCATAGCCAAGGGATACCACCTCTTTTTGGACCCCCCCCCCACACCAAGCATTCACCCCTTCCATCAAAACACCAGCCCACCAACTCCTAACCATTTCACTGGAGATCAGTCCCTTCTCAAGGCGAAGACCATAGAACCCGACCCACCAGCAGAAATCTCCACAGGGTTCTACTCAAGATACTTCCTAATCCCCAAGAGGTTGGGGGACACTCATCCCATCCTCAACCTCCGCAAGCTGAACAAATTCATCAGGAAGGAGAAATTCCGGATGTACTCCCTGGGCACCATCCTACCACTCCTCCAGCACAATGATTGGCTGGCCACGTTGGACCTACAGGATGCCTACACCCATGTACCGATCCACCGAGCCCACGGGAGGTAACTGCGCTTCTAAGTGCTCGGTGCATACTACCAATAAAGGTCCTCCCCTTTGGCCTCTTCTCCACATCCAGAGTCTTCATGAAGTGCATCGCAGGTCCAGGCCTCCATTGTCTGGTGGACACAATGAGAGAACCTCCATCAACCTCATTACCAGGCTACCATCACCAGAAACGTGTCCAAGATGGACTGGGGAGCTCGCCTCCTGCACTTGTGCACCCAAGGCAGCTGGACCTCAAAGGAACGACGATAGCACATCAATTTCCTGGAGCTGCGAGCGGTGCAATATGTATTACAAGCCTTCCAGCACCGCATCTCCAGCAAGAGCATCCTGATCTAGACGAACAAGCAAGTGGCCATGTTCTGCATCAACAAGCAGGGAAGGTGCTATGGCTGTGGTCCTTCACCTTCTCCAAAGGCTGCACTCTTCAAGCAACCTAAATGCTGGGCAAGGAAAACTGCCTGGCCAACAGCCTCAGCAGACAATTCGATCCACATGATTTGGAGCTCAACACCCAGGTTGCCGAGACTTTCACCGCTGGGGCCAACCACACATGGACCTCTTCGCCAGTGAGACAAATGCAAAGTGCCCATGGTTCTGCTCCAAATGCCCCTCCAGCCATGCGACTGCCCAGGATGCCTTTATCATCAACTGGGGAGAGGGGACTCTCCACTTTGCCTTCCCCCTCCATACCTCTAATTGCCAAGGTCATCCAGAAGATAATCCAGGGCCACGCAGAGGTAATCTTAGTGGTCGCCCACTGGCCCAGGCAGGTATGGTTCCCATTCCTCCAGCATCTCACACAGGACCAGCCACTCTAGCTTCCCCTAAAGCCGGACCTCATCACACAGAACAGGCAGCACCCTATACCCCAATCTGGCAACACTGGCATTGAAAGATTAACCTTGTCCTCCCTCCAGTTCACCGTGGATGTCCAGCAATTTGTTCTAGCTGCCAAAGGCCCAGCAACAAGAAAATCCTATGGCCTCAGGTGGCAGCGCTTCAGCACCTGATGTGCCAGAGAGAGACTGAACCCCAAATCCTACCTGATGTCGCTCGTTCTCAACTACCACACCTCCCTGGGGGGGCACGGACTCAAGACTGCCTAGGTTAGAGGATACCTGACGGCCATAGCAGCCTACCATGACCGCCACATTGAAGCCTCCATATCCACACATCCTCTGATATCCTTATTCATGAGAGGCCTCTCAAGCCTATGACCTGCCACGCGACACCTGGCACCTCAACGTTGTCCTCCAACATCTCACCCACAACCCCTTCGAACCACTGGGATCCACACTCTTGAAATATCTTACCTATTCAACACTCTTTCTTATGGCAATCACCTCCACTAGAAGGGTCAGTGAACTACAAGCCCTGGTTGCACACTCGCCTTACACCCAATTCTACCAGGACTGGGCCACTCCCAGGACTTGAGAAGATTCATCTTGAAGGTGGCTTCTGCCTTTCACATCAACCAAGTGATCTAATACCCACCTTTCAACCCCTCTTCACAACTCTGCGGAGGATGAGCACACCATTGGCTGTATCTGCGCACTTCGCACCTACATCCACAGGACGTTGTTGAGCCGCCAAGGAGCACAGCTGCTTGTTTCCTTTGACCCAAACAGATCGGGCCACCCGGTCACAAAAAGGACACACACTGATATCGGACTACATTGCCTTCTGCTACATCCAGGCAGGGGCCATCCCAGCGGGCCATAGCCATGCCCACCAACTCTGGACCACAGCCGCCATGCTGGTGAACCTTTGTGCAGTGCCTACCTCGGACATATGCAAGGCCGCCATCTGGTCAACCATGCACACTTTCCAAAAACACTGCTGCCTCGACCAGGAGGCACTGATGAACAGCGCCTTCAGACAGGCAGTCCTTGCCACAGTGCTAACGCCCTAGGGTGTTGAACACTGCCGCCTTGCCTCAACATTGTTGTACCAATCAGGTTTGTCACTGACACTAGTTGTATCACCTTTCCCTTGATACACTGCCGATGTTGGCAGTCTAACTGCTCACTGTGAATTAACTGTTGCACTCTTACTTGTTACTGATTTCTTTTGCACTACTGCATAAATAAAGTGATCGCCCCGCACTCTGCCTGCCGTCTCCTTCATCCACCACAGCAACATGCGGCCACCAACCATGGCTTCAGAGTCACCGGGTGTGACTGACGCATCCTGCTTGTCCGAGGAGAAAGCGAGTTACTTACCTGTAATGGGGGTTCTCCGTGGACAGCAGGATTAGTCAGCCACACAAACACACCCATCTCCCCTTAGATGTTGATGGCCCTGTGCCCTTGGGTCTACATGAAATGCCTGCGCCAGCCTGTAGCATTCTGCTTGGGACACACTGGGCTGATGGGTCAGGCTCAGAGGTAAGGCTGCCTTAACGTGCTCAGAAAGGCTTACCTTTCTGAGCTCTGGAGAGCACTCCATCATAGACGCCATCAGATTTTATTTTTTTATTTAGACAGTTTTTCTATACCGCCCCTTTCAACGATCAGGGGCGGTTTACATCGAACAAAACTTTTGTTACAGAGAACATGTTAAACTAGCTGACGTCACCAGATGTGGCCGACTTATTCTGCTGTCCACAGAGAAACCTTGTTACAGATAACTAACCCCACTTTCTCAGGCAATGGTAATAAACTGGGAAATGAACTGCTGGAGTGAGAACAGCTTTAGTATACAAATTCACTTGTATTTTATTCCACTGGGCAGCAGCTTCCTACTCCATGAACTTCTGTTCACAATTGCCAAATGTTTTCCCCCATTTTTTAATAACCCTCTCCACTGTCCATGTAGCTGAGCCATTTCCATGATGTTCCTTGGCCAGGGGACCACAATTGGAGCTCTTTCTGGGAACAGGTAGACATGCACCTTAAACCTGGCCAGTAGAGAGAGAGTCACTGTTATGTGATGGCAGAGACTCTTCCCTGTTCCCCAGTGGCTGTGAATGTGGTCTCCACACAAATCCAGTTCTGTTTATAATTCACAAAAGGGAAGCTATTCTATTTCCATCTTCATGAACAAAGACACTTTGGTCCTGTCCATGTCAATAATCTGGTTGTCTTGAATTTTCTTATAGGAACGGATGAAAAAGCCCTCATCAGCATTCTCCCTCAGAGGAGCAGTGCACAGAGGCAGCTGATTGCAAAGGAATACCAAGCAAATTTTGGAAAGGTACTAAAATTGATACTTGGACTACAGTCCAACCCAGCAAATAGTTACATCTTAGAAGCCCAAGATATAGCAGTAGTTGGCCTGCTTAGCTGAAAATATTGTAGGGCAACATGGCTCCCAGCAAAGGCTGGCCAAAGGTTCCTGACAATAGGTAGGCCCATCTACCTGCTCCCCCACTCCATGGGTCCTACCCTCCCATTCCCAGAATCCACCATCTCCTCTTTTATTCCCTTCTCCCTCACCTGGGGGCGGGGGGGAGATGGCAACCCCTTCACCATTTTACAAAGCGGCGGCGTAGCGAGCTGCCTCTGTGCCTTAGCGAGTCTTGAAGGATCTGCTCCCAAGCCAGTGCTCTAACCATTAGGCTACTCCTCTACTCCAGTTGTGGTAGCAACCAGTGGCAATAATGGGGAAGGGAGATAGACAACACTTTCTGCTGCCCCGCATAGCAGTGGTTCTCAAAAACAGTCCTCTGCCACCTAGCCAGTCAGGTTTTCAGGACTTCTACAATGAATTTGCATACAGTGGAGGCAGTATGCGAATCTCTCTCATGAATATTCATGTGGGAATCCTGAAAGTATGACAGGCTAGGTGTACCTGAGGACGGGGTTGAGAACCACTGCTCCAAATTTTGGTGCTCTAGGGAATTGCCTAGTTTGCCTAATGGTAGCTCTGGTCCTGAATCCAGCGTTCCTTTGCAGTTTGTGCTCTGTAGCCAGGGTAATCCCTTCTTGCTTCAGCGCTAAGGGGGCAGGAGCGGCAGGCTGTGAGTACGCGCACACACCTAGTTGTTTTAAGGCCCGCCACAGTAAAGATGTGGCGGTTCTGCCACTGGTTCAAAGAAGCAAAGAGTGATCTCCGTGCTGCCCACCTTTGCCAGGTGAGAGGCTGGAGGCTAGATGCTGGGGGCAGTGGCACGGGAGACCTGCCTAAAGTGGCAGAAACTGTTAAGCTGGCCCTGTCTGTAGCCTGAAAATATTGACATTATGTCATGAAAAGCTCTAAAATGTGTTTTGTTTATAATCGGAGAAAAAAGGGTCAGGTAAAATAAATTAAATTACATGTCTTATAAATGGATCCGAAAAATATATAAAAGGTGTTAAATATAAGGTGAATACTTTCGCATTGCAGTGCTATTTGATTTGGCTTTGATTTTTTTTCCTTCTTAGGGACTTCTAAACTTTTTTGCCAGCATTTTTCCTAAAGAAAGGGCTTAAGTGGTTGAAAACATGTTATTTTAAGCTGTGAGTACATATGGCTGCCCTATGGCTGGTGTGATAGCCCATATCTAGAATTTTCAAAAATGTATACATTATAGTATTTTTATAATTTACGTGCATAACCTTGTGCCCTGTCCACGTTACAGCCAAATTCCACCCCTGAACATACCAGTAAAAGTAGGTGTGATTGGCCTGACAAACCTTATTTCAGAATAGCGAGTGTGTCAAATACGCACCTAAATGCTTTTTTTTATGTGCGTATATGACTAAATTAACTAGATCACATGCATTGTTCACATGAAAATCTAGGCGGTTTTTTTTTATAAAAGTACCCCCAAAGAGAGTAATTCTATAAAAGGTTACCTAGGAGAAGAGGATAAAGGAGCACCTATTTTAGTTTTTCCTGTTTTATAAAGATACATAGGTGCTTATGTGGCTTTACATATTAAGATCTTTGTCTGTCCCCGTATGGTTTACAACGAAGACCACTGACCATTTTGTTAGCCACCCTTTGCACCAGCTCCATCCTGTTTATATCCTATTGAAGATGTGGTCTCCAGAATTGTACACAATGCCCCAAATGAGGTTGCATCAGAGACTTATACAGAGGCACCATCACCTCCTTTTTTTTTTTTTTCTGCTGGCCATTCCTCTCCCTATGCACCCAAGCATCGTTCTGGCTTTTGCTGTCGCCTTTTCTACTGTTTAAGCCACTTTAAGATCATCAGAAATGATCACACCCAGATCCTGCTCTTATTTCGTGGACAGAAGTACTTCACCCCTTATACTGTACCACTCCCTTGGAATTTTGCAGCCAAAATACACCCTGCATTTTTTAGTGTTAAATTTTAGCTGCTAAATTCTCAACCATTCTTCAAGCATAGCTAGATCCCAGTAGAAGGAGTTTTCAAACATTATACATTCCTATCTCCTCAGACATAAACCAGAAATGAGCATGAAAGAGATTACTGCAGAACAGGAATAAGAATACAGATTTTTTTTGCCAGTGATGCAGTGGAGAAATCTCTCCAGCTATAGACTCACTATTATAGGAAAAAGCTGTGCCTGTTGAAACTCTTATAGTTTGGGGGCAGGAGGGCGTAGGGTGGGAAGGGGGTCCTGAGGCAGCTCTGGATAAACTCTGATATTACTCATTTCCTCTTTTGTTCAGGAACTTAAGGATGACTTGAAGAGTGACCTTTCGGGCAATTTTGAACGAGTCATGGTTGCTCTGGTGATGCATCCAGCACTTTTTGATGCTAAACAGCTAAAGAAATCTATGAAGGTAAGTTGACAGGAAACTGCTGTTTTAAATTCTGCTTGCAGGTAAGGATATCATCTCAAGTCAACTTTTCTTTGCTTGTTTTTTATTTTTGAGACGAGCAGTAGCTTTGGAGAGTTTGCATGGTATTTGTCTTTAAGAATCAGATATATCATTAGAGACTGATAGTTATCAAAGTAAGATGACCAAGCCATAAATTAAACAAGTTGAAAAATATACGCTTTCAATGTGACATAACAGTGAAGTGCCCCCATTTGCAGAATCAGGCATGTGGAGGATTCATATGTGTGCGCTATGGGGAGTGTCAGGGCCTGCGATTGTGTGTGTGTGTGTCTCTCTCTCTTTCTCTCTCTCTCATGACCCCCCTTCACCTAGTCTGGTTGTCTCTCCCTCTCATACCCCCCCTCCCCTTTCATGCAGTAGAGCTCTCACTGATGCTTGTGTCTGGCTGAAGATTCTGAAAAAAACTCCCCCCCCCTTCTCCAATTGACTCTCTGCATGATTTAGCCATGCAGTGGAGGACGTCCAGGCTGTTATCACGGAAACCATGAGATTAGCCTGAACCTCTCTACTGAGTGGCTCAATCGTGTAGACATCCATTTGCAGAAGAGGAAATGTGAAACACCACATTTTTCAGTAGCTGCAGCCAAATCGGGGGCTAGCATATGCATGCACAAACAAATATATGTGCAGACATACAAACTTTGCCCAACTGTCTGAACACTTGACAACAGGCCTAAGCAAAACATGCCTAAAAAGCTTTAAGAATATTTTAGAAAGAATTTCTATGTACTGAACACATTGCCACCATATACCCATGTAAAGGTTTAAGTAGGGAGTGATCCCACATATACTTTTCATGCATATATAAAGTTGATGTTCACATGGAGAGAGTTGGGCAGAGTTTAGGGGTTTACAAGCATTTGTAAAATGCGACGTATACATGTATAACCTGGCATCTATACACATTTTGTTTATGCCTACTAATTTTTTTATTTTTATTTTTTTTAACAAGAGTGGTGGTGGGACATGCTTAATTTACAGGGATTGCGTAATATGAGAGAATACAGGAAGCTAGGGGCAGGTCGGCAGATCCTTTTGTTTTTTTGGATTGAGGATGGGAGGGTAGAAGGGGAGCCCAGAGGGCAGAAACAGATGTTAACTGGCAAACAATATATATTGTAGCTTTAATTTGCAATAATGTGCATTCCTCTTCGTCT
This sequence comes from Ichthyophis bannanicus, assembly GCA_033557465.1. Lineage (NCBI taxonomy): Eukaryota > Metazoa > Chordata > Amphibia > Gymnophiona > Ichthyophiidae > Ichthyophis > Ichthyophis bannanicus. Next base: position 1,085,676,967 of record CM066032.1, on the reverse strand, counting down.
CTCCGGGCCAGTCCAGGTACAGTTGGGTAGTCAATCCCTTCTAGCAGCTGAGGACTGAATGTTGAAACTTTTGCTGGCAGTTGCTATAGCTCCCTCTGGTGTCCGAAAGCCAGTCTTCAGTCCTCAGCAGCTAGAGAGGACGTATCTCTGGCAGGCTCCCAGGAGAGACGGATTTGGACAGGCTGTGGGATAGTTTTTGTTTCTTGGGAAATAGGAAGAAGAAAAACATATATATATCTATGTAGAGGGACAGCTTAAACTTTGCAAAAGGGAACCTTGCTCACTGGCTCTAGCAGAGCATCATAGCAGGAAGCGCTCCCTTATTCCTTCACAGCAGTGACAGTGATTGGAAGTGCAGTACAGCGATCCTCGGTTGCTTTTTGTTGTTTTTGATTTTTTTAACTAACCGGGGACAGAGCCTGCTTCCGGAGGATCCGCTAGTACACGAGGGGGTTAGTAGGTGCTGGGAGCCCCAGTATCCTCTTCCCGCTGCTGTTCCCTTCGTCTCAGTGCCTTGCTAGCAGCAGGCGATTAGAGACAGAAGCCTTGTGGGTTGTGTTTAAGGTAAGCTGCGGTCTTCTTACTGTTCCCTGGGTTTGGTCCTGGTGTGGCAACTCATTTTTAGTGTGAAAGGTTGGTACTAGGGTCGGTGGTGTTTTGTGTGGCGGTTTGTATACCGGCGGGTGAGGCGGGAGCGCCATTTTATTTTCGCCGGTATTTTTGAGCAGCAGTCTGCGTCGTGCATTGCTGTTTATAGGATTAGTTTTATTTTGGGTTTCTTTCGACCCGTGATGGCAAGTACGGGATCTGGAGAGCTGTCTGGGGAGCGGCTTCTGGTTCCGTTGCTTCAAGCAGGATCAGCAGCCCCGATTCTCTCAGAAACTACTGTTTCTCCCGCGCTTTTGCAGCGTGCAGGGAAGCAGAACTCTAAGTCACAATGAGACTCCTGCGAAGGCAGAAACTGGTAAATCTTCGTCCCCTGAGGCTCAGGGTTCGTTAGATTTCCTCTTTTTTACCAGGACCAGTCGATGTTTAAAAGACAAGCTGCTCACTTTTTTTTTTTAAAACTGGTCTGATAATGGTATAGGCTCTGCCTTCCTCCTGTTCACACTTCTCTCCAGTGACACAATAAGAAACAAATCTTGTGGCTCCCCTAAATCCTGCAATTCCTCTATTGTCTCTTACTGGGAATGTCTCATGGTCTGTTGAGGGCAGGAGAAATCCCTAGTCTCTCCTGATCCCTAGTGTGGTACATTGGAACACACCACTAGGGGGGTCAGGTGGTGCCGTTTTGGACACATGGCACTGCCGAAATAGGAGCAACTGGAAATTTCCCCTGCTTCCATTAACTTGTGGGTGCATTGCACTGCAACCCCTACCGGTCTGAGAGGCCTCATTGTCTGCATTTCCCTTGTAGTAAAGCAGGGGTACAGCTTCCTGGAAATAACACTGCTACTTTCCGGTTTAATTTGTGCAGTTTCTGGTTTCCAGGTTAGAACCAACTTAACAGGAAGATCATTGGCTCCTTGTTTCAGTCACTCCACACCTCACTACTTCCATTATCTTAATTCAGGCCAGGTTTTGTTCTGATCCCGAAGTTTACTGGAAGTTCTTAAGAGTCAAACAATAGTAGAAATTGACAGCATAATATACAAATAGGACGAAAAACAGACACTTTTCCTTCTGCTGGGACTTTTCCCTGAGTCAGAGAGCTTCTCCTCTTCAGTCCCTGTTGAATCCAGCTGTCATCACAGGCACTACACTCCCGTAGAGCCTAGCCCTCCTTGTTTCCGTTCTAAGAGATGTCCACTTGTTCCTCTTCTTCCCTTTCTCCAGGATCAGTGGTACTTCTTTCCTTTTGGATATGTAGAGGCTTCCTCCTATCGTGTGGCTCCTTAAACCTAGCGTAGTGTCCTACTCTGTCCTGGCCACTGATCTTTTTTTTGGGTCATTGGCTCGGTTAGCCAGAGATCCCATCTCCTCCCTTGTGGCGCCCTGGCTGTTAGAGCCAGGAGGCACCGGCCACTGTGGTATCATGCCTTAGCCAGCCAAACACAGGAAACTCCATTTAGGCTTGGCCCTTATGCTAGTCAGGTTTCCTTCCAGTCTCCTCCCACAATTACTTCACCGGTCAGGAGGACCCTCCCATGTTCCGGAAACTCTGGCTCATGATAGTCTCTTTTGGTGGAACCACTGAATCTTTCTGCAGATGCCCACAGCAGAGCCTTAGGGGTCTCTGTGTAACTTTCTAGGTCAAAGGTGCATTGAAAATATTAGCAGCCACCACTTCAGTCCTTTTGCATAACACGGAAGTACTTTGCATGTATTTGTATGCAATGCAAATCACAGCTTTTTCCCTCACATTGGGGTAATTTGATGAGGAGGTGCCTTTGTGTTCTGCCCCTGCGGTCCGCGCTCAAAGAGGCAGGCGATCGGGGAAACGCTACAACATTTGTTGCAGTTGCGGACCGTGGAGCCGGTTCCGCTGGACCAGTACGGGTTAGGTCGATACTCGATGTCCTTGTTGTGCCCACACAAAAGAAGGGTCGTTTCGTCCGATTCTGGATCTCCAGCATGTGAGCCGTTGCTTACGGGTTCCGCTCTTCAGTTGGGGACCCTGCGGTCTGTTATTTGAGCAGTGAAGCCAGGAGAGTGGCTGTCTTCCATGGATCTCACGGAAGCTTACCTGCACATTCCGATACGACCGGAACATCGGCGATTCTGCGTTTTGCAGTTCCCATGGGGCTTTTTCAGTTTCGGGCGTTACCGTTCGGTCTGGCGACCGCGCCACGCACCTTCACCAAGGTGATGCTGGTGGTGGCGGCGGCTCTTCGCAAGGAAGGTATTTAGATCATCCATACATGGCGTTTGGCTGATCCGGGCAAGTTCTCGGGAGGAGTTGGCTGCTACGACGGCTCGGGTCGTGCAGTTTCTGCACCGCCTCGGGTCGTCAACCGGGCAAGGCGTCAGTTGCTTCCTGTGCAACAGTTGCTGTCCCTTGGAGCTTTGTTCGGCACAAGCTGTGGAAGGGTTTCTCTGCCGCCCGTCAGGATACAAACGCTGATTGCTCAAGGAACGGCCTTCCTCCTTCTGCCAGCGCTAACAGCTTGGACATACTTACAGGGTTGGTTTCGATGTCGGCGGCTTTGGACCTAGTACCCTGGGCCAGAGCCCACATGCGTCTGCTGCAGCGCGCCTTACTCTCCAGATGGTCTCCTCAGGTTCATCCCCCCACTCAACGGCTGCGGTGTCCGATGGCCATCCGCGTCTGTCTGCGATGGTGGCAGTTTCCAGTGCATCTTCAGACAGGGGTTCCTCTGGAGGATCCGGAGTGGGTTCTGGTCACGACGGCTGCCAGCCTCTCAGGTTGGGGGGCTCATTGTCTGTCTATCCCAAATAGCGCACGGCTGTTGGTCGGTGGAAGAGAGCACTTGGTTGTTCAATCGTGTGGAGCTGCCAGCGGTTCGTTTAGCGCTCCTGCATTTCTCGGAGCTTCTCGGAGGGCATGCAGTTCGGGTGTTTTCCGTCCGTCTAGTGCCTGTGGCCTAAATCATCAAGCAGAGGGGCACTGGCAGTGCGCTTTTGCTGCCGGAGCATCCAGTTCTGTTTCAGTGGGCAGAGTTGTCTCTTCGAGCATTACTTGCCTATAATGCAGTTTACTGCAACACGTTTAAAATTGAGCTGTAAAGTAAAGCATACAAAGCAGCCCATTATTTTAGAAATATATGACAGAGCTTGCATTAAACTTTGCAAGCTGTGTAATCCACTGAAAGTTAACACTTCAAGAGGTATTGTTTATTCTTAACCTTTCCCCAGGAACATCAGCCCACTAATGCCTGAGCTGAGACTCTTGGGGATGCTGTTCAAGGTATCCAGCCAGTTTGAAAATTTGCCTCCATACCGCTATTATTATTTTGTTTAAGAAATGCGTACCCCTCTACCCAGAGCCTCCTTTTCCAATCCTTTTGTAAATAGATGTTAGTAAAGCTTAGTAAAATAGGCTCCTCATCCCCTTTTATTGGCGGAATGCTTGTCCAAGTTTAAGGATGGGAGACTACTGGTGGCTATTTACTCAGAGTACTGAAGTATGGGAAGCATTTGGTTCTGTTGATGGTATTAAGTATGCTTAAAGAAATTTTAATGGTAATTCTGAATGTGTAATGTATTTATCTCCAGGAACAAGCAGGAATAAGTCCTCACATATGGGTACGTCGGAACCGACGGAGCCTGCGCGGGAAAGCTCCCCAGCTTCCCAGAAAGGAAGCTTTTGGGGCCTCCCACTGCACATGCGCGCTGCCTTCCCGCCTTCCTGACCAGCTCTCCTCAGTTTCTCTTTTTCCGCGGAGCCAGCAGGTCATGTTCCTGTCACCGCTGAAGAAATTCTTATTTTAGTTTGTTTCTTTAGACCGCGTACCTGCCTTCCCCATACCGAAACCGGTACCGCCGGTCTCTCTTTTCTTTTCTTTCAAAAAAAAAACAAACAAACTTCTATTTAGCACAACTTGGTGACTTCGGTTAGGCCTCAGGCCTACACAAATTCTCCTCATGGAGAAACCAGCCCCTGGTTTCAAGAAGTGTACCAAGTGTAGTGCTGTTATTTCTGTTACAGACACCCATGACTGGTGTCTTAAATGTTTGGAGCCTGACCACTCTATTCCGGACTGCCCATCCTGCTCCCAGATGTCTAAACGTGGTTTGCAGAACCGGGCCAACAAATTCCATGTGCTGTTTGCTTCAGATAATCCAGCATCACAGTCATCCAGGTCTTCCTCTCCGGATGGATCTCAGGTAACCAAACCTTCTTCGGGCAGGTCCTCAAAAGGCAAATCTCCTTCAAAGTATCGAGAGGCCCTCAATCTTGAGTCAGAGGAACCTGCCCCAGCCAAAAAAACCCGGCGAGAAGCGCTGGCTTCCAAAGCACCATCTATGGGGTTACAGGTTGACATCGATGGCACGGCCTCGACTGATCACCTGTTAGACTGCTCTGGGGTACCGGCCCATGCCGGTACCGACATCCAGGCAGCAGTGGCGTCTATGGGCAATACTGTCCAGACCATGCAGCAGGCCGTTCTGGCTTTCATTAAAGCTGCGACGCCCTCGGTACCGCATCTAGCGGGTCCGGTTCCGGTACTGTCTTCCATACCGGAACCGAGACCATCATCTTCCAAACGCAGATCGGTTCCGCATGCCGGATCCGGGTTTTCACCCGATACCGATCCCATACCCGGTACGCCCGATGTCGATACCGATCGGTATGCGTATCGTGCGTTGGAAGCAAATAGAGGATTCTCTGATTCTTCTGAGGATTTTGACTCCTCTGATGACTCTGATGAGCTGTCTCTAGTTCTTCCTGAAGAGCCTTCTTCCCCAAAGAGGAGAATGTCTCCACCAGAGGATTTGTCCTTTCAAGACTTCATTATAGAAGTAGCTAAAGGACTTTCTATTACTACATCCTCTGAAAAAGAACCTAGATCAAAGAAATTGGATATTTTAGGATACCCTAAGGTTCCTAAAGAGGCAGTCACCCTGCCTATCCATGAAATCCTTCAAGAACACTTGATGGACTTATGGGAGGCTCCTCTAACGTTGTCTCCTCATTCTCATAGGTTGGACACCATGTACCGGGTCCCTCCTTCTCCTGGTTTTCAAAAAACTCAGCTGCCTCACCATTCCATTGTGGTGAAGTCTGCGCTGAAAAAGATTAAGAGTACCAAAAGGCACTCTTCTACCCCTCCAGGGCGAGAATGTAAGACCCTAGACTCTTTTGGTAGGAAAATCTTCCAGGCTAGTATGCTTATAGCCAGGATTAATTCATACAGTCTGTATATGGGCATGTTTCTAAGGGAACTTGCCCTAAAGGTACGGCATTTTGCCTCATTTATCCCTGAGGATAGAAAGGAGGAGTTCATTTCTCTGGTGAAACAGCTTCTAGATGTTTCTAAGTTCTCCAACAGAGCAGCCTTTGATTCCTTTGAAGGTGCCGGTAGAGCTTCGGGCATTGCCATTGCAGCCCGACGACTTGCTTGGCTCCAGGCCTCTGACCTAGAACCCTGGGTCCTGGATGGCTTACGGAATCTGCCCTGTACAGGTGAGAACTTATTTGGTAAACACTGGCAAATTAAAGCCACTCAAATGGACGCAGAAAATGCTACATTAGATAGACTTTCTAAGTCTACCTCTACTCCTGCCAAGAAAAAGTCTTTCAAGAGGCCTTACTACAAGAAGGCCAGATTTTCCACAAATACTGGCCAACAATCTTCTCAGCCTCGCTTTGCTGCTAAACGTCAGCAACCTAAACAGGCAAGGTCAAAGCCTGCAGCGTCTGCCACTCCTCAGCAGGCTCAACCCCCTCAGGGGTTTTGACTTGCCCCTAGAGAACTTAACCTTTCTGACTCTAGAACAACCAGAGCCCCTCACCATTCCCGGAAGGTTAGCTCACTTTGTTCCCAGATGGGGGCAAATTACATCAGAGCACTGGACCCTCTCTATCATCAGAGAGGGCTACAAACTTCATTTTTCCAACCTTCCTCCACATACCATGGTGAGGCACTTCAATTCTCCCCTATCTCTCCTGGCCCTGTTGGGTCAGGAAGTCTCTTCCCTCCTTGCCCAAGGGGCAATAGAAGAGGTTCCTCTTCTCCAACAAGGGACAGGTTTCTACTCCCCTTATTTTCTCATACCAAAGAAGACAGGGGGATTCAGACCTATCCTAGATCTGAGAGAATTGAACAAATTTCTATACAAGGAGAAATTCAAAATGCTTTCTCTGGGCATTCTCCTTCCATACCTTCAGAGTCAGGATTGGCTTTGTTCTCTAGATCTCAAGGATGCGTACACACATATACTCATCCACCCATCCCACAGAAAATATCTACGATTTCTGTTCCAGGGAAAACATTTCCAGTACAGAGTACTTCCCTTCGGTCTAGCCTCTGCTCCAAGAGTATTCACCAAATGCATCGCAATTGTAGCCGCATTTCTAAGAGGTCTGGGAATTTTTGTATTCCCATATCTGGACGACTGGCTCATCCGAGCTCCATCTCAGTCAGAGGCCCAGATTTCCCTGGACCGCACAAGACACATTCTGCAGTATCTGGGACTGGTGGTAAACCTTCCCAAGTCTCAACTCATCCCTACTCAGTCTCTAGAATTCATAGGGGCCCAGTTGGACACCACCACTGCAAGGGCCTACCTACCTCAAGTCCGGGGCCAACGTCTGGTGTGCTTGGCCTCCCAAGCTCAGTCCAGCAGTCACTTGACAGCCAGAGAAATGCTGCGACTTCTGGGCCACATGGCCTCCACGGTACACGTGGTGCCCTATGCTCGTCTTCATATGAGAGCAGCTCAATGGACCTTGGCCACCCAGTGGACTCAAGCATCAGGAGCGCTCTCCGACCAAATACTCACCTCAAAACATCTGTTTTGGTCCCTCCAATGGTGGATATCCACCAAGAATCTGTTGTTGGGGTCCCCTTCCAACCTTTGTTGCCCCAAGCAACCCTCACAACAGATGCCTCCCAAACAGGGTGGGGAGCCCATCTACAACACCTCTCCACTCAGGGTACTTGGTCTCCACAGGAGACCACCCTTCACATCAACCTCCTGGAACTGCGAGCAATCTTCTTTGCCCTCAAAGTCTTCCATACCCTCCTTGTCAACCTGACCGTCCTAGTTCAAACAGACAATCAGGTGGCCATGTTCTACGTAAACAAACAAGGAGGGACAGGCTCTCTGTCGCTTTGCAACGAAGCTCTCAGATTATGGGCCTTCGCCAGAGAGCATCAAATTCATCTTCTGGCAGTGTATCTTCCAGGGGTTCAAAACTCTCGGGCAGACAGACTCAGTTGAGTTCTGCTTCCACACGAATGGTCCCTACATATGGACCAGATACGCAGAATCTTTCAGGAATGGGGAACCCCGGACATAGACCTCTTTGCAAGTCCGTGCAATGCCAAACTTCCCCGGTTCTGTTCCAGGACTCCGTGTCAGGGAGCTCAGGCCTACGACGCATTTCTCCTACATTGGGGTCAGGGCTTCCTATATGCCTTTCCACCCATTCCTTTGATTCCCAAGACTCTGTTCAAACTCCAGAGGGATCACGGATCGATGATCCTCATAGCTCCACGCTGGCCACGCCAAGTGTGGTTCCCTCTACTTCTGCATCTTTCCCAGGGACCCTCCCTGGACCTGGGAGCTGCGCCAGACCTTCTGTCTCAGGAGGAGGGGACTTTGTGGCACCCAAACCCCAAGTCCCTACACCTCAGAGCTTGGTTACTGAAGGCCTAAGCCTTCATGACTTCAATCTTTCTCAACCAGTGCAAGATATCCTTCATGCCTCTAGGAAACCCTCCATGAGGCGTTCCTATGCTTTCAAATGGAAACGCTTTTCCATTTGGTGTGCTCAACAGGGTCTTGATCCTCTAGCACTTCCCTTGAATTCTCTACTAGACTATCTCCTGCATCTTTCCAATGCAGGCCTTAAAACGAATTCAGTCAGAGTCCATTTAAGTGCTATTGCAGCATCCTTAAAACCTATAAATGGACAACCTGTCTCCTCTCATCCTCTTATTGCAAGGTTCATGAGAGGCCTGACTCTAACTAAGCCTCCCATCCGACCTCCTCCGGTAGCATGGGATTTGAACCTAGTTCTAGGTCAGCTTATGAAGCCACCTTTTGAACCATTGGTTTCTACCTCCTTGAAATTTCTTTCCTGGAAGGTCCTTTTCCTTATTGCAGTCACTTCGGCTCGCCGCATCAGTGAACTACAGGCCTTAGTGGCTCATCCACCTTATACTAGGTTTCATCATGATAAGGTGGTCCTCAGGACGAATCCCCACTTTATGCCCAAAGTGGTCTCGCCTTTTCATCTTAATCAAGAGGTATATCTACCTGTCTTTTTTCCCGGCTCCTCATGCATCCAGTGCAGAGAGGAACCTTCATACTCTAGATTGTAAAAGAGCTCTTGCCTTTTACCTCAACAGGACTCAGCCACATCGAAAGTCTTCCCAACTTTTTGTGGCTTTTGATCCTTCTCATTTGGGACTTCCAGTCTCCAAACGTACACTTTCCAATTGGATTGCTCAGTGTATTTACTTTGCTTACCAGAGTAAAAACATTTCTCTGGAAGGCCATGTCACAGCTCACAATGTGAGAGCCATGGCCACTTCTATGGCTCATCTTCACTCTGTATCCATAGATCAGATCTGTCGAGCCGCCACCTGGGCTTCGGTTCATACCTTCACAGCCCATTACTGTTTGGACAAGGACTCCCGCCGGGATGCCTTGTTTGGTCAGGCTGTCCTCAAACACCTGTTCCATACTTGAACAACTCCTGCCCACCTTCCCAGAATGGATGCCTGAGATCCATACGAAGATGGCGAACCCTTGGAAGGGGATCTCCCAGGCATCTTAGCTAGGGAGTCCCCATATGTGAGGACTTATTCCTGCTTGTTCCTGGAGATAGCACAGTTACTTACCTGTAACAGGTGATCTCTGGGAACAGCAGGAATTAGTCCTCACAACCCACCCACCTCCCCTAGGAGTTGTATCTTCTATCTATCTTCCTTTCCTCTCTCTATTGTCTCAGCTATAAACTCGAACTGAGGAGAGCTGGTCAGGAAGGCGGGAAGGCAGCGCGCATGTGCAGTGGGAGGAGGCCCCAAAAGCTTCCTTTCTGGGAAGCTGGGGAGCTTTTCCGCGCAGGCTCCGTCGGTTCCGACATACCCATATGTGAGGACTAATTCCTGCTGTTCCCAGAGATCACCTGTTACAGGTAAGTAACTGTGCTTTATAAGGTCCATAGCATGGCATATACTTGTTCTTATAAATTATCTGATGGGCATGGAAATGTTTTCTTGCATTTACATCCAATTTTCCAAGATTTTTATGGGAGTAATTATATAACAGGCTGCCTATTTTATAAAGACATATAGGCATCTGTGCCTTTATAAAATTTTAGATGTAAACTGGCAGAAATCCTAGACATCCTTATCATCCGTCCAGTCCAGTCCAGACTCCTGTGTTATGTCCCATTACCAGCAAATGACGACTGAGAATTCCAGGCTTTGGTGTGATGATATAAGAAGACAGAACCTCTCCTCTCAAGCCAGTATTCTCGGTCTCCAGCTGATGGTGATGAGCTTGGTATAGTCTGGGCTACACTGAAGGAAAAAAAAGGGGGGGCTTTAATTTTTAAACTGGAGGTGTTTTCAAGAAGGTCCCTGACTATGTTGCAAATTAAGAAAAGGTTGACAGAGAGTTCACCTCTGAGACCCTAAGGCTGCTACATCGGCATTGGGCCCTCTGTCTGGGGGACATACCCTTTGGTCCAGGTCCCTGCCCTTGGCTATGCTACTAGTCTCCTCCTAATTTTTGCAATTTTTGCTATTTGGCTCTTTTTCGGTGCTGTTACTTTAAATTTTAATCTTCTGTGGTCCTCAGTGTAGGCAACCGCGGTCAAGGCAGCATGGCAGTAAGTCTTGGGGCTTTCTCACTTTTGTTGAGGCAGATTCCATTCATTCCCGCTGTTAGTATTAGTTTCTTTGGAGGTTTTTTTCACCGATTTTTGGGTGTTCTTGGCCTACCTCCACTTTGGGTGGTCTCAAGCATGCCTTCAGGAAAGGCGGCCTGTGGGTGCAAGAGGGGCCATCTTTCCATAGTGGGATTTTGTCATTTGTGTGAGGAAGACGGCAAAAAAGCTTGATCCAGAGCACTTGGCATTTGTCGAGGGATACTGCTAGTCCATTTTTGACCGCAAGGGAGATTTTGGAAGATTTATCCCCCTCTGCTTCGGTTTCCGCAGTTTTGGTGGGATCGCTGCCATTTTAAATTATTCAGAGTTGCCGTCTCTTTCCAAGGCAGGCGAACAGGATTTGTTTCCTGCAACTGCAGGACTACAATCCAGTAGACAGCTTAATGCTGAACAGGTGCCTTTCTCACCTGAGTTTGTCCTGCTACTGCATTAGGCAGAGCCTGGGGAAAGCTTCAGGTACCAAATCTGCTATGCTTTGCCTTAAAAAGGTCTCCTCCTCTGGGCTTCCTGAGCTTGGGGCTCCGGCTTCAAAAAGGAGTTGGGTGCAGGATGGCATGGAGGAGGATAGAGCCTCCCAGATTTTGGCAGCCTCTGAGGACCCCCTGGAATGACCCTCCAACCTTTACAGGGAGTTTACCCCTCTGGACCTGGAAGAGGGGAAAATCACTCCTGGAAAGGACCCAAATATTGTAAGGATTTTCTGTTGGGAAGAGCTGTCCATGCTGATTGGTCATTCGTTGGCGGCTCTAAATATTTTGCAGGATCCACAGGAAAAGAAAGTTCCTCTCGAGGACCCCTTGTTGCAAGGTATAAAGACATTTGAAACAGCCTTCCCACTGTAAAGGGCCATTAAGCAAATGATGGAAGCTGAGTTTGACGTGCCCAAGGCTTGCTTATGGGGGGACAGAGTTATGGCTCTTCTGTACCCCATCCCATCGAGTGAGAAGGATTTTCTTAGGGTTTCCGAAGTCAGGGCTGGTGTGAGAGTTTCTGGCATCCCACTGAAACCTATAAGTCAGCACCCCCTCCCTCATTATTAATAATGTTGGCTACACCCCATCCTTCTTTTTTCCCCAAACTCCTTTGTGAACTCTTTTCACGTGATGCTAGTATTTCTTCTTCAAATCCAATGTCATAAGAAAATTGCAGTGAAGGGGCAAATGCATAGCCAGAATAAAAATAACTACTTAGCAGAAAATACTTTGCATCATACAAACAGGCTGTGATAGTCTAAGAGTATGCTAAATTTTAGATATGGATCAAAAGAAAGACTGAGTTGTATGGACAGCTCAGAAGTATTTTCCTCATTAAAAAAATATGCAAGAGAGATTTTGTACAGAATGAATGAATCAAAAACATAATCATGGCAGTCAATTTACATCTAGAAATATAAGCAAAATTGGTGAGAGAAAAACAAGAATAACGTGGGCACTTTCCAGCCAGGCCAAGGAGTAAGCCATGCTTTTGCACATTACTCTTAGGTTTTCAGGATTTCTTTCTCAAAATTATACTTTATTCCAGAGTGAGGCGAAAGGAAGAACTCTCACACGCAGGCATCTGCAGAAACTAACATAATGGCTCAATACATGTAGTGTGGGTGCAACTCATGCCACCTCAGTAGGTGGCCTTAGTTGCACCACCAGCTATTTTGCCATGTTGAAATGTGGTAAGTGCAGGGGGCTGTAACTGCCTCCCTAGGCAGAACCTCCCACTTCCACAAAAACAAGAGCGACTTGACACGCCAACAGAGCATTTTCCATCTTCACAAAAACAAGAGAGGCTCAGTGGTCCTTACACAGCACTTCCAGCCTTTGAAAAACAAGAGAGACTTTATGACCCCAACACAACATCTCTCACTCCAACATAAACACCAAGAACGGCTTAGCAACCCCAACATAACTCCTAAAACTGTGCACTGGACCAGCATGGTGTTAATGTAAATATATATTCTGCCAAAAACAAAGGAAATGCAAGATGCTTCCACACCAAGGAACTAAAAGAAAAACTGAGAATCACAGCACAGTTTATAACACACAATTCTAACTTATTTTATTTTGTTAGAAACTGCGTTATGGTTCTCATGTCTTCTTTTTGAATATATATTCTGCATCTACAGAAACCTCTCCCTCGACAATGGATGAAAAGCAGAAGTAGGACATTAACCCATAGAATTCAATATATTTAAAAAAATAATAATCTGATTCTGGTCATCTCACTAACAACATCAGTGTTCTCCAGTACCAGACATTGTGAACTAATATAAAACCCTACAAAAATCACCGAAGATCTACAAGGTTAAATCTACCATACCATACCAGCATAAACTTCCAAAACCCATATAACAAGGGGACTACCCAGACAAAAAGAAGTACTATAAATACTGCATTGGACCCTAGAACATCCATACACCTATTTGAAAAGCTGAACAAGTAAAATTATTACAGTACAGATCCCTACATACAAACTCCAGGTTAACAGAACACCTGGCCTCGGTCACACACTCAGAACACAGACCCTCATCAAATACAGAATAAGTGACCACAGCTTAAAGTAAAAATAAAAATATGTAGACAAAAATTAAATTGAAACCCCAAGAAACCAAACTCTTGCATGCAGTGCAATACCAGAGAAATAAGAGATGCAGTTCCCCATACTGTGTAAAATATAAAGATAGCACAAAGTCCAATTGCTAAATTGAAAATAAAATTATTTTTTCTACCTTTATTGTCTGACCATTTTATTCTCTGCTCATGCTGGTCCTGATCTGACGCTTCTGATTTCCTCTGTCTTCTCTTAGCTGCCTTTCTATGGTCTGTAGTCCATCTGCCATTTCTTGTCTTTCCTTTTGTTTTCTTCACTTCCTTCCATCTCGGATACTTTTTTTAAATTTTCCTTTCAGCTTTCTTCCATTTATTTATTTCTCCCTCTCTCTCTACACCCAAATTTCACTACTCCTTACTATCCAATTCTCAGTCCTCCTCCTTTTTTAGCCATCTACCTACTGTTTTCCCCAGTCCTGCCATTCATAAGAACAACATAAGATATGCCATACTGGGTCAGATCAAGGTTCATCAAGCCCAGTATCCTGTTTCCAACAGTGGCCAATCTAGGTCATAAGTACCTAGCAGTCTCCCCAAAAGACACAGGTTCCGCAATGCTTGTATTGGGTCAAGCAGTGATATCCCGGGTCCGTTTTAATAATGGTTTATGGAGCTTTCCTCCAGGAACTTGTCCAAACCTTTTTTAAACCCAGCTACACAAACAGCTTTTACTATGTCCTCCGGTAACAAATTCCATAGTTTGATTACATGTTGAATGCAAAAATATTTTCTCTTATTAGCCTTAAATAGGTTACCCTGTAGCTTCATTGCATGTCCCCTAGTCTTTGTATATTCTGATGACATAAACAATCGATCTACGTTTACCCGTTCCACTCCATTCATTAATTTATAGACCTGTATCATATCTCCCCTCAGCCATCTCTTTTCCAGGTTGAAGAGCCCTAACCTTTTTAGCCGCTCTTCATAGGGGTCTCCTTCCATCCCCTTTACCATTTTGGTGGCTGTTCTCTGGACCTTTTCTAATAATGCTATATCCTTTTTAAGATACGGTGACTCCATTGCCTCGGAAGAAAGGCCTGGCAATCTACTTCCGGTGACACTGCCAAGAAAACCCAGGAGCTTCTGGGTCGCCAGGAGTCGGGACTGACTCGAAGGCACACATTGCATTTTTGACCAGAATTGCACACAATATTCAAGGTGCAGTTGCACCATGGAACTATACAGAGGCATTATAATATCCTATGTTTTGTTTTCCATTCCTTTCATTATGATACCTAGCATTCTATTTCCTCTCTTGGCCACCGCTGCACACTGGGTGGAGGGTTTTAATATATTATCCACGATGACACTTAAACATTTTTCCTGGGTGATGGTTCCTAATGTGGAACCTTGCATCATGTAACCATAGTTTGGGTTTTTCTCCAGGACCAAGCAGGAAGTCAGTCCTCACATATGGGTGACATTGACATCGATGGAGCCCTTGCGGAGCATTTCCCCAGCTTTCCTTGAAAGCCTTTGGGAATGCAGGCACGCATGCGCGGTTCCCTTCCCGCCTAAAGGTGCCATCTTGCTCAGTCTCTCTTTTTCCGTGAAGCCCATCGGACGTGTGTCCTAGTCCTCCCGGAAAATAGTTAGATTTTTTGGCGATCCTTTGCTATTGTTTCTCCGGTTCAACGCCGGTTCCCCTCCCGCCGGGTTCGGTACACCGGTATCGAGCCCGATCTTCTTTTTTCGGTTTTTGCCCTTCGTGGCTGGCGTTCGTGCCCTTTTTTTCTTTTTCCCTGGAAGGCCGGTCCTTTGACCTCGCAGGGACTCTTTTTTTTCCCCGATGGCTTCCAGTGGGTTTAAAAAGTGTGATCGATGCAAGAAGCTAGTGTCTCTCACTGACACACACAACTGCTGCCTTCGGTGCCTCGGTCCTGACTACGATCCTAAGATGTGTGGACCATGTGGAAAAATGTCTTCCAAGGCACTGCGAAGTCGTCAGCACCAAAAGGAAAGGCTTTTTTCTGACTCGGCTGGGCCCGGACCTCGTCTGAGGCCTCGACATCTCGGGAATCGGATCCCGGGCACTGTCGGGGCTCCTCGGACAGGGGGTCCCCCGACCGGAAACGCAAGAGGAAGAAGCGGCTCGCAAGGGCGTCGTTGGAAGAGGTCCTGGCTCCTCGAGAGCTAGGTCTCAGACCCCCGACCGTCGCCCCGGGTCCGTGGAACAGGAGTAGCCTCCCAAAGTACCTCAAGTGGAGCCGGAGTCTGCTGGACACGTAAGTCCTGTAGTCCTCGTGGACTCTCTTCCCAGAGAGCCGATGTTGCGCCCGGCGCCGCCGGGGCCCGAGTCGGGGGCTGCTGAGTCTCCTGAGCTGGGTCTCAGGCTGACAGCCTTGGAGAGCAGACTGTCTGCCTTCATGGAACAGCAGCGGGCACTGATGGCCAGCCTGTCTGGCGCATCTTCCCCGACCACCGGGACATCGAAGTCGACCCCAGAGACCGAGCCGATACTCAAGACCATAAAGGCTCGAGGTCAACCTCGGTCGTGGTCTCCCTCGACCTCCCGTTCGGGACCGAGGGCGTCGACGCTGGTGCCTTTGGCGTCGGGGTGGGAGCTCACAGGCCCCGCGTGGTCGGACCCCGATTCCTCATCGGACGAGTCTACCTGGGAGATGGAGGACAAGGAGTCCCCCGACACCTTCCGGACTCTGTGCGTCCTGTCGGACTCACCGCAGTCTGAGCCCTGGAGTAGAACCCCCCCAGAGGATACCCAGTTCTCGGAGTTCGTCCAGGATATGGCCACTGCGTTGGCTATCCCTGCGGACCCCGAGGAGGAACCTTGAGCCGAGGAGCTTGAGGCTCTACAGTATGACTCTCTCTTCCGAAGGAGGCCTTTACTGTTCCGGTCCCTCCGATGCTGGAACATCTCCTCTTCCGGATGTGGGAGGCACCGGCCTCGGCGCCGGTTCTAAGCAAGCAGGTCGATTCGATCTATCGACTCCGGAAGAGTCCTGGCTTTCAAATGGCGCAGCTACCACACCATTCCATGGTGGTGGAATCGACCATGAATCGCCTGAAAAGTTAGAAGATGCACTCCGCGGTGCCCCCTGGCAGGGAGGTCCGGAACCTCGATGGTTTTGGTAGAAAGTGCTTCCAGGGCTCGATGCTTGCTTGCCGTGTCCAGTCTTACCAGCTGTACATGGGCATGTACTTGCGGGACCTGGCCAAGGAGCTGGCAGGGTTCTCTGCTGGACTCTCTGGGGAAACCTTGCAGAGATTCAAGTTCTTGTCCTCGGGGATCCGGGAATGCTCCAAGTTTATATCCCGCGCTGCCTACGATGGCTTCGAGGCTTCGGCCCGTGTTGCGGCAGCTGGCATCGCGGCTCGACGCCAGGCTTGGCTGCAGTTATCGGACCTCGAGCCATGGGTTCAGGACAAGTTGGTCGATGTCCCTTGCCGAGGTGAGAACCTTTTTGGCAAGCCCATGACTGAGAAGGCCGCACAGCTCGAAACCGAGCACCTCACGAGGACAAGGCTGTCTAGGAAGACTTCTGCCCCTTCTCACAAAAAGAAGGGCTCGGGTAAAAAGCCCTTTTACCCGAGGAAGGGCACTGCCTACAAACAGTACCCACAGTACCAGGCTGCCCAAGCTGCCCCTCAGGGTCAGCAAGCCAAGGGTCAGGGTAATGGGCCCCGTAGGCAGAGGACCCGCAAGCCTCCGGCCCCTGCTCCCACTCAGCAGGTTAGGGGGTTTTGACTCCTTAGGCATAGCCTCTCCGTCCCTGCTTTCCCAACCCTGCACAGGAGGTCGCCTCGCCCTGTTTGCCCACCAGTGGCCACTCATCACTGGAGACAGTTGGGTGTTAAGCATAGTCAACAAGGGCTATCTACTTCACGTCCAACAGCTGCCTCCTCCATACTTTCCAGGGGAGCCGCCAAGGCCTCCCCTGCACACAGATCTTCTCCTTCAGGAGCTCCAAGGTCTGTTGGTGGACAAGGTGGTGGAGCCAGTGCCTCCCCACTTGCAAGGTCAAGGGTTCTACTCCAGGTATTTCCTGGTACCCAAAAGAACCGGTGGCCATCGACCTATTCTAGACCTCAGAAGCCTCAACAAGTTCCTAGAGAAGGAAAAGTTCAAGATGCTTACTCTTGGAACACTTCTGCCCTACCTCCAGCAGGGAGATTGGCTATGCTCCTTAGATCTAAAGGATGCGTACACTCACATCCTCATTCATCCAGACCACAGAAAGTACCTCCGGTTCATTGTGGGAGGAAACCATTATCAGTACAGAGTACTGCCTTTTGGCCTCACCTCCGCTCCCAGGGTCTTTACCAAATGCCTGGCAGTGGTGGCGGCCTACCTGAGAAATCAGGGAATCTTTGTCTTCCCCTATCTGGACGATTGGCTCATCAGGGGTCAGACATGCCAGGAGGCCAAACAAGCTACCCTCAGAACTATTGCTCTTCTTCAAAGCTTGGGATTTGTAATAAACTTCGCAAAGTCCACTTTGCTCCCCTCCCAGAACTTGGAGTTCATAGGGGCAAGGTTGGACTCTCTCCTGGCAAAGGCATTCTTGCCAGAAGACAGAGCCCAAAGACTGATAAACTTAGCAAACCAGTTTCTCAGCAGGTCACTGGTCTCCGCCAGACTCTGCCTGAGGCTTCTTGGCCACATGGCTTCGACAGTACATGTGACCCCCAATGCCAGGCTCCATATGAGGCCTGCACAGTGGTGCCTTCGGACTCAGTGGTCACAGGCCACAGGCAGCCTCAGAGACAGGATAAGGGTGTCCAGACAATTTCTGAACTCCCTCAGCTGGTGGCTGCACCCACCCAATCTGCTGCAAGGGGTACCTTTTCAGATTCCTGGGTTCACAGTGGTGTTGACCACGGATACCTCCCTGCAGGGCTGGGGAGGTCATTGTCTAGGCAAGTGCACCCAGGGCCTGTGGTCTCCCTGGGAAGCCGCACAGCAGATCAGTCTACTAGAACTCAGGGCTATTCGGTTAGCCCTCAAAACTTTCTCTCCTACCTTGGCTCATCAGTCTGTCCTAGTTCAAACAGACAACCAGGTAGCCATGTTTTATGTGAACAAGCAGGGCGGAACTGGATCCAGGCTCCTTTGTCAGGAGGCACAGGACCTTTGCTTGTTTGCCCTCAAGCACAACATGCTTCTCAAGGCTGTGTATCTCCGTGGCCAGGAAAACTACCTGGCCGACAGGTTGAGCAGGATTCTGCAGCCCCGCGAGTGGCAGCTCCATCCTTTGGTGGTTCAGAGGATTTTCCTGAAATGGGGACTTCCATCCATAGATCTGTTTGCCAGTCCACTGAACAAACAGCTGCCAAAGTTCTGCTCCAGACAACCGCATCCTCTGCGGATAGCGGCGGATGCTTTTCTGGTCCCATGGTCTCAGGGCCTCCTGTATGCATTTCCTCCCACGCCCTTGGTGGCCCGAACCCTGTTCAAGATTCTTCAGGACAAGGCCTTGGTCCTACTGGTAGCTCCCAGTTGGCCGAGACAGCCTTGGTTTCCACTTCTGCTTCAGCTGGCAGTGGATCCCCCCACTGCCTCTGGGGTTGCAACCCAACCTTCTCTCTCAGGATCAGGGTTCCCTTTTGCACCCCAATCTCAAAGCTCTCAATTTGATGGCCTGGAGGCTACAAGGGTAGTTTTAGCTCCCTGGGTCCTACCTCAGGAAGTTGAAGAGGTTGTCCTAGCCTCTAGAAAACAGTCCACTAGGAAAATCTATGCTCTCAAATGGAAAAGGTTTTCTTTGTGGTGTCAGCTACGTACAGAGGATCCCTTCTCCTGTACTGTACCAGTAGTGCTTCAGTACTTACTGCACTTATCAAATCAGGGACTTAAGTCCAATTCTGTTCGGGTCCACCTCTCAGCTCTAGCAGCTCACCACTCACTGGTGGAAGGACATTCTCTGTCAGTTCACCCCTTGGTTTCCCGGTTTCTCAGAGGCTTGCTTTTGCTCAAGCCTCCAATCCGTCCTCCTGCTCCTGAGTGGGAGTTGAATGTGGTCTTGCAGCAACTGACTCGCCCACCTTTTGAGCCGATGGCTACTTGCCCTCTACACTTTCTGTCCTGGAAGACACACTTCTTGGTAGCCCTGACCTCGGCCAGGCGAGTGAGTGAGCTTCAGGCCCTGGTCTGTGACAGGCCTTACACCCGCTTCTATAGGAACAGGATAGTTCTTAGGACTCATCCAAAGTTCCTCCCTAAAGTTGTCTCCTCCTTCTACCTTAACCAAGAGGTGGTTCTTCCAACATTCTTCCCTAAGCCTCATGCAAGCCAGGCTGAAGCAGTTCTGCATACCCTGGACTGTAGGAGTGCCTTATCCTTCTACCTTGACTGTACGCAGGGACATAGAAGGGCTACTCAGCTCTTCATATCTTTTGACCCTAATAATTTGGGGTTAGCTGTGTCCAAGCGTACCTTGTCCATCTGGGTGGCTGACTGTATCACCTGGGCTTACAGGGCGGCTGACCTTCCTTTGCAGGGTCGGGTCACGGCCCATCGTGTCAGGGCAATGGCTGCCTCAGTGGCTCACCTCCGCTCTGTACCATTGGTGGACATCTGCAGGGCTGCAACTTGGTCCTCAAAGCCAGACTTTTGCGGCCCATTACTGTTTGGAGAGGGAGTCCCGTAGGGACAGTGCTTTTGGCCAGGCAGTACTCCGGAATCTCTTTGAGGTTTAGGCAACTCCTGCCCTCCAGCCCTCCGTTGGGCTGCCGGTGGAGGTTCTGTCAGTGAAAAGCCTTTCTTTGATGCTGGGACTAGAGGGAGTTCTCCTGTTCAGCCTGGGTTCCCTGGTAGCCCAGAGCTAGGGAGTATCCTGCTTGGTCCTGGAGTAAGAGTAGTTACTCACCTGTAACAGGTGTTCTCCAGGAGCAACAGGAATCAGTCCTCACAACCCTCCCTCCTCCCCTGGGAGTTGCAGTTGTACATAGTTTATTTTTACATTTTTGTGTGCTGTTTTTAGCTATGTCATTTGACTGAGCAAGATGACACCTTTAGGCGGGAAGGGAACCGCGCATGCATGCCTGCATTCCCAAAGGCTTTCAAGGAAAGCTGGGGAAATGCTCTGCAAGGGCTCCATCGATGTAGATGTCACCCATATGTGAGGACTGATTCCTGCTGCTCCTGGAGAACACCTGTTACAGGTGAGTAACTACTCTTTCTTTCCTAGGTGCATAACTTTGCACTTGTCCACATTAAATTTCATTTGCTATTTGGATGCCCAGTCTTCCAATTTATCAAGATCCTCTTGCAATTTTCCACAATCCTCATGAGTTTTAACAACTTTAAATAGTTTGGAGTTGTTTGCAAATTTGATAACCTCTCTCGTTATTCCCTTTTCCAGGTCATTTATGAATATGTAAAAAAAAACAGCGGAACCAGCACAGATCCCTGGGGTACTTCACTATTCACCTTTCTTCATTGGGGAAAATTGGCCATTTAGCCCTAACCTCTGCTTTCTATCTATTAACCAGTTCCTGATCCACAGTAATACACTGTCTCCTATCCCATAACTTTTTAGTTTTGACAAAAGTCTCTGATGAGGGACCTTGTCAAATGCTTTCTAAAAGTCCAGATACACTATATCGACCGACTCACCTTTGTTTGTTTATTCATACCATCAAAAAAACATAACAGATTAGTAAGACAAGATCTTCCTTCCGGATCACCCCTGGAACCCTTTTTAAATCAGTCTGCAACAAATGGCCGATCATCACCGACCTTATAGCCCTTCACAACCTAGACATACTCCTGATCACAGAGACTTGGCTAACAAACTCTGACACGGTCCTTCTCCACCACCTGCTATCCCCCAACTTCACAATACATGGTTGTCACAGAGACAACAAAAGGGGCAGGGGGAGTACTCATACTCGCTAAAACTGACCTCAATTTCCACCTCTCCAACAGCACCAACACATCCAACCTTGACATAGTAGTCATAGCAAACAATCACTGCTCCATCAATTTGTTGTACAGAGCCCCGACTCCATCACCTGATGACCTAGCCACGATAATTGAGCTGGCCTGCAATACCCCAAACTTGCGTACCCCAAACTGGATACTAGGAGACTTCAATCTGCTGTCCCTACAGGAATCTCAAGAAGCAGCTTTCCTTGATGCACTGTTAGACCTAGGATATCAGCAGCTAATCAACGAACCAACCCACACAAAGGGGAATACGCTGGATTTGATCTTCGCTCCACTAACTGTCTGTGACGCGGCCCTCTCCACCTCACCAACCTACACCGAAGTACCATGGTCTGACCATAAGCTAATCTTGTTCCAAATTCCCATGGAAAACCAGCTCAGGAAGCATCCTGAAAACAAGACAAACCCTACAAGAATACCCCCACGAAGTTTCCATCCTTTCAACAAGGAAACCATCATGAATCGCACACAACCACTTCTCAACATGACAACAACAAACCTTGATAATCTAGTCTCCAGCTGGAACGACAGCCTTAGTTCCATTGCACTACGCATGGGGCACAATAAAGCCCCAAGGAAAAGGGCTGCTGCGCCCTGGTTCTCAAAAGAACTACATGATTCCCTCCTCAAACTCAGAAAACTCGAAAGACGATGGAGGCGTTCACGATCCACGGAAGATCAGGAAGTGTATAACCTCCAACTAGCAATGCACCGCAAGGCGATAACTGAGAAAATAAGACAAGCACACACAGACACACTACGACGATCGCTAAGGAAACCACACGACTTATTCAACCTAGTCAAGAACCTAACGAGAGAACCAGGACCAGTGCAAAAAACCGAGATCCACGCCCAAGACTATGCTGACTTCCTTCAATCAAAAGTATGCCAAACCAGCAAGTCTGATGCACCCGCCTCCAGCAAAGTGCAAACCAATGCAGGAAAACTAACAACGTTCTCCACGCCATCACCTAAACAAATTGCCGACACCATCTCCACAATCAATACCTCTACTGCGCAAACCGATCCCTGTCCCGCCTTTTGGATAAAGGAACTAAAAACAGAGTTTAGCCCATTCTTAGCCAGACTCTTCGACTCATCATTCACCTCAGGATTTTTCCCTCTAAATCTCAAACACACATCTATCAGACCTCTGCTGAAAAACAACAAGCTTGACCCCCAGAAAGTGAAATCATAAAGACCAATTGCCAGTATTCCACTCCTGGCCAAAATAATAGAAAAGGATGTCCAATGCCAGATACAACATCATGTCAACAATGCTGCACCCCTAGACCACTGCCAACATGGTTTCAGAGAAGCCCATGGTGTGGAGATGCTACTCACCACCCTATTCAACAACTTTCTTAACACAATAGATAACATTCACCGCGGTATGGCCCTTATATTCCTGGATATTGCCGCAGTATTCGACTCAGTATGCCACACGACCCTCCTGAGACGGCTTGAGGAAAAAGGCATCTGTGATTTAGCCCTAACCTGGTGTAAATCATACCTATCCAATAGATGGCAGCATGTGCGAACAGAGACATCAACATCTGAACCGTTCCACCAGAAACAGGGTGTTCCGCAGGGATCCTTCCTATCAGCCCTAATGTTTAACATCTACATGCAGCCCATCTGCGACCTCATACGCTCATTCAACATTGAGTGCATGATATATGCCGATGACGTCTTGCTCTACACACCTTTCAAGACTGACCAGATCGACCTCTCATCACTAATGAACTGTTTCATTGCAGTGGAAAATTGGCTCCAAAATCAGAATCTCCGGATACAGCACAAAAAGACGGAAGTGCTGTTCATTACCAGAAACCCTAACTGCTGTCCTCCAGCCAACCTAAAAGTCGGAGATGTAGAACTGCAAACCAAGTCCACAATCTGTTACCTGGGCGTAACACTAGACCAAAAACTGGACATGAAGACACATATTGGCAACATGGTGAAATTAACATAACATATAAAATCAGGACACTCGGACATCTACGCCCTCTGCTACAACCTGACGATTTCAGGCACTAACTATTCCACATCTTGATTACGTCAACACGATACTGCAAGGGTTACCACAATCAACCCTAAGTCCACTCCAACTTGCCATGAACTCTGCAGCCAGAGTCTTAAGTGGGGCCTCAAGGCGAGAACATATAACACCTATCCTCAAAAGTCTCCACTGGCTCCCATTTCACTGTAGGATCGCCTTCAAGACCCTGCTACTAACATTCAAGGCCATCAACGGGCTCTCCCCCTCATCGCTTGCGAGCATCACCTTCATGACTCCCCCCACCAGGACCAGACGACTTACAGCAATAAACACTATGGTAATCCCCAAAACAATAACCCAATGTACACAGTCAACCGCAAACAGGACTTTCAGTCTTTGTGCACCTAGATGCTGGAACGCCCTGCCACCCCACATACGAGCAATCACAGAGATACGAAATTCAGGAAGGCACTTAAGTACCACCTCTTCATCAAGTGCTACCCGGAAGTAGGTTCACCAAAGTGCCCCGCACACAATCACAGATCCACGACTACCCAGTAACCATACCGCAATGTGATGTATATATTGTCTGGTATTCTTGTGTAATATAGTTAACATATTATCCAAGTTGAGCTCCCTGTTATCTGTAATTACGGTGTAACCCCCACCGTAAAATCTCATTGATGTTCCATGTAAACCACACTGATTTCGAATAGCGCAGTATATAAGAGTATTAAATAAAATAAATAAAAATAAAAAAAATTGGCATTACATTAGACGTCCTCCAATCTTCAGGTATTACAGATGATTTTAATGATAGTTCACAGGTTACTAATAGCAGGTCTGCAGTCTCATATTTCATTTCTTTCAACGCCCTTGGATGTATACCATCTGGTCCAGGTGATTTGCTACTCTTCAGTTTATCAAATAGTTGGAATACATCTTCCCAATGTATTGATATTTCTTTCAATTCTTCTGCAGTATCACCTTTAAATACCACTTCAGTCATGGGTAACATCCCTACATCTTCTTCAGTAAAGACCGAAGCAAAGAACTCATTCAGTCTGTCCGCTATGGCCTTTTCCCCTCTTAGTGCCCCTTTTACCCCTCTATCATCTAATGGTCCAACTGACTCTCTCACAGGTATTTTGCTATGAATGTACTTGAAAAAGGCTTTATTACGTGTTTTTGCTTCCACAGCAAGCTTCTTCTCAAATTCTCTTTGCCTGCCTTATCAGGCAACAATAGCCTCTGACCTCACCTTTAAACCATGCTGGCAGTTTTTTGGACTTCCTTCCACTTTAATTAAAGCATGGAATCCAGCTGGTCTGGGCTTCCAAGATTAATATTTTTAAACACCCAAGCTTGATGTAAGTCTCTTAACCTTTCCAACTGTTCCTTTTAGTTTTTTCTTAACTATTTTCCTCATTTTATCATAGTCTCCCTTTCGAAAGTTGAAAGGTAGTACTGTGGATTTCCTTACCATCCCTCCTCCATTAATTAAATCAAATGCGATCATGCTATGATCACTATTGCCAAGTGGCCCCAACACCCTTATCTCTTGCACCAGATCTGGTGTTCCACGAAGGACTAGGTCTAAAATGGCTTCCCCTCTCGTTGGTTCATGAACCAGCTGCTCCAAGATACAGTCATTTATTTCATCTAGAAACTTTATCTCCCTAGCATGTCCTGCTGTGACACTGACCCAGTCAATACTGGGGTAATTGAAATCACTCATTATTACTGTTCTGTAATTTTTGTTAGCTTCTCTGATTTTTTTTGAGCATTTCATCATCCATTTGTTCATTCTGGCCAGGCAGTTGATAGTACACCCCCACTGCCATTGCCTTCCCCTTTTTACATGGAATTTCAATCCATAGAGATTCTACAGCAAATTTTGTTTCCTGCAAAACTTTAATCCTTTCTGACTCAATGCCCTCTCTAACATAGAGCGCAACCCCTCCACCAGTTTGATCAGCTCTATCATTGTGATATAGTTTGTACCCAGGTATCAGTGTCCCACTGGTTGTCCTCCTTCCACCATGTCTCTGATATTCCAATCATATCTAACCTCTCATTTAGTGCTATATATTCTAGCTCTCCCATCTTATTTTTTAGACTTTCAGCATTTGCATACAAGCATTTTAGAGACTGTATTTTATTAATATTAATCTGGCTATTGGTAGGCAGGGATAATTTGAAATCTTTAAGCTCTGTCTGCTCTGTACTCAGGGGCATTTGGGCTTCTTTTGTCTTTTTTGGAACCTCTCTGCTGATATGCCCTAACGTCATTCTTTTGGTAGTATCCTTCAAGGATACATTGTTCTGAGCCATGCGCTCTTGGGCGACTTTCGGCTCTCCCCTATTATCTTTTCTTCCCTGGTCCATTATTCCCCAGTCTTTTGCTCACTCTCTTTCTCCCCCTTAATGTCTGTCATCTCTCACCTCACATCCAGTGTCTCTTTCTCTCTTTCCCGTCATCCAGTAGGCTGAAGCAGAGGCACACTTTCTGTGCCTGCCTGCTTGACAGTCCCAGGCCTGCGGCTGCACGGCCTCCCTGCCTCTGCTCTGTTGAATCAGTTGACACTCTTCAGCAGTGACAGTAGCACAAACCGCTGGAACTCTCGCAAGAAACAGGAAATGCTTAATATCCAGGAACAAGCAGGAATGAGTCTTCACATATGGGAGATGTCGCCGACGGAGCCCGCACGGGAATGCTCCCCAGCATCCAATCAGAAAGCCTTTGGGAGCATACCCCGCGCCTGCGCGGTGGCTTTCCCGCCCTTCCTACTGCCTCTCCCCAGTTTTTCGTTTTCCACGGAGCAGGCAGGACGTCCCTCCTGCCACCGCAGAAATTTTTCTCTTTTTTCTTGTTTCTGTAGTCGCGGCTTTTCCCGCCGACAGCGGCACCTCCGTGCCCCCTTTTGGTTTTCTTCTTTCATTTATTTTTCGTCGCCTAGAGGGACCCTCCCCTCTGGGCGCCGAGGCCTACCGGGCTTACAGCATGGAGCCTTCTTCCCCCCAGAAGTGCCCTTACTGCGGGGACTTAGTTTTCCACATTGTTTGGGGCCTGACCCTTTCCTCCCGCGTCCTCCGGGCGACAGTGTCGGGAGAAGACCTTCCCTTTTTCGGGTATCCCTCGATGACGTTTTCACGCCCAAGGCGCGGTCATCGGGTTTTTCTTCTCTCCAGGATCAGGTAACCACACAACAGTCTGTTAAGACTAGCCGAGTCTTGAGGGGCGAGTCTCATGCGCGGCATGGCGACGGCTCCGGCCAACCCCTCAAGTCCCCCTTGGCTAATATACCCCGGCGGGAGTCCTCGGGCTCCAAAGCATCTACGGGGTTTCGGGATGTTCCTGGGGTTCGCTCCTCACAGAACATTCCCGAGCCATGCTCGAGGGAGGTACCCGCTTCGAGCGGGGCCGATTCCCCGGCATCGGCGCCGGCGTCGAGTGTCCCACTCTTCGCCAGGGATCGTCAGCTGGTGTCCTCGGCGCCTCCGGGGCCGATCGACTCGACCGAGTCTGACCCCCCTATATCCAAGCCATGCTCGGGTGTGGTATCCGCTCTGGGCGGTGCAGACCCCCCGGCATCGGCGTCGGTTTTGAGCGTTCTGCTCCTCTCCGAGGATCGTCCAGGGCCGATCGAATCGGTCCCGTCTGGCGTTCCTCCATCCTTGCCATGCGCGGGGGTGGTATCCGCTACGGGCGGTACCAACCCCTCGACGTCGGTGTCGGTGTCGAGCGTTCCGCTCCTCACCGGGGGTTGGCAGCCACAGTCCTCGGCGCCTCCGGGGCCGGCCGACTCGTGCCGGTATGGCGTTCCTACGGGGGTGGTATCCGCTTCGGGCGGTGCCGACCCGTCGGTGTCGAGTGACCCGCTCCCCACCGGGGATCGCCAGCCGGTGCCCTCGGCTCCTCTGGGGCCGATCGACTCAACACAGTCTGGCGGCCCTACGTTCAGGCTATGAGCAGAGGTGGTACCCACTTTGGGCCCGTCGGCGTCGATGGTTCCACTCTTCGCCGGGGATGGTCATCTGGCCTCACTCCCTTCGGGGACGCTCGCTTCAACCCGCGCTGGGTTGCCGGTATCCCAGCCCTGCGCGAGGGTGGTACCGGGTTTGAGCGGCGCCGCTCCGCCGGAGACGGCAGGGGCATCGAGCGCCAGGGACCACCGTCGACCTTCCCCGGGGGCCTCGGGGTATGTTGACCAGCCCCAGACGGGCGACCCCCCCGGCATTGACGCGGCCGTCGAGGGCCCCGCCCTTTCCTAGAAAGGGGATCTCGGGGTCTTCGATCGCTTTGATCCAGCCTGGATCCACGCCGTCCTGCAGCGGTACCCCAGCATCGGCGCAGGAGTTTTGCACTCCCCTCCCTGCAGGGGCTCGTCGTCGGGTGACCTGGGTACCCTCGGGGACGGGTCGTATGCCCCGGAAGGATTTCCCTCCGGGTAAGACGGGCTCGAGAGGGGGCGCGGCATCTGGCAGTGCCCGCTGCCCGGCACCGGCGTCGGATGGCCCCCTCTCCACCGAGCTTCGTCCTTGGGGGCCCTTGATGCTCGCGACGCCGATCGACGCGGTTCCGATCCGCTCACCGGGATCACCACCGCCGGCACGGTCGCTCCCGCCGGGGCCCTCTAGAAGGGAGTCGATCTCCTCGCTCGGTTCGATGCCCAGCCTGGAGTCGGTATCCAGCCTCGAGGGCCTGGCCACGACACGTCTCGGGATCGGCCCCTGTCCCCTCCTGCGATGCAGAGCGGAGATCGCTGGCCACTGCCCTCCGGCTGCCGCGGAACTGCTTCAGTTGCCGGGAGCAGCGCCGCCCCCGGGTTCGTGGCCGAGGCCGATTCCTGCGGCTCTGTCGGTGCCATCGACCCCTTCGATGCCTAGCTTGGAATCAATTCCAGGAGCCGACGATGCCATGTCAACTGCCCCGATCCGGGGCTGTTGGTCCCCTCCTCTGCCCAGCGGGCATCAGCCCGAGAGGCCTCTTGGTGCCCTGGCGGCCTCTCCCGCCACCGCCTCCCATGGCATAGCCTCTCCGGGAGAGCCGTCTTTTCAGAATTTCCTTCTTGACATGGCGGACTTGCTGGCCATCCCTATCCCGGACCTACATCCAGGCCCTGCGGAACAGGCAGCCGTGATGCTTCCTCTGCATCCCTCCCTGCAGGATCTCCTGCTTGGGGCTTGGCGGTCGCCTTTGAGGGTTCCGGCACCGTCGACTGCGATGCATGCTCTGTATCGGGTACCCCCCTCCCCGGGTTTTCGGCAGCACCAGCTTCCACATCGTTCCATTGTGGTGGAATCGGCGCTGAGGAAGGCCGGAAGCAAGGAAAAGCATTCTTCTCGCCCTCCAGGCCGCTCCTCGAAGACGCTAGATACCCTAGGACTTCAAACCTTCCAAACGTCTATGCTGGCGTCCAGAATTATTTCATATATTTTTTATATGAGTCTGTCGCTCCGGGAGGTCACCGAGAGATTATCTCTGTTATCTCCCTTCTTATCTGCAACCAAGGCCTTTGAATATTCCTTGCTTCTTTTTCACTGCAGGAATATCTCCGGGTTCCTTTCTCGTGCTTCTCTAGACTCCTTCCTGTCGGTCAGCAGATCCTCTGCTGTTGCCATTAGAGCACGCCGTACAGCATGGTTGCAGGCGTCCGAGTTGTGTAGATGGGCACAGCATAACCTGGGGAATTCTTCCTGTGACGGAGATCACCTCTTCAATGTCGAAGCCTTACGTCAGATCGCGCAGTGCTTTGCTAACCTTCCCAGCGTAGGAAGCCATCCTAGGGCCCGGCTTCCCCCCGGCGGTGGTAAATGCCTCTCCAGACCCTCCTTCCCTAGGAAGAGGAAATGTCAACCCTCCGCCCACCCGCCAGGCGCGCCCAAGCAAGGGACCTCTCACCCTGGGTTGAAGTTCCCGGGCCCGCGCCAGGACTCTCATACTAACCAGTTTTAGGCTCGGGTGGGCGGCTGCCTGCAATTAGCCTTCTTACCAGAAGTTTAAAATTGAGCTCTACTCTGGGGCTGGTTCGGGGGCTTATCCAGGGGTTCAGGTATTCTCCTTCCGTTGGAAGAGGGAGACCACCTCTACTCCATGATAGCTCTGGCCCACGGTCAACTGACTTACCCTTAGGTACGTCCCCAAACCCTTTTCAGCCAGTATTCCCCTGCTGATTACTTCCGTACCGGAATTCCCCTTCCAGCCGCTATAGTCCCCCAATGCTTACCAAGGACTATACCCTCATGCCCCCCGATTAGTGCGGGGGGGCGAGTTTTCTGCGTGCAGGTCTTGGGGACACATATAGGGCCTCAAGCACCCCTGATGTGTTCTACTGGACTGATGCTATCCTCTGTCCTCCACGCTACCGTGCTGTTAGTTCGCCGACTTGCCCTTGTTCCACCGGAATAGATCCCTCTCCGGACAGATCTTGACGCCACCTCCCCAGGTGGACGTTCTGTGGATCAATGGCAGGTCCGCCTTACCAGTGTTATGCTCATGGAGGTAGGTTCCTCAGCGTACCTGCGTTAGTGCCGGGGTGGGCGCTCTCCATGCCCACCGGCCTAGATATACCAGATATCACCTACCTGATAGGCGCATATTGGGGGATGCCCATAGTGCCTGTGTTCTACCGCCTATTTTTCCCAATGGCCGGTACTCACGCCCCCCCCCCCCTCCGGGATCCGGCCAGTCCGCCTGCCTATTTCTTGATCGGCCCTCGGACTGGTTGTACTCCACTGCTGTGAAGTCAACAGCTTCTGCTTTCAGTTATGCCCTCCTCCCGGAGGTTCAGACCCTTGTCTCCCTATCTCTTCACTAGGGCGGACTGTGTACTCCTTCTGCTCCGGGGTACACCCCTACTCTTCTCCGGAATGGGCTAGCTAGTTCGGCCAGTCTTCTACTGTTAGTCCTCTGAGTTATGGACTCTGCTCCTAAGGGAGTGCTCAGCTGCATGAAGCTTTCTTGAAGACCTGCCGTCCTTCTCCTGACCCAACTGACACCTGGATCTCCTGGCCTTCCGGATTTGGAACTTCCTCCTCGCTGCGGTGAAGTTCCCTTGAAGACCTCGCTACTGCGTCTACAGTACCTTCATGACAGTTCTACTTCCTACAACTCAGTAGGTAAGCTCTACATGGTACTAAGTCCTTAATTCATTAAAAACTTAATGATGCTTCCATGCATTCTCACGACTACTCTCCCTGTAGTCTTTGGTTTTTGCTGTTCCTCTCTTCTCAACTCCTACCCTCCATCCCTCAGGGGATGCCGGGGATTCAGGTTGGGCAAATGCCATCCCGTCCTGGGCTGCGCTTACGGGACCTCCCCCGGGCATCCTCAGCTAGGGAGTCCCCATATGTGAAGACTCATTCCTGCTTGTTCCTGGAGATAGCACAGTTACTTACCTGTAACAGGTGATCTCCGGAACAGCAGGAATTAGTCTTCACAACCCGCCCTCCTCCCCTAGGAGTTGTATCTCTTTCTCTCTATTCCTTCCTCTCCTCTCCTTCTGGCTCTGCTATGAAACTCAACTGGGGAGAGGCAGTAGGAAGGGCGGGAAGCCACCGCGCAGGCGCGGGGGATGCTCCCAAAGGCTTTCTGATTGGATGCTGGGGAGCTTTCCCGTGGGGGCTCCGTCGGCGAGGTCTCCCATATGTGAAGACTAATTCCTGCTGTTCCGGAGATCACCTTTTACAGGTAAGTAACTGTGCTTTACCGTCTTTAGAAATGCCATGGTCCAGCAGCTTGTAAGGCAGCAGAGCCATGGGAGCAAAGTGAAGTGTTCCTGTGGCTGCTTTAATCATCTTCAAAGTGGCGAATCAGTGAGTGGGTGTGTGGCAAGTGACTACAACCCCCTGCTGTGCTTACCCAGCTTACCAGGTAGCACCGTCCTTTCCCAAGGTGGACACTTTGGTCTCCATGGTTACTAAAAAGATCATCATTATCATAGAGAGTAGTGCAGCCTTGAAAGATGTATGTAGCAAGAAGTTAGTCTCTCCTGAAACAGGAGTTTGAGGTGAATACCTTAGCGTTACAGGCTTCGGTGTGGAGAACCTATGTGGCACGTGCTTATTTACAGTGGCCACAAGCCCCTCCGCATTCTGAGTTGGGGGGGCAGGATTCCCTCTCGGAGGCAACTAAGTTGGAATCCGGGTCAGCATATATGGCTGATGCCCTTTTATGATCTCATTAGGGTTTTTACCAAGAGCAGTTGTTGCGGCGTGTCAATTCCTTTGGTTGTGCAATTGGTCAGCAGATATTCCTTCAAAAACTCATTTGAGTAAGCTTCTCTTTAAGGGTAAGAGATTTTTTTTTTGTTTGGAGAAGCCCTAGAGAAGTTGATTAAGGACTTGGAAGAGTCCAAGCCAGCCAATCTTCCGCAGGACAAGCCTAAGAGTAGCAAAAGGCTCCTCAAGGGGGGAGATAGCCCATGATTATCGCAGGTACCAAGCTATTCATTTTGCTCCCTATCAGCGAGCTTGCTATCCTCTGGGTCAGACCTTTTTGGGGTAGTAGAGGATCCAAGAGAGGCTATTTTGCTGGGGCCCAGTCCGGTTCCAAAAACCACAATGAATCAAGGGGTACCCAGGAGGAGTTAGTGCCGGTAGGCGGGCGGCTGTGCCTCCTTTGCTCTGCTTGGGTCCAGATAACTGCCAATCAGTGGGTGTTGGAGGTCATACGAGATGTTTACATGTTAGAGTTTGCGAGACCCCTTGCAGACTTTTTCTATCATCCCCTTGTAACATTCCTTCAAAGTGGCAGGCCGTGGCCAAGACACTCGAAAAACTCATTTGTTTGGAAGTGGTAGTGCCCATTCCCGCCTTTCAGTGTGGTCACGGTCAATACTCCATTTATTTTGTGGTTCTCAAAAAGGCAAATGCTTTTTCAGCCCACATTCGACCTCAGTATTCAACAGCATTGTGAGTTCCTCTTTTTCGGATGGAAACTTTAAGCTCCTTGATAATGGTAGTGAGAGAGGGAGAGTTCCTAACTGCCCTCGATCTCACAAAGGCCTATCTACATATTTCCATTTGTTCGGAACATCAGCGTTTCCTTTTCTTCTTGGTTCCAATGTGTCGTTTTCAGTTTCAGGCCATCCCCTGTGAGCTGGCTATGGCTCCATGTACCTTTACAAAGATAATGGTGGTAGTGGCAAACACCCTTTAGCGCAAAGGGGTTCTTGTGTATCTCTACCTGTACGGTGGGTTAATTTGAGTGAAGTCACTGGCAGAGAGTCATGCGGTAATCCAGAGGGTGCTCGAGGACCTGCAGGGGCTCGGTTGGGTGGTCATTCTTGACAAGAGCCATCTGGTTCCTTCTCAGGATCTCACTTACCTGGAGGTCCGCTATGACCCTTGGGGGGGGGGGGGGTGCTAGTCTTTCTTCCACTGGACAGGGTGTAGAAGTTAGTCTCAGATTCTTTGCTTCTTAGGTCAGCAGTCTGTTGGTGTGGTCCTTCTTCCAGATCTTGGGGTTAGTGGTGGCTGTGTTGGATTTGGTTCCCTAGACCAGGGTGCACATGTGAGACTAGAGACAAAGGAGCTGGTACCAAAGACTGGCGATTGTTCAAATATTCCTTTATTGTCCCCAACACGTTTCGGCCTGAGCCTTCTTCAGGGGGTATGGGTAACAAGCCTCAAAAAATACAATATACAAATGAGAACACACAATATTATTGTACAAGTCTCCCAGTGGAGGTGGTAGAGATGAGGACAGTAACTGAATTCAAAAAAGCATGGGACCAACACAGAGGATCTCTAAAGGTAAAAAGTGGACTGTTGTAGTTGTTGTTATGGAAGGACAGACTGGATGGGCCTTGTGGTCTTTTTCTGTCATCATGTTTCTATGTTTCTATGTTACATAATGAGAACAAATAATCTTATTGCCAACCCAACTGGGTTGGCAATAAGATTATTTAAATAAACTCTGTTTTTTTACTTAATCACGTCTTGTACTGGGTCTATAAATAACTAAAAACAATGAGAACATCAAAAAGTACAAGGACAATAAAGGAATACTTGAACAATCGCCAGTCTTTGGTACCAGCTCCTTTGTCTGTAGTCTGGTTTCTGCAGGTACTTTGTGCTCTAATTTGTTTGGTTTAGGGTGCACATGCGGCCTTTGCAAAGGTCCCTGTTATCTCAATGGTCACCTCAGATTCATCCGCTAACAAGCTAGTTTGTCCACCGGAGTTAAGGGTCAGTCTGGACTGGTGGTTGAACACCTTCATACTTTTAAAGGGCATGCCGCTGGATTCTCCGATTTGGACAGTGGTGACAACAGATGCTAGCCTCTCTAGTTGGGGTCTCATTGTCTGTCACAAGTAACCCAAGGATAATGGTTTCTGGAGGAGAAAGTTTAGTCCATCAATTGCCTGGAGATGCGAGTGGTGTTCTTAGCACTTCAGGAATTCCTTCCTCTGGTGAGGGGCAAGGCGACGAGTGTCTTCTCAGACAATGCCACCACAGTAGCCTACATCAGTCGCCAGGTGGGGCATGTCAGTGCTGTGCTGATGGAGGAAATAGCTCTGCTTCTGCATTGGGCAGAGACCAATCTGGTAGCACTGTCAGCTTCTTACATGGCAGAAAAATAAAATGTAAACAACAATATCCAGGACTGGACAGAAGGCAAGAATTTATTCCTGATGAGTCTTTGAATGTCCAGGAGATTAATTACTACTGCACTGTTATCTTCATTCTCGTACACGTTCAGATCATCCTCCTTACGCAGGTGGTCTGGAATGTGTGGCCTTCCATCCAGTCTTGGATACAATTGTTTACTAAAGCAGGAATAAATGATGATCGCCTGAGATGTGCTGTAGACATGAAGAGGCAACTAGAAATAGCCCTGAAAAAGTACAAGGGGCTGAACATTGAATGCAGACAGAGAGAGAGAAAAGTGCTGAAAGCTACTGATGATGAAGATGATTTTGTAGACATCCCAGAGAAGGAAGGTTATGAGCCACACATTCCAGACCTCCTGCATAAGGCGTATGATCCACACGCACTCACGCAGCACACTGTATCATTTCTCACACTGCATGCTAATGACAACCTCACCCTTCATTGATTGTTTGCTGTGCCAACCGCTTTGATTTCATGATAAAGCGGTATACCAAGTCCGTTTAAATAAATAAATAAATGATCTGAAAGTGTATGAGAATGACGATAACAGCGCAGTGGTAACAAATCTCCTGGACATTCACAGACACATCAGCAAAAAAAAAAATGTGTAGGCCAATTTTCTCAGTCATCAGTTAGATCCGGGCGAGTAGTCCTTGGAGTCTGTGTTTCACATCATAACTCGTTACTGGGAGACTTTGGTGATGGACTTAATGGTGACTGCCTCAAATACCAAAGCCAACCGCTTCTTCATTGTCGCAAAAAAATGTCGGATGTTTTGGATGCCTTGTCTCAACCTTGGCCTCAGGAGGGGCTTCTTTATGTCTTTCCCCTGTGGCCTCTAATTGGTCAATTGCTCCAGAGAATAGAGGCTCATCAGGTCTGGTGATCCTGGTAGCTCCAGATTGGCCTCACAGACCTTGGTATGTGGATCTTGTCCGATTGTTGGTCAGAGTCCCATGGCATCTTCCCATGATCAGCAATCTTCTGTCCCAAGGGCTGATTCTCATGCCTCAAATTGATCAATTCTCGCTTACGGCCTGGCTCTTGAAAGGGCTACCTTAATGGGAGCCCATAAGTGGTCTACCTCTTTATGCTATATCCGAGTCTGGTGTGTTTGTGAAGCATGGTGTGAGGAACATGGTCAGCGAGCACTGGTGGCTTCCATTCCACATATTCTAGCTTTCCTGCAAGCAGGGGTTGATAAGGGCTTAGCATTGAATTCCTTGTGGGTGCAGGTGGCAGCTTTCACATGTTACCAAGGTAGGGTTCACATGGTTTCTTTAGCCTCTCATCCAGATGTTGGGCGTTTTCTGCAGGCCGTTAAGCAGCTCCGTCCATCGATGCAATCGTTGGTGCCATCCTGGGACCTTAACTTAGTTCTTGCAGTTTTAATGGAGGCTCCTTTCTAACCCTTAAGGGAGGCTACAATAAAGGATCTTACTCTGAAGGTGGTATTTTTGGTGGCCATTTGTTCCACTCATAGGATCTCCAAGCTTCAGGCATTGTCCTGTAAAGAGCCTTTCATCATGATCTCTAAGGAGACAGTCGTCTTGCGGCCTATTCCATCCTTTCTTACCGAAGGTTCTTTCTGACTACCATCTGAATCAGACCGGGACCCTCCCAGTGTTTTCAGGCCCCATGGATAGACAGCTGCATCTTTTAGATATTTATATAACTCTTCACTGCAATCTTAAGTATACAGAATCTTTCTGTAAGTTGGACCACCTGTTTGTTCTTTTTGGAGGACCATGCAAGGAGGAAGTGGCCTCGGAGGCTTTGAGTGCCTGCAGGCTAAAGGGGGCTATTGCCTCTGGCGATCTTGTTAAATGTTGGCCACTTCCACTAGGCTTGTGTGCACAAGCGCAAGTGGCCGCCTGGGCGGAGTATGGTGTGGTTCCGCCTATGGATATCACTTCACACCTTTGTGCATCATTAGTGGCTCGATTTGCAGGCTAGGGCAGATGTGCAATTTGATGCTAGACTGCTGCAGGCTGGGCTTTCTGGTCCCACCCTTTCTTGAGTACTGCTATGGTTCATCCCAGGAGTCTGGACTGGACTGGAAGGATGATAAGGAAGGTGAAATTAGACCTTAACTGCTAATTTTCTTTCCTTGACTCTCTCCAGTCTAGAACTTGCCTGCATTTAGTATCGTCAGCAAGTCCAAGGATGAAGGAAGTGTTTGTTCCCATTTTCGGGTGTTTTCATTCTGTTTTGGCCTTATCTCAGGGCAGATGCTCTGATCTCTCTTTGGGGTGATGCTCTCTTCTACCTCTCTCTCTCTCTCTCTCTCTCAATTTATGCCCCAACAGCCTGGAATGAACTCCCCGCTAGTATAAGATCCATAACCAACCTCACCTCCTTCAGAAAGGCAATAAAACACCACCTTTTTCTAATTCACTATCCTGAAACCATGCCCGAAAAACACAAGTCATTTGCACTCACACCACACACTAACTGCCCTATCACCCAACTGAAAATGGCTAGATGCTCCTCTCCTTTAGATATACACATCATAAATCTACCACCTGACCTATAAATACCTACGGTTTACGAGAATAGATAACTCTATGTAAATACTTGTATATACCATGGTGAATAGTTTTCCTTGTTATCCCAGTTTTGATTATGCCATTGTTCTATGTAAGCACATGTTCCATGTGAGCCATGTTCTATGTAAGCACATTGTGATATTTATGCATTGTTGCTTGTTCAGTTTTAATGTAAACCGAGCTGATTTCAATAGCGCGGTATATAAAAAAATAAAAATAAAATAAATAAAATAAAATTACTATAGTTATGTAAATTGTTCTTAAACATGGGTTTAAAGTAATAGTTGTATCTTGCTCTTCTTGAAGTCTGCTTTGTTACTAGAATACTGGCTTGAGGGAAGAGGTTCTGTCCTCTCATATCATGACATCAAAACCTGGAATTCTCAGTCTCCATCTACTGGTAATGGCACATAACCCAGGAGTCTGGACTGGACTGCAGGGACTCAAGCAAAGAAAATTAGCAGGTAAGGTCTAATTTAACCATTTACACCTACTCAGGAGCAGATGTTAATGTTAGCACGTAAAGTATGCGCATATGCAGGCATTTTCTAAAATCAACATGTAAATTGTGACTCCGTCCAAACATTAGAACATACGCTTGTGTAGAAGTATATTCCTTCTTGTCGCCATGCTTATTTTTATGCACATGACACCTGGAGCAATTTTATAAATACCCTTTTGTATGCAAAAATTCCTTTATAAAATTATCCCCTATGAAACCAGTCCATATATCTACAGCTGTATGAGAGCACTAGGATTGCAAGCTGATTGATAGCTTCTGTCTTGTTCCATTCTTGTGCCTGGCTGTCAAAGCACTTTTCAGTATCAGTTTCAGCCTTCCATAGTTTTCTTTGCTAATCTTTCTTTCAGTGATTTGTACTGGATTGTTGCACCATCTTCTCTTAGATATAAGCACCTTCCTGTTCAAGCTCTTTTATGCTACAGTTTTCTGTTAGATGCTTGTTTTTCTTTGTTTTCCATTATGGAAGGCTACTTTTGCATACTTGATCAGATTAAAAATCATGCTGATGTCTTCTGAAGAACACTGTACTCGTTCCATTCGGGGCAATTTCTCCAAATGGGTTAGTTTCGCGCATACAATGACAGTCATGAACTTCATTCCTAAGCCCCCAGGGTATGTGGAGTATGATCTCAGTCTGTCAGGTTTACAGCTGATATTTTCCTACTTGCATTGTGCCAAAGAGTGCCTCCTTCTGGAGTTCATAAGATATGTATAGACAATTTGTTGAGGTGTGATTAGAAATTCTTCTTAATAGGCCTGTGGACCATCTCCCTCTCCACACAATTCAGAGTAATCACTTGGAACAGACACCTTTTATTATCAGTGCCATTTTGGTGTTTTTCTCTACCATTATATCAGTTTTCTTCACATCCATCTTATTATGCGGTAGAATGGGAATGTCCCAAGTCATCATAACTTTTTCATTCTTGGTTGTTCTCATAGGGTCATAATCCCAGTGCTTTTCCGATACAGCAATGTTAGTGTTTACAATTTTTCCAATGGATGAGATGTGCTACTTTGATATGTCTTTCTGTATAGAAGTTTCCTGCTATCAGAACTTTGCAACCAGCTACAAGATAAGTAACAGTTTCCAGCTCTTTCTTACAGAATCTGCAGTTTCTTCTGTGCTCACTGTGAACCATCTCATCTATAAACTATTATCCTAGGCTGCAACTATCAATTTCAATTTGCCTCTCCTGAACCATTCAGGTGTCCGGTCTTGATCAGCAATTGGTTCCTGGTGTAACACTTTGAATTTCCCACTGTATTTATGTATTTGCCAATTGTTTTTCCTTGTCTGCCGATCTGATTCTTTGAAAAGTTGTTTTCTCGTTTTTTCAAATTCTGTTGCTTCCTTCCCTATGCACTCTTCAGTTTTGAGAGAGAAGTGGTTGAACACAAAGGGGTATGCTTACTAAAGTGCAGATATCTCAAGTTTAGAGTTGAAATCAGCGCTCAGTACATGCAAAAGGCATGTTCTACCTGTTGGGGGCATGTACAGCATGGCCCCCCAGCAAATACTACACTGATTCGGACCCTGATGCACACTGATGGCAACACGGATGCACTAAACACCACACATTAAGATGGTATTAAGTAAACCCGCACTAAGTGTAACATTGACAATGAATGTGCATTGTCAACCCCCATACTAATAGTGATCTCCAGCCATGCCTGGCCCTGTCCATTTCCCTCGCCCTCACACACTATACAGACAGCCTGCACTGTTTAATGCACATACTAGCTGTTATCATGTCCCATTAGCATGCACTCAAGCCCATATTAACAGCTAGCGCAACTTAGTAAACGTGCCCCAAAGTAACCTTGTACCCACCTTTTGTTGTATTGTTAGCATGGTGATACTTTTCAAGGAAAAAGTACATATCCTCCTAGGTAGTTCAGGGAGTTGAAGTGAGGAGTTTACAGTGTTAAGGAGAAGGAAATACAGAAGATTCTGGCACCTCTTGTACAGAGTCTGGGAGAAGACCAGGCAGAAAGAAGAATAATGCATTTTGGAGAACATCTACAATTTGAGTGCTCTGTTTTTTGTGCAAGGATTTTTTTGATGCTGCTGTTTTTTCTTTTGTTTTTCTACTGTCTGTATGTATATTTTTGGGAGGAGGTAGTCTGTAAAGGTGTGTTAAGAAAAAACACCACCAGGATTGGTTCTTTTCTCTTTTTTTAAATTTGTTATTCACTTCTGAGATGTTCCATGGATCGAAGTGCCATTAACCCTTTCATGGCTGTTGTTGCCATATGGCAACCTTCAAATTTTCCCTGGATTCTATATTTCCAAAAGATTATTAATTGTATCGTAAGTTATGTAATAATCTGTTGTGGGCATGAAAGGGTTAATCCACAACCACAAAAACCATCAGACATTATGTACCCCTCCCATACTTCCAGAAGTGAATATTTTAAAAAGCGACTCCCCCTCCCAAAAATAGACCCCAAAATACTTCATACGCTTTATCTGTCCTCTCTTTCCCCATACTCTCTCTTGCCTAAGCCTATCCATTCCCACCTCGATAATCACCCAACATGACATCCTTGAAAGGTTTGGATTGGTTATTTTTTACATGAAGAAGAGTTAAAGATTTGATGTTTGTCAGCAAGATAGAGCCTTGAAGATGTACTTTGCCCTGATGACCCAGGGACATCCTCTTGTAATACTATGGAGTGGCTCAGACACACCACCCCCTAGGCCACAGTTGCACATCAGTTTCCCAAAAGGATACATGCCAGATGATTTAGATTTGAGCCTGGTGAAGTCTATGCACATCACACCCACAGGTAATGTTCAACTTTACAGCATAGGTTTTATTTATTTATTATTAGCATAATTGTTTCTCAATCGAACCTACTCCTTTAGTCTCCTCATCCCTTCCCATCTTTGATTGCATATAGTTGTTTTTTACAGTTTTGTTGTATATACTTGTACAATTATAAATGTTTGGTGATTTTACTTTTTTTCTTGTATTCCTATTAGCACTTATATTTTTAATTATTTATTTATTTAATAATTTTATTATTTATACACTTATGTATATGTATGTATACATATTTATATGTTAACTGGCCTATAGCATAGTTTATTGAATATATGAGGATTCAATTTTAAGTGTTTGTATATGGCATTTTTTACATCTTCTGTTGCATATGCTTGTACGATTATAAATGGTTTGGTGTTTTTATTGTATTCCAATTAGCACTTTTAATTATTTATTTACTTAATTATCCTATTTATGTACTTATACATATGTATGTATACATATTTATATGTCATCTGATCTATAGAATAGTTTATTGAATAGATTAAGATTCATTTTTAGGGACTGTATATGGTTTTTTTATGATTTTAATTGATTTTGTTTATGATTTTAATTGATTATTTTTGACTGTTCTTTGAATTTTATTGATGTGTTTTCCTTGAGACTTTAGTCATTTGATATAGTCCAAATTTGCCTTATTTTATGTATATTGTATATTCACGTTATAACTTTTTATTTTAACCCTGTATTTTTTGGTATATTTATGGTTTAATTACACTAATGTGGTTTTACAATTTATTTTTTAGTGTGTCCTGATAGCCCCTGAGGAAGTTATATACGAAACACGGCCTGTGTTGGGCTTAGGCCACTTATTTGGTTATAATAAATTCATTGGGTGTTGAATCTGCCGCTTCCTGTTTTTGTCTCTGCTCGTTCGAGTGGCTAGCGCTGTTTCTTTGTGGCCCCCAGGTAATTTTTATAAAGGCTGTGTGCAAAACCTGTTTCCAGATTGTCCTGCTAGACCAATCCAGACAAGTGGATAGTGTCTTCCTGCCAGTAGATAATGGAGACAGAGAAAAAAAATAGAAGCTTCCATGACATCACCACTGGTGCAGCTAAGGGGAACCATTGTGTATTTCTCTGCTTCTGGTTGCTAGAGTGGTATAGTGGTATTTGGATTTCTTCTTGGGCTCTTGGGGTCACAGCCTGTGGCCTGTTCCCCCCAGTTGAGTCAGAACTGTTAAGGTTCCTGGAACACACTGGTTTGTGGGTTACCATCCCCAGTAGAACCGGATCCTTACCTGGTTCCAGGCAATGTTCCCTCTAATTTTCTGTAGGCTGTGTGCGCATAAAATATCAGCTGTGTGCAGCTTTTGAAGGAAGGTTAAATTTTTGTGCGCCACATAACGACACTCGGAGTTATATACTTTAAAATTTGACTACACATCAGAATACAGTATGTACACCACACTGATTTTAATCAAATTAAATGAAAATAAACGATTACTAAATGAAGCGGGAAATTTCTAGTAATTACAATCATAACTTTTAAATTTTAAGACGTCTGTGTTGTTTTCTATCAGAATCAGAGCCGTAATTTTTGTGCGCTCTGTTGTAAAGTATGTGCGCTCGCTCGGCGAGGTGTGTGCGCGCGCACATGCGCACAGCTTAGAGGGAACAGTGGTTCCAGGTTACGGCTGCAGTCATCCCTCTGGTTGAGCAGGCCAGCAAGGTTCCTTCCAGGACAGTCGCTATCAATATCGGACCAAGATCCCTGCAGAAGGGCAGGGCTCAGGTGAGATCCATCCTTCAAGGGGTGCTGTACTACCTATGGTTGTTGTGGTTAAACAACCCCCTTCTTTCTTTCTCTTCTCTCCCCTTCCTCCCTTCACCAAGCAGAGCTCTTGGTCTTTTCCCTCACACTCTTTTTTTTGGGGGCAGTTTAGGCAACTCACTGGATGCTTAAAATAGCATAACCGCAGTTTGATGATATTGACAAGCTTTTTGCCGCAGTCTGCCTAGCTTTGGGCCTTGCTCCAGGGCTGGGCTGGCCTGGCCTGGCCATGGAACTGGGAAAACTTATGAAGGGGCAGGCCCAGCTGATAGAGCCACTGCTGCAGCTCAGACTTGCTCTCTGGCTCCGGCTGAGAAAGCTGCAGTGGGCCTGCCTGAACGTAGCCAATAGATTTTGCTACAGAGGTTCTCTTGTGCCCTGATCCAGAAAGGACATGGGAGAGTTTGTGATCTGTGTCTGGGGGCTAAATACTACAAGCTGCTGTGAAAATGCTGGTTCCTGTGTCGTGGGAGCTGCCACCATGTTGTGAGCCAGATGAGGTACCATTTTTCAGTATTGAGTGAGCACGAGTGAAGGGGATGGTATAGCAGCGATGACATCTCCAGTCCACGTGAAGAACTGTACTGACACTGGCCAATGCAGTCAGGGGCAGCCCAAGGGGGATGCGGGGCCCATGTGCGGAGACTCATTGTGGGGGCCTCATTTGCATAAGGGACCTCATTTGCATAAATATTTACATAATGATAATATGCACTAAATTTTAGTAAACATGCCTCTTAATGAGTGTATGGATAAAGAAAGACTACCAGATTTCTACATTACCATACTCCAGTGCCAACCGCCAGGCACATTAGGAAGTACTACAAAAACTGCCCATTTAGAACCCATAGCAAACCTGTGTATCATATTAGCACTACCAGGACTCGCAAAGCACCATACCCTACCTATCAAAAGGCAACACTGCAGATATTAAACCAATACATCTCCTAGGGGGAAAGAGAACAAGTGGCAATGTCAAATAGAAACTACATAAACAGAATACCTCAGCTTGGTTACACATGCAGAACAGAGACCGTCACCAAACAAAGAACAAGGGATCACAGTTTAGAAATAGGAAGACAATAATTAAACTGGGAACTCCAAAAGCCAAACTTGGAATGTACAACAACACTGGTGAAATAAAACCTTAAATTAATTTCCTCTTGTACTAAACAAAACGCAGACGTTAACGATGCACATTTCCCAGAGCTGACATATTCCAGTTAATAAATTCAAAATAAAAAAGTATTTTTCTACCTTTTCTTGTTATGCATTTTATTTTTCAGTTGCAATTGCTCCAATCACTTTCTTCTGGTTTCTTCGTGTCTTCTGCTAGCTCTCCATTGTCTGCTATCCATTTGTCCTTTCTTCTCTCTTCTAGTTTTTTTGTTTCCATTCTCTCTCTACATCTGCTTTAACATACTGATCTTTCTCCTTTTTCTCTTTCTTCCATTTCTTTGTTTATTTATTTTTCATCCACTCAGATTTTAGCCCTCCATCCTCAATCCTCACTTACTCTCCCAATACCTGGCCAATCATAGATTTTTCTTCCCTCCCACACAAAATATATTTTCCCCTCTCCATCCTCACTCCCCCATCCCATTCTAGTCCTCCCTCAACATCAGCTTCCTTCTAGTTCCAGCCCCACCCAGAATATGCTCCCTTCTAGTCCCATTCTCCTATCCCCCCGCATCAGCCCATTTCCAGTCATAGCTTCCCCATCAGCCCATTTCCAATCCTAGCCCCCCATCAGCCCTTTCCGGTCCTATCCTAGCCCCCATAAGCCCATTTCCAGTTTTAGCACATCCCCCGAAGAGCCCTGCGACTGTCCAACAGGCTTTATAGGGAGCCGGAGAGGCCCCATCTCACCTCTGACAGCGCCTTTTTTCTTCACTTCAGCAGCTGTATATGTAGTATAGGCCGCTGGTGTGCCGAAGGTCAAAGGGAACTTCCTGTTTTCTTGCACTCAGTGCGCCAGCGGCCTATACTATAATACAGCTCCCAAGGTGGAAAAAAAGGCACTCTTCACTTCGGCGGCTGTCAGAGGTGAGCCGGGGCCCCTCTGGCTCCCTCTAAAGCTGCCCTGCCTGCCGGTGCCGAATGCGAGATATTGTTGACACACGGGACCCTCTACGAAAAATGTTCTCGCACAATGGGCGGGCCGGCCCTAAATGCAGCCAGACAACACAGGTTGAAGGACCAGCCACAAGGCAAACCTTTCTGAGTCAGAGCAGTCGAGGTTGTCTCGAATAGTGCCACAGGTGGGGGTTATGTCATCTGGCAAGGGGAAACCAAGTGTGTTCTTGTGTAAAACGGTATTTCCTGGCATTCTCTAATATGCATTGCTGACTTTGAAAAGGTTGAGGTGGAGTCATCAGTGAATGATCTTTCGATCCTGAGGAAAGAGGGCTTACACCTTCCAGTGCATTCTGGTCTGCTGGGGGCATCCAGCCCTGGGTGTGATAGCGACGCAGCCAAGGTCTCTCTTCAGCTGTCAAAAGTAGGTTGGTGCCAAGGGCATACACACCCTGGAGCATCTCTGACAGCGAAGTCCCGTCTGTAAAGCTTAGGACCTGTTCACCCTTCCTCCTTGGCCTCTGATCGGGCACATGATTAGCTGAAGACAGCTGCCCACAGTTGGTGAGCCTAGTGACTAAGACCTGGCTATGGATGCCTTGATATGCTGATTTGGTGAGGCTCCTGGCACAGCGGGGAGCAGTTAATTCAAGAGCCTGTCCTGTCGAGAGCCTACCTTCTCACTTATGGCTTGTTCTTGAATGTCAGT
This sequence comes from Ichthyophis bannanicus, assembly GCA_033557465.1. NCBI lineage: Eukaryota > Metazoa > Chordata > Amphibia > Gymnophiona > Ichthyophiidae > Ichthyophis > Ichthyophis bannanicus. The sequence goes on along the minus strand of CM066032.1, from coordinate 1,085,632,843 downwards.
ATTTAGTACAGACTAGTTCCTCGGCCTTGGTGATCTCTACTCCCATGACAATGAGGCAGATCTTCCTGTTTGTTCTATGTTTGGGTTTGGTATCTCTTGAGGTGCAGTGTCAGTAGCAAGACTGGTTGTCTTACTGTATGGACTTGCACTACTTGTTGGCATTTTTTCAGAGGAGTTTGACAAGATTCCCGGAGAGTTCGTGTTATGGCATCATAAGGTGTTTGAGTGGGTCCCACTTCCTCTATTCTCTTGAACAATTCATGGTCACACTGTGGACTCTTAGTCTAGGTTTCATTTTCTCCCTGTGAATACTTGAAGTGGACTGTGCTGGTGTCTTTTGGTTCAGCAAACTGCATCTCTGAGCAGCGATCCCTCTCCTGTTAATGCCTTTTCCATGCCTTTCCTTCCAACGGAAGGAGGTTTGCTCCACCTGGCTCCTTTCTGATGGTTCAAAGGGGTTTCTATCCTTCCTATTTTCTAGGTGATTTTGCTTGGTGTACCAATAGACATAAGGATCAATGCCTGTTCGACATCCGTAAGGAACCCTTCCCATCAATTGGACTGGCTGTTACATCTGGAGGCAGTGGCTTCTGCCTAAGTTGGAAAACAAGATAAGGCATGTGAGTCCAAAGGCATACTACCTCTGAGCATGGGCTTTGTCCTGGGTAAAGTAAGGTTACATAAGAACATAAGAAATGCCATACTGGGTCAGACCAAGGTCCATTAAGCCCAGTATCCTGTTTTCAACAGTGGCCAATCCAGGTCCAACAGTGGCAGGTTCCCAAAAAGGTACCCAGGTTCCACAGTCCTAGGGTAAGCAGTGGATTTCCCGGGTCCTCTTTAATAATGTTTTATGGACCTTTCTTCCAGGAAATTGTCCAAACCTTTTTTAAACCCAGCTACACTAACAGCTTTTACTACATCCTCCGGTAACGAATTCCAGAGTTTGGTTACTCATTGAGTGAAAAAATATTTTCTCTTATTACTCGTGAATGGGTTACACTGTAGCTTCATTGCGTGTCCTCTAGTCTTTCTACTTTTTGATGGCATAAACAACTGATCTCCGTTTAACCGCTCCATTCCATTCATTAATTTATAGACCTCTTATCATATTCCCCTCAGCTGTCTTTTCCAGGTTGAAGAGCTCCAAACTTTTAAGCCTCTCCTCATAGGGGTATCCTTCCATCTCCTTTACCATTTTGGGGCCTCTTCTCTGTACCTTTTCTAATTCTGCTATATCCTTTTTAAGATATGGTAACCAGAATTGCACACAACATTCATGGTGCGGTCGCACCATGGAACAATACAGAGGCATTATAATATCCTTTCTTTAATTTTCCATTCCTTTTCTTATGATTCCTAGCATTCTATTTGCTTTCATGGCCACCAATGCACACCGGGCTGAGGATTTCGGCATATTATCCACGATGACTCCTAAATTTGTTTCTTGTATGGTGGTTTCTAAAGTGGTACCTTGCATTGTGTAACCATGGTTTGGGTTGTTCTTTCCTAGATGCATAACTTTACTCTTGTCCATGTTAAATTCCATCTGCCATTTGGATGTCCTGTCTTTCAATGTCCTTGCAATTTTTCACAATCCACTTGGTTTTAATAACTTTGAATAATTTTGTGTCCTGTGCAAATTTGATCACCTCTCTCATCATTCCTTTTTCCAAGTCATTTATGAATGTTAACAAGCAGCGGGCCCAGCACACATCCCTGGAGTACTCAACTATTCACCTTTCTTCATTGAGAAAATTGGCCATTTAGCCCTACTCTCTGCTTTCTATCTTTTAACCAGTTCCTGATTCACAATATTATACTGCCTCCAGTCCCCTCACCCCAGTTGACTTTCAGTGGGCAGTTATATGCTCTTTTCTCTGTGCCTTGGTCAAGCATTACCAGTTGGATTTCCATGCCAATACCTGTGTGTAGCCTTCGGTGCAGAGATTTTCAGGGCAACTGTGTATTTCCATCCGTTTGAGTTGTAGCTTTTGGCACTTTCTCACTTGTATGGACTGTTCTAGCAGAAGCATTCGGAAGGTGAAATTTTACATACCTGATGATTTCCTTTTTTGGAGTCCTGCCAGATGAGTCCAGGACCCACCCTGAGAAATTTACTGCTGCCTCTGTGGAAGAGATATTGCAAAATTCATATGTTCTAGAGTACTGAAATGGGTCTCAAACTCTCTGTGCCCTCTTCTGCGCCAGTACTTTTGCGCAGACCTTTTCTGTCCCAAGAGAGGGGATAGAAAAACTCTTGGCTATGTTTGCTAAGTACATAGTTGTGCAGAGTTCCTCAGTTATAACCATAGCGTTTTCAGCCGCCTTGAAAGTTTTTTGGTTTGAAGTTGATCTCTGTCCATTAGATTGGTAGCATATTCTTTGTTAGATGACTACTGAAGGATGCCCCAACTGCACCAGCCATAGTACCCATAGTGATATCACTGGAAACATCTTTTTTTTTCTCTGTCTCATTATCCGCTGGCAGGGGGGCACTACCCATTTTTTTTGGACTGGTCTAGCAGGACTCCAGGAAAGAATATTTTCACCTCTGTACATGGAAAAGGCCTTTTAGTTCAAATTTATTTTATTGACAAAAGATAACACTCCCAACACATGGGCCTCTTGCACAGGCCTGCGAGAACCAAACAATATACAGTTAACATTTTCTTTTTTATATTAACAGTATCACCCCCCCCCACCCCATAAACTTCCACCAGTCAAAGTACCCAGCCCCATGGCTTCAATAGGGAGGGGAAGAACCCTTTACCTCCTTCGAGGAAATTGCAAGAAACCAAGGAGCCCCACCCCCTCCTGCACCCACCAGAAGACCGAGGAAGGGAGAGCCAACTCAAGACCTGGAGCCCTAGAACCTGATCCCTCTCCACCCCCCCCCCCACCTCACTGAACTGCAGCTATCTTCAAGAGCCTACTAGGATTTCTAAAAATGGGAGTCCCCAGGATATTCGGAGTTAAAATGTGAACTCGTCAATTGTCCCCAGTTCTATATGTTATTTAAAATAAGACTCCAATTTTTGGGCTACAGTCTATGTATATAATCCTCCCAGACCACCAAAAGCTTCCTCACTCTCTGCTTTCGACCCCTAGCCCACAGCCTCTCCATTTGCATATGTTGGTGCATCAGATTGTATCAGTGCCAAAAACCTGGAGGCTCGGGAGACACCCAAACAGAGAAAATATCCTTCTTACCAATATCCATGCATTTCCTTCGTTCTCAGCCCACAACAGCAACTGCATGCAGGGAGTGAAACAGAACTTTCTCAGGAGTTTGGTCCCAATGACAATGTAGACCGTGCTCTACATAGGCATGCACCTCTTTCCAATATTTTTGGATGAGGGGGCATTACCAGAACATGTGGCATAAGGAAGTCCTCGATTGTCTGTCTGCATTTTGGACAGTCTGCCGTTGCAGAACACCCCATCGCATGAGCACGAATCAGTGCAATATAAGCCCTGCGAACAGTTTGTTGTTGCATTTTATTCACAAACACCCAGCTTGTTGACCTGGGGATCTTTGCAAGAAGCTTCAATAGTCTCTCAGCTGTCAGTACAATATTCAGCTCAGCATTCCATTTTACCACCAAGGCATCACAGATATCTAGGGCATTAGTTCTTGCAAAAGAACTATGGACTCGAGATACCATTATCCAGGCCAGACCCTCAGATAAGAGAAAATCTTCCACATCTGTGCAAAAATCACTAGAAAGATTCTCTGCCACCAATTTTCCAATGCAACTGTGCAATTGAAGATACGAGAACACATCCCTAGGAGCCCAATCATATTGAGGGTAAAGTTCCTCAAAAAAGAGGAAACATCCATCTTCCATCAAGACCTTATCTAGTTGGCCAAGGCCCTTCCTCCTCCAAGTCTGAAACCCCCTGCTAGAGAGTCCCGGCGAGAAATCAGCATTGCCATGAATGGGGTGATATACAGATTGGTCAGCTGAGCAAATCCATTTCCACATGGTCCTGATGGGGGAGATATCAACACTGAATGGCATAGTCAGGACAAACAGGCCACCAAAGTCTTTTCACAGGCTAGTGGCATGTAATCAACAGAGTCAAATAGCGAGTCTCGCAAATGGCTCAAGAAGCACACAAGGTAGCATTTCAAATACGGGAGACCATGCTCCTTCTCCCCCAGGAGCCCATGAGGGATCGGAAGGCCAAACAAGGCTTCTTCATGTGCTACAAAAATTGAGATAACAATCCTTCCACTTTCCTCAGGTCCCACAAGGATAGCCATAAAGGAAAAGGCTAGAGAACATGGAGCCATCACGGTAAGAGGACCATTTTGAACAAAGTGATCTGACCCCGCCCCAAAGAAAATGGAAGATCCCACCACCTGAGCAGAGATGTCTGTTTCCCTAAGCAGGGAAGGAGCGCTATAGAATTATAGCTTTGTAAGGTCCTCAGGAAGCACAATCCCTAAATAGCAAAACGAGTGGGATGCCCAGCGCACTGGAAACTGCCCCGGTCAAGAGCGCTGCAGATCTTGATGTGTCAGTAAAGCCTCCAATTTATCCAAATTGAGCTTGTATCCAAAATGAGAGAACTCCTGGAGCAGCGTATCAAAGGAACCCAAAGGTTCAGTTAGGTGTACCAATGGGTTATCAGCAAAGGCCAAGATCTTAAAAGAGAAGGACCCTGTGCACATTCCCTTAATAGCCTCATTGACCCGGATGTGACTCAACAAAGATTTGAGAGCCAGCAAGAAAAGCAGAGGGTAAAAGGGACAACCCTGACGCGTGCCTCAGTGCAGAGAGAAACTCTGTCAGGAGCCCATTAACAAGAACACAAGCCCAAGGGCCATCATACAAAGTGGAAACAGCCCATAAGAACAGGTTCTAAAACCCAAAGTGCTCCAATGGAAGAAACACATAATCTCCAGGAACAAGCAGGAATGAGTCTTCACATATGGGTATGTCGGTACCGATGGAGCCTGCGTGGGAATGCTCCCCAGCGTCCAATCAGAAAGCTTTTGGGAGCATCCCACAGCGCCTGCGTGCTGCCTTCCTGCCTTCCCGCCTTCCCAACTGTCTGTCCTCAGTTGTTCTTTTTCCGCGGAGCCAGCAGGTCGTGTTCCTGTCACCGCAGAAGAATTTCCTTATTTTTTCTTTATTTCTTTTCTGTCGCGTCTGCCTTCTTCGACGCTGTACCGGTACCGCCGGTCCTTGTTCTTTTCTTCTTGTAAAAAAAAAAAAACCAAAACCTTTATTCCATTTATTTTTCTTCAGGTGCACTTGAGTTTTGGGCCTTAGGCCCAGAACGTTTTTCCTTAACTATGGAAAAGCCTGCCTCAGGATTTAAAAAGTGCACAAAATGTGGCGGTACTATCCCCGTCACCGACACCCATGACTGGTGTCTAAAATGTCCTTGACCATTCCATAACAGATTGTGTGTCCTGTTCCATGATGTCTAAGAGGGGTCGACAGAACCGAGCTGCCAAGCTCAGTACCCTGTTTCCCTCTGATGCGGCTTCGGTGGCATCGACGTCTTCCAGGGCTGCTTCTTCCTCACAAGGATCTCAGGTAGCTAAACATAAATCCAGCCGGTCCTCGAAGGGTAGATCTCCTTCTAAGCATCGAGATGCCTCTGGCCTTGCCCTCGAGGATTCTGCACCGGTACCAACTTCCAGGCATTGGCGGCGTCAATGGATCAGAGGATTCTGTCCATGGAACGCAGTCTGGCGGCTTTCCTTGTGGCATCGACGCCCGTGGTACCGCAACAGACTACTCCGCCGGTACCGGCACTAGCATCGCCATCGGTACCGATCCCGGTACCGGTGGCATTGACATCGGCGTCGGTGTCCGCTATGCCGGTACTCTGTCCTCTGAAGCCCTCCGGTACCGATACCCCGGTACCGGTTATTCCCGATACCGATACCGATCTCGGTCGGTACGGGTATCGGGCGTTGCAAGAGCATCCAGTCAGACGATACTTTGATTCCTCTGACGACTCTGAGGATTCTGAAGAGTCTGTTGATGCAGTGATGATTTTTCCACAGGAGGAGTCCTCTCCTAAACGAAGGATGTCTCCTCCAGAGGACTTGTCTTTTCAAGACTTTATCAGAGAGGTGGCTCAGGGCCTCTCTATTACAGTGGCCCCAGAGTCAGAGCCCAGAGCTAAGGAGTTAGATATTTTGCAATATCCTAAAACTCCTAAGGAGGCAGCTACCTTACCTATTCATGAGATTCTGTATGATCTCATGTTAAGGATGTGGGAAGCACCTCTAACCACCTCTCCTCATTTTTGCAGGTTGGACACCATGTATCGTGTCCCTCCTTTTCCTGGTTTCCATAAAACTCAACTTCCTCGCCACTCTATTGTGGTTGAGTCTGCAATGAGAAAGACTAAGAGTGCCAAAAGACATGTCTCTAATCCTCCAGGACGTGAATGTAGAACCCTGGATACTTTTGGAAGAAGAGTCTTCCAAGCTTCCATGCTTGCTGCGAGAATTAATTCTTATAGTCTCTACATGGGAATGTTCTTAAAAGAAGTCACTGACTATTTGCAGACTTTAAGTCCTTTTATATCTGATGATAAAAGGCAAGAATTTCTCACTGGGCTCAAACATGCCCAGGATATCTCCAAATTCTCCAACCGTGCAGCTTTCGACTCCTCTGAATGCGTAAGCAGAGCCTCAGCTATAGCTATAGGTGCACGTAGGATTGCTTGGCTTCAAGCATCTGATTTGGAGATCTGGGTCCAAGACGAATTGGGAAATAGCCCTTGTACAGGTGAAAATCTGTTTGGTAAGGATTGGCAAGCAAAGGCCAATCATATGGATGCTGAAAATTCTGCTTTGGACAGACTATCCAAATCCACAGCTGCTCCTGCTAAGAAAACACCTTTTTCTAAAAAGGGAAGATTCTATCCTGCTTATAGTCAGCGGGCATCTTCTGCAGCTCAGTTCCCTTCCAAACGTCAGCAATCCTCCAAACAGAGCAAGGCAAAGGCTGTGAGGCCTGCTCCAGCCCAGCAATCTCAGCCCCCTCAGGGCCTTTGACTTTCTGCTAGAGAACTTAGCCTTCCTGGCTCTGGAAGGACCAGAGCCCTCCACCAATCCAGGAAGGTTATGTCACTTTGCTCCCAGGTGGGGGCAAATTACAGCAGAGCATTGGACACTCTCCATCATAAGAGAGGGGTACAAACTTCATTTTTCCAGCTTGCCCCCTCTCACAAGAGTGCACCAGTTCAATTCTCCATCCTCCCTCCTCAGCCTGTTAGAGCAGGAGGTTGCCACTCTTCTAGCCCAGGGGGCAATAGAGGAAGTGCCTTCTCAACAACAGGGCACAGGGTTCTACTCCCCCTATTTTCTTATTCCAAAGAAAACAGGGGGCTTCAGACCCATCTTAGATCTCAGAGAGTTGAACAGATTCCTAGTCAAAGAAAAATTCAAGATGGTTTCTCTAGGAACTCTGCTGCCATACCTTCAGAATCAGGATTGGCTTTGTTCTCTAGATCTCAAGGATGCATACACTCATGTTCTCATCCATCCAACTCACAGAAGGTTCCTTCGGTTCCTTTTTCAGGAGAAGCACTGTCAATACAGAGTGCTCCCTTTTGGTCTGGCCTCTGCACCAAGGGTGTTCACGAAATGCATGGCAGTGGTTGCTGCTTTTCTGCGCACCCTGGGAATATTTGTCTTCCCTTACCTGGACGACTGGCTCATTCGAGCTCCCACTCAATCAGAGGCCAAGACTTCTCTAACCTGCACAATGCGTATCCTTCAATATTTAGGGCTGGTAATAAACATCCCAAAATCCAATTTGATCCCTACTCAGTCCCTGGAGTTTATAGGGGCGTTGCTGGATACCACAAGGGCAAGGGCCTATCTTCCCCAGGCCCTTTGCCTTCGCTTGATGCAGTTAGCTTCTCAAGCAGAGTTGAAACCCCTACTAACTGCTCGAGAGATGTTACAGTTACTAGGCCACATGGCATCCACCGTTCATGTGATACCATATGCTCGCCTTCACATGAGAGCAGCTCAGTTGACTTTATCCACCCAATGGACCCAGGCATTAGGCTGCCTATCAGACAAAATAGCAAACACAAGACCCCTCATTTTGTCCCTCCAATGGTGGAAGTCCCCTCAAAACCTGTTGCTGGGATCCCCCTTTCAACAGCCTCTACCCCAAGCAACTCTAACAACAGATGCTTCTCCAATGGGCTGGGGAGCTCATCTTCAGGACCTCTCCACCCAGGGTATCTGGTCCCCACAGGAGACTTGTCTACATATCAATCTCTTGGAACTCAGGGCAATCTTCCTTGCTCTGTGAGTTTTCCACACCCTGCTCAGCCACAAGACAGTCCTTATCCACACGGACAATCAGGTAGCCATGTTCTATATAAACAAGCAGGGAGGAACTGGCTCTCTGTCGCTTTGCAACGAAGCTCTGCGACTGTGGGCTCTCACCAGAGAGCATCACATTCATCTTCTGGCAGTTTATCTTCCAGGTGTTCAAAACTCTTGGGCAGACAGACTCAGTCGAGTTTTGCTTCCACACGAGTGGTCCTTACATATTGACCAGGTGTCCAAAATTTTTCAAATTTGGGGAACCCCGGACATAGAAATCTTTGCAAGTCCGTGGAATGCCAAACTTCCCCGGTTCTGTTCCAGAACTCTGGCTCAGGGGGCTCAGGCAAGGGATGCTTTCCTCCTTCATTGGGGTCAAGACTTCCTGTATGCCTTTCCACCCATTCCCCTAATTCCCAAAACCCTGTTCAAGCTTCAGAGAGACAGAGGCCACATGATTCTCATAGCTCCACATTGGCCACGGCAAGTGTGGTACCCTCTGCTTCTACATCTCTCTCAAGCTCCCTCCCTAGAGTTAGGGTCTGCTCCAGACCTCCTCTCTCAGGAGGACAGAAAGTTGTGGCATCCCAATCCCCAGTCTCTGCATCTCAGGGCTTGGTTGCTGAAGGCCTAGATCTCCAGGATCTTCATCTTTCTCAACAAGTAAAAGATGTTCTTTATGCTTCCAGAAAACCTTCCACTAGACGTTCTTATGCTTTCAAGTGGAAGAGGTTTACCATCTGGTGTTCTGAGAAGGGTCTTAACCCCCGTGCTATACCTCTGGAATCGTTGCTGGAGTATCTCCTTCATCTGTCTAATGCAGGCCTTAAGACAAATTCAGTAAGAGTCCATTTGAGTGCTATTGCAGCTTCCCTCAAGCCTCTAAATGGACAACCTGTTTCCTCTCATCCTCTTGTAGCAAGGTTCATGAGAGGCCTCCTTTTAACAAAGCCTCCCATTCGACCACCCCCGGTGGCATGGGACTTAAATTTGGTTCTTGGTCAGCTTATGAAGCCGCCTTTTGAACCTTTAGCTACCACCTCCTTGAAATATCTTTCTTGGAAGCTTATCTTTCTCATTGCAATCACATCAGCACGCCGCATCAGTGAATTGCGAGCACTAGTAGCTAATCCACCTTATACAAGGTTCCATCATGACAAGGTGGTCCTTAGGACTAATCCACACTTTATGCCTAAGGTGGTCTCGCCTTTTCACCTCAACCAAAAGGTCTAACTACCTGTCTTTTTTCCAGGACCTCATGCATCAAGTGCAGAGGAATCTTCATACCCTGGACTGTAAAAGAGCTTTGGCTTTTTACTTACAGAGGACGCAGCAACATAGAAAGTCTTCCCAACTCTTTGTTGCCGTTGATCCTTCTCATTTGGGACAACCAGTCTCCAAGAGAACACTTTCTAACTGGATTTCCCAATGTATTTCTTTCGCCTATCAGAGCAAGAACCTTTCTCTGGAGGGCCATGACAGCCTCAATGGCTCATCTGAACTCTGTGTCTATCGACCACATCTGTCGAGCAGCCACTTGGGCCTCGGTTCATACCTTCACAGCCCATTACTGCTTGGACAAGGACTCCCGCCGGGATGCCTTGTTTGGTCAGGCTGTTCTCAAACACCTGTTCCATACTTAATCAACTCCTACCCACCATCCCTCATGGGATGCCAGAGATCCAGGTGGGGAAGTGCAGCCCTGTCCCAGGGACACACAACCTATGGGCTCTCTCCCTGGCATCTAAAGTTAGGGAGTCCCCATATGTGAAGACTCATTCCTGTTTGGTTCTGGAGATAGCACAGTTACTTACCTGTAACAGGTGATCTCTGGGAACAGCAGGAATAAGTCTTCACAACCCACTCACCTCCCCTAGGAGTTGTCTCTCTCTCTATCTCTCTCTCCTTTCCCTCTCTCTCAGCTATAAGACTCAACTGAGGAGAGACAGTTGGGAAGGCAGCACGCAGGCGCTGTGGGATGCTCCCAAAAGCTTTCTGATTGGACGCTGGGGAGCGTTCCCGCGCAAGCTCCGTCGGTACCGATGTACCCATATGTGAAGACTTATTCCTGCTGTTCCCAGAGATCACCTGTTACAGGTAAGTAACTGTGCTCTCCCAATTGACCCTATTTGAAGGCTTTTTTGGCTCAAAGCTGATAAGCAAAGACTGAATCTCATGGGTTGAATAGTGGATCAGAGATGCCAGAATTCAGTGCATATTAACCGCTGCATGCCTACTGTGCACAAATTCCACTTGAGAAGGATGAATCAAACTAGGTAGAATGGGTGCCAACCGATCCACAAATAACAAGATTATTGGCTGGTTAGATGCCAGCAAAAGAGGATCCTTGCCTGGCTTAGGAATCACAGTAATTAAAAAGGTCTTTTATAAAATTGTGCAACTTATATACTACTTATAATTATGTGCACCAAAAAGATTACACGCACACTGCATAGGGCACACTGTTCCTAGGGCAGAGCTTGGGCAGAGTAGGAAAGGGTGTTTTGAGTGTACACATGCATTTTAGAGATACGTGGATATGCACATAGAGTGCATGCACACTTCAGATCGGGTGTAAATTTGTGCATGAGCATTTGTGTCACTGGAGCTGGTTCTAGGGGCCTATTTTATAAAGATACAGGTGTCTACGTTACCTTTTATAAAATAGGCACTTCTTTGTTACTTTGACACAGGTGCATCTACTAAAATTGCCCTCAATAAGTGCTATTGCAAGAAAGATTTGCCTGACACACAGTGCCATTGGTTATGAGCTTTATCCACTACTCATCTATTTTTTCCATAATTTAAGTAAGGTTTTTCTTTCTAATTACTAGTTTTCTATATCAAAATGCTTGGGGAGGGGGTAATTTTATAGAAGGGCAGTTATGTAGAATGTCCAAAAAGGCACCTATTTTGTGTCTGTTTTTTGAAGGCAACAGACATCAACATACCTTTATAAAATAGGCACCAGACCAGACCCTGCAGAGCACAAATCCTCATTTGCAAATGTACACCTGCTCCGCTGTAAATAATGTACATGGGTGTTTTATAATTCCATCACTGTGCTACTCAATCTATGTTACCTAAGAGTGGTGCACATGTAAGTATGTGCACCATCTGATTGGCATGCATAATTACACAGCACAGTTTGTCATTTTTTGCATGTAAAAGATGCTTTAGAAAATTACTCTCATGTGTGTTTAATTTATAGCTTGGTCACGTTGCATATTTAGCAAAATTCATTTTTAAGATGTAGTTTGAGAGAAAAATCTAACCCAGGATGGTATCTGGTGTGAGTTTCTTCTGACAGTTTTTTGTTGTCTTTGATGGATTTCATGACTACATTATATAGTATCTTGTTAGTCTACCCATGCATGATAGTTAATGGAGCAAGGTGACCTTTTGTGATATTCATTACGCATCAGATTGTCTAGTGCTGCTCACCCTCCTTTAAGTTAATTTTGCCTCTTACTTTATAAAATAGGCATAAAATATGCATATTGCAACGTGTGCAAATGTAGACAACCCTTAGGAAATGACCACCTTAAAGAGGGTCATTTTAGAACAATTAGATGATCACATGCACACGTAAAAAGCTAATTTGCATGTGTACATGGCTATACATGTGTAAGGGTCATAGATTTGAAGGCTATGTGTTCTCAGTTTGGTATAGACTTTAGGAAAATGGACGTATATTTCTGTTGTTGTTATTGTTGTTAAGTGCCGTCGAGTCGGAGTCGACTCATGACGACCCTCTGGATAGCTATCCTAAATTGTGTTTCGGGGGTGTTCTCCGTCAGCAGGCGGCTCATTGTTGAAGGACTGGTACCCGAGCTGCGTTTTATTGTATCGTCCATTTCATTGCTGGCCTTCCTCTTTTGCGTTGAACCTTCGATCTTGCCAAGCTAATGTCCCTTTCTTCTACAATGAATCTCTCTCTTTTGGCATGACTGTGTCCAAAGTATGAGTCGAATGTCTTGTCATCTGAGCTTCTAAGAAAGCTTAGCCGTTTTGATCTCCTTACGTACCTGGACTGGTTTTTTTTTTTGTTCTTCGGGTAAGTTCCATGGTATACACCATATTCGCCCGCCAGCACCATAATTCAAAGGCATCAATTTTCTTCCTTCTGCTCATTTCATGCCATCTTTTCACCTCCTATGATGTTATTGAAAATACCATGCCTGACATCCGAATCTTTGTATGGAGAGAGACATCTCTGCTCTGAGAATCTTATCATAGGTCTTCCTATCCATTCTGCCCAGAAGCAATGCGTCGTCTGATTGTCTTGACTGCCCTTGTTGCTCTCTTATTGATAGTTGAATCCAAAGTAGTTAAAATTTGTTCACAATTTCAATTTCTTCCGTTCAACGATGAACTGTTGATTATGCCAGTTGTCATGATCTGTGGTATTCTTTACCTTAAGTGCAGGCCCATTTTGAGACTATGTTCTTTTGATTGTGAGAACAAATGTTTCAGATCATCTTCACGTTCACCGTAATGTGGTATCATCAGCATAGCGAAGGGTGTTGAGGATTCGTCCACCAATCTTCCACACAGCTCGTTGTCTTCATACAATCCTGCTTCTCCTCTGATGATTTGTTCTGCCTCAAATTAAAACAGGTAGGGGGGAAAGTATGCAACAGAAGCCGTGTCTTTATAACCCCCCAAATAACACAACAAAAAAACAACACACAACCTTTGCTTATTTAAACCATTTCTGTTTCGCCATCATCTCTTCCTTCTTGTCCTTTTATCTCTTCTCCTTGTCCATTCGAACTGTTGCGCTCTTTATCAATGTACAGATTTCTCAAGAACCGATCAAGTGTTCTGGTATACCCATGCTTCTTAATGGGTGGCCCAGAGATTTCTCATGCATTAATACACAGTCAAACGTCTTTGCTATAGGGTCCGATATGCCAAATAGATTCCTTTTGGTATTCTTTAGTTTTTTCAAGGATCCATCTCACATCTCCAAATGCTTCTCCGTTCCTCTCGCCTTTTCCCTGAACCACTGCTTGCACTCAGGCTATTTCCTTGTTCCAGGGTATGGTTGGAATACTCTGTTTGAATATCCTTCAGTCGATCTTGCTGGCAATGTGGGATTCAGAGCGAATTGTGCTATAATTTCCACGTCATTGGATCCCTGTTCTTTAGTATTGGTAATCACAACAAGATCTTTTCTCCAGTCAGTTGTGTGGCCCCAATGCATTTTGTCTTCCATATGTTCGTGCACGATCCTGGTAGAACGGTAACATGCATGACATGTGCACAGCTAACAGATTTGCATTGCAATACTTCTCAATTCTTATTCTATGGTAACTGACCTAGCACAATCAATGCCTTGGGTGTGTCCTTATTGGTCTTTTGATATAGGTGAAAGGCTTTTTAAACTAAGCTAAATACAAAATAAAATGGTATGCGTAAGTGGTGCGACCTCCGGTCTGCAACTGCTTCTTGTTCACCAACATCTTCACTTCATTAAAGCTAGGATTTACAGACTTCGCCTGCCCATGCGCTATTTGTCTGCTTTAGATACAAGATGACAGAGCTAACAAATAACTAATGCTCTGGTTTATTATAAAAAAAAGAATAAATGCTTTGCTTTTCACAACATATCTTCTTTTTAGGACAGACCATCATCGCGAAACGAAACATATTGCTGTGGTTTGGCTTAGATAAAAATGCTGCTAGCAACAGTAAACAGAATAATGCCGGCTTAGCTTTAAAATGCTCCTAAAACAACAAAAAAATTTCTTCATGCTGCTACCCTAAATCTGATTGCTTAATGACTGCATAGAATGAGTGAATTAAAAATGCTACTGCTTCTTATTGAAAAAAAAATGGCTAAAAAATGCTGCTGTCAAAAACGGCCCTTCACTTCTTCTTTCATCACCACTCAGGTTCCGATCATACAGGTACAAGAGTTGAAACGCGCTGTGTGGATCCATTGTCTTATCATGATAAAAACTCTGTATATTCCTTTCCCCACTTCCACGTGATCTTCTCAGCCATCATCCCAACATATGAACCTTGAGCATCTTCCGAACATTCCAATTCGAGGCTTGGGACTTTTTCTTGTAAACTTCTCTACGTAGCTATTACGGCCAGGCGCGGATCTTGGTCTCTGTCCTCTATAGTCTTCTGCTTCTCATTCTTCCTTGCAAAGTGTCCATTGTAGTACTTTTTCTTGTCCTGTTCTGCTGGCACGTGTGGAAATCTCTGCGTGTCTCGTGATTGTCTTTCTTTCTTCGCTGGCTTTAGGCCTTCTCTGCCTGCGTTTTTCTGGGCATTCTTCAGAGTTTCTTCCGTCATCCATTTTGGCCGTTTTTGGCTTTTTCCCCTTTGATAGACTTCTTGCTTTCTCCAACACAAACCTTCTTGATGTCATTACCCATAACTCTTGCCGGAGCTCTGTCTTGTTCTAAAGCAGCAATCGTTTTGCCGGCATCCTTTAAATTCCGTGGTATAGTCTCAAGTCATATTTTGCTGCATCATGAGTGGTTTGCTCTTTTTCACTTTAGCTTGAGTATTGCATCCTAGTAGTTGATGATCTGTACCCAGTCAGGCTCCCAGTTTTGTCTTTGTTTTTGTTACAGAGCTTTTCCATTCGTAGACTTCCACATATGTAGTCAATTGATTTTTAATATCCATATGCGGTGAAGTCCATGTGTACAGTCGCCACTTTGTTGCTGGAAGAGGTGTTTGAGATGATAGATTATGGTCTTGCAGAATTCCTATCAGTCTTTCTCTCCTCTGCTTTCTTTCTTGTTTCCAAAGTCCTATTTTTCCAACTACTTTGCCTTCCTCTTTTGTTGCCAACGTTTTTGCCTTGGCCAGTCACCCATGGACTATCAGGATACCTGGTTTTGCCTTTTTCTGTCAATTTCAGCTTGTCTTGTCATAGAACTCTTCAATTTTTTCTCTTCTGCAGCTGTTGTTTGGCATATACTTGAATTATAGTTGGGTGGATAGGCGAATCCCGCGGAGACGATAGCGATTAAGCGTTCGCTGACTGGCATTGATTTCATTACAGTTCCTTTCAAGCTTTTCTTCTTTAGTATAATGCAACCCAGTTCTTCTTTGTCTGTCATTTCCCGCATAGTAGACCTGTGATCCTCTGATGCAAAGTGCCCCTCCAGATCCATGTCAGTTCGCGACACCCAACGATCAATGGTACACGTTCCATTTCATTCTTGGACCACCCCTCCACTTCCTTGTGCTGCGTCGTACTTTCCATGTTCTTTGGTGTAAGACTCTTTACAGCTTCTGACCTCCATTTCATGCGCATACCTCACAGTCATACTTCCGAGGGCTTTGATCCAACCCATCATAAATGCTGGCTTTAACTCTCTGAAAAGTCCTTCAGCTCTTCCCCAGTAGCTAGGTGAGTGCCTTCTGACCGGGGGTCTCATCTTCCACACCATAGCACATAGTTTCTTTGTTTGTAACTCTCCCTGATTCTATTGTAATTATTTCTATTATTTCTATTCTATTCTATTATTTCTATTCTATTCCGTTGTAACTATCGTATATTTCTATTTATGTTTTAATTGAAATACATGTCTAATTTTTAAAAAATGCAGATGTTGGCATTTACAGCTGCTCCTGGGTATACGTAAATATAAACTGACTACTTGTTTTTACCTGGAGCTTGGAGGAGTGACTGAGGGGACAGCTATGCATATCTCATTGGCATTTAAAGCCACCACAGAAATCCAAAATATTGAGTTTTGGAGCTTGGCTCTTTGACTCCCCTTGAATATGTAGTTTTGCCAAATATACAACTTTCATGTAAGTGACAGTATTTACACATGCAAAACCCTGAGTGTGATGCCGTTCTCTTTTTTTTTTTAATGTGGTTCTTTGTAATTGGCTGTTCTCTCTATATAGTCTGTCAGATACACATGTACTTTTTTGGATCTAAAGGTATTTTGTAAAATGTTCCATGCCTAGCGGGCCTTTTGTAAAATACTCTGCAGATTGTGAATATCCCGATTTTGGCATATCTTTTCCTGTCTAGATGACCTATACCAAATCTGGCTTTAAATATCTTATTTTTCTTAATAACAATTGTTTATTTTAAAGATTCAGGGGAATGCTTACTAGGGGGTAGCTTGGCATTAGCGTGTAGTTTTGGTGCAGTACCAAAAAGTAGAGCGGGGTCCTGCACTAAAAATCTTGTACTACTTTGCAGCGGGTGTCGGGATGGCGACTGGGTGGGATGGGATGTTCTCACCGCAGTTTAGCTAGTGTGGATGCTTGGCGCAAGTACTGTGGCTGCAACTAATGCCACCTCATTGGGTAGCATTAGTTGCTTCTACGGCCATTTTTACAATGATGAAGCATTGTTAAATGCAGGGAGATGGCTGTACCTGCCCTTGCAGGTATCATGCAGTCCCATGCCAGTAATGCAGCCCATACTCGCATTAGCAGCACAGGGCTTAGTAAACATGCCCCAGACTTTAAATGTATTCTAAAAATTTGAAACACAAATGACTGCAAGGAATGAGACTGAAGCCATTTGTTTATCAACAGGGAATTGGCACAGAGGAACATACCCTGATAGAAATCTTTGCTTCAAGAACCAGCAAGCAAATAAATGATATAGCCCAAACATACTACACAGGTAGGGACTTTTTCTACCTCTGTCTGTCCAGCTCCCTAATAAGTACTGTTGGCATGTTTTGTGAACAATTGGTTACTTTTTTCGTTCTTAATGCAAGATCTGTCTAGATTAGTCTGTTATGTATCGTATATGTTTTCAGTCATCTGCCATGCTGTGTAGTATCATCCTGTAATGGTGAAAACTAGATTTTCTTTTAGTGCGATGATGTATGATCTTGTTCATGCTTGTACTGCCCACACAGAGGTGCAGCTTCTAGAAGCAGGCTGGTTACATAATTTGCTCTCTCGCCTTAAGGAATGTTCTCTTTCATCTTATTCAGTTGGAATAATGAATAGATAATAATTTTTGGCCAGGGATTCAGTCTATTTGAGGCTGCATTGAGATCTTAAATAAAGTCCTCTGCACACCTTGAGTCTGCCTTTAAAAATGCTAATGGCTCTTAAAGTTATTGCTGCAGTGAACTGAATGTTAGATGAGTTAGGGGTATGTCTACTAAGCTGCATTAGCTGCTACTGCAGGGCTAACGTGAAATTATTGCCCGGCAGTAGCAGATAATGCAAGCAAAATGCAGATATCGCAGGCACTTTTCTGTGATATCTGCATTTTGCATGGTGGACCTGGGTGGGGAGTGGACATTCTGATTTTTGGCAGCCATTGTGTGAAAATTATTTCATGCAATGGCTGCCAAAAATGACCCGATCATGGCTGAGCTAACACCAGCTCAAGAGATGGTATTAGCTACATCAGACTCTCTTTTGTGGGCCCTTTGTGGCCATGATTGCTTCCCCATTGCCAATCTCAATGCTGTCCTCTGTTCCTGACCTCATCAGTAGTACTAACAGAAATGGCCATGATCTCATGGCACTATCCCATAGCGTGAGGATGCTAGCGAGCAGCACCTTGGGATCGCAGCCATTTTGTTTAGCCATGATGCTTGGGGCAGAAGCAGGGAGGACCACTCCCTCCACCAGTGAGTACTAGACCACAAAGGAGTTGAAGTAAAGGTTTGGAGGGATCAAGGGTGGGTGGGCCAAGGGGTCCCCATCTAGGCCAACTGGCTAGCTGGGTCTTTCCATTTTGGAGGGAGAGGAAGGGTGGGCAGGGACCCATCTGACTAGCTGGCATTTTACTTGTACATCAGGGGGCTGAGAGGGAGGGGGGCCTGACTGGCTAGCTGGGTTTTCAACTTTGTCAGGGGGGGCATCAGTCCTCCTCGGACAGTTCCCGATGGGGATTGGGAGCTGTCTGGGAGGGATCGGTGCTGAAGGGAGGGGGGGCTCACTATGTATATTGGCAATGTTGACAGGTCAGGGGGACCTGATTGGGGTCTAGGTGAGATCGGTAGCACTTGGGGAAACAGAGCTAGTAAGAACTCTGTCTACCTTATCCCTGCTTGTCACCTTTTCAGTTACCTATGGATCCTGCGATCCCTGCATTAGCAGGCACCATGGGACTTCCTGCACTACCTTCCAATGCAAGGATCGCAGGTCTCTGTGGTAAATGCAAAACCTCCATGCTATCTGCAGGGGGAAAGCTGGAAATGCCCCCTGCAGATACTGCGGGCCTTTTGTAGCTATTGTATCACAATAGCTTCAAAAGGCTTACCATGGTTTAGTAGACATACCTTGTAGTGTTCAGAGTGCAGGACTGGGTCTCAAATGAATTTGTCGCACAGGATGACACCAGGTTATTACTGGCTAAAAGGAGGTTAGGATGATATCTTCACCTTCGTTGGTGACTTTTGAAAGATTTTTGTTGTTTTGGATCATGCACTAAAGAGGTGGAAGGGAGAGCCTACCTGTATCGGAGACAGACGCGGCAAGGGTTTCAGTGCCGCGGGAGCAGCTGGCAGGTGCCTGGAGGCCCTGCCCGGATTCGGCCAGGCAGTGGGAGGGTCGCCCTCGGCTGAGGAGGACCCCTTCTCCGATCCTCCATTTCTTCCGGCGGCTGCATGTGGTCCAGGGGTGGCCTGCCAGTATCGGAGACAGACGCGGCAAGGGTTTCAGTGCCGCGGGAGCAGCTGGCAGGTGCCTGGAGGCCCTGCCCGGATTCGGCCAGGCAGTGGGAGGGTCGCCCTCGGCTGAGGAGGACCCCTTCTCCGATCCTCCATTTCTTTCGGCGGCTTCTTCACGCGGCTGCGTGTCGCGGCTCGCGTGGCGTGACCTAAGGGGCGTGGCACAAGGGGCAGGACACGCCCCTTTGGCGCCCCTTCGGCGCAACTGAGAAGCTGAGGCTGGTTGTTTTGTGTCATGGGCAAACGCAAAGGTAAAGTTGTGAAATCTGGTGAGAAGGTGTTAGTAGAGAAAATTGTAGGGCCCATGGACAAACACCTAGTCTCCCAGCTATCTGCTGTATCGTCACCTGAGGGAGCTTCATTAAGCCCCCGTTTCAGGACACCGCCTCTTCCTCCTTTGCCTTCTCTGTCATCAACGAAAATAGAATCACCGTTGGAGCATATTACACCTATCCCACGACCGGTTTTTCCAGGGAAGCCAGAGGAAATCCCACAGAGTTCTGATCCTGGCTCTGGTGAGGTAACTCTAAAGGATATTTGGACTGCTATCAATGGCATTGATAAGCGTTTAACAGCTACAGTATCCTCTCTTTGTATGTTTACCTCTGAAGCGGTTTGTAAAATGCAAAGCACTGATAAAACAATTGGGTGCCATAACTAATGCTTTGGCTAAGACTGAATCTCAACTCCAAGTTTGTTCAGATAATAGTTATGCCTTGATACGGGATTTTTCCTCCCTTAATTATCGATTGGAGATGCTTGAGAATCAGTCTAGAGCCAAAAACCTACGCTTCCTTAACTTCCCTGTCACCCATTTGCTGTCTCCTGTTATATTGCTTAAGAAATATTTTACTGAAGTATTGAAATTGGATGGTAGTATTGAGGCTATTTATTTATATTATTTGCCTACTCGGTCTGCCTCCTCTGATGTTCAGGGTGATGTTGTTTCTTCTTCCCCTTTAGATGACACTGCTGGGCGGGATTTAACTGCCTTCTTAGAAGACCCCGCAGATACTATTTCCAAGCGTAGCACTTTAGTTGCTACCTTTGGTTCTGAGCTCATTAAATTAACCGTTCTTCATGCTTATTTTAAGTACAGGGAATTCCTTTTTTGTGGCCAAAAGCTGCAGGTTTTCCCGGATGTGAGCAGGGCTACTCAGGCCCGGCGTAGGCAGTTTTTGCTGTTAAAATCATCTGTTTTGGCTATAGGTGCATGCTTCTACTTAAAATTTCCTTGTAGATGTATAGTTACTCCTGAGGGTCAGTCTTCTGTGTTTACGGATGTGTCCCAACTTAAATCTTTTTTGAATCAGAAAAAGGTAAAGGAAGTCGGCAGTGAGATTTCTGTCTCCCAATAGTGGAGTTTTGTATACTTCTGATTTCCTTATCATGTATTGTATAAATTGGTAGTATGCTCTTCCTTGATGTGGTTTTTGTTATGTGGTATATTCTTTTTCTTGAATATTGTAAACTGTGTGGGTGTTAACTTTATTCTTTATCGTTTGTTGTAATTCAGGAAATCATAAATAAAAATACTAAAAAAAAAAAAAAAAAAAAAAAAAAAAAAAAGAGGTGGAAGCCTAGGGAAATGTACAATACTTTAATTTGCCATCTACATTGCCCACCTCATATTTCAATAGTAGGCTGTGGTTGTTGAAGTCTGCAGTGTTCACCTAAGGCTTATCATAGGCTATTTTAGGAGTCAATAAGCATAATATGTTTTTTTTTTCTCCAGGAACAAGCAGTTAGTCAGCCCTCACTTATGGGTGACGTCAACGCCGACTGAGCTCTGGGTGGAAGCTTCTCCCCAGCTTTCAAAGAAAGCCTTTGGAAGCTGTACTACACATTCATGGTCCCCCTCCTGCCCAAGGGTGCCATCTTGCCTCAGTCTCCTTTTTTCCACGGAGCCCACTGGACATGTGTCTGATTTCCCCGAAAAAAGAGTCATTTTCTTCCCCAGTTACACTGGTTCCCTTTCCCACCCCCAAGCTCGCTTGCCTCTGTATCATGTCTTGGGTTCGTTTTTTTCCTTGTAATTTTGGCTGGCATGGTTTTGTGGCCTTTTCACTGGTAGAGCCCCAGGTCTTTGACCTCGCTGGGGCCCCTTTTCCTTCCATGGCCTCTGCAGTGGCTTCAGGAAGTGTGACCGGTGTTCCCAAAAATGCCCCTCACCGACACACATGACTGCTGCCTCCACTGCTTTGGGGCACTGCTTGGATTGTGGCCTCTGTAAAAAGATGGCCTCCAAGGCCGTTAAGAGTCATCAGCAGTAGCATGACAAGATCTTCCAAAGGTCGGACTCTGCCCCAGAGTCTCCAGCGATGCCATGCTCCAAGCCCCCATCAGGGACCCTGCCACCTCCGACCGATGCCATGGGTCCTCTGAGCGGAGCACCCCAGAGGTGGAGCACAAAAAAGAAGAAGAAATTCTCGAGGGCAGCATCTGTAGATGAGTCGGGGAAGGCAGGTAAGTCTCGTGCCAGGACCCGCAGTCCATGCTGCAGGTCCGGGGGATCGGAGTGGGAGCAGCCTACTAAGGTTGCTGGAAAATAAGCATCAGGCTCCGTTGACTGACCTCAGACTCCCCCCTCTTCGTAGCCGGCACCGAGCCCAAGACCCTTGGTGCCCATGCCGAAGGCTGTGGAGCCATCTGGACTGGAGACCAGAATGGCGGCCTTGGAGCACAGCTTGTCTGCCTTCATGGCCCAGCAGCGGGCCTCTATGCTTGGTTCCACCAGGTCATCTGCCCAGACTATCGAGGCCTCGACCTCTCGGACCTCCCTGGACATTGAGCCAATCCTCGAACGCCATTGTCTTGAGTTGATCCTCGACATCGGTCTCAATTCCGGTCCTGATCCTCAGTGAGTGGCCACAGCTCCGCCTGCAGAGCCTCTGAGGGGCATGGATGGTCAGGCTCAGGGCTGACCTCACAACTCGGCCCAACCTTGACTCCTCCACCGACTATGAGTCGGACTGGAAGACCGAGGACGAGGAATCGCTGGACACCCGTCGCCAACACAATGTGACCTCAGGCCCGTCTCCCTCCAAGACCCGACACCGGTCCCCACCAGCGGATATGGCCTTCCTCGACTTTGTGCGGGACATGTCAAAGGCGTTATCATTCGACCCTGAGTTGGAGGAGGACCCTTGCACAGAGATCCTCCAGTACGAGGCCCCTCCAAAGGAGGCACTTACAGTGCTCTTCCCCCCGATCCTGGAATGGCTGCTCCTCCACATGTGGGAAACACCGTCATTGGTGCGCATTGTTAGCCGACAGTTGGACTTGCTGTAACTGTTTTGCCGGAGCCCGGGCTTCCAGAAAGCACAACTGCCACACAATTCCATGGTGGCGGAGTCGGCCATGCGTGGGCTAAAGAGCCAGAAGACATCCTCCTTGGTGTCTCCGGGTAGGGAGGTCTGCACCTTGGATGCCCTGGGCAGACAGTGCTACCAGGGCTCAATGCTCATCGGCCAGATCCAGGCATACCAGCTGTACATGGGCATGTACTTGAGGGACCTGGCGAAGCAACTTGCAGGGTTCTTGGCTGGTCTCTCCAAGGAACCCCTCCAGCGGTTCTGGAGTCTATCCTCCAAATTTATGTCTCAAGCAGCCTATGACGGCTTTGAGTCGGCAGCTAGAGTACCCACAGCGGGCATCGGTGCCCAATGCCAGGCTTGACTAAAGTCTTCCGACATGGAGCAATGGGTTCAGGAAATTTGGTCAACGTCTTTTGCCAAGAAGTGAACCTCTTTGGCAAACACATGACGGATAAGGTTGCAGAGTTGGAATCCAAGTTCCTGATGAGGACTAGCCTCTCCAAGAAGACCGCTACCCTTCCCCAATGGAAGGCCCCATGTAAAAAGCCCCCTTGCTCGAGGAAGTGAAGAGCTTATGGAAACTACCCTCAGTATCAGGCCTCCCCAGCTCCTCAGCAGGGTTAGCAGGCCAAGGGACAAGATCATGGCCCTCATAAGCAGGTCTCCCAAAACCCAGGCACCGGCTCTGGCACAGCCTGGGCGGAGTTTTTGACTTCTTGGGCGTTACCTCTTCACTACCAGATTGCCCACCCCAGCAGTCCACAGGAGGACATCTGGTCCTGTTTGCCCACAGGTGGCAAAACCACCACCACCAATACCTGGGCCTTCCAGGTGGTTAAGGAGGGATACCTCCTCCACTTGGAGCAAGACTCCCCCTCCATTCTTCCTGGGAGAGCCCACAGGACTGCCCTCCACCAGACCTTGCTACTGCAGGAGCTCACAGGCCTTCTCGAGGACAAGGCAGTGCAACCCGTACCCCCACACCTTTTGGGGCAGTGGTTTCTACTCCGTGTACTTCCTCGTACCAAAAAGAACAGGGAGCCTAAGGCCCACCCTAGACCTGCGAGACCTGAACAGGTTCCTGGTGCGGGAGAAGTTCAAGATGCTCTCTCTTGATACAGGCCAATCATAGGAAGCTCAAAGTCCTAAACTTCAAAAACACTGACTTCAATAAAATGGCCGAGTACTTAAAGGAGGAGATGATGGAGTGGAAGGAGATAAGGGAAGTGGAATTGCAATGGGCTAAACTAAAGGTGGCAATAAAAGGGGCAACAGATAAACATGTAAGAAAAGTAAATAAAAACAAGAGGAGAAGGAAACCTATTTGGTTTTCCAAAGAGGTGGCTGCTCAAATAAAGGCAAAAAACACAGCTTTCGCAAAATTCAAAAACTTGCAAACAGAAGAACACAGACATGAATACAGGATCAAGCTCAAAGAGTCTAAAAGAGAAATAAGGATAGCAAAACCAAAGGCAGAGGAAAAGATGGCTAAAGATGTTAAGGGTGGCGACAAAACTTTCTTCAGGTATATTTGGGAAAGGAAGAAGATCAGAGTTGGAATTGCAGGACTCAGAAGTGCTGGGAAAGGACTCGTGGAAAGTGACACTGAAAAAGCGAAATTGCTAAACAAATACTTCTGCTCTGTTTATACTAAAGAAGATCCTGGAGATGGACCAGCTGTGACTCCCAATATAAAAATGGGAATGAAGTAGATACCACACCATTCACAGAAGATGAGGTGTTAGAACAACTTGCTAAACTGAAAGTGGACAAAGCCATGGGACCGGATGGGATACATCCCAGGATACTGAAGGAGCTCAGAGGTTCTTGCAGGACCGTTAAAGGATGTCTTCAACAGATCCTTGGAAACAGGAGAGGTTCCTCAGGACTGGAGAATGGCTGATGGTTGTACCTCTACACAAAAGTGGTGACAGGGAAGAAGTGTCAAACTAAAGGCCTGTGAGCCTTACCTCTGTGGCGGGAAAAGTAATGGAGGTGCTCCTGAAAGAGCGAATAGTGAACTTTCTCAAAACCAACAGGTTGCAAGATCCGAGGCAACATGGTTTTACCGAAGGACGGTCTTGCCAAACAAATCTGATTGAGTTCTTTGACTGGGTGACCAAGGAACTAGATCAGGGGCATGCAATGGATGTCATATACCTGGATTTCAGCAAAGCCTTTGATACCGTTCCTCATAGAAGGCTTGTCAATAAACTCAGTAGCTTGGGTATGGGTCCCAAGATGGTAAACTGGATCAGAAATTGGTTGACTGACAGACGACAGAAGGTGATGGTACATGGAGCTCAATCGGATGAGAGGAAGGTGATTAGCGGGGTGTCCCAGGGTTCGGTCCTGGGCCCAGCACTGTTCAATGTATTTGTGAGTGATATTGCTGAAGGACTGAATGGAAAAGTCTGTCTTTTTACAGATGACACAAAAATTTGCAACAGAGAGGACTCTCTTGAGGGAGTAGTTAACATGAGGAAAGATCTACAAAAGCTGGAAGAATGGTCTAATGCTTGGCAACTACGATTTTATGCGAAAAAGTGCAGTGTCATGCACTTGGGTAGCAGAAATCCAAGGGAAATGTACACGATAGGGGGCGAGAGGTTGGTATGCACGGTTCAGGAGAAAGACCTTGGTGTGATTTATCTCTGATGATCTCAAGGTGGCAAAACAGTGCGACAAGGCAGTGGCAAAAGCCAGGAGGATGTTGGGCTGCATACAAAGAGGGATTACCAGTAGAAAGGAAGAAGTACTTATGCCACTGTATAAGTCACTGGTGAGGCCTCACTTGGAATACTGTGTTCAGTTTTGGAGACCATATCTTGCAAAAGATGTAAAAAGACTGGAAACTGTTCAGAGGAAGGCAACCAAAATGATTTGGAGCCTGTGTCAGAAACCTTATGAGAAGAGACTTGAAGACCTAAATATGTACACTTTGGAGGAGAGGAGGGACAGGGGAGATATGATTCAGACCTTTAAATACTTAAAGAGAAATAATGAACAAACAAACCTCTTCCAAAGACGGGGAAGCTGTAAAACTAGAGGGCATAACGTGAAGCTGAAAGGGGGTAAATTGAAAGGCAATGTCAGGAAATATTTCTTCACTGAAAGGCTGGTGGATGCTTGGAATGCCCTCCCGATGGAAGTGGTGGGGGCAAATACAGTGATGGAATTCAAAACGGCATGGGACAAACACAGTGGATCCCTTTACAGCAACAGGATAAAAACAAAATAAACGGTACCATCTAACTTCTGAACCATTTAACGTCTCAAATAGGGGTGTCCTACATGGAGTGATGGGTTCACCCCTAAACAAAGACATGGGGAGGGGTAGCCTGCACAGAGCGACAGGTGCACCTACTCCTGCCATCTTGCTGGGCAGACTAGATGGACCATCTGGTCTTTATCTGCCGTCATTTACTATGTTACTATGTTACTGTTGCCATACCTCCAGCAGGGAGACTGGCTATGCTCCTTGGACTTAAAGGATGCATATACACACATCCTCATCCATCCAAGCCACAAGAGTACTTCAGGTTATGGTGGGGAAGTCACCACTACCAATACAGGTTCCTATCTTTTGGCCTGACCTCCGCTCCAAGGGTCTTCACCAAGTGCCTAGTGGTGGTCGCCTACAAGGGACCTTCGTCTTCCCCTACCTGGATGACTGGCTCATCAGAGGAGGCTTGGCCACTGAGGTGTAGTGGGCCACGGCCCACATCATCAGCATTCTGCAATATCTGAGGTTCATCATAAACTACCCCAAGTCTCACCTCCTCCTAACACAGTGTCTGCAGTTCATAGGAGCTCAGCTAAACAACCTTCAGGCCAGAGCATTTCTACCCCAAGACAGGTCCGACTGCCTCAGGGTGCTTGCCGCAGATGTACAATACAGACGCACTGTGTCTGCTTGCCTTCTACTATGCCTGCTGGGCCACATGGCATCCATGGGCCATGTCATCACAGACACTCACCTCCACATGAGGGCAGCCCATTGGTGCCTCAGCACCATTGGACCCAGGCCGTAGGACAGGGTGACGATGACCCACCATCTGGCAGACTCCCTTGGCTGGTGGCAGGCCCTGCAGCTCCTCCAGGCAGGGATGCTCTTCCAGGCCCCCTATTCTCAGGGGTCCTCACTACAGATGCCTCCCTGCTAGGTAGGGGGGGTTCATTACAAAGACCTCTGCACCCAGGGCAGCTGGTCGCAGTCAGAGAGCCAACTGCAGATCAACCTGCTGGAGCTTCAGGCCATATTCCTGGCTCTGAACCTTCTGCCACTGCCTGCAGCACCAGTCAGTGCTGGTCCAGTCAGACAATCAGGTGGCAGTTTTCTACATGAACACACAGGGAAGCACGAGGTCCTATCCCCTCTGCCAGGAGGCAGTGGCTCTCTGCTCCTTCTTGCTCTGCAATGGGATGCTCCTGCGTGTGGTGTATCTGCCCGGCCAGGACAGTGCCCTGGCAGACATGCTGAGCAGGGTCCTTCAGCCGCACGAGTGGCAGCTGGACCCCAGAGTGGCCTCTTGGCACTTCCAGCTCTGGGGATCTCCACTGATGGACCTCTTTGCGAGTCCAACCAACATTCAGCTACCCAGCTTCTGCTCCCGCCAACCGCACCCCTCACGGGAGGTAACAAATGTGTTCCTCATCCCATGGGCGGAGGGCCTTCTCTGTGCCTTCCCGTCCATACTGATAACTGCCAAGACCCTCTTCAAGGCTCAGTATGATGGGGCATCACTGATACTGGTTGCTCCTTGGTGACCCAGGCAACCGTGGTTTCCGCTGCTGCTCCTCTTGTCCTCGGCACCCCGATCCCTCTGGGGAATGCTCTGGGGTTATTGCCGCAGGAAAAGGGCTCCCTCCTATACCCCATCCTCCCTGTTGCTAATGGCTTGGCTACTGAAAGGATAGCCTTGGCCCCATTCAACCTCTCAGAGGAGATAGAGGAGGTCCTGCTAGCCTCTCATAAGATCTCTATGAGACAGGCCTATGCCTTCAAATGGTGCAGATTCTCAGTTTGGTGTGCTGAATGGGAAGTTAAACTGTTCTCATGCTCAGTGCAGGTTGTGCTGCAATATTTGCTCCACCTGTTGCAGGCAGGACTGAAGTCCAACTCGGTCAGGGTGCACCTGAGCGCTTTGGTGGCGTATTACCACCTCATCGAGGGCAAACCCCTCTCTGTCCAGTCTCTCGTGACCCGCTGCTTGCTGGGCCTCTTGCTATCCAAGCCCCCCAGTGGCAGAGTGGGACCTCATTGTGGTGTTATCCAAGCTCACCAGGCCGCCATTCAAGCCCCTAAGTGGTACCTCTCATGGAAGGTTGTCTTCCTAGTGGTGCTCAAGTCTGCCTGCAAGGTCAGCGAGCTCCAGGTGTTAGTGGCAGATCTGCTGTATACAAAGTTCTATAAGAACAGGGTGGTGCTTCGCAAGCACCCCATGTTTCTTTCTAAGGTGGTGTCTTCCTTCCACCTCAATCAGGAGATGGTGCTCCTCACCGTCTTTCCGTGGCTTCATGCCAGCTGGGCACGTACTGCATACCTTGGACTGTAAGAGGGCCCTGTCCTTCTACCTTCAAGATACCCAGGGTCACTGCAAAGCCTCCCAGTTTTTCATCTCTTGTGACCCCAGTCGGCTGGGGGAGGCAGTCACCGAGTGAACTCTGTCCACTTGGGTGGTGGACTGCATCGCCCTCGCCTATGAGCAGGCTGGGTTCTCGCTGGAGTGCCAGATCACAGCACACTGCATCAGGGCCATGGCAGCATCTGTGGCAAACCTGCATGCTCCCTCTGGACATCTGCCGAGCTGCCATCTGGTCTTCAGGTCACATTTTTGCAGCTTATTACTGCCTGGAGAGGGAGTCCCAACGGGACAGCGCCTTTGACCAGGCCATACTCCGTCATCTGTTCGGGCTGTAGGCAACTCCTGCCCTCTGGCCCTTCTTTGTTCAGGCTACCAGAGTGCTAGTTCTCACTGGACACTTAGGTCTCTTGAGAGTTTGTCTCTTTAAGAGTCACTTGCGGCTGCTCACGGCTCACCCTTAGCATTTCTACAGGCTTTTGGTAGCTTGTAACTAGGGAGTCCCATATGTGAAGACTGACTTTATGCTTGTTCCCAGAAAAAGTGTAGTTACTCACCTGTAACAGGTGTTCTCCAGGGACAGCAGGAATCAGCCCTCACAACCCTCCCTCCTCCCTGTAGAATTGCTGCTTTATCTTTTTTGCCTTCTTTAGTTATGTCATTTGACTGAGGCAAGATGGCACCCTTAGGCGGGAAGGGGACCACACATGCATGGTGCATCTCCCAAAGGCTTTCTTTGACAGCTGGGGAGAAGCTTCCATGCAGGGCTCCTTCGGCGTCAATGTCACATATGTGAGGACTGATTCCTGCTGTCTCCGGAGAACAGCTGTTACAGGTAAGTAACTACGTTTTCTTGTGGTTTGTAAACAGAAGAAATCGTAATGCACCCAAAGCAGCTGATGAAATATCAGTGCTTATGATTGGTATATACCTGTGAGGCCTTTCAATGGCTAGTTATATTTCTGGTATAAGGAAATGGTTACTGTTAGGTCCCCAGTGTGTTTCTATGATCATGCAATTTAACAATCATGTTGAATGCACAGGATGGCAATTAGATCTTAATTTCTCATTGAAAATCCTTCAACATTCATAAAATGTCTGTTTGTGTTGGCCCTAAAGAGGGTCATGATTTGTGACATCAATGACTTTTTTGGTCTTGAGGCTATTTCATTGATTATTCATGTTGGTGATTTATTTATTTATTTATTTAACATTTCTTATATACCGCTTTTCATAGAATGTAAAAGAGTGCTAGAGGAGAAGGAAGACAGGTTGTATAGAAGAAAATAAGAAGCTTTTTAAGAATATAGGTTGTACTTCCGGTTGGGCAATGAGCTGATTGGGTGAGTCAAAATCAGCTCCGGGTAATCTGCCCCACAAAACAGCTTTAAAATCCTCTAAAAGTGGATGCTAACCACAACTACCTCTGTATTGAACCAGAGGGGTGTTTCACCTAGTACTAGAAGCAGTTTTCCCTTTGACACGAAGCCCGATGGCGTCAAAGCCACCACGAAGAGAGAAGCCGCGAGCCACGGAGGGTAATGGTACTCCAGATCTGGTCACGGAGGTGAGCCCCGCGGTGGTCCAGGCACTAGATACTCGGTTCCAGGACCTGGCGGACCAGATACAGATGGTCAGCCAACGTTTTACTGATTTTACCGGGAGGCTGGACCAAGTAGAGGCCCGAGTCTCAGACGTAGAGGATACCCAGCACTCCCTAACAGCTAAAGTGGAGGCCTTGGAGACCCCGGTAAAGCAGCAGGGTGACAAGCTGGACGAGCTGGAAAATCGGGGGCGGCGCAAGAATCTACGTTTTATCGGGATACCAGAGAGCGTGGCGGATGGCGCCCTTTTTGGTTATTTACAGTCTTGGATTGAGAACCTGCTGCAAGGCCAGAGCGCGGACCCTGTGAAATTAGAGCAGGTGCATCGACTTGGCCAGCGGAGGGACCAGGCGAGGCGGCCACGAGTGGTTATTGCGCGCTTTCTGGACTACCGACAAAAAGAAGCTGTGTTGAAAGCTGCGCGAGGCCGAAAGATGCGTCAACAGGACTCGGAACCAATCCTCGTGTTCCAGGACTACTCGGCCCTCGTTAGCCAGCAGCGCCGGGCCTTCTCGGGGGTCTGCACGCAACTGCTGAATAAAGGAGTGCGATTCTCGCTGCTGTATCCTGCCCGGCTTCGGGTGGAGGTCCAGGGACAGACCCGCTATTTGATGACACCGGCTGCGGCTGCCGCTCTGTTGGAAACCTTAGGTGCCCCGCCTACATCTCCCTCGTGAATCTTGTATTGCCAGTGTGACGGGCGTTTGGCTGTCCTGCTGAAGGAGAGGGGCTTAAGATCCTGCTGTAGATCTGGACTATAGCAGCTAATCTTTCTCTGATCTCAGTGTAACACTGTTTAATTTCCTGGCTTGTTTATGTGTGGCCTGTTACATTTGGCCACACTGTTTCCACTGCTCTTTTGCCTGAGCTGTTAAGATGGCGACATTGTTCAACTGTTATGATGTTTCAATTGTTCCGTTGAGCAATTCTATGTGCAGTTTTCTGCTTGGTTGAGATGGGTGAATGGAATACTCATCTGTGTGGTCAGGTGTGGGTCTGTTGCGGGCCCGGAGGAGGGGGGGGGTGTTTTTTTTTGTCGTTTGTCACTATGGGTAACGTTCATGTGCGCCCCCGCCCCCCTTCCTTTTTTTTATCTTTCTTTCCCCCTGCGGGGGAGATGTATAGTGCAGGAGGGAGAGATGTGCCTTATGAGTTACTAATTCACCTACGGCCCGAAGGCGAGGAGCTGGGGGGGGGGGGTGGGCCATGGGTTGGTTGGCTGGATGCTAGTGGGGGGGGGAGAATCATTACCGCCACATGTTCCGCTGGAATTAAGCAGCATTTTGGTAGACCGCACTGGGGGGAGGGTGCTAGTGGATGAGGCCCCTAGAGGGGAGTGAGGAGACGAGTCCTGCAGTTCCTCGGCTATCACCCTGGAGATTGCATTTGTTCGGGGGGATGCTGATAGATTGAGCGGAATGGGGTGGCTGAATGTGGGAGGGTGTGTGTGTTGCGGGTGCAAGTTTGGAGAGAGGGGATGTGTGGATTGTTTATGCTCTACCCATGATATTCTCTTGATGTTTAGTTGTTTTTCTGTGGTGGCCTCTAACGGCTTGCTGGCGCCCCCCTATGCCATCCTTTGAGTAATAATGTGGCAACCCCGCCGAATCGGAGATTAGGGGTGTGGTATGGGCAGGCTTGATACAGGAGCCTTAGGCTGTGCTTTGGGAAGGTGTGATACAAGGGGCTCTGGTGGTGAAATATAGACATTTGAGCACTGGTTGGAGGGTGACTACGACGGAGAGCTGTAGGGCTCTAGACCTGGGGAAGGAGGGGATGGAAGACCTGGGGGGTAAAGTAAGGTTGGGTCACTGGATAGGAGGGAGGGGCTTGGTGGGTATTCAGTGATAATAGTCAATGGAATAGACCAGGGAGTGCTAGCGCCTGCGGGATGAGTTGAGGGGGGATGGTGGAGAATATTGGGATATTAATATTGTGGTGGTTAGGAGGAGAGTGGAATTCTTACGACGGTTAGGTTCACTGTTGGATCCGGGGAAGTTTGGGGCAGTCCTGACTGCCATAGGGAAGTTGTCCAGCCTGTTGGGTGGACTGGATAGTTTTGGGGTGGGGGGGGTGGAGGGGGGAAGGGTGGGTGGGAGGAGGAGGAGGGCGGTGGGGGGGGGGGGTAGGATAGCGCACACTCCACTGTTTATTTGTAAGTGGTACTGTATTTTCTCGCTAGCTTTTGGGGGGGCTCCAGGCTGGGGAGCTCCTCTGCTGCGCTTAGAGTTTTCTGCTTGGCTGAATCTTGACACTGCCCCATGCCTCTGAAGATTATTACCTGGAATGTCTGTGGGTTGGGGAATCCAATAAAGCGATACAAAATTTTGCAGGCCCTGGCCCGACAGCAGCGCAATGTTGCCCTTCTACAAGAAACGCACCAGTCGGATGAAGAGCACAGTAAACTTCATAGAAGCTGGGTGGGGCAGGTATGGGGGGCTTCTGCGAGGGGGAAGAAAGGAGGAGTAGCAATTCTATTCCACAAGCGAGTCCGTTTTGCTCTGGAAAAGGCTGTAGCTGCGGAGGACGGGCGATTTCTTTTGCTGGCTGGCTGCCTAGAGGGGAAACCAGTGATTATAGGGAATATTTATGGTCCTAATGTGATGGACCCCAGTTTTTATAATGATTTGGCCTCTAGAATAGAGCAGCTTCCGGAACACCCGTTGCGTCTTGCAGGGGATTTTAACAGGGTTTTGGATGTAGATCTTGACACTTCTAGAGGAGGAGAGGCGAGGGATCGGACCACGACGTCTCGGATGTTGCAGCGCTTTCGTGGTAGACTGGGCTTGGTCGACCCCTGGCGCTTACTACATCCCTTGGAAAGGGACTTCACTCACCAATCCCGGGCACACGGCTCCAGTGCTCGAATTGATTACATCTTAGTGTCGGGGGATTTGTTTGCTCATAAGTGTGAGGTGCGGATTGGCCCCCTAGAGATATCTGATCATGCAATGGTTCAAATGAAACTGCAGTGGGGGGTGGATAATGCTTGGGTGCGACTTTGGCGGCTTCCCCTGGGGCTGTGTCAGGATGTTCGGTTCCAACATTTTTTTGAAGCAGCGTTGGAAGGAATTTATGAGTGACCACCAGTGTCATAGAGAGGACCCTGAATTGGTGTGGGAGATGGCAAAAGTAGTGTTACGAGGCGATATCATTGGCTTCGCAGCCCGGAAACGTCGGTTAATAGCAGAGCAAATAATTGGGTTGGAGCGACTGGCTACCAGCTTGCGCAAGCTCTGTGCGCGTTATCCGACTGCCGCGAATAAGAAAAAACTCTGGGAAGCTCAGGTGGATCTCAATGAGCTGTTACATCAGAGAGCCAAAAGATCCACTCTTTATTATCGATATCAGCTGCATTGTTATGGGAATAAGCTGGGGAAGTT
Organism: Ichthyophis bannanicus; assembly: GCA_033557465.1. NCBI lineage: Eukaryota > Metazoa > Chordata > Amphibia > Gymnophiona > Ichthyophiidae > Ichthyophis > Ichthyophis bannanicus. The sequence goes on along the minus strand of CM066032.1, from coordinate 1,085,599,991 downwards.
GTTAGCCCGATGTTTGAAGGGTCAGCGGGGCTCCTCGCTAGTGGCAGCCGTCTGAGATGATCAGGGCCAACTGCAAAAAGAGTCCGTGGCAATTGCTCGGGTTTTCTGGAATTTCTTTCAGGATTTATATAAGGCACAACCTACATCCCCCATGGAGCTGGGGGATTATTTGAAGGGTTGGACTTACCACAGCTTACTGTTGAACAGCGGGAGGTGTTAGAGCAGCCTATAACCTCGCAGGAGTTACACTCCGCGATTTCGGCAGCTAGCTGTAACAAGGCGCCTGGACCTGATGGGTTGGGGGCCGAATTTTATAAACTTCTGGACGAGTCTGTGAGCCCTGTCTTGGTGGAGGTTTTTAACAAGCGGGCGGAACAGGGGGCTTTTCGTTGGGGACGCAATCATGCCCACCTTATGTTGATTCCTAAACCGGGTAAAGACCCTTTGCTAGTGGGATAATATCGTCCTATATCCTTGCTTAATTTTGATATCAAATTAAATGCAAAAATTTTGGCAATACGGCTGGCAGTAGTTTTAGTGCAGTTGGTGCATGATTCACAGGTGGGGTTTGTTAAAGGGCGCTATGCTGTCCGAAACCTGCGTAAGATCTTAGCTTCTTTGGAATGGATGCATGCTCATCGGTTGCCGTCGTTGCTTGTCAGCTTTGATGCGGAAAAGGCCTTTGACAGGGTGGATTGGCAATACCTGCGTAACCTCCTCCCATGCTATGGATTGGGAGTTAAGTTTTGTAGAATGGTGGAGAGTCTGTACATCCGGCCGACAGCTGGGGTTTTGTGCAATGGGGTCCTCTCTGATGACTTTCCCTTGGAACGGGGTACGCGACAGGGATGCCCCCTCTCCCCCTTATTGTTCGTCCTGTCATTTGATCCCCTGATACGGACCATAGAAGCCTCCTGGGAGATACAGGGAGTACGAATGGGCTCCCAGGCGTTTAAACTTTCCGCCTTTGCAGATGATCTTTTGGTCCACCTCCTCGCCCCCGCTCAGTCCCTGCCGAGGTTGTTGGAGGAGTTTATGAGATTTGGTAGCATTGCAGGGCTGTGGATCAATAAAGATAAATCAGAAGCCCTAGATGTATCGGCTCAGCTGAGGGGGAGTTTGGTGGGAGCCTTTCCACTTAAGTGGGCGATTGACAAATTTATCTATCTAGGCATAGTGTTGACCCGCAATCCCTGCGCCCTTTATGTGCGTAACCTCGAGCGCTCACTGCGACGTCTGCAGGTACAGTTGAAAGCCTGGGATTCTCTGCCTCTCTCTTTATCAGGTAGAGTGGCGGCGGTTAAAATGGTGCTCCTGCCACGACTGTTGTACTGGTTTCAGACCTTGCCAGTTTGGTTGTTGCGCCGCGATGTGCGACGCTTTGAAGCCGCTATTAGGCGTTTTCTATGGAAGGGAGGGAAGGCGCGTATTGCCTGGTCGCGGATTTTGGGGACGTGGCGTGACGGGGGGATGGGTCTTCCTGATCTTGTGGGATATGCTTTGGCTTGCCAGGCTCGACATCTTGGAGATTGGTTGGGAGGGACAGATGTCTATACGCCTCGGGCTTTGGAGGAGTGTTTTGTGGCGCCGTTGACGCTGTTGGGAGTTTTACATGGGACGTACCAGGCTCTCCCTAGTCATGTAGTACGAAGTGAGTTGATTGGCTCGGCTATAAAAACTTGGAAACAGCTTAATGTCCACTGGCATACGTCTTGGAAGGTTTCTAGTTGGTTGCCCATCCAGGGCAATGCTGATTTCACGCCTGGTTCGGATATGGCGACCTTTCGGGATTGGAGTGATCAGGGAATCCGGAATGTTGGACATGTAGTGGAGCCATCAGGGCAGTGCAAATCCTTTCTGACCCTGAGTAGGGAGTATGACTTGCCTACTAAACATTGCTTTGCTTATATACAGGTTGCTCACTATGTGTCCTCCCTATCGCGAGAGGAGTTACATGTTGACCGGTCAGCCCGAATTTTGGAATTTTTTGGGTTGGGGGGGACAGCCCCCCGTCGATCAAAGATCTCAAGAAGCGTTTGGCTCGGTTTAATACAGGCCATGATTATCGAAGGGTAGAGATGGCTTGGGAAGTGGAGTTGGGAGAGGAAGTACCCCCTGGGTCCATCTGTCAGGCTTTAAAAGGGATAGTGAGGTTGACGCAGGAGACTCGCTGGCGGGAGATACAATTTAAATGTGTGACCCGAGTGCACTTCTCCCCGCGGAGGGCGTTTCGTAGCCACTGATGGCTGCTGCCCTAAGTGTGCGGAGCCACTGGCGACTTTGTTACATATGTGGTGGGGTTGCAGAGTATTGCGCTCCTATTGGGCCAAGATATGTGCTTTTCTTAATCGATTACTACGACGGGTGCGCTGGTCTGGGGCCCTTGTGGTGCTCGATCGGCTGGACCCTCCTTGCCCGGTGATAGAGGGGGAACGTTTGTTGGTGCGCAGGGCCTGCTTGGTGGGGAAGGGTCCTATTCTTCGCCTTTGGAGGGATCCCAGCCCGCCTACTTTTGGTGAGTGGCGTAACTGCTTCCATCAGGTGATGTTAACAGAGAGGTGGGGGCGCAGGGCAGTGTCAAGCGTTGGACAACCTTTATGCGGGTATGGGAGCCTTACATTCAACAGCTCGGTGCCCGATGTCGTAATGAGATCCTACACGTGGGTAGCTGAGTTAATGGTGGGAGGTGTGGAGTGGAATTGTTCCTTTGGAGGGTTCTAGGGGTTGGGGAGTGTGCTGCGGGTTGCGGGGGGTTGGGAGGAGGGTAGCGGGTGGTGGGGTAAGGGGAACAAAAAAGGGGAAAAACTGATCTACCACCTACTCCTTTTGTTTGTTGTTACTCCGAGGGGGGGATCAGAGTCCACCCTTCTTGGAGATGTGTATATCTTATGTATTATATTTGTTGGTGGTTGTAAAATAAAGTATATATTAAAAAAAAAAAGAATATAGGTTGTGCCTACTGTTGAGTGTACTCGGATAGTGAAGGAAGAGTAGAAATACTACTTAGCATGAAAGAGACTGAAGGAAAGAAAGAAATCAGGTTTTTGAGAAGGGCAAAACTGGAAGAGATCTTGGGGCCAGTAATCAAACGTTCTATCTGTATTGAGCCACCGACTATTTCCTTTGACCACTTTGGCACTAGTCAGATTGTGCTAGAAACATAGAAATATGACGACAGAAAAAGACCACATGGCCTGTCTAGTCTGTCCTTCCATATCAACAACTACAACAGTCCCCTTTTTTCCTTTAGAGATCCTCCGTGTTTGTCCCATGCTTTTTTGAATCCAGATACTGTCCTCATCTCTACCACCTCTACTGGGAGACTATTCCACGAATCCACCACTCTTTCTGTAAAGAAATATTTCCGCATATCACTCCTGAATCTATCCCCCTTCGCCCTCATCCCATGTCCCCTCGTAGCAGAGCTTGCTTTCAATTGAAAGAGGCTCTCCCCCTGTACATTTATGCCACGGAGGTATTTAAACATCTCAATCATATCACCTCTATCCTGCCTTTCTTCTAAGATGTACATATTAAGATCCTTAAGTCTGTCCTCATATGCTTTATAATGAGCATCACTAACCATTTTAGTAGCCACCCTCTGTACCGACTCCATCCTGTTTATATCCTTTTGAAGGTGCGATCTCCAGAATTGCACACTGTACTCCAAATGAGGTCGCACCAAAGACTTATACAGAGGCACTATCACCTCCTTTTTTCTGCTAGCCACTCCTCTCCATATGCACCCAAGCATCCTTCTAGCTTTTGCCGTCGCCTTTTCTACATGTTTAGCTACTTTAAGATTATCAGACACAACCACGCCTAGGTCCCACTCTTCTTTAGTGGACAAAAGTACTTCACCCCCTATACTATATCGCTCCCTTGGATTGCTGCAGCCCAAATGCATGACCTTACATTTTTTAACATTAAATCCCAGCTGCCAAATTCTAGACCATTCTTCAAGCTTAGCTAGATCCCTCCTCATGTTATCTACACCTTCCTGGGTGTCTACTCTATTGCAGGTTTTGGTATCATCTGCAAAGAGGCAAACCTTACCCGACAGCCCTTCCGCTATATCATTAACAAAGATGTTAAAAAGTCCATAGGGCAGTCCTTGGGAGCAACTGGGGAGGAGTTACAGAATATCTGGTTAGTAGTGATATTCAAACTGCTAACCCAATAACTATCTGCATAAAGTTAAGCCAGGAAAAGGCAGTCCAGATAGTAGGTCGAATATTGCTGCTATCCAGATAGCAATGCTGCTCAACACTGAATCTGGACATTCAGCGCCAGCCACTAGGCGAATACCAGCACTAATATTTGGATTTTATTTAGTTGCAATGGTCAGCATTTAAGCAAAACACTGACCACCATGGCTGGATATTATGACACCCTGTCTTACAGATATTAACTTATACTGATACTATCTAGTGGATCATTGTTATTTCTTATTGTGTTGTTGCCTTTGACCGTCTGATATAATAGAATATGATTCCTGTGCTTCAGCTGTGTTTAGTGTACCTTTTATCTCTAGCTCTCAAACACCTTTGTCGCCATCAATACTTGGTCTTGGGTAGGAAAAAATAGACTTGTAAATTGGGCAAGCATGTGATTGTCAAGAGGCTTTAAAAACAACAAGGCGACATAAAAGGAGAAATAACATCCAGTTGCTAGAGAAGTAAGAAGCAGAATATAGAAAGTAATCCCATTAAAATGCAGTGGTTTCTATGCAGAATTTCACTAAAAAGAGTGTTGACATTACAAGACTATATGTGTTGTTTCCTTCTCTGGCCTAACCCTGTCCTGGGAACGTTGCCAAGAAAATATGGGTAAAAGTGTATGTATTGTGGAACGGTGTGTATACTTCTGTCCACATATATAGTGTGTAATTTTTCATAGTTTTTACCAAGGTAGGTAACCATTTATATGAGTAGATGACTTTTGAAGATTGTCTTGTATCTGCTTCTGTCTGTAATATGCTACTCAAATTATTACAGTACTAATAAATGAGATATAGATGGCAGCAAGAAGATAAACAAATCTCAAAAGAGAACTTAGGCGTTTGGAACGTATCTGGAGACGTTATCATAGTCCCGATGCACACTCTGCATATATAAATAAACTCCAGACCTACTGTTCTGAAACCCTCAACCATAAAAGGGAATATAACGAAAACATAATCCAACGGTCTCTCAATAAACCTAGGGAACTTTTCTCCGTAGCAAAATCCTTAATAAATGAACCTTCACCCCAGGACCAGCCCCCGAAAATATCTGCACAAAATATCGCCAATTACCTTACCTCTAAATTCCTCCCTCCCTCCTCAATTAATAACTCCTACCTTATTCCTGACCACAACACCCAACCTCTAGAACCTACCTTCTTAACCTCTTGGAACGAATTCGATCCCATCACACAAGAAAATGTCTCCAATGTTATAAAAGACCTGAATGCTTCCACTTCTGCCCTTGACCCCTGTCCTGTTCCTTGGATCAAGGTGACTAGAGGTTCCCTCAGCCCCTACATACTATCTATTATTCAAACCTCCCTCCAGACTGGTTTTGTTCCTCCTTCTCTTAAGCGCGCCACCATTCGGCCAATACTAAAAGGAACAAAACTTGACCCCACCTCTCCTACCTCCTACAGACCTATTTCTAGCATCCCTTTTATTGCCAAAATAGCTGAGAAACTAGTTCAAACCCAACTCCAAGATTATGTTGATGAGCACTCTCCCCTTGACCCCTTCCAACATGGTTTTAAAAAGAATCATGGTGTCGAAACCCTCCTTACCTCCCTACTAGACTCCCTGTACTTGCACACCCAGAATCCTACCCAAGGATGCCTACTCATATTCCTTGACCTATCGGACGCCTTTGACTCCCTTCCTCACCATCAACTCTTATGTAGACTCCATGAAATAGGCCTCAGAGGCACAACCCTAAATTGGTTCCGATCCTACTTAGACGACAGAACCCAACAGGTCCGTATTGGCAATGATACTTCTCTCCCATTTACACTAAAACAAGGTGTCCCCCAAGGATCGAGCCTCTCCGCTCTCCTTTTCAATATCTTCCTTCAACCTGTTTGTAACATATTCCAGAGCTTTGGCATTCAATACCAATTGTATGTGGATGACATGATGTACTTCACCCCATTTAATCTATCTAACCCCGACTTCTCTAAACTAAGTGATTGTTTAATTACACTAAAATCATGGCTATCTCAACATAACCTTCTAATTAATCAAACTAAGACTGAAGTGTTACAGGTGTTCTCCGCTACCTCATACACCCCCCCCCCCTCCAACCATTACTATTGGAGATTTCACCCTTACTATAAAAAACCAGGTGAAGTATCTTGGCATTATCCTCGATCAGAACCTCTCCTTCACTAATCAAATAAAGAGAACTACTAATACAATGTATTCTAAGCTACGCACCCTCCAGAACCTCAAACCCCTCTTAAGTCCTACCTCTTTTCGATCTGTCTGTCAAGCCCTCACAACCCCCTCTCTCGATTACTGCAACTTAATCTATCATGGCCTTCCCAAGAATGCTATACAACCGCTCCAACTTGCCCAGAACACGATTGCAAGACTCATAACCAGCACTCCCAGGCGATCGCACATCACACCAGTCCTACATGACCTTCACTGGCTCCCCATTTACTGAAGAATTAAGTTCAAAGTGCTTACCCTCATACATAAAATCATCTCCAACGAATCGGCTCCATGCCTCTCCCCTCTCATTCCCCTCTCTACTAGCTCTCGATCCCGCCGTACTATTACCAAAAACCTCATCTCTATCCCCACAACCATAAGACATAGTAAACAATTCACTTGTAACAGGGCCTTTTCCCTTTATGCTCCTACACTATGGAACTCTCTTCCTCATGAGCTGCGGAACTCAAGAACTCGCCTTGAGTTCCGAAAAAACTTAAAAACCCTCCTTTTTCAGGAACATTTTCCCCTTCCACCTTAGTTCTAACCTCGTCTACTTCCCTCTATCTCCTACCCCTTCTAAACCTACATTCCGACAACTGATATTTCGGTAAATTCCTTTGTAAATAGTTGGTTTCTTTGTTATTCTATATATATTGTTACTTTGTTCTATGTAAACAGTGGAAACACTCTATTTTAAATGTTTTCTGTAAACCGTCTTGAATTGTAGAAGGACGGTATATAAAATCGGTTAAATAAATAAATAAATAAACAAGAATAATAGTGCTTAGATAAGGACTAAAGGAAGGTACAAAAAGGGATCAATTGGACAGTAAATGAGATCAAGACTTCAACCCAACAAAATGATGAGGGGAAATTAGGAAAACTATCATTGTGCATATTTGGATTTGGCACACATACTTTTTTTTTTTAATTTATTTTTCTAAGCGCATTTAGAAATGAATCAAAGTGTATGCAGTCCTCTGTGTATTGTATGCTGGGCTGGCCCAAAGTTTTCTGCCACCCTCCCGCTCCCACGTCGCTGCCCCCTGCTGCTGCCGATTCAGTGTGAGAAAACACATGGCCTGCTGCCCACAGAGGTCTGCTACTCTAGGCAGCCATCTAGTGGATGGGTCGGCCCTGTTTCCATGAGAGTACCCTTGAACCTTTACAAGTCTGCTTATACAGTTGCTTATTGCTTATGCAATTGTGTGAAATGTGACTGAGGATATTCCAGTGCAATAACTGTGGGCAAAGCGTCTTGTGCAGCGGTGAGAGACTTTGTAGGAAAATGATACATCAGCAGCAGGTTGCAATTATTATACTTTATTGGGACAAAAGGGAAAATAGTAAAGGTTTATATAGAGGTTATATCACACTTGGGAGAAGAGAGATTATGTGACAGTGGTCACAGAAAGAAATGTTAACAGAGGAGGGAATATACAAGAAACTAGCTAATTTAGTTACAAGCTACATAGCAATATGCTGAAGCTTTTTTAGGTAAGTTGCCTTGAAGGAGTGGAGGAGTAGCCTAGCCTTGGGCAAGTCACTTTACTCTTCATTGCCTCGTAACAAAAGGTCTGGCAATCTACTACCAGTTATACCTTGCCAAGAAAATCCAGGGGCTGCTGGGTGGTCACCAGGAGTCCACATTGACTTGAAGGCACTTAAAAAAAATTATGTTGTCTTTATAGTCCTTCCCCTAATTCAAGTAATTTTATTGGCATGATAATTTTGCATTGTTGCCAAAATAATACATTTGGAAGATAATTTTACAACAGGCCGGCTAACTTGTGCGGCAGATATATGCATATGGGGTCATTCTGAGGCACGAATAGCAGGGATGGCATCACTGCTATTCGGGCCTTTTCCTGACCCCCATCTACCTTCCCCACGCGTTGTACAGAGAAGGTAGATGGGTCGGGAAAGGGGCAGATCGGGGGCAGCGTTAGGGCAGGCAATGGGCGGTTGTCTGTTCCGGACGTACAGAGCCGATTCTAATGTTGGCTCTGTAGGGCTGGGGCCGGCGACTTGCACAGAGAACGTATTGCACCTCGGAAGTGGAATAAGTTCCCCATTTGGGTGGATCTGGCAGGCCCAGAGCTGGGAAGCAGCGGGAGGGGTCAGAGGAGCTTCCCCGCAGCCCGAACCTGGCCTTAGGAGGCCAGATCAGGGGTCAGGATATGGGGAAAGCACCTTTGCAGTTGGTGGCGGGGGATTGTGGCTTTTCAATGGAGCCGCAGTGCAGTGGCAACCAGACACCATGGTGCCGTGGCTCCATTGGACTGCCCTGACTGAGTTAGCCGGGGAAGGCCTGTATGTGCAGGCCGGAAAGAATCGGGGGTCCCAGTTTGCACATACAGGTCTGTTCACGATTCTGATTCTGCGGGGCATAGAGGGCCGGGACATCTGGGATGGAATCGGGCCCATAATGTCTATGCTTATTTTATAAAGGGAATATATGCATATAAGTGCTGTTCTAAAATTACTCCTCTCCCTGGAAAGTTCCCACATGTAGTTACATATGTTCTGAAGTATGCACAACTTTTCCGTTTTATGTTATGTGCTTATGCATGTATTCTATAAAATAGTCCCATCCAAACCCCCCACCTCTATGAATGCATCCTTCCAGGTCAGATATTCCCTGTAAGCAAATTTGTAAACACCTAATCTCCAGGAACAAGCAGGAATGAGTCTTCACATATGGGTACGTCGGTACCGACGGAGCCTGCGCAGGAACGCTCCCCAGCTTCCCAAAAAAGGAAAGCTTTTGGGAGCATCCCACAGCGCCTGCGCGCTGCCTTCCTGCCTTTTCTAACCACCTCTCCTCAGTTCTTCTTTTCCGTGGAGCCAGCTGGTCGTGTTCCTGTCACCGCTGAAGAAGTTCTTTATTTTATTTTATTTCTTTGGTCGCGCGTCTGCCTTCCCCGACGTCGGACCTGTACTGCCGGTCTTTCTTTCTTTTCTTAAAAAAAAAAAAAAAAGAACATATTTTTCCCTCACTTAGTGTGTTTTTCCTCTCTGGGCCTTAGGCCTCAAGAGAAATTTTCCTCATGGAAAAACCAGCCTTCGGGTTTAAAAAATGCACTAAGTGTAGCGGTACTATTTCTGTCACCGACACCCATGAATGGTGTCTTAAATGTTTGGGTCCTGACCACTCCATTTTGGATTGTCCGTCCTGCTCCTTGATGTCTAAACGAGGTTTACAGAACCGAGCAGCTAAGCTCCATGTGCTGTTTCCCTCTGATGCAGCTTCAGTGGCATCGACGTCTTCCAGGGCCTCTAATTCCTCCCATGGATCTCAGGTAACCAAACATAAATCCAGCCGGTCCTCGAAGGGTAGATCTCCTTCCAAGCATCGAGATGCCTCCGGGCTTGCCCTCGAGGATTCCGCACCGGCAAAACAACCCCGACGGGAAGCTCCGGCTTCCAAAGCTCCTCCTATGGGGTTACAGGTTGACATCGATGGCACGGCCTCGACCGATCACCTGTTAGAATGCTCTGGGGTACCGGCGCAACCTTCCGGTACCGAGTTCCAGGCATTCATGGCGTCGATGGATCAGAATGTTCTATCCATGCAGCAGGCTATCACGGCCTTCATTCAAGCTTCGATGCCGCTGATACCTCAACAAACTCCGTTGTCGGTATCAGCTCCGGTATCGGCACCACTGCCGGTACCAGTACCGACTGCATCAACATCGACCAGGATGCCGACTGCAGCGGTTCCCTGTCCAGGGATGCCCATCGGTACCGAACCGGTACCGATGACGCCCGATGTCGATACCGCTCGATACGCGTATCGAGCTTTGGAAGGGCACCCTGACAGGCGATACTTTGATTCCTCTGAAGATTCTGATACATCAGAGGAGTTTGCTGAAGTATCCATAGCCCTTCCTGAAGAGCCGCCTTCTCCAAAAAGAAGAATGTCTCCTCCAGAGGACTTGTGCTTTCAAGACTTCATAAGAGAAGTGGCTAAAGGACTTTCTATTTCAGTAACCTCTGAATCAGAGCCTAGAGCTAAAAAATTAGATATTTTGGGTTAGTCTAAGGCTCCTAAGGAGGCAGTCACCTTGCCAATTCATGAGATTCTTTATGATCACATGATTGACTTATGGGAGACTCCTCTCACTACCTCTCCACATTCTCGTAGATTGGACACTATGTACCGTGTCCCTCCTTGTCCTGGTTTCCATAAAACACAGCTTCCTCACAATTCTATTGTGGTGCAGTCAGCTATGAAAAGGATAAAGAGCGCAAAAAGACACTCCTCTGCTCCTCCAGGAAGAGAATGCAGGACCTTGGATGCTTTTGGTAGGAAAATCTTCCAAGCCAGTATGCTCATTGCCAGAATCAACTCCTATAGTCTTTATATGGGTATGTTTCTGAAAGAAGTTGCAGATAAGCTGCACACTTTCCTCCCTTTTCTTCCAGAGGATAAAAGGGAAGAATTCCTTATTTGGCTTAAGCATACTCAAGATATTTCAAAGTTTTCCAACCGTGCAGCTTTTGACTCCTTTGAAGGTGCCAGCAGAGCTTCGGCCATTGCCATAGCTGCTCGCAGAATTACTTGGCTCCAGGCTTCTGATCTAGAATCTTGGGTCCAGGATGGCTTAGGAAATCTTCCCTGTACAGGTGAAAACCTGTTTGGCAAAGAATGGCAAATAAAAGCCACTCAAATGGATGCAGAAAATTCTGCTTTGGATAGACTTTCAAAGTCAATCTCCATTCCTGCCAAGAAAAAACCTTTTAAGAAGTCTTTTTTCAAAAAAAGCAGATTCCATCCTGCTTCTGGCCAACAATCATCTGCAGGTCGCTTTGCTGCTAAGCGTCAGCAACCTAAACAGGCCAGGCCTAAGTCTACAGGGGTTGCTGCAACTCAGCAGACCCAGCCTCCTCGGGGTTTTTGACTTGATGCTAGAGAACTTAGCCTTTCTGGCTCTAAAACAACCAGAGCCTCTCACCATTCCAGGAAGGTTAGCTCATTTTGCTCCCAGATGGGAGCAAATTACAGCAGAGCAGTGGACCCTCTCCATCATAAGGGAGGGCTACAAACTTCATTTCTCAAACCTTCCTCCTCACACCATGGTGAGACATTTCAATTCTCCAACATCTCTTCTCGACCTTCTAGGTCAAGAACTGACTACCCTTCTTGCCCAAGGGGCAATAGTAGAAGTACCTCTTCTTCAACAAGGGTCAGGGTTTTACTCCCCCTATTTTCTGATCCCAAAGAAAACAGGGGGCTACAGACCCATATTAGATCTCAGAGAATTGAACAAATTCCTATACAAGGAGAAATTCAAGATGCTTTCTCTGGGCACTATCCTTCCATACCTTCAGAGTCAGGATTGGCTTTGTTCTCTAGATCTCAAGGATGCGTACATACACGTCCTCATCCATCCTTCTCACAGAAGGTTCCTCCGTTTTCTTTTCCAAGGAAAGCATTACCAATACAGGGTGCCTCCTTTCGGTCTGGCCTCTGCTCCAAGAGTGTTCACCAAATGCATGGCAGTAGTAGCTGCATTTCTATGCACTCTGGGAATATTTGTATTCCCATACCTGGACGACTGGCTCATCCGAGCTCCATCCCAGTCAGAGGCCCAGACTTCCCTGGACTGCACAAGGCGCATTCTGCAGTATCTGGGACTTGTGGTAAACCTCCTAAAATCCCAGCTCACCCCTACTCAGTCTCTAGAGTTCATAGGGGCCTGGTTAGATACTACCACTGCAAGGGCCTATCTTCCTCAGGCCTGTTGCCTATGCCTAATGCAGTTAGCCTCCCAGATTCAGTCAAAGAGCCTTTTAACTGCCCGGGAGATGCTGCAACTGCTAGGTCACATGGCATCCACAGTGCATGTGGTCCCCTATGCTCGCCTTCACATGAGAGCAGCTCAATGGACTTTGTCCACCCAGTGGACTCAAGCATCAGGAGCTCTGTCAGACAAAATAGCAACCTCCAGGCGCCTCTTTTGGTCTCTCCAGTGGTGGAAGTCCACCCAAAATCTTTTGCTGGGGTCCCCCTTCCAACAGTTGTTGCCCCAGGCAACCCTCACAACAGATGCTCCTCCAACAAAAGGTTGGGGAGCTCATCTGCAAGACCTCTCCACTCAAGGCACTTGGTCTCCACAGGAGACCTATCTCCATATCAACCACTTGGAGCTCCGAGCAGTTTTTCTAGCTCTCAAGGTCTTCCATACCCTGCTCAGCTACAAGACAGTCCTCATTCATACTATCAAGTAGCCATGTTGTACATAAACAAGCAAGGAGGAACTGGCTCTCTGTCGCTTTGCAACGAAGCTTTAAGATTGTGGGCCTTCGCCAGAGAGCATCAAATCCATCTCCTGGCCGTATACCTCCCAGGAATCCAAAACTCTTGGGCAGACAGACTCAGTCGAGTTCTGATTCCACACGAATGGTCCCTGCACATGGACCAAGTACTCAGAATCTTTCAAGAGTGGGGAACCCCGGACATAGACCTCTTTGCAAGTCCGTGGAATGCCAAACTTCCCCGGTTCTGTTCCAGAATTCCGTGTCAGGGAGTTCAGGCCAAGGATGCCTTCCTCCTTCACTGGGGTCAAGACTTCCTGTATGCCTTTCCACCCATTCCTTTAATTCCCAAGACTCTGTTCAAGCTCCAGAGGGATCAAGGATCTATGATCCTCATAGCTCCACGCTGGCCACGCCAAGTGTGGCACCCTCTACTTCTACATCTCTCTCAAGCTCCCTCCCTAGACTTGGGAGCTGCTCCAGACCTTCTGTCTCAGGAGGAGGGGACTTTGTGGCACCCAAACCCCAAGTCCCTTCACCTCAGAGCTTGGTTGCTGAAGGCCTAGACCTTCAAAATTGGAATCTTTCTCAGCAGGTGAAGGATATCCTCCATGCTTCCAGAAAACCTTCTACTAGACGTTCCTATGCTTTTAAATGGAAAAGGTTTTCCATTTGGTGTGCTGAGAAGGGTCTTGACCCTCTAGCACTACCTTTGAATTCTCTATTGGAATATCTCCTGCATCTCTCCAATGCAGGCCTTAAGACAAATTCAGTAAGGGTCCATTTGAGTGCTATTGCAGCATCCCTTAAGCCCATTAATGGACAGCCTATTTCCTCTCATCCTCTTATTGCAAGATTCATGAGAGGCCTAACTTTAACTAAACCTCCCATTAGGCCTCCTCCGGTGGCATGGGACTTAAATCTGGTTCTTGGTCAGCTTATGAAGCCACCTTTTGATCCCTTAGCCACCACCTCCTTGAAATTTCTTTACTGGAAGGTTATTTTCCTCATTGTAGTCACCTCAGCTCGCTGCATCAGTGAACTGCAGGCCTTAGTGGCTAATCCACATTATACAAGGTTCCATCATGATAAGGTAGTCCTTAGGACCAATCCACACTTTATGCCTAAAGTGGTTTCACCTTTTCATCTTAATCAAGAGGTGTATTTACCTGTCTTTTTTCCAGGTCCTCATGCATCAAGTGCAGAGAGGAATCTTCATACCCTGGATTGTAAGAGAGCTCTTGCCTTTTACTTACAAAGGACACAGCAACATAGAAAGTCTTCTCAACTCTTTGTTGCCTTTGATTCCTCTCATTTGGGACTTCCAGTCTCTAAGAGGACACTGTCCAATTGGATTGCTCAATGTATTTCTTTCGCCTACCAGAGTAAGAACCTTTCTCTGGAAGGCCATGTCACAGCTCATAATGTGAGGGCCATGGCCACCTCTGTGGCTCATCTAAATTCTGTGTCCATCGACCAGATCTGTCGAGCGGCCACCTGGGCCTCGGTTCATACCTTCACAGCTTATTACTGCTTGGACAAGGACTCCCGCCGGGATGCCTTGTTTGGTCAGGCTGTTCTCAAACACCTGTTCCATGCTTAATCAACTCCTGCCCTCCTTCCCTGGATGGATACCTGAGATCCATAGGAGGAGGTAGAACCCTTCCCAGGGTCTCATAACCTTGGGATCTCCCAGGCATCTTTAGCTAGGGAGTCCCCATATGTGAAGACTCATTCCTGCTTGTTCCTGGAGATAGCACAGTTACTTACCTGTAACAGGTGATCTCTGGGAACAGCAGGAATAAGTCTTCACAACCCACCCACCTCCCCTAGGAGTTGTATCTCTCTATCTATCTTTCCTTTCCTCTCTCTCTCTTTGTCTCAGCTTTAAAACTCGAACTGAGGAGAGGCGGTTAGGAAAGGCAGGAAGGCAGCGCGCAGGCGCTGTGGGATGCTCCCAAAAGCTTTCCTTTTTGGGAAGCTGGGGAGCGTTCCCGCGCAGGCTCCGTCGGTACCGACGTACCCATATGTGAAGACTTATTCCTGCTGTTCCCAGAGATCATCTGTTACAGGTAAGTAACTGTGCTTTGCTGTGTGTAAAACACTATCACATAAATGGCTTAGCAAATTATCCCCTAAATACTTAAGGTAAAAAAATAATTTAAAAATATTAATAAAGGCAAAATAAAATTATGGGGTACAGAGAAGGTGACAAGAACAATAATTCTCAGATTTCAGTTTTGGTTCATATTGTTCATGGTAAGGTTACATTTCTTGTCTGGTGGCAGGATACAGCATATTTTGCTACTATACGCAGGGGGGAAGGGATTTTGGATTTAGCTCATGCCTATCTTTAGGAATAGCTAAAGGCAAGTTACCATTCAGGTACAGTAGGTATTATCTCCAGGAACAAGCAGGAATGTAGTCTTCACATATTGGTATCGTCGGTACCGATGGAGCCTGCGTGGGAATGCTCCCCAGCGTCCAATAGGAACGATTTTGGGAGCATCCCTCAGCACATGCGCGCTGCCTTCCCACCTTTCCAACTTTCCCTCTTCAGTTCTTCGTTTTCCGCGGAGCCGACAGGATCCATACCCTGTCACCGCAGAAACTTCCGTCTTTAAAATTGTTTTCTTGTGGTCGCGTTTGCCTCTTCATGACGCTTACCAGTACCGCCCATTCTTTTCTTTTCTAAAAAAAAAAAATAAACTTATACTTTGAACTGTTTCTCTTCATAAACTTTTCTTTTTCGGTGCTAGGCTCCATTTTGGGCACTAGGCCCCATATTCCTAAAACATGGAAAAACCAACTAGTGGTTTTAAAAAATGTACTAAGTGTGGCAGTACCATTTCCGTCACTGACACCCATGATTGGTGTCTTAAATGATTAGGGCCTGAACATTCTCCATCTGAATGTCTCTCCTGTATGAGGATGACTAAAAGAGGAAGACAGAACCGGGCTGCAAAGCTCGGTACCCTCTTTTCTTCAGATGCCAGATCCATTGCATCGACATCTTCAAGGGCCTCCTCTTCCTCCCATGGATCTCAGGTAACTAAACATAAAAGCCGGTCCTCAAAGGGTAGCTCTCCTGCTAAGCATCGAGAAGTCATTGGCATTGCCCTTGAGAGAACCACACCGGCAAAGCAGCCCCGGCGAGAGGCTTCGACTTCCAAAGCATCAATGGGGCTCCAGGATGTTCTCGAGGCCTCAACCTCGCAAGAACTACCTGTGCCATGCTCAGGGGTCCCGGCCGTTTTCACCGGTACTGACACTCAGGCATCGGCAGCGTCCATAGACCAGAGGTTCCTCACTATCAAATGCAGCATCGCAGCTCTTCTCTCAGCTGCGGTACCGTTGGTCCAATGGGCACCGGTACCGACATCGGCACAGATACCGGTACCGACGGTACCGGCCCCGGTGGGAATTCTTCTCATGCCATCTTTGGCTGGAATGGACAGATCGGTACCGGATCAACTCGTTACCGACTTCGATCGATACCAGGACCGTGCTTTGCCAGAGCATCATGGTCAGGAATACTTTGAATCCTCCAATTCCGAAGACTCTGACAATTCTGCTGGTACTAGAGGGTTTCTCTCAGAAGATCCTTCTTCTCCCCAAAGCAGAATGTCACCTCCAGAGGATATGTCTTTTCAGGATTTTATTCGCGATATGGCCAAGGGCCTTTCAATCACGGTGGCTCCTGAAGAGGAACCCAGAGTAAAGGAATTGGAAATTCTCCAATATCCTAAAGCTCCAAAGGAGGCAGCCACTCTGCCCATCCATGAAATTCTGCATAACTTGATGCTCAGAATGTGGGAGACACCTTTGACTACATCTCCTCACTCTAGGAGACTTGATACTATGTATCGCGTTCTGCCATGTCCTGGATTTCAAAAGACACAGCTGCCACACCATTCAATGGTGGTGGAGTCAGCCATGCGTAGGATGAAAAGTGCAAAGAGGCATGCATCCAATGCTCCAGGTTGTGAATGCAGGACTCTGGATGCTTTGGGCACCGAACCTTTCAGGCTTCCATGCTTTCAGCTAGGATCAGTTCATATATACTATATATGGGAATGTTCCTCAAGGAAGTTACAGGAGGCTTGGAGCTTATGAGCCCATTTCTTCCAGATGACAAGAGACAAGACTTTCTTGCTCTAGTTAAGCATGCTCAAGATGTCTCCAAGTTTGTAAATTGTATATATGGGAATGTTCCTTAAGGAAGTCACAGGAGATTTAGAGGTGTTGAGCCCTCTTCTTCCTGATAAGAGGCAGGAGTTTCTCACACTGGTTAAACATGCCCAGGATGTTTCTAAGTTTGTCAATCGTGCAGCTTTTGACTGTTTTGAGTGCATAAGCAGAACCTCTGTCATTGCCATAGGTGCACATAGAATTGCCTGGCTCCAGGCATCTGATTTGGAGCTCTGGGTGCAGTACATACTGGGCAATATCCCTTGTACAGGTGAGAATCTATTCGGCAAGAATTGCTAAGAGAAGGCCAATGAATTGGATGCTGACAACTCCACTTAGGATAGACTGTCCAAAGCCACAGCTGATCCTGCAAGGAGAAAATCTTTCAAGAAACCATTCTTCTCCAAGAAGAGGTTTTATCCTCCTTATTCCCAGCAGGCACGTTCTGCAGGTCAACCTGCCCGAAAGAGTCAGCAACCACCTAAACAGAGGAAAGCAAAGACTGCTAAGCCTCAGCCGTCTCAGCAGTCTCAGCCTCCACAAGGCCTTTGACTTCCATCTAGAGAACTTAGCCTTCCTGGCTCTCAATGGTCCCGAACCTTCCACCATTCCAGGAAGGTCGTGTCACTTTGCCCCCAGATGGGGGCAGATAACAGCAGAGCATTGGACTCGCTCCATTATAAAAGAGGGGTACAAGCTTCACTTTCTGTGCATGCCCCCTCCCACAGTGGAAAAGACATTTCAATTCTCAGACCTCTCTCATCAATCTGTTAGATCAACAGGTCACTATCCTTCTTGCCCAAGGGGCAATAGAAGAGGTACGCATTTCTCAACAGGGTTTTACTCCGCCTATTTCCTTAGCCCAAAGAAAACAGGGGGACACAGACCTATTCTAGATCTGAGAGAATTGAACAAATTCCTGTTCAAAGAGAAATTCAAGATGATTTCTCTGGGAACCCTGCTGCCATACCTTCAGAGTCAGGATTGGCTTTGTTCTCTAGATCTCAAGGATGCGTACACTCATGTTCTCATCCATCCAACTCACAGGAAGTTCCTTGGGTTCCTTTTTCAAGGAAAGCACTACCAATACAGGGTGCTTCCTTTTGGCCTGGCCTCAGCACCAAGGGTGTTTACGAAATGAATGGCTGTGGTAGCAGCATTTCTTCGCACTCTAGGAATATTCGTCTTCCCCTACTTAGACGACTGGCTCATTCTAGCCCCATCAGAGTCAGAGGCCAGGATTTCTCTATCTTGCACAATGCGTATCCTTCAGTATTTGGGTCAGGTCATAAACATCCCAAAATCCAGCCTAACTCCCACTCAGTCTCTAGAGTTCATAGGAGCTTTGCTGGATACCAGGAAAGCAAGGGCCTGTCTTCCCCAGACCCGTTGCCTTCGCATAGTGCAGTTAGCTTCTCAAGCAGTGCTAAAGCCTCATCTCACTGCTCGAGAAATGTTACAATTACTAGGCCACATGGCATCTACCGTGCATGTGGTTCCTTATGCTCGCCTCCATATGAGAGCAGCCCAGTGGACTTTATCCACTCAATGGACCCAGGCATCAGGGTGCCTGTCAGACAAAATAGCAAACACAAATCGCCTTATTTTGTCCCTCCAATGGTGGCAGTCCACTCAAAACCTGTTGGTGGGGTCCCCATTTCAACAGCCTTTACCCCAGGCAACTCTCACAACAGATGCTTCACCAATGGGTTGGGGAGCTCATCTGCAAGGCCTCTCCACCCAAGGCACTTGGACTCCACAGGAGACTCATCTACACATCAGTCTCTTAGAGCTCAGAGGAATCTTCCTTGCTCCGCGAGTGTTCCACACCCTGCTCAGCTACAAGACAGTCCTCATTCATACGGACAATCAAGTAGCCATGTTCTACGTGAACAAGCAGGGAGGAACAGGCTCTCTGTCGCTTTGCAATGAAGCTTTGTGACTATTGGCCCTCGCCAGAGAGCATCAGATTCATCTTCTGGCAGTGTATCTTCCAGATATCCAAAACTCTTGGGCAGACAGATTCAGTCGAGTTCTGCTTCCACACGAATGATCTCTACATGCAGACCAGGTGGCCAAGATTTTTCAAATTTGGGGAACCCCGGACATAGACCTCTTTGCAAGTCCGTTGAATGCCAAATTTCCCCGGTTCTGTTCCAGAATTCCGGCTCAGGACTCTCAGGCCAGGGATGCTATCCTCCTTCATTGGGGTCAAGACTTTCTTTATGCCTTTCCACCCATTCCCCTGATTCCCAAAACCCTGTTCAAGCTTCAGAGAGACAGAGGCCGTATGATTCTCATAGCTTCACATTGGCCACGGCAAGTGTGGTACCCTCTGCTTCTACATCTCTCTCAAGCTCCCTCTCTGGAGTTAGGGTCTGCTCCAGATCTCCTGTCCCAGGAGAATGGAATGTTATGGCATCCCAATTCCCAATCTTTGCATCTCAGGGCTTGGTTGCTGAAGGCCTAGATCTTCATGATCTTAACCTTTCTCAGCAAGTAAAGGATATCCTTTATGCTTCTAGAAAACCTTCCACAAGACGCTCTTATGCTTTCAAGTGGAAAAGGTTTACCATATGGTGCTCGCAGAAGGGTCTTAGCCACCTTGCGATACCTCTGGAATCATTACTGGAGTATCTCCTTCATTTATCCAATGCAGGACTTAAAACTAACTCCGTAAGAGTCCATTTGAGTGCTATTGCAGCTTCTTTCAAGCCTTTAAATGGACAACCTATTTCCTCCCATCCTCTTATAGCAAGATTTATGAGAAGCCTTCTTCTAACTAAGCCTCCCATTAGGCCACCGCCGGTGGCATGGGACAACCTGGTTCTTGGGCAGCTTATGAAACAGCCTTTTAAACCATTAGCCACTACCTCCTTGAAATTCCTTTCCTGGAAGGTCATCTTTCTCATTGTAATCACATCAGCACGTCGCATCAGTGAGTTGCATGCACTAGTGGCTGATCCTCCTTGTACAAGGTTCCATCATGACAAGGTAGTCCTTAGGACTCATCCACACTTTATGCAAAAGGTAGTTTTGCCTTTTCATTTGAACCAAGCGGTCTACCTGCCTGTGTTTTTTCCAAGGCCTCATGCATCAAATGCAGAAAGGAATCTTCATACTTTGGACTGTAAAAGAGCTTTAGCTTTTTACTTACAGAGAACACAGCAACATAGAAAGTCCTCTCAACTCTTTGTTGCTTTTGATTCTTCTCATCTGGGACCTCCAGTCTTCAAGAGAACACTGTCCAACTGGATTGCACAGTGTATTTCCTTTGCCTATCAGAGTAAGAATCTTCTTTTGGAGGGCCATGTCACAGCTCACAATGTGAGAGCCATAGCAGCTTCAATGGCTCATCTGCACTCTGTGTCTATCGACGACATCTGTCGAGCAGCCACTTGGACCTCGGTTCATACCTTCACAGCCCATTACTGCTTGGACAAGGACTCCCACCGGGATGCTTTGTTTGGTCAGGCTGTTCTCCAACACCTGTTCCATACCTAATCAACTCCTACCCACCATCCCTGGTAGGATGCCAGAGAAACCATGGGGGGAAGTGGAGCCCTTTCACAGAGACTCACAATGTCTCTCCCTGGCATCTAAAGCTAGGGAGTCCCCATATGTGAAGACTACATTCCTGCTTGTTCCTGGAGATGGCATAGTTACTCACCTGTAACAGGTGATCTCCGGGAACAGCAGGAATTTAGTCTTCACAACCCACCCACCTACCTAGGAGTTGTATCTCACCATTGGTAGACTGCCTCAATTCGGTCTCAGAGTGGCTCCAATCACAAAACCTTCGCATTCAACATAAAAAAACAGAGGTGCTCTTCATCTCCAAAGACCCCAACTTCACCCCTCCAGCCCACGTCAGTGTCAAGGAAGCTGACCTACAAGCTAAAGAAACAATAAGATACCTTGGAGTTACATTGGACCAACGTCTGGATATGAAACATCACATAAATAACATAGTCAAAGCTGTATACTTCAAAATACGCTCGCTCAGGCATATGCGCTCCCTGTTGGACCCGGACGACTTCCGAACCATATACCAAGCGCTAATCCTGCCACACTTCGACTTTGCAAATGCCATATTACAAGGTCTCCCTCAATCCACTCTTAGCCCATTACAGATGGCCATGAATGCCGCAGCAAGAGTCCTCTACGGAGCCTCCAGAAGCGACCACGTAACTCCCATTCTTAAACAGCTTCACTGGCTCCCCATCCATGGGAGGATCATCTTTAAAACCCTAGTCCTATCATTCAAGGCAATCAAGGGTATCTCATCCTCCTCACTCACAGATCTGATTCACACTGTACCCCCCAACAGATCCAGAAGAGCAACAGCCGTAAACTTACTGACAACCTCGAAGGCGTTGACAAAGTGCAACATGACAACCTCAAACAGAGCCTTCAGTTTCTATTTCCCCAAATGCTGGAACGCTCTACCCTCCGACATAAGGGCCATTACTGACCTACTCCAGTTCAGGAAGGCACTCAAATACCACCTCTTCCTTCAATACTACCCTACCAGCAATTGAACCAGAGGAAGTGACCCACTCATGAACACACCATGCCGTTCTTTATATTACTAAGACTCTATTCTGTTCTATGTAATTATCTCATGTATATAGTTTACCCCGGTTCTCCAAGTTTGTACTCCTGTTCGATGTAAACCAAACAGCTTGTTGTTATGGTCTTTATGTTATAATGTAAACCGCGCTGATGCCGAATAGTGCGGTATATAAGAACTTGTAATAAATAAATAAATAAATAAATGTATCTCTTTCTCTTTCCCTCTCTCTCGCTTTGTCTCAGCTTTAAACTCATCTGGAGAGAGGCAGTTGGG
This sequence comes from Ichthyophis bannanicus, assembly GCA_033557465.1. Taxonomy (NCBI): domain Eukaryota; kingdom Metazoa; phylum Chordata; class Amphibia; order Gymnophiona; family Ichthyophiidae; genus Ichthyophis; species Ichthyophis bannanicus. Next base: position 1,085,578,248 of record CM066032.1, on the reverse strand, counting down.
AAAGGCGGGAAGGCAGCACGCAGGCGCTGTGGGATGCTCCCAAAAGCTTTCTAATTGGACACTGGGGAGCGTTCCCGCGCAGGCTCCATCGGTACTGACGATACTGTGGCGGTCGCGCCCCTACCAGGCGGTTGCCTAGTAGGGACGGGAAGCCATCTCAATTCCTCTTTCCCAAGGATTGTAGTTGTGCCAAGGAGATTATGAACCGAGTGGTTGTTTTAAAGCACACAGGAATTTTATTAGCATCCGTGTCAAAATGGTTGACAAAAATCTTCAAAGCAAATGTACACATTCAGGTCAAAGCAAAATACAGGATTATTCTTCTCCTCTTAAAGTAACACTTGTAACCAGTGTTGCAATAAAGATATTTACACAAGCTTCACTTCTTTCCTTTCTCAGGCTTCCATTACTCAGCCTTCATGCACACATTACAGTCCATCTCAGAACAAACTGAAGTAAGGTCACTATCTTGGCCTGCTACTTCCATGCTTTCAACTGAGCTGTAACTTGGCAATGCTTGTAATCGTTCTGGCAGTTTATCCTTAATATTCTTTAGCAGATTAAATAGCCTATGCCACTGAATGACCCTTTCTCCTTTTGGTAGGATTTCACTGGGCTCTTCTTGTTCAGTGTCCCTGGCAAAACCCTTACTCCTATTCCGGGTTTTCCTAGGCTTTAACCTCTCTTCTGAATCAGAGCATGTAACACAGGGTTTAGGCTTTATGGCTTTATCTCTCCTACCTTGGAGTCTGGCTGCAGCACCTTCCTGGCTGAGGCTTCTCCGGCTTGGCACTCCCTCTGTCTCTGAGCTAGACAGTGACTCAGGGTAAGCTCTCCACTTCCCTTCCTGGGGCTTCTGCTGCCTGCAGATAGACCCTTCCTCCGGTGAGTCTAAGCACTCTTGCCTTAGCTTCCTTAAAGCCAACCTTCTCTTTCTCCCTGTAGCCAGTCTGTTTGGTCCTTTGCCTGGAACCTTCCCTGTAGCTTCCTGGGCTGCAGTGCTGGCTGCTCTTGTCTCTGCTGCTACTCACTTTGTATCTGCTTCTTTCATGGTTGCTGGTTTTGCTGTGTTTGCTCTCTCCTGCATCTCTGCAGTTCCTTGCCTCTCTGGCTTTCCATGCCTTTCTGGAGTTCCTGGCCTTTCGGCCTTTCTTGGCCCCTCTGCTCACTTTGTTTGTTCTCTCAAACTTAAACGCTGAGCAGGGCAACTCCCTTCCTGACTCCACCCACTTGTACCTCCTACTCTTGCCTGAGGTTGTCATGAGGTCTGGGAGTGGCTTAAGCCTAGCACTACCCTCTTGGTTTCTCTCAGGGATTCTGCTGTGATGCATGTGTTCTAGTGAACCCCTCCCCCGAGCAGAAGAAAAAAGTTCTTCTTTCTCCTTTATTTTCATGCTGGGCTGCTTCCTCCTCCTCACCACAATACCCATATGTGAAGACTAAATTCCTGCTGTTCCCGGAGATCACCTGTTACAGGTGAGTAACTATGTTTTCCCGCTTCTGCATCATAGAATTTCTTCTTTCAAACTGCTTTCCTTCCATTCACAGACCCCCCCTCCCCCACCCACTTCAATACCTACATTAATGATCTCCCCATCTGGAGAACTGGAAATTAATTCCATGAAGCATGCCCCCTTGCTGCCATCCCCTTATCCCTGCTGGGCTGGCTCCTAATGATTCAGATGTGCATTTCATTTTCTTATTTTCTTAGCATAAATTATACTGTGAAACTTAGTGAAAATGGTACCGCTTTCTTAATGGTTGCTACATAAGCGAAACCTAGTGTCTTAACCGAGTAATTTGCTACTGCTCTGTGTAACTCTCACTTGTGGTGAAGCACAGCAGTATCTAGTACCATGGGATAGATGTCACAAACGACAGGATGTCACTAATGGTTAGATAAAATGAAATCAATTTGAGAATATATTGTTCTTTCGAGACCAACAGAGCGTTTGGGTACCATTCCATCCTAACCACTCCTCCCCTGTCATCAGAGACATACAGATGGACATACACACACATGCACATGCAAAGAATTCCATGAGCCATACTCTGCATGTTCTCCCTTCTTGTTCTGTTTCTTATTTATTCATTTTTCATTTTTCCACATCCCTCTGATTTCTGTTTCATTCTCTTAACCAGGCTTTCTAAGGTTGTCTCAGTCCAGTCCTTAAGACAAAACCAGCCAATCAAGTTTTCAGGATATCTATAATGAATATACATGAGAGATTTGTATACAGTAGAAATGCAGTCAGGGCTGGCTCAAGGGTTTCTGCTGCCCCAGGCAGAAACCCCGGCCGCACCGCCCCCCTGCATGCTGCCCCTCCCCATGCTGAGCCGTGCTGACCCCCCCCCCCCCAGCTGCCGCTGATTCCAGCAGTGGAGTCAGCTCAGCAGCAGGCCATGTGCTTCAGCACACATGGCCTGCCGCTTCTGACCCACCCCCCTCTCCCCAACACCGCTTCGGGGGATCAGAGATGGCAGGCCATGTGTGCTGAAGCGCATGGCCTGCGGCCAAGCCTAATCCCTTGACGCTGGAATCAGCGGCCGCAGGCAGCGGCGCAACTCACCATGGGAGGGAGGGTGGCATGGGGAGGGGCGGCAGGCCATGTGTGCTGAAGGACATGACCTGTCATGCCGCCCACTGAGGTCTGCTGCCCTAGGCAACTACCTAGTGGACGGGCCAGCCCTGGGCATAGTTCATGGATATCTGTCGTCATATTTATTGTGGAGAGTCTGAAAAACAGACTGGGTAGGTATGTCCTGAGGACTGAGTTGGGAACCTTTGTTCTAGATATTTCTGTTCTACTGCCTCTTTCATCTCCTTGCTGATCTCATTCTTAGACCCTCTTTCTTTTCTGTCATGTATTTTGTTTTCTTCTTTACTTTTGTTTCTCTGTATCCCTTCTTCCCCACACAACTGATTTCAATTGTCTTAGCATACATGCCCCTCGTTTCTTCATGCACTCTCACATATACAATAAGTACATCCTTCTACTTTCTCCATTTCTCCTCTTCACCCCTTCTCCCCCCCCCATAAGTATTACTACAGAGTGGTATGGAGCAGCAACAATTTTGCTTGCTCCCCTCCCTTGGCTACCCCAGTCAAAAGCAGTACCTCCACTTATCATGCTCCCTACCATGGGCAGCTAGCACTGCTCCTGGCCAAGGAATTGAATGTGCTGCCATTCACCAACACCATTCCTGTTCCTTTACAAAATGCTAGCACGGACACAGCATGCCTATGAGAACGAATCAGCAGTAGCACATTGTCCCCATGGAAATGCTGGATATGCTAATAGTGTCAATCATCCTCATTGTTCAAGCACAGAGCCGCAGCCCACTGTAACCAAGACCACGAACCACCGTAGGATTTATTTTATTTTATTTTATTTTATTTGTGTTTAGCTCACTTCTTTCCAGTAGCAGTTCAAGGCAAGATACATTCAGGTAATGTAGGCATTTCCCTGTCCCCAGAGAGCTTACAATCAAAGAATGAAGCCAGAGGGAAGGAGGTACATGGAAACGGACCTGTATTCCTCCCCCAGTGGATCATGTGGTTGATGGGGATTGGGGAGTGTGTACAGTGGGGGAGGTTAGGAGGCTGGGCCATCCTATCAAGACACATGCATGATGGGGATTGGACTAGAGACAGTGGGTAGCACGATATGAATTGGGAGGAGGAGAATTCTCAATTGTGTTCAATGTGCATTTTGCAGAAGATAGCCAAAGATTATTAAATGGAATAGGAGATCATGTTACATGTGTCTGTACAGCATTGCGTACACCTGCTATACAAATGATCAATAGTAGTAGTAGTAGTAATCATCTGTTTTTGAGTGCTCCTTTCCTCCTCTTCACTAGGTCTTGGGGCAGAGAAAAAAAATAAGAGTTTAGGTCAGTGGTTCCCAAACCTGTCCTGTGGGCTCCCCAGCAGTCGGGTTTTCAGCATATCCACAATGAATATGCATGAGAGATTTGCATACAATGGAGTATGTGTATGCAAATCATCCTCATGAATATTCATAGTGGATATCCTGAAAACATGACTGGTTAGGGAGTCCCCAGGACAGGTTTGGGAACCAGTGGTCTAGATAGTGCAGTGAATCTGTTAAACATCCCATACAGCTATGATGCCTATCAAAGCTTTTATATTGCATCTAAAGGTTTGTAGATTCTGCTACAGTGTGTGTGTTAATATTACTTTTTCTATCACCAAAAATGTTCCCAAGCATAAACATGTAGGATCATTAGATTTTTATTTCAAAAACTAAGAGAAAATGAGAGAATTTTTTTTTTTTGCAGTAAGTCAGAGTAGTCTAGCACTACAGTGGGAGACGAGTCATTGAGTAGTGAATCAGAAATCTGTGATATCAACTGAAGAGACAGTGATGATGATGATCATGATGAGAGAGAAGTTAATGAATGTCCACGTGGGAATTGTTGATAACTCCCAGGCTACCATCAGCAGTAATGGCGTCGGGCTAAATTTACCAGGCGCAAGTGACATTTCTTCTTCTAACGAAGAAGCTCCAGCACAGTCTTTACTGAAAAGGTTTCCATATTTCCCTGTACAGGTCATCCATTTGCATGGGGGACTTATTCCACTTCGGAGGTGGAATAACTCCTCTTGGACGGAGAAAGATTGAAGATCTGGGCCTGCAAAGTGAGGTGAAGGGGTGCAGGGGATACCCCGCAGCATGACCCTGGTCACGGCAGGCCCGATCGTGGGTCGGGCTCTGGGAAAGCATATTTTCGGGGTCTGCTGGGGATCGCAGCTCCATGCAGGAGCCTGGCTGGGCTAGCCAGGTAAGTGTTGGGATGTCCAGGGTGCCTGAATCGGGACACCTCCTAGACACCTCGGCCATATACTGCAATTCTGCTCCTGCGGGGCTATCTAGCCCCCGTGGCAGCAGAATCGGGTGTATCTCCAGGCCATCCGGATGTATGGACATCCAGACAGCCCAGGGACGCACATCACTGAATTGGCCTCTTGACCGCTCATCTTATATGGCTCCAAACAATTTAACAAAATTGCATGACTGATTGTGACAAATGCTGCTGACGTGCCTAAAAGAGCAAATAAGTAACCATTATACTGATCCAAACCTCCCAATACCACATCTAACATAGAAACCAACAAAGAATTGGTTCCACACAGAGCCCTAAACTCATGCTGATGGTTATGCAAAATCTCATGCTTTTCCATAAACCCTTGCAGCTGTACAAGCACTGCCTGTTCTGTCACTGTACTTAGGGTAAATAGAAACAAAATGTTTTTTTTCAGCACAGGTAATACCACAGCTCTTCATAAGGGAAAATAACTCTGGTTGAAGGACATATTAACCAATGCACAAAGACATTTTACCATCTCACTTTTTAAAGACTTAATGATTTTAGGAGGGACGAAAGTGCAACCATTTGGTTGACACAGATAACCCTAATAGTATCTTCGCAATGTCATCCTCTATCATGGTTATAACAGAAGCCCATAGCCCCCCAACGCAGTGGCAATACATCACCCACCCTAACTACAGAAGAGCAAGCTGCTTGCACTTTTGGCCTCAAAATATGAAACAAAATCTGACTTCTTGGCTTCCTTTCTTTTCCAATTAACCCACTAGCTCCTTTACAGTTTCACATAATTCTCATGATGAACATACGGAAAAACCAATAATTTTAGCATATCTCTTTTTAGCTATAACTAGCCGTTGTTTCAGAATAAGACTTATCTTCATCCAGTTTTGCCTTACGTCATTTGTTCCCCCTATATTACTTTCACTTGCTAACGCACTAGTAAACCATGGAGCCATATGAGACCATATAAATACCTTCTCTCTGAAACGGGCAATATTATCCAAAGTAGGACGTGGTATAGAATCCCACTGCTCAACTGCTTCATCAAGATTCTGTCCCCCAAACTCCAGTATATGAACCTGCCATAAAACCCTCAATTTGACAGTATCAACCTGACCTCTTTGCATAATGTTCCCAGAGCATCCCCCCTTAAAGAATCTGGCCTTAAAAGTCTACTACTACTACTACTTATCATTTGTATAACACTACAAGGCATACGCAGCACTGTATAGGGACATATAAGAGAGACTCCCTACAGTCTAATCAAGACAGACAACACAACAAGTGGGGACTAGGAAATATCTAGGGGAATGGTAAGGAAATACATAGGAGGTGAACAGCAGACTAGGGGGATCAAGAGCCACAGCTCAAATCTAATCACATAGTAGTATGATCATGGTACAGGCCAGGCCTATTTATTAATGGCTGAATTTTGCCCATAAGATATAATCCTGCAAAAAAAATTAAATCAAGCATATGACAAAAGTGAGTAACCCTAAGAATAATCTGGACAAAATCTAGAGCTTCCATAACTAAACAAAATAGAAAATCCTCCTCTACAACCAGCAGTAAAGGAACCTGATCCATGTCGAGATTAAAATCACCTAGTATGATATATTTATTTAAATCAGTATCTAAATCTAATAAGATACACTGCTACAACCCCAGGCAGCCTATATATTGCCTCACGAACCCATCTGGAAATTGAAGCTTTGGCCACCACTTCACCCTTACGCGGACCCCAAAGAGAATGAACAAACGTTCATACTTGCGGAAGGACTCCGAGACCTTCAGATATCAATGAAGAACCCTGTTTACATCCAACAAACGCAAACTTCGGTCTGACGTGCTATCTCCAGAAATACCCAACACTGGCAAAGAGACAGACTGATTCACATGAAATGGCGAAACTACTTTTGGCAGAAAGGATGGAACGGGACGCAACACTACTTTTTTCCTAGAAAAAGTCAGAAACGGTTCGCAACAAGACACCGCCTGCAACTCCAAGATTCAATGCGCAGAGCAAATGGCTACCAAAAAGACTGTCTTTAAAGTCAAATCCTTCAGCAAGGCCTGGTTCAAAGGGCTCCCTTGTCAATGCCCCCAAAATCAGGTTGAGATCCCACAAGGGAGACACCACTCTGCGTGATGGACGCAGACGGGATACCGCCCTCAAGAAACGTACATCTGCATGGGAACACAAGGAGATCCCTTGAACTTTACCTCGATAACAAGAAATAGCTGCCAACTGTACCCTTAACGAACTGGCTGCTAGTCCCTTATCAAAACCATCTTGTAAGAAATCCAACACCATCGGAACTGATACTGTAGCAGGACGCACCTGCCGTTGTGCACACCAATCCTCAAAAATATGCCAAACGAGCATGTATACTAAGGAAGTCGACCTTTTCTGGCCAAAAGTAAGGTGGCAATCACCACACTAGAATAACCTTTTCTCCTTAACCTCGCCCTTTCAATGGCCAAGCCGTAAGTGAGAACTGATCCAACTGAGGCATTCGAAGAGGACCCTGAAGCAGAAGATCTTCCCTTGTCGTCATTCGCCATGGTTTCCCATCAAGAAGACGCACCAGATCGGCATAACACGGCCAACGAGGCCAGTCTGGAGCCACTAACACTACTCTCCCCTGATGAGCTTCTATGTGTTGAACCACCCGGCCTATGAGAGCCCAAGGGTGGAAAACAGAGGAGACCCTGCATGGGCCAATGTTGTAGTAAGGCATCCAGGCCCTCTGACATTCTTTCTCGTCTTCTGCTGTAAAAGCGATTCACCTTGGCACACCGAAACGTCGCCATGAGATCCATAACAGGAGCTCCCCACTTGTTGACTATCTGAGCAAAAACGTCCGGATGAAGCTCCCATTCCCCGGGATCCACACGGACTCGGCTGAGAAAGTCCGCCGTCACATTGTCCGATCCCACAATGTGCACCGCTGACAGTGCCTGAAGTTGAGGCTGCACCCAACTGAACAGGGCTTCTGAGTCTTCTTTCAGGGCTGTGCTGCCCGTGCCTCCTTGCCAATTGAGGTTACGCAACCGTTGCGGCATTGTCTGATAGCACTTGCACCACTCAACCCAGTAAGTTGGACTCGAAGGCGCGAAGTGCTAGAGCAACCGCTCGCAACTCCAGAGGGTTAATCAACCATTTGGTCTCCTGTTCGGTCCAGCCGCCTTGTGCAAAGAGCTCTCCACAATGAGCCCCCCAACTGGCCAAACTGGCATCTGTTAAAACAGGAATCCACTGCGGCTGCTCAAGGGGCATGCCTGTCGCCAGATTTTGCAGATGAAGCCACCATTGAAGAGACGACCTGACCCGCATCGCACAGGGAAGACGTTTGGACAGAGAATCGCTCTGGTGAGACCAGTGACGGAGCAGCGACCTCTGTAAAGGATGCATGTGCTCTCTGGCCCACGGCACTACTTCCAGAGTCGCCACCATTGTCCCTAGAACACGGAGATAGTGCCAGGCTGATGGTGCTGGATGCTTAAAAAAACTGCACACCAAGAGCTGAAGGTCCCGGGCTCGGGGTTCTGGCAGAAAAACTGCTCCCACTCGGGTGTCGAAGCGAACCCCCAAATACTCCAGAACTTGCGATGGAACCAATTGGCTCTTGGCCATATTGACTACCCAACCGAGACTCTGTAGGCGCTGCACCACTCTGCCTGTTGCTCATATACTCTCGACTCTGGATTTTGCCCGGATCATCCAGTCGTCGAGATAGGGATGAACCAATACCCCCTCTTTTCGAAGAGCCGCCGCTACCACCACCATAACCTTGGTGAAAGTCCACGGAGCCTTCGCTAGTCCGAAGGGCAATGCCTGGAATTGAAAATACCCCTACGCAAATCTTAGAAACCTTTGATGATCTGCCTCTAACATCACCCTGCTTTCCACAGGAATCTTCGCCATTGTATACCCCAACAGATATTCCGTAATATCCTCTGCCGTAACTGGTTATTCACTCTGATACAAGTTATAGTAAAACTGGCAGAACATCACCCTCATTGGCTTCTTCAAATTTAAGCTCCCCAGCAACGCCCCTAATTTTCAGTATCTGCTGCTGTTTAATTTGAGCTTTCAAATGAGACACAAGCAGTCTTCCCCATTCTATTGCCCCATTCAAAATGCCTCTGTCGCGCGCACTCCATTTGGAAGCCAACATCCTTATAAAGCAGCCCCAGGAGACTAGATTTCACATCCCATATTTGCTCTGCCGGCGAGTTCCCCCCCCCCCCCCCATCCAGACTCCGCTGCCCCTCCAAGTCCCATAACTCATCCCTCCAACCTTTCTCTGCCATTCCTTCATGTGGGCACCCAAGGATACCAGAAACCCCCGCACCACTGCCTTCATGCAGTCTCATTGTACACCCTCATCCACTTCCTCCCCGCCATTAAACTGATAGGATTCTTGTATTGCAGCTCCAACCTTTTGAGCTGTCGCAGACTCCTCCAGAAGGGAATCATTCACTCTCCAGAATTTGAGTCCTTTGTCTCTTTGCCCCCATCCTACGTGCATAGGTTCCACATTAAGAGCCACCACCTAGGAAAAGATTTAGGTGTTGTCATGGATAATATGTTGAAATTCTCCACCAGTGTGTAGCATTAGCCAAGAAAGCAAATAGAATGCTAGGAATCATAAAACGAATGGAGAATAAAACCAATGATGATATAATATCTCTATCGTTCCACGGTGCGACTGCACCTTGAATATTGTGTGCCGTTTTGGTCGCCATATCTTAAAAAGGATATAGCAGAATTAGAAAAGGTACAGAGAAAGCCACCAAAATGGTATAGGGGATGGAAGGATACCCCTATAAGGGAAAGCTTAAAAGGTTAGGGCAGTTAAACCTGGAAAAATGATGGATGAGGGGAGATATGATAGAGTTCTATAAATTAATGAATGGAATGAGTAAATGTAGATTGGTTGTTTACATGATCAAAAAGTAGAAAGACTAGGTAACACATAAAGAAGCTACAAAGCAACCCATTTAAGACTAATAGAAGTAAATATTTTTTTCACTCAATGCATAATCAAACTCTGGAATTCTAGGTCTAGAATAACTTCCTTCTCTTGTCAGTTCATGAACCAGCTGCTCCAAGAAGCAGTCATTTATTTCATCTAGAAACTTTATCTTCCTAGCATGTCCTGCAGTGACATTGACCCAGTCGATACCGGGGTAATTGAAATCACCCGTTATTATTGTGCCTTGTGACACATTAAGTGGGTAAATATTAGCCAGGGAGATCGCAATACCATCCATTTTCAAGGAGAGCAGAATATAGTGCCCTTCAACATCACCAATATCTTATATCTTGCGGATATCATTATGCTCACACCCTCTTTTGATGCTCCTGCACCTGGTTGCCAAGAATACATTAAGATACTGTTTGCAAATCAGTAAATGAGCCTCCCTCTTCTTCAGATGTGTTTCTTGAAGAAAGACCACATCCGATTTCCTCCAAGTGAATTCACGACCAACCAAACTGGGCTTTTGCCAGAAGCCAACACCCTTCACATTCAGCAGGAGGACCTATCATCCCCTATTTTGCTTAACTCCCTCCATAGCTAGCCCTTTGCCTGCTCCAACCCCCAGCCCCCAACCCCATGCTCTTCATCTCCCTCCCTCCATCCCTTATCCTTGCCCTCCTCTCTTGGAACATGAAGCAGTGACTCACTGAGCCGACCCCCCCCCCCATACACATCTTGCACATCTCTCCAATCCCCCGCAAATCATTTCACATTCCCCCTTCCCTCAAGTACTGGATTTTCACTGCCGACTGTCCACCTTGTGCATCATGCCCCCCCTTATGCGTTCATACCAGTCCAGCTTACTCCTCCCCCACATCTTCCCCCATCCCTGCTCAGTCAGACACTCCTCTGCCCCTACTCCCCCACATTGTACATCATGCCACCTCAATGTCCACCTTTATTGCATTGCAAAGTCCTGCCATAGACCCAACTCTGCTCCCTCAGGTGTCCTCGATTTGCTTGCTCCTCGATTTGCTGCTGTTTCCTCCTCTCACATCTTCCCTTCTTCTTTATCTTCTCCCAGCACAGACACTTGACCAGGGGAGCTGTTTTCACACTGTATTCCAACTGGATATCTCCAAAGTCCAACAGCTGTAACTCCTGTGCTGCTTCTGTGGGTGCGAGTGCCCACTTATGACACCATTTCCGTTTACGCTAGGCATGCAGTGTAGATCCAGCATATTGGCAGTCATTTTCTTGTAGTTTCAATATGATAGACCGAAAAGAACGTCTTCTAGCCAGCATTGCCGCCGAAACATCATTATATACCATAATTGAATAGCCCTGCCAGTTGATTATTGACTTGACCCTCATAATCTGCATTATTCGCTCTTTCAGCGCATATTCATGCAAACATATGATTATATCGTTGAGCCTGCGATCGCTGGGAGGGCCTAATGATCTATGGGACCGTTCAGTTTTTATCTCCACCTGCTCAGCACCTTTCAGTCCTGGGCTAAAAATCCTTGTAGATAGAGAGTTCCACATGGTCAGCATTGGCATAATCTGCACCCTCACATACTCCAAGTAGATGTAAATTACTCTTTCTGAAGTGCTTTTCAATATCCTTAATTTTGAGTGTGAAAGCCTCCTTCATTGCTCCCATCTCCTGAATCTGCCTCTGCAATCCCTCTATCTCCTCTTGCATGCTGTCCACACGCTTTTCCCCCTCCGCCACTCACAGGCCCAACTCGGGTACTTAGCTCTTTTGCGAGCCCACCAAATTCAGCTTTGACTGCTAATATTTCCTTTTTTAATAAGGCAAACCAGCCCCATAGTTCTGCTTTAGTAAGTGGAAGCTCCGTAGTATCATCATTCGAATTACCACTATTGGGGCTATTTCCTGGTTCGTCACTTTTTCCCACCGTCTGCACCATCTTAACCTGCTGCCAGGGCTCTGCATTCCCCTGCTGGTAAGCAAACACCTGTATATCTGCTGTTTTACAGTGTATTGACATTTTTCTTTCTGCATCAAACACCCCACACCTTCACACACCTTATTTGCCTGTGTCCTTTCGCTCTGGGTAACTAATTTCAGTTTTTCAAGGGGGGTTGACGGCAGAGTCCATTCTTCAGTTGTCCATCTCAGGTAACGTCACTTCCTCTTGGGTCCACTGCTTTTTAACATCTTCATAAATGACCTGGAAATGGGAATAACAAGTAAGATGATCAAATTTGCAGATGACATAAAATTATTCAAAGTTGTTAAAACGCAAGAGATATAAATTGGAAGATTGGACATCCAAATGGCAGATGAAATTTAATATGGAAAAGTGCACATTTATGCACCTAGGAAAGAACAACCCAAATTACGGTAACATAATGCAAGGTTCCACATTAGGAACCACCACCCAGGATAAAAGAATTTGGTTTCATCTGCATAATTCATTGAAACCCTCCGCCCAGTGTGCAGCAGTGGCCAAGAAAGCAAATAGAATGCTAGGAATTATAAGAAAAGGAATGGAGAATAAAACTAAGGATATTATAATATCTCTGTTATCATTCCATGGTGCAATTGCACCTTGAATATTGTGTGTAATTTTGGTCACGATATCTTAAAAAGGATACAGAAGAATTAGAAAAGGTACAGAGAAGAGAGACAAAAATGGTAAAGGGCATGGAAGGATACTCCTGTATGGAAAGGCTTAAAAGGATAGGGCTCTTTGACCTGGAAAAGAGACAGCTGAGGGGAGATATGATAGAGGTCAATAAATTAATGAATGGAAGAGAATGAGTAAATGTAGATCGGTGGTTTATGCCATCAAAACGTTGTAAGACTAGAGGACGCACAATGAAGCTACAATGTATATCATTTAAGACAAGAGAGAATATTTTTTTTCACTCAACACACAATCAAACTCTGGAATTTGTAGTGAAGGCTGTTAGTGTAGCTGGGTTTAAAAAAGGTTTGGAAAAGTTCCTGAGAGGAAAGGTCCATAAAATATTAAAGAGGTCCCACAGAATCCACTGCTTACCCCCCAGGACTAGCATTATGGAACCTGTGTGCCTTTTTGGGAACCTGCCAGGTACATGTGAACTGGATTGCCCAGTGTTGGAAACAAGATTCTGGGCTTGATGGACCTTGGTCTGACAGAGTATGGCATTTCTTATGTTCTTACACAGGAGTCAGTTTATTGACAGAGGAAGTGGAATTCTTCTATTGCATAATCCAGAAAGAGGCGTAGCTTCGAAGTGGGAAGAAATTTCTGTCACATGTGCCCTGGTGTTTACAATTCAAATTGAATCATCAGAAATTATTTTCAGAAGTCTTTCTATATGTTCTTAGAAACACGGCAGTGAAAACCAAACCAAATGGAAATGAATGAAAGATATGTAACTCTGCCAGTTATCAATAAGCTTAGAAAATGTTCCTTCTAGTAGTATTACAAAGTTCTGTCTTGTTTGTTTTAGCATATGGGAAGAATCTGTGTGATGACATCAGTTCTGACACACAAGGTGACTTTGGAAAAGCTCTGCTGACTTTAGCTGAGGTAAGACATCAAAAATTCATTTTTTAGTTGTTAGAAATGTTTAATGAGTTTGGGAATTTAGTAGGCTACAGAATCATTTGGTCTGAGGCAGAGGTCTTGCCACTAAGGAGACAATTTTACCACACATATGAGGACACACACTAGCATAAATGGCCTATAAAATTCTGACTAGCGTAAATGTATGTGCTTTCATATGATGGTGTGTATTTTGCTGGTAAGCGTGCCCAGGGGCAGAGTTTAGGCAGTACATGTCTGTGCACAGATTATAAAATATTATAATTTAGACACATACCTGAAAATTATAGTTGCAGACCATTACACCAGCTCCAGGGCATGTCAAAATGTCTGCTTCTGCAATATTTGTGCTAAATCTGCCACTTAAGTTAGTATTTTATTAAGACAAGAGGTTGACTGTTCATCTTTATAAATGTGTCTTAATGTAGACACCTGAGCACAAGCTCAAACTAGGTGCTGCATCATAAATTTATCCTCTACTTAGCCACTATGTCAGAAGTCAATTTTTCACCTTCCATTTTATGTGGTCACCAAACAGTGTTAACTATTTAGATATGTTTTCACTCTTGGACTACCAAAAGGGACTGCTACTGCTGGAAAGAAATCTGCAATTGTAAGTATTTACCTGCTGGGAAATTCTCTAAATCTTGGGGAAAAGGAAATTCTTAGAGTTAAAGCTGATAAATCTGTGTATTTTTGAATTCAATGTTTTTGTTAAGTCAGGCAGGGCTTAGTACCTACCAGAGCGCTTTTCATTTAAATCAAATCAGAGTATAGCTTAGCATTGGTAGAATAGGGTAAATATTCTCTGAGTAGAAAGAAAGAAATTGTTTCTAAAGACCTTTACAAAGAGGCCTTCCAGTTAGGAGGCAGGAGACCTGTAAAATTGTTTTAAATAGGTGTTAAAGCCAAGTGACAGATCAAAGGGGCAATTTGAAAGACGCTCTCTATAGAACTAAGGTTGTGTGAATCACCAGGAAATAAGAGATTACCTTAGAAGCACAGGTCAGTGCACTGTGCAGCAAACCAGCTTTTACTGCATGTTTTTTCCCTCCCATCCACCCTGACTCCAACCAATCCCAGGCATAATCTTAGCTTTATTGGCTCTTAAAACTATTAAATGGAGGAAGTGGTCAAGTTCTCTTTCAGGTTCAGCTGGTTATCCTTATTGGGAATAGATTAGTGAAGCCCCTGAAATTAATTAATCTTGATGTGAACAAAGTTCCTTAAATGTATTAGGTATAGTTGTATTAGTACAAGTATCCCTAGCAACTTTAATATCAACTTAAATAGCTAAACAAAACCTTAAAACTAAGATGCAGACCTCAGTCCAGCAGCGAGATGGGGGCTACCTAGTCTTTTGCATTGAGTGTCACATGAACTATTTTCTCCCAGTTGGTGAGGGGATCTTGTGTGAGCACTAGGTGCATGAGCTGTTTGCTGTCAGGGAACAAGTCTGATCTCTGGAGACTAGAGTAACAGACTTGGAGGACATAAGGAAGATAGAGGTATATAGACGAGACCTACAGGGACATAGTACTGAAGTCCCACCTCCAGTCTGGCAGCCTCCCTGTTGCCATGGAGGAGATAGGTCACATGAAAGTATAGCATTACCTTGATGTGGCAGGAAGTGATCCTATAGGTAGGACCTGTCTGGGTGATGTAAAACCCTCTCACTCCGGAGGTTTGCTGTTGGTTATTTCCTACTTTGGATTCCTGTGCAGCTGCGTGGAGGAGGTTCAGTGGACATCATCAACTCCCCCATGGCAAGTATAAAAGCTTTGGCCTGCCGCAGAACGCCAGGTTTGCTGTTGGTTATTTCCTACCTTGGATTTCTGTGCTGCTGCGTGGAGGAGGATCAGCTGATGTCATCAATCCCCCCCCCCCCGGGCCGGTATAAAAGCTTCGGCCTGCCGCGGAACACAGCCCGTGAGCAAGAACCTGTGGGCGCATGCCCGAAGGGGCGTGACTAAAGGGGCACGTTCTGCCCCTTTGGAGCCTTGAGGAGCTTTTTGGGGACACTTATGGGCAAAAGAAAGAAGATGTTTCCATCTTTGGATGCTAAATCGGTGAAAACATTTGGTCCTATGGATCATCATTTGCTGATGATCCCGTCTGATTTATCATCAAAAGACTTGTCAGTAGTGTCCGTGAGTACTATCCCAGATTCTTCCTCGTTTACGCTGGGTTCTACCCCACCCGGACAGGAAGTGATTGGCGGGACTGCTTCCCCCCTCCCCAGGGAGTTCCAACTGGAGGGAGAACTGCCCGATGGTAATCAGGAAGCTTCTCCTTTGTTGAACCTTAATTTGGGTAAAACAGGCCTTCGTTATTGAATCTGTCTTCCGTTTCTACTTTAGTGCCTCCTAATTATGTGCCCTTGCGAAATGTTTGGGAGGTGGTGGCCCGCATCGAGATTTCTTTACAGTCGTCCCTCTCTCAAATATCTCAATTTTCTAAGGAAGTTGTACAGAAATTTTTAGATCATGATGTTTGTATTGCTAATTGTAATTCTTCCTTGAACAAATTGGAGGGGGACAGATCTCCGTTGCTCAAGCTGCTATTTCTTCTTCAATCCGGGATAGTGTTACTATTCATCATCAATTGGAGTCTTTGGAAAATTTGGTAAGGGCAAAAAAATTGCATTTTTTGAACTTTCCGCGGACTCATTACTTGTCCCCTTTATTTTACTTTATAAGTACTTTAAGGAGATTTTATTTAGGACTCTGAAGCTATAAAGTTTTCTTCAGTTTATTATGTTCCTTCATTACCTAGCACGCTGACCTCTTCCCCAAAAAATGCTAAAGGGATTTCCCTTCCTGCGGAGTCTTTGGATGTCTCTGCATTTTTAGAATCATCCCTGGATGTGATTCCGCAGCAGGCAACCTTAATAGCCTTCTTTTTGTCTGGCTGATAAGAATTTGATTATGAGATTGTATTTTTCTAAAAAGGACCAGGCTTTTTGTGGTAACCCGATACAGATTTTTCCTGATGTATGCAGACTCACCCAAAAATGCAGGAAAGCATTTTTAGTTTCCGAAATCTAGAATTTTGGCTATTGGGCCTCTTATTTATTTTTTTTTCTTAAATATCTCTGTAAATGCGTATTAATTTACCAGGGAGTTAAGTATGTTTTATTTGAATCAAAACAGGTTGAGGCTTTCCTGTTGGGGAAGGAGAAATGGTTGAGTTCTGTTTCCTTCCTGTCCTTGCATAGAGGGTTAAGCACATATTGTTTTCATGGGGATCTATAATTATGTTTATTCTTTATGGTTTGTATTTAAGCAATCCAATCTTGGTCTTCTTTCAGAGTGGAAAAAATTTTCACAATGTATAAATCCTCATTCCATTTGTATCTAGAGATTGTCATATATCAAAAATTCATAGTAATTAATTTATATAAATCTTCTTATTCTTCTTTCATCTACTAAATAAGTTTTAAAGTCCACTAAATAAGTTTTTTAAAAGGAGGTCTCGGACTCATCTGGCACTAAACTCCAGACCTATATACGTCTAAATTTATGTGCCTTTTCGCATCAATGACCTTCCTTTTCATTAGTGGTGCCAATTTACAAAAACAAACAATCAGAGATGAAAAAAGTGATTAGCTTTAACACACTGTTCTTCTTCCCCCATCCGAGCCTCACAGCTTCACAAAATGCCTCTCCTCAGCGTTTTGTGTAGCAGGTCTACAAGGGGATCAGTATGAATTGTCGTCATTGGTAGTGAATTTATCGGGGTATGAATTATCTCAGAAACATTTACAAGTACTTAATAAAGGATCATTTGTCCCAGAAACATTTTTTGATGCTTTTCAATTTAGGGTAGATTTGGAAAGTCTTTTAAGAAAGTTAAATTTGAAAATATTTTTTGCATCTAAAGCACAAGTTAGTGAATCACATCTAGCCAAATTTCTAGAAGAATAAGATTACTGTTGAAATATAAATGGGCCCCCCCCCCCCCCCCCCGGGCCAATTCATCCAGCTTTAGAGCTTTTCAAAGAATTACTGTAGTTTTGAGGGATGTTAAACAGCTTGAAGATCCGTCCCAAAGGTCATATACTGCATTATCTAAAGAAGAAAAATTAGCACTTAAAGATCTACAATCAAGATCCAATTTAGTAATTCGTCGTGCAGATAAGGGAGGTGCAATAGTGATCCTCAATCGGGAGCATTATTTAAAGGAAGCATAACGGCAATTGTCTGAAACCAAAATATATAGGCTACTAAATGAAGATCCAACTCCTCATTTACAAACACATATAAAAAAAGTTACGTTACAAGCTTTACAAGACAAGTTAATTAATACAAAAAAAATGGATCTTTCTGAATGCACCAGGACCAACAATAGCAAAATTTTACCTGGTACTGAAAATACATAAGAGTCTAGTGGACCCGCCGGGGAGACTTATTGTGTCCACAAGGGGCACAGTTCTTGAACCACTGTAGATTTTTGCAGATTCATTCCTACGCCCCTTATTGATAGATATTCCATCTTATATTAGGGATACGACCCACGTTCTTCAGATTTTAGCAAATCATGCAGAATGGGCAGGGAAAAAGGATGTAGTTTTGATTATGCTAGATGTAACAGCCCTGTATACTAATATCCCCCAATTTAGCAGCATATGAGATTGTAGAACTGTCTCTACGACGCCGGGGGGAAGGTCAAATGTTGTTCCTTTTACAATTAACAGAGCTTACAGTTTTCCAAAATTATTTCATGTTTGAAAAAGTATTATATCACCAAATATCAGGGGTGGCCATGGGGGCTACATGTGCCCCATCTATAGCAAATTTATTTATGGGGGGATACGAAGAGAAATGGTTTAAAACGTCACCATATAAGTCATATTTGAAGTTGTGGTGCCGCTATATAGACGATGTGTTTGTTCTATGGAAAGGACCAATAGATATTTTAGAACAATTTTTTGAATGGTTGAATAAGTTGGATAGTAATATTCAATTTACACGTTCTTATCATTGTGATAAAATGGTATTTCTGGACGTATTGGTTTGTAAGAGTAATGCTGGTTGGACTACATCGGTTCACTGAAAAGCTACTGATAGGAATACCTTTCTCCATTATAGCAGTGCCCACCCATTAAAGCTTAGGGATGAATTACCATTTTCCCAGTTCATAAGATACCGTAGGAATTGTTCAGAACATCTAGATTTTAAAAGACAATCCCGGGTTCTGTCAAATAATTTTATAAAAAGAGGTTACACGAGACATGTAATAAAGCAGGCTTATCATAGAGTACTCTTTAATAACAGAGCACTTCTTTTAAACCCAAGAGATAAGAGAACAGTAGAAGATAATGAAAATGTGAATTTGGTTACAATATATTCTCCCTTTAGCTTCCGGATACAACGTATCATAAAAAAACATGTAAATGTCTTAAGTACTATTCCGGGGCTAGAAAATATTTATTTATTTAGCTGTATTTATATCCCGCTTTTCACCGGGTCAAAGCGGTGTAACATTAAAAGGGGGGGGGGAGGGTGGACAATAATCAAATTCTGGGGTTGGGGCCATCACCAGGTGGCCAACATTAATGATTTCAACAAATATTTCGGACATAGACATAGACAAATAAAGTGAGATGCGTATGGCAATGCCATCAGAATCTCAAAGAGAAATTAAGTCCAGCAGTTTTACGACCCCCATCAAGTTTAGAGGTAGAAAATAATTTGGGTCATAGTAAATGTGGAAGCTGTAAGATTTGTGGGATATCTAGTGTAAATAACAAATTTTGAATATCATGGTATGACATATAAACTTAGAAAGAAAATGTCTTGTGGAATGACATTTGTAGTATATTGTAGCCGATGTCCATGCGGTTTATTGTACGTGGGGAAAACGATAAGGTCTTTTAGGATACGTATGAATGAACATCGGAGCAGATTGAACTGTAAAATACAAGAGGCCCCGATAGTACAACATTGTCTGGATCGGGGCCACCAGTTTGAAGAGCTAAGATGTTTTTGTGTAGATACGGTACTAGGGGGCAGGGAAGGAAAATCACGAGAACAGTTTTTGCTGTTATGTAAACAAAGGCGGATTTTTACTTTACAAACAGTAAATCCGGGAGGTCTCAATGCACAAATCGATTGGGGTGCATGTGTTTGAATTAACGAGGAGAAAGATCAAGCCCCATAATATTAACGATCGGGGAATAAGTCATTTTTTATGATTTAGTTTTGCCTATAATTAAGTAACAACCATCTAACATGAAGTTAAAGAAGAAGCTTGGGCATGAATAAGATCAGGTAGAGGATCTAAGATAGCGTAGAGATTTAAATTGTAGACGCTATGTAAATAACATCAAGAGAATGATGACACTGGATGGGTGGAGTATAATATGGATCCTTAGATGGCAATCTGCATGCGCGGCGTTTTTTGTGAAGCCGTGAGGCTCGGATGAAAGTATATTTGATTGTGGAAGACGTTTACAGCATAAAGAAAATATAGGTGTGTTGATCAGCAATAACATTTATAGATGGGTAAATATAATTGGGAGGTAGATTTATAGTACATAGAATTTGATTTAATGTTATTGAGGTAACTATAAGGTATAATTTGAATTAGGTTGTATATTCGTTTCGTCAGTAGTGCTTTAAAAATTAAAACCCCTGAAGAAACTTTGTGAAGTGAAACGCAGAGAGGGTGTCAAGGAGAGGCGTTTTGTGAAGCCATGAGGCTCGGATGAGGGAAGAAGAACAGTGTGTTAAAGCTAAGCACTTTTTTCATCTCTGATTGTTTGTTTTTGTAAATTGGCACCACTAATGAAAAGGAAGGTCATTGATGTGAAAAGGCACATAAATTTAGACGTATATAGGTATGGAGTTTAGTGCCAGATGAGTCTGAGACCTCCTTTTAAAACTTATTTAGTGGATGAAAGAAGAATAAGAAGATTTATATAAATTAATTACTATGAAGTTTTGATATATGACAATCTCTAGATACAAATGGAGTGAGGATTTATACATTGTGACATATTCTTTATGGTTCAGCTCAAGATATATGATTTTCTTTGTTAATTTTGTTGTTGTAATTTTTTGAGATAAACTTTCAGCTTTCCTCTTGATGGGGACTTGATTGTAAAATTCTTACTTTATTACTAAATAAAGAACTTTTGAAATGGGAACCCCCCCCAAAAAAAACCCTCTCGCTCCGAGTAAGTTTCTCGAGGGACATTTGCCAATGAGAGAAGGGTTAGAACAGTCGTTATAGTTGGCGATTCAATCATTAGGTATGTAGATAGCTGGGTGACTGATGGACACGAAGATCGCCTGGTAACATGCTTGCCTGATGCAAAGGTAGCAGACCTCATGCGCCACCTAGACAAGGTTTTAGATGGGTCTGGGGAGGAGCCTGATGTCTTGGTACATGTCGTTACCAATGATACAGGAAAGTGTAGGAGGTTGATTCTGGGGGCCAAATTTAGGCTTTTAAGTAGGAAGTTGAAATCCAGAACTTCCAAGGTAGCAATCTCTGAAATGCTTCCTGTTCCACACACAGGACCCAAAAGGCAGGCAGAGTTCCGGAGTCTCAATACATGGATAAAACGATGGTGCAAAGAAGAGAGTTTTGGATTTGTTAGGAAGTAGGAAACATTCTGGGGAAGGGAAGGACTTTTCTGAAAGGCTGGGCTCCACCTTAACTGGGATGGAGCCAGGCTGCTGGCATTAACCTTTACAAAGGAGATACAGCAGCTGTTAAACTAGATAATAGGGGAAAGCCTACAGTTGCCCAAAAGTACATGGTTCGGAAGAATGTAAGGATACTAGTAAAAGAGGGAAGTTAGGGCATCTCGACAAGAGAGGTTCCAATAAAGATAAAAGTAATCCAGATGCCCTTAAGCACAGAGTAGACAGAACTGAAAGATTCCAAATTACCCAGATCAACTGATAACTAAATTATTATGAAAAAATATAACCTCTAAAATGCCTGTATGCAGATGCTAGAAATCTAAAAAATAAAATGGGAGAGCTAGAATATATAGCAGTAAATGTAAAGGTTAGATATAATTGGCATCTCAGGGACCTGATAGAATGGGACACTGTGATACCTGGGTACAAGCTATATCACAATGATAGGGTAGATCAAGTTGGTGGAGGAGTTGCATTCTGTTAGAGAAGGCATTGAGTCACACAGGATTAAAGTTTTGCAGGAAACAAAATATACTGTAAAATCTCTATGGACAGAAATTTCATGTAAAAAGGGGAAGGAGATAGCAGTGGGGGGAGTGGGTGGTACTACCGACTGCTTAGCCAGAATGATCAGATGAATGATGAAATGATGAAAAAAATCAGGGAAGCTAACAAAAGTTACAACACAGTAATAATGAGTGATTTCAATTATCATAGTATTGATTGGGTCAGTGTCCCAGCAGGACATGTTAGGGAGATAAAGTTTCTAGATGAAATAAATGACTGCTTCTTGGAGCAGCTGATTTCTGAACTGACGAGGGGATGCTATTTTGGACCTAGTCCTTAGTGGAACAGAGGATCTGGTGCAAGAGATAAGGGTGTTGAGGCCACTTGACAAGAGTGATCAAATTTGATTTAATAAATGGAGGAAGGGCAGCAAGGAAATCTACAGTACAGTGGAACCTCGGTTTTCGTGATTAATCCGTTCGAAAAAGTCTGACTAAAACCGAATGTATGAAAACTGAAGCAATATTTCCCATAAGAAATAATGTAAATCCAATTTCTCCAGGACCAAGCAGGAAGTCAGTCCTCACTTACGGGTGACGTCGGCGCCGACGGAGCCCTCGCGGAGCAATTTTCCCTAGCTTTCGCAGAAAGCCTTTGGGAATTGCAGCGCGCATGCGCGGTCCCCTTCCCGCCTAGGGATGCCATCTTGCTCAGTCGTCTTTTTTCCGCGGAGCCCTACAGACGTAGTCTGTTACCGCCGCAGAAAAGTTGATTTCTTTGATTTGTTTTTACGTTAAATTTTTCTCGGTTTGTGTGTTCCTCTTCCTGACGGGCCTCGATATCCTCTATTGGGCCCGTCTACGTTTTTATTATTTATTTTATTCCAACTGGCGTTCCCGCCACTTTTTCCTTCATCCCTGGCAGCGCGGTCTTTCGACCTTGCCGGGGTTCTTTTTCCCCCGATGGCCGCCAGCGGTTTTAAAAAGTGTGATCGTTGTATCAGACTCATGTCTCTCACCGACACGCATGACTGCTGCCTCCGCTGCCTCGGGGCCGAGCATGACCCTATGAGCTGTGGCCCGTGCAGCAAGATATCCTTGAAGGCGCTCAGGAGCCGGCAGTCGCAAAGGGATCGGATCTTCTCTGACTCCGCGCGGACCTCGTCAGAGGCCTCGACGCCTCGTGGCTCCGGCTCGGAGCATCGTTGGAGTTCTTCTGAGCGGGGCTTCCCGGCCGGGAACACCGGCGGGAGAAGAAGCCCGCGAGGGTGGAGCCGGGAGGCGATCCCGGTCCTTCGAGGGCCAGGTCACCTAGCCCGGCCCGACACCCCGGGCCGTCGGAGGGGGAAAGGCCTTCGAAGCTTCCTCGTCTCGAAGTGGAGTCTCCTAGACACGTGAGTGCTATAGTCCTCCTGGACTCCCCCCACGGATGAACCGATGTCGGGCCCAACGCCGTCGGGGCCCGAGTCGGCAGCTGCTGGGTCTTTTGAGCTTGATCTCAGACTGACGTCCTTGGAGCGCAGTATATCTGCCTTCATGGACCAGCAGCGGGCATGGATCACCGGCCTCGCCAGTGCATCTGCCCCGACCACCGGGACGTCGACGCTCCAGTCGACCCCGGAGGCCGAGTCGATCCTAGAGTCCATGCAAGCTCGAGTCGATCCTCGACCTAGGTCTCCCTCGGCTTCCCGTTCGGGACCGAGGTCCTCGACGCCGGCCTCGGCGGTCCCCGGGCCCTGCCGGCACGGAACCGCTCGATTCCTCCTCGGAGGAGTCGGGCTGGGACATGGAGGAGGACGAGTCACCCAGTTCTTTCCAGACTCGGTGCGTCCCCTCCGACTCGCCCGAGTCGGAGCCTCGGAGGCGGTCCCCCCCCGGAGGATACCCGGTTCTCCGACTTCGTGAGGGGCATGGCCAAGGCTTTGGCCTTCCCCGCGGATCCGGAGGAGGAACCCCGAGCCGAGGAGCTCGAGGCCCTTCAATACAACTCCCCCCCGAGGGAGGCCTTCACTGTACCGGTTCCCCCGATGCTGGAGCGGCTTCTCTTCCGCATGTGGGAGAGCCCAGCCTCTACGCCAGTGTTGAGCAAGCGGGTCGATTCCATGTATCGAGTCCGCAAGAGCCCCGGGTTCCAGAAGGCGCAGCTTCCGCACCACTCCATGGTGGTGGAGTCGGCCATGCATCGACTTAAGAGTCAGAAGATGCACTCCTCAGTGCCCCTGGGTAAGGAGGCCCGGAACCTGGACGCCCTCGGTAGGAAGTGCTTCCAGGGCTCTATGCTTGCTTGTCGGGTCCAGACATATCAGCTGTATATGGGTATGTACCTCCGAGACCTGGCGAAAGAAATTGAGGGTTTCTCTGCCGGTCTCTCCGAGGAACCCTTGCAGCCGTTCCAGGCCTTGTCCTCAGGGATTCGAGAATGTTCGACGTTCATTTCTCGAGCGGCCTATGATGGCTTCGAGGCATCGGCTTGGGTAGCCGGAGCCGGCATTGGGGCTCGCCGCCAGGCTTGGCTTCAATCATCCGACCTCGAGCCATGGGTGCAGGACAAGTTGGTCAATGTTCCTTGCCGAGGGGAAAACCTCTTCGGCAAACCCATGGCCGAAAAGGCGGCTGAGCTCGAGTCAGAGACTCTCACCAGGACTCGCCTCTCCAGGAAGCCCTCTGCCCCTTCACAGAAGAAGAAGGGCTCGGGCAAAAAGCCTTTTTACCCGAAAAAAGTGTTTGTTTATACGCATCACCAACCACAATATCAGGCCACTACCCCCCTTCAGGGGCAGCGGCCTAGGGGACAGGGTAACGGTTCCCGGAAGCAAAAAGCCCCCAAACCCACCACGCAGGCCCCGGCCCAGCAGGGTGGAGGTTTTTGACTATGCCAGCACGGGGGGTCGGCTGACCCACTTTGCTCACAGGTGGTCAGCCATTACATCCGATGCCTGGGTGTTGCAGGTGGTCCACAAGGGCTACCTCCTGCGTTTTCACCAGGTGCCCCCCTCTACTTCCCAGGGGAGCCTTCCAGACCCCCGCTGCACGAGGACGTACTCCTTCAGGAGTTGCAAAGCCTGCTTCAAGAACGGGCGGTGGAGCCAGTGCCCCAACACTTGTGGGGTCACGGGTTTTACTCGAGGTACTTCCTGGTTCCAAAGAGAACAGGAGGCCTCAGGCCCATTCTAGACTTGCGCAACCTCAACAAGTTCCTGCAGCGGGAAAGGTTCAAGATGCTTACCCTTGGAACCCTACTGCCCTACCTCCAGCGGGGAGATTGGCTATGCTCCTTGGATCTAAAGGATGCTTATACCCACATCCTTATTCATCCGGACCACCGACAATACCTAAGGTTTGTGGTGGCAGGGAATCATTATCAGTACCGAGTGCTGCCTTTTGGCCTGTCCTCCGTTCCCAGGGTGTTCACGAAGTGCCTGGCAGTGGTGTCAGCCTTCCTAAGGCTTCAAGGCCTCTTCGTCTTCCCATACCTGGACAAATGGCTCATCCGGGCGTCGTCGGCTCCAGAGGTCGCCCAGGCCGCCCAACGTACGGTGGCTCTGCTTCAGCACTTGGGCTTCGTCATAAACTTCGAAAAGTCCGCTTTGCTCCCCTCTCAGGACCTCGAGTTCATAGGGGCACGGCTGGACACTCGGCAGGCTCGTGCCTTCTTGCCTCTGGAACGGGCCATCAGGCTCATGGCCCTAGCTGGCGGGTTCAGCGGCGAGTCGCCGGCCCCTGCCAGACAGTTCCTGCAGTTGCTCGGGCACATGGCCTCCACGGTCCATGTCACTCCGAACGCCCGTCTACATATGAGACCTGCCCAGTGGAGCCTCCGCTCTCAGTGGCATCAGGCCACAGGGAGGCTGTCGGACCTGTTACAGGTTTCCGACCGTCTGGTCTCCTCCCTACAATGGTGGCTTCACCTGCCCAATCTAGTGCTCGGCATGCCCTTTCAGTCTCCACCGCCGTCTCGGGTGCTCACGACAGATGCTTCCCTCCTGGGTTGGGGGGCGCATTGTCGGGGGACATGCACTCAAGGCCTTTGGACGCCTTGGGAAGCCGCCCAGCAGATAAACTTCCTGGAGCTCCGGGCGATTCGCCTAGCTCTGCGGACCTTCTCTCACCTAACGTTCGGTCAGTCCGTACTGGTGCAGACGGACAATCAGGTGGCGATGTTCTATGTGAACAAGCAGGGGGGCACGGGCTCCCTCCTTCTATGTCAGGAAGTCCGGAGGCTGTGCTCTTGGGCGATCGATCACGACATCCTCCTCAAGGCGGTTTACCTGCCAGGGCAGGACAACTGCCTGGCGGACAAGCTGAGCCGGATCCTGCTACCACACGAATGGAAGTTGAACCCCGCGGTGGTTCAGCAGATCTTCCTCCGGTGGGGCTCTCCCACCGTGGACCTGTTTGCCAGTCCCCTGAACAGGCAGCTCCCCAGGTTCTGCTCCCGGCACCCTCATCCTCTTCGAGTAGCGCCGGATGCTTTCCTCATCTCGTGGTCCACAGGTCTGCTGTATGCCTTCCCTCCCACGCCACTGGTGTCCCGGACATTGTTCAAAGTTGTCCAGGACAGGGCCTCCATGATCCTGGTAGAGCCCCGGTGGCCGAGACAACCGTGGTTCCCTCTGCTTCTACAGCTGGCGGTGGACACCCCTCTCCCTCTGGGGTTTCAGCCCGATCTCCTGACCCAGGATCAGGGAACTCTTCTGCACCCCAACCTCCGGGCTCTGCACCTGATGGCCTGGCTGCTGAAAGGGTAGTCCTAGCTCCGCTTCTGCTACCCCCGGAGGTGGAAGCCGTCGTCCTAGCATCTCGGCGACCTTCCACCTGGAAATCTTACGCCCTCAAATGGCGTCGTTTCTCGGTCTGGTGTTCTCAGCGATCTGAGGACCCCTTCGCTTGTTTAGTATCGGTGGTACTGCAATATTTGCTTCACCTCTCCGATCTAGGTCTCAAATCCAACTCTGTCAGAGTTCACCTCAGTGCTCTCTCTGCACATCATTCACCGGTTGAAGGCCAGCCTCTCTCTTTGCACCCCTTGGTGGCGCGTTTTCTCAGAGGCCTCCTTCTACTTAAGCCTCTGTTGCGCCCCCCAGCCCCTGACTGGGACCTCAACGTGGTTCTGCAAAGGCTTACCTGCCCACCTTTTGAGCCCATGGCTACCTGCCCTCTTCGTTTCTTCTCCTGGAAAACTCTCTTCTTGGTAGCCCTCACTTCCGCGAGGCGAGTAAGTGAGCTACAAGCCCTAGTGTCGGAGCCCCCGTACACTAGGTTCTACAGGAATAGGGTAGTCCTGCGGACCCACCCCAAGTTTCTTCCAAAGGTGGTCTCCCACTTTCACATCAACCAGGAGGTGGTTCTTCCGACCTTCTTTCCCAGGCCGCACACCAGCCGAGCTGAAACGGTGCTGCATACCCTGGACTGTAGAAGAGCCTTATCCTTCTACCTTGACCGTACGCGAGAGCATAGAAAAGCGGTCCAGCTTTTCGTCTCGTTTGACCCCAATCGGTTGGGGGTACCTGTCTCTAAGCGTACTCTGTCCATCTGGGTAGCCGACTGTATCGCCTGGACTTACGGGCAGCCGGTCTCTCCTTGGAAAGTCGTGTCACAGCGCATCGGGTCAGGGCGAAGGCCGCGTCTGTGGCTCACCTCCGCTCTGTTCCATTGGCAGACATCTGCCGGGCCGCTACTTGGTCTTCAGGTCAGACCTTTGCGGCTCATTACTGCCTGGAAAGGGAGTCCCGCAGGGACAGTGCTTTCGGTCAGGCAGTCCTCCACAATCTCTTTGAGGTTTAGGCAACTCCTACCCTCTGGCCCCGGTGTTGGCTATCGGCCGGGTGCGTATTCAGAGAAGATTCCTTCCTTCTGTAATGTTGAGCCTCAGGGAGCTCTTTTTAGGCTTGAGGTCTCCGGTAGCCTTAAGCTTGGGAGTCCCATAAGTGAGGACTGACTTCCTGCTTGGTCCTGGAGAAAGAGTAGTTACTCACCTGTAACAGGTGTTCTCCAGGAGCAGCAGGAATCAGTCCTCCCAACCCTCCCTCCTCCCCTCGGAGTTGCAGTCATTCTTTTTGCTAACTTTTGCTGTCTTGCCGCTATGTCATCAGACTGAGCAAGATGGCATCCCTAGGCGGGAAGGGGACCGCGCATGCGCGCTGCAATTCCCAAAGGCTTTCTGCGAAAGCTGGGGAAAATTGCTCCGCGAGGGCTCCGTCGGCGCCGACGTCACCCATAAGTGAGGACTGATTCCTGCTGCTCCTGGAGAACACCTGTTACAGGTGAGTAACTACTCTTAATCTGTTCCAGACACCCAAAAATATTAACAAAAAATACATTTTATAGATAATAACTATATTTTTACATACAGAAAACAATGAGAAATATAAATGACTAATGAAATAGATAAAGAACATTTAACATCACTTTTACCTTTATTGAAGACTCTTGTTGGCATATGGAACAGTCAATCAGCAAGAGAATCAAAATAAAGAAAATCCCACTTCTGGCCACAAGATGGTGCTCCATTTTCAACTGTACGAAAACCGAGACAATGTACAAAAACAGGGACAAAATCTTGACTAAAAAAGTCAACGAAAACCTAATCGTACGAAAACTAGGGCATACGAAAACAGAGGTTTGACTGTACTGCCTTTTAACTTTCAAAAGGGAGACTATGATAAAATTAGTTAAGAAAAAACTAAAAGGAGCAGCTTCAAAGGTTAAAGATTTATATCAAGCCATGGGCCTTGTTTAACAATACTATCTTGGAAGTCCATGCTTTAAGAAAAGTGGAAGAAAGTCCAAAAAACTGTCAGCATGGTTTAAAGGTGACGTCAAAGAGGCTGTTGTAGCCAAAAAGGCATCTTTCAGGAAATGAAAAAAAGAGCCAAATAACAAAAATGGGAAACAACATAAATACTGGCAAGTTAGATGCAAGACATTGATAAGGCAGGCAAAGAGAGAATTTAAAAAAAAAAGCTCATCATGGAAGCAAATATTCACAATTAAAACTTTTTCAAATACTTTTGTAGCAAAAAACCTGTGGGAGTTAGTTGGACCATTAGATGATAGAGGGGTAAAAGAGGCGCTAAAGGAGGACAAGGCCATAGTGGAGAGATTGAATGAATTCTTTGCATTGGTCTTTACCCATGCCTGAAATGGTATTTCAAGGTGATGCACCCAAAGAATTCAAAGAAATATTGATAAACTGGGAAGATGTATTACAGCTGTTTGATAAACTGAAGAGTAGTAAATCACCTGGACTGGATGGTATACATCCAAGAGTGTTGAAAGAACTGAAATATGAAATTTCAGACCTACTATTAATAATCTGTGAACTATCATTAAAATCATCTGTAGTACCTGAAGATTGGAGAATGGCCAAAGTAATTCCAATTTTTAAAAACAGTTCCAGGAATGATCCAGGAAACTACAAACTGGTGAGCCTGACATCGGTACCAGGCAAAATGGTAGAAACCATTATAAAGAATAAACTTACTGAATATGTGGATAGTCATGGTTTAATGAAAGAAAGCCAACATTGCTTTAGCTAAGGAAAGTCTTGTCTTACTAATCTGTTATATTTTTTTGATAGTATGAGTAAACAAGTAGACAAAATGAGCCAGTCGATATAGTGTATCTGAATTTTCAGAAAGCCTTTGACAAGGTCCTTCATGAGAGAGTCTGTGAAATTAAAAATCATGGGATAGGAGTCCATATACTATTGTGAATCAGGAACTGGTTAAAAGATAGAAAGCAGAGGGTAGGGCTAAATGGCCAATTTTCTCAGTGGAGAAATGTGAATAGTGGAGTATCCCAGGGATCTGGGCTGGGCCTGCTGCTTTTTAACATCTTTATAAATGACCTGGAAATAGGAATAACGAGTGAGGTGATCAGATTTGCAGATGACACACAATTATTCAAAGTTGTTAAAACACAAGAGGATTGTGAAAAATTGCAAGAGGATCTTTTTAAAATGGAAGAGTGGACGTTCATGTGGCAGATGAAGGTTAATGTGGACAAGAGCAAAGTTATGCACTTAGGGAAGAATAATCCAAACTACAGTTACATGATACAAGATTTCACATTAGGTACCTCTGCCCAGGAAAAGGATTTAGGCATCATCGTGGATAGTATGTTGAAACCCTCCGCCCAGTGTGCAGCAGCAGCCAAGAAAGCAAATAGAATTCTAGGAATCATAAAGAACGGAATAGAGAATAAACCAAGAATGTTATAATGCCTCTGTATTGTTCCATGGTGCGACCGCACCTTGAATATTGTATGCATTTCTGGTCACCATATCTTAAAAAGGATCTATCAGAATTAGAAAAGGTACAGAGAAGAGCAGCCAAAATGGTAAAGGGGGATGGAAGGATATCCCTGTGAGGAAAGACTTAAAAGGTTAGGGCTCTTCAACATGGAAAAGAGATGGCTGAGGAGAGATGTGATAGAGGTATATAAATTAATGAATGGAGTCAAACAGGTAAGACTAGGGGGCATGCAATGAAGCTAGAGTGTAACCCATTTAAAAGTCATAAGAGAAAATAGTTTTTCACTTAATGTGTAATCAAACTCTGTAATTTGTTACTGGAGGATGTAGTAAAAGCTGTTGGTGTAGCTGGGTATAAAAAGGTTTTGACAAGTTCCTGGAAGAAAGGTCCATAAACCATTATTGAAGATTACCCAGGAAATCCACTGTTTATCCTAGGACAAGCACTGTAGAACCTATGGGGCTTGTTTACAAAGCCGCGGTAGCGATTCGCGATCGTTATCGGAGCCGCGGCCCCATGGGGCCGCAGCTCCGATAACGATCGCGAACCGCTACCGCGGCTTTGTAAACAAGCCCCTTTGTCCCTTTTTAAAAATTTATTATTTATTTATTTAACAACTCTTATACCGCAGTATCTACTAGTCACGGCAGTTTACATAGAACTAATGTTAATGCCAATTTCATTGTTAATTGAATGTAAATTGTTTTATGCAATTTGTTCTATGTAAACCAGTTTATTGTTAACACTGTATGTAAACCGCACTGATCTGAAAAAGCGCGGTGTATATAAAAATAAATAAATAAATAAACTAATTGGATCGAAGCACTTGAACTTTACATGGAACACTTTGACAAAGTAAACCGTATAACATAGAAACATGAAGGCAGAAAAAGACTGCATGGCCTATCTAAACTGCCCTTCCATATCAACTACATTAGTCCCCTTTTTATCTTTAGAGTTCCTCTGTGTTTGCCCCATGCTTTTTTGCATAAAGATACTGTCCTCGTGTCCACCACCTCCACTGGGAGACTTCCACACATCTACTACTCTATTCGTAAAGAAATATTTCCGCATATTACTCCTGAGTCTATCCCCTTTCACTCTCATCTTATGTCCCTCTTAGCAGAGCATCCCTTCAATTGAAAGAGACCCTCCTGTGCATTTATGCCACGGAGGTATTTAAATGTATCTATCATCGTCCCTATCCCGCTTTTCCTCTAAAGTATACATATTAAGATCTTTAAGTCTGTCCTCATATGCTTCATAATGAAGCCCTCTAACCATTTTAGTAGCCACTCTCTGCACAGACCCCAACCTGCTTATATCCTTTTGAAGGTGCAGTCTCCAGAATTGCACACAATACTCCAAATAAGGTCGCACCAGAGTCTTATACAAAGGCATTGTCACCTCCCTTTTTTCTGTTGGCCATTCCTCTCCATAAACTAGCATTGGGATCTCTGTCTGGACAGAGGCAGAAGCTGTTACAGTGGCAACAGCTTTAGCAATATGATTTTTCCCAGCCATTGTTTAACTGATGGAGCTTTGGTACCTGTTGAAGTAAAAGAGAGAGATCTACCAAAGTCCCTACCTGTTCCTCAGCTGTCCTTTAAGAGAAAAAGCAGTTAACCTCTTTTAAGTGTGTTCTAACAGTGCTGTGTGTAGCTAATTGGGGAGATGTCCAATAAAGCAAGAACACTCAGGTGGGGTGGGTAAGGAGAGATCTAACACCTGATGAGGTCAGGGACTTCAAAGAGTTAGCTGTGAATGGGTAGCTAGAACAAAGACAGTGAACTCTAACTGACAAAGCCTTGCCCAATATTACAAGCACACAAAAAAATTCCCCCTTTGCAGTATAGAAAAAAGAAAGACTTATCCTTTGAAAAAGAACAGCAAAATCCCTTTGAGACTTGGCTTTTAAAAAAAGAACATCAAAGCCTTTAAGAACATAAACTCTGAAACGCTTTGAACACAGTAAACTATAGGACAATTTGAAACAAGGTAACTGTACAGGATAATCTATGCAGTGGAAGAAGCATCAAGGAACAGAGTAGTAGGTTGTTCTATGTAGTGTATTGGTCATATGTTTGTAGGGTAGGTATAGCAAATGGTTTAAAGGGCCAATCTGGATTGTTGTATGATATGCTCTGTGTGGTTTAATAAACAGAGTTTTAAAAAAAAAGGGCCAAGATGGAGGTCATGTAATACAGGTATAAGAGGAGTGGTTAAGTGTCTGAGCCAAAGTACTCCAGGAAAAGCAGCGTCTTTAACTTTCGGCAAAAGTCCCAAATGTGTGTGAGGGAATAAAGGTCTGGGGGAAGTGAGTTACAGATGATTGGTGTGTAAAAACAGAACGCTCTGTTGGAGGTGGAGGCGCTGGTGCAGGTGATTGTTGTAGGTACTGCGAGGAGAGTGTGATTAGCGCTTCTGCGAGAGCTCTGGCATTGGGATTTGTCAAGTAGTGACTGAAGTGTATCAGCTGATATCTGGAGGATTGTCCTGAGGGTTGTCAGTGCCACCTTGTACTTCACTCTGCTGTGGATGGGAAGCCAGTGTAGTTGCTTCAAAATGGGTGTTATGTGATCGTGATGAGAGCTGCCCGTGATAAGTCCGGCTGCTACCTTCTGAGCAAGTTGTAGAGGCTGTAATGAAGATTTTGGTAGGCCCTGATAGATAATGTTAGCATAGTCGAAGATGGGGGTGATGAGTACTTGGCAGACGTTTCTGAAATCTTTATGGTCAAGCAGAGGTCTGAGGTTCCTCATAGTTTTGCTGCGGTGGTATACTGCTCTGCTGACGTGTTTAATGTGAGCATTGAAGTTCAGGTTCTGATCTAGAATTATGCCCAGGTATTGCACTTGCTGTTTTACTTGTAGTGTTAGGTTTGCAAGGTTTAATGTATCTGGTGGAGAGAAGGTAGGGTGCCTGGTGATGTGCAGGACTTCTGTCTTGTTAGGGTTGATGAATAGGTTGTGAAGGCTGAGCCATTGCATGACTGTCTCTAGGCATCTGCTGATTGAGGAGTAGTTTGGGTTGATGGTGGAGATTAGGGGTATAGATGAGGATATTATCTGCGTAAAGATGGTAAAGGATTTTGTGGCTTTGAATCACCTTGCAGAAGGGTTGGATAAAGATGTTAAAAAGTAAAGAGGTTAGTGCAGAACCCTATGGCAAGTCTTAGAGTAGTTTGAAGGGTCTTGAGGTCTGTGATCCTACTCTGACTTTTTGTGAGCAGTCAGAGAGATAGGACTGGAACCACTGTAGTGTCTTTCCTCTTAGGCCAATTTCATGGAGGCGTGATGTGAGCTGGTTGTGTATGACTGAGTCAAAAGATGCAGATATATCTAGAAACACTAGGATGAAGCCTTGTGTGGTTTTCTCAGTGCCTATGATTAGTGTGTTAAGGAGAAATCAGTCCAAGAACCAGGTGGAGAAAGAGGACCAGGCCATACTGGGGAAAAAAACTTTAAAAAGCCTTTATTGGGGACCCAAGACATCTGAGCTGCTTCTTCATTAACCAGGTGTGATCTCTTCTTCTTGGGAGTGCTGTTATGTTTGGTGGCATAGGAAGAAATGAGGTCATTCCATTGATTGGTAATGCCATCTAAGTTGCATGGGTCACATGGGTCGATCGGTTCTGGGTCCATATGCATTAAGTGTTGGATTTTGGTGATGAAAGACTCTGTCAAAAGTCCAAAATCTTTGGGTATGGGAACCTGCCAGGTACTTGTGATCTGGATTAGCCACTGTTGGAAACAGGATATTGGGCTTGATGGACCTTGGTCTGACCCAGTATGGCATTTTTTAATTTTCTTTTATTTTAGCCATACTTAGAGTAAGCAAGCATAAGAAAATATACAGAAACAACCAAAAAGAATATAGTCATCATAGGACAATCTTGAAACAATATACAGCCCACATCTTGGGGAGAATAATAAAAAAAATACAAATAAAGAAAATGGTGATTATTCTACAAACCCGGAGCCAATATTTATAATACTGCCCTAACACCCCCCCCCCCCCCAATCACTTCCCAGACTTCTCCTATCAGACAGAAAAGTCTCCAGTTGTAAGGAATCAACAAAAATAAAATTAACTCCCTGGAGTGTTACTATACACTTACAGGGAAATCTAAGAAGAAAGGATGCCCCCAGGGCCAACACCCTCAGCCTGAGGGACAAAAAGGCCCACCTGCGCAACTGTGTTGCCCTTGAGACATCCTGAAACAATTGTACTTTAATAAGATGCACAAAAGAAAACATCTTTATGCTTGAAATAACTCCTAAACACTAAAGCCTTGTCCTTTTCAGATACAAAAGAAACCACTAAGGTAGCCCTTGTTAGGATGGTATCCTGAGAATCCTCAAGGAATTGTGTAAGATTAAAATCAGGCTGTGGTTGCAAGATATCAAACACCACAACGGAATCCTCAGATATCTTTCTAACAGAAAGATAAAACATTTTATAAAATATTATAGTATCTGCATTAGAAAGTAATAAAACCTCCTTAATATATTTGTGACCTAATATTTCAGGTGACAATAAATGAATAATTGGAAAATTAAGGAAACAAATATTTTTTAACTTAAGGGAATTTTCAAAGGACTCAAGCCTACGGTGAATTACCAAGCTATCCTTAACTGAAGAAGCACTCATTACCTGCAGGGAGATATACCAGGATTCACATTTCTGCACCTGCTTAACTAAAGATTTTACACATTCCAACTTTCCCTAGCCTTGTCACAGTTTCCTGCGTAAATTTACAAAGCTGGGAAACTGTGGTCACCAAGGTAGCCTCTGTCTGTATCACCAGTCGCCTGATATCCACCAGGGAAACCTGAGAATCAGGCATTCCCTTGGGATCAATCTGGGGTGGAGTCCAAATGGCATTTCTTCTGTTCTTTATGTATGTTCTCAGAAAAAGACTCCACAATTTCCATGAATGAAAGCAGCACGATGACAGATATCCGAAATCTGTGCTGGAAATTAGTGCTGCTCAACCCTGTCCTCAGGGACTGCTTAGCTGGTTGAGTTTTCAGGATATCCACAATGAATATTCATGACATGGATCTATGTGTACTATCTATCTCATGCATATTCATTGCAGATATCCTGAAAGCCTGACCAGCCAAGCAGTCCCTGAGCACTGAGTTGAGAACCACTGCTCCAAATGGACTTTCCTATGCTCAGCCTGATGGGAAAGACTAGAAGTCATAAAAATGACTATAGCTTCAAAAATGCTGTATGTCTTGAATATGCTGCCAGTGTTGTCTCCCAACTTCTATAAAGACGTGGATGTTGCCTTAACAGCAATTTTTTTGACAGAACAAGTGTTCCCAAATTGCTCTATGAAAGCTAAAGTTTCAAAAACTGAGGCAAGGCAGCTTATGGCCGGAAGCAACTGAAGGTTAAGCTCCTCCAAACTGACTGCTCAGAGAGTAAAACCTGGGAAGTCTCAAATCATTGTCATGTATCGTATGAGCTAACTTACCACCAGCTGTTCACGCCAATCAAATTTTTATCTCCACATGTCAAGCCTTTATTGCATTGGACAAGGTGGCACAGATTAAATGGACCATACTAAATTACTTCCTCTGTGGCAGAGTCCCTCTTTTTTATTAACTGGAAATCTATGAATTGGTCAGGATGGGCTAACCGGGGAATAACTAGACTGGAAAATGTAATACACCAACTTTGGCTCATGACATTTCAAGAACTGTAAGCTGTCAGCAACACTTCCCTGGTGGCCAGTGGATGCCAGGGCAGGTGGGACACAAAAATATAAGGTTAAGATTGGAGAGTCTTCTAAAGGCCCAAATGGCTTTTAGTCCTTGTAGTTGCTTTAGCTCCAATCTTCAATGAAACAATCAAGCTGAGTGGTGGGAATTAATAAGGCTTTTATTTCCCTTTTCATAGTGGTTCTAAATAGTGGGTTACAACTTTAAAGCAAATGTCCTTAATGCAGGTAGAAAACAAACTCAGGGTTCAAAGCAAAAACTGTTATACGTCACAGGAATGGAGGTGCTCAAACAAATAAAGAATGCTCTGCTGGCAATTCACCCAATCACAAGTCTGGCAGTGACTCTAAACTTTCAGAAATGCAATGTGTACAGTCCATCTCTTGGTCAGACAAATCTCCTGCCAGTTCCACTTGCATTGGCACGGTATCAGAAAGCTCTGATTCTATATCCCTGGTTTCTTGTAAAACACATTCAGGGGTTTTGTATATTTTCTGTAGTAGCTCCCAATGTCCTTGGCCTAGCCTAGGGCATCGGCCACTTGCTGTGTTAGGCTTTAAAGTACCCTCTTTCCTTAGAGGCTTTACAGCAGCTTTATCATAGCTTTTACCATTCACAACTTTCTTATTAGGCATACATTTCTCATACCTTGTATGGCAGCAATCCTCCTGTAACCGGCTTTCTTCCACTGCCTGCCTTTCCCAGGCAGCAGCTTGGTGAAATTCTTTTCTATGACAGTTAGGCTTACCCTGTAGCCTTTGACTTCCTTCTCCTGGTGAAGGCCTGCTTCTGTACCAGCCCAGCTTCTGGCTTTCTGACTCAGTGTGGCTTGGCTTCTCCAGCTGATTCTTGTTTGGCTTAAGGTTGCAGTTACAGCATGGCTTTTGCCTCTGAGGGCAAACAGCTCTCGGTTTGGCTTGAGCTGACACCTCCTTAGGTCCTTCCTCAGCTCCTGAGAAATCACCTCTCCCTCCTGGGAATCCTCTAGCACTAGAGTAGTCAGGTTTCCACTTCCACCTCTCTCTCTCGGTGCTGCCAGTGATTCTCCCCTTGCTTCTGCTTGGGCTGCTGCTTCTGCTGGTGCTTCTATCTCCGAGGCTACCGGGTACTCCTTCTGCCTCTTCTCCTTCTCTCTCTCTTCCAGTCTTCCACACTCCCCTTATGAAGCCCTCCTGCTCTTGAGGATTGGAAGCTGGTTGGCATTTCCTCGTGACCAGCTGGACGTGGCTCTCCAGTCTCCCTGAAGGCACTCTTGCTCCCTCTACCTGGTTCCTGGGAATATTGCAAGTCTTTTTCTCTGTGAAAAACACCTTCTTTTCTCTCAACTGGGCTCTCATCAGCCTTCGCTGCATGACAAAGCCCAGAATCATCATCGCCATCATAATTTTAAAATGCTAAATAAATAAATCATCCTTTCACGATGTTTGTGGGTGCAGCTTGCCCGCTATATCAGATTGAAAGAGAAATATATTAGCAAGTTGTTTGTGGTTCCGGATGTTGTGAATGTTTGTGAGGCTGAACTTGCCTCTGCTCATGTAGCCACTACGATACATAACATACCGAAATCTGGGCAAAGGATAGGCTGTACTGCCATGCATGAGATTTGAAGACGAGACCTATTGCAGCCATGTACAAATAAACCAGGTGAAGTACTTTCTAGCTTTCAGGGTTTTATGGGACTCCCTGTAAACTCCATGAACTAAACTCTCTGCAATTCTCAATTATGCTGGTTTTTCAATTTATTTATTTTAAATGATTCGGTATACCGCCATTCGAATTTTACATCATGGCAGTTTACAATCCAGGCAAATTAATGATTACATAAACATTACAATATCAGGCAAAATGGAGGAAATGCTTATAGACAACATCGATGGTCCAAGACTAGTTTAGTAGAGACACAAAAGGAGGTATACAAAGATCAAACTACAGTCAGTCTAAAAGAAACCTAAAAATTGAACTAAAAGCTGGAGAGTATAACCAAGTCTTGGCTATTTTTTAAACTTCACATGTGAACTTTCTAATCTGAGGTCTGTTGTTGTTAAGTGCCATTGAGTCGGTGTCGACTCATGGTGACTCTCTGGATAGTTGTCCTAAACTGGGTTCGGTCTTCAGTCAGGCGGCTCATTGTTGACAGACTGGCACCCGTAGCTGCTGTTATTGTATCGATCCATCTCATCGCTGGCCTTCCTCTTTTTGCGTTGACCTTCTACCCTGTCAAGCATAATGTCTTTCTCTAATGATCTTTCTCTTCGCATAATGTGTCCAAAGTATGACAGTCAAGGTCTTGTCATCTGAGCTTCTAAAGAAAGCTTAGGTTTGATCTCCTCTAGTACTGACTGGTTTGTTCTTCGGGCGGTCCATGGTATATGCAGTATTCGCTGGCACCACCATAATTCAAAGGCATCAATTTTCTTCCTATCTTTTTCACTGTACAACTTTCGCATTCATATGATGTTGAAAATACCAGGGCTTGAACGAGTTGAATCTTTGTATGGAGAGAGACATCTCTGCTCTTGAGAATCTTGTCTAGGTCCTTCATAGCCATTATGCCAAAAGCAATGCGTGTCTGATTTCTTGACTGCTTGTTGCTTCTTTATTTATAGTTGATCCAAGTAGGTTAAAGTTGTCCACTATTTCAATTTCTTCTCCATCAACGATGAACTTATTGATTTTGCCAGTTGTCATGATCTTTGTCGTCTTTACAATAAGGTGCAGGCCCATTTTGAGACTATGTTCCTTGACCGTAAGAAGCAAATGTTTCAGATCATCTTCACTCTCAACCAGTAATGTGGTATCATTAGCATAGCAAATGTTGTTGATGAGTCTTCCACCAATCATCACACCTCTTTTGTTTTCATACAATCCTGCTTCTCTGATGATTTGTTCTGCATATAAAATTAAACAGGTAGGGGGAAAGTATACAGCCTTGTTGTACACCTTTGCTGATCTTAAACCATTCTGTTTTTCCTTGTTCTGTTCGAACTGTTGCTTCTTGATCAATGTACAGATTGTTCTCTTGCACAATCAAGTGTTCTGGTATACCAATGCTTCTTAATGTGGCCCAGAGTTTCTCATGGTTTATACAGTCAAAAGCCTTGCTATAGTCAATAAAGCACAAATAGATATCCTTTTGGCTTTCTTTAGTCTTTTCAAGGATCCATCTCACATCTGCGATGATGTCTCTCATTCCTCACCCTTTCTTGAACCCTGCTTGCACTTCAGGTAGTTCTTGTTCCAAGT
Organism: Ichthyophis bannanicus; assembly: GCA_033557465.1. Classification (NCBI taxonomy): domain Eukaryota; kingdom Metazoa; phylum Chordata; class Amphibia; order Gymnophiona; family Ichthyophiidae; genus Ichthyophis; species Ichthyophis bannanicus. Next base: position 1,085,539,443 of record CM066032.1, on the reverse strand, counting down.
ATGGTTGTCTGTTGAATAATCTTCAGTAGAATCTTGCCGGCATGTGGGATCAGAACAATTGTGCAGTAACTTCCACAGTCAGTTGGATTACCTTTCTTTACTATTGGTATAAATACAGATCTTTTCCAGTCAGTTGGCCATGATGTTGTCTTCCAAATTTCCTGGCAGAGCCTTGTAAGTATGGTAACAGCTGCATCAGATTGATGGCATTCCCATAGAAGTATTACAGCAATGCCTGGTGCTTTGTTCTTTGATAAGGCTTTCAATGCTGCTTCGACTTCTTCTTTCATCACCAATGGTTCTGGATCATACAGTACAGGTTGAAACGGCTGTTGGTCTACTTGATCTTTATCATATAAAAACTCTGTATATTCTTCCACCTTTTCTTGATCTTCTCAGCATCATTCAACATAGATCCTTGAGCATCTTGTAATATTCCAATTCGAGGCTTGAATTTTTTCTTTAACTCTCGTAGCTTTAGGAAAGCCAATCTTGTTCTTCCTCTAATAGTTTCTGCTTCTATTGCTTTGCATGCATCATTATAGTACATTTCCTTGTCTTGCTGCACATTGGAACTCTCCGAGTTCTGTGATTGCCTCTCTCTTTCTCCTCTGGCTTTAACTTCTCTGCGTTTCTGGGCAATTTTCAGAGTTTCTTCCGTTGTTCATTTTGGCCGTTTTTTGCTTTTTCACCTTTTGTAGAGACTTCTTGCTTATCTAAAATACAACCTTCTTGATGTCATTCCATAACTCTTCTGGAGCACTGTCATTTGTATCTAAAGTAACAAATCAATTTTGCAGGCAGTCTTTAAATTCCAGTGGTATATTGTCAAGGTCATATTTTGCTACATTCATTAGTGGCTTGCTCTTTTTCAACTTTAGCTTGAGTTTGCATACTAGTAGTTGGTGATCTGTACCACAGTCAGCTCCAGGTTTTGTCTTTGTTGATGTTATAGAGCTTTTCCATCATTGACTTCCACAGATGTAGTCAATCTGATTTTTGTAGAATCCATTACGAAACCTGGAAAAAGCACAAGCACTGGCAAGTCAAATGCAAGGCATTGATAAGGCAGGCAAAGGGAGAATTTGAAAAGAAGCTTGCTGCGGAAACAAAAATGCGAAATAAAGACTTTTTCAAATACATTCGTAGCAAAAAAACCTGTGAGAGTCAGTTGGTCCATTAGATGATAGAGGGGTTAAAGGGGCACTAAGAAACGACAAGGCTATAGCGGAGAGACTGAATTAATTCTTTGCTGAGGAAGATGTAGGGATGTTACCCATGACTGAAGTGGTATTTAAAGGTGCGGAAGAATTGAAGGAAATATCGATACATCGGGAAGATGTATTACAACTATTAAATAAACTGAAGAGTAGCAAATCACCTGGGCCGGATAGTATACATCCAAGGGTGTTGAAAAAACTGAAATATGAGTTTGCAGACCTGCTATTAGTAATCTGCAAACTTTCATTAAATCATCTGTAATACCTGAAGATTGGAAGATCACCAATGTAACGCCAATTTTTAAAAAGGGTTCCAGGGGTGAACCGGAAAACTACAGACCGGTGAGCCTGACGTCAGTACCGGGAAAAATGGTAGAAACCATCATAAAGAACAAAATTACTCAGCATGTAGATAGTCATGGCCTAATGGGAGACAGCCATCATGGCTTTAGACAAGGAAGATCTTGTCTTACTAATCTGTTATGTTTTTTTTGAAGATGTGAATAAACAGGTGGACAAAGGTGAGTCGGTTGATATAGTATTTCTGGACTTTCAGAAAGCCTTTGACAAGCTCCCTCATCAGAGACTTCTGGCAAAACTAAAGAGTCATGGGATAGGAGGCAGTGTACTATTGTGGATCAGGAACTGGTTAAAAGAAAGCAGAGGGTAGGGCTAAATGGCCAATTTTCCCAATGGAGAAAGGTGAATAGTGGTGTACCCCAGGGATTTGTGCTGGGTCCGCTGCTTTTTGACATATTCATAAATGACCTGGAAAAGGGAATAACGAGTGAGGTTATCAAATTTGCAGATGACACAAAACTATTTAAAGTTGTTTTAACCCATGAGGATTGTGGAAAATTGCAAGAGGATCTTGATAAATTGGAAGACTGGGCATCAAAATGGCAGATGAAATTTAATGTGGACAAGTGCAAAGTTATGTACCTAGGGAAGAACAACCCAAACTATGTTTACATGATGCAAGGTTCCACATTAGGAACCACCACCCAGGAAAAAGATTTAGGCGTCATTGTGGATAACATGTTAAAACCCTCCGCACAGTGTGCAGCAGCAGCCAAGAGAGCAAATAGAATGGTAGGTATCATAAGGAAAGGAATGGAAAATAAAACAAAGGATATTATAATGCCTCTGTATCGTTCCATGGTGCGACTGCACCTCGAATATTGTGTGCAATTCTGGTTGCCGTATCTTAAAAAGGATATAGCGTTATTAGAAAAGGTTCAGAGAAGAGCCACCAAAATGGTAAAGGGGATGGAAGGATACCCCTATGAAGAAAGGCTAAAAAGGTTAGGGCTCTTTAACCTGGAAAAGAGACGGCTGAGGGGAGATATGATAGAAGTCTATAAATTAATGAGCGGAGTGGAACGGATAAACGTAGATCGATTGTTTGTCATCAGAATATAGAAAGACTAGGGGACATGCAATGAAACTACAGGATAAACTATTTAAGACAAATAAGAGAAAATATTTTTTCATTCAACGTGTAATCAAACTCTGGAATTTGTTACCGGAGGATGTAGTAAAAGCTGTTAGTGTAGCTGGGTTTAAAAAAGGTTTTGGACAAATTCCTGGAGGAAAGGTCCATAAACCATTATTAAAGGGGACACGGGATATCACTGCTTGACCCAATATAAGCATTGTGGAACCTGTGTGTTTTTGGGAAACTGCTAGTGTCGGCGCTCCCCCTTGGGGCCAGGCAGTTGCCTAGGTGTAAGGGGGCGCCCCGATCGTCGTCCTTAATAAAAACTGGCTTCGCATGTAGTTGTGTCTTTACAGATTAGAGCCGAGATTGAAGGTCACAGGAAAATTTCTTTTATTTTGGAAAAATAAAGTTCTACATAACCAAATTAAATTCTTTGGTTAGGAATTCAGTTGCTACAAACAAACTCAGGATGTTTCTCCATTCACATAAACATAAGCCTTGACACACAGTCCCTGGCTTGGCCTTGTTTCTGCGGCTTAGTTAAAAACCCGTCTCCAGAATCAATCCTTTACCCACAGAAATCTGTTCCAGGTCTCCAGGATGCAGCACTGCACTTATCTGTTTCTTTCACAGGTTTAGCGGTACTTTAACTTCCTGGTCCACCAACAGTTTAAAGGTTAAGACATTTTCTTTCAAAAAGGTGCTTTCACACTTTTAGCTTTCACAGGCATCTATTAACTCTTGAAGCTTATCAAACCAGCTCTCATTAATTGCCAACTAAAAGTCATGAGCTTCAGCAGAGAATGTTCTTTACTTAAAACTTCTGGGTTTCACAAACACTTTAAAACCCCTTCAGTTTCCTATTTCTGTTTGGCACAGAAAGAACATTATATTTCCATATCTGAGACATCACTCTCTTTACAACTGTCTCCTATTTCCATATCCTCTTCAGTGGATTCTCCTAGTGACTTGCTATTCACAGTGTCTGCATGGGAAGACTTTAAGTGCTGTAATACTTTTATCAGCTATTCCCATTGAGTTCCCTCACTACCTGAGGTTGTGGGGGAAGGGCATGAAAGAGCCTGCTTATTCAGTAGCTTCTTAAGAGCTTGTAATGGGCTCACCTTGCTAGCAGTAGTGTGTCTCCTTTCAGACCCTGCCACAGATGTACCTTTGCTCTCTGGTCCTCCCAGGGATATTCCTCTCCTCTGCTCCCCAGCAGTACTTTGTTTGAAACCAGCTTTCCAAGGCTCCACGTTAGCTGCAGACTTCCTGTCAGCTGAACTACGTTCTAGGCTTGAGCTGTCTCTGTACTGTTTGCAGGAGGAATCCCCTTTAAGGCTTTCAGTAAGGTCTCTGCCCCTCAGCCTTGTCCCTCGAGGCTCCTTACTCTTTGTATGGCCAGTCCACCAGCTTCTAGAGAATATCTCTTCCTCAGAGGATTCTTCCCCAGGGCTTGCCTCTGACCTTTCCTCAAGCTTTCTTTCAGACCTCCTCCTTCCACTGCGATGGAGATTCTCTTCTCCAGTTCCATGCTGTTTCTTTTCTCCGCCACACCCACATCCACTCTCAGACACGCACTCTCCTCTTCCTTTGCTTTTGCTCCCCTTCTGACTGAAACTTCTCTGCCTAAATGTTTGGGGCTGTCCTATAGCACTTGACTCCGCCCCCAAACATCTCCCATCACCTCCCTCGGTTTCCATGGGAACTGGGTGTGTCCCTGGCTCTACACTTCTGTGCAGGGAGTTTTTTGCTTTATTTAGAGTTTTAACCCCTGCTGTGCCTGCAGTTCTTTTGGGCTCAGGGAAAAAAGACTGTTTTTCCCCCTTTTCCTTCCACTCTAAACCTGCTTCGCCACCACACTAGTTACTTATGACCTAGATTGGCCACTGTTGGAAGCAGGATACTGGGCTTGATGGACCTTGGTCTGACCCAGTATGGCATATCTTATGTTCTTATGTCAGCCATGGCCAGGGATGCCATGGAGACTGCATTCACAGCCTCTAGGGGATGAGGATTGTGCATCATAGTCTTGCATAATGTTGATACCATTGGCCAGAATTAGGGTTCATGGTTGCAGGATTCTGGGAAAGGGCCTTTGTTCATGGTTCCCAGCCAAGGACAATGCGTGTCTAAGTTAAGCTGGAAAAGGGTATAAAATAGGGGGAAAATGTTTGGATGGATACGAATAAGGACTCATGATGCCAGGTTTCAGCTTTTACTCCAGTTGAGCTGGAAGTCCAGAAGGAGCAGGAGAAAATTGCTGGATAAAAGAACAAATTTCCAGTTTCTATCTAAGACGTGCACTAGAAGAATTATTCTTACAGTTGTAGCCAGTCTCCTCCTAGTTGTGAGATGCCTTTTGATGAGAGGAATTGATTGCGCACTCTTGTCTCATATATTTAATGATTTGGTGATAGTAAATTAAGATCTCATAGGTGAGTAAAAGCACAGTTAAACAAGAAGGGAATGGAGTGACTGTAATAGACGGAAACCTTGGTAATGCTGTAACAAATGCACAGGTTTCCTTATTTCATTTGCAGCTTGCCTCTGCTTGCGAACTTTGCCAGACTCCCTTCTTGCTCAACCAAACAAACATGTCTCAGCATACTGGAGATTTCCTTTTGATTCAGAACGCCAGACACAAAGTTCTTTCAAGCTGTCCAGACAGCCAGGAGCTTATCTAAACTCTGAACGTGTTTACTTCTGGTAGAATAATGAGCAGCCGCACAATGTAGATTTGTACAGCATTGTGCATAAGCGGCAGTGCTGGTGGCTCGCATGATTCTAAGCTCTGAGTTGATTTCCCTCCTCCCTCACCCCACCCTATGCTTGTTACGGCAAGAGGAGGAGAAGGAGAGTAGCTGCATGCCGAGCCATTCTTCTTCCTCTACCGCCCTGGGCCCGACTGCAGATTTGAATTTTGTTGGGTACTATACAGCCATACAGTACAAATTAGCAGTCTGACAGTGGGTGGCGGAGGAGGAGGGGCGCACGGCTCAGTATACAGCCACGCTCTGCTCTCTTTGATGCTTGATTGGCATTGCATAGGACAGAGAGCAATATGGAATTCTGTGCCCTGGTGGGGGGGGGGGGGAACAAAGAACAAGCTGGGGGGGGAACAAAGAACAAGCTGGGGAGGGAGGTGGAGGGAGAGAGGATCTGTGCCAGGCCGCTACTACTACTGTCTATCATTTGTATAGTGCCACAAGGCATACGCAGATACAAATAGATGTAAGAAACAATCCCTGCTCATTAGAGCCTACAATGTAATCAAGATAAAAGCAAGAGAGAACAAAAATTCAGGTGGGGAGAGAGGGAGAGAACTGGGGATCTTGCTATGCCTTTGGGCATGTCGTCAGGGCCGAAGCGGTGGGGGGGTGTTGCCGTCCTTTTTCGCTCCTCGCTGGCTCTCCCAGAAATTTCCTCCCCTGTCCTTCACTACCCCAAGTCTATTCTCCTTCGCTCTGCTTCCTCCTCCCCCCCCCCCCGTTATATTTCCTTCTGGTATTCGCCCCCCCCCCGCCCTGCCCTATCTGGACCTGGATGGGACTCTCTTGTGCAGACCCTCTCTGAACTCTCCCTCAGCTATCAGCATCTCCTGGTCCTAGGGGACTTTAATATTCATACTGACTCCCCTTTTTCTTCTCGCGACTCTTCCTTTCTTTCTCTTCTTTCTGACTTCTCCCTTCTACAACACACCACTATGCCTACCCACTCCGCTGGTCACTCCTTGGACCTAGTCATATCTCATTCCTCCTCCTCTGTGACCCCCACTTCCCTTCATACTCTGCTTGTTCCCTGGTCTGACCATTTCTGTTTGTTTTTTTCCATTCCCTCTTCCCCTCTCCCTCCTGCCCCTCGTTTTGTCCGTCGCATTTCGCCCACCACCCTCTCACATTTCCCACCTTCCGATTCTCTCTTCTTCCCAGATTTTCATTTGCTTCCTGTTGATCTCCAGGCCCAGTCCTGGAATACCACCCTTACAGCTGCTCTGGATCAGCTTGCCCCACGTCAGCCTCTCTCCTCTCCTTCCCCTCAGCATCGGTATCCTTGGTTCCACGCAGGCCTTTTTCTCCATCGCTCCTACCTGCGCTGTGCCGAACGGCGTTGGCGTAGGCATCCCTCCCCCACCTCCCTCACGCACTTTCGTCATTGACACTCACATTACCGATCTCTATTGCACTCCGCTAAACGAGCCTATTTTTCCTCCCGCATCTCCAGTTCAGCTAACTCTTCCCGACAGCTTTACTCTGTCCTTAGTTCCCTCTCCGCCTCTCATTCCCTCACCTCCCCAGCCCCCTCCCCACCATCCCCCGATCCTGCTCTCATGGCCTCATACTTTGCTACTAAAATCCAAAATCTTCGGTCACTCTTTCCTTCTTGCCCTCCCCCCCTGTCTCCCTCTTTTCTCCCTCCTGACTCCCCCCCTTCCCTCCCCTCTTCTCATCTCCCTTTTTTTTCCCATAAATGGTCCTCTTTTCAATCCATGACTATGATAGATCTCTACAGGGTATATTCTTTAATCCGGAAGACCACTTGTTACTCAGACCCCATTCCTTCCCAATGGCTCCTGGACCCTTCCCTGGCCCTCTCCCCCTACATACTCTCCATTATCAACTCTAGTTTAACATCTGGTTCGTTCCCCCCTGTCTGGAAGCATGCTATTATCTGTCCTATTTTTAAAAAGGCTTCCCTCGACCCGTCCTCCCCAGCTAACTGGCGCCCCATCTCAAATCTTCCCTTCCTCTCCAAGCTCCTTGAGAAACTGGTTTATGCTCAACTTTCCGCTCATCTTGAGGCCACCTTCACACTTCACCCCCACCAATCCGGTTTTCGTCCCAACCACAGTACTGAGTCTATTTTGCTTTCCTTTCTTGACGAAGTCTATACCGCACGCGACCACGGCCGTATCTCTTTTGCCATTTCATTAGACTTATCCGCTGCATTCGATCTTGTGGATCACCCTACCCTTCTGAATCGTTTACACAATATTGGGCTCTCTGGCTCTGTTCTCTCTTGGTTTCACTCCTTTCTCTCCCAACGGTCCTTTTCCATCTCCTCAGGCCCCTCCTCCTCTCCCCCCACCCCTCTCCCATGTGGTGTTCCCCAGGGCTCTGTCCTCGCCCCTCTGCTGTCTAATGTCTTCTTGGCCCCCCTCGCACTTTTAGTTCAGCAGCATAGCATTTCAGCCCACTATTACGCAGACAACATCATCCTTCTTCACCACACAGACCCTTTTGCCCCAAATCTTGCCCCTCTCAACTCCTGCCTGGCTTCATTGTCCTCCTGGTTCTCCACCAACTTATTGCATGTGAACCTCTCAAAATCATTTGCCATCTGGTTCACTTCTGGTGCCCCAATTCCCCCTCTCATCCCTGTCTTGTCCGGTTCTCCTCTGCCAGTAGTCTCCTCCCTACGTTACCTAGGAGTTACCCTGGACTCTGCCTTATCTTTTAAAGAACACGTTTCCTCTGTTGTACAGCGGTCTTTTCACACTTTACATCAACTCTGTGCCATTCGTCCATTCATATCTGTTTCTTCTCTGACTACACTACTATTGTCCCTGGTGGTATCCCGCCTGGACTACTGTAATGTGGTCCTGGCCGGCCTCCCCCAAACCCAATTGCGAAGACTACAATTAGTCCACCACACAGCTGCACGTATTCTCACTCATGCTTCCCGTTTCGATCACATCACCCCTATCTTGATTCACCTCCACTGGCTCCCTGTGGCTTACCGTATACAGTTCAAAATTCTTATATATGTGCACAAAACCATCCACACCGGCATTCCCCTCTACCTCGCCAATCTAATACATCTCCACTCGTCTCATCGCTCCCTTAGATCGGTCCACTTGAATCGCATGTCCCTCCCCTCCCCGTCACAGGCCCACCTTGAGTCCACCCGCTCCTCAGCATTTTTCTTTCTGGGCCCGCACCTCTGGAACTCGCTCCCCACTACCCTATGCCTAGAACCCTCCTACAAAACTTTTAAGGTTAGGCTGAAGACTCACCTTTTTTGCACCGCCTTTAACCTTTCCCCCCCTCCTGCTCCCCTCTCCCCCCACCCTGCTGATCCTGTATGTCTATAACATTTTACTTTGTCGCCCTCATCGTTTACCTGTCACTTTACTCTCTCTCCTCTCTTTCCTGTTTCTTCATTATTTTGGCGTTCCTTTTCTTTTTCAGCAGCCTATCTATTTTGTTATTGTACACCGCTCTGGTGCCACTGGTAAAGTGCGGTATATTAAATGTGTCAATAAAGATAAATAAAAATAAAGACTTAACCCTCCATTGCTTAGATTATAAGCCATGAGGAACAGAAGAATACCTAGTACACCTTCATGTAACTCATTTTGAAGTACTATTGAAAAGGAGTGAGCTAAATCCAAATAAATAAAATGTGGGAGATAGGGAGAGAGAGTACTGATGGTCTTGCTGGGAAGGGTAGAAAAATATCTGGGAAAAAAGAAAGAGAGAACAGGGGAACAAAGAGGGAACATTTTAGGGATAGGGAAGAAAGAACTAGGTGGCAGAGATAAAAAGCTTATGGGTAGGGGAAGGAAGAACTGGGATGCAGAGAGAAAGCTCGGGAGGTGCTCGCCATGGAGAGGGGACAAAGAAACCTGGGGATTCAACCTGGGTGAGGGTGGAGGGAAATCAAGCATAGAGAGTGTTCATATTAAGCTGGTGGGCGAGAAAGTTGAGCAGTATGGAACCCAGGCAATGAGATTGCTGGAGAAGGTCAAGGCTGATGAAAGAGTTTTTTGGGAAGAGGGGGTCAGGCCTTGAGAGGGGAGGAGCTAGGGTCTCATAATGAGGAGTTCTGCACAAAATAATGACAAAGTATGCAAAATTTATAAACAATTTTGCACAAAATTCTTGCAGTAATGACACATTCAAGAGGGCCTCTGTACATGTGATTGGTTAAATAAAGTGAATAAGGAAGTTTAACAAAACTGAATATAACAAAAGAGGCAGCATACACTGAAGGAAATACGATAATGCTCCTTTCAGTATGGACACAGAAAATCCCTGCACATGCTCAACAAGGTTCTTTATAGCAACATGGAATCCTCCTGCACCATTACAGGCCTTCAGGGCAGATATATATAGAAAACATGCCCTGTTAACATGGGTATCTTTTTTTGTAGTTCTTTTAAAGCACGGACTTCCATAAATGTAAAATGAAATGTAAAGCCGTGTATACACTATGTACAATGCAACATACAATGCATCCTTGCCTGCAGTATTTTTGTCTAGTTGGGACACGTTTGCGAATAGCATGCATGCAGGACGCAAGTGGACTATGTGCATTTGCTTAATGCTAATTTGGATTCGAGAAATAGAATGGTTTAAAATAAGCAAAGGTGCAAGACAAGGCTGCATACTTTCCCCCTACCTGTTTAATTTATATGCAGAACAAATCATCAGATAAGCAGGATTGTATGAAGACAACAGAGGTGTGAAGATTGGTGGAAGACTCATCAACAACCTTTGCTATGCTGATGATACCACATTACTGGCTGAAAGTGAAGATGATCTGAAACATTTGCTTCTCACAATCAAAGAACATAGTCTCAAAATGGGCCTGCACCTTAATGTAAAGAAGACAAAGATCATGACAACTGGCATAATCAACAGGTTCATCGTTGAAGGAGAAGAAATTGAAATCGTGAACAACTTTAACCTACTTGGATCAACTATCAATAAAGAAGCAACAAGCAGTCAAGAAATCAGACGACGCATTGCTCTTGGCAGAATGGCTATGAAAGACCTAGATAAGATTCTCAAGAGCAGAGATGTCTCTCTCCATACAAAGATTCGACTTGTTCAAGCCATGGTATTTTCAATAACATCATATGGCTGTGAAAGCTGGACAGTGAAAAAGATAGACAGGAAGAAAATTGATGCCTTTGAATTATGGTGCTGGCAGCGAATACTGTGTATACCATGGACTGCCCGAAGAACAAACCAGTCGGTACTAGAGGAGATCAAACCTAAGCTTTCTTTAGAAGCTCAGATGACAAGACTTTGACTTTCATACTTTGGACACATCATGCAGAGAGAGAGATCATTAGAGAAAGACATCATGCTTGGCAAGATAGAAGGTCAACACAAAAGAGGAAGGCCAGCAATGAGATGGATCGATACAATAACAGCAGCTATGGGTACCAGTCTGTCAACAATGAGCCGCCTGACTGAAGACCAAACACAATTTAGGATAGCTATCCAGAGGGTCGCCATGAGTCGACTCCGACTCAACGGCACTTAACAACAACAACAACAATTTGGATTCAAACTTTGTGTTTTTTGCTGCAATCAAAGGGGCACGCAGTGTTGAGATGTTTTTTGGAGCACTTCCCTGATTAGTACTTTGTGCATACTCTGCATCCCAATTAGCTAGAGTTTTGTTGCAGGTTACATTACATGTTTGGATTGCCCAATGTATATGCACCTTAATAAATTGGTGTTTCCTTTCCTTAAAAGTGTCTATTGTTTTAATAACTGAAATTACTAATATGCAAATTCATGCCTACTTGGGCTCGGTGTTGGAGCCAATAGGGGTTTCCACTTGTGTCAGAGTTCAAAATGTACAAGCTGTCCCAGATGTATTTCACGAAGGGTGCAACATCACCACCAACAGTATTGCCCTTGTTAAATTAGAATAATGCAAATAAATTGCATAGGACTCTGAGGGCAGTACTTCACCCACGCTGATTTTTCTCTTCCCTGGCACTTAGTGCTGGGAAAATCAGCCTTCAGACCCACAGATTTCACGGAATAAGAGAGATGCATTAGTGAATGCAGCAAAATGAAAAGGATGATGGTGATGTACAGATGCAGTGGCAGGTATAGGACCTATAGTTTTGGTCTTCAGAAGGGGAAGTATCGCCACATTTAGGAGCTGCAACTCTGGAGCCACGGTTACAGTACATGCCACTGTTACCACCACTAGAGCCTAGTGGTTGGGGCAAGGTACTTCAGGCCGGAAGGTCGGGGGTTCAAATCCCACTAGAGGACAGCAACCTTGGGCTGGAAGGACTGGGGTTTCTAGTCCCACAGGTGCTCCTTGTGGTCTTGGGCAAGCCACTTAACCCTCCATAGCCCATGTTCCCTGTAAAATAGTTATCTCCAAGTTATAATGCCCTGTTCAATGTAATTTCAGTTGGTTCAATGTAAACCGCACTGATGCAGAATAGCGCGGTATATAAGAGAATATAAATAAATAAATAAATAAAATAGAGCAAAGGTGCACTGACAACCAGGAGTTGCAGCTTCTGCTGCCACCTGTGGGTCATGGTTGCGAGAGGCCTCTTTACTCCCAGCTCCCATGGGGCCTGGGAAGAGGCATGCACAACTGAGAGGGGGAGAGTGAGGGGATTAAAAGAAAAAAAGACGGATCCTCATGGGGACAAGGAGTAGTTTGAGAGAACAGACCCTTTCTTAGGGAGCAGAAGGGAGGATGTACCCTCCTCTCCTCCCCCATTCCTCAAATGTGAGACTGTCTGCTACTGTGCCTTCTGATTTTGTGACTATAGATCAGGATTAGCACAGTGAATATGCTTCAGATCGATTTGCATATGTGGTTCTCCAATATATCCAAATTTAGTTAATTCAGATTCACTTTGGTAGTCCTAAAAACCCAACTGGCTCAGTTTGCTTCCAGGAAAGGATTGCGAAGCATTGCTTTATTTATTTGACATTTCTCTATACCGCGCTATTTAGATCAGTGCGGTTTACATTTATCATCAACTATACAAGGCAGGTGCTCTGCTTTGTATTTACAATGAATGGGGTGATCAACTTGGATATAACTGGGGGAAACTATCTACATCATATTTACACTGGTACCCACTTTCAGACGGGATCTATCTACATCTTATTTACGCTGGATGCCTAAATTCTATTTCAGGGTGTACCATTAGGGAGACCGAGCTGATTATCCTTTTTCATGCTGGGTCTGATTAACCGAGTGCGTTGGGTGATTGGCTAAGGTGCTCCATGCTTGTTTACTAAGGCTGGTTTCGGGGTAGTATCTAGTAAACAGATGATGCTTTAATGCCTTCCTGAAATGGGTTAGGTCGGTGATGTTTCGGATATATATGGGGAGGGCATTCCAGGCTCTAGGTACGTAAATCGTGAAGGCCCTATTCGTTGTTGCTTTTGTACATTTCGTCATTGCTTTTGGGACCTCTAGGGTGTTTTGCATTGTGGGTCTTCTGTTTCTGTTATGTGGTACGCTGTGTATCATCTTGCTGATGGCTGTGGGGGTCTGGTTGTTCAAGGCTTTGAAGGTCAGGGTAAGTACTTTGTAATGGGTTCTTGCTTGAACAGGTAACCAATGGAGGTTCATCAAGACTGGAGTTATATGATCCCTCCGTGAAGCTCCTGTTAGTACTCTCGCAGCAGTGTTCATTGCAAGCTGGAGCGGGGCTAGTGTTGCCTGAGGGAGACCATGCAGAATTACGTTGGCGTAGTCAAAATGTGGTAATATTAAGGCTTGATAGATTGATCGATAGTCGCTGAGGTCGAGTAGTGGTCGTAGGTGTTTTAAGGTCCTTATTTTCAGATATATTGTTTTCACGGTACTTCTTATATGGGTTTTCAAGTCTAGCTGTTGGTCCAGGATAACGCCAAGGTAGCGGATTGTAGGCTTGGTTTTCAGTTCTGTATTGCTGAGTTTTAAAGAGGGTGGTGGAGTGAAGTCCTGGTTCCTTGAAATGAAAAGGACATCTGTTTTGCTGTAATTGATTCATAGATTTTGCATAATGAGCCAGTCTGCTACTGCTTCAAAACATCTTGTTAGAGGGGAGAAGTCTGTGCGGTCAGTCCTGAATGGGATGTATAGCAAGATATCGTCTGCGTAGGCCAGACAGTTGATCTTGAACGAGCGTACTAGGGTGCATATGGGCTGCATATAGATGTTAAACATCAATGCAGATAGTGACGATCCCTGTGGCACCCCCTGGTCTTGCAAAAATGGCTCTGAGGTCGTGGTGCCAGACCTCACATGTTGCCACCTATTAGTCAAGTAGGATTTGCACCAATCTAGAGCAGTTCCTTGTATTCCTTTCTCGTTGAGGCGTTGTATGAGGATCTCGTGGCTCACCGAGTCGAAGGCAGCTGCGATGTCCAGGAAAATGAGAGGGGATCCTTGGTGAATGTTGTCAGTTCCAGAGACTAGGTTGTCGAATAGAGTGGGGAGGAGGGTTTCCACCCCGTGTTCTTCTCTGAACCCATGTTGGGATGGGTCTAGTGGGGCTTCAGTGTCAATATGCTGTTGAATTTGATGCTGTACTATCTTTTCAATTACTTTGGCAAGCATGGGGATACTTGAAATTGGCCTGTATGACTCCACTTTCGCTGGGTCCAGCCTGTTATTCTTCAGTAGTGGTCTGATTGATGTTTGTTTCAGGCTCTGTGGGAATGATCCCGTTGTAAGAGATTGATTTACTAACTTGCTCAGATATTGGCTTAAGTCACAGCGTAACTTCTTTATCCAGATAGCTGGGCATGGGTCGTTGGGCGCGGTGGTGGGGTTGATTGCAGCGATAGTGTCTTCAATCTCTCTGCGCGATACTTTGTCAAATTTGGATAGTGGCGATGGTTGAGACAGATTATGCGGTAGGGTGTTGTCTGTGGGGCTTGAGGTTACACCGGTCCGGATCATTTTTGATTGTAGGTAGTCTGAGTATGCCTGTGGCTGTGGCATATGTGATTGGTCTGAAGGTGGTTCTCCTGTAAGAGATTTTACGATATTGAACAAGTCGTGGGGCTTGTTTAACGATCGCTTCAAGATGTCTGAATGATATTGTTTCCGCTTCTTCATTAATTCATCTCGGTGTACTCTTAAGTAAGCGTTGTAATTACTTTGTGCTTCGGTGGAGCGTGCTCGACGCCATCGTCTCTCGAGTTTGCGCAGGTACAGGAGTGATGCTCGGAGCTCTTTAGTATACCATGGTGCATGTTCTCTTTTCTTTGATTTTTTTGTCTGTGGCTGGTATGCAGGCGACGGATTTGAGGCTATCGTCCCAGTTGGATACCAGAGCATCTAGGTCATGTGCTGTATTGTTGAGGAGTGGGAGGACCTTCTCTCGAATTTCTTCTTTATCCAAGGGGCGGAAGCGCTTCAAAGATGTTCCGTGAGCGGCATTGGCCTTGTTGGAGTTTCGGTTGTAGGTGTTAATAGGTATGTGGAATTTGAGCAGGATATGGTCAGACCATGGCACAGGAGTTATGGTTGGTATCATTTGTTGGGTAAGTTCTGCATCTGTTTGTGGGGCAAAAATCAGGTCCAGTTTATTTCCCTTGATGTGTGTGGGCCTGTCGACTAGCTGTGAGTAACCCAACTCGTGTAGTGCTTCTAGGAAAGCAGTGGCTTGGGATTCTTGCAGAGTAGGCAGGTTGAAGTCGCCTAGAATCCAGTTTTAGGATCGTGGTCTGTTTGTGTTGCAGGCGAGGCCAATTATTGTTGCGAGATCCTCTGAAGATGGTGTTGGTGCTCGGTAGAGTAGGTTGATCGTGCATATGTCGTTTGTTATAGTAAGTGAGTCTAGGTGGGTTGTGCTGGTTGCATTGCTCACCTGGAAACTTAGGCCAGTTTTGGCAAGGATGAGTGTTCCACCTCCTCTCTGATTGGTTCTATGGCAAGCGTGGAATGAAAACCCTGAGGGTAGCATCTGGTTGATGATTGCATTGTCACATTCGGATAGCCATGTCTCTGTGATCATGAGGATGTTGAGATCATGGAGCGTGACCAAATCGATAATTATTGGCCATTTAGCACGTATTGACCTGGCGTTGATGAGTGCACACTTCAGGACATGTTGGTGTTGCTGTCTGTCCACTTGTGACTTCTTAATATGTTGAAGTGGGATGTGTAATAAGTGTGAGTGAAGCGTGTCATTGGATTCCCTTGGGGTGTATCGGTGATTCTCTGTCCATCTCCTCCCATTGCTGCGGAGTATCGGGATGTGGTTGGGGTTTGTATGAAAGGCGTGAGATGCATTGGGGAGCCAGGTGGCCAGATGTATACATGCCAAGGCTAGTAGTGGGTGCATCTTGTGGTCGACTTCGCGGAGTCACAGGTAAGAGTGCGAGCTGTTCGTTTCCGGGTAGTTTACTGGGGTCTGATGTTGACTACCGTGGCAACTACCAACGGCGGTGTAACCTGAGTAACCTTTAGATGTATGAAACACTGACCGCCCTTAGGCAAGGTTGTCACTACACCATGCTCACACAAAGCCACTCATTTCTTATCCACTTATCTAATCATGCTGTTTTCAGAGAAAAAATTTTAACAGACAAAAATGAAGAATAAAACTTGTAATGCTGCTTAAAAATATGTCAGATTTGAAATTCTGATAAGCTGAAAGGCATACCATGGGACTGCGAATGTAAATGCATTATAAAATATAAATGCCACCAGGAAAACAGGAACGTGCAGAATAATGGGTTAAGCCCATACACGTTTCCTGACAATTATAGAAACTTGCACATGACCAGTATGGACAGCAGCAGCTTGCATGACATAGCCATACCTGTGATGGTATTTCAGAATGGACACAGCTATCTGATGCCACATACATGTCCCAGTCTGTCATTTTACAAGCAGAGCTGAGCAGCAGCACAGCAGCCACAAAAACAGTCTCCTTATTTCCCTGCGTGCTATTTTGGCATAGCAAAACATATTGGGGAAATGAGAGGGCTCTCTCTTCTCCAGAGGTATTACGTTGCCAAAATGAACACTTTTCTGCTCGGGGGGCAGGTATAGACATGAGCATGTGCATTAGCAACTTCCAACGTGTGGTGCTGTTCTAAAATTGGGTACAGACATGTATCTTTTTAGTAATGCCCCTGCCACGCTTTCACCACACCCCTGTGCAACATGGGATCATGCCAGTTACATGCAAACTTGGGACTTTCTAAAAAGGCTCTTGAGACATTGATGTATTTTGCACATATGAATAGGCATTTTCATGGAAATCACAAGTAGATCTTCTAAAATGACCCCCTAAATATTTTTAAGCTCTTTTAGGATGGTAGGATACCAAGTGTTTCTGGAGATAACCGGTTAGATTGCCCATTAATCATGACATTTTTCCACCAGTGAGGGCACCTATTAGCTACGCTACTGTGGGGTCAATTTTCAAAGGGTTTAATCTCCAAACGTTGAAAGTTAAGCTTTTAAATTGGCCTCAGAAAAATTACTAGAGCTGAATTCCTAAATTTATGCTCAAATTTTCACTAAACCACTAAATTTGGAAGCCTGAGAATTCTGTCTGGATTAGTTTGGAAATAAAGGAGGGTCCTATACGTGTAAGAGAATTTTTAAACTCTGTTTATTGAATTTGGTGTACTGCCTATCTGTTGCAATGCACAGCAAAGCAGTTTACATCGTTTCACAAACTATGAGGGAAATAGACAAAGGAGAAAAATGATCAGCAAACCATATCCAAACCCTTGGACCCTAGCAGGTGAAAAATGCTGTCCAAAATCCTATGTAAAGAGAATTATTTTAAGATTGCATTTGAAATTAGTATTGTTAGTCTCTGATCTTAATGAAGTTTGAATTTCAGTAATGTCTTGATGGCTGTTTTGTTCTGTATGTTTTGTACTATAGGGCAGAAGAGATGAAAATCCCAAAGTGGATGGACAGCTTGCTAAACAAGATGCACAGGTACAGTGTTCATCAATGTTAATCTGTGGTTGAGCTACAGAGGCAGATGCCTCTAGTCTGTTGACTGCACTGAAACATAAGTGAAATGAGGTTTCATCTCCTAATTCAGGAGTGCAGACGCTCAGTGATCTAGGTCCACAAATGAGTCAGGTTTTTAGGATGTCCCTCATGGATAAACACGAGAAAGATCTGCATACAGTACTACCTCTGTTGAATGCAGATCTATCTTATGAATATTCATTAGAATTATCTTGAAAACCTGCCCATTTTGTGGCCCTTGAGAACTGAACTTATACACCCCTGTCCTAGCTGGACTAAAATTATGCTGCTGAAATATTTTAAGGTGCTGGGACATCTGGATTATAATGAAATATGGGAAGCCAAGGTGCTGTCAGATCCAGACTCCTGCTTACCAAGTCCTTTCCCTAGTTGGGACACTGATATGCTTGCTGTGAGAGTATGAGAGGACAGAGGAACGATGCTCCATAGAATAGTAAACATCCCAAAAAAAGCTTCAGCTTGATAGCTCAGTAGTTGGCACTACAGGCTTCTACAGAGGAATGCTTGAGTCTGTCTCTTCTCAGTCAACCAGTACTGGCAGCTGACAGCTACCAAGCGAAAGGGGGGATACCATATCACTTACTGTCACACCCTCATGACGTCAAGAGCAGTATTACAAGCTGGAGATACTGGGCACGGTATTCAGAAGAGTTCATACAGTTTAGCAGTACCTGCAACCAGATAAACCCAAGAAATCAACACTCGACAAGAACAACCCTGCAGCCTACAGACCCATCTCAAGCATCCCTCTACTGGCTAAGATCATTGAGAAAGCAGTACATCATCAGCTACAGGACCACATAGACAACCCCTCACAACTAGACCTCAACCAACACGGTTTCCGCCCCAGCTACGGAGTCAAAACTCTCCTGCTATACCTATTTGACGATATACTCCACCACATAGACAATAGCAAAAACGGAATACTCATGATCTTCGACATTTCATCAGCATTCGATACAGTGGACCACGCAATACTACTAGCAAGACTACAAAACATCAGACTACAGGGAGCCACACTGAGGTGGTTCCACTCCTACTTAAAGGACAGTCAAATACAGGTCAAGATTGGCCACAATACCTCCCGACCCATAAAGGTCACGCAAGGCGTACCCCAAGGATCCGCTCTATCAGCACTATTTTTCAACCTCTACATCCAGCCAATATGCAGCATCATCCAAGAACACAGGATAAGATACACAATCTATGCGGATGATATAATGATATACACACCAATCACCCTCGACAACCCAGACTACTCAAAGATAACAGAGTGTCTAATGCACATGAACAGCTGGTTTCAAGACAACAACCTGACAATAAACTACAACAAGACCGAGGCTCTAATCATCACACGAAACTCTGACTTTATCCCTCCTCCCAACATCAAGATAGACACCACAACCATACCCATACAACCAGAAGTGAAATACCTCGGAGTGATGCTGGACAAAGAACTGAACCTCCAGTCCCACATCAGCAGAACCACCAAACATGCATACCACAGGATGAGACTAGTCCGACGCCTCAAGCCCCTCCTCTCTCAAGAACACTTCTGCACAGTATGTCAGGCATTAACCCCAATCCTAGACTTTTGCAACCCAATATATCTTGGCCTAACAAAACAAACTCTCAGGCCACTGCAATTGGCACAAAACACAGCAGCACGCATAATAACAGGCACCAAAAGACAAGAACACATCACCCCCACCCTAAAAGAACTCCACTGGCTACCAGTCAGCTCCCGCATCAGATATAAGACAGTCATAAACATCTTCAAAATCAAACAACGCTCATCAGCTCTCAGCCTACACCCACTCATACAACCTGACAGCAGCACAAGACCGAGGAGGAGAGGCACAGCCAACCGTGTCAACACCCCCGAAGACTTCAACAAAATACACAAGGACACCGAAAAACGAGCCCTTTCAAAAGCGGCTCCAACAATCTGGAACGCACTCCCTGATGAACTAAGGGCAACATCAGACATTAAGGATTTTAGGAAACTGCTAAAGATGACACTCTTCATTGAGCATTATGGTGCCGGCACATAAACTGTACAACAGACAATACCCCAACTCACCAACATTCCATCGAGACAAGATCACAGTATATACGCAAAGCCCCGGTGTACATAGTATTGTAGGTAGCGCACGTTGTAATTAGCTCACCATGAATCAACAACCAGCCACACTCACACGCACACACTGCTCACTGCATGCAAACACTAAACACAAGACTTTATTGATTGTTTGCTGTGTAAACCGCTTTGATTGAAGGAAAAGGCGGTATAGAAATCTGTTTGTATAAATAAATAAATAAAATAAACCCCACTGAGTCTGATATTCGGTAGCACTTACTACATAGTTGCACTGAAAATTCCCTCTGACCGCTGTGGCACTGTCTGGATACTGCCAGGCTGGTCCATGAGCAGGGTAAGGGTGGTGAAAGCACTTATCGATTAGTGGCGATTTTCAATCTGCTAACCGGATAAGTGACCACATAAAGTTATGCCAAAAATAGCAGGTCTAGCTTTATGTGGTCTGGCTATCTGGATAGCAGCTTAATATTGCTTCTATCCAGATAGTCGGTGGTGACCACCACTGAAACCACATATTCAGCAGAAGCCACTACCCGGGCACTTCCACTGAATATCTAGTTTCACTTTTACCCATAGCTGCTAGAATATTTAAGAAAACAAAACAAAAAATACCCTCTGATCTCCATGGATGCATTTTGGGCCAACAGAAAGCATGCAGGCTTGTGCAACATTTTATTTATTTATTTAATAGTATTTCTATACCGCTTTATCTTATAATCAAGGCGGTCTCACAGCAATCAATCAAAAGGAGTGATAGTGTTTTTCATGCAGTGAAGGATATATTGTGACTTGTCTTTGTGCTGTGTTGTGTGTTTGATTATGTTGAGCTATGTACAAAGTGCGCTATAATACATCATGTTCTATAATACATTCTTTTGTACATTTAGTGTTAAGCATCGTGTGCCTTTATCCATTCTCTTATCAGTGGTTCGGAGGGAGGTATGTTGGTTGTTCCTGGTAGTTAGATTATGTGACGTGTCCATAGTGTTCTATGAACAGCGTTGTCTTCAGCTGTTTGCGAAAGTCTTTGAGGTCCGTCGTTGATCTCAGCTTGTCTGGGAGTGAGTTCCAGATTGTTGGTGCAGCCAGGGAGAGTGCTCTTTCTGTGGTGTCCTTGCGTGTGTTTCTGAAGTCTCTTGGGATGCTGACTCGGTTGGATGTTCCTTTTCTTCTTGGGCGTTTGCTGGTGTCTAGTTGTATGAGGGTGTGTAGGCTGTTAGCTGAGGTGTGTTGTTTGATCTTAAATATGTTTATGATTGTTTTGTATTTGATGCGTGAATTGATTGGGAGCCAGTGTAAGTCTTTCAGAATAGGTGTGATGTGTTCATGTCTTGTTGATCCAGATATTATGCGGGCCGCCGTGTTTTGTGCTAGTTGTAGTGGTTTGAGTGTTTGTTTTGCCAGACCAAGGTAGATTGGGTTGCAGAAGTCCAGTAAGGGGGTTATTAGTGCTTGGCATACAGTACGGAAGTGCTCAGTGGCGAGGAGGGGTTTCAGTCTTCTGATGATTCTCATCTTGTAGTATGCATTTTGGATTGTTTTGCTTACGTGTGTCTTGAGGTTCAGTTCATTGTCCAGAGTCACTCCGAGGTATTTTACTTCCGATTTTATTGGTATGGTTGTATTTTGTATCTTGATGTCTGGTGGGTGGATGAAGTCTGGGTTACGGGTGATTATTAGTGCCTCAGTCTTGCAGTAGTTGATTGCGAGGTTGTTGTCTTGACACCATCTTGTCATCTGTGTGAGGCAGTTTGTTATTTTAGAGTAGTCCAGGTTGTGAACTGAGATAGGTGTGTATATCATGATGTCGTCTGCATAGATTGTATATTGACTGCTGTTCTCTTTCAGGATGTCACATATTGGCTGGATGTAGATGTTAAACAGTAGTGCTGAGAGTGCTGATCCTTGAGGTATACCTTGGAGGACTGTTATGGTTCGACAGGTGTTGTGGCCTACCTTTACCTGTATCCGCCTGTCGGTTAGGTATGAGTGGAACCATTTTAAGGTGGTTCCATGTAGCCCAATGTTTTTTAGTCTTTCCAGGAGAGTTTTGTGGTCCACTGTGTCGAATGCTGAAGAGATGTCAATGAAGATCATTATGACTCCATTCTTGATGTCTGTGATTCGGAGAATGCTGTCGAAGAGGTAAATCAGTAATGTTTCTACTCCGTGGTTGGGGCGAAAGCCGTGTTGGTTGTCATCCAGTGGTGCATGGTTGTCGATGTGTTCTTGTAGTTGTTGTTGTACTGTTTTTTCGATGATTTTTGCCAGAAAGGGTATGCTGGATATTGGTCAGTATGCTGCTGGGTTGTGCTTGTCGAGAGTTGTTTTCTTTGGAATCGGTCTTACTGTGGCGAGCTTTAGTTGATTTGGCATGAGTCCTTGAGTGAGGGAGTTGTGCACCATGTTGTGTATGATGTGGATGAAGCTTGATTTGGTGGCTTTGATCCATGACACTGGGCAAGGGTCTGTGGGGGCGGTGCTTGTATTGATTGTGGAGATGATGAGGGATAGTTGCTCCGTTGAAGGTGAGGAGAATGTGTCCCAGGTTTTGGGGTGTGAGTTAGCCCTGGTGGGTGCGCTGGGTCTTGTTTGCTCTGCTGAGTGAAATTTTTTCTTGATGTGGTCAGCAAATGTTTGCGGGTCTATTTGTACTTCGTCTTCTGTCTTTTGCTCTTTTGTGAGGATTTTCACGATTTCGAACAGCTCTCTGGGTTTGTTGATGGAGGTATTTATCATGTTTGTATGGTATTCTCTCTTTGATTGGTTGATGTATTCATTGTATTGTTTTTGTTTTGTTAGGTATATTTGCTGGTTCTCCGATGTCTTGGTCTTTCTCCATCTCTGTTCTATCTTTCTGAGTTCCCTCTTTTTTTGTCGTATGGTTTTTGAGTACCACGGTTTGTGTTGTATCTTGTTGTGACGGTGTTTCTTGGGTCTATCATCCGTTGCTTTGGCGGCGTTAGATAGAGTGCTGTTCCAGTTGGTGATTTGAGTCTCCAGGTCGTCTGTTTCTATGGTCAGATGTTGTATCGTGTCCCTGTCGAAACTCTTGAATCGTCTTTGTGAGGGTGTGTTGTCTGAGCGTTCATTTAGCTTGTCCTTTTGTAGTTGTATCTTTATCCCAATTATGTAGTGGTCTGACCATGGAACTGGGGTGATGGTGGGTGTTGATATTAGATCTCTCGAGGTTAGGTAATTGGATGCAAAGATGAGGTCTGGGGATGATCCATGTCTGTGCGTTGGGGCATCGACTATTTGTGTGAACTGAAGTGAAGTCATTGCCTGAAGGAAAGCTTCTGCGTCTTTGATGTTGGTGGACTTGAGGTTGAAGTCTCCTAGCAGCAGCATGGGTTTGTTAGATGCGGTGATAGCACAGACTGCTTCGAGCGTTGATGCTAGTTCGTCGGGTGGGGCTCTGGGTGCTCTGTAGGTTAGGCAAATTGCAATGTGTTTGTTCTCAATGCTGATTGTGTTACATTGTTGTGTGTTAGTGAAACCTTGAGCTTTGAACTTTAGGCTCGTTTTTGCAATTATCAAGACGACTCCTCCACGCTTGTGGGTGCGTGGGCAGTTGAATGCTGTGTATTTGTCTGGTATCAGTTGATTGAGTAGTACGTTGTCGGTGGGATTGAGCCATGTCTCTGTGATGCAAAGTATGTTGGGCTGCTGGTCTTCTATGTGGTCTGCAATTGTGTGTATCTTGTTGCATACGGATCTGGCGTTTATGAGCTCAATTGTTGTCTGCTTTGAGGAGTTTGTTGTTTCGTGTGCTTCCTTTGCGCTAGTGTGTGAGTTTGAATTGTGTTTGGTTTGTCTTTTTGTCCCTGATGTTCTGTTTGTATCATTATGCGTGTACTGTGGTTCTATGTATGTCCAAGTGGTTGGTGAGTGCCATGGTGAGCTTGAGTGTGGGTAGAGGAAGTGTGTGGTTGGTGGTAGGAGTTGTGTGATGAGGAGGCTGAGTGGGAGAAACAATGTCGTGTGCATGTTGATTTTGTGAAATCCCGTTAGTGTTTTACTTGCGTTTCTGATGTCCTTTGCTTCTGTCTGCTCTTTGTTGTTTTCTTCTGTGATACTGTCGGCGGTGCTGTGTCTTTTTCTTTGGATTCCTTCTGCTCGCCTTCGTGCAGTGCCTAAGGGCCACGCCAAAAGGCCCTCAGGCGCGGGCCCGCCCTGCAGGGATGCCGCTTTTATTGTGTGCCGGCTGCTGCTGCTTGAGCTCCCACTGCTCTGATTGGGCAGGAGCTGCCTGGAGGTGGAGTGTCCGATCAGCAGCTTCCCTGTGCAGGGACGCCGCTTTTATTGTGTGCCGGCTGCTGCTGCTTGAGCTCCCACTGCCCCAATTGGGCAGGAGCTGCCTGGAGGTGGAGTGTCCGATCAGCGGCTTCCCTGTGCAGGGACGCCGCTTTTATTGTGTGCCGGCTGCTGCTGCTTGAGCTCCCACTGCCCCGATTGGGCAGGAGCTGCCTGGAGGTGGAGTGTCCGAACATGTAGATGTAGGGAGAAAAAGAGGAAAATGATTCATGGGATAATACTAGGAGGGTAATTTTATAAGGAAGCATGTAGTTTTAAGCATCAAGTGCATGCCTAAAAGGAGCTAATTTATTCATTTATGTACATCTATGGCCATATACACGTGTAAAAGACCTCTTCATCCACGTCCCTCCAGTCCAGGCTAGACAAATGGGTTGTGACTGTTCACCAGCAGCTGGAGACTGATAATGCAAATTTCCAGTGATGTCACCCATAAGAACTGAGGATCGTCATCTTTGCCTCAGTATTTCAGTATTGAGCAGCTGGTGCACACACCATACAGTAGTTCTGTCTGGTCTGGCTTTGTTGTTATTTTTCTTAGAGATTTGGAAAACAGAACTTACTCCCTGACAGAGGCCAGGACTGCACATTACTGGATTGGAGATCCTATAAAAAAATAAATAAATAAAATAGAAAAATACAGAAGTCCTCTCGCTGCATTCCCATCCGGAACCCTTAAATGGGGAAGGAGGCTTCTGTGGGAGCATTTCGAGCCATTTGGTCGGTGTCTGTGTCTCCCAGCAGCGGCAGTCCCTACATGGGAGCAGAGTGTTTGGCCACCTCCTGCCCTGTTACTACTGTCATACATACCTTGGGTCTTTCTTTCCCATTGCAGTTTTCCATCACGGTTAGAGCTGTGCGGAGGGGGGCCGATCCCGAGCAGCGAGCATGCTGTCCTCCAAGCTGACACATGTCACTTGTGCCCGTTGGGGCTCTCTTTCTCCAATGGGCTGCTGCAAGACCTGTGAGAAAGAGAGCCAGGAACTAGAGAAGAGGCAGCAGGGGTCGGCTTCTCACATGGGGTGTGGGGGGGGGGGGGAGCCGGGACACTCCCGCTGAGCATTCGTGGACTTCTGGCCTTTCTTGCCAACGGCGGGAAACTTCCCACATTTCTTCATCGGTGGCCATTTTGGAGCCTTTTTCCATTCCGATGGTCAGTTCTGGAGAGCAAGATGCGTTGGCAGTCAGAGAGGAGGCTGCCGCAGAGCCGTCACGGGGGGAACTCCTTGGGAGAGAACTCGCCGTTTTCCCATGAGTTTATACTTTTGCTCAATAGGGCATACAAATTAGATAGGGAGCAGGGCCTGGGAAAGGCCTTGGTGACCACGAAGATCTCTAACTCCAAGAGGGCTGTGCAGTCCTCAGAGGAGTGGTCTCTAACAAAATATTTGCAACTGGCAGAAGTTTCAGAGGAGGATGACTGCTCCTCCATTGCCTCCAGGGGCGGGAAGAATCTTGGAGAGGGACCTTCCTCTACCGAGGAAGATCTTGACAGTCTTGAACTTGAGGAGAAGGAAGTGGTGTTCAAATCCCACTAGAGGACAGCAACCTTGGGCCGGAAGGACTGGGATTTCTAGTCCCACAGGTGCTCCTTGTGGTTTTGGGCAAGCCAGTTAACCCTCCATAGCCCATGTTCCCTGTAAAATAGTTATCTCCATGTTATAATGCCCTGTTCAATGTAATTTCAGTTTGTTCAATGTAAACCGCCTTGATATCATGAAAGGCAGTATATAAGAAATGTTAAATAAATAAATAAACAAATAAGTGCCTCCAGGAGAGGACCCCGCCATTGTCCAGGTGTTCAGCAAAGAAGAGCTTCTGGGCAGTTATCTCGCATTCCTTAGCTGTCTTTAACATTCCCTTTCAGTCAGCAGGAGAGGAGTCCCTCAAGGATCCCTTGCTGCAGGGCATGAGCACTCCGCAAAACTCCTTCCTGGTTCACAAGACCATCGTGTAAATGATTGAGGCCAAGTGGGAGCTGCCAGAGGCAGGGCTGTGGGGAGGACCCCAAAAGTGGACGCATTAATTACAGCTGTCACAATTTCCACCATCTCGGTAGAGGGGGGTCACAGCCCTTAAAGATCCTCAGGAAAGGTGTCTCGAGTCCTTACTGAAGCAAGTGATTGAAGTCAACACCCTCTCCCTGTAAGCCTCCATCTGTAAAGCATGTGTGGCGTGAGCTTGCATGCATTTGGTGAAGGCCCTGCCCGACCTCATGCATGAGGGGGTCTCGGAACCTGTAGAGATCTCTGATTTCTGCTATGACCTGGTGCAGGTCTCCTCCAAGAGCATGGTGCTGATCGTAGAGTCTAGGCATTTTCTGTGGTTGTGTAATTGGGCAGCCAATGTGTCCTCCAAAATCAGGTTAAGTAAACTCCCCTTTAAGGGTAAGCTTCTGTTTGCGACACTCTCAAGGAGTTGGTTAAGGATCTGGGAGAGACCAAGGGAGCTAGGCTGCCGGAGGTTAAGCCTTGGGGAGACAAAGGGCAGCAACAGCAGGCCCAGGGGGCACACGATTTTTGTCGCTTTTGAGTGGCACACTTTCCTCCCCTGCAGTGGGGTTGCTTCCTGTACCGGGGTTGGTCCTTTCAGGGTTGAGGTACATCACAGAGCTATTACACGAGATTATCTCCCTCCACTAAAAAGTCACAATGAAGCAAGAAGGGCCCAGGAGGAAGTAAAGCATCTCGCTGAGAGATTGCAACATTTTACCACTCCTGGGTCCAAATTACCTTGGATCAGTGTGTCCTGGAGATAGTTCATGAAGGGTATGCCCTGGAATTCCAGCACCCACACTCAAATGCATTCATGGTCTGTCCTTGCAAAGCACCAGGCAAGGTACAGACAGTCAAGCGGACTCTGAAGTACCTTCTGGCACTGGAAGCCATAGTCCAGGTGCTGGCAGACCAATGTGGTGCCGATCGATACATCTATTTCATGGTGTCCAAAAAAGACTCCTTTTGGCCCATTCTTGACCTCAAACATGTCAGCAGAGCTTCCACATGGAGATGCTGCATTCCGTCATGGTGTCCGTGCAAAAAGGAGAGTTCCTGATGGCCTTGGACATCACCAGGGCATACTTGCACATTCCGATCTGCCCCGACCATCAGCGGTTCCTCCGGTTTTCGACATCGCTGGGGCATTTTCAGTTCCAAGTGTTACCCTTCGGCTTGGCTATGGTACCCAGGATGCTCACCAAAGTAATTGTTGTAGTGGCCACATCCCTAAAGAGGAAGGGCATTCTCATTCATCCCTATCTGGATGATTGGCTCATTTGGGCGAATTCAGAAGAAGAGAGCCGGGAGTTGACTCTGCAGGTGATATCGTTCCTGCAAAGCCTCAACTGGGTCATCAACTTCCCTAAGTGACTCCGGCCCAACAACTGGTGTATCTGAGTGACTGTTTCGACATGGAGCATAGCCTGGTGTCGTTGCCGGAGGAGAGAGTGGACAAGCTGCAAAGTCTTCTGCGCCAGTTCTTGTGGATGGTGATGCCCTCGGCCTAGCATTAATTGCAGGTGTTAAGGCTCATGGCAGGGGCAATGGACACGATGCCCTGGGCCAAAGCACACATGTGGCCGCTGCAGAGAGCGTTTCGCTCGAGGTGGTCGCCGCAGTTACTTACATCCTTTGTCCCACATGCTTCAATTTCCGGGGGATTTCAAGTTGGCGTTATGGTGGTGGCTGAGCAGGAAGAATTTGAGAAGAGGGGGGTCTCACTGGAAACTCTGGACTGGGGGTGATCACCACGGATGCCAGTCTGTACGTGTAGGGAATGCATTCTCTCTCCCACATGGCTCAGGGACAGTAGTCAGCAGAGGAGAGCTCTTGGTCCATCAGTCGCCTGGAGATCAGAGCAATATGGCGGGCGCTCCAGCAGTTTGCACGCTAGCAGTTTGTGCTCCAGCAGTTTGCACCCCTGCTCAAATGCAGAGTTTTTGGATAATGCCTCGGCAGTGGCATACCTGAACAGGCAGGGGGACACAGGAAGCATGATTCTGATGATAGAGGTTGAGCCGATACTGTGATGGGCCGAGTGGCACCTGCAGGCCTGGTCGGCGGCACACATGACTGGAAAGAACATGCAGGCAGATTACTTGAGCAGGCATTGCCTTGTCCCTGTGGAATGGACTCTGGAGGACTGTGTTCACCAGAATAGTGAGTCGGTGGGGTCAGCTGGTGATGGATCTCATTGCATCCCCAAATGAGCCCCCCCCCCCTTTTTATTTTTTTTTGCGCACTCGCACAGGGCTAGGTAAGGCGCTGGTCCTCAGTTCTTATGGGTGACATCACTGGAAATGTTCATAATCAGTCTCTAGCTGCTGGTGGATGGTCACAACCCTTTAGGAGGGAGAAGTGGCCTAGTGGTTGGGATAAGGTATCTCAGGGGGTTTGATTCCCACCTAGGGATAGCAATCTCAGGCTGGAGGAACTGGGGTTTCTAGTCCTATAGGCACTCCTTGTGGCCTTGGGCAAGCTACTCAACCCTCTGTTGCCTCAGGTACACATGTAGATTGTGAGCCCTTCAGGGACGAGGGAATTATTCCAGTACCTGTTTGTAGTGATTGTAAACCGCTCTGATGCCCTTCAGCCTAGGCGGTATATCAAGAAATTGCATAAACATAAACATTTGTTTGACTGGACTGGAGGCAATCCATGAAAGAAAATTAGCAGGTAAAGCTCTAATTTCACCTTATAAAATAGCACCCAGTGTAAAAGTATGCATGTTGATTTGATGATGCATATTTGGATGGAGTGTGCAAGCACACATGCAGATTATAAAATACTGTAATTGACTTGCATATTGGAAAATATCGGTGTGGATATTTACACCAGCTCTTTATAAAATAACACATAAGTAGTCCCGTCTTTTTAAAATTAACCTCTGTATGCCTAGCTTGAGGCTCCTTGTGGATTCATAAAAATAAAAAATTTTCTGAGCAGATTACTCTTCATTGTAACCTACTTCCCAAGTCACAATATCATTATTGTAACATCTTTTTGCTACACTACAACATATACTGTAATGTTCAAAATGATCCATTATTTTTCTCCTTCATGTTTACCAAACCTTTGGCCTTCTGATAGTAGCTACCCAACAATCAACTGAACATAAAACTAGAAGATGCAAACTGAATTTGAATAATCTATTAAGAAAGATTTCACCAGTACAGTCTCGTATGGTATCTATGGAGGATTTCGGGAAAAATTACTGCACCAGTCTAAATTAAGTGTATTATAGTATATAGGAACAATATCATATAACAGCAGCAGAGTACTGTAATGCTTTAGCAAAATTGTTTACATTCTTTTATTATTTAACATACTTTAGGCACATCACATCTATGCTAGATATAAGAAATGGCATATGCCTTTACCATACAATGTATCAACATGTCAAGTCATTCAGTAAGGCAGAGGTACTCAAATCCAGTCCTGGAGGGCCGCAAACCAGTCAGGTTTTCAGGATATCCCTAATGAATATGCATGAGATATATTTGCATACACTGCCTCCATTGTATTTGAATCTATCTCATGCATATTCATTAGGGATATCCCGAAAACCTGACTGGTTTGCGGCCCTCCAGGACTGGATTTGAGTACCTCTGCAGTAAGGCAACATAATAAATTAATGCATATAGTTTACAAATCATGAGGAGATCCAAGAGAAAAAATCCCAGGAGTGAATTAAATAAACTGTAACCATGTATAATCATGTTTCATTTTCCAACCTAATCCTACCCTTCTTTATACAGTCTCCAAATTGGGTTCTTGCTCCTGAACTGATTGACTGCTAGTCACTGTCTTATGACCAAGAAAAAAAATCATAATTGTGTGGGCTTATAAAATATATAGCGGTCACATTGATATTTAAAGAAATATTTACATTTCTTTTTAGGTCCTGTACAATGCCGGAGAGAAAAAATGGGGAACCGATGAAGATACATTTATTAAAATTCTGTGCTTAAGAAGTCTACCTCAGTTGAAACTAAGTATGAATCTTATTGCAAAGCATATTTTCTTAGTTAAAAAGAAATGGAAAACCATAAAATAAATATATTCTTCGTTACAGATCTCTCAAGCTATATGATGATTTTTGTGATATCCGGTTTGACAAAAAATTGAAATTTAAAAACATACAAAGTTATCATTTATGATAAAAGTAACCCAGGTGCCTTTAAGTACACAGCTGAAAGATTCCAAATTACCCCTATCAACCGATAACCAGATTAATATGAATAAAATACAGCCTCTAAAATGCCTGTATGCAAATGCTAGAAGTCTAAAAAAATAAGATGGGAGAGCTAGAATATATAGCACTAAATGAAAATTAGATGTGATTGGTTATTCTCTTTCTGCCAGGTTTCTGAGATGCCATTGGAATACCGTGATACCTGGGTACAAACCACGGCCATACCGAGTGTAAATCACGCCCTGTGCGATTTGCACATCGGGCACGCCCCCTCCCCCCCGCGTCAGGAGAGAAGAGCGCCCGATGTGCAAGTCGCCGGCATGCTAAGCAGATCTGTCCCTCCCTGCTCTTGAGGGACAGATCTGAAGAGCAAGGAGGGACAGATCTGCTTAGCATGCCAGCGAGAAGGCTTAAGGGGCACATTTTAATTGTCTTTCCATTGCCTGCCGCCGCTGAGAGAAGAAAAAGTGGCGGCGGCAGGCAAAGGCAGACAGCTAAAATGCGCCCCCTAAGCCTTTGCTCCCTGTGCGGCCGCACTGCTCGCACAGGGCTTGGTACGGTCCTGGTACAAACTATATCATAATGATAGGTTAGATCAAATTGGTGGAGGGGTTGTGCTCTATGTTAGAGAGGGAATTGAGTCACACAGGATTAAAGTTTTGCATTAAATAAAATACACTATAGAATATCTATGGATAGAAATCCAATATAAAAAGGGGAAGGCGATGGCAGTGGGGGTATACTACCTACCGCCTGGCCAGAATGAACAGATGGATGATGAAATGCTTAGGGAAATCAAAGAAGCTAACAAAAGTTACAACATAGTAATAATGGATGATTTCAGTTACCCCAGCATTGACTGGGTCAATGTCTGTGCAGGTCATGCTAGGGTGATAAAGTTTATAGGTGAAATAAATGACTGCTTCTTGGAGCAGCTGGTTTCTTAACTGACAAGAGGGAAAGCTATTTTGGATATAGTCCTTACTGGAACATAGGATCTGGGCAATAGTGATCATAGCATGATAGCACTTGATTTAATAAATGGAGGAAGGACAGCAAGGAGATTGACAATACTACATTTTAACTTTCAAAAGGGAGACTATGATAAAATGAGGAAAATAGTTAAAAAACTAAAAAGAGTAGCTGCAAAGGTTAAACATTTACATGGGTGTTTAAAAATAATATCTTGGAAACCCAGCCTAGATTTATTTATTTATTTAACAATCATTTATATCCCGCATCTTCCAGAGTTCAGATGTGGCTCACAATTGAACAACAGTCAACAAAGCAGGGCTTGTTTTACATGGAACAATTTTTGACAGTAAACAACAATTTAATAGTTAAATACGTAACAGAACGGTGAATG
Source organism: Ichthyophis bannanicus (assembly GCA_033557465.1). NCBI lineage: Eukaryota > Metazoa > Chordata > Amphibia > Gymnophiona > Ichthyophiidae > Ichthyophis > Ichthyophis bannanicus. Next base: position 1,085,508,061 of record CM066032.1, on the reverse strand, counting down.
GTTAAATGCATAACAGAACAATGTAATGGTTAAATACATAACAGAACAAGAACAATTTATGAACTATGTACAGATACAGGTTTGTAGGTTCCTTAGATTTAAATCATGGTTATTTACAAGAGGGTGTAAATCTGTTAATTATGAGGTTTAGCTTTACTCAGTTGGGTGTTATTTAGCCTTTTTCTGGGATGATTAGTGTATTATCAATGTTGTTGTAGTGCATGGCAAAGAGGTAGGTTTTCAGTTTTTTGCGGAATTCTGTAATTTCTGTTGAGGATCTTAGGTCCTCTGGGATGGAGTGCCACACTTAAAGGAAGCCGAACTTGAATAAATACACTCAAAGTATATCACTATTTCTGTAGTGGTATGTTAGTCGTTCTGTTCTTACGGGTGCTGTACTAGAGAAAGTGCACTCTCATTACTTCATATCAGGTCTCAGATAATGGGGAAATGTTTAATGTGAGAAAGCCAACATGGATTTAGCCAAGGAAAGTCTTGTCTTACTAATCCATTATATTTTTTTGAAAGTGTGAATAAATGGATAGACAAAGGTGAGACAGTTGATACGCTATATCTGGATTTTCAGAAACCCTTTGATAAAGTCCCTTATGAGACAGGAGGCCGTGTACAATTGTGGATCAGGAACTGGTTAAAAGATAGAAAGCAGAGAGTAGGGTTAAAAGGCCAATTTTCTCAGTGGAGACAGATGAATAGTGGAGTACCCCAGGGATCTGTGCTGGGTCTGCTGCTTTTTAACATCTTCATAAATGACCTGGAAATGGGAATGACGAGTGAGATGATCAAATTTGCAGATGACATAAAATTATTCAAATTTATTAAAACACAAGAAGATTGTGGTAAATTGCAAGAGGAGCTTGATAAATTGGAATACTGGACGTCCAAATAGCAAATGAAATTTAATATGGGCAAAGTTATGCATTTAGGGAATAACAAACTACAGTTACTCAATACAAGGCTGCACATTAAGAACCACCACCCAGTAAAGGATTTAGGTGTTATCATGGATAATATGTTGAAACCCTCTTCTCAGTGTGCAGCAGCAGCCCAGAAAGCAAAATAGTATGCTAGGAATCATAAGGAAAGAAATGGAGACTAAAACCAAGGATATTATAATGCCTCTGTATCATTCCGTGTTGCGACTGCACCTTGAATATTGTGTGCAGTTCTTATTGCCATATCTTAAAAAGGATATAATAGAATTAGAAATGGTACAGAGAAGAGCGACAAAAATGGCGAAGGGGATGGAAGGATATTGCTATGAGGAGAGGCTTAAAAGGTTAGGGCTTGTCAACTCCATTGCCTTAGATATACGTGTAGACTGTGAGCCCTGGGCGGTATATCGAGAAACTTCATAAACATAAATATAAACTTGGAAAAGAGACAGTTGAGAGGAGATATCATAGAGATCAATAAAGTTAATGAATGGAACAGGTAAATGTAGATCTGTAGTTTACTCCTTAAGAAAGTAGAAAGAGTAGGGGACACTCAATGAAGCTACAGTGTAGCCCATTTAGGACTAATAAGAGAAAATATTTTCTCACTTGAATAATCAAGCTCTGGAATTCGTTATCAGAAGCTGTTAATGTTGCTCGGTTTAAAAAAGCTTTGGACAAGTTCCTGAAGGAAAAATATATAAACCATTATTAAAGAGGACCAGGAAAATCCACTGCTCATCCAGGGATAAGCATTGTGGAATCTGTGTACCTTTTTGGGAACCTGACAGGTATTTGTGAACTGGATTGACCACTGATGGAAACAGGATACTGGGCTTGATGGACCTTGTTCGACTCAGTATGACATTTCTTATGTTCTTATATGGGGGTAGACTTAAAGATCCCGATATATAATCTTTGGAAGAAAGATGGGAGCAGAGTATTATGACAGAGGCATTTAAATGCCCCATGGAATAAATGCACAGAAGGTGGCCCTCTTCCCTTTGAAAGAAAGCTCTGGAATGAGGTGTTCTGAGTATTTCCTTTTATCTTCTTCTCATGAGTAATTTGAGCAATTTTTTTTATGGAAAGAGTGGTTGATGCATGGAATAGCCTCCCAGTGGAGGTGGTGGAGACGATAACTATATGAAGAAAGCATGGACAGGGGATCTCTCAATAGAAGAAAGGGATCTGTCCACTTCCATGAACAGATCATATTTCTAGGAACAAGCAGGAATATAGTCTTCACATATGGGTGACTTCAGTATCAATGGAGCGCGTGCAGGAATGCTCCTCTGCATCCAATTGGAAAGCTTTTGGGAGCATTTCACTGCACCTGTGCTACTGTCTTCCCGCCTTCCCAACTCCCTCTCTTCAGTTCTTCATTTTCCATGGAGCCGGCAGGAAGCAAAATCCTGTCACCACAGAAAAACTTTTTTTGTGGATAGCGCATCTGCCTTCCCGTCGACACCAGCACTGTTTAGGACATCGCTGGTTCCCTTATTCTTTTCTTTAACTTCTTTCTTTAGTTCTTTCTTTTCTTAAAAAAAGTAAAAAATCATTGGGTGTCATTGCCCTTTTTAGGCCTTAAGCCTATCATACTCTTCACTTTTGAAGGTATGGAGAAACCGACTAGTGGTTTCAATAAATGTTTAAATTGTGCCAGCACCATTTAGGTGACTGACACACATGACTGGTGTCTAAAATGCCTTGGCCCAGACCACAAGCCAAAAGACTGTTCCATCTATCAGAAAATGACATGGAGAGGCCTACAAATCCGGACCTAAATTTGGAGAACTCTTCGCTTCGGACGCAGTATCGATGGTGTCCACTTTGTCGAGGGCCTCATCATCCTCTGATGGATCTCAGATATCTTCAAAGTCCAAGCACAAGGCCACTTCGAAGTCTGATGGCACCTCCAGGGAAAGGTCTCACTCAAAGCACTGAGATCCCTCAGGAGATGCCTTGGCGGATCAGCCTGCTAAACAGCCCCAACGGGAGGCCCTGTCCTTCAAAGCCATCGAGGGGCCCCAGGATGCTCTCGAGGCCTCGACCTTCATAGAGCTACTGGTGCCATGCCCTGGGATGGTAGCGCAAATACTGTCACCAATACCCAAGCATTGGCAACCTCAGTAGACCAGCACATACTGTCCATCGAGTGGATCTCGGCAGCCCTACATGCAGTCTCCGTACCAATATAATCCTTGGCAACAGGTACCGCCCCATCGGTACCTGTTCCGATATTGACACTGGTTCCAGGTGCGATATCACTCCCACCCATGCCCTCCTTTGAAACTCTTACCAATGCCTGTGCTATACCCAAGTAGATCACCGAGGCCTATATCTCTGAACATTGGTGCCGACATCTGTTTTCTGGTGAGCACCGTACCCATCGATACTTTGAGTCCTCCAATTCCAATTGCTCTGCTTTGGATGTGGAGTCACTTGATTCATGGGGACTCTGGGACCTTCCCTCGGACCCTTCCCCACCCCAACAGTGGTCCATGTCGCCTCCGGGAGACATGTAATTCCAAGAATTCATTCGAGACCTAACCAAGGGTCTCTCTATCACAGTGACATCGGAGAAGGAGCCAAGGGCAGAGGAATTAGAGATCCTCCAATACCCAACAGCCCCCAAGGAAGCCACCACCTTATCTTCATGACCTTATGCTCCATATGTGGGAGACTCTTCTCATGGTCTCACCCCAAAGTAGACATCTCAATACCATGTATCATGTACCGAAGTGTCCCAGCTTCCCCACCACTCCATGGTGGTTGAATCAGCTATGCGCCGAATCAAAAGCTCGAAGACTCACTCCTCTAATCCTCCAGGTAGAGAATCAGGAGCCCTTTGGACGTCGATGCTTCCAAGCATCCCTGCTCTTGGCTAGGATTAACTCCTATTTCCTTAGCGTCCCTCTAGTCCAGTCCCGGAAAGATAGAGTTGTCAACCTCCACCAGCAGCTTTGGAGACTGAAAGATGTCATCGTCGTGATGTCACTGGTACAAATAGGCTCGCTCCGCCCCCTTTCACCAGTACTTTCAGTCTCCAAGCAGCTTGGAGGTTCTGAGCCCAGGACTGGGCTCAGAGGGACAAATAAGCAGAGCTTAATTTTTTTCTTTAGTTCATTCTTTGTTTTAAATTTAGATTTTCTTGCTTGATTAGGTGCCTGCTGCTGCTACAGAGATCTGTTCTGCTGAGGCTGTTTCTCTTTTCTCTGCTCCCTAACCCTCCCCCCCCTCCTCCCCTCACTGCCCCAGCACTGAAACGAGCATTGCAGTAGCACAGGAGTGTGCCTGCCTCTGCCTCCCTGTTCCCGAACCCACTTGGAAGGGTGAGGAGCAGGTAGAAGGCTATAGAGACTCACAGCAGCAGGCAGTGGTTATTACCACAGGATTTAAAGTCTCTCCAGGAGCTGATGCCGCTTTGAATGCTGTGCTCCTGAGGGGTCCAGCGCTGCCCTTCTTCTCTCTCTCCCGAGGTCTGGTGAGTACTCTGGACTTTGGGGTTTACCTGGGGAAGGTATTTGGGGGTTAGGTGAGGTGTTTTGGCAGCTCCTTAGGAGTCAGGGAGGCCTAGCTGCGTGATTTTTCGCGCCGAAAGCGTTGCGGCGGCCATTTTGAATTTTTAATTTTTCGATTTTCAAAGTTAATTTTTTTCAGGTTTAGAAGCTTCGTTTTGAAAAACGGTGGTTAGGGGGCAGCTAGTTACATCTTGCTTGATTGATCACTGTCAAAAAAAAAAAAAAAAAAAAAGACGCGTTTAAATTAGAGCTTCTCTTGTAGCTGTGCAAGGCTCTTTTACTGGCATTGAAGCGCTGTTACTTACCATGCCTGCCAAACCACGCTGCGTAGTCTGTGGGGTGCGGCGGGGGGAGCTTTTGGATACTGGCGTTTGCAAAGCATGCTCTTTAGAGGCCATGGGCATGGAGGAGTCCTTGGGGGAAGGTTCTCAGGACCACGCGACGGCTTCTCAGGATGGCAGGGGTTCTGACCCTCCTTCCTTGCCTGCTTCGGAACCGGTAGCGGGTCCATCCTCCGCTTCCAGTGTTCCCTTGGTGCCAGAAGGGTCCCAGGGCTCTGGGATTCCAGGTCTCCCTTCCGAATTCCTCTCCTTGATGCAGAAGGCGTTTGCCTTGCTGCAGACGGACAGGGGGGTTCGGTCTCCCGGTCCTTCTAGCAGGAAACGGAGTCGGGCTGCCAGTCTTCAGGAAGGGGAGATGGCGCTACCCAAAAGGCGACGGGACGATTTGGACCCGCAGTCGCCTGCCCATCTAGAGGGGGACCTGGAGATGCCGGACCTTGATGAGGAGGTCTCGGACGAAGACTTGGAAGATGGTGAGTTGTTAGAGGAGGAGCAACAGAGCAGGGTGGTCCGTGTTTTTCGGCGAGAGGAGCTTCCTGCTTTGATTTCCGAGACCCTAAAAGTTTTAAATATGCCCGTGGGGTCCGCTCCCTCAGAAGAGGCGTTGGAGGATCTGCTGTTGCAGGCTGTGCGCACCTCGCAGCGGGTGTTCCCTATCCATAGAGTCTTTCGGAATATGATTCAGGAGGAATGGGACGCGCCGGAGTCGGCATTGCGGGGGACCAGGGCTTTGGATCGCTTGTACCCGCTCTCGGAACAGGATAAGTTGATTTTTCGGTCTCCAAAGGTTGATGCCGCGGTGGCGGCTGTCACGAAGAAGACCACCATTCCGGTGGAAGGAGCGGCAGCATTGAAGGATGGCCAGGATAGGAGGTTGGATACCTTGCTGAAGCAGGTGTTCGACATGAGTGCCCTTTCCCTGCAGGCCTCCATAGCGGGGGCGTGGGTGGCGAGAGGCTGTTTACGCTGGTCTCAACGTCTTCAGGGCTCCCTCTCAGACGACCAGATGGCAGATACGTCTCGGCTGGAGTCTGGCACGGCGTACCTATCCGATGTTCATTATGATCTAATTCGTGGCCTAGCTAAATGTATGGCTTCGGTAGTCGCAGCTCGCCGTTCTTTGTGGCTCCGAAACTGGTCGGCGGATAGTTCGTCCAAAGCTCGGCTCAGTAAGCTTCCCTTCCGGGGCAAGCTCCTCTTTGGAGAGGATCTTGAGAAGTTGGTTAAGGACCTCGGGGAGTCCAAAGGGGGACGTCTCCCTGAGGATAGACCGAAACAGACTCGAGGAGGATCGGCATCTAGAGGCCTCTCGAGGATTTTCGTAAGTTTCGCACATCTCGCTTTCAACAATCGCAGCGGAGCAGGTTTCCAGCGCGGAGTCAGTCCTTTCGAGGGTTTCGGGGGGCAGGCAGGGGTTTTGGTCCCTACCAGTCTTCCGGTGCGAACAAGAAATCACAATGAGATGAGGCGGGCCCAGGTAGTGGAGGTGCCCGTGGGAGGCAGGTTGCGGGAGTTCTACCCTGCCTGGGTCCAGATTACATCAGACCGGTGGATCTTAGAAGTCATTCGGGAAGGCTATGCCCTGGAGTTTCAGCGTCCAGTGCGAGATTCCTTTGTTCTTTCCCCCTGCAAGGCGCCTCGGAAGCGCCGAGCGGTTGCGGACACTTTGGGCCGTCTCCAACGACTCGGGGCAGTCGTACCCGTTCCGATCGATCAGTGCGGCGCAGGACGATACTCCATTTATTTCGTGGTCCCCAAAAAGGGAGATACGTTTCGGCAAATTCTCGATCTCAAGAGGGTGAATCGTTGTCTCCGAGTGTCCCACTTCTGCATGGAGACCTTGCGCTCCGTCATTGCGGCCGTTCACGCGGGCGAATTTCTTACGTCCTTGGATCTGACGGAGGCTTATCTTCACATTCCCGTGCGGAGGGAGCATCAACGTTTTCTGCGATTTGCGGTACCGATGGGACACTTTCAGTTCCGGGCGTTGCCTTTTGGTCTGACGACGGCTCCTCGGACATTTACAAAGATTATGGTAGTTGTAGCGGCCACGCTGCGCAGAGAAGGGATCCTGGTGCACCCGTACCTGGACGACTGGTTGATTCGGGCAAAGTCCAGGGAGGAAAGCGTGGTGGCCACCACTCGTGTGGTGGAGTTCTTGGAGAGCCTCGGTTGGGTAGTGAACGAGGCGAAGAGTCAGCTGTCCCCCTCGCAGAGCCTGGAGTACCTGGGGGCGCGCTTCGAGACTCAACAAGGACGGGTCTTTCTTCCCAGCTCAAGGGCGCAGGCCTTGCGCGACCTGGTGCGTCGGTTTCTGGGGCTTCGGGCGCCGACGGCTTGGCAGTACCTGCAGTTACTGGGGACCATGGCGGCTACAATAGACTTAGTGTTGTGGGCCAGAGCTCATATGTGGCCTTTGCAGAGTGCTCTCCTCAGGCGCTGGTCTCATCAGAGGGATGCGTTGTCGCAGTGTCTGCCCTGTCCGGCGGCAGTGAAGGGCAGCCTTCTTTGGTGGTTGCATCCCGAGAGCCTGACGCAGGGCGTCCTCCTGGAGCCTCCGTGCTGGCAGTTGCTCACGACGGATATGAGTCTCGCGGGATGGGGGGCTCATCTCGAAGGCTCGTTTGCGCAAGGAACGTGGGCAAAGGAGGAACGACTATGGTCCATAAATCGTCTGGAAATGCGCGCAGTCTTTCAGGCTCTGCTGGCTTTTCAGCAGAAACTGCGGCAAGCGGCGGTTCGCGTGCTATCGGACAACGCGACCATGGTGGCGTATATAAATCGGCAAGGCGGCACGGGCAGTGCGGCCCTAGAGGAAGATGCGAGTGTGCTGCTGGCTTGGGCGGAACGGAATTTGCTGGCCCTGTCGGCTCAGCACGTCGCCGGTGTCGCCAACGTCGAGGCAGATTATCTGAGTCGGTGCCGCGTGGATCCGGGGGAGTGGGCTCTGCACCCGGACGTTTTCGAGATGATTGTGCGTCGTTGGGGGCTTCCGGTGATGGATCTCATGGCGACCTTGCGGTCGGCAAAGGTGGAGAGATTCTTCAGCAGGCGGAAAGAGTGGATGGCGGAGGGCCTGGATGCCTTGGCGCAGCAGTGGCCGGTGGAGGGTCTGCTGTATGTCTTCCCTCCCTGGGCGCTAATTGGCAAGGTGGTTCAGCGCATCGAGCGGCACCAGGGCCAGGGGGTCCTGATAGCGCCCGATTGGCCGAGGAGACCATGGTATGCAGACTTGGTTCGTCTGTTGGTCGACGTTCCGTGGAGGTTGCCTCTTCGGGAGGACCTGTTGCTTCAGGGTCCCTTGCGCATGCCTCAGGTGGGTCGGTTCTCGCTTACGGCTTGGCTCTTGAGCGGGCGCGGTTGACGGCCCGTGGTTACTCGGCGGCAGTTATAGACACTCTCCTGCGGTCGCGTCGGAGGTCGACTTCCCTGGCTTATATCCGAGTTTGGCGTGTCTTTGAGAGCTGGTGTTCCGATCTCTCTCTCAACCCCTTACGAGCTTCGGTGTCCAATGTTCTTTCCTTTTTGCAGGCTGGATTGGATAAGGGCCTTTCGGCCAGCTCCTTGCGGGTGCAGTTGGCGGCTCTCTCCTGTTTTCGGGGAAAGATTCAAGGTCAGGTGATCGCAGCGCATGGCGATATTCATCGGTTCTTGCGAGCGGTGTTGTTGCTCAGACCGCCAAGGCGGACTGTTCTTCCTCCGTGGGATCTTAATTTGGTCCTGAACGTCTTGGTTGGGGAACCCTTCAAGCCATTAGGACGGGCTTCACTCAAGGATTTGACGCTCAAGACGGTGTTTCTCGTGGCGATCTGTTCGGCCAGGAGGATTTCCGAGCTGCAGGCGCTCTCTTGCCGGGAGCCCTTTTTGACTTTCTCTGCGGACAAGGTGGTCTTGCGTACAGTACCCGCCTTTTTGCCAAAGGTGGTGTCCGCTTTTCATGTTAATCAAGTGGTGTCGCTCCCGGTGTTTTCCGCGGAGCAGGGAGCTCACGCAGGTGGACGTTTGCACCGGTTGGATGTGCGGAGAGTGCTCAAGAAGTTTGGTCGTACGGCGTCGTTTCGGAAGTCGGACAGGCTTTTTGTCGCATTCGGAGGCCCGCGGAAGGGCGAGGCGGCGGCGAAGTCTTCCATTTCTCGTGGCTGAAGGAGGCGATTGCTTCGGCCTACATTTTGAGAGGCAGAGCGGTGCCGGTAGGGTTGCGTGCGCATTCCACGAGAGCGCAGGCAGCCTCGTGGGCGGAAGTTAGCCTAGTGCCGGCGGCGGATATTTGTAGGGCGGCGACCTGGTCCTCGTTACATTCTTTTGCTCGGCATTATCGCTTGGATGTGCAGGCGCGCAGGGATAGTTGTTTTGGATCAGCCGTCCTTCAGGCTGGGATCTCAGGCCCCTCCCGTTGAGATTTACTGCTTTGTTACATCCTCTATCTTTCCGGGACTGGACTAGAGGGACGCTAAGGAAGAGTAAATTAGACTTACCTGCTAATTGTTGTTCCTTAAGGAACTCTAGTCCAGTCCCGGATCCCTCCCGTTCAGTGGGTGTTAGCCAGCCTGAAGTGTCCACAGGCGGGGGAGAGTGAGATTGACAGTTGGTGAACCCGTGCAGTTTTAAAAAAAAAAAAAAAACGGAAGGAAGAAAACAACCAAACGGAACACTTGGTCCCGTGAATATATTTCCATACCCACTACACTTTCAGGGCGCTCTGGGGGTAGCAGAGATGGGAAGCGCTCTCAGAGGGGATCTCTGGGGTGTTGGCGGCAGGCGGCTGGGGTGCAGAGGAACCGGGCTTCCGCCCTTCCGTTCCACGTCCGTTATAGGGCGCGCCCTGGCTCTATCCTTTTCTTAGAGATATATCTCTATCTGTACATAATTGTTTTGTATAGGTTTTTGAAATAACTACTTATTTGTTGCTCTGCTGAGTCTGCTTTGTCAATAGGTGCTGGTGAAAGGGGGCGGAGCGAGCCTATTTGTACCAGTGACATCACGACGATGACATCTTTCAGTCTCCAAAGCTGCTGGTGGAGGTTGACAACTCTATCTTTCCGGGACTGGACTAGAGTTCCTTAAGGAACAACAATTAGCAGGTAAGTCTAATTTACTCATTCTCTACATGGGAATGTTCTTGAAGGAGGTTGCTAGGGATCTCAAGGCCTTTGCGCCTCCCAGATGACAAAAAGGCAGATTATCTTGCCCTAGTTAAGCATAGCCATAACGTATGGAAGTTTGGCAATAGAACTACCTTTGATGCTTTTGAATGCACAAGCATGGCCTCAGCATTATGCATTGGTGCACATCAAATTGCATGGCTTCAGGCCTCAGATCTTGAACAGTGGGTTCAAGATAAGCTGGGCAACATACCATGCACAGGTAAAAATCTCTTTGGCAAAGACTGGCAAGATAAGGCCTCTCAATTAGAGTCAGAAAATACTACTCTAAAGAGACTGTCCAGAGTAACAGTTGACCCTACTAGGAAAGAGACTCTTGCAAGAAAGTCTTTCTACAATAATAATAAATTCTCTTCTTATACTACTTCTCAGCATCAAGGTCAGGCCCCAAAGAAGAGGCAGCAGCCTCCTAAACAAAAGAAGCCTCTGGTAGCTAAATCTCAACCAGCTTCGCAGCCACAATCTACACCTGGTTTTTGACGTTTTCCTAGAGAACATTGCCACCCTGCCTCTGGAAGATCCCCACTCCCTCCACATAGCAGGCGGATTGTGTCACTGTGCCCACATATGGCACCTCATCACCTCAGAGCAGTGGACAGTCACTATAGTTCAGGAAGGGTACAGACTTCACCTGCACACTCTGCCCCCTCCACAAGGGGGAATATCAAATGCAACGTCCACTCACTGCTCCTCTACAAGACGCGGTGTCCTACTTTCTCATTCCAAAGAAAACAGGAGGGTACAGGCCCATTCTGAACCTCAGAAACCTCAACAAGTTTCTAGTCCATGAAAAGTGCAAGATGATCTTCCTCGGGACTCTTCTTTCCTATCTCCAGAATCAGGACTGGCTCTGTTCTCTAGATCTAAAAGAAGCATAGACACATATCCTCATCCATCCAGGACACAGGAAATATCTATGCTTCACCTTTAAGGGAAAACATTATCAATACAGAGTGCTTCCCTTCGGACTCACCTCGGCCCAAAGAGTCTTCACAAAGTGCATGGCGGTCGTGGCCACATATGTAAGAACTCTGGAGATATACAAGGTGTGACAAAAAAGAAACGAGACAGGCCCATAAATGTTTTATTACAAACTCTACAGAGAAATTATGCATTGTCCCCTTCAAATTAATTCCCCCCCCCCCCGAGTTAATGCACTTCTGCATTCGCTTCTGCCATGTACGGAAGCACTCGGTAAAGTCCTCCTCCTTGAGGTCCCTCAGCTTCCTCGTCACAGTGGCCTTGATTTCTTCTACAAAGGCGAAATGAGTTCCTTTGAGCACAGTCTTCAGCCTGGGGAAGAGCCAGAAGTCGCACAGTGCGAGATCTGGGGAATAAGGAGGGTGTCGAGAGCTGTGATCTATTTATTGGCCAAGAACTGCCTCACACTGAGTGTGGTGTGTGCAGGTGCGTTGTTATGGTGGAGCAGCCACGACTTGTCTCTCCACAGAGCCCGCCTGCTTTGCCAAACCCGGTCATGGAGGTGATTGAGGACCTGCTGGTAGAAGTGCTGGTTGACTGTCTGACCCTCGGGCACAAACTCATGATGGACCACTCACTTCTGATCAAAGAATACGATCAGCATGACCTTGATCCTTGATTTGGACATTCACCGTTCTTGGGTCTGGGTGACAGTCGAGTCTTCCACTGCAGGCTCTGTCTCTTGCTTTCAGGATCATACTGGAAGACCCAAGTCTTGTCTCCTGTGATGACTTGGCCAACAAACTCTGGATCTTCTCCAATCTTCTCTAGCAAGTCTCGACAAAACATTGACCCAGTGCTCCTTCAGGTCGTCTGATAAAAGCTTGGGCACCATCTTGGTGCACACATTCTGCATCCCCAGCTCCTGTACCAAGATGGTCCGCACTGACTCCCTGTTCAGGCTAAGCTCCTCAGCTATCATCCACACTGTCAATCTGCAATCACTCCACACCAGCTGGTTCACTCTGTCAATGTTCTCAGTCGTCTTTGTCGTGGAAGGCCGTCCTGACTTGGGGTCATCCTCCACCTCCTCATGGCCAGTCTTGAAGCGTTTGTGCCATTCAAAGACTTGTGGCCTTGACATTGCATCTTCTCCATAAGCCTTTTGGAGAAGTTGGAGGCACTCCGTTGGGCCCTTATCCAACTTAACCAGAAATTTCAAGTTGATTCTTTGCTCATATTTCTGCCACCTCCAGTTGTGTGACAAAGCAATGGAGCAGTGTGCTACAAAAAAACCTGAAAAATAAAAACAGAGAGAGAGATGAAAAATATTATAGCAGAATAGTGGTGAGATGTTGCACAACACAGTGACATAAGCGGTTAGCCAATTGGCATTGAGTCATGGACATGGCTGCCACAGTCTTGTTTCTTTTTTGTCACACCTTGTACATCTTCCCCTACTCAAACACCTCCGAACCTTATTGGACCCAAGTGACTTCCGAACTGTTTATCAAGCCCTTATCCTACCCCATTTTGATTTCGCCAACGCCATTCTCCAAGGGCTCCCACAATCTACATTGACCCCCTTACAACTGGCCATGAACGCTGCTGCTAGAGTTCTATTTGGAGCAGCGAGGTATGACCATATCACACCCATCTTATTGCAGCTCCACTGGCTCCCAACACATGGAAGAATACTATTTAAGACCCTAGTACTCACCTTTAAAGCCATCCACAACATAACTGCTTCAACGCTAGTCAATCTACTTCAACCCACTCCACCCAACAGATCCAGAAGATCTACATCAGCAAACACCCTAATTATACCAAATGCTTCAACAAAATGCACACTAACAACATCCAACAGAGCATTCAGTCTTTATGCTCCCAAATGTTGGAATACACTGCCTCCAGAAATCCGATCAATCTCTGATCTCATGCAATTCAGGAAAGCACTCAAGCACCACTTATTTATACAATACTACCAGATCAATCCTAATACACCATAGACACACCCATCCTCTAGTCCTAATGCATATCCATAGATTTATCATAAGATATTCACAAAACTCATTGTTATATATGTAAATAATTTTGTGCATTTCTCCCTAAGTTCTCCAAGTTTTTCTTCCCTGTTCTATGTAAAACTGTTATTGTTAATTATGGTTCCATGTAAACCGCGCTGATGCTAAAGAGTGCGGTATATAAGAAAAATAAATAAATAAATAAAAATACTTAGATGACTGCCTAATAATGGCAGACACCTCCCAAGAGGTTTTGCTTTCATTGCATCGTACCATCACGGTATTACAACACACAGGATTTCTCATAAACTTCCCAAAATTCCAGCTCATTTCAACTCAGACTAGAGTTTATTGGAACCCTACAAAAGACACCCAACAGTCCAGGGTGTTTCTACCCCAGCTCCATTGTGCCATTCTAGTCGAACTAGCATCCCAGATGCTCCTACGAGACCATCTGACAGCCCGAGAGATGCTGCAGCTCCTGGGGCACATGGCCTCTACAGTTCATGTCATTATCTATGCCCAACTACATATGTGGACAGCCCAGTAGACTCTTGCCTCCCAGTGGAAGCAGGCATCGGGGCGTCTCCATGACAGAATCCAGGTCACTGCCTAACCACATCCCTTCAGTGGTGGTGTTCTCCAGAAAACCTGCTCGTAGGGTCATCTTTTCAGATGCCTCCCCATCAGTGCATCCTGACGACGGATGTCCCCAAACTGGATTGGGGAGCACATCTGAGCAACCTGACTACTCAGGGGCTCTGGACACCGCAGGAGGCACAACTCCAGATCAATCTCCTGGAACTTCGGGCCATCTCCAATGCCCTCCGGATGTTCCAACCCCACCTCAGAGCACAACAGTCCTAGTCAGGACAGACAACCAGGTTGCCATGTTCTATGTGAACAAGCAGGGAGGAACAAGCTCTTGGGCCCTCTGTGAGGAGGTGATACACCTCTGGTGCTTTGCCATTGCTCATCAGATACACCTCCAAGTAGTATACCTCCCGGGGGAGTCCATTGTCTTGGCAGATAGACTGAGTTGCATTCTTCTTCCCCATGAATGGTCTCTGCATCCGTACACTGTGTCCTACATCTTCCAGACCTGGGGAACTCTAGACATAGATCTGTTTGCAACTCCACAAAATGCCAAGCTCCCTCGCTTCTGCACAAGAACTCCAGTATCCGCCAACCAGCAGGTGGATGCCTTCCAGCTACACTGGGGTCTGCTTTATGCACTCCCTCTCATACCCCTCATTCCCAAGATGCTTTTCAAGCTTCAGCCCGACAGGGGCTCCGTGATTCTCATAGCCCTTCACTGGCTGCGGGAACCATGGTTTCCGCTGCTACTGTGTCTGACTCAGATTCATTCGCTGCGATTGGGATATGTGCCAGATCTTCTCTCCCTTGACAACGGCTCACCACTCCATCCCAATCCACACCTTACTCAAGAGGTTAAGGAGATTTGGCTTCTAGAAACCCTCCACCAGACATTCATTTGCGTTTAAGTAGTATAGGTTTTCTGTCTGGTGCTCCCAGAAAGATCTCAATTCCTTTTCTGCTCCAGTATAGTCACTCCTCCAGTATCTCCTCCACCTGTATTCGACAAGTCTAAAGACAGACTCTGTCAGAGTCCACCTTAGTGCCATTGCGGCCTCTCATCTACTCTACTCCTGCTGTCTAAATCTCCCATTAAGTCACCTCCGGTAGCTTGGGACTTCAAGTGGAGTGGAGTGGAGGAGTGGAGTGGAGTGGAGGAGTGGCCTAGTGGTTGGGGCAAGGTACTTCAGGCCGGAAGGTCGGTGGTTCAAATCCCAATAGAGGACAGCAACCTTGGGCCGGAAGGACTGGGGTTTCTAGTCCCACAGGTGCTCCTTGTGGTCTTGGGCAAGCCACTTAACCCTCCATAGCCCATGTTCCCTGTAAAATAGTTATCTCCAAGTTATAATGCCCTGTTCAATGTAATTTCAGTTTGTTCAATGTAAACCGCACTGATGCAGAATAGCGCGGTATATAAGAGAATGTAAATAAATAAATAAATAAATAAATGTCATTCTAGCGCAGCTTCTCAAGCCACCATTTGAACCATTGCCACAACCTCACTCAGATTCCTCTCTTGGAAGGTGATCTTCCTAATTGCCCTCACTTTGGCTAGATACATTAGTGAGCTTCAGGCTTTGTTGGCGGATCCACCCTATACCCACGTCCACTATGACAAAGTAGTCCTTTGGACTCACCCACACTTTATGCCAAAGCTGGTATTTCCCTTCCATCTAAACCAGTCAATTTATCTTCCAGTTTTCTTTTCTAAACTGCATGCATCTAGAGCAGAAGCAACTCTGCACATTCTTGACTGCAAGCGTGCATTGACGTTTTACCTCCAAAGGACTCAGGATCATTGTAAAGCCTTGCAGTTGTTCATCTCATTTGACCCCAGTTACCTGGCATTACCTGTCTCTAAGCATATGCTCTACAGATGGATAGTGGACTGTATTTCTTTTGCCTATGACAAAGCAGGTCTCTCCCTGGAAGGGCATGTCACTGCTCACAACATTCACACCATGGCCACCTTGATGGCAAGCCTATGCTCAGTAGCCATCGATGAAATTTGAAAAGCAGCAACTTGGTCTTCTGTCCATACCTTCGCTGCCCATTATTGTCTGGACAAGGACTCCCATCAGGATGCCATGTTTGGTCAGGCTGTACTCCAGCACCTCTTTCAGACTTAGATGCAACTCCTACTTTCCGTCCCAGACTTTGAAGATACCAGAAATCCATGACCTAATCATGATTACTCCAAGGTGAACCTCCACTACTTCTGAGGTCACTTCATCTGGTATCTGGAAACTAGGGAGTCCCATATGTGAAGACTACATTCCTGCTTGTTCCTGAAGATAGCATAGTTACACACCTGTAACAGGTGATCTCTGGGAACAGCAGGGATTTAGTCTTCATAACCCACCCTCCTCCCCCCCTAGGAGTTATAGGGCTCATTTACTCTCTTTTCTCAGCTACAAACTCAACTGAAGAGAGGGAGTTGGGAAGGCAGTCATGCAGGCGCAGTGGTGTGCTCCCAAAAGCTTTCCAATTTGAACACTAGGGAGCGTTCCTGCACGGGCTCCATCAGTAACACCACCACCCATATGTGAAGATTTTGGCCCCAATCAGCATTGGGGAAGAGAGCAGGCAAGCAAGCCCCTCCCTGCTAATTTAATTTAATTAGCAGGTTTTTATATACCGCCACTTCCATGGATCAGTTGCGGTTTACAATGAACAACAATTAACAAGCAAGGCTGTTTTACAAGGAACGGTAATAAGCATCATGCTGTTTTTACATATAACGGTGTTAACAATTTATGAGTGCTACCCACCGCCAAGGCCAATCAGGCCGAAGAGGACACCGGACATTAAATTTAAAACACTGCATGCCTCCAGGCATGCCCGCACCTGAGGACCTCGCTATAGGGCGCTTTGGCAGAGACCCGAGATGGGCTAAAGTCATCTCATTTTCTGTTGTTTGAAACCACCGGAGGTCTACAGTGACCTGCATGCTGTAAGTCTTCTCTTCTCTACTAACCTTATAACTACTTTCTGCCGCAATTATTTCTACCCTACCACTCTGCAACTTATTACATGCTGTGCTAACTTTTCAAATCTATTTATGAGTATTGTAGCTACATGCTTGTTGAATATACAGCCCTCTAGTTGTAACTCTTATAGAATGTGCCTGATATTTTGATGGCTCTCTGTTGGATCACCACCTGTCCTTGAATACCTAACCTTTAGACTCAATAAAGTTTGTTATCAAGTTTTCCAAGCTGGCCATGCTATAAACACAGGTATCACTCTCACTACTGCTCACCAACTAGACTAGAGTAGCATTCGGTAGCGCACCCTCAACTAGTCACCACACTTGCAATCCATTAGTCACACTTCACACCTACAACTGGTGTTCACCCCTTCCTATCACAATGCCAGACCTGATTCCTCTCATGTTTGTATATTGCCTGGCCCAATCCTTCATATTTGCTGGAACCTTCTCGAATCAACAAGATCTGATTTCCACCATACATGGCTATGGCCGGAGAGGACAGGAAAATATATTCTCCATTTCAAGACTATCACGCTTGACAAGACTCCAACATCTCATTCATATTGTATACCAGCCTTCAGCAAAGAGCCTTAGATGGAAGGCCCATGAGAAAAAAATTCTAACCTGTATGCTCATAAGTGCATGTTCTGTCTGGAACAAATGGCCAATTTTTGGTGACTGTGTTGAAAGTCATAAGTTAGACATGCTCTTTGTTACAAAATCATGGCTGACCGACACTGACGCAGTACTCACAAATCAACTAAAGCTCTCTAACTACGACCTCTTTAATTGCCCAAGAATTAGTAGAAGAGGTGGAGGCATCTTTATCATGGTCAGATCTGATGTTCAATTCCATTGCCTCACCTAACACAACTCTTAACAGCCTGGATGCCGCCATGAACGCAAATAAGCACCTAGCAACAGCTTTATGCTATCTAGCCCCATCTACATGTGCTGACAGCCTCCCTATATTCCTTGATCTAGCATGCAACCAATCAAAAAAGGGTAGACCACTTTGGCTGCTGGGTGATTTCAACCTCCCTGTGCTGTCAAAGAACTCCAGAGCCTTTCTTGATGCGATTTCTTCACTAAGCTTTGAGCAGCAAATACATGCCCCTACCCACACTAAAGGAAGTACATTGGACCTCATCTTTGCACCCTCTTCCTTGTCTAGAATTAGCAACCCTGACCAACCACAAGTCATACCAGTACCTTGGTCAGACCACAACGTCATTTTCTTCCACATTCCATCATTTGCATTTGAACCTAGTACTTCTTCCACTACTACACCACCACCAGTTCATTGCTTCAGACCATTCAGTGAAACAAAACATATGGTATCTTGGAGTTACCCTGGACCAGCACCTTACCTTCAAAACACACACAAAACATAACACAGAGCATATATTTTAAGCTAAAAACAATCAAGAATCTCAAGCCACTCCTATCAGAGCATGACTTCTGATCTGTCCTCCAAGCAACTATTTTCCACCGCTTTAACTACTGTAATATCATCTTCCAGGGCATACCAAACTCAAACATCCACCCCCTTCAACTTGCACTCAACATGGCTGCAAGAATCCTCCTCAGTGCAAAAAGATCAGAGCACATCACTCCTCTCCTCAAGCAATTACATTGGCTCCCCATGATTAAAAATATAAAAGTCAAATCCATCCTTGTAACATTCAAAATCCTCAATGACTCTGCACCGCCACACCTACAAACCCTCATCAAGATCACACCTGACAACAGAGGACGATGATCCATTTCAATGAACACGCTACAGACTCTGCCAATGTTCACAAGAACCAACACCACTACATCTAAGAGAGTATTCTCTCTCTACGCACCACTACTATGGAACTCTATTCCAGAAAACCTAAGAGCTACAACCGATGCAGCTTCCTTCAGGAAAGCTCTTAAAACCCATATTTTCAGAGAATGCTACCCTCTAACATAACCCTGATCTGTTCCCTCCTCTCTCCTCAAACTCCCTCCTCCTAAACACCCTCAATCTCCCATGCCTCATATCCCCTTATGTAAAATTGTACATAGTTACCCGAAAATTATATATATCAAAGTTAACCCAAGTTGACTTCCCTGTTCATTGTAAATGTTCGGTCAAAGCGGTTTACACTGAAACCGAAGGATAAAGCGGTATAAAAAAAGCTGTTAAATACAGGATATATGCAGATGACATAATGGTTTTTACCCCAGTAAACCTTGAACAACCTGACTACACATGTCTTGAAGCAATGACAGGATGGCTTAAAGAACAAAACCTCACTATAAACTTCAAAAAATCAGAGGCACTACATATCATTAGGAATGTACTATTCTTCCCACCTGAGTCCATAAAAATCCTAGATGATATCCTAACAGTTAAGCATGAGGTCAAATATCTCTGAGTCACATTCGACCAACAACTCAACTTTCAGACCCACATCAAGAGAACAACCAAGACAGCCTACCAAAAACTAAGAACTGTACACAAGCTCAAGCCTCTACTCAGTGATAGTGACTTCAGATCAGTCTGTCAGGCCATAGTAACTCCCATATTAGACTATGGTCTTCCGAAGAAAACAATACTCCCACTCCAACTGGTACAAAATACTTTAGCTCAAATAATAACCGGAACAGCAAGATATTGCCACATAACCCCCACAGTACAGCAACTACATTGGCTCCCAGTAACCATGCGTTCCAAATACGAAACATTATTAATAATCTTCAAAATATTCCACAATCTATCACCCTCTGTCCTTCAACTGCTGGACAAAAAGACACCGGAGAACAGAATAAGAAGAATCTCAAATAACAACACTCTGGACATCTCCACAAGCAAGATGAAAGCCAAGCAAATGACGTGCAACAGAGCATTCTCCTTATACACTCCTCTATTATGGAATGACCCACCCAGTTCAATAAGAGCCATCAGGAGCTTATCAGACTACAGAAAAGCAATAAAAACTTTTCTTTTTACAGAATATTATGGGAACACCCCATAAATATGCATCTGGCTCCCTTGGCAGTTCCTCCACAACCCAAACCAACATCTCTCCCACCCAGACACATTACCTACCCCATCTTACACAGAGCACTGTTATTGACCACCTTCAGCCTACGTATTTTCCAACCCACCACTCATAACTAATTGCTCTGTATATACCATTTGCTACATTAATGTTATCTGTAACCTCATATAATCATCCAAGTTTAGCACCCTTGTTCTATGTAAACATATTGGTTCATGTTATATGTAAACCGGTCTGAATCCCATGATAGGGCGGTATAAAAAACAAACAAACTGTTAAATAAATAAATAAAATGAACAGGAGACTAGGGGGATCAGGATCCAAAATCAGTCTCAAATAAGTGAGTTTTTAGCCTGGATTTGAACAGGTCCACAGATGGAGTCTGACGTACCAACTCAGGTAGTTTGTTCCAGGCATGTAGCCAATGCAGTGACAGTTTATAAAATGGCTACAGGGATGATCCAGTAAACTAAAAACTAGTGAGCCTTGACATTGCTTGGCAAAATGTTGGACGTTATTGTTAAGAATAATGATCATTTTGGCTTTGCCCTGTAGCAGTATGACAGTATTGTCTAACAAGATAATCATTTTCTTCAATTCTTCCGTTCTCTTTTGAAAGAAAGAAAATTATACTGTAAGAGAATTCATCTCCATTTCTTTTTTGTTTGTTGCACCATGTTTCTTTTGGAAGCAAAGGAAGGAGACAAAGGGACAGTAATAAAAAATAATAAGAGAGTTGAGTTAGTTTTGGATGCTAGAGTAGAGAGTGTCAAGAATTCAGGGACTTGGAAAAATGTCAGAGGAGTGAAAGCAACTGAAGACAGAAGAGGCAGTAGGGAGTCTAGACTTGATGAAAAGAGCACAGTGATAGGGTCAAGTGGAGACATGATAAACTTGGAGGCAAAAATGAGGGTAAAGACATTTGAAAGAGGTGAAACTGAGGAGTGTAAAGAAGATATGGGGTGAGAAAGGGCACAGGATAGATGGACAAGGTGGAAGAAGAAATGGGGAATAGATGAGCAGATTGAAAAGAACTTAATGAGGAAGAAATTGTAAAACATAAAAAGTAGTAGCCAGGAGGGGAGTTGGGAGTGAAGAGCAAGCAGAGAAGAAAAGTAGAACAGAGACGAGACTGGAGCAAGGAAGGACTGGTATTACAGGCTGCTACTCCAGAAAAGAATTAAATATAAACTATGCCTGCTCATATTCAAACTACTGAGAAACGTATCACCCTCACATTTATCCAAACTTATAAAAATAAACCAAAGTGACAGAATTAGAAGAGGATTTACCCAAAACACACTAAGCAAACAAACCACAGCACAAGTAATAGAGCCTTCTCTCTGTGCGCCCAACTTATGGAATGCTCTTCCAGAAATGTTAAGAGCTACCACCGACTTGTCTATATTCAGGAAAAACCTCAAAACCTATTTATTCATTGAACATTTTGGTGATCTAAATGTAAATGAAAAGATCAACCCAATCTAGCCCTCATTCACCTATTCCTCCATATTTATCAGTGAACAATAAATACTACACGTTAGGTCCTAGACCAGGACAGTCGAAGAACACACATTAACACTACCTCATGCATGCATCACACGACATTGTAAATAAAATTAACTTCCTATTATAATTATGTTGTATATAAGTTTATTCTGACAATCCTCATTATGTTGTATAAAAGTTCACGTTCTCTCCTAAATTAATCATTTGTAATTGTTTTGGTTACCCTCCTCTCACTGTCTATCTACTATGTTACACTGTAAATATTTACAAATGTTACTGTATAATGTACTAGTTCATTGTAAACCGCTTTGATTATGTGAAAGGTGGTATAGAAAGCTTTTAAATAAATAAATAAATACTATGATTTGGCAACAGTAAGTGAAATACAGAGGGATTTATAGGTGACACATTCAGATGGGCTGATATTTAAATTCCATAGTCAACAGTCTTTTTAAGTGCCAGCCACAGTATTGAAGAACGAAACAGGGCATTCAGTGCCAGAATCCAGATAGTGGCTCTGCTGAATATCCATTTTCAGTGCTGACTGCTGGTACTATCCAGATAGCAACAGTATTTAGCTCCTATTTGGGTAACCAAACTGTATAAAATTAGGACTGCTTTTTTCATGGCCTAACTTTATGTAGATCCGGTAGGTGATCTGAATATCACTGCTAGCCAGATTACGCCAAACTCTGCCTCAGTTCCACCCATGGACCATTATTAGCATTATTCCAGATAGTTCCAAGGCATTCAGAGGAAATACTCAGCAGCACTATCTGCATAATGCTGCTGAATATTGCGCTGGCCAGCACTTATCCTGCTAACCGAGTAATTGCTTTTGAATATCGGGCCCAGAGTCGGGGGGGGGGGTTCCCTCTTGGCCTTTTTTCCAGCGGAATTCTACCCTGTGCAAATGATGATGCTGGAGGCTGAATTCTGAGGAGCTTTGACTGAAGGCAAGAATGATTGACTTGAAAAAGAGGGCAGAAACCTTAACATAGTTCAGGATAGATGTGGCAGAGTCATAATCAAGTGACTAAGAGAGGGGAAGGCTAGAGAGCCAAGAAGACTTCTTTGCCCAGGAGGTTTATTTTATTTATTTAAGTTTTTGTATATTGTTTTATCCTACGGTCAAAGCGGTTTACATTGTAACAGAACATTATACATTAAAAAGGGAGGTCAGCTTGGAGGTAACATTGATCATTTGCTTTAGTTTGGGGGGAGTCTAGGGTATCATTGAGCGTAAGGGGGAAGTGGGGGAGTGTATCTTGTGGGGATCAGTGATAGATCTATTAAGAGGGGTAAAGGGAGCATTAATATTCATCATTAATCATACAGGGATACTCTTTAACATTCTCTGCTTTGGATTTTATTTATTTATTTACATTTTCTTATATACCGCGCTATTCAACATCAGTGCGGTTCACATGAAACATAAAACTTGCACATTACATTGACTGATCAGTGCTTACAAGGAACAGGTAATAAAACTTGGATAACTTGGGGTAACTATTTACATTGAGGCATCATGGGAAATTTTCTCTCAATAGTCGTATTCATGGTTGTCTTATAGGAAGAATACAGCTGTAAGGCCAGTCTAGATCGTGGATTGGTCTATTGTATCGCTGACTAACGGGAAGTACATGAGGAAAAGGTGGTGCTTCAATGCCTTCCTAAACTGAGCTAGGTCAGGGATTGCGCGGATGCTTGGTGGTAGGGTGTTCCAGCATCTGGGTGTGCAGAGATTGAAAGCTCTGTTTGCAGTAGCCTGGGTGCATTGCGTTATTGCTTTCGGTACTACCAGTGTGTTTACAGTTACCGATCTTCTGGACCTCTTTGGGGGCGTGATCTGGATAAGTTCTGCTAGGGATGCAGAGGAGAGCCCATTGATGGCTTTGAAAGTAAGTATCAAGATTTTGAATGTTATTCTGCCCTGTATTGGAAGCCAGTGGAGATGTTTCAAGATGGGTGTGATGTGGTCTTTCTTGGATGCTCCAAGTAGCACTCTAGCTGCAGATTAAAGTCTGTGGATACTTTCAACCCTTAAGTTTTGCAGCAATTGTGAAAACAAAATTACGCATGCACTCTCACTCTGAAAACTCGCTTTGTGCAAAGCACTTACCGGTATACATGTTTGCAGCTGCTTTTTCTACTGGTACTTTTTCATGAAAAATAATACATATAGTTTTGAATATGCCTACACATACCATTTTTCTCCCATGGCCTAAATACTCCCTTACGAAAGCCATCTCTCAGTGCGGTTACAAATCTGCATGCTGAGGATGCATTGAAGGAGGGCAGTGTTCAGATAGCTTTAATCATTTTATTTATTTTTATTTGTTTATATTATTTCTATACCGTGCTCTTTAAAATCAGCACGGTTTACATGTAACAACAATTTGTACAATGCAGCAGAGCATGCAATGCACATTACAGAGAACAGGTTTTACAACTTGGGTTTAACAGGGGTAACTATATACCAGGCATGTCCAACTTTGAACAGGTTGTGATCTACTTTTTCCGGCCAAAAGTGGCGGTGATCTACCACCATGAAAATTAAGTTTCAAATTAGTTTCAAATTAAATTTTAACCCAATAAAGTTGGAGGATTCCCCCCCCCCCCCATTTTTAATGAACCTTCTGTCATTTACTTGGATGTGATCAGCTGTTAAGCAAATTAAGCAAAAACAAAACAGTTGAAGATCCAGTAGAACTGCGAAGGGAAATAGAAAGTACATTTTTTCTT
Source organism: Ichthyophis bannanicus (assembly GCA_033557465.1). NCBI lineage: Eukaryota > Metazoa > Chordata > Amphibia > Gymnophiona > Ichthyophiidae > Ichthyophis > Ichthyophis bannanicus. Next base: position 1,085,484,258 of record CM066032.1, on the reverse strand, counting down.
AAAGTTTTATTGAGTAATTACTTTCTTTAACTGTCTTAATAACTTTCTTTAACTTTTATTGAGTAATTTGTGTTAAATTTAGGTCGAGTATTGATCCAGGCTGATCTTGCACAATCTTTAATATTTCGCTCTTGCTCATTAGTGAGACGTCTGAGCCTGCATTTCATCCACCAGCTTTTTGAAGTTGGGTGAATATTGCATGAGGGCCAGTCTCAGGGAATCCTGGAGATTGTCATCTGTCATGTTGGAACGTTGTGTACTTTGTCATTTTTAGATGGGAAAATGCAGATTCACACAAATAAGTTGAACCAAAACAGGAGTGTACAGCTTCACTGCATCTTCTCAAGTTGGGAAATTTATCTCTAGGCACTAGCTTCCAAAATGATTTTTGCTCAGCACGGGTCTTGAGAAAAATGTCATTTTTAAGGGTTAATATTTCATTTTCAAGAGATGGCTTCTTCAATGAGTAATTTTTACTGATAACAGCTGCAGTTTCTTTAATGTCCACATCTACTTTGAATGGGTATGACAAGTACTCCACAACTGTTCCAATTTTTTTTGGAAGTCACAGAATCTATTTTCGAATTCCTGAATAACAGAACAGATTTCTGTCACATACTTCTTGTTCTGAAAAACAAAATTTAGATATTGTCCCAGATGGTCCTGCATAGGAAAATGATCAAAACTGTTGTTTGCAAGGTCAGTCATCATTAGCTCAAATTTGCTCTTGTAGGAGGAAACTACTCATCATATCACCAATGCATTTGTTTTTACCTTGTAGTTCAAGGTTCATATCACTTAGTTTGCCTGTAACCTCAGCAAGAAATGCCAGATCACATAACCACTCCTCATCTTCCTACTCTGCTTGGTCATCTCCCCTCTCCTTCAAAAAACTTCTTATTTCATTCAGCAAATCACAAAATCTTTGCAGAAATTTGTGCCTACTTAGCCACCTTACATCTGTGTGCAAAATGATTTCCGCTGCCCCTTCATCAAGAGTAAGATTGAAAAGCCGTCTTTGAAGTGATCATCCATGAACTGAATTTACAATTTTGAAAGTGATGTCCATGACAGTCTTTTTATTGAGTCTCTTGCTTGCCAAAACTTGCTGGTGAATGATGCAGTGGTAAGAAAGGAAATCTGGGAAGTCATCATGCTGTCTACAGAGGGCTATGAAACCATTAATCTCACCTGTCATTGCTCCATCAGTAGTGATGGAAACAAGTCTATGCAATGGATGATTACACTTTGTCACAAAAGAATGGAAAGAACTGAATACTTCCTGACCCGTAGTTCTGCCCTTTAAAGAAATCATTCCAAGTAGTTCTTCTTTAACACTGAAGTCTTCAAAAACCATCCAGATAAAGACTAGTAACTGGGCTATGTCTCTTATGTATGTTAGATTCATCCAGTTGGGGTGAGAAAGCAACACAATTTGAAACATCCTCCAACAATTGTTCAGTTGTGTCTCTACATCTTTTCTATTCGCTGCACGACGGTGTTTCTTGGCAACTGTACATTTTGACTAGCAGCTATGATCTCTTTCTTATTTTTAAATCCTTCAAAAAGATTGTCAGCTGCTTCAAGAAAACAATCTTTTACAAATTCTCCTTCAGTGAAAGGTTTGCATTTCTTTGCGATCCGGTTGCTGACCTTGAAGGATGCTATGGTTGCATTGACCGAATGTGACCTTGTCTTCACCATCAACTGTTGCTGAGTAGCCAATTTTGATTTAAGTTCTTTGAGCTTCAGTTTACGAATTTCACTTTTGGGTGGAAAATCAGCATCAAACTTATTGCTATGCAGAGCCTTATAATGACGTTCCTTTTCGTCCCTCTAGTCCAGTCCCGGAACCATAGAGTTTAGAATCTCCTCCAGCAGCCTTGGAGACTGAATGACATCACAGCTCTTCTCTCTCTGGTATAAATAGGCAAGGACCACCCCCTTCCACCAGTACTTCAGTCTCCAAGCAGCTGAGGAGATTCTGGGCCTAGGGATAGGCCCAGCACAAATAGGCAGAGCTAGGAATTTTTTCTTTGTTTTCCTTTTCTAATTTTTGATGTTTTTTGTTTGGTTGCCTTTCTAAAATAAATAGCCACTTTTTTCTTCCCTCTGACTCCAGTCCTGCTTCCTCCTTTCTCCCTCTCGTGGGGGGGGGGGGGCTGCCCCTTGGTGAGAAGGAGCAGCTTTACAGAGCAGAAGAAGTAGCCACCCTGCTCCCGAACCCGCAAGCAAGGATGAGGAGCAGGTGGAAGGCTTAGCCCCAGCTATCTCTAAGGGACAGTGAGATTGGTGGTGGGAGCACCGTCTGAGCCGAAGCCACGAGCAGGCTGAGCTCCGGCACGTGTCTGCCTGATTGCAGCACCTCAGGTTGAAGCAGGGAACTGTAAATAGGTCTCGCCGACTTTAACGGCGTTTTTTCTTTCTTTTTGAATTTTCTTTTACTTGTTTCTTGGAGGGGAGTTGAGAGGGAAGTCCCTGCCTCAGCGGGGGATCTCATAAAGGAGTTCTTTGCCCTCCGGACACTTTTTTGCTGCGCGGGAAAAGTCCCGGCGGCCATTTTGAAAACCGCTGGTTTTTTATAGTGGCTTTTTGGAAGCGTTTTAAGCCTCGTTTGCTGCAGACCTGCTATAGGCTCATCAGGCGCTTACAGAGCATTGGCCTGTTAAAAAAAAAAAAAAAAAGAAGTTCAAAGGGAAACGAGCTATGCTGTACTTTTCCCTTATTGAAATATTGAGCAGGTGTATCTAGGCTGTTTTTTGCAGGGCTCCAACCCGGAGAGAGCCCTTCCTTCCGGGGTTGGCGGTCAGGGTCAGCGGGGAGGAGGGGGAGTTCCCGGGGTGGTTTAGAGCAGTTCTTTGAGGCGGCTGCTATGCCTGCAATTTCACACTGTCTAGTGTGCGGCAGGAGGAAAAGTTCAGTGCTGGAATCAGGAGTCTTTGTCCCTTGCTCCCTAGAGGCGCAGCATATGGACGGAGAGCCGGGACAACCCCTAGCAGGCCGGAAGGCTATTCGTACAGGCGCTGAGGCACTGTTATCTCCGTCTCTAGATCCTGGGGAGCCAGTGCCGGGGCCCTCCTCGGGTGGCGGCTCCGCCGGGTCACAGGAGCAGGGACAGGCGGGGGAGGCGACTGGGATTCCGCCGAACTTCGTTGCCTTGAGGCAGCAGGCTTTTGCCTTCCTTCAGCCCGCGATGTCGGCTCTTCCTCACGGACCCCAGAGTCCGAAGCGCTCGGCCTCTCTGGTCGGTTCGGGGAACGGTGCTCCGGAGGCTAAAAGGTGTAGGGCCACTTCGGAGGGTCCCGCGCCTTACCTCGCTGATGACCTGAGCGAGGGAAACGCCAAAGAGGGAAGAGTTCTCGGAAGATGAGCTGGAAGACGGAGAGTTGCCTGACTCGGAGCAGCAGTGCTGGGTAGTCAGAGTCTTTCGGTGTGAAGAGCTTCCAGCCCTGGTTTCGGAGACGCTATAGACACTAAACCTGCCTTCCAGCGAGGAAGCAGCGGAAGAGACATTAGAAGATCCACTGTTGCAGGCGGTGCGGACATCCCAGAGAGTGTTTCCCCTCCATAGAGTATTTCAGAATATGATACAGGAAGAATGGGATTTGCCAGAGGCGGCCCTGAAGGGGGCTAGAGCATTGGCTCGCCTTTATCCGCTCGTGAACCGCGATAGGGAGCTGTTTCGTTCTCCAAAGGTAGTTGCGGTGGTATCGGCGGTCACTCTGAAAACCACAATTCCCGTGGAGGGGGACCGCAGCTCTGAAGGATGTTCAGGACAGGAGGTTAGATACTCTGTTGAAGCAGGTGTTCGATGTTTGCGTGCTGTCCTTGCAGACCGGCTTCGGTGGCATATGGCTGTTTGAGGTGGTCCCAGAGGTTGCAGGAGACCATCTGGAAGGGCAGCTTGAAGATGCCACGTGACTGGAGTCGGAACCGCGTTCTTGGTGGATTTTCATTCTGATCTCCTCCGCGGCTTGGCTAAGGGGATGGTCTCCGTAGTTGCAGCTCGGAGGTATCTCTGGTTGAGAACCTGGTCGGCGGACAGTTCGTCTAAGGCTCGGCTTAGCAAGTTACCCTTTGGGAGTACGCTTTTATTTGGGGAGGATTTAGATAAGTTGGTCCAGGACCTCGGGGAGTCCCAGGGAGGACGTCTCCCAGAGGACAAGCCGAAGCAGGGCCGCGGTTCTGCGGGATTCAGGGAGGTCCCGAGAGACTTTCGTAGTTTTTGTTCTCCCCGTTATGGACAGTCCCAGTGGGGGAAGTTCCCAATTAGGGGTCAGGGGTTTCGAGGATTCAGGGGAGCAGGCCGGGGGTTCGCTCCTTTCCAGTCCTCGGCCACAAAACAGACACAATTGAGATAAGGCGGGCTCAGGAGAGGGTAGTTCCCAGGGGAGGTCGGATGCGGGGGTTTTACCCTGCCTGGATCCGAATTAAGTCAGATTAGTACGTCCTGGAGGTCATGCAAGAGGGGTATGTATTAGAACTCCATCGACCCGTCATAGGTTTTTTTTGTCCGTTCTCCCTGCTCAGCCCTGGGCACAGGCAGGCGGTCCAGGACACGCTACAGCAGCTGCTGCAGCTTGAGGCGGTGCTGCCGGTGCCCACGAAGCAGTGCAGTTCCGGTTGCTACTCCATCTATTTCGTAGTGCCAAAGAAGGAGGGCACATTTCGCCCGATCCTGGCTCTGACAAGGGTGACCCGTTGTCTCCGGATTACCCGTTTTCGGATGGAGACCTTGCATTCCGTGCTGGCAGCGGTCCGGACCGGGGAGTTCCTGACATCATTAGTTCTCACGGATGCTTACCTGCACATCCCGATTCGGCAAGAGCATCAGAAGTGGCTGAGATTTGCGGTACCCATGGGACATTTCCAATTTCAAGCGCTGCCCTTTGGGCTGGCAACGGCGCCACGGACATTTCCCAAGGTCATGGTGGTGGTGGCGGCGGCGCTCCGCAAAGAGGGAGTACTGGTGCACCCATATTTGGACGATTGGTTGATCCGAGCGCAGTCGAGAGAGGACAGCTCGGCAGCGACGGCCCGGGTGGTCCAGATGTTCGAAGGCCTGGGCTGGGTAGTCAACTTTGCAAAGAGCAGGTTGGTACCATCGCAATCTCTGCAGTACCTTGCGGCGTGCTTCGAAACAAAGCAGGGGAAGGTGTTCCTGCCCAGGGCCCGGGCTCTAGGTCTGCGACAACTCGTCAAGCGTTTCTTTTCGAGTCCGGCTCCAACAGCATGGCAGCACCTGCAGTTGTTGGGAACAATGGCAGCCACGATAGAAGTGGTTCCGTGGGCCCGAGCGCACATGCGGCCGTTACAGGCGGCACTTCTCCGTCGTTGATCGCATCAGTCGGATGTCCTATCGCAGAGGTTAGTTTGCTCTCAGAATGTGCGTCACGAGCTCCGATGGTGGTTGCGAATGGAGAATATGGAAGCCGGCATGCCACTGGACCGCCGTCCTGGGGACTGCTCACGACAGACGCGAGCCTCCTGGGTTGGGGGGGGGCTCATTGCGAAGGCAGGTTTGCCCAGGGTCGTTGGTCTCAGGAGGAGACGTCTCGGTCCATCAACAGGTTGGAGATGAGAGCGGTGTTTCTGGTGCTACCGGAGTTTCAGGACACACTCGGTCGGGAGGCGGTCCGAGTCTTGTCAGACAATGCGACAAAAGGTGGCCTACATCAATCGGCAGGGGGGCACAGGAGGTGCTACACTGGAAGCTGAAGCGGGTCAGCTGTGGGTGTGGGCCAAACACAATCTCCAGGCTCTCGCAGCTCAACATGTGGCCAGCGTAGACAATCTCGAAGCGGATTTCCTCAGTCGTCGCAGAGTAGACCCCGAGGAGTGGGTGCTACATCCGGGGATGTTTGCTCTTCTGATGAGGCGCTGGGGAGTTCCGGTAATGGCTCTCATGGCGAACTTCGAGTCAGCGCAGGTAGCAAGGGTTTTCAGCAGGCACTGGGAACGGATGTCAGAGGGGCTAGATGCATTAGCGAAAAGGTGGCCAGAGGGAGTTCTCCTTTGTTTTTTCCACCTTGGGCCCTCATGGGCAGGGTGATGCAGCGCGTTGCGAGACATCGCGGTCGGGTGATTCTGATCACGCCCGATTGGCCCTGAAGGCCGTGGTATGCAGATTTGGTACGGCTGTTAGTGGACGATCCATGGTAGTTACCGCAGCGGGAGGAGCTCCTACGGCAGGGTCCATTGCGCATGCCCTAGTTGAGTTGGTTCTCGCTTACGGCTTGGCTCTTGAACGGGCTAGGATGACAGCTAAGGGTTAATCGGCAGCGGTCATTTCTACCTTGCTAAAGGCACGTAGGCTTCCACCTCGCTGGCGTATGTCCGGGTCTGGAGGATCTTTGCAGCTTGGTGTGTGGAGCGTAATATTTAGCTGTTGTGGGCTTCGATTTCGCAGGTCCTTTCCTTTTTGCAGGATGGAGTGCGGAAGGGATTGGCAGCCAGTTCCTTGCGAGTGCAGTGGGCAGCGATTTCCTGTTATAGGGGGAAAGTGCTCGGTCAGCTGGTAGGATCTCACAGTGACATTAGGCTTTTTCTGAGAGCTGTCTTGCTTCTTCGTCCATTGGTACGCTGTTCGGTACCGACGTGGAAGCTGAATCTGGTATTGGAGGCTTTGCTTGAGCTACTGTTTGAGCCGCTAAGCATCGCCACCCTGAAGGATCTCACATTAAAGAAGGTATTTCTGGTAGCTATTTGTTTCGCAAGGAGGATTTCAGAGTTACAGGCTTTATCCTGTAGGGCACCTTATTTGTCTTTCTTCCATGATAAGGTCGTGCTACGCTCAGTGCCGGACTTTCAGCCGAAGGTGGTCTCGGCCTTTCATGTCAATCACGTGGTGTCGCTTCCAGTATTCTCTAAGCAGCAAAAGGAGAAATCGGAAGGCAGGTTACATCCCCTAGATGTTCATCGGGTTCTTCGGAAGTATCTTCGGCGGACGCAGCCGTTTCGGAAGACTGACAGATTGTTTGTGGCTTTCGGGGGGGCCGCGGAAAGGTGAAGCGGCAGTGAAAGTGTCCATTTCTAGATGGTTAAAGGCGGCTATTGCGTCGGCTTTCCTTTTGAAAGGTAGGGTAGTTCCAGAAGGTCTCAGAGCGCACTCGACCCGGGCGCAAGCGGCGTCGTGGGTGGAGTACAGTTTGGTTTCGGTCGCGGACATTGTAGAATGGCAACTTCATCATCGTTGCATTCATTCTCAAAGCACTATCGGTTAGATGTGCAGGCGGTGGAGGACTTCGTTTTGGCTCAGCGGTGCTTCAGGCTGGGTTTTCTGGTCCCTCCCGTTGATGTGCACTGCTCTGTTACATCCTCTATGGTTCCGGGGCTGGACTAGAGGGACGAAAAGGAAGAATTAATTAGACTTACCTGCTAATTGTTGTTCCTTAAGGAACTCTAGTCCAGTCCCGGACCCTTCCCAGGGTATGCAGCCTGAAGCTGTTGTCCGTTGTATCTTAGTAAAAAGGGGTCAAATTGGAGAGGATGTCTCTGGAAGAGGAGTGGGGTTCCGGAGGACGCGGAGTGGAGCCACAATGGGAACCCTGCAGAAGCGCGGTTTTGTTTCTACGTTTTTGGCATTTCTACAAGGTCCTTCGTCGAAGAGAAGGTTAGAATATGCACAGGTTTTTAGATTCTAGCCAAAGTTTATTTAGTTTCTTGTTCTTTATCTACTTATTTGTTGCTCTGCTGAGTTGCTTTGTCAATAGGTACTGGTGGAAGGGGGCGGTCCTTGCCTATTTATACCAGAGAGAGAAGAGCTGTGATGTCATTCAGTCTCCAAGGCTGCTGGAGAAGATTCTAAACTCTATGGTTCCGGGACTGGACTAGAGTTCCTTAAGAAACAACAATTAGCAGATAAGTCTAATTAATTCTTCCAGATTACCCTTTTTGGGCAAGGATACTGGGGCGTTACAAATTAGACAACAACACTTGTCTTTCACCATGATGAAGTAGTCCATTTCCCATTCATCATGAAAGTGGTAGGTTTTGCTCTTCTTTGGAACACTTATCTTCATTATACTGGGGTGGCTGGATGTAAGAAGGCCAAATCTGCTAAGTTAGTATAAACACTGGCTGAATCTGGTCCAAAACTGTCACTGTCCCAAAGGATTAAAGATCAACAGGAACTGAAGATCTCTGGATGATGTGCAATACAAGGAATGGAGATGCCAAAACCACACATGCAGAAATAAGAATTCATCATACTGGCACCAATAATCAAATACCACCAAACAATCATCAAAAAAATGCAAACACCTGTCCAGCAAACCAGATAAAATCAAATACCGCCAAACAAGTTCAAATATCACCACACAGAATTTAATAAATTCTGCACACAGTGTAGAATCAACGAAAAGGCAAGGCAAAATAAAATTGCAGAGGCAAGCAAAAGTCACAGTGGTTTGAACCAATTCAAAGGCAAGGCATAGGCAAGTTAGAACAAAATTGGAAAAGCCCACCAAAATCGCCAAATTCTTGACACTGTTTTGTCTGCCCAAAAACGTTTAATGAAAGCGAACTATAAAGCGACCAACGACCAGCGCACGACACAACTAATACGGTAAGTGTATTCAGGTAAAGCCTGGGCGAATGGATATCGCCCGGTATATAACACACTTCTAAGGGGTGTTGGGGCGGGGGCAGGAATGGGTGATTCTGAGAGGCAGAGACCAGGTATGACGCCGGGCCTGTGGCGTCTAGTCACGGGGCGCGGGCGGCGGCCCCCTGGGGTACCCACAAACTATTGCCATGAAAACAACAAGCGCCCCCAATACACCCGCAGGCAAGATTCCTGCAGGCAGGGAAAAAAGACAGGCAAAGGATCAGCAGTGGCGGTAAGCCCTCGGCAGACGACCTGCCGGCACGCGCTCTCTCCTAGCGACGGGGCAAGCTGCTGGAGAGATGGAGCCAAGTGGAGCTGGTGATCTACCTCTGACCCCTCCGCGATCTATAGGTACATCGCGATCTACCTGTTGGACATGCCTGCTATATACAACTGAGCTATTCGTGTAGAGGTATGCCACAGGTACGGCTGTGGATACACGACACGCTCTGAACTATATACATTTTAGGTAATTATATACAAATTTGTGCAGTCATATTCAGACTGTGGGTACGTCATCATGCCCTGGGTGTGCCGGTGGTGTCATTGTGGTGGGTGGAGGGTAAGCTGGGTTGTGCTGTTTCATGTAAATAGTTTGAAAATTGCCCTCCCCGTGCATTTTGTAGGACCTTTCAAAGACAGTCCGAAAGCAGTCTCTGCAGGTTTCATATAATCATACATTTTCATGTCTAGGCGTTGGCTGTTTCTTCTCATCCTATCAACTGTGGATTGCTCTGAGAGCCATTCTAAAAACATGTAAAATAATTATTTGGGCGTGTCTTTTTCTTTCTTTTTTTTTTAAGCTTTTGAGGAATACAAGAACATCAGCAAGAAAGCCATTGAAGACAGCATAGCTGGAGAAATGTCAGGACATCTGGAGGATTTATTGTTAGCCATAGGTAAGATACTGCACATTTGGAGCATGTTGCCTGTCCCAGAGCACTACAGAAATAAAGATGATGTTGAGAGAGATCACATGCAGATCCTCAGCAAAGTTAAAACATTTATTTTATTTATATTTATTTCACAGTTTATAATCTGCCTTTCCATTATTATGCTTAATGCAATGGACATCATACAATAACAAATAATTACATTATCATAGTAACATAGTACATGACGGCAGATAAAGACCATCTAGTCTGCCCATGCTAGGAAGCTCCTCCCCTGACAGTATTTTGATGGCATCTGGGGCTTTCTCCGATGCCTGGAGATGATCCTGGAGAAAGCCCCCAATGCCATCAAAATACTGTCAGGGGGCCGATTCCCCCAACAGAAAGTAAATCCCTGGTGGCCCAGCAGCCATGATCCCCCCCCCCCTCCTGCCCAACCAAAATAACCGTGGTGGCTCAGCGGCTATGATTCCCCCCACCCAACTAAACATAATCCCTGCTGGCCCCAGTGGCTGCGATTTCCCCACACCCACCCAACCCAAAATAACCCTAGTGGCCTAGCAGCCCCGAACCTCCCACCTGCCCCACTAAAAATAATCCCTGATAGCCTAGCAGCCTCTAACTAAAAATAATCTGTAGTGGCCCAGCAGCCATGATCCCCTCCAACTGTTGTTAACCCTGGTGGCCCAGCGGCCCTGAACTCCCCACCTGGTACCTTTACAAACGTGCGGGAGCACTGCCATCTTGTAAATTGGCAACACTTGACCCCATGTGTTGCATCCTGGGATGCATCGGACAGGGTAAGTCTGTCATATAACCTGATATGACAGTTTGGCAGCACACTGTGCATCCCAGGATGCACCACGTGGGGCTAGGTGCCGCCATTTTTCAAGATGGTGGTGCAAGAGCGGGCACACATGGGCAGTGCTACTGCTTGTTTGTAAAGGTGCTGGGAGGGGGGAGGGATGGGTGGTTCAGGGCTGCTGGCACACCAGGATTATTTTTGGTTGGGCTGGTTGGCGGAATTGCAGCTACTGGGTCACCAGTGATTATTTTTGGGAAGTTGGGTTTGAGGCCGCTGGGCCACCAGGTTTATTTGTTGTTGGGAGGGCGAGGGGAGTTCGGGGCCACTGGGCCACAGAGATTAACTTTCTGTCAGGGGCACTGGCTCCCAACAGTATTTTGATGGCATTGGGTGCTTTCCTTGATGCTCAGATCATCTTTGACATTTTCCCTCAGTTGATCTAGGAATTGTGAAAAGCACCAATGCCATCAAAATACTGTCGGGGGCATGCACTGCATGTTTATGCCACCTCAAGACCAGGCATAGAGATATTGACAATAAGGCTGGTTGCAAAATCCTCTACGTGCTTCTCTGCATCGGGCGCAGGCAATATTTGCATGCCAATTTATTTTGTGTAGCTCATTTGCCTCTAATTAATATAAATTTAAATACTCTTGATGTTAATTGTGCACTAGTTTTTCCTTTGCTGTTTACACGTGCGTCTGTCTCTTTTCTGCATTTGCCAGTAGCAGTAAGTGTGCTTAAAGGTGGCGTTATCTGTGCTTAAAGGCCACACTAGTTTTCTGCATCAGCCCGATAGTTTACTGCCTTTTTTTTTTTTACTGGAGTATTTACCACTTAATCCCTCCCTCCCTTCCCTCACCGACCCACTCACCCACCCCAGGGCTGGATTTTCTTAAATAGTTTCCATTTAAGATACATAATTGGTTGTCCTAACTTTGTGGAAAGCACACCTTTTTCAATGGACAAGCAGGAATGAAGCCTTCACATATGGGTGACATCACAGACAGAGCCTCGCATGGGAATGCTCTCCAGCTTCTATTGGAAGCTTTTGGGAGGCTCCACCGCACCTGCACGCCTGTCCTTCTGCCTGCCACAGCGCCATCTGCTCCAGTCTTCATTTTCCGTGGAGCCCACAGATGTGAATCGATCGTCTGCCGGTAAATATTTTGTTTTTTTCCCCTCCGAGGGTCTATTTTTGCTTGTATTTACCTTTCTGCCTGCCATCAATAGCATCGGGTCTGTCGAGTGCGGTTCCGCCTCTGTTCCGGTACTTTATTTTCTGTTTGTTTTTTCCCACAGCCTGACTGGGCCTTTGGTCACAATTGAGCCATTTGATTTTGCCACGGCTATCTTTCCAGACATGGTCCAGAAACCTTCCAGCAAGTTCAAGAAATGTACCAAATGTACCAGAAAAGTACAATTGGTGTCTCTGATGCCCGATCATCAGCTCTCTTCTTGCAATTTGTGCTTGCATATGACAAGAAGAGGCCTGAAGGGTCGAGAGAAGCAGAGAGAATCCATTCTCTTTGGCAAGAGGTCTGATTCAGCGTCTTCGGCATCAGTCTCGATGGCTCCCCTTGGTTCCACCAATGGTACAAAGACATCGAGAGGTTCCCAAGCTAATTCAGAGCTGAGGGCCCATAGTGCCCTGGATCATTGGCCATCAGTCAGTCTCTGCAGGGAATCGAAGAAGACCAATACTCCACCAGTATCAAAGGGGAACCCTTACAAGCATCAGTGAAGCCCTATGTGCGTCGGCATCAGAGCTCTTCCTGATGCGATGTTGAGAGAGATGGCCGCAAACCAAGGTGCCCCAGAGAGAGGATTCGACCCTCTGAGGACGGAGGCATGTTGATACCCCTGCGGGGATGCCAGAGACACTGAAATATAGGCATAGAAACATGGCGGCAGAAAAAGACCACATAGCCTATCTAGTCTGCCCTTCCATATCATCTACAATAGTCCCCATTTTACCTTTAGAGATCCTCTGTGTTTGTCCCATGCTTTCTTGAATTCAGATACTGTCCTTGTCGCTACCACCTCCACTGGGAGTCTATTCTATGCATCGACCACTCATTCTGTAAAGAAATATTTCCGCATATTACTCCTGAATCTATCCCCTTTTATTCTCATCATGTGCCCCCTCATAGCAGAGCTTGCTTTCAATCAAAAAAGACTCTCCTCCTGTGCATTTATGCCATGGAGGTATTTAAACATTTCTATCATACCTCCTCTTTCCCTCTAAAGTATACATATTAAGATCTGTCCTCATATGCTTTATAACGAAGACCACTATCTATTTTAATAGCTACCCCCTACACTGACTCCAACCTGTTTATATCCTTTTGAAGGTGCGGTCTCCAGAATTGTACAAACTACTCCAAATGAGGTTGCACCAGAGACTTATACAGAGGCACTATCGCCTCCTTTTTCTCTGCTGGCCATTCCTCTCCTTATGTACCCAAGCATCCTTCTGGCTTTCACCGTTGCCTTTTCTACCTGTTTAGCTGCTTTAAGATTGTCAGACACTTTTCCTTTTCATTTAGGTGTATGCCTGAATGTTTATGTTTAAAATATAATAAATATAAAATAAAATAAAAGATTGTCGGCCACAATCACACCCAGGTCCTGCTCTTCTTTTGTGGACAGAAGTACTTCACCCCCTACACTATACCACTCCCTTGGATTTTTGCAGCCCAAATGCATGACCCTGCATTTTTTAGTATTAAATCTCAGTTGCCAAATTCTAAACCATTTTTCAAGCATAGCTAGATACCTCCTCATGTTATCTACTCCTTCCTGGGTATCTACTCTATTGCAGATTTTGGTATCATCTGCAAACGGGCAAACCTTATGCGACAGCTGCTCTGCAATATCACTAACAAGGATGTTAAAAAGAATCAAACCAAAGACAGGTCCCTGCGGCACACCACTGGTAACCTCAAGGACTCTCCCTCGGTCCATCGCCCTCGTCAGCCAGTCAAAGAAATCAATCAGATTTGTCTGAAAAGGCTTGCCTCTGGTAAACCCATGCTGCCTCAGATCCTGCAATCCATTGGATTCCAGAAACCTCACTATTCTCTTTTAGCAGCGTTTCCAATAATTTACACACCACAGAGGTTAGACTAACTGACCTGTAGTTTTCAACCTCGTCTTTACTTCTTCTTTGTGTAAAGGGACCACGTGTGCCTTTCTCCAGTCCTCTTGGATGGCTCCCGTCTCCCAACTCCGAAGAAGCATTGAAAAGGTCAGTCAGTGGAGCCGCTAGAATGTCCCAAAGTTCCTTCAGTATTCTCAGATGTATCCCATCCGGTCCCATTGCTTTATCTATTTTTAGTTTAGCTATTTCCTCACAAATACAATCTTATGAAAATCATTCGAGCTCCCCGTCACTTCTGTTCTTATTTGTGGGTGTTTTCTGATGTCTTGCTCCTGGCCCTTAATCAGTGAACACAAAACAGAAATATTTGTTAAGCAATTCCACTTTATCCTCAGCTTCTACATATTCCTCCCCTTCACCCTTGAGTCTGAGAATACTACTTTTGCCCTTCTTCCTATCACTAATATATCTGAAAAATGTATTATCCCCCCATTTTATTGCATTGGCTATTTCTTCTTCTTTTTGTACCTCTGCTTTCCTGACTACTTTGCTAGCTTCTCTAAGTTTTTCCAAATATAGATGCCTGTCTTCCTCTCTCTGTAATCTCTTGTATTTCCTGAAGGTCTCCCTCCTTTTTATTATTTTTTTTACCTTTTCAGCTAGTTCTTTTGAGAACCACAGCGGCCTCCTTTTCCTTTTACATTTATTTATATTTTTAACAAAAATGGTTTGTTGCCCTTAAAATATCCCCTTTCAGTTTTGCCCGTTGTTTTTCTACATCCCCCAGCTGTTCCATCCTGCTAACAACTACTTGAGGTATTGTCCCATCTAGGCAAAGTCAGTTTTCCTAAAGTCTAAGACCCTCACTTTTGAATGGATTTTATCAGCCCTAGTCCTAACTACAGCATCTGGTGATCACTGGATGTGAGATGATCTCCCACTATAACATCAGAAACACTTTCCCCATTGGTGAGCACCAAGTCCAGTATGGCCCCTTCACGTGTGGGTTCTGTTACCAGCAGCCTAAATAATTCTCCCTGTGAAGAATCCAAGATTTCCTTACTTCTAGATGACTTTGCAGCAGGGATTTGCCAATCAACATCCGGCATATAGAAATCACCTATCGATAGCACTTCTCTTTTCACAGCAATGCTGCATATGTCTTCTATTAAATCTCCGTCCACTTCTTCGGCCTGTGTGGGGGATCTATATATCACTGCAATACAAATGGATTTCTCTTTCTAATTTAACCCACAGTGCCTCCTCTCTCCCTTTTAAGCACTGTAATTCTATAGCTTTAATATTATTTTTTACATATAATGCCACTCCTCCTCCCCTGTCCTTTCTCAATAAAGTATAGCCCAGTATAATTACATCCCCAGTCATGGTTGTCCGTGAACCATGTCTCCGTAACCGCCACTTAATCCAAGTCAGCCTCTTCCATTAAAACCTCAACATCTGGGCGCTTATTTCCCGTGCTACAAGCACTTATACACACTGCATTCCAGATGTTACCCCTTTTTCCCATTTCTTTAGAGGTATTCAATGTTTCACTTACCTGGGGGCTTTCTTCACCTATCCCCAACGAATCTAGTTTAAAGCCCTCTTCAGTAGGGCTACTGAAGTCTGCTACTGAAGACACTTCAACCTTTGTTAGACAAATGGATGCCATCTCTGCTCTGCAGCTCTTGGAACATCTTCCCATGGTCCAGGAAACCAAAACGCTGTTGATGACACCATCCACGCAGCCATGCATTCATCTTCAGGATGTGAGCTTCTCTACCTCTGCCTTTACCCTCAACAGGGAAGATTGAAGAGAACACCACCTGCATATCTATCTGCTTCACCCACAGTCCTAGAGCCATGAAGTTACTTT
The DNA here is from genome assembly GCA_033557465.1 of Ichthyophis bannanicus. Lineage (NCBI taxonomy): Eukaryota > Metazoa > Chordata > Amphibia > Gymnophiona > Ichthyophiidae > Ichthyophis > Ichthyophis bannanicus. The sequence continues at coordinate 1,085,468,973 of CM066032.1, read as the reverse complement.
TGATATGCTCAGAGGGATACCTAACAGTATCATTTATGCCGACATGGATAAGCAACATCGGATAGTAGTCAGTAGGCTTGAAGAGTCTTGGCAAACTCTCCGTAACATCTCTGATTTTGGTTCCTAGCAGACAGTATACTTCTCTGGACATCAAGTCTGGTCAGCAGATGGATGCCTCAGTACCCTTCAGAAGAGAGTCACCAACCACCACTACCTTTGTTTCTTTATGGTCATTATTTCTGCAACTTTGGGGTGCTTGATATCTGGTTCTTCCCTTTTCTGAGATTCTTTCACCTCCTCCACTTCCAGGGTTTCAATTCAAGGGCTGGAGGAGTTAGAGTGTTGATTCTGCAGACTCTGGTGACTCATGTCCAACTTTCTTAATTCTGTAGCCTCCCATCTTCACCTCTGTCTGAGAGCTTGGGTGTTTCAAGAAGCTTCTCATCAATGAACATCTCTTTGCGCGAAGCTGCTAAGTTCCCAAAGCCTTTGGATTTGGCAGCCTTGGAGAAACTCCTTCAGGTGCTCAAGGCTCACATCACATCAGTGCTGGAGAAACAGCTGGCTGGTCCTTAGATATCCAGGACATCATCCACTGTGCAGCTGATCCTTGAAACGCATGCTCTACCTGCAGAGGCATAGGCATCGGCATCGGGACAAAGAGATCCGACGCTGGTTCCCAGAGGGGCCTTCTCTCTCTCAAGTATCTCGAATTTTGATGTCCCGATGAAGCCCCAGAAGCGCTGATCCCGTCGATGCTCCTACCCTCCTCGAGGCTGGAGGGAGCACCGGGCAGAGTCTCAGAGGTGCTTCAACTTCCTCTCAGAGTCTAACTCTGATGGCTGGGTTACTGATGTGTGAGTTTCCATCTGACTGCTTTCCTCCACACAAACAGTGGAAGTCTCTTCCAGAGGACATGCCCTTCCAGGACTTTGTGAGGAGTATGGCCAAGACCGTCCCATTTGTCCTGGAGGCAGAGGATGAGCCCGAGGCAGAGGATCAGCCCAAGGCATAGGAGTTGGAAATCCTCCAGTACTCCTTGTTGCCAAAGGAAGTGGTGATGGTTCCAATGCACTATATCCTGCAAAGACTGTAAATGAGGATGTAGGAGAACCCCCTGTCACTGTGCCTTTAGTCAGTAGGAGGTTGGACTCAATGTACTGGGTTCAAAGGGTCCTAGGGCTCAAGAAGCCTCAACTTCCACACCACTCCTTAGTGGTAGAGTCTGCCCTTAAAAGGATTAAGAGCACCAAGACTCATTCCTTGATGCCCCTGCGTAGGGAGGCTTGAACATTGGACTCTTTCTGCAGGAGGTGCTTCCAGAGCTCCATACTCACGGCTAGAGTACTCTCTTACCAGCTCTACATGAGCATGTTCCTGAAGGACATCGTGCGTGATCTTGCCAACTTGTGTCTATTCTTCCCTCCAGAGAAACTGGAGCATTATCATACTTTGGGCCATGGCAAAGGCTGCTCAAAATTCCTGGTCAGGGCGACGTATGATACCTTTGAAATGGTCTCTAGAGTGGCGGCAGTGGATATTAGTCTGCCATCTCGCCCCTCTCCTTAAGGCAGCCATACTATCGCCACTTTACCTCGTTCCCTAATACTCATTCTCCTTCTCTAATCAGGTAACATCAACCTCAACCCTGCCCCCCCCCCCCCCAATTTCCTTCTCACACTAAAAAAAAGTTCCTCACGTACCCCATCTAATCTCATCCACATCCTGCTCCTCTCTCATTCCACCCTCCCCCATTCATCCCACAATCACTCATCCATAAATATCAACTCCAACCCTACCCCCAAAAATAATCCCTCACACAACCTACCTGATACCATCAATTTACCCCTCATTTCCCCTCCCTCATGTCCCCCTTGGAGAGCACATACACCCAGACATACCCACCCACACCCTGCTCTCTCTAAATCTCGGCATTACCCTAGAAAAAGGCCCCCACGCTACTCTGATAAGAATTCCACATGTAACTTATCCAACCTTATCCATATTCCTCTCCTCTCCCCCCCCCCCCCCCCGCTCTCCCATTTTCATGCGCCCTATGGAACGCATGCTCAGTCATTAAAAAAAAAACACTTTTATCCACAATCTTTTTGTCTCTAATGCCCTACACCTTCTTGCCTTGACCGAGACCTGGCTTCCCCCAGACGATACCCATTCCATTGCCTCTCTCTGCTATGGCAGCTACCAGTTCTCCCATACACCTCGATCTACTGGTCGCGGTGGCCTCCTTCTCGCTCCCTCCTGCCAATTCCAACCCCTCCTACCACCCTAATCACACTCCCCCCTCTCCTTCGAAGTCCACTCCATTCGCCTCCTCACACCACTTCCCCTCCGAGTAGCTGTTATTTATCGCCCACCCGACCAATCCAAATCAACCTTCCTCACCGACTTCGACTCCTGGCTTTCTGCCTTTATGGATCCCTCCTTCCCTACTCTTATTCTTGGCGCTTTCAACATTCACATCGACAACCTCTCCGACCCCCCCCCCCCTCCCAAGCCTCTAAGTTCCTCGCTCTTACCTCCTCGTTCGACCTCCAACTTTGCCCCACTGCTCCCACACACCTACACGGCCATTGCCTTGACCTAATACTCTTCTCCAATTCCTCTCCCTCAAACGTCCGCAAATCAATCCTTCCCTCATCTGACCGGACCTCTTAACATTTACTCTTCAGCCTCCGCCGTCCCAACCTCGTCCTATCTCCTCTGACCTATTTAGAAACCTTAATAATATTGATCCCCTGACTCTCTCCTCCACCATTTCTCCATCTCTTTCCTCCATTTTATCATCCGGGTCCGTCGACGAGGCACTGTCCTCATACACTATCCTCAGCCCTTGACACTCTTGCTCCCCCCACCCTACGTCCTGTAAAATGATCTACTCCCCAACCCTGGCTTTCACCCACAATCCGTTACCTACGCATCTGCGCCCGTTCTGCTGAACGAGCTTGGTCCAAATCCCACTCCTCGGAAGACCTTTTACATTTCAAATTCATGCTTGGCTCTCCTTCCTGTCAGCCTTGGCACTTGCCAAACAAGATTACTACATCCATCTGACCAACTCCCTTGCCTCCGATCCTCGCCGTCTCTTTAATACCCTCAATTCTCTCCTCAAGGTCCCCCCGCCCCCAAGCCCGCCCTCCCTTTCTGCCCAAACCCTTGCTGACTATTTTCATGATAAAATCCACAAAATTACCCTCCAATTCCCTACCCCCTCATCTACCTCCCCCATCCATACTCCCCCCACCACCCTCTCCTCCTTCCCTCCGATCTCTGAAGAAGAACCCATCCAGACTACCCCCGCCACCCTCTCCTCCTTCCCTCCGATCTCTGAAGAAGAAACCGTACTCCTCCTTTCCTCCTCCAAACCCACCACCTGTTCATCAGACCCTATCCCCACCCATCTCCTACGTTCCATCTCTCCCACCATTGTCCCCTCCATCACTCATATCCTCAACCTTTCTCTCTCCACTGCAACTGTCCCCATTGACTTCAAAAATGCTGTTGTCACACCCCTCCTCAAGAAACCCTCACTTGATCCCACATGCCCTTCTAACTATCGACCCATCTCCCTCCTTCCCTTCATATCCAAACTTTTAGAACGAGCAATCCACCGTTGCTGCCTCAACTTCCTCACCTCCTAGGCCCTCCTGGACCCACTACAATCCGGCTTCCGTCCCCTACACTCCACTGAAACGGCACTCACAAAAGTCACCAATGACCTGTTCCTGGCTAAATCCAAGGGCCTCTATTCTATCCTCATCCTTCTTGGCCTTTCTGCTGCCTTTGACACTGTTGACCACAACCTTCTCCTCACCACCCTCTCCTCACTTGGTTTCAAGGACTCCGTGCTATCCTGGTTCTCCTCCTACCTCTCCCATCGCTCATTCAGTGTATGCTCTGGTGGCTCCTCCTCCTCCTCCCCTACCCCGCTCCAGGTAGGTGTACCTCAGGGATCTGTCTTGGGCCCCCTCCTTTTCTCTCTCTATACCCAAGGCCTTGGAGTGCTTATCTCCTCCCATGGCTTTCAGTACCATCTCTATGCCGACTCCCCCCAAATTTATCTCTCTGTTGTCGTGAGGGCTACCCTGGTGGCTAGTAGAGGTCAGGGCAGGTCAGACACAAAAATTATAAAGTTGAGATTGGCAAGTATTCCAAAGGCCCAATTGACTTTTGGTCCTAGTAGTTTCCTTGATACCAATCTTCAATGAAAACAACTGCTCAGAGTGGTGGGACAAATAAAGGCTTTTTATTTCCCTTCTTCGCAATGGTCCAAATGATTGGAATACAACTATAAAGCAAAATGTCCTTACTTCAGGTGAGGAAAAGAAAAACTCAGGTTTAAAGCAAAAACTGTTACTTTCACAGGACTGGTGCTATTTACACAAAACAAGAATGTTCAATTCAGCAAGTCACACAGCTCCCAAGCCTGACAAGGATTCTATGCTTCCTGTAACCCAGTATGTACAATCCATTTCTGGATCTGAAATATCCCCTGCTAGTTCCACTTGCATTGGCTCCTCTTCTGAAGCCTCTGAATCTGTGTCCCTGGTTTCAGGTAAAATATATTCAGGCTTTTTATACAGTTCCTGTATCACTCCCCAATGTTCTGGGCTAAGCCTAGGGCGTCGGCTATGTGCTGTTTTATACTGAAAAGATTCCTCTTTATTCAGCGGTTTTATAGCAGCTCTATGTAAACATTTTTCATTCAGAACTTTCTTCTTAGGTAAACATTTTCCATACCTTGTATCGTAGGAACCTTCAGACAAACGGTTTTCTTCTACTGCCTGTCTTTCCCATACAGCAGCTTTCTGGAATCTTTTTCCAGGAAAGTATGGTTTACCTTGTGAGGTTGGAGTCCCTTCTCCAAGTGAAGGTCTGGGCCTGTACCGGCTTAGCTTCTGGCTTGCCTGTGCAGCACGGCTCAGGTTCTCCAGCTGTCTCTCATTTGACTTTAGACTACAGTTGCAGCAATGCTTTTGCCTCTCTGGACAAACAGCTCTCACTCTTGTTTGAGATGAGACCTTCCCAGGTCCTTCATTAGCTCCAGGGAAATCACCTTCCACTCGGGGTGGTTTGCTAGCGGTAGAGTAATCAGGTTTCCATTCTAACCTCTTTCTCTCTGCGCTGCAAGTGATCCTTCCCTTGCCTCTGCTGGACTTGCCTCCTTGGCCTGCTTCTCTTTCTCCACTGCTGCTCTTCTCTCTCTCCTTCCTGCCGACCTCCTTGCCGACCTGTCTCCTGCCGAACTCCTTCCTGCCCAACTGTCTCCAGTCTTCCACACTCTCCTTAAGAAGCACTCCTGCCCTCGAGGATTGGAAGCTGGCTGGCATTACCTTGTGACCAGCGGGGCGTGGCTCCTCAGTGTCTCTGAAGTCGCTCTGGCTCCCTCTAGCTCAGGGGTCTCAAACTCAAATTGCTTTGAGGGCCAAATGAGGACTTGTAGAGTAACCCGGGGGCCGCACAAGACGCAGGCCTCATTTGCATAAGGGCATCATTTGCATAAGGGCATCATTTGCATAAATATTTGCATAATGTTACCATACACTAACTTTTAGTAAACATGCCTCTTAATGAGTGTATGGATAAAGAAAGACTAAAAGATTTCTACATTACTATAAACCAGTGCCAACCGCCAGGCACATTAGGAACTACTAGAAACACTGCCCATTTAGAACCCATAGCAAACCTGCCGTGTCCTAACAGCACTACCAGGACTCACAAAGCACCATACCCTAACTATCAAAAGGCAACACTGCAAATATTAAATCAACACATTTCAGAGAATAACAATACATGACCTACTCGGGAAAGAGAACAAGTGGCAATGTCAAATAGGAATTACATAAACAGAATACCTCAGCTCAGTTACACATGCAGAACATACACCATCACCAAACAAGGAATCACAATTTAGAAACAGGAAGACAATTAAACTGGGAACCCCAAAAGCCAAACTTAGAATGTACAACACTGTAGAAATAAAACTATACATTGATTTCCTCTTGTATTAAATAAAGTGCAGACGTTAAAGATGCACATTTCCAAGAGCTGACATATTTCAGTTAATAAATTCAAAATAAAGAGATATTTTTCTACCTTTTGTGCATTTTTTTTTCAGTTGCAATTGTTCCAGTCACTTTCTTCTGGTTTCTTTGTGTCTTCTGCTAACTCTCCATCGTCTGCTGTCCATTTCTCCTTTCTTCTTTCCTAGTTTTTTTCCATTCTCTCTACATCTGCTTTAACATACTAATCATTCTCCTTTTGCTCTTTCCTCATTCCTATTTCATCCACTCAAATTTTACCCCTCCATCCTCAATCCCCACTTACTCTCCCAATACCCGGCCAATTGTAGATTTTTCTTCCCTCCCACACAAAATATATTTCCCCTCTCCATTTCACTCTCCCAGCCCCATCCCATTCTAATCGTCCCCCAACATCAACTCCCTTCTAGCTCCTGCCCAACCCAGCATCCGCTCCCTTCTAGTCCCCGCATCATCAGCCCATTTCCAGTCCTAGCTCCCTCCCCTCACAGCCCATTTCCTTTCCAAGCCCCACTCCCCAGCAGCCCATTTCCCTTCCAAGCCCCCTTCCACTCAGCCCATTACCATTCCAAGACCCTGTCCCCATCAGCTATTTGCAGTTCAAGCTCCCCCTTCTACTCGGCCCATTTCCAGTCATAGCACCCCCCCCAGTCCATTACCAGTTCTAGCCCCCCCCCTAGCCCATTATCGGTCCTAAGCCCCCCAACAGCCCACTTCCAGGCCTAACCCTTCCATCGCCCCATCTTCATTCTTAGCCCCCCCATAACCCCATTTTCAGTCTTAGGCCCCCAGTCAGACCACCTCCAGTCCTAACCCCCATCTGTCCATTACCAGTCCTAACCCCCATCACCCCATTTTCAGTACTACCCCCCCCAGCCCCCATCAAGTCCTGCTCCCCCCCTACATCAAGTCCTGCTCCCCCCCCCACATCAAGTCCTGCTCCCCCCCCAAGCCACACATCAAGTCCTGCTCCCCCCCCCATCAAGTCCTGCTCCCTCCCCCCCTCCCCCCCCCCCCCGGGAAAATTAAACTTTAAAAAAAAACCCGGCTTCTGCTGCTGCTGCTGCCGCCGCTGCCGTGGCCTGAAATATCAGCAATATCTAAAGTACCGCGTGCTCCCCCCCCCACCCGGCAGATCCCTTCCTGCTTGCCTGCCAGTTCTCCGCTTCGGCTTTCAGAGCCGCGAAGGGAGAGCTTCTCCCTCGTGACTCTGTTAAGCCCGCTGGGGCAGATGGGAAATTTCCCATCTGCCCCGGCGAGCTTAACAGAGTCGCGAGGGAGAAGTTCTCCCTTCGCGGCTCTGAAAGCCGAAGCGGAGAACTGGCAGCATTGGCAGGCAAGCAGGAAGGGATCTGCCGGGTGGGGGGGAGCCCGCGGGACTTGCGATATTGCTGCTATTGCCGGCCACGGCAGCGGCGGCAGCAGCAACAGAAGCCGGTTTTTTTTTTCCCCCTATGCATCGCGGGCCGCACAAGGGTCTCTCGCGGGCCGCGTGTTTGAGACCCCTGCTCTAGCTGGTTCCTCCGAATAATGCAGCTTGTGCACATCTTTTTCTCTGTTTAAAACATTTTCTTTTTTTTCAAGAGGGTCTGCTGCATGACACTATACCTAATATTTCTCTGGCAACCCAGTCAGAGATCTCTGCCTGTCTTTCGGATATTGCTGCCTGGATGTCTCATCGCTGATTGAAACTGAACATGGCCAAGACTGAACTCCTTGTCTTTCCATCCAACTCCTCCCCCCCACTTCCCCCGCTCTCAGTCCAGGTGGATGGATCTACTATCCTTCCTGTTCCCTCGGCCCGCAATCTAGAGGTTATCTTTGACACCTCTCTCTCTTTCTCCGCTCATATCCAGCTTGTAGCTAAGACCTGCCGCTTCTTCCTCTACAACATCAGCAAAATCCGCCCCTTCCTCTCTGAACACACTACCAAAACGCTTATCCACTCCTTAATCTCCTCTCGCCTCGACTACTGCAACCTACTCCTCGCTGGTCTCCCCGAGAGCCACGTCCTTCCCCTTCAATCTATACAAAATCTAGCTGCTCGACTAATCTTCTGCTAGCCTCGCCATGCCCACATTACCCCCCTTCTCAAGTCACTTCACTGGCTCCCTGTCCTATTCCGCATCCAATTCAAGCTTCTCCTGCTGACCTATAAATGCATTCACTCCATGGCCCCTCAATATCCCTTATCTCCTATCTCTCCCTACATCCCTGCTCGAAATTTGTGCTCCGCCAACAAATTACTTCTATCAATGCCTTTCACCCGCACCGCGAACTCCCGACTGCGCTCCTTTCACCTTGCTGCACCATACGCCTGGAACAGCCTACCTGTGTCTGTGCGACAGGCATCCTCCCTGGCCCTTTTCAAATCCAGGTTGAAGACCCACCTCTTCACCATTGCATTCAGATCCTGACTTCCATCCTCATCTTCCCTAACCCCCATCAATGTTTACGACCAAACTGTACCACACTATACCTTCTGCAGAACTGACTAATGCTCTGTACTGTTCTAATTAGATTGTAAGTTCCGATGAGCATGACTCTGATGGGCAGGGACTGTCTCTTATATGTTGGCTACCTCTTGTAGGTTAGCTGTGCAGCGCTGTGTGCGTAGCGCTTTGACAAGTGCTAAGTAGTAGTAGTAGTAATCTCGCCTGGTTTCAGTCTTCCGACTTGGAGTGGTCAGTGCAAAATAAGCTGGCAGATGTGCCATCCTGGGGAGAGAATCTCTTTGGAGAGCAGGTGGAGGAAAAAGCTGACATCTTAGAGAAGCAGCACATAACCCTAACCAGGATCTCAAAATGCACGTACAATCCCTATCGTAAAAAATATGAGGGGGAGGCCAGACAACGGCCTACTACCCATGTAAGCGCAGGTACTTTTCCTGGACGTCAAACCTCCCAGCAAAAGTCACAGGTTCCTCGTCTGCAGCATCAGGAGAAGTCCCAAAAGGCTCAGCCTGCCCTGCAACCCAAGCTGGGGACAGGGTTTTGACTAGTTCCTTCGGAGCATAGCCAATCTACCAGTGACCACAGGGGGGAATCCTCTGGTGGTCTCACTCTCTTTGGCCACAGGTGGCCTATCATCACTTCGGAACCATGGGTACTGCAAACAGTCCAGAACGGCTACATGTTGCACTTCCCCAAACTGCCACCTCATGCTCCCCCCCCCCCCCCCCCAGGGTGTTTCCCCTCAATCCTCCTGCATCTAAAACTTCTTCAGGGAGAAATCGCCGCCCTTCTGAATGATCTCTTCATTGAGCCTGTGCCTCAGGAGCAGACTGAACAAGGATTTTACTCCAGGTACTTTCTGGTCCCCAAGAAGATGGGGGATTTCAGCCCATCCTGGACATCAGAGACTTCAACACCTTCCTGGTGTGAGAAACATTCAAGATGGTCTCTCTAGGGACCCTGCTCCCTTAACTTCAGAAAGACAATTGGCTATGCTTGATCGAAAGGATGCGTATTCCCACATACCGATCATCCCGCCCACCATAAATATCACAGATTCATTCTAGGAGGACAGCACTTTTAATACCGAGTGTTCCTGTTTGGACTGGCTGTGCAGCGCGAGTCTTCACAAAGTGCCTCGCAGTGGTAGTGGCCTATTCCAGGACACTGGGGGTTTTTGTCTTCCCTTACCTGAACGACTGGCTCATAAAAAGCACCACTCCAGACAGATTCCAGGACTCAACGCAGTTGATCTGGGTGCTAGAGTTGTTGAGTTTTGTTGTCAGTTACCCAAAGTCCCAACTTCAGCCCACCCAACAACTGAAGTTCATAGAGATGTCATCAACACAACCCAAGCAGAGGGCTTTTTTTCCACTGGACTGACTCAGCGATTTTTGGCTTTGGTCCGCGATACCCAGTGGAGTTGGCAGACAGCTGTTCACAGGCTGCTGACTATGCTCGGCCACATGGCCTCTACGGTGCATGTCACTCTCCTGATTCGTCTGTCAATGAGACAAGCTCAGTGGACACTGAGTATTCTGTGGAAGCAGGCCACCAGCTGCCTCTGGGAATGGGTGGTGAGCACCTTGCCCCTTGTCCAGTCCCTGCATTGGTGGCTGGATCCTCAGAACTTGCTCAGGGGCCTCCCTTTTCAGAAGGCACCACCGCAGAGGATACTGACTACAGACTTATCCAAGCTGGGTTGGGAGCACATCTGAATGGCCTCCACACAAGGCGTCTGGTCCAAACAAGAGATCCTGCACCTGATCAATTTTTTGGAATTATGAGCCATAGCGAATGCCCTCAAGGCTTTGCGAATCACCTGGCCAACCAGATTGTTCTGATTCAGACCGACAATCAGGTTGTGATGTACAGTCAAACCTCGGTTTTCGTATGCCCTGGTTTTCGTACGATTCGGTTTTCGTTGACTTTTTTCATCAAGATTTTGTTCCGGTTTTCGTACGTTGTCTCGGTTTTCGTACAGTTGAAAATGGAGCACCATCGTTGTGCCAGAAGTGGGATTTTCTTTATTTTGATTTTCTTGCTGATTGACTGTCTTCCATATTTATTGGCGCTTCTCTTTTACAAGGCAGGCTGGGAGCCCCAATTGGGCAGCCGGCCAAGATGGCTGTTCCCACCTCCGCTGCTGGTGGTGATTGCTCGATCCCCGGAGGGGAGAGCAGCTGGAGCTGGCTGGAGTGCGTCCCATATGCCAACAAAAGTCTACAATAAAGGTAATCGTGATGTTACATGCTCATTTATTATCCATTTCATTAGTCATTTATATGTATTTCTCATTGTTTTCTGTATGTAAAAATATAGTTATTCTCTATAAAATGTATTTTTTGGTCATATTTTTGGGTGTCTGGAACGGATTAATTGAATTTACATTATTTCTTATGGGAAATCTTGCTTCGGTTTTAGTCCGTTTCGGTTTTAGTCAGACTTTTTTGAACGGATTAATCATGAAAACCGAGGTTTGACTGTACTACATAAACAAGTAAGTGGGCACAGAGTCGTATCTCCTATGCTGGAAGGCAGTTCAGTTGTGGAAATTTGCCATTGCTCGTGGTATGGAGTTAAAGGCCACATATCTGCTAGGGAAATAGAATGTCCTAACGGACTAGCTGAGCAGTGTTCTCCAGCCGCACAAGTGGACTATGGACAGGGATGTCGCAGCCCAGATCTTTCAAAAATGGGGTACCCCCTCGATAGATCTATTTGTCACTCAGCACAACCCCCAACTAGATCATTTCTGCTCCTGGGTTGCCTCACGCAGCAGGCTGGCTCCAGATGCTTACTTCCTGCACTGGGGAGAAAACCTGCTATACGCATATCCTCCCATACCTCTCATAGCGAAGACCCTGCTGAAACTCGACAGACGGGATCGATGATCCTCATCGCACCGTATTGGCCCAGGAAGCCATGATTTCCCCTTCTGCTTCAACTCTCCCAGTGGGAACCTCTGCAGTTGGGCTCTTCCCCAGACCTTATATCACAAGAAGACAGGAGGCTGCTGCACCCCATCATTAAATCCTTGGCCCTCACTGCGTAGATTTTGAGAGGCTAGTCCTGTTGGAGCTTAACCTGCCTGACAGCATAACAGATGTTCTGTTGGCCTCAATGAGGGCCTCGACGAGAAGGTCTTATGCTTTCAAATGGAAGAGATTTGCTTCCTAGTGCACAGCACAGATGTAGGATCCTTTTAATTGTTCTATCGACAGACTTCTGGAGTACCTTCTACATCTCTCTGAGTCGGTTCTGTTAGGGTCCACCTCAGCACGACTGGGGCCAACCATCACGGTTTGGAGGGAAAGTCATATCAGCTCAGTCATTAGTGGTTTGCTTCATGAGAGGTTTGCTCTCTCGAAAACTCCCTTCAAGCCTTTAGCAATGACTTGGACCTCAATGTGGTTCTGGGGCTGCTCATGTTAACTTTTTTTGAGCTGCTCGACTCCTGCCCTTTGACGCTCTTGACTTGGAAGGTCTTGTTCATGGTGGCAGTTACCTCAGCACATCGAGTTAGTGAGCTCTAGGCTCTAATGGCTCATCCACTGTACACCAGGTTCCATCATAACAGAGTGGCCCTGCACACTCATCCTTGATTCCGCCCAAAGGTGGTATCAGCTTTCCACCTCAATCAGTCAGTAGTTCTGCTGACTTTCTTTCTGAGGCCTCATGCCAGTCAGGAAGCAGCACTGCACACGTTGGACTGCAAGCAAGCCATGGCCTCCTAACTAGAGCGGACAAAGGCGCACTGAAAGTCCATCCAGCTGTTTGTCTCTTTTGACCCCAGCAATCTAGGGGCTGCTGTTTCCAAACACTCTCTTTCCATTTGGCTGGCAGACTGCATCTCTTTTGCTTATGCCCAGGCTGGCCTAAGCCCTGATGGCCATGTCACAGCTCACAATGTCAGAGCCATGGCTGCATCAGTGACCAACGTACACTCAGTATCCATGGAAGAGATCTGCAGGGCTGCAGCATGATCTTCTGTCCACACATTCACATCTCACTACTGTCTGGATGGAGATTCCTGACGTGACAGCAACATCAGCCAGTCTGTACGCTGGCATTTTTTGGGGGATTAGAATCCAACCCGGTCCCCCCCTCCCCAAGGCCCTACTGTCTGTATGGACGATCCCCCCCACCAAAAAAAAAAAGAAAACCCACAGTATGAATGTTCATGAATGAAACTTTCTGGTGAAGAAGCTGAATCAGATCAGTTTCCCTTTGAGGACTACCAGTGCTGTACATAGTGGAGTGGAGGAGTAGCCTAATGGTTAAGAACACTGGCTTGGGAACCCAGAGACCAGGGTTCGATTCCCTCTAGCACTCCTTATGGCCTTGGGCAAGTCACTTAACCCTCCATTGCCTCATAAAAATCCAAGTTATCAATGTCCCTGTTTAATGTACATTACCAAGTTTAAGTTACAATGTAAACCACTTTGATTGAAATGATAAAGCAGTATATAAAACCTGTTAAATAAATAAAATAAAAATTGTTGATTCTCCACTTTGCCCCTGTTGGGCTTTTGGCCTCTTCATTTTTTGCAGCCTGTAGCTTGGGAGTCCCTTACTTGAGGACGTATTTCCTGCTTGTCCACGGAGAAACCATAGTTTACTCACTTGTAGCAGGTGTTCTCCATGGACAGCAGGAATTAGTCCTTACAACCCTCCCACCTCCCCAAGGAGTTTGTTTTTTCTGCTACAGTTTTGTTGTCATATAGGAGAATATGCCACGGCATGTGAGAAAATAAGTGTGCATGCGCAGTGGAGCCTTCCAAAAGCTTCCAATAGAAGCTGGGGATCAGTCTGTCGGTGACGTCACCCATACATAAGGATTTATTCCTGCTGTCCATGGAAAATACCTGCTACAGGTGAGTAACTACCTTATGTTGCTTTTCATCTAAAAACTCTCCCATATTTAATACACTAATCAAAATGGCTTTTATTCAATGCAATTGTGCTGCTTTAATCCTCAGGAAAACAATTTGGAGCTTTCAAGCTTGTCCTACATGTCTTCAGCTATCTGCTATGGAAAGAGAATTGATTCAATTAAGGGAAGTGGGGGTTTTTTGTTTTTTTTTTTTAAGTGGCTTCAAGTCAGTGCTGATTCCTGGCGACCCAGCAGTCCTTGGGTTTTCTTGGCAAGATATAACTGGAATGAGATTGCCAGGCCTTTTCTTCTGAGGCAATGGAGGGTAAAGTGACTTGTCACAAGGAGTACCATGGGAATCAAATCCTGCTCTCTTGGGTATTAGGCTGTTGCTCTATAACCACTATGCTACTCCTCCACTCCAGGGAAGAATTAGCTGCAATAAAACAAACCTATTTCAAGATAGAACTTGAAAAAAAAAACCATTACGGCTCCCACAAATAATCAAAAAAACCCTAGAATAAATGGATCACAGTGGGTTCTGAGAGATTACAATCCATGATACAGAGATACCCACTGCACCTCGATAATACCCTTGCATAATACCTTCTCTGCCTTGGTAAATGAGGAAGCCCCACTAATGGAAACTGAGGTGGCCTTAGATAAGCAGTATACCAGAAATGCTCCAGGCGTTGTCAAAACATTTCAAAACAGTAAACTGTTAAAACTAGGTGATTTTATTATTAGAGGCATTAATTGGGAACTTGGTTGCAGGATCAGAAGGTGGCCAAATGCCTTCCAGAGTCATCAGCTAGCAAAAATACAAACCAGATTGTTAGGGAAGTCACAGAGGAAAGTAAGGGTTCTAAAACTGATGTTATCCATCTGGGAATAAATGATCTGGCTAGAAACTGTACCTCTACAGTGCAAAGAGACCTCAAACATTTGGGAGAGAGTCTTAAATCCTAGGGTTAACACTATAGCATTCTCAGAAGGTCTACGTGTTCATGATAAGGGGGAAGAGAGGCTGCATCACATAAACAGCTTTAATGCATGGCTCCAAACCTAGTGTAAACATGAAGGATTTAGATATATAGGCAGTTGGGACAATAGATGGACCAACAAGATGGTAATGATGGTCTATATCTTTCTGTAGCAGGAAAAAAGATCCTAGGTGAAAAATACAGCCAATATGTAGACAAGCATTTAAACTAGGGAAAGGGGGTGACGAGTGGAAAACAAGTTCAGGATGTCATCCCCAGCACAAGTGGAAGAGAAAATGACAGATGTGAAGAGAGGTGTCAAGACTTTTTTTTTCAGGTACAATTGTGGTCAACATTATTGGCACCCTTGCATTTTAGATATGTTGTGTACAGTATCTTGAGAAGAAATTGGAAATATCCCATCTGTATGTTGTCATAATAGTTTAATAGTATATTCAAAAGGTAGCATATTCAACAAAAAAAAGATGTCTGGCGCAACTTAGATGTCGTAATTTCTGAGAAAAAACCAAAATATGTCCTGGAAAGGATTAATGTTACCCTTCACTAATATTTGGTTGCACAACTCTTGGAAGTGATGACAGCCTCCAAACATTTCTTGTAGCCATCTATAAGCTTCCTACATCTGTCTGCTGATAGTTTCTTTCCCTTTTCAACTGCAGTTTGTTCCAGCTCATGAACGTTTTCAGGTTTCCTTTTACCAATGCAGATTTCAGCTCTTTAAAAAGGTTCTCGATTGGATTGAGATCAGGACTTCTTGCTGGCCAGTTTTAAAACAGTCCATTTGTTCCTTTCTAACCATTCTTTTGTACTTTTGGATGTATGTTTTGGGTCATAATCCGGCTGGAGGACTCATGACCTTCGACCCAGATCTAGCTCTCTGACACTAGGTAGCACATTTGGCTCCAAAAGACCTTGGTAGTCCTCTGACTTCATGATTCCTTTAATACGTTCCAAGCCTCCAGTTCCTGAGGCATGACCTTTAAAGATGTGTTTAATAGATCCCTGGACACTGGGGAGGTTCTGCAGAATTGGAGAAGGGCTGACATGGTCCCTTTTCACAGATGTGGCAATAGAAGAGGTGGCAAACTACAGGTTGGTACCTCAGTGGTGAGAAATGTAATGGAGACCCTGCTGAAGAAAAGGATAGTGTTTTTTCTGGAAGCCAATAGGTTGCGAGATCCAAGACAACGTGAATTTACCAAGAGAAGATCGTGCCAAACAAATCTGATTGATTGTTCTTCGACTGGGTGGCCAGAGAACTTGCTGCTCTTGCCCCTCTAGTCTAGCACTCTATTACTTCCTCTATCTGCTCTTTTCTTTCCTGTCCTTACAGTCGCATTCCGTTTCCCTTTCCTTGTTTCCTGTAGCAACTTCTTTCATACTGAAACTGCTCTGACACCTTGGCATTGGGCGGTATATCAAGTGCCAAGATAAAGATCAAAGGCATGTAATAGGTGTGGTCTGCTTAGGTTTCAGCAAAGCTTTTGATACTGTTCCTCATAAGAGGCTTGTGAATAAACTTAGCAGCCTGAGGGTGGTGAATGGAACTCACTCTGAAGAAAGGAGGATGAGTAGTGAAGTGCCTCAGGGATCAGTCCTGGGACTGCTACTGTCCAATACCTTAGTGGATGATATTGCTAAAGGCAGGGCTGGCCCAAGCATTTCTGCTCCTCTAGGCAGAAGCCCCGGCTGTGCTGCACCCCCTCCATGTGCACCGCACGGCCCCCCCCCCTTACATGCTGAGCAGTGCCTCTCTGCTGCTGCCACTGATTCCAGCAGTGAGCAACTCACAGGCAGCACATGGCTTGCTGCGGGCTGCTGCCACTGAACCTAGCCACCCACCGCCAAAATCAGCAGCAGCATCGCGGTTCAGCACAGGAGGGAGGGCGATGTGGCTGGGCAGATGGGGGGGGGGGCAGCAGGCTATGTGTGCCGAAGCACATGGCCTGCTACCCACAGAGGTCTGCCACCCTAAGCAGCCACTTAGTGGATGGGCTATCCCTGGCTGAAGGGTTAAAAGGTAAAGTTTGCCTTTTTGCAGATGATACGAAGATGTGCAACAGAGTGGACACTTCAGAGGGAGTAGACAACATGAGAGAAGATCTGCAAAAATTAGAAGAATGGTCAGATGCTTGGCAATTGAGATTTAATGCAAAAAAGTGTAAAGTGATGCACTTGAGATGCAGAAATCCAAAGGAACTGTATATGATTGGGGACGAGAGGTTGGTGTGTATCTGATGATCTCAAGGTGGTGAAACAGTGTAACAAGGCAGTGGCCAGAGCCAGAAAGATGTTAGGCTGCATACAGAGAGGGATAACCAGCAGGAAGAAGGAGGTATTAATGCCCCTGTACAGGTCAGTGGTGAGGCCTCACTTATATTGTGTTCAGTTCTGGAGACCATACCTTACAAAGGATATAAAAAGACTTGAAATGGTTCAGAGGAAGGCAACCAAAATGATTTAGGACCTGCACCAGAAGGAATATGAGAAAAGACTTGAAGACCTAAATATGTATACCCTAGAAGAGAGGAGAGACAGGGGAGATATGATAAAAATGTTTAAATACTTAAAGGATACTAATGAACAAACAAACTTTTTGTCAAAGACGGGAAAACTGCAGAACTAGAGGGCATGAAATGAAGCTACAAGTAGGTAAATTTAAAAACAACATCAGGATATACTTTTTCACGGAAAGTGTGGTGGATGCCTGGAATGCCCTCCCAAAAGAGGTAGTGGGAGCAAAACCCGTGACAGAATTGAAAAGCATGAGACAGACACAGAGGATTGCTACATAGCAAGAGGATCGCTACATAGCAAGAGGATGGAATCAAAGCAAACGTAAATAATTTCTAAATGGAAAGGGGATAACCTGCCTGGAACTGCACATACATCTCTACAATTCTGGCACCTTACTGAGCAGACTAGATGGACCATGTTGGTCTTTATCTGCCATCACTTACTATGTTACTATAGCTTGGTACAGTGCTGTATTTATACAGCCACTTTTTTTTTTTAAGTGCCGTCAAGTCAATACTGATGCCTGGCAACCCAGCAGCCCCTGGATTTTCTTGGCAAGGTATGACTATAAGTAGATTGCCAGGCCTTTTCTTCCATAGCAGTGGAGTGTAACATGACTTGCCCAAGGTCACAAGCAGGGGCGACTCAAGGAAATCTGCTGCCTGAGGCGAAGAATGAGAAGGCGCCCTACCCCCCTCCCCCCTTAGAGGGAGCGGAGCTTTTTCAGAAATCCAATCAGAGACTGAATCAAACCAAAAAGCCGATTCGATTATATGGAGGAAATGCAAGATGTTTGCACACAGGGCTGTATCGAGCTGCAATAGCGCCCTGTGCAACTTGCAGCTTGGTCACACGCCCCTCCCTTCCCCCATTCCTCTGTCCAGCACTGCCTGCTCTTTCCCTGCTGCTGCCACCCTCTGATTTTTTCACTGCGATGCCGGCAGCAGGGAAAGAGCAGGCAGCGCTGGACGGAGGTATGGGGAGGAGGAGTGGGGCATGCGCACAATCTGAAAGGCGCCGGCACTTTAAGCAGATCTGTCCCTCCCTGCTCTGACATGTCAGAGGAGGGAGGGACCAGACCTGCTTAAAGTTCTGCAAAAAGGCTTGGGGGTGCATTTCGGCTGCCTGCTATTGTCCTGCCAGTGGCGGCAGGGCAACAGCAGTCAGATGAAATGCGCCCCCCAAGCCTTTGCGCCCTGTGCACCACTTGCATAGGGCTAGGTATGGTCCTGTTTGCACACCAAGGAACTAAAAGACAGCAAGAACCAACAGCACAGTTTTTAAAACTAAAAGATAACTCATTTTTATTTTGTATTTATAAACTGCGTTATGGTTCTTGCTTTTTCTTTTCAACATATATTTTGCATCCACAGTAGGTGCAGAGCAGAACCAGGACATTCAGCCACAGAACTCAGTATTTAAAAAAAAAAATCTGATTCTGATCATCTCACTAACAACAACAACCACTATTCTCCAGTACCAGGCATATTGTGAACTAATACAAAACCCTGCAACAAAGAGCAAACCTACCATACCATACCAGCACAAACTTCCAAAACACACATAAGGAGCCCATCCAAAAAAAGCATCACTGTAAATACTACAGTAGGCCCTGGAACATCCATACACCTATTTGAAAAGCTGAACAA
This sequence comes from Ichthyophis bannanicus, assembly GCA_033557465.1. Taxonomy (NCBI): domain Eukaryota; kingdom Metazoa; phylum Chordata; class Amphibia; order Gymnophiona; family Ichthyophiidae; genus Ichthyophis; species Ichthyophis bannanicus. The sequence continues at coordinate 1,085,450,415 of CM066032.1, read as the reverse complement.
ATCAAATTACTACAGTACAGTATAGATCTTTATGTACAAACTCTATGTTAACAGAACACCTGACCTCAGTCACACACTCACAACATCGACCCTCACCAAGTACAAAATAAGTAACCACAATCTAAAATAAAAATATGTAGACAAAATTTAAACTGAAACCCCAAGAAGCCGGAGTCCACATGTAGTACAACATCAGATAAATAAGAGATGCAGTTCCCCAGTACTGTGTAAAATATAAAAATAGCACAATTATTTTTTCTACCTTTGTTGTCTGACCATTTTATTCTCTGATCATGCTGGTCCCGATTTGAGGCTTCTGCTTTCCTGTCTTCTCTTAGCTCTCTTTCTGTGGTCTATGGTCCATCGTCCATCTGCCATTTCTTATCTCTTCTTTTGTTTTCTTCACTTGCTTCCATCAGCCCATTTTCAGTTCCAGTAATCCTCCCCAGTATCAGCCCCCTTTCCAGTCCCTCCCATACCTTCCAATGTCAACTGCCTTGCATTCCCACGACTGCCACTGGTGTCCATTCCCTTCCAGTCCCCCTCATTCCCCACTGTCCAGCCTCTTCTAGTCCAAATACCATCCCAGGTATCAGCTCACGTCCACTCTGTGCCCCCCCCCAGTCAGCTCCCTTCCAGTCGCCCTACCCTCTGTCCATCCCCCTTCCAGTGCCATTCGCATGTCAGCTCCCTTCCAGCCTCCTCCCCATTACCCAACCACCTACCGCTCCCATCCACAAGTGTCAGCTCCCTTCCAGTCCCCTTTCAATACATCCCAGGTGTCAGCTCCTTTTCAGCCTCCTCCTTCCCCCGTGTCAGCTCCCTTCCTGCCCCCTCCTTCCCCTGGCAGACCCTCTCAGTATCCGCTCCTTTCCAGTCCTATTCTACCATCCCCCTGCATCAGCCCATTTGTAGCCCTAGCCCCTAGTTTTCTTCCAGGGCCAGCAGCACTCTCCTTCCCTCCCCCATTAGCCTATTTCCAGTCCTACCCCCTTTATCAGCCCACTCCAGTCCTAGCCCCCCAATCAGCCCATTTCCTGTCCTAGCCCGTTCCTGATAGCCCATTAGCAGTCCTAGCCCCCTCCTGATAGCCCATTAGCAGTCCTAGCCCCCCCCCTTCCCAATCAGCCCATTTCCAGTTCTACCCCCCATCAGCCCATTTCCAGTCCTAGCTCTCCTCCCATCTGCCCATTACTATTTTCCTGTGCCACCCCTGCCCAACAGGCTGGCCCCAGACCTTCTTTAGAGAATTACAAAACAAAACAAAAAATCCTGCTGCAAAAGCTGCTGCTGCTTCAGTCCTGCAGTGGCCGCCTCCGACCCCTCACACAGCACTCCTCCCCCTAGCGCCGGCTCAGCTTTTCAGAGCCACGCGAAGGGAGTGTGTTTCCCTTTCCCGCAGCTCTGTTAAAGCTGAGCCCACAGGTGCTGATGGGAAACAGCATTTCCTGTTTCCCATCAGCGCCTGCAGGCTCAGCTTTAACAGAGCCGCAAAAGGGAAATACTCTCCCTTTGCGCGGCTCTGAAAAGCTAAGCTGGCGTGGGGGGGGGTGCCTTGTGAGGGCTCGGAAGCTGCCGCCGCAGGACTCTTCATGCTGCTGCTGCAGCAGCTTTTGCAGCCGGATTTTTTTGTTTTGTTTTATTATTTGAGGCTGAGTGAGGCGGGGTTTTTTAGGGCAATTTTTGCCGCCCCCAAAATGTTGCTACCTGAGGCTACCACCTCACTCGGCCTCATTATAGAGCCGCCCCTGGTCACAAGGAGTAGCAGTGGGAATTGGACCCTGATTGCTTGGGTTTTAGGATGTTGCTCTAACCCCTAGGCTACTCCTCCATACACGTTCAAACAAAGACCCTGCACATTAGTGAAACTAACTCCCAGAAAAGAATAACACCAATTTTTTGTCGGAAGCGCCAGCACAGTGAATAGGGATCGCACCTAACACCGCTGTGGCTGTTCCTTTTAATAATTATTATAAAATATCACAGCTTTACTTAGCTGGTAAATGGCTCATCAATAGGCTGCTCTCAAAACGCTCCGCTTAACGCCAATTCCGATGTGACACGTTTCGGGTACATAAAACAAAAGCACCCTGCTTCAGGTCTGGCCCTGCGCGGAAAGATCTACATGTCCATGGCTGTAGATCTTTCCGTGCAGGGCCAGACCTGAAGCAGGGTGCTTTTGTTTTTTGTACCCGAAACGTGCCACGTCGGAATTGGCGTTAAGTGGAGCATTTTGAGAGCAGCCTATTGATGAGCCATTTACCAGCTAAGTAAAGTTGTTATATTTTATAATAATTATTAAAAGGAACAGCCACAGCGGTGTTAGGTGCGATCCCTATTCACTGTGCTGGCGCTTCCGACAAAAAATTGGTGTTATTCTTTTCTGGGAGTTAGTTTCACTAATGTGCAGGGTCTTTGTTTGAATACTCCTCCATACAGGCACATAGACTCCTATATTGTCTTAATAAAAGAGACTTAAAAGAGCTGCTTCCTTATCGCTTCTCCGGGCCAGTCCAGGGAAGGTAGGGTTGTCAATCCCCTTTAGCAGCTGAGGACTGAAAGAAACTTTAAAACTTGCTGACAGGCTAAGACACTCCCCCTGACGTCAGTGTACCAGTCTTTCAGTCCTCAGCAGCTAGAGAGGATCGATGCTGACAGTGCTCCTACAGATTTACAGTATTTTCTTATTTTAGTCTGCCTCAGTTATAGCTTTTTGGCTCTAGCAGGGCTGATAAGACGCTATATTTCTCTGTGCTGTTTCACTCATAGTGCAGTCGGCAACGTGTACATTTTTATTTACCCTCCGGCGTTCCTAGTAGACGACCCCTGCCTGTTTCTTCTCGGCGGAGGAGTGTAGAGCCTACTTTCTCTAGCGGGTCTCTCTAGCGTCGGTAGATTGGTCCTGGGAGCCCCAGTCACCCTCTACCTACTCAGTTTGCCGCGTTGCCGCTACTCCCGCTGGCAGCGGGGAATCTCGGCTGCGAGTCCGTGCGACTGCCATTTCCTCAGGTGAGCTCTGTGTTCGGGGGCGCAACTGTCGATTCGGGCAGTTTTTTGAGGCAGCGAACATTTTCTTCACGTGCGCATTCTGGCGCGCGGGTTTCTTGTTTTTCGGGTCCTTTTGGGGATCGGGCTGTCTCTCGCGTTTGTGTGGCCTTGTTTTTCCCGGCCCATTTCACATGGAGGGGAAAATCTCTTCTGAGTCAGAGAGGCCTGTACTAGCCTCCGAAAAGGCGGGAACGGCGGCCATTTTGAATGAGCCGTCCATTTTGCCCGCGGGTCATCATAAGCCTGGGAAGCGCAAATCCAAATCTACTAAGGAGGCTCTGTCCCTCTCTAAGCCTTCACAGAAAGTTCCTGAGCCTCAGGAAGGGCTGTCTGCCTTTTTTTCTCCGGAATTTATTTTGGCTCTCCATAATGCCTTTTTATTAAAAACTTCTCAGTCAGCCTCTCCTTCTACTGGTTCCTTTGAGCTCAGTCAGCCAGTTAGGGAGGCAGTGGACCCTGGGGAAGGTACTTCCCTGTCAGGGATGCAGGCTCAATCCGGATTAGACCCGTTGGAGCCTCTGGTCAAGGACCCTCAGTTTTTGGAGGACGGAGAGCTCTTCTCTGACCCTGGCTTAGACGTGGGGTCAGGGGAGCTTGAGGAAGGAGAGATCGCTCCGGGCGACGATCTTAATGTTTTTCGAGTATTTCAGAAGGAAGCGCTGGGAGCGCTTATTTCTCAGTCTTTATCTGCTTTGAACCTGCTTCTTCCTTCTGTTTCTCAGGAACCTCTCGAAGATCCCTTGTTGCAGGGATTTAAATCTGAACAGCGCTGTTTTCCTGTACACCGTGTCATAAAGCAGATGATTGAGTCTGAGTGGGAGTGTCCGGAGGCCTCGCTACGGGGTAGTCGGGCGATGGCTCGTCTCTATCCAGTGCCTCAGGAGGAGAAGGATCTCTTAAAGATGCCTAAGGTGGATGCTTTAGTGTCCGCAGTCACTAAGAAAACCACCATTCCGGTAGAAGAAGCAGCCGCTCTTAAAGATCTACAGGATCGGAAGCTGGAGGTTCTCCTCAAGCAAGCTTTTGATTCCAGCGCCCTTGCACTGCAGGCTTCCATTTGTGGGGCTTACGTGTCCAGAGCTGCCATCCGTTGGATTCAGGGGGATTCCTCTGCGGCTTCGCCGACTGCTTCTTCTCCAGAAGGTGCTAAATTGGAGTCGGCGGCAACTTACCTAGCGGATGCCTTCTATGATTTGGTGAGAATTGCTGCGAAGTCCATGGCCTCGCTGGTGGCGGCTCGGCGTTTTCTATGGTTGCGTACTTGGGCTGCTGACGTTTCCTCCAAGTTACGACTCAGCAAATTGCCCTATAAGGGTAAGTTGCTCTTTGGTGAGGCCTTGGAAAAGATTGTTAAGGACCTCGGGGACTCCAAAGGGGGTCGTTTGCTGGAGGATCGTCCTAAGGAGGTGCCGGTCAACGAGGTCAGGGTAGAGATTTTCGCCGGTTCCGTGGTGCTCGATTTGCTCCATACCCCAGGAGCCGTTTCGGTGCTCGCGGTCAGTCCTTTCGCGGAGCCCGAGGGTTCGGTAGATCCTCTTTTACCGCCCAGCAGACCTCTACAAAGAAACCGCAATGATGGTTTGCTAGTCCAGGCCCCGATCCCTGTCGGCGGCCGTCTCCAGAACTTTTTCTCGGCCTGGACCGCAGTAACCTCGGACAAATGGGTGTTAGAAATCATTCAGAAGGGCTATGCGCTAGATTTCGCTCACCACTTGGCGGACGCCTTTGTGATGTCTCCTTGTGCTTCCGGTCCAAAGAAGGACATAGTGGCCGACACGCTGGCTCGTCTTTTGCAGCTCCAAGCAGTGGTTCTGGTTCCTCACGACCAGTGCGGCTTCGGTCGGTACTCGATTTATTTGGTGGTACCCAAAAAGGAAGGATCTTTCCGCCCGATTCTGGATCTCAAGCATGTAAACCGTGCCTTAAAGGTTCCGCACTTCCGGATGGAGACGTTACGGGCCATTCTTCGAGCCGTGCAGCCGGGCAAATTCCTTTCGGCCATAGATCTCACCGAGGCTTATCTGCACATACCCATCAGGGCCGGTCACCAACGATTTTTAAGATTTGCCCTTCCGATGGGTCATTTCCAGTTTCGGGCGTTGCCATTCGGTCTAGCGACTGCTCCTCGAACTTTCACGAAAGTAATGGTGGTAGTTGCGGCGGCCCTGCGGAAGGAAGGAATTCGGGTACATCCGTATCTCGACGATTGGCTGATCAGGGCGGAGTCCCTCTCGGCTTCGGTCGCGGTGACTGCCCGCGTGGTTCAGCTTCTGGAGCAGCTGGGTTGGGTCATCAACCAGGCGAAGAGTCACTTGCAGCCGGTACAGCAGCTTGTGTATCTCGGAGCCCATTTCGACACGGCAAGGGGTTTGGTCTTTTTGCCCGAGGGCAGAGTGCAGAAGATTTTAGAGCAAGTGTGGGGTTTTTTGCAGGTTCCCACTCCTTCGGCGTGGACCTATTTAGAACTTTTGGGGTCCATGGCGGCGGCCTTAGATCTTGTCCTGTGGGCCAGAGCGCATATGCGGCCTCTGCAGCAGGCGTTGCTCTCCAGGTGGTCGCCTCAGCTTCACCCTCTCTCACGGCGGCTCGTCTGTCTGGAGCTGGTGTGTCAAAGTCTGTTCTGGTGGATGGATCCCACGCATCTACGAGCGGGGGTTCCTTTGCAAGATCAAGCATGGGTGCTGGTGACGACAGACGCCAGTCTCTCGGGCTGGGGTGCTCACTGTCTGTCTCAGATTGCTCAGGGCACTTGGTCCGAAGAGGAGAGTTCTTGGTCGATCAATCGCTTGGAACTCCGAGCTGTACATCTCGCACTCCTTCATTTCGCACTCTTGCTCGAAGGGACGGCGGTTCACGTTTTTTCCGACAATGCAGTGACGGTCTCCTATATCAATCGGCAGGGGGGCACTCAATGTGCTCCGTTGCTTGCCGAATGTCAGGAATTAATGATTTGGGCCGAGAATCATCTGATAGCCTTGTCAACGGCGCACGTGGCGGGCAAAGACAACGTGCAGGCCGATTATCTGAGTCGCCATGTCCTCGATCCCGGGGAATGGGAATTGAACGCGGCTGTCTTTCACGATCTTACCCTTCGTTGGGGGCAGCCGGTGATGGATCTCATGGCTACTTTCGCCAATGCCAAAGCGACTCGGTTTTTCAGCAGGCGCAGAGAGCGCATGTTGGAGGGGCTGGACGCGTTAGTTCAGCCCTGGCCTGTTGTTCCGCTCCTGTACGTGTTTCCTCCGTGGCCGATGCTGGGTCGGATCATTCGGCGCATCGCCCAGCACCCAGGTGTGGTGCTCCTGATTGCGCCGGATTGGCCTCAGCGTCCTTGGTATGCCGATCTGGTTCGGCTTCTGATAAATTCTCCTTGGCGACTTCCGGTCCGAGTCAATCTGTTGCATCAGGGTCCGGTTCTCATGCTGCAGGTCGATCGCTTCTTGCTTACGGCTTGGCTCTTGAAGGGAATCGTTTGAGCCGTAAAGATTACTCAGATTCCGTAGTGGCTACTCTGCTACGTTCTAAACGCTCTGCCACTTCGCTAGCCTACGTTCGGATCTGGCGCGTTTTTGAGATTTGGTGCGCGCAACGAGACTTTCGGCCGATGTCTACCACTTTACCGCATCTACTTTTGTTTCTTCAGGAGGGTTTGGATAAGGGCTTGGCTCTTAGCATGCTGAAGGTGCATTTGGCTGCTCTGTCTTGCTTCAGAGGCCCGGTGCAGCGTCGACGTCTCTCGGGACATCGCGATGTGCAACGTTTTTTTCGGGCCGCACGACTTCTTCGACCTCCGCGTCGTCCGGTGGTGCCGCCTTGGGATTTGAATGTGGTTTTGGAGGCGTTAGCACGTCAGCCATTTGCCTTGGCTTCTTTGAAGCGTTTGAAGGAGTTCTCCTGGAAAACGGCTTTCCTCGTGGCCTTGTGTTCGGCTAGGAGAATTTCGGATTTGCAAGCGCTTTCCTGTCGGGAGCCCTATCTCCAGTTCTTACCGGAGAAAGTGCTCTTGCGTACTGTTTCTTCTTTTCTCCCTAAGGTGGTTTCCGCATTTCATGTTAATCAGTCTGTGGCGCTGCCCATTTTCTCAGACCTTGCGTCTTCGCCGATGGATCGGGTTCTTTGAAATTTGGATCTGGGACGTGTCTTGAAGGCTTACCTTCGGGTCACTAAGTCTTTTCGGAAATCTGATCGGTTGTTTGTGCTGTTTGCAGGATCCCGAAAAGGGCATGCAGCTTCAAAGTCCTCCATTGCTCGCTGGGTCAAGCACGCCATCGTGGCAGCGTATGAGGCTGCGGGGCAGGTTCCGCCTTCGGGACTCAAAGCTCATTCCACCCGTGCTCAGGCGACTTCCTGGGCGGAATATGCATTTGTTCCTCCAGTGGATATTTGCAGAGCGGCGACTTGGTCTTCACTTCATACCTTCGCCAGGCATTACCGGTTAGATGTGCACGCCAGAGAAGATGCGAAGGTGGGGGCTTCTGCCTTGATAGCAGGTCTTGCAGGGCCCTCCCGAGTTTAGGTACTGCTTTGGTACTGCCCTACCTTCCTTGGACTGGCCCAGAGAAGCGATAAGGAAGATGAAATTAGGCCTTACCTGCTAATTGTCTTTCCTTGAGCTCTCTCCGGGCCAGTCCAGGGCCCGCCCTCTACTTTCTCTTCTCTGTCTGTCACGTTTCTTGCTCCTAAGAGTGACAACGAATCAGATTGCTAGGTTGACGTGACTTGGGTGCTCCTTTGCCTTCTCCGTAGAGGCGTTGGTTTTCTTCAGTTTGGGTTTTTTGATTTTCATTTACTGCAACCATATAATAAAGAAAAAAAATGGTACATGGGGGTTTTCCTCTTCGACTGCGCCCTGTTTTCCGGTGTTCTTCGGTGCTGGGAAATGTGGTGTCTTATCACTGTTTTTTTTTAGATGCCTCTTTGCTGCTTTGTCAAGAGAAGACTGGTACACTGACGTCAGGGGGAGTGTCTTAGCCTGTCAGCAAGTTTTAAAGTTTCTTTCAGTCCTCAGCTGCTAAAGGGGATTGACAACCCTACCTTCCCTGGACTGGCCCGGAGAGAGCTCAAGGAAAGACAATTAGCAGGTAAGGCCTAATTTCATCTTTTTTCAGCTTTACAAATAAGGACCTTTTATTAAGAACAATAGCCTCAGAGTTTTGAAGACCAGTATTAATAGTTGTGGAGAGCAATTTTATAACCATGCAGCTAGGCTGCCAAGGCACATAAGCATCTATATTATAAAAACAACATATGCACCTCTGTGCCTTTATAAAGGTACCCCTGCGAATGTAGGCATATGCTTGTATACGTTTTCTGAGACAGATGTAATTGTGTGCGCGTATGTGCTAATAAAAGTGCTTATTTTGTAAAATAGGTGCATAAGTGCAATCCTGCTCCCAGTCTGCTCATTCTCTGCTCCCAGGAACACTTACATGTTTAGCACATTAAAGTAAATACTGTGGCTTCTCTGTGCTTACATTATATGTACGTACAAATCAAACAATTTTATTAGCCTACCCGAGCACATAAAATGGTGTTCTGCATGCTCAAGTGCCTTTATAAAATTACCCCCCAAACTGAGCATTGAAACACACCAGTAACTAATGCAAATTTTTAAGGGTAGCACTGATGGGCACTCTAAGGGGTCTGTTTACTAACTGGCGGTAGCGGATTCCATGCGATATCGGAGCCCAATGGGTATATGCCATCTCCAGGAACAAGCAGGAATGAGTCTTCACACGTGGGAGACGTCGCCGACGGAGCCCGCACGGGAATGCTCCCCAGCATCCAATCAGAAAGCCTTTGGGAGCATACCCCGCGCCTGCGCGGTGGCTTCCCGCCCTTCCTATTGCCTCTCCCCAGTTTTTCGTTTTCCACGGAGCAGGCAGGACGTCCCTCCTGCCACCGCAGAAATTTTTCCTTTTTTCTGTAGTCGCGGCTTTCCCGCCGACGGTGGCACCTCCGTGCCCCCCCCCCCCTTTTTCTTTCTTTCTTCTTTCTTTTTTTTTCATTTAATTTTCGTCGTCCCCTCTGGGCGCTGAGGACCGGGGCATGGAGCCTTCTTCCCCCCAGCCTCACAGCAGGGACTTAATTTTCCACGTGGACTCCAATGCCTGGTGCCTCTCCTGTGTGGGGCCTGACCCCTTTTTCCCGGATTCCCCGGGCTACAGTGTCGGAAGAAGACCCTCCCTCTTTCGGGTATCCCTCGACGACGTCTTCGCGCCCAAGGCGCGGTCGTCGGGTTGTTCTTCTCTCCAGGATCAGGTAACCACACAACAGTCTGTTAAGACTAGCCGAGTCTTGAGGGGCGAGTCTCATGCGCGGCATGGCGACGGCTCCGGCCAACCCCTCAAGTCCTCCTTGGCTGATATACCCCGGCGGGAGTCCTCGGGCTCCAAAGCATTTACGGGGTTTCGGGATGTTCCTGAGGTTCGCTCCTCACAGAACATTCCCGAGCCATGCCCGAGGGAGGTACCCGCTTCGAGCGGTGCCGATTCCCCGGCGTCAGCGTTGAGTGTTCCACTCTTCGCCAGGGATCGTCAGCCGGTGTCCTCGGCACCTTCGGGGCCGATCGACTCGACCGGGTCTGACCTCCCTACATCCAAGCCATGCTCGGGAGTGATAGCCGCTCCGGGCGGTACCGAGCCCCCGGCATCGGCGTCGGTGTCAAGTGCTCCGCTCCTCACTGAGGATCGTCGGGTGCTGTCCTCGGCGCCTCCGGGGCCGATCGACTCGGTCCAGCCTGGCGTTCCTCCATCCCTGCCATGCGCATGGGCGGTATCCGCTTCGGGCGGTACCGACCCCTCGGCGTCGGTTTCGAGCGTTCCGCTCCTCACCGGGGATTGGCGGCTGCGGTCCTCCGGGGCCAACCGACTCGCGCCGGTATGGCGTTCCTACGGGGGTGGTATCCGCTTTGGGCGGTGCCGACCCGTCGGCGTCAGTGTCGAATGACCCACTCCCCACCGGGGATCGCCAGCCGCTGCCCTCAGCACCTCGGGGGCCGATCGACTCGACACTGTCTGATGGCCCTACGTTCAGGTCTTGCGCGGAGGTAGTACCCGCTTCGAGCGCGCGGGCGTCGGTGGTTCCGCCTCGCGACGGGGATGGTCATCTGGCCTCCCTCCCCTCGGGGCCGCTCGCTTCGACCCGCGCCGGGTCGCCGGTATCCCAGCCCTGCGCAAGGGTGGTACCGGGTTCAAGCGGCGCCGCTCCGCCGGCGACGGCAGGGGCGTCGAGCACGAGGGACCGCCACCGACTTTTCCCGGGGACCTCGGGGTATGTCGGCCAGCGCATGGGCGACTCCCTGGCATTGACGCGGCCGTCGAGGGCCCCGCCCTTTCCTAGAGAAGGGGCCTCGGGGTCTTCGAATGCTTTGACCCAATCTGGATCTGCGCCGCGCCGCAACGGTACCCCGATGTCGGCGCAGGGGCTTTGCACTCCCCACCCCCCCGCAGGGACTCGTTGTCGGGTGACCGGGGTCCCCTCGGGGACGGGCCGTATGCCCCGTAAGGATTTCTCTCCGGGTCGGACGGGTTTGAGAGGGAGCCCGGCATCGGGCAGTGCCCGCCAATCGGCGCCAGCGTCAGATGACCCCCTCGCCACCGAGCTCCGCCCTCAGGGACCCATGATGCTCGCGGCATCGATTGGTGTGGTTCCGATCCGCGCTCCGGGATCTCCACCACCGGCGCGGTCGCCCCCGCCGGGGCCCTCTAGAAGGGAGTCGATCTCCTCGCTCGGTTCAATGCCCAGCCTGGAGTCGGTATCCAGCCTTGAAAGCCTGGACACTACACATCTCGGGATCGGTCCCTGTCCCCTCCCGCGACGCAGAGCGGAGACCGCTGGCCCCTGCCCTCCGGCGACCGCGGAACCGCTTCGATCGCCGGGAGCAGCACCACCCCTGGGTTCGGGGCCGAGGCCGATTCCTGTGGCGCCGTCGGTGCCATCGACCCCTTCGATGCCTAGCTTGGAATCAATCCCAGGAGCCGACGACGCCATGGGGACTGCCCCGATCCGGGTCGGTTGGTCCCCTCCTCTGCCCAGCGGGCATCGGCCCGAGCGGCCTCTGTGTGCCCTGGCAGCCTCCCCCGCCATAACTCCTCCGGTAGAGCCACCTTTTCAGGATTTCCTCCTTGACATGGCGGACTTGCTGGCCATCCCTACCCCGGACCCGAGCCCGGGCCCTGCGGAACAGGCAGCCGTGATGCTTCCTCTGCATGCCTCACTGCAGGATCTCCTGCTGGGGGCTTGGCGGTCGCCTTTGAGGGTTCCGGCACCGTCGACTGCGATGCAGGCTCTGTACCGGGTGCCTCCGTCCCCGGGTTTTCGGCAGCACCAGCTTCCACATCGGTCCATTGTGGTGGAATCGGCGCTGAGGAAGGCCGGAAGCAAGGAGAAGCATGCTTCTCGCCCCCCAGGCCGCGCCTCAAAGACGCTAGATACTCTAGGACGTCAAGCCTTCCAGACGTCTATGCTGACGGCCAGAATTATTTCATATATATTTTATATGAGTCTGTCGCTCCGGGAGGTCACCGAGAGGTTGTCTCGGTTATCCCTCTTCGTATCTGCAACCAAGGCCTTTGAATATTCCCTGCTCCTTTATCACTGCAGGAATATCTCCGGGTTCCTTTCTCGTGCTTCGCTGGACTCCTTCCAGTCGGTCAGCAGAGCTCCTGCTGTTGCCATTAGAGCATGCCGTACAGCATGGTTGCAGGCGTCCGAGTTGTGTAGACGGGCACAGCACAACCTGGGTAATTCTCCCTGCGACGGAGATCACCTCTTCAATAGCGAAGCCTTGCGTTAGGTCGCACAGTGCTTCGCTAACCTTCCCAGAGTTAGCAGCCAGCCTAGGGCCCGGCCCCCCGGCGGTGGTAAACGTCTCTCCAGACCCCCCTTCCCTAGGAAGAGGAAATATCAGCCCTCCGCCCACCCTCCAGGCGCGCCCAAGCAAGGGACCTCTCACCCCGGGTTGATGCCCCCGGGCCCGCACCAGGAGTCTCATACTAAGCATTTTTAGGCTCAGGCGGGCGGCTGCCTGCACTTAACCCTCTTATCGGAAGTTTAAAACTTGAGCTCTACTCTGGGGCTCGTTAAGTTGACAAATGGTTCGGAGGCTTATCTAGGGGTTCAGGTATTCTCCTTCCGTTTGGAAGGGAGACCACCTCTATTCCGTGATAGCTATGGCCCACGGCCAACTTAATTACCCTTCGGTACGTCTCCGAACCCTTCTCAGCCAGTATCCCCCTGCTGATTGCTTCCGTACCGGAATTCCCCTCCAGCCGCTATAGTCCCCCAATGCTTGCCTGGACTATACCCTCCTGTCCCCCGTCTGTGCGGGTGGCGAGTTTTCTGCGTGCAGGTCCTGGGGACACATATAGGGCCTCCAGCCCCTGTGGCGTTCTACCGGACTGATGCTATCCTCCGTCCCCCACGCTACCGCGCTGTTGGTTCGCTGATCTGCCCTTGTCCTCCGGAATAGATCCCTCTACTGACGGATCTTGCTGCCACCTTCCCAGGTGGACGTTCTGTGGATCAATTGCAGATCCGCCTTACCAGGGTGATGCTCAGGGAGGTAGGCCCCTCGGCATACCTACGTTAGTACCGGAGTGGGTGCCCTCATGCCCACCGGCTTAGATATACTAGATATCACCTGCGCGATAGGCGCATATTGGGGGGATGCCTGCAGTACCTGTGTTCTACCGCCTAATTTCCCTATGGCCGGTACTCACGCCCCCCCCCCCCCCCGGGGTCCGGCCAGTCCGCCTGCCTATTCCTCGATCGGGCCGCGGACTGGTGGTACTCTACCGCTGTGAAGTCTACAGCTCCCTTTTCAGTTAGGTCCTCCTCCCGGGGGTTCAGACCCTTGTCTCCCTATCTCTCGCTAGGGTAGCCTGTGTACTCCTTCTGCTCCGGGGTACACCCCTACTCTTCTCCGGAATGGGCTCTCTGGTTCGGCCAGTCTTCTACTGTTAGTCCTCTGAGTTCTGGACTCTACTCCTAAGGGAGTGCTCAGCTTTGCACTAAGCCTCCTGGAAGACCTGCCGTCCTTCTCCTGACCCAGCTGACGCCTGGATCTCCTAGCCTTCCGGATTTGGAACTTCCTCCTCGCTGCGGCGAAGTTTCCTTGACGACTTCGCTACTGCGTCTACGGTGCCTTCATCACAGGTCTGCTTCCGGCAACCCGGTAGGTAAGCTCTACAGGGTTCCACACCATTAATTCATTAAAATTTAATGGCCGGTAAGCTCTATATGGTACTAGGTCATTTACTCATTAAATGCTTACTGATACTATTTACCACTAATCAATTTATTAACACTCTAAATATCTCAATTTTCCAAGCTGGCAGATAAATTTTAAGTATTTGATTTTAATAATCCCATAGGGAAACTTTCTACGTTTGACATACTGTGAATTATCATATACAAATGTTGTACTCTACTACTTTTATTACAAAAACTCCTGTAGAACTGTATTGCTACAGATTATACTTATATCCCTTACACAGTATGACTAAAAATTATACAAATTAGTTCCCATTAGGTTCCCAATATACAAAAATACATATTATCTCATTTAAACCTTAAAACTCCTATAACTTATGCTGAAAAGTTCCTGGATCGTTGGTTGATTTCCAGCCAAGAGAGATCGAAGTGAGACGTGGGCAGCATCTAATTGTGATTAGGACTTATAGTGCATATGCTGAGGGCAGAGCTCTTTGAAGACAGACCCCTGAAGAACCAATTAGAGAAACGCGAGGGCAGTGCCATTGAACGGCGTTGGGTTAATGTTTCAAAGAAAACTGAGTGATGTTGATATGCTACAACATGGGATACTTTTGAACTGACTATATGCTGGAGGATCTGCTGGAGGATTAAGCATTGCTGATGGATTTTGCTAGCGTGGACAGTTTGCAACAGAGAACAGCAAGAACTCAGTGTTATCTCTGGTGAACAGTGTTGTTAACACCAGCTATTCAGTTTGAAAAAGGATGACCATACTAGCAATCCTGTTTTAAAAGAGAATGTGACAAGAGTGTTGTTAATACCAGCTATTCAGCTATTCAGTTCGGAAGAGGATGCCTATACTAGTAATTCTGTTTTAAAAGAGAATGTAATAGAGTGGTTTTATATATTCTTTTTCAGCATAAGTTATAGGAGTTTTAAGGTTTAAATGAGATAATATGTATTTTTGTATATTGGGAACCTAATGGGAACTAATTTGTATAATTTTTAGTCATACTGTGTAAGGGATATAAGTATAATCTGTAGCAATACAGTTCTACAGGAGTTTTTGTAATAAAAGTAGTAGAGTACAACATTTGTATATGACAATTCACAGTATGTCAAACGTAGAAAGTTTCCCTATGGGATTATTAAAATCAAATACTTAAAATTTATCTGCCAGCTTGGAAAATTGAGATATTTAGAGTGTTAATAAATTGATTAGTGGTATTCACACTCTGTGATAAGTGCCTTAGAAAGTACTGATACTATTTATGCATCCCTCTGACTACTCTTCCTGTAGCCTGGGGTTTTTTTGCTGTATCTTAATGATACCTGTTCTGCACTCTAAAGACTTCCCTCTGTAGTCTTTAGATTCGCTGTTCCTCTATTCAACTCCTGCCCTCCATCCCTCAGGGGATGCCGGGGATTCAGGCTGGGCAAATGCCATCCCGTCCTGGGCTGCGCTTATGGGATCTCCCCGGGCATCCTTAGCTAGGGAGTCCCCACGTGTGAAGACTCATTCCTGCTTGTTCCTGGAGATAGCACAGTTACTTACCTGTAACAGGTGATCTCCGGAACAGCAGGAATTAGTCTTCACAACCCGCCCACCTCCCCTAGGAGTTGTATCTCTTTTTCTCTATTCCTTCCTCTCCTCTCCTTCTGGCTCAGCTATGAAACTCAACTGGGGAGAGGCAGTAGGAAGGGCGGGAAGCCACCGCGCAGGCGCGGGGTATGCTCCCAAAGGCTTTCTGATTGGATGCTGGGGAGCATTCCCGTGCGGGCTCCGTCGGCGACATCTCCCACGTGTGAAGACTAATTCCTGCTGTTCCGGAGATCACCTGTTACAGGTAAGTAACTGTGCTTTCTCTGAAAATTTTTAATCATGTTGATAAGCCTATAAGGTCTTCCAGGTTAAATATGCTACACGGTTACATCTGCAATACTATTCTGAGAAGTCAACCTGCACAAATGTTTTTTTATAGTCAGGACCAGCACTACCATTGGGGTAGCTAGGCAATTGCCTAGAGTGCCAATGCCAAGGGTGCCCATTGCCGCTGCTGCCGCCCCTCTTTGGGACATGCAACGGCAGCAGTACTTCTAAAACAGCACCATGGCACTCTAGTTACCTTTGCCTCTGGCACCATGATGCTATTCATACTTACACTCCCTTCTATTCCACTTCCTTTTGCAAGGGGATGGAAGCTTCTGCCGCTTCTGCCCGCATGCAGACAGGAAGAGGAATCAGAAGGGAATGGAAGCACGAACACCACCGCAGTCCTGGAGGTGAAGGTAACTCCAGCACTGCGGTACTGTTTTAAAAGGATTGCCACTGCTGCACGTTCCAGAGAGGGGCAGAATCAGTGGCAGTGGGGGCGGCGGACTGGAGCAGGGTAGCGCAAGCAATGAGGTTCACCTAGGGCAGCTCCTTTCCTTGCACTGGTCTTGGTTACAGTGCCTTGTAAGCCTGGATTATACTGCCAGATCGGATCGGGGATGAATCGAATTATGTCTTGTCATCACTGTTTAAAACGTATGTATTTCAACAGTATCTAACACCACCTTGATATTCTAAGTATACTTTGTTGGCATGTAATGATTTGTTGTTTTAATATTTTAGATGTATTTAATTATTTGCATAATTGATTGTTGTACTCTGCCTTGAACTCTTGGTTGGTATTGGCGGAATATAAATGTTAGTTAAATTCAATTCAATTCAACTTGGTTATATGCCACATATTTGAATAGGCAATCAAAGCTGGCAGTTATCACAGCAACAGACTTCCATGCTCCTGAGGGGAGTCTGGCGACAACAGTCACAGTAATCACTCACCGAGAGATGTTCCACATATCTTAACTAAACTCCTAAAAATTCTCAGGCATTTTCAACAAGGAATGTATTGTTACTTTGTGCATTTTGTTCTGATGAAAGTACCATATATTAATGTAAATATGTTCATTTGTATATTCTGGATAATGTTACTTAATTAGGTCAGGGCTTGACCAACCCTAGATGCCAGGTCACCATGGCAACTAGAAATTTAATTGTGGTGCTTAGAGTTTACATAACATATCAGTGGCCCAGATGAGCAAATGGGAGGAAGAGGTAGCAGTGACATCAGCAGGCCACAAGGTACACGGAGGAACAGGTAGTGTCAGAAGTGTATGTAAGTCAATGGGAGGAGGAGATGTCAGCAACCTGAGCAAACCAATGGGAAAGGAAGAGGCAACAACCTCAGCAGTCCACATGGGCCAAAGAGGAGCAGCTAGCATGAGCAGCTCGCATAAGCAGTGGCCATTACAGAAACCTGGCTAAATAAATCACATGATTGGGATATAGCCATAGCTGGCTATAATCTATTCAGAAAAGACAGAGGAAATGGAAGAGGAGGAGGAGTAGCCTTGTATGTCAAGGGCAATATTAAAGCTACTGAAATGCAGGGGGCATGGGGAAAAGAAGAAGCGCTCTGGATTTTGTTGGAAAGAGGAGATGGCACTGTCATCCATACTGCTGTAGTATACAGACCTCCAACACAAACTGAAGAGATAGATAGCGAATTGGTTATAGATTATGCCAAGATAGCCACAAAGGGAGAAGCGATCATATTGGATGACTTTAATCTACCTGATGTAGATTGGATTACTCCTTCTGCAAATCTGGAAAGAAGCAAAATAATTGTGGATGCTCTCCAAGATGCATTACTTAGACAAGTGGTGATGGAACCAACTAGGGAAAGCTCAATGCTGGATTTAGTGCTCACCAACGGTGATAGCGTGTCGAATGTCTGCGTGGGTGCCCCTGTGAGCAGCAGCGATCATCACACAGTGTGGTTTGAGATAAAAGCCATGGTACAGGCCAATCATAGCAAGCTCAAGGTCCTAAACTTCAAAAACACAGACTTCAATAAAATAGCCGAGTACCTAAAGGAGGAGCTGACAGGGTCGAAGGAGATAAGGGAAGTGGAATTGCAATGGGCTAAACTAAAGGTGGCAATAAAAGGAGCAACAGATAAATATGAAGAAAAATAAACAAAAACAAGAGGAGAAGA
Source organism: Ichthyophis bannanicus (assembly GCA_033557465.1). NCBI lineage: Eukaryota > Metazoa > Chordata > Amphibia > Gymnophiona > Ichthyophiidae > Ichthyophis > Ichthyophis bannanicus. The sequence continues at coordinate 1,085,433,103 of CM066032.1, read as the reverse complement.
AAACCTATTTGGTTTTCCAAAGAAGTGGCTGCTCAAATAAAGGCAAAAAACACAGCTTTCGCAAAATTCAAAAGCTTTCAAACAGAGGAGCACAGAAATGAATACAGGATCAAACTCAAAGAGACAGAGAGAAATAAGGATAGCAAAATCAAAGGAAGAGGAAAAGATGGCTAAAGATGTGAAGTGTGGCGACAAAACTTTCTTCAGGTATATTGGGGAAAGGAAGAAGATCAGAGGTGGAATTGCAGGACTCAGAAGTGCTGGGAATGCACTCGTGGAAAGTGACATTGAAAAAGCGAAATTGCTAAACGAATACTTCTGTTCTGTTTTTACTAAGGAATGTCCTGGAGAAGGACCACCTGTGACCCAAATATAAAACTGGGAATGAAGTAGATACCACACCATTCACAGAAGATGATGTGTTAGAACAACTTGCAAAACTGAAAGTGGACAAGGCCATGGGATCGGATGAGATATATCCCAGGATACTGAAAGAGCTCAGAGAGGTTCTTGCAGGGCCATTAAAGGATGTCTTCAACAGATCCTTAGAAACAGGAAAGGTTCCTCAGGACTGGAGAATGGCTGATGTCGTACCTCTACACAAAAGTGGTGACAGGGAAGAAGTGTCAAACTACAGGCCTGTGAGCCTTACCTCAGTGGTGGGAAAAGTAATGGAGGCGTTCCTGAAAGAGCGAATTGTGAACTTTCTCAAAGCCAACAGGTTGCAAGATCTGAGGCAACATGGTTTTACCAAAGGACGATCTTGTGAAACAAATCTGATTGAGTTCTTTGGGTGACCAGGGAACTAGATCAGGGGCATGCGATGGATGTCATCTACCTGGATTTCAGTAAAGCCTTTGATACTGTTCCTCATAGGAGGCTTATCAATAAACTCAGTAGCTTGGGGATAGATCTCAAGATGGTAAATTGGATCAGAAACTGGTTGACTGACAGACGACAGAAGGTGATGGTACAAGGAGCTCACTCGGATGAAAGGAAGGTGATTAGCGAGGTACCCCAGGGGTCGGTCCTGGGCCCGGCACTGTTCAATGTATTTGTGAGTGATATTGCTGAAGGACTGCATGGAAAAGTCTGTCTTTTTGCGGATGACACAAAAATTTGCAACAGTGTGGACTCCCCCCGAGGGAGTGGTTAACATGAGGAATGAGCTACAAAAGCTGGAAGAATGGTCTAATGCTTGGCAATTAAGATTTAATGCGAAGAAGTGCAGAGTCATGCACTTGGGAAGCAGAAATCCAAGGGAAATGGACACGATAGGGGGCGAGAGATTGGTGTGTACGGATCAGGAGAAAGACCTTGGAATGATTATTTCTGAATTTCTCAAGGTGGCAAAACAATGCGACAAGACGGTGGCAAAAGCCAGGAGGATTTTGGGCTGCATACGAAGAGGTATTACCAGCAGAAAGGAAGAGGTACTTATGCCACTGTACAAGTCACTGGTGAGGCCTCACTTGTAATACTGTGTTCAGTTTTGGAGACCAAATCTTGCAAAGGATGTAAAAAGACTGGAAACAGTTCAGAGGAAGGCGACCAAAATGATTTGGAGCCTGCGTCAGAAGCCTTATGAGAAGAGACTTGAAGACGTAAACATGTACACTTTGGAGGAGAGGAGGGACAGGGGAGATATGATTCAGACCTTTGAATACTTAAAGAGAAATAATGAACAAACAAACCTCTTCCAAAAACAGAGAAGCTGCAAAACTAGAGGGCATAACATGAAGCTACAAGGTGGTAAATTGAAAGGCAATGTCAGGAAATACTTTTTCACAGAAAGGGTGGTGGATGCTTGGAATGCTCTCCCGATGGAAGTGGTGGGGGCAAATACGGTGACGGAGTTCAAAAGGGCATGGGACAGACACAGTGGATCCCTTTACAGCAACAAGAAAATATCAAAATAATCTGAACCATCTAATTCCTTAACAAATAGGGGTATCCTACATGGAGTGGCGGGATCACCCCTGGACAAAGACATGGGGAGGGGGGGCCTGCACGGAGCAGCAGGTGTACCTACTCTTGGCATCGTACTGGGCAGACTAGATGGACCATACTGGTCTTTATCTTCCGTCATTTACTGTGTTACTATGTTACTATGGTCTAAGATATATGGCAGTGGTACGTACGAATATGAGAGAGACTGATACCTGCCGAGGAGGGAGTGGAGGGACTTTAGCTGGCAGGTTGGGTAGGGGGAGACTATCTTTTTTTTGTTTCATATTGGAGGAGGGGGGGAAACATGTTGCCAGATAGGCAACTAAGTAGTTTGTCATGTTCAAAGTAAAATGCTGTTTTGCTTGAACAGTGAGTTGCTGAGAGAATGCAAAGTTCAGCTAGGTAGTCCAAACTTTTAAATCGGCTAACCTGCCTCGTACACCCTGCATTTAGGTATTGACAGCTGAGCATTTGTAGCTCTCACTTTAACATCATGGAGGAGTGGCCTAGTGGTTGGGGCAAGGTACTTCAGGCCGGAAGGTCGGGGGGTTCAAATCCCACTAGAGGACAGCAACCTTGGGCCGGAAGGACTGGGGTTTCTAGTCCCACAGGTGCTCCTTGTGGTCTTGGGCAAGCCACTTAACCCTCCATAGCCCATGTTCCCTGTAAAATAGTTCTCTCCAGGTTATAATGCCCTGTTCAATGTAATTTCAGTTTGTTCAATGTAAACCACACTGATGCAGAATAGCATGGTATATAAGAGAATGTAAATAAAAATAAATAAATAAAATGGTTCAAACACCCACTCCAAAACAACATCTCCTTATCTAAAATTCACTTCTGGTCTTGTTTCAGGTCGGTATCACTGAACAGACCATCTCGAAAGTGCACAATGATGGCTTTAGGTTGATCACAAGAATGGAAGAATCAGTAATCTCATTCATTCCAAGGGCTTTCATGTAATTTGTCAAGATTTGTGTGGATACCTGTGCATGTGTTTTTCTAGTGGAAGAACTAGACTTACAGGGCTAGTCTGCAAAACCTTTGCACTGGTGAAGAGCTCCTTGGCATAGCTTTAACTTGGCACAAAAATATTTGAGGAATGTGTTTTACCTCACTCACAGCTATCCCATTTGGAGTAGTATTGTTCTTTCTGGATTTATAAGATGCATTTGATACTGTGTGGCATGATTGATAAGCTTACAACAATAGGGAGTGATGGGCACAGTTATGGAGTGGTACTGGTCATTTTTGGGCAAGTGATCTCGACAGGTGATCTGGAGAGACCAGTTCTCAGATAAATGGGAGCTAACCTGTTGAGTGCCTCAGAGGTCAATAGTTTCCCCGGTTTTATTTAATGTATTCTTGAGGCTATTGTGTACAGTTCTGGAGCAGTTAGGGTTTTGATATCATGTTTGCAGTTGACATACAGATTTATCTCCCAATTATTAAAGAATGGATTTTGGAACATGATAAATTAGTGGTTGCAGTCTCACAGCCTTAAACCAAACATGGCTAAATCTGAGGCCCATTGGATGAAAACTTTGTGGTGCCTACTGATGGTCAACATTTTCCATTCAAGCCTTCAGTAAGGAATTTGGGCATTTGATTAAATTCTAAATTGTTTTATGATATCCATTTAGCCAGGTTGACACAGGGTGTGTTCTACCACCTTAGACTTATTAAGCGGCTGCGCTCATTTTTGTCACTAGCAAGGTTGAGGGTGGTAACACACACTATGGTGTTGGCTAAATTAGACTATAGAAATGCATTTGTTTAGCTCCTTCTAAAAAAGCCTGGCATAGGATGCAATTGTTGCAGTATGCTGCTCCAAGACTGATAGGGGTCTTGGAGATGCATGATCATGTAAGCCCAATGCTTCAAAAGTTGCATTGGTTGCCAGTTCAGCAGAGGTGTTATTTTAAAAACTTGATGGTTCCAAGTGTGACAGAGAGAAGTTCCCAGTCTGCACAAAGCAGGGCATTTTCAGTGGTTGCCCCTGTCCTGTGGAATCAGTTGCATCAGATTTATGCCAGGAGAAAAACTATACAGCAGTGAAGTCATGGCTCTGGCAGCAAGCATATAGGTAGTCAATCTGAGTATTTTGGTTCTGGAATAGCATATTAACTCCAGGAACAAGCAGGAATGAGTCTTCACATGTGGGTACGTCGGTACCGATGGAGCCTGCGCGGGAACGCTCCCCAGCTTCCCAAAAAGGAAAGCTTTTGGGAGCATCCCACAGCGCCTGCGCGCTGCCTTCCCGCCTTTCCTAACCATCTCTCCTCAGTTCTTCTTTGCCGCGGAGCCTGCAGGTCGAGCCCTGTCACCGCTGAAGAAGTTCTTTATTTTATTTTATTTCTTTGGTCGCGTGTCTGCCTTCCCCGACTCCGGACCGGTACCGCCGGTCTTTTTCTCTTTCTTTCTTTAAAAAAAAAAAAAAAAAAAAATCTATTTTCTCTTCACTTAGTGTATTCTCTTCTTGGGCCTCTGGGCCTACAAGAAAATTTCCCTCATGGAAAAACCAGCCTTCGGATACCCATGAATGGTGTCTTAAATGTTTGGGTCCTGAACACTCCATTCCGGATTGTCCGTCCTGCTCTCTTATGTCTAAACGGGGGTTACAGAACCGAGCAGCCAAGCTCCATGTGCTGTTTCCCGCTGATGCACCGTCGGTAGCATCGACATCTTCCAGGTCTTCTTCTCCTGATGGATCTCAGGTAACCAAACATAAACCTAGCAGGTCCTCGAAGGGTAGATCTCCCTCTAAGCATCGAGATGCCTCCGGGCTTGCCCTCGAGGATCCTGCGCCAGCAAAACAACCCCGGCGGGAAGCTCTGGCTTCCAAAGCTCCTCCTATGGGGTTACAGGTTGACATCGATGGCACGGCCTCGACCGATCACCTGTTAGAATGCTCTGGGGTACCGGCACAATCTCCCGGTACCGACTTCCAGGCATTCATGGCATCGATGGATCACAATGTTCTGTCCATGCAGCAGGCTATTACGGCCTTCATTCAAGCTGCGACGCCGCTGGTACCGAAACAAACTCCGTTCTCGGTATCGGCTCCGGTACCGGCACCAGCACCGATACCGGTACCGACTGCATCGACATCGACCAGGATACCAGCTGCAGCGGTTCCTTGTCCAGGGCTGCTTACCGGTACCGATCTGGTACCGGGGACGCCCGATGTCGATACTGCTCGATACGCGTATCGAGCGTTGGAAGAGCACCCTGACAGGCGATACTTCGATTCCTCTGATGATTCTGATACATCAGACGAGTCTCCTGAAGTATCCATAGCCCTTCCTGAAGAGCCTTCTTCTCCAAAAAGAAGAATGTCTCCTCCAGAAGACTTGTCCTTTCAAGACTTCATAAGAGAAGTAGCTAAAGGACTTTCTATTTCAGTAACTTCTGAATCAGAGCCTAGAGCTAAAAAATTGAATATTTTAGGCTATTCTAGAGCTCCTAAAGAGGCGGTCACCTTACCAATTCATGAGATTCTTTATGAACACATGATTGATCTATGGGAGACTCCTCTCACTCTCTCTCCTCATTCTCGTAGATTGGACACTATGTATCGTGTCCCTCGTCCTGGATTTCAGAAAACTCAGCTTCCTCACCATTCCATTGTGGTGCAGTCAGCTATGAAGAGGATAAAGAGTACAAAGAGACACTCTTCTGCTCCTCCAGGAAGAGAATGCAGGACCTTGGATGCCTTTGGTAGGAAAATCTTCCAAGCCAGTATGCTTATTGCCAGAATCAACTCATATAGCCTTTACATGGGTATGTTTCTAAAGGAAGTTGCACAAAAACTGCACACTTTCCTCCCTTTTCTTCCAGAGGATAAAAGGGAGGAATTCCTCATTTGGCTTAAGCACACCCAAGACATTTCAAAGTTTTCCAACAGGGCAGCCTTTGACTCCTTTGAAGGTGCCAGCAGAGCCTCAGGCATTGCCATAGCTGCTCGCAGAATTGCTTGGCTCCAGGCTTCTGATTTAGAGCCCTGGGTTCAAGATGGCTTAGGAAATCTTCCCTGTACAGGTGAAAACCTATTTGGCAAAGAATGGCAAATAAAAGCCACTCAAATGGATGCAGAAAACTCTGCTCTGGATAGACTTTCAAAGTCAACCTCCATTCCTGCCAAGAAAAAGCCTTTTAAAAAGTCTTTCTTTAAAAAGGTAGATTTCCTTCTACTTCTGGCCAACAATCTTCTACAGGTCGCTTTGCCACTAAGCGTCAGCAACCTAAACAGGCCAGGCCTAAGCCTACAGGGGCTGCTGCAACTCAGCAGGCCCAACCTCCTCAGGGTTTTTGACTTGATGCTAGAGAACTTAGCCTTTCTGGCTCTAAAGCAGCCAGAGCCTCTCACATGGTGAGACACTTCAATTCTCCCACATCTCTTCTCGACCTTCTAGGTCAAGAGGTAGCTACCCTTCTTGCCCAAGGGGCAATAGAAGAAGTTCCTCTTCTTCATCAACGGTCAGGGTTCTACTCCCCCTATTTTCTCATTCCAAAGAAGACAGGGGGATACAGACCCATCTTAGATCTCAGAGAATTGAACAAATTTCTATGCAAGGAGAAGTTAAAGATGCTTTCTCTGGGCACTCTCCTTCCATACCTTCAAAGTCAGGATTGGCTTTGTTCTCTAGATCTCAAGGATGCGTACACCCATGTCCTCATCCATCCCTCTCACAGAAGATTCCTACGGTTTCTTTTCCAAGGAAAACATTACCAATACAGAGTTCTTCCTTTCGGTCTGGCCTCTGCTCCAAGAGTGTTCACCAAATGCATGGCAATAGTTGCTGCATTTCTACGAACTCTGGGAATATTTGTCTTCCCATACCTGGACGACTGGCTCATTCGAGCTCCATCTCAGTCAGAGGCCCAGAATTCCTTGGACCGCACAAGGCGCATTCTGCAGTATCTGGGATTTGTGGTAAACCTCCCAAAGTCTCAGCCCACCCCTATTCAGTCCCTAGAATTCATAGGGGCCTGGTTGGATACCACTACTGCAAGGGCTTACCTTCCTCAGGCCCGTTGCCAACGTCTAGTGCAGTTAGCCTCCCAGATTCAGTCAAAGAGCCACTTAACTGCCCGGGAGATGCTACAACTGCTAGGCCACATGGCTTCCACAGTGCATGTGGTACCCTATGCTTGCCTACACATGAGAGCAGCTCAATGGACTTTGTCCACCCAGTGGACTCAAGCTTCAGGAGCTCTCTCAGACCAAATAGCAACCACCAAACATCTCTTTTGGTCTCTCCAATGGTGGATGTCCACTCAAAATTTGTTGCTGGGGTCCCCCTTCCAACAGTGGTTGCCCCAAGCAACCCTCACAACAGATGCCTCCCAAACAGTTTGGGGAGCCCATCTACAGGACCTCTCCACTCAAGGCACTTGGTCCCCACAGGAGACCTCCCTTCATATCAACCACTTGGAGCTTCGAGCAGTTTTTCTAGCTCTCCATACCCTCCTCAGCTACAAGACAGTCCTCATTCATACGGACAATCAAGTAGCCATGTTTTACATAAACAAGCAAGGAGGAACTGGCTCTCTGTCACTTTGCAACTAAGCTTTAAGATTGTGGGCCTTCGCCAGAGAGCATCAAATCCATCTCCTGGCAGTATACCTCCCAGGAGTCCAAAACTCTTGGGCAGACAGACTCAGTCGAGTTCTGCTTCCACACGAATGGTCCCTGCACATGGATCAGGTACTCAGAATCTTCCAAGAATGGGGAACCCCGGACATAGACCTCTTTGCAAGTCCGTGGAATGCCAAACTTCCCCGGTTCTGTTCCAGAATTCCGTGCCAGGGAGTTCAGGCCAAGGATGCCTTCCTCCTCCATTGGGGTCAGGGCTTCCTGTATGCATTTCCACCCATTCCCTTGATTCCCAAGACTCTGTTCAAACTCCAGAGGGATCAAGGATCTATGATCCTCATAGCTCCACGCTGGCCACGCCAAGTGTGGTACCCTCTACTTCTACATCTCTCCCAAGCCCCCTCTCTGGACTTGGGAGCTGCTCCAGACCTTCTGTCCCAGTAGGAAGGGACTTTGTGGCACCCAAACCCCAAGTCCCTACACCTCAGAGCTTGGTTACTGAAGGCCTAGACCTTCAAGACTGGAATCTTTTTCAACAAGTGAAGGATATCCTCCATGCTTCCAGAAAACCTTCCACCAGGCGTTCTTATGCTTTTAAATGGAAAAGGTTTTCCATTTGGTGTGCTGAAAAGGGTCTTGACCCTCTAGCACTACCTTTAAATTCTCTGTTAGACTATCTCCTGCATCTTTCCAATGCAGGCCTTAAAACAAATTCAGTAAGAGTCCATTTGAGTGCTATTGCAGCATCCCTTAAGCCCATCAATGGACAACCTATTTCCTCTCATCCTCTCATTGCAAGATTCATGAGAGGCCTAACTTTAACTAAACCTCCCATTAGGCCTCCTCCGGTGGCATGGGACTTAAATTTGGTTCTTGGTCAGCTCATGAAGCCACCTTTTGAACTCTTAGCCACTACCTCCTTGAAGTTTCTTTCATGGAAGGATATTTTCCTCATTGCAGTTACTTCAGCTCGCCGCTTCAGTGAACTGCAGGCATTAGTGGCTAATCCACCTTATACAAGGTTCCATCATGATAAGGTAGTCCTTAGGACAAATCCACACTTTATGCCTAAAGTGGTCTCACCTTTTCATCTTAATCAAGAGGTATATTTACCTGTCTTTTTTCCAGCTGCTCATGCATCCAGTGCAGAGAGGAATCTTCATACTCTGGATTGTAAAAGAGCTCTTGCTTTTTACTTACATAGGACACAGCAACATCGAAAGTCTTCCCAGCTTTTTGTTGCTTTTGATCCTTCTCATTTGGGACTTCCAGTCTCTAAGAGAACACTGTCCAATTGGATTGCTCAGTGTATTTCTTTCGCCTACCAGAGTAAGAACCTTTCTCTGGAGACACACAGAGCAAGAGTAATGATGACACACGCGCTTTTATTGGTATCCCCAACGCGTTTCGGCAGGTTGCCTTCTTCAGGGGGTCATATAATTAACGCGCACACAACAGCAAATCTTCAGACGGTGAAATTGAAAGGGGCAAATTGCCAAAGCATCGAAGCCCCAAATTGAATCGGAGTTAGTGCTGCTTGTTTATTCACTCTGGTTGTGACTATTGAAATTCATTACATCAGCACAATTCTGCAGGACCATGACTTTTGTGTCAAAGATTCAATTTGGGGCTTCGATGCTTTGGCAATTTGCCCCTTTCAATTTCACCGTCTGAAGATTTGCAGTTGTGTGCGCGTTAATTATATGACCCCCTGAGGAAGGCATCCTGCCGAAACGCGTTGGGGATACCAATAAAAGCGCTTGTGTCATCATTACTCTTGCTCTGTGTGTTTCCTGCTGCATTCTGCAAGAGCCGTTGCTCTCTTGTGCCTGGCCTTTCTCTGGAGAGCTATGTCACAGCTCATAATGTGAGGGCCATGGCCACCTCTATGGCTCATCTAAATTCTGTGTCCATCGACCAGATCTGTCGAGCAGCCACCTGGGCCTCGGTTCATACCTTCACAGCCCATTACTACTTGGACAAGGACTCCCGCCGGATGCCTTGTTTGGTCAGGCTATTCTCAAACACCTGTTCCATTCTTAAACAACTCCTACCCTCCTTTCCCTGGATGGATGCCTGAGATCCATAGGAGGAAGTAGACCCCTCCCAGGGTCTCATATCCTTGGGGATCTCCCGGGCATCTTAGCTAGGGAGTCCCCATATGTGAAGACTCATTCCTGCTTGTTCCTGGAGATAGCACAGTTACTTACCTGTAACAGGTGATCTCTGGGAACAGCAGGAATAAGTCTTTACAACCCTCCCACCTCCCCTAGGAGTTGTGTCTCTTTTTCTATCTTTCCTTTCCTCTCTCTCTCTATTGTCTCAGCTTTAAACTCGAACTGAGGAGAGATGGTTAGGAAAGGCGGGAAGGCAGCGCGCAGGCGCTGTGGGATGCTCCCAAAAGCTTTCCTTTTTGGGAAGCTGGGGAGCGTTCCCGCGCAGGCTCCGTCGGTACCGACGTACCCATATGTGAAGACTTATTCCTGCTGTTCCCAGAGATCACCTGTTACAGGTAAGTAACTGTGCTTTAAGGAATGGGGTGGAGTGGGGGTTGTGGAGAATTAGCTTTAAAAGTATTAGATGAGGTTGTATTGGTTTTATTTGTAAAATGCATTTTTATGGTTATACATTGCCCAGAATCTGAAGATAGGGTGATTTATTAAATATAAATAAATCAATTTAGTTGAGGATTGGCGATTACTGCTTACACAGGGGTATTACGCTCCCTATGCTGAGTCTCCAATGGGCAAGCAACTTGTCTTTTTCACCCCCAAGTGGCCTTTCATCATTTTGGATGCATAGATGCTGCAGATAGTCCAAAACAGCTACATGCTGCACTTTGCAAAACTGCAACCCCCTTCCCCTCCAAAGAAGCATTCCCTTGGCCCTCTGCACTTCAGCTTCCTGTAGGGGGGGGGTCTCCACCCTTCTCACCGACCTCACCATAGAACCTGTGCCTCCGGCTCAGACTGATTGAGGGTTCTACTTCAGGTACTTCCTGGTCCCCAAGAAGATGGTGATTTCAGCCCATCTTGGACCTTTGGAACTTCAATGCCTTCCTGGTGCAAGAGAAATTCAAAATGGTCTCACTGGGGATTCTGCTTCCTTACCTACTGAAGGACGATTGATTATGCTCCCTGGATCTCAAGGATCCATACACGCATATACTGATCCATCTAACCCACAGGAAATACCTCAGGTTCATCCTGGAGAATTGGCACTTCCAGTACTTAGTACTTCCCTTCGACCTGGATTCCGCACCCTACGTCTTTACTAAGTGCCTCGCGATGGTGGCATATTACCTCTGGACTTGGGAGGTCTTCATCTTCCCCTACTTAGACGACCGGCTCGTGAAGAGCTCCACTCCGTAGGGGGTCTAGCAGTCAACTCAGCTGACCATCCGGGTGCTTGAAATGTTGGGGTTTGTGATCAACTAACCCATGTCCCACCTTCAGCCCTCCCAACAATTGGAGTTCATAGGTGCCCTCCTTGACACTGTTCGGGCTTGGACCTTTCTCCCGATGGATTGCCTGCAGCAGCTGGTGTCAGATAACAGCTTACGGGTTACTGAAGGTGCTCGGTCACATGACCTTGACAGTGCATGTCACTCCCCTGGCTCGTCTGTCAATGAGACAAGCTCAGTGGACTCTGAGTACTCAATGGGACAAGCCACTAGCTGCCTCCAGGATCTAGTGGTGGTCACTGAGCCTCTGGTCCAGTCCCTGCCCTGGTGATTAGAACCGTGGATCTTGCTCAAGACCTCCCCTTTCAAATGTCGTCTCCCCAGTGGATGTTGATAACCAATGTGTCCAAGCTCAGCTGGGGGGCTCACCTAGATGGCCTGTGCACTCAAGGCATGTGGTCCGAGCAGGAGAGTCTTCACCAGATCAATTTCCTAGAACTCTGGGCATTCAGGGTCCACCTTGCCAACCAGATTGTCCTGATTCAGACCGACAATCAAAGTGGCGCTGTATGATGTCAACAAGCAGGGGGTCATGGGCTTTGTATCTTCTGTGCTGGGAGGTGGTCCGCTTATAGAAGTTTGCCATCACCCACAGGATGGAATTAAGAGCCGCCTATCTGCCCAGGGAACTCACTTCCCTGGCAGACCAGTTGTGTCACGTCCTCCAGCCACACGAGTGGACTTTGAACAGACAGGTTACAGATAGGACCTTTTGGGAGTGGGGTACCCCCTATAGATCTCTTTGCAACACTGTACAATGCCCAGGTGGGACAGTTCTTCTCCAGAGTCACATTGAGCAACCGGCTTGCTCTGGATGCCTTCCTCCTGCACTAGGAGGTAGGCCTGCTCTACGAGTTTCCACCCATTCATCTTGTGGCAAAGTGGCCGACAAGGGCACGATGATCCTCATTGTGCCATACTGGCCCAAGCAGCCTTGGTTTCCCTTACTGCTTCAGCTCTCTCAGTGAGAGCCCCTATGACTGGGCTCCACCCCAGACCTCATCTTGCTTCACCCCAATATCCGGTCCTTGGCCCTCATGGCATGAATGTTAAGTAGGTAGTTCTGTCAGAGCTTAACCTACCCGAGAGCATCACAGTCTTCCTGGCCTCCCGTAAAGCTTTGAGGCTGTTCTGTGCGTTTAAATGGAAGAAATTCTCCTTCTAGTGTGTTGGCCATGTTCTGGACTCCTCCTCCTGCACAGTGGACAAGTTGTTTGAGTACCTCGTACACCTCTTAGAGTCGGGTCTTAGGACCAATTCTGTTAGAGTCTACCTTAGCGCGACTGGGGCTTACCATCACAGCTTGGCAGGGAAGCCCATATCGGCTCAACTCTTAGTGGTTCAGTTCATATGGGGCTTGCTCCTCTCCAAGCCCTCAATGATGGCTTGGGACCTTAATGTGGTTCTGACTCAGTTCTTGTCGGCTCCCTTTGAGCAGCTAGCCTCTTTCCCTTTGAAGTACCTAACTTGGAAGGCCTTGTTCCTGGTTGCGGTCATCTCAGCACATCGGATCATTGAGCTCCAGGCTCTAGTGGCTCACCCGCCGTATACCAGGTTTCATCACAACAGAGTGGTATTGCGCCCTCATCCATATTTCCTTCTGAAGGTGATCTCTGCTTTCCATTTTAATCAGTCATGCTGACAATTTTCTTTCCGAGGCCTCACGCCCACAGTGGGGAGGTGGCGCTGCACATGCTGGACTGTAAGCGAGCCCTGACCTTCTAACTTGAGTGTACGAAGGCCCACCAAAAGTCCACCCAGTCGTTTATCTCTTTTGACCCCAACAAGCTGGGACTGCTGTTTCCAAATGCACTGTGATTTGGCTAGCGGACTGCATCTCTTTTGCATATGTCCACGCAGGACTCAGCCTTGATGATCATGTCATGGCTCACAATGTCAGAGCGATGGCTGTGTCTGTGGCCAACTTGCACTTGGCCTCCATGGAGGAGATCTGCAGGGCTGCAATGTGGTCTTTGGTCCACACATTCACATCACATTACTGTCTGTATGGGAATTCCTGACATGACAGCAACTTCAGCCAGGCCATACTCTGGCATCTCTTTGAGGATTAGGTTCCAATTCCTTCCCACCAAGCCCTACTGTCTGTCCAGGCTACCAGAAAGAAACTTTCTCAGTACGAGTGCTGCTCACTGAACAATTATGCTGAAGATGCTGAATCAGTTAGTTCCCCCTGGAGGACTACCTTTGCTGTTCTTTTGATTCTCCAGTTTTGTTTTGCCTCGCTGGGCTTCTTGGCCGCCTCAGTTTTCAGTAGCTTGGGACTTTATTCCTACTTGTCCACGGAGAAAGCATGGTTGGTCATCTGTAGCAGGTGTTCTGCATGGACGGCAGGAGTAAGTCCTCACAACACTCCCACCTCCCCAAAGAGTTGTCTTCTGCTACAGCTTTGATATTGTACTGGAGAAGATGGTGCCGCAGCAGGTGAGAAGATAGGTGTGCATGCGGGGTGGGGCCTCCCAAAAGCTTCCAGTAGAAGCTGGGAAGCATTCCTGTGCACAGCTTTGTTGGTGATGTCACCCATATATGAGGACTTATTCCTACTGTCCATGGAGAACACCTGCTACAGGTGAGTAACTACACTATATTGCACCCTTTTTAGATAGATGTTGTATGACAATTTATATGTTCAAAATTACTGCTGAGGGACAGTATATTCTTTTGAATATTGACCTATTTGTGTTGCATGTAATGTTTTTAAAGTCCCAGCAAGAAACTGCAGTGCTTACAATCAGGGGGGAAAGTGTACTGTTAATTAAACTTTTAGTACAAAATGATTTTGTAATTCTTTTCACTAGCCAGTCTACAATTACCCTGAGTCCTTGGAGACAGTGTCACACATTACCTCATATGTCGTATGTGTGATGTCATTTGTGTCAACATGGTGTGAATGAAATGTATGTGTGTGAAGAGAGGTAATCTGTGACCCTCCCCTTTTATCTTGTTATACCACCTTTCAGCAAAATCACTAAAGTGGTTTATAATATTAATATTAGTGTAACAGGGGTCAAGAGAATTAAAGGAATTTTAAGGAGTATTCACATGAAGTTCCACTCGGAACTAATGGAGTCCACTCTTTGAGAGTGGACTAATACCAGTGGGCAGCCATACAGCTCTGTGAGTCAGTTTTCTATCATCAGCTGTGGCATCATACCATCTTATGGGGACAGGTGCCTAAAAGCAATTGAGGTTATATATCTTCCACTGGGAATGCTCATCGTTGTGCATATACTTGGATCCCAAAAACAGTACCTCTGTCGGGATTTTCTTGGACCCCCTGACATTCTGAAAAGACGATGCAAATGCAACACCAAACACAAATGTTAATGGCGGGGGGGGGGTGGGGGGGACCACAGGAAATAATGCACAAATTTATTTATTCAACAGGTTTTTTATACCGCTTTATAAGTTTTTGTCAAAGCGGTGTACATTGTAACTTAAACTTGGTAATGTACATTAAACAGGAACATTGATAACTTGGATTCTTCTGAGGCAAGTGGAGTGGAGGCCACAAGGCGTGCTAGTGGGAGTCGAACCCAGGTCTCTCTGTTCCCAAGACAGTGCTCTAACCACTAGGCTACTCCTCCATGCCACAAATACACACATGTATGCAATGATCTCATAAACCTTCCTTGTGTAGGCAGGCAAAATAGGACTTGGTTAGTAAATATTTGTTTTAAATGGAAAGTGTGTATTACTAATAGGCATGTGCCAGTTGGCCCCATTATTTATTACAGGCTGATCCATTCCTTATACCTTAGGCAGTGGAATGTGTTGGCCCAGTGGAGCCATGTCCCAACCAATATTTTGCCCAACATAGAGCTTAGGAATAGGCTAGAAATTGGTTGGTATGGGTGCTCTATTGAAAATTATGTTCCGCTGTCCCTCCTTGGTACTATCTAAATGCAGACATGCACATGGAGAAAAGTCCATGGGAAAACTGGAGCCAAAACAGGATAAAACCAGAGCTGGGTCAACCCCTCCTGAAACAATGAAGCCAGTTGGCAACCTTAGCTTGTTGCACTCTATAGTGCAAAGATAATAGCACTTTTTTTTCCAGTTGCAGTGTTTTGTTACTTTTAACCTGAATCTTATTTCTCCACAGTGAAGTGTGTGAGTAATACACCTGCCTTTTTTGCTGAAAGACTGCACAAAGCTTTGAAGGTGGGTTCTTGATCCTGTAAGGACTCATTCTTATATTTTCACATCGAGGGAATGCTCATTTATAATAGCAGTTGATGTACACTGTCACTGTATCCTCGGTTGCTCTGTGGTTTAAGTCCTTGAGGTGTGATAACTAGAAGTGCA
Source organism: Ichthyophis bannanicus (assembly GCA_033557465.1). Classification (NCBI taxonomy): domain Eukaryota; kingdom Metazoa; phylum Chordata; class Amphibia; order Gymnophiona; family Ichthyophiidae; genus Ichthyophis; species Ichthyophis bannanicus. Next base: position 1,085,417,765 of record CM066032.1, on the reverse strand, counting down.
CATCCCTATGAAAATGAGGAGGATACCACAACATGCAAAGTGCTCAACTTCCGTTAAGAATACTGTAAACTCATCTCTGCCATTATTTTGGGGGTGTTTTAATTTTTTTTTTTTTTTTTACAGGGTGCTGGAACAGATGAATTTACCCTGACAAGGATAATGATCTCTAGGTCAGAAATAGACCTTATGGATATTCGAACTGAGTATAAGAAGCTCACTGGCTGTTCCTTGTACTCCTCCATCAAAGTATGAACTTTTATGCCAAACACAATTGTCTTAGATTATCCCACCCCTGTCTGCATGTGATGTATATCTTGCAATTAAGAGAAAACAGTTACTCGCTTGTAGCAGGCATTCTCTGTGGACAGCAGAATAAATCCTCACATAACACCTGCTACAAGGAATTCCTAAATACAGGCTGCCTCAAAAGAAAAAGGGGAAAATACAACAGGTGTCACAACCAACTGACACTAACAACATATTTTTGTAACAAGCCTTTTCTTAAATGTTTTCCTCTTTTTTTTTTTAATACAGTGGCAGCCTGGAAAGACAAATAACTGAGCATGAGGGATGCAGTTGGATTCTATTCCCCAAACAGATTTTGAAAGGCAGCTTGACCAAAACAACTATCACATCGGGAATCCCGTTCTAGACAGTAGTGAGATGTGAATGTGTGGACTGAAGTCCATGTTGCAGTCTTGCATATCTCATCCAGAGAGGCTGATCTCAAAGGGACTACCGATCCAGCCATAGCTCTGACATAGTGCCATGACATGACCCTCAAAAGTCAAACCTTCCTGGGTTTAAATGAAGGAGATACAGTTCTCTAGCCAATTAGAAAGTGTGTGTTTGGCAGTCCCCAGTTTGCTTGAGTCAAAAGAAACAAAGCTGTGTGGACTTTCTAAGGACTTTGGTCCACTCCAAATAGAAGGCCAAGGCAGTGCAATGTGTAATCTCCAGGAACAAGCAGGAATGCAGTCTTCACATATGAGTTTTATGTCAGCACTGACAGAGCCCGTGTGGGAACGCTCCCCAGCATCCAATAGGAAAGCCTTTGGGAGCACTCCATTGTGCCTGCCTTCTCTCCCAACTCCTCTCCTCAGTTCTTCATTTTCCATGGAGCTAGCAGGTTGTACAGTCCTACCACCGCCGAAAAACTCTTTTGTGAAATACTGTGCTCTGCCTTTCCGTAGGCGTCAGATTTGACAATGGTCCTGAAAACATTTTTTTTTAATTATAATTTTTTTTCTATTTCTAATTTTCTTTTCCTGTGGGTTTCATTGTTATACAGGCCTTTAGGCCTCCATATCTTCTTCAGTTCTGAAGAACACTTTTGAAAATGGAAAAAACAACTAGTGGGTTTAAGAAATATACCAAATGTGCTGGTACCATATCGGTCACAGATAAGCATGACTGGTATCTAAAATGTTTGGGCCCTGACCATTTACCAAATTCTTGTCCTTTGTGTCAACAAATGACAAAGAGAGGCCTAAAGAACAGAGCCAGACAGTATGGATCGCTGTTCGCCCTGGACTTTATTTCAGTGGCTTCCACATCATCGAGAACATTGACCTCCTCTCATGGGTCTCAGGTTTCTTCGAAGTCAAAACATAAAAGTAAGTCGCTGATTGCTACTAAGGCATCGGCATTGAAGACCGATACCGAGACTAGAGGAAAATCCCAGCATAAACATAGAGACTCCCCTAGGGGTGCTTCCAATGCAGACCAGCCAGCCAAGCAGCAGCAGCGGGAGGAACCTGTCCCCCAAAGCACAAATGGGGCTCTGGAACGCTCCTGAGGAATCAACCTCTGGAGAGCTACAGGTTCCATGTTCTGCAACGGCTGTCCAGGGTCCCTTTGGTGATTCCAGCCAGACATTGGCCATCTCCTTGGACCAGCGCATGCTGGCTCTTGAGAGGAGTTTGGCCGCACTCCTGGCAGCCTTGGTACAGACAGTATCGACAGCTCGAGCAATGCAGGCTTTGGCATCCTGCCTACAGCCAAGTGTATCTGCCCCAATGCCAGCCCTCGAATCCACTTCGTTGGAGTTCCCAAGGACAATGCTTCAGTTGTAACTGACTGATATCACTGGTACCCAACAGGCTAAAACTGCCATTCCTCCCGATTCCAGTACCTCTGAGCATCGGTATCGGCATCGACCATCGAGGTCATACACAAGATTGCCGATACTTTGACTTTCTGTCAGACTCTGATACCAGCTCTTCTGATTCTGACGAGGGATCACTGGATTCTCAGGAACTTCCAGACATCCCTTCAGACCCTTCCCCTTCACAGGAGTGGTGCAGGTCTCCACCAGAAGATATGTCCTTCCAGGACTTTATACAGGACATGGCAGCAGAACTGGCCATCACGGTAGCTTCAGAGAAGGAACCGAGGGCAGAGGAATTGGAGATACTCAAATACCTTCCCACGCCCAGGGAAGCAGCTACTTTACTGGTGCATCACATCTTACAAGATCTTATGCTTGGCATGTGGGAGGCTCCTCTCATGGTTCCTCCGGTTAGCAAGAGGCTCGATACCATATACCGAGTTCCAGAGTGCCCAGGCTTCCAGAAGCCACAGCTCCCCCAACACTCAATGGTAGTGGAATCGGCAATGCATTGAATAAAGTGTTCAAAAAAAATCACTCATTCATGCTTCTGGGTAGGGACTCAAGGACACTTGATGCCTTTGGATGTTGGACACTTGATGCCTTTGGGTGCCATTTCAGGCACGCATGTTGGCCTCAAAGATAAACTCCTACAATGCTATAGATGGGCATGTTTTTAAAGGATGTCACCGGGGATCTGGAGACATTTGCCCCCATGCTTCCTGATGATACGGTAAATGGAATGCATTCCAGACACTCATCAAGCAGGGCCAAAATTCTTCAAAATTTATTATCAGGTCCTCTTTTGATGCCTTTGACTCAACAAGCAGAGCTTCAGCAGTCTGCATTGGGGCTCGCAGGATGGCCTAGTTATAGGCATCAGATTTCTTTTTTTTTTATTTTTTATTTCTACAAATTTCAACATATACCAAGTACAACACTTGTAAAGAAAAAGGGTTAAGTCATATAAGCAATGAATAACAGAAAACAACCTTAGTAAATCACAGAAAAAGAAAAAAATCAGCAAATACAAAGTTAGCCCCACCAATCCCCAGTAAAGAAGAAAGTAAGTCACAATTCCTAGGAAACAACCAAATGAGAAAAGGCATTATTACAGCAAATCGAACAGACAGGTGAATACTATATCCTAACAACCAGTTATCTCGCCCTGCCATAACATAGGGCTCAATTTAAGTGTGATCCATGGAAGGGGGCTGCTAGCCTGCTAGCTTGGCGGCAATAAAGGCTGACAACTGTAGGGGGTCAAGAAAAATATACCTATGGCCAGCCAGTTTAACCAGACATTTACAAGTAAAACGCAAATAGAACAACCCCCTCCATTTGTAAAACCCCAGAACAAATAATCAGGAACAGCTTCCATCTCTTCTGGGTTGCCCTAGCAACATCAGGAAAAATTCTTATATTGGAACCCATAAACTCTTTAGTAGATGTACGGAAATACATTTTAAGAATCTAATCTCGGTCAACATCCAATGTCAGCGTAACCAACAAAGTGGCAGTAATGTCAGAGTCAGGCATTAGATTTCTAACAGGGGATCCAGGACAAACTGGCCAATATCCCATGTATGAGAGAAAACCTTTTTGGAAAAGGTTGGAAAGAAAAGGCTGGGGAGATTGAGACAGATGATCTCACCCTCTAATGCCTTTCCAGAAAAAAAGCTGAGATCTCCAAAAGGAAGGCTCTTCCCAATAAAACTTTTTATTCTAAGAAGAAGAGATGATATCCTTCCTACCCACCTTCAGCTGCCTGCCAGCCTCAGCACCCTCAACAGCGGCAGCAGGGCCCTCACCAACCCAAAAAGCCCAAGGCTCTTAAACCTCAGTCACCGGCTCAAGCACAACCTGCGCCTGGTTTTTGACTCCTTCATAGACAGCATTGCCACTCTGCCTCTAGAAGGTCCCCAGCCCCTCCACATAGCAGGCAGACTCTGTTCCTTTGCCCACAGGAGACACCTCATAACTTCAGAATAGTGGACTCTCAATATCATCCAAAGGAGGTATCTGCTTCACTTCGAAACTGTACTCCCCACCAGCTTCACAGGAGACTATCCCACCATCCCCTTCAAAGCACTCTCTCAAGGGAAGAGGTGTCCACTCTGTTGTCCCAGGGCGCCATAGAAAGAGACCCATCTTGGATCTCAGGGACCTAAACAAGTTCCTGGCCCGAGGAAAAATTCAAAATTATTTCCCTGGGAACTCTTCTCCCATACCTCCAGAGGCACAATTGGATATGTTCTCTAGACCTAAAGGAGGTGTGCACGCATTTACTGATCCATCCTCTGCACAGACAGTATCTGCACTTCATGTTTCAGGGAAACCACTACCAATACCGAGTGCTGTCCCTTGGCTTAGCCTCTGCACCACAAGTATTCACAAAATGCATGGCAGTAGTCACTGCCTATCTCCACACTTTGGGGGTCTTCATCTTCCCTTACTTAGACAACTATATAATCAGGGTAGACTTCCTTCAGGAGGTACAATTCTCCCTTCATAGCACCATCACAGTGCTCCAACATCTGGGATTTGTCTTAAATTTCCCAAAGTCTCATCTCACTCCAGCTCAATGTCTGCAGTTCATCAGAGCATTCTTAGATACTCAACAGGCCTGAGCGTTTTTTCTACAAGATTGCTGTGCCTGCCTCATCGAGCTGGCAAAGGGAATGCAACACCGAAGCCATGTAACAGCTCGAGAGATGCTACATCAATTGGGACACATGGCCTCCCTGGTTCATGTCATCCCCTATGCTTGCTTAGACATGGGACAAACCTAATGGACCTTGTCTTCTCAATGGATGCAAGCAACAGGGCATCTCAGAGACAAGATCCACATCACCCCTCAACTGACCAGGTCTCTTCAGTGGTGGTGTTCCTGACAGAACCTACTCGGTGAGTCACATTTTCAGATGTCTCCACCTCGGCATCCTGACAGTGGATGCCTCCAAGTTGGTTTGGGGAGCACATCTGAACAACCTAATCACATAGGACCTGTGGACACAACAGGAATCTGCTCTGCAGATAAATCTCCTAGAACTACAGGCACTAACAAATGCCCTTCAGATTTTTCAACCCCAACGTTCCGGGCAACATGTTTTAGTCAGGACGGACAACCAGGTTGCCATGTTCTACATGATCAAACAGGGGGGTTGGATCCTATCCCCTCTGCAAAGGAAGTGCTTCGCCAATGTTTCTTTGCTATAGCACACTGCATTCACCTCCAAGAGGTGTACATCCTGGGCAAGCTCAATGTCCTTGCGGACAGGCTAAGCTGTAGCCTTCATCCACACGAGTGGAACCTACATGGGGGAGACAGCTGCTTGGATCTTCCAAACGTGGGGAACCCCACTCATAGATCTTTTTGCCACACTGCAGAACACATAGTTTCCGCTCTTCTACTCCAGGCTTCCGTCCATGCACCAACAGGCCCCAGATGCCTTCCTTCTCCATTGGGGACAGGTTCTGCTCTATGCATTTCCTCCCATCACCTTGATACCCAAAACACTGTTCAAGCTATAGGCTGACAAGGGCTTCATGATCCTCCTAGCCATTTTTTGGCCCCATCAACTATGGTTTCCTCTGCTGCTTTGCCTTGCACAGACTCAAGCCCTCAGACTCAGATGTACACCCGAACTCCTCTCCCAGGACCAAGGGATGCTCCTCCATCCCAATCTTCACTCCCTACGCCTGACAGCATGGCTGCTGAAGGGATAGTGCTTGCTAATCTCGACCTGCCACAGGAGGTCAAAGATATCCTCCTTGCATATCGTAAGGATTCCATCAGACGTCTTACGCATTCAAGTGGCAAAGGTTTACCCTCTGGTGCTCCCCAAAGAGCATTGACCCCTTTGCTTGCCCAGTGGAGTCCCTTGTACAATATCTCCTCCATTTGTCCTTGGCAGGTCTTAAGACTAACTCAGTGAGAGTTCATCTTGGTGCCATGCGGCCTATCTCTTCATGCCCCTTAGTAGCATGCTTCATGCGGGGTCTTCTGCTGTCCAAACCACCCTTTAAGCCACCTTCGGTGGCTTGGGACCTCAATGTTGTTCTTGCTCAACTTCTAATGCCTCCTTTTGAGCCTTTAGCCACCACTTCACTGAAGTTATTGCCTTTTTTTTTTTTTTTATATTTAAATTTTTTTATTATTCAACGTTTCAAAATACAGACATTTATTGAGAACATTCTGATAGTCCTCTAAGCATATATACACTCCAACCTAAGAGGTACCATTATATCACTTATATGTAAACAACAGCCATGCTTAGTAAAAATTATTCTCTATACGTAACAATATTCTGTGTACCGGAGTCATTGTTTTAACACTCTCACGTGTACACCGTATATCCTACATTCAACAAGCTATGTACATTCTTAGCACATCCCTCAGTACCCTTGGTCGCCTTTTATTTTATTAGTTTTTTTTTTTTAAACGTTTATTTTCATTTTACAACAAACAAAAGTAACAACACACCAAAAGATACAAATACACACATACAATAAGGAAAACAACCCCAATTACCCCCCACCCCTATGCTTCTTCTCGAAGGGAATAAGAGTCATCACATAGCGCTTACACACAACAGTTATTGTACAGCAACAAGCAGAAATGGTATTGATGATACAGGCTGATCCTGTGGCAGAAATGTATACAAAATTAAACAGTCAAATGAGCATTTAGCAGTTAGAACATAATCATGGAACACCTCCTTTTAAACAAGTAGTGAAGGGCTTGAGTGGAAGAGATTGACATACAAGGTAGTTGCTCATAATTACGTAAAAATGGACATGATTCCACCAATCATTGAGGCTCAGATGGGAGCCAATTTCCAGTATTTCGTAATGAAGGAGATAGGAAATAGCTATGCCCAGTAAAATGGGCCTCCTGAAGAAACACTAACTCAGAATAATCATGATTAAGAGAGCTAAGGATTGTCCTTCTTTGGAATGGACTATTGATGCCTTTTACAGTCAGTAATGATAACTTACATAAAGCCATGCAAAATAGTTAAACAATCTGAGAAAGAAACATAATAGCGCACAGAGTTACACAATGTCGCTCATAGTACCTGTAAATGACTGCAGAAACAACATGATAGGAATTAAACTAAGGAAAACCATGAAGCGCCCCATATACAAATAAGCACCGAAGTGCCTTAGAGAAGAACAAAACCCCAGAAATTACTGGCGGCCTGATGTCTGCGGAGAAACCCCAGAGAAGGCCTGAATTGAAACATAATCCTACAGAGCTATACGGCTCCGAAACTACCAAGGAGCTCATCGTGGAAAGAAAGGAGACCAATAAGGTATACATAAAAAGAAAGAAAAGTCCAGGCAGTCTCCGTTTCAGGCAGCGATCACCGCATCGGGCCATTCAAAATGGCGGACAGTTCCAGCGGATTCCATCCAAGCTGTTAGATTAGCGCATCTGGTCTGCTTCTTTGGAAGCTAGAAATGTTGCTAGCAGATCAGGAACTACGAAGGTACGAGTTTGGTTATGGAGATACACTCTGAGCATCGCTGGATATAAGATGACGAAGCGAGCCTGTAACTGTTGAAGTCTAGGTCGAAAAGCAAGGAGTCTCTTCCGACGGTCAACTGTGGGCTTAGCCAGTCAGGGAAGAAGGAGACTTTATGATTTTCAACTCCAAATGACGATTCGCCCGGGCAGCATTTAGAATTTGCTCAACTTGCTGATATCTCAGTAGACAAAAATGATGGGCCGGGGGGTCGTCCGATTGAGCGCCATGCTGGTAGGAACACGATGTGCTCGGTCACTTTCCAGATCTCTGTGAAAGTAATCTTCAGCAAGGAGGGAAGAGTTTTGACCAGGAATTCTCTCATATCTCCTGCTTCCCCGCGCCCTCCGGTACACCAATGAGCCTTACATTGTTGCGACGGGCTCGATTATTGCTATCCTCTAACTCTTTTTGTAGATTCTGTATCTGACGCTCAGCCTCATCCAGTTTCACCAAACGCACCACGTGCGAGTCGAGGACCCCCGCCATATTGTCCTGCCGTAATGAAAGACCTTCAAGTCGATCCTGAAGCACACCAAAATCTTCTCGCATGGCTCGGAGCGCTTCTCCGTTGGACTGCACCAGTTCCTTCACACCACGTATTTCCTCCAAAATCTCCTGTTGCATTTCGGGGTTATCCGAAATGGCACCATCTTTTGTGGGGAAGGCAGCTCTGTCTTGGAACGTTTTCCGTGTGAAGAAGAGGGAGATCCGAAGTCTAAGCGCGCTGGTTTATGGGCCGCCATCCCCCCCCGAGGCACCCCGGTAAGTTCGGAGCAAAATATTAAGTTAATGTAGGTATTAAGTCAGGATTCTGAGTAGGCCCCTCGGGAGCTTCAGCGCAAAGCGTCTAACCCGCTGGACATCAGGCTCCGCCCCCTCCTTTTATTTTATTATTGACCTTTTTGGTTCTTTGCTATTAGCACCTGTAACAGTTACATATCCATCATAACAACAACTTCAGATCATTCAGATTTCCCCAATCAACATTTGAGAAACCCAGCCTTATATACTGACTATCTGTTATTCAACCCCCCTGGACTCCCCCCCCCGGCCCCATCCCCCCCCCTACCTCCCCCTTGCCCTGCCCTTAAATCCCAACTGTATGACATTGAGCGTCAAAATGTGGTGTTTTCAGGGCAACCCCTAAGAACCCCCCAATATTGTCAATAATGAACCTAAGCCGGCCTAACCCCCCCCCCAATATATAACCTCCCCCCTACTTCCACTCTTCTGCGTGCAGCCACTTCCACACCCCCGCCCACCTCTGCTCCATTTGGTCCTTTCTGCCCCCCCTCTCCCCTGTCAATTTATACATCGCGTAGATATTCGACACTCTACAGGCGAAGCTCGCTATGGAGGGTAGGTGCGGCCTGTTCCAATACCAAGCTATTTCACATCGAGCCGCTGTTACACAGTGCCATACAATTCTCCAATCCCCCTCCCACCTCCCGTCAGGCCTATGTAGGAGACACATCTCAGGGCCAAGCTTTATTGGCGCACCCACCATTTTGTTTATGTGCTCCCCTATTTTCTTCCAATATTCTCCCACCACTGGGCATGTCCACCACATATGCATCCATGATCCTCTTTCACCACACTTTCGCCAGCATTCATCCGTTTGCACCACTCCCGCTTTGCACAGTCTCTCTGGCGTGAGATACCATCGGCTCAGCACCTTGAACCCATTCTCGCGCAATGATGTGGCAATGGAGAACTTAGCTATGCCCATTACCACCGCTTCCCATTCCTCCACCCCCCACGAGACCCCTAAGTCTCTTTCCCACGCTTCCATATACTTCAACTTGCCTTCCCCCCGCGCTGTCAACCCTCTGTAGATCCTAGATAGCATCCCATGCCGCCCCATGGAGCCTAGACAGGCTCCTTCAAACCACTCTCCACCCCCCCTGCCCCCATGCTCCCGGCCCTTTTTGTGCACTACTGAGCAGAGCTGGGTATACGCAAACCTATCCGCCTCCCCTAATCGGTAGAGGTCCCTCACACCTTCAAAACCTCGACACTTTGTTCCTACCACGATCTGGGACACCTGAGTCAAACCTAACTCCGCCCATTTTCGCAGCACTGTGACCGCTGGCCCCGTCTTATCTGCACAGCAGGCTTGCAGGGACATTGTAGCCGACCAATGTTTATCCCCTACCAGCTGCTTCCTATATTGTTGCCATACCTGCAATGTATGCCCCACAATGGGATGCCTCCCCCTCTCTCCTTTCCCCTCCCAGACTATTCGTTCCAGTTCTCCCGGCCTGTATTCCTCCAGCTCCATCTGTACCCACTGCTTCTGGGGCTCCCGCAGCCACGCATAGACTGCACGTAACTGCGCTGCTGCATAATAAAGGCGGAAATTTAGCACCCCCATTCCCCCCTCCCCCACTGACACTTGCATCGTACGCGCCGCAACCCGGGGTCTCCTCCCCCCCCATATAAATCGCTCTACCTGCTGTTGTATCTTCCTCAGCACTTTCCGGGGTATCGGCGCTGGCAAGGCTTGAAAAAGGAACAGGAACTGGGGGAGAAGCATCATTTTCACCGTTGCCATTCGCCCAAACCATGAATAGTACCCCCTGCTCCAGCCCTGCAATCGCCCTTCCACCTGTCCCACCAATTTCCCGTAGTTTTAAAGCGTATAGGTCCTCCAAACTCCTCCCTATATGGACCCCTAGGTATCGGATCGATGTTTTTGCCCATTTGAAGGGGAAACTCCCTTCCCAGTCCCGTTGCTCCTCCTGCTCCCCCACTATCCTCAAAATCTCGGATTTCCCCCAGTTGATCCGAAATCCCGCCCTTTCACCATAGTCCTGAATCTCCCTCATCACTGCCCTCAAGGAGTCTCTAGGCTTCGTAAGCGTCAACAGAATATCATCCGCGAAGAGGGACGCTTTGCAGTCCTGTCGTCCTACCCTAACTCCTGTAATGTCTGAATTGCACCTCAGCCTCGCCGCCAGGGGTTCGAGGGAGAGCGCAAATAACAAGGGGGATAGGGGGCATCCCTGCCTAGTCCCCCGTTCAAGCGGGAAAAAATTCGAATATCCCCCGTTTACCCGAACACATGCCCTCGGTTGAGCATAAAGAGCCTTTATCCACTGCACAAAACCCTGCCCGAACCCCTGGGACTCCAGTACCGAGTCCAAGAATGTCCAAGACACCTGATCAAAGGCTTTCTCAGCATCCAATGATACTAGCAAGGCCTCCTCCCCCTGTTTTTTGCGCTGACCACATTACGTTTAACACTTTCCGAATGTGGTCCGCCACTTGCCGACCCGGCACAAACCCCGCTTGATCTGCATGCACCAATTTTCCTATCAGTTTATTAAGCCTGGTCGTTAACACTTTCGCCAGGACTTTCGCGTCAACGTTTAGCAGCGAGATGGGACGGTAGGACGCACAATCTTGAGGGTCTTTCCCTTCCTTGTGGATCAAAGTAATGCCTGCCCACCCCATCGTCTCTGGTAACGCCGCCCCCCTTCGCGGCCCGTTGCATACCCTAGTCAGCGGTGTCAGCAAGTGACTCTCGAATCGTTTATAAAACCGTGCCGTAAGGCCATCTAGTCCTGGGGCTTTATCGTTCTTCAACGTCTTAATGGCCTGAGAGACCTCTTCAGGTTGTATTTCCCTATCCAGCCCCTCCTGATCCTCGCTCGTCAAAACCGGGAGCCTTGCTTCCTTCACATACTCGCTAATGTCCTCCTTCGACCTCGCCTCTCGTGCCGCATATAGTTGCTATAATAGGCCACAAATTCCTCCCTAATATGCTGGACCTCTCGCACCCCCACCCCCTTACTCCTGATCTGCAGGATCCTATTCCACTCCCTTCTTTTTTTCAATTGCCTCGCGAGGTATTTCCCGGCTTTGTTTCCCCCTTCAAAGAACCGCTGTTTCATCAGCTGCAAGCGGAATTGTATCTTCTCCGCCTCAAGTGCATTCACTTGAGCCCGTAATGCCAGGACCGCTCCCCGCAGCCGTCCACTACCGTCCAACCCATCTCTTTCCTCCAACTTCTGCAGTTCTCCGCGTATCCTCTCCTCCTTCTCCGCTCGTTCCCGCTTGATACGTGCCCCCCACTTGATAAGTACTCCCCTAACGACTGCTTTGAAAGCATCCCAGACTACTCCATCCTTCACCTCCCCCCCTTCATTTTGGTCAAAATAAACAGGTATTAAGTTTTCAAGCTCGCTCGTCACTCTCGCGTCCTCCAGTAAGCCTTCATTCAGTTTCCAAAATTGTCGGCCTTTATCTTCCCCCGCCACGCGCACTCGCACTACCACCGGAGCATGGTCGGACCATGTGATGGGCTCCATCTCGCCCTCCAGCAACCGCCCCCCTAGCTCTTTTCCCACCCATATAGCGTCCAGCCGGGAATACGTGCCGTGTACGGCAGAGTAGAAGGAGAACTGCCTCCTTCCGGGATTTAATACCCGCCATGCATCTATCAGATCATTCTCCTGCACGAATCTATGGTACCGCTTCCTATCTGTTCCCCTCCCAACCCCCCGTCCTGTCGTGTCTCTCCCAACCTCCCAGGCCATGTTGAAGTCTCCTCCACAGATCATCACCCCCTCCCCCATTGCCGCCACCTGCTCACTCAGGTCTTTCCAGAATTCCGTTTGATTACTCGTCGGGGCATACACATTCACCACACAAAACCATTCTTCCCCCAGCTTTGCCCTCAATAGGAGGTATCGCCCCCCCTTATCCCTGGTTATCACCTGGACCTCAACCGGGACCTCCCCTTTAATGAAGATCCCCACACCTCCTTTCTTTTTCTCTTTATAATTGGAGGCAAACACACAGTGTTTATATCCCCGAGGTTGTACCAGTGCCTCATGCTTTCTCTGTAGATGTGTCTCCTGCAACATTACTATATCTGCTGTATGCCGTGCCAGTTCCTTATACAATTTCTGTCGTTTCAATGGGGAGTTTAAGCCTTTCACATTCATTGTTAAGATTTTCATTGCTTTCCTTTCGGGCATACCCCCTCCATGCACCCCCAATCCCCTCGGACCCCCCCCCTGACCCTCCCTTCCCCCCCCCTCCATCTCCCTCCCACCCCCCCCTACCTTCCCTCTCCCCCCTCCCCCCTTCCTCACTCTCCGTTGTGGAGAAGTAACTTCCAATACGGTGACCTCATCCCCCTCTCCACCAACTTACCCCAGCGGCCCCCCCGCCTCCCCCCTCCTGCCTCGCCCCTACCTTCCACATCCCCCCTTGACCCCCTAACCCCCCCTCCCTTCACCCACCTTATTTCACCATCCCCACTTCCTTGTCCCCCCCACCCTCTCTTCCCCCTCTGATCTTACTACCTTACCCTGTTCTTCCCCCCACCCACTGTCACCTCTCTTTCATGAATACCAGTCCTTTAGGTGGGTGTCTCAACTCAGCCAGTCTCTGATTCGGGATGCCGGCTCTCGTCGGAGTCCTTGGAAGTTCGGGCCAATCTTCGTCCCCTCGCCCTCCGCCATTGCATGGTCTCTTCTCCTCCGGTCCGGGATCCCTTTCTCGGTGATGCAGTTGGGCCGTCGCTCATCTCCGGTAGTCTCTCTGCGCCCAACTCCCGCAGCGCCTTCCATGCCTCCACGCTAGATCGCACCGTCTTTGAGCGCCCTTTCACCGTGATAAGTAGTCCAAATGGGAAGAGCCACTTGTATCGCAAGTCCGCTTTTCTAAGATACGCGGTGACATCTCTGATCTCTCTCCTACGTTGCAACGTCCCTTGGGACAGGTCCTGATACAACTCCACCTTGTGTCCCTCCCAGTGGAAGCTTTTCAATTTGCGGCTAGCTCCCAGCAGGAGCTCCTTGCTCTTGAAGGATCGAATGCAGACTACTATATCTCTAGGCCTGTTCTCGCGAATGGGCCCTAGACTTCTGTGCGCTCTTTCTATGCCCGGTCGGGCATCTTCGGTGACCCCCTCTTGCCCAGCTGCCACTAGGAGGTCCCTGAAGATTCTCTGGACCACTGCCTCACAGTCTTTATATGGAGGCTCTTCTGGTACTCCCCGCACTCGCAAGTTGCATCTGCGTGAGCGGTCCTCCAGGTCCTCGGTTTTGGCTTTAAGGCTCTCCTGCGCCAGCTGCAGCTCTTCCCATCCTCTCTGGATCTGTGACAGGGTTCTCCTCTTGATTCTCCAGCTTGGTCTCCGCCTCCTCTACTCGCTCTCCCAGCTCCACCAGATCTTGGCGCATAGTCTGCACCGCTTCCTTGATCTCATTCTTCACCCCACACATCTCCACCTTCAACTCCTCCTTCAGCTCAAGAAGCCATTGTTTGATCTGTTCCGCGGCCGTCAGGCCTTCTTCACCACCATCACTCACTCCCCCCCGGGCTCTGCGGGCTCTCTACCGCTGGTTTTCCTGCTTTCTCCCCCTCTTTCCCCCCTCCTTTGGAGGTTGCATACGGGGAGCGGAACTCCGCCAGCTTTTTTTTCACCGATGGCTCTTTTTTACTGGTTTTCTCCATGTATTTAGGCTGGTGGCCCCCTCCCCCCGCTGTCACTGTGACTCACGCTGCAGGCTCTTAGCTCTCTTTCCTCTCTGCAGCCACTGCACTGGGCCAGTCTCACACACAGTATCGCTCTGTCTCCTTCCCCCTTCTCAGCTCTGAAGACCTGGTGGTGTGGGGACTTACTGCTGGTGTTTGCTCTGTCGCTGGTCTCCCACTTTATTCCTGGTGCTGAGGGCCTTCCGTTCTTCCACCGGGCTCTGAGCCACGTGCTCGGCCTGCTCTGTCTCCTCTCCTCCTGCGCTCCACTTGCAGCGTGCCGCCACCTCGCTCCGCGTCGCGATTTGTAGTTTCAGTTTGTGCTGCAGAGGAGGTTGCTACTTGCAGGCTCCCGGCGTTCGCTCCGCGTTGCGCCGGGTGTGTTCTGCCCTCTCCGTGTTCTTGCTGCTTACTCCGCTCCGCCGCCGGCTAAGAAGCCCGCACTTGACTTCCTGCCGCTCGCGATCTTCGCGCGGCTCACTACTGCTCCTCCGCACTGAGTTTTTTTCCCTCCGCTGGGGTCGGTGGCCACCTCTTGCCTTGCGGCCACTCTCCGGTCAGCTCTGCGATGCCTGTAGGGGCCAAATCAGCCTATTATTGCATGCTGGTGGCGGAGCTCTCACTCTACGCCGCCATGCAGGAGGATGACGTCACCGGAAGTCCCCAAGTTATTGCCTTTTAAGGTAATCTTCCTCATTGCCATCACGTCAGCTCGCTGCATCAGTAAACTGCAGGCTCTAGTGGCGGATCCGCCATATACTCTGTTCCACCATGACAAGGTTGTCCTCTGTACCCATCCACACTTCCTTCAGAAGGTGATCTCCTTCTTCCATATAAACCAGTCTGTAATTCTACTGATTTTCTTTCTGCGACCTCACGCGTCTCAAGCTGAAGCAGTGCTATACACCTTAGATTGCAAGTGAGCACTAGCTTACTACTTGGATAGAATGAAGGTTCACAGAAAGTCCTCTCAATTATTCATTTCCTTTGATCCCAGTCACCTTGGGCTACCAATTACAAAATGGACTCTATCTAGATGGATAGCATATTGCATTGCATTTGCTTATGCACAAACGGGACTCTCTCTGGAGGAGGGTCACATTACTGCTCATAATGTGTGGGCTATGGCAACCTCCTTAGCCAATCTCTGGTCAGTATCCATTGAGATTTGTCGGGCAGCTACCTGGTCCTCCATTCATTCTTTTGCTGCACATTATTGTCTGGACAGGGACTCCCGATGGGATACTGTCTTTGACCAAGCTGTACTCCAGCACCTCTTTGAGACAAAGTTTGGGATGGAGGGTTGGAATTGAGTTTAACAGTGACCAGACTATTATTAGAAGTGGTATAGCCTCCTGAAATGGAATTAAACGGGCCACATCATGTCCACACTTTTCGGCTCTATGCTTTAACCTCAGGGATCACACTGCTCTCCCCCATTGCCAGTCTGGTATCTGGGAGCTAGTGAGTCCCATATGTGAAGACTGCATTCTCCAGGACCAAGCAGGAAGTCAGTCCTCACATATGGGTGACGTCGGCGCCGACGGAGCCCCCGTGCGGAGCATTTCCCCAGCTTTCAAAGAAAGCCTTTGGGAATTGCAGCGCGCATGAGCGGTCCCCTTCCCGCCCAAGGGGGCCATCTTGCTCAGTCTTCTTTTTTCCGCGGAGCCTGACGGACGTAGTTCGTTTTTTGCCGAGGAAAAAGTTGATTTCCCTGTTTTTTGTTCTTCTCCTTCGGTACGACGCCGGATCCTTTTCCCGCCTGGGCCCGATACGCCGGTATCGAGCCCACTCTCTCTTTTTTGGTTTTTGTCCTTCGTGACTAGCGTTCGCGCCATTTTTCTTTTTTCACTGGCAGCCCTGTCTTTTGACCTCGCAGGGGCCCTTTTTCCCCCGATGGCTGCCAGCGGGTTTAAAAAGTGTGATCGGTGTAAGAAACTTATGTCTCTTACCGACACACATGACTGCTGCCTCCGTTGCCTCGGACCCGATCATGACCCGATGATCTGTGGTCCGTGTGGCAAAATGTCCTCAAAGGCGTTGAGGAGTCGGCAGCACCAGAAGGATAGGATCTTCTCTGACTCCGCGTCCGGATGGGCCTGGACCTCGTCAGAGGCCTCGACGTCTCGGGACTCCGGCCCCGAGCAGCGTCGGGGTTCCTCTGAGCAGGGTCTCCTTTGCGGGAACAGCGCAGGAAGAAGAAACCCACGAGGGCAGCGTCGGTGGACGCTCCTGGTTCCTCAAGGGCCAGGTCGCATAGCCCCGATAGCCGTCCCGGGTCTTCGGAGTCGGAGAGGCCTGCCAAGCAACCTCGTATCGAGATGGAGTCTCCTGGACATGTGAGTGCTGTAGTCCTCGTGGACTCTCCTCCAGGGGAGCCGACATCGGGCCCGATGCCGTCGGGGCCCGAGTCGGGGGCTGCTGGGTCTCCTGAGCTCGGACTCAGGTTGACGGCCTTGGAGAGCAGCCTCGCTGCCTTCATGGAACAGCAGCGGGCATTGATCGCCGGTCTCACCGGTGCATCTGCCCCGACCACCGGGACATCGAAGTCCAAGTCGACCCCGGAGGCCGAGCCGATCCTCGAGTCCATGTGGGCTCGAGTCGATCCTCGGCCATGGTCTCCCTCGGCCTCCCGTTCGGGACCGAGGTCGTCGACGCCGGTACCCTCAGCGTCGGGGCGGAGGGCATCGGTGCCTGCCCGCCCGACCGGAGCCGCTCAATACCTCCTCCGAGGAGTCGGGCTGGGAGACGGAGGACGAAGAATCACCCGACACCTATCGGACTCGGTGTGTCCCATCGGACTCGCTGGAGTCCGAACCTCGGAGACGATCCCCACCGGAGGATAGCCGGTTCTCGGACTTCGTGCGGGATATGGCCAAGGCCTTGGCATTCCCCGCGGATCCCGAGGAGGAGCCTCGAGCCGAGGAGCTCGAGGCCCTCCAGTATGACTCTCCCCCGAAGGAGGCCTTTACTGTACCGGTTCCTCCGATGCTGGAGCCGCTGCTCTTCTCCATGTGGGAGACCCCGGCCTCGACGCCGGTGTTAAGCAAGCGGGTCAATTCCATCTATCGAGTCCGCAAGAGCCCCGGGTTCCAAAAGGCACAATTACTGCACCACTCCATTGTTGTGGAATCGGCCATGCATCGACTGAAAGGTCAGAAGATGCACTCCTCGGTACCTCCTGGCCGGGAGGCCCGGAACCTGGATGCCCTCGGTAAGACGTGCTTCCAGGGCTCTATGCTTGCTTGCCGTGTCCATACATACCAGCTCTACATGGGCATGTATCTCTGAGACCTGGCAAAGGAGATTGCCGGGTTCTCTGCTGGTCTCTCCGAGGAACCTTTGCAGATGTTCTCCGAGGAACCTTTGCAGTGCTCTCTCTCATCCCGCGTGCTCTCCCAGGAGGGATTGAGCTGTTCCAGCCACCGAACGCCTCCTACCCCACCGGCAGCCCAATCGGGGCCTTAGCGGCTCACCTTAAAAGGGGCCACGAGCAGGACAGTGCTCTCTCTCATCCCGCGTGCTCTCCCAGGAGGGATCGAGCTGTTCCAGCCACCGGACGCCTCCTACCCCACCGGCAGCCCAATCGGGGCCTTAGCAGCTCACCTTAAAAGGGGCCGCGAGCAGGACAGTGCTCTCTCTCATCCTGCGTGCTCTCCCAGGAGGGATCGAGCTGTTCCAGCCACCGGACGCCTCCTACCCCACCGGCAGCCTAATCGGGGCCTTAGCGGCCCACCTTAAAAGGGGCCGCGAGCAGGACAGTGCTCTCTCTCATCCCGCGTGCTCTCCCAGGAGGGATCGAGCTGGTCCAGCCACCGGACGCCTCCTACCCCACCGGCAGCCCAATCGGGGCCTTAGCGGCTCACCTTAAAAGGGGCCGCGAGCAGGACAGTGCTCTCTCTCATCCCGCATGCTCTCCCAGGAGGGATCAAGCTGTTCCAGCCACCGGACGCCTCCTACCCCACCGGCAGCCCAATTGGGGCCTTAGCGGCTCACCTTAAAAGGGGCCGCGAGCAGGACAGTGCTCTCTCTCATCCCGCGTGCTCTCCCAGGAGGGATCGAGCTGTTCCAGCCACCGGACGCCTCCTACCCCACCGGCAGCCCAATCGGGGCCTTAGTGGCTCATCTTAAAAGGGGCCGCGAGCAGGCGCACTCGCGCCTTGCGGGCCCGCGCCTGAGGGCCTCGCAAGAGGGCCCTTCGGCGTGGTCCTTAGGCGGGGAACGACAGGCGAAAACGAACTGTAACCTAGCGCCTAAGCAGCATACAAAGCACCAGAATCCACAAGCAACTTGAACAGCAGTAATCGCCAATACCAGCCTTCTAACAAACAGACTCTTTCGCACATTAAACCACCATTCGCAAAGTCCCCTGAGTTCAAGCAGCCGGCAGGAGACAGCCCTTTCAACGATTGCAGCCATCTTCTGAAGCTCCCCGATCGCACCAAAAAGATATCCACAGCAAGTATACAACAATTTAAAAATAAAAAAAAAAAGGACATTCTCTCAAGACCTAGATTAAATGCTGTTAGATATCAATACTGATATTCTGTTGCCAGTAATATCTACCCTCCCTGCACTGTTATTTTGAGATACTGTTGCCAGTAATAAGTACCCTCCCTGCACTGTTATTTTGAGATACTGTTGCCAGTAAGAGTACCCTCCCTGCACTGTTATTTTGAGATACTGTTGCCAGTAATAAGTACCCTCCCTGCACTGTTATTTTGAGATACTGTTGCCAGTAAGAGTACCCTCCCTGCACTGTTATTTTGAGATACTGTTGCCAGTAATAAGTACCCTCCCTGCACTGTTATTTTGAGATACTGTTGCCAGTAATAAGTACCCTCCCTGCACTGTTATTTTGAGATACTGTTGCCAGTAATAATTACCCTCTCTCTAATTACTCCCCCCCACTCAACCCTCTACCTCAAAAAATGAACACAATGTCTCCTACTAAGATTGTAAACCTCCTTCTTACTCTCTTTCTAATAACCCTCTTAACTCAACACATATACACTTACAAAACCAACCAAAGCCCCTACAAAAACATCCCCATCATCCACAATCAATACCGGAACCCTTATAATAACTTCCCAATCACCTACAATCAGTACCAGAATCCAATACACAGCTCTACATACACAAGCTCCCACAATCACTATTCGCGCCACACCTCACACAAACGCCATCACCGTCTCATCCAAATAAAGCACCAACCCATTAGTGATATAATTGACCAAGCTAAGAATACAAATACCAAACTACAACTCATCCTAATAAACATCCGGTCCATACGAAACAAAATACCAATAATTAATGACATAATAAACGACACATCTCCTGACATTATCTGCATTACTGAAACATGGCTCTCACCTACAGACACTATACTATTAAACCAACTAACCACACATCAATATGACATATTCAATTGCCAACGGAATATAAAAAGAGGAGGGGGTGCATTGATACTCACCAAAAAAGACCTACAATTCACCCTAACAAACTTAAATAACATAGATGGAATGGACATCGTTAATATAGAAAATAAAACCTTGGCTCTCACCCTCATCTACAGACCCCCATCATCCGATCAAAAAAACCTCACCCCTATCCTAGAACTCGCATGCACAGCATCGCAAAGCAAACCACTTATACTCCTTGATGATTTGAACCTTCCATCACTGAACCACTCACAATCAGATAACTTCATGGATGCTATGACACAAATGGGGTTCACACAGATAATACATGCCCCCACACACAAAAAAGGTAACATGCTTGACCTAATTTTCCTCCCATCCACACTCTACAGTCACCTACTACATACCACTCCGAATATAACCGAAGTACCCTGGTCAGACCACCATCTCATCACAATCCAGCTACCTGCACAAGCCCCAAAAAACACTGCAAACACAACTCCACATACCTCACGTTTCGTACGCTTTGACAAAAACACATTCCTCGACAAAGTATTACCCAAACTAAACACAAGCTCACCAGACATCAACTCAACCATAACACACTGGAATTTAACCATTCAAAAAGCAGCGGTCCCCACACGAGTCTTACATAAACAAACAAAAAAGACAGAAAAATGGTTCACGAAAGAGCTTACAAAACTAAAAAAACAACTGAGGAGACAAGAAAAGAGATGGAGAAAACTAAAATCTGATGAAAACAAATCCCAATACATGCTCCTACTTACAGAATACAAAAACGCAATTAACAAATCAAAAAGAGACTACCATTCTAAAGTAATAAACTCAACCATAAACCGCCCCAGGGAGTTATTCGCGATAGTAAGAACACTAACCAAAACTAATAACACTGAACCTAAACAACAAGCAATAAGTATACAAACACTAGCAAAACATTTTGCAGAAAAACTAAAAAGCAAGACCACTACCCCGACTCCACTATTATCAAACACAAAAACCACACATGAATGGACAAGTTTCCAGTTGATAGAACAAAAGCAACTCCTCAAAATCATAACAATGATCAACACCACCACCTCCCCACTTGATCCATGCCCTGTATCATGGATTAAGTGTGCGAAAGATGAACTGGCCGTAAACCTACAACACATAGTCAACCAATCCCTTTCACAAGGCATCATGCCCAATGCCCTAAAACTCACAACACTCCGACCAATAATAAAGAATAATAAGCTCGACTCAAAAGACCCGAATTCATACAGACCCATAGCCAGCATTCCATTCATAGCTAAAATAATAGAGAAAACAATTCAAATTCAGTTACAAGAACACATTGATGAGCACAAACCACTTGACTCACACCAATTTGGTTTCCGCCCATCCCATGGAGTAGAAACCCTCTTAATTACCCTAATGGACTTCCTCATCAAGGGTACAGATGACAAACACCAAGGCTTCTTACTCCTATTCATAGATATCTCTGCCGCCTTCGATAACATCAATCACCCGACACTGATCAACAGATTAGAGAACCTAGGAATAGGCGGGACTGTCCTTAAATGGTTCAAATCCTACATCTCACATAGATTAATACGCGTCCAAATTCACCAACAAGCATCAGAAACATTCCCCCAAGGACAGGGAATACCCCAAGGATCAGCCCTTTCAGCCCTCCTATTTAACTTGTACCTGCAACCGATAACAAACATATTTAAAAAACACAGGATTAACCATTTTATCTATGCCGATGACATCATGCTTGCTATCCCCATAACCATTAAAAACCCTACATATGACTCACTATCCAATTGCATGGCTGAGACCTCCTCCTGGATGGAATCTAACTACCTTAGCATCAACCTAAAAAAAACAGAGGCAATGTTCGTAACAAGGTCATCTATGACTGAGAACACTTACCCGGAAACAATCACAATCAACAAAACCACCATACCTGTTAGAAAACAGGTAAAATACTTAGGAGTAATAATAGACCACACTCTCACCATGCTACCATACATAAAACAAACAGTAAAAACCATTTTCTATAAACTCAAAACCATTCAGCACCTAAGGCCACTCCTCGAAACACAAGACTTTAGATCTGTAGTAAGTACACTGATCACCCCTCACTTCGACTATTGCAATAGTCTCCTAATAGGCCTTCCTCAAAAAAGCACATACCTTCTACAAAGAGCTCAAAACATCTGTGCAAAAGTAATTGCTAAAGCTCGCCTAACAGACCACGTAACCCCAATACTGCTAGAACTCCACTGGCTCCCTATAAACAGCCGAATTAGATATAAAATTATCCTAACAACCTACAAACTCATAAATGACATAGCCCCCTCAAACCTTATCTACATTACTGCACTCTCCAACCTCGACAAGAGCCCACAGACAAAACGCAGCCCACTCCCTTATCATACCAAAAGCCATCCGGAAAACTAAGAAAACCACTAGCTCCAGAGCATTCACATTCACTGCTCCTACACTCTGGAACGACCTCCCTATAGACCTTCGCACCATAAAAGACCTCATCCATTTCAGGAAAGAATTAAAGACCTACCTGTTCACTGAACACTTTGAAATCCCCCACTCCCCCAAAGCCAGCCCCACAACAAACGTGGTTACACATGCACAAACTCCCTTAATCCCAACAATCTAACTACATGTCTGTCCCTCCCCCCATACACGCCCCAATTACGACATAAAAGGAATTAAATTCCAACACCTACACCAGTATCTGCCCTATACACCACACACAACCACTGTAAATATACATTTGTAAAAAGTTTGATGTTTGTTTTGCTTTAATACCAACAAAGTTAAATTTAATGTTCAATGTAAATAGTTGATTTTCTATTATTCAGTGTAAAATGTATACAAACGTATACAAGACTGTTAAACTGTTATATGTAAACCGCCCTTGATCTCTGGAAGGGGCGGTATAAAAGAAAATAGTTAAATAAATAAAATAAAATAAATGTTCCAGGCCTTGTCCACTGGTATTCGAGAGTGCTCGAAGTTTATCTCTCGAGCAGCCTATGGTGGCTTCGAGGCTTCGGCCCGAGTAGCCAGGGCCGGCATCAGTGCCCGCCGACAGGCTTGGCTACAGTCATCCGACTTCGAGCCATGGGTACAGGACAAGTTGGTCGATGTCCCCTGCCGAGGTGAAAACCTCTTTGGCAAGCCCATGGCTGAAAAGACTGCAGAACTCGAGACCGAGACTCTGACCTAGACTAGGCTGTCCAGAAAAACCTCTGCCCCTTCTCAGAAAAAGAAGGGCTCGGGAAAAAAGACCTTTTACCCGAGGAAGTCATCTGCCTATAAACAATACTCTCATTATCAGGCCTCTGCAGCTCCCCAACAGGGTCAGCAGGCCAAGGGGCAGGGTCATGGGCCCCGTAGGCAGAAGGCCCCCAAGCCACCAACACCGGCCCCTGCTCAGCAGGGTGGAGGTTTTTGACTCAGGAGGCATCGCCTCTTCTCAGCTGGCTCACATCAGCACAGGAGGCCGGCTGGCCCACTTTGCCCACAGGTGGTCAGCCGTCACATCAGATACCTGGGTGCTCCATATAGTCCAAAAGGGCTATCTTCTCCATTTTCACCAGGTACCTCCCTCCTATTTTCCAGGGGAGCCTCCCAGACTCCCTCAGCACAGGGACCTACTCCTTCAGGAGTTAGCAAGTCTGCTAAAGGAACAGGCTGTGGAACCGGTGCCCCACCACCTGAGAGGTCACGGCTTTTATTCCAGGTACTTTCTGGTACCAAAAAGAACAGGAGGCCTCAGACCCATCCTAGACTTGCGCAACCTCAACAAGTTCCTGGAGAGGGAAAAGTTCAAGATGCTTACCCTTGGAATCCTGCTGCCCTACCTCCAGCAGGGAGATTGGCTATGCTTCTTAGATCTAAAGGATGCTTATACTCACATCCTTATTCATCCAGACCACAGACAATATCTCAGGTTTGTTGTGGGGGGAAACCACTACCAGTACAGAGTACTACCCTTTGGCCTAACCTCCGCTCCCAGGGTGTTCACCAAGTGCCTGGCGGTGTTGGCGGCCTACCTGAGGCTTCAAGGTCTTTTTGTGTTTCCATACCTGGACGACTGGCTCATAAGGGGCCAGTCTTCCCAGGAGGCCAGTCAAGCCACCCTTCGCACTGTGGCTCTGCTTCAGCACTTGGGGTTTGTCATAAACTTTGCAAAGTCCACTTTGCTCCCGTCCCAGAACTTAGAATTCATAGGAGCACGGCTGGACACTCTTCAGGCAAAGGCTTTTCTGCCAGTGGACAGAGCCCACAGGTTGATGGATCTAGCCAGGCAATTTCACAGCAATTCCCTGGTCTCCGCCAGGCAATTCCTGAGACTTCTTGGCCATATGGCTTCCACGGTTCATGTAACCCCCAATGCCCGCCTGCACATGCGGCCTGCTCAGTGGAGCCTTCGAACTTAGTGGCATCAAGCCACAGGGAGCCTTGCAGACTCAGTAAGAATATCCACCCTGCTTGTCTCCTCTCTGCAATGGTGGCTTCATCTTCCGAATCTGGTACTCGGAGTGGTTTTTCAATCCCCTCCGCATTCTCAAGTGCTGACGACAGATGCTTCTCTTCAAGGTTGGGGAGCACATTGCCAAAGGGCATGTACTCAGGGTCTCTGGACCCCTTGGGAGGCTGCTCATCAGATAAACATCCTGGAGCTGCGGGCAATACGCCTAGCTCTGAGAGCCTTCTCCCACCTCACATCTCACCAGTCTGTACTGGTCCAGATGGACACTCAAGATGCCATGTTCTACGTGAACAAACAAGGAGGCACAGGCTCCTTCTTTCTCTGTCAGGAGGCACAGCGGCTGTGCTCCTGGCCCGTCAATCACGGAATCCTCCTCAAGGCTGTCTACCTCCCAGGTCAGGAAAATTACCTGGCGGACAGACTGAGCAGGATCCTGCAACCACACGAATGGAGATTGAATCCGTTGGTGGTTAGCAGATCTTTCTCAGGTGGGGTGGATCTTTTTGCCAGTCCTCTGAACCGGCAACTCCCGAGATTCTGTTCCAGACATCCGCATCCTCTCAGAGTAGCAGCAGATGCGTTTCTGATTCCGTGGTCCAAAGGCCTACTGTATGCATTTCCTCCCACGCCACTAGTGTCCCGAACACTGTTCAAAGTCCTCAAGGACGGGGTCTCAATGATTCTGATAGCCCCCAGGTGGCGGAGGCAACCGTGGTTCCCACTTATGCTGCAACTGGCGGTGGACACTCCTATTCCTCTGGGGATTCAACACGATCTCCTGTCTCAGGAACAGGGATCTCTCTTGCACCCCAACCTCCAGTCCCTTCATCTGATGGCCTGGCTGCTGAAAGGGTAGTCCTGGCTCCCCTACTACTGCCTAGAGAGGTGGAAGACGTAGTCTTAGCCTCTAGATGGCAATCCACCAGGAAATTCTATGCTCTTAAGTGGCGTAGATTCTCCGCATGGTGTGCTCAGCACAGCGAGAATCCCTTCTCGTGCTTGGGAGCGGTAGTATTGCAATATTTGCTTTACCTCTCCAATCTCGGCCTTAAGTCCAACTCTGTCAGGGTTCACCTCAGTGCTCTCTCAGCGCACGACTCGCCGGTGGACGGGAGGCCTCTTTCCAACCACCCTTTGGTGGCTTGTTTTCTCAGAGGCCTCCTCTTGCTTAAGCCTCCTTTACGTCCACCAGCCCCTGAGTGGGATCTGAATGTGGTCTTACAGCGGATTACTTGTCCGCCATTTGAACCTATGGCTACCTGCCCTCTCTGTTTTCTCTCCTGGAAAACCTTGTTTCTGGTAGCTCTTACCTCTGCTAGGCGAGTAAGTGAACTTCAGGCACTAGTGTCTGATCCCCCTTACACTAGGTTCTACAGGAATAGGGTAGTCTTACGGACTCACCCTAAGTTTCTCCCTAAGGTTGTCTCCTCTTTCCACCTCAATCAGGAGGTGGTTCTTCCGACCTTCTTTCCCAGGCCGCATGCCAACCGGGCTGAGATGGTCCTGCATACCCTGGACTGTAGGAGGGCGTTATCCTTCTACCTTGACCGTACGCGGGAGCATCGGAGGGCTGTTCAGCTCTTCGTTTCTTTTGACCCCAATAAGTTGGGGTTACCTGTCTCCAAGCGTACTTTGTCCATATGGGTCGCTGACTGTATCGCCTGGGCTTATGGGGCAGCCGGCCTCTCGTTGGAGGGTCGAGTCACGGCTCATCGTGTCAGGGCGAAGGCTGCGTCAGTGGCTCATCTCCGCTCTGTTCCGTTGGCAGACATCTGCTGGGCCGCTACTTGGTCTTCAAGCCAGACGTTTGCGGCCCATTACTGCCTTGAGAGGGAGTCCCGCAGGGACAGTGCTTTCGGACAGGCAGTACTCCATAATCTCTTTGGGGTTTAGGCAACTCCTACCCTCCGGCCCTGGTGTTGAGCTACCGGTCGGGGGCGTTCTCAGAGAAGATTCCTTCCTTACGTACTGACGAGCTAGAGGGAGCTCATTTTTTCGGCTTGAGGTCTCCGGTAGCCTTAAGCTGGGGAGTCCCATATGTGAGGACTGACTTCCTGCTTGGTCCTGGAGAAAGAGTAGTTACTCACCTGTAACAGGTGTTCTCCAGGAGCAGCAGGAATCAGTCCTCACAACCCTCCCTCCTCCCCTTGGAGTTGCAGTCATATGATTTATTTTTGCTAATTTTTTGCTGTCATTTAGCTATGTCATCAGACTGAGCAAGATGGCACCCTTGGGTGGGAAGGGGACCGCGCATGCGCGCTGCAATTCCCAAAGGCTTTCTTTGAAAGCTGGGGAAATGCTCTGCACGGGGGCTCCGTCGGCGCCGACGTCACCCATATGTGAGGACTGATTCCTGCTGCTCCTGGAGAACACCTGTTACAGGTGAGTAACTACTCTTTCCTGCTTGTTCCTGGAGATAGCATAGTGACTCACCTCTAAGTTACAACCCACCCTCCTCCCCTAGGAGTTGTAGGGTTGGTTTATTTTTTTCTCTATCTCTCAGCTACAAACTCAGTTGAGGAGAGGAGTTGGGAAGGCAGGCATGCAGGCGCAGTGGAGTGCTTCCAAAGACTTTCCTATTGGACACTGGGGAGTGTTCCCGCATGGGTTCTGTCGGTGCTGACGTCACCCATACAAGTGTGAAACTTATTTCTTGCTGTTTCCGAAGATCACCTGTTACAGGTGAGTAACTATGCTCACTGCGCTTTCCCCTTGGTGAGACCTGGGGAAAAAGGGTGGCAGGACGATTGATTGGTTAAGGTGAAAATCTGACAACACCTTAGGAAGGAACTTAGGATGTGGGCACAGAACACCACTCTATTGTTGAAAATTTTGGTATAGGGAGGATCAGTTACTAGAGCCTGGAGCTCACTCACTCTGCATGCTGAAGTTACTGCTATCAAAAACAGGACCTTCCAGATTAGGTACTTCAAACTACAGGTATCAATTTTTTTATTTATTTAGGAATATTTGTATACCACAGTTTGATAATGTACGACATACATGTGGTTTACAACAGTAAGACAAGGAGAAACACAACCATCGTTTTCATCAGCTGGGTCAAGACAACATTGTTGTCATGACACTGCGGATGGCTTCAATTGAAGCAAGCCCCACATGAAACAAACAACTAAAGAGTATTTCTGTGCTGCTCGATGAGGGTTGCAGCCTCCTGCACCTCATCTCTGAAGAGACCCTCTTCCTCGCAAATCACATCAGTAGGCTTGTCATGGACATCATATTGGAATTCTGAGGCCAGAGCTGTGAGAGTCTCCGGGCACCATTACTCATGAAAGAAACTCAAAATTATCATAAGTCACTGGGACCAACTATTTTCCACACTCCTTCACTTAGCTCACTAGAGAATTGATTTGCGGGGCTTCCTTTGCAGGGAGAAAGTCTGTAAACACTTGCAGGCTGTGAATGATATTCCATAAGTGCATATGCATGAAGAGCTGGTAGGATGCTATGCAGAACTCTATTTATTTATTTATTTAGCTGTATTTATATCCCGCTTTTCACCAGGTCAACTCTAACATAGCATTGTGTAAAAATGTCCTCCTAAGAGACTCCAAAGCTCGAGCCTCTCTCCCTGGGTCACAACATAGCTCGACCTCCACTCTTTCTACAATTCAAATCTGTGATTAGACTGTCGATGCACCAATGGTTTCCAGTGCCTCTGTGATTATTCATCTGCCAATGCCTTGGAAATGGACACCAGCCAGGTAATCACCAGAGTAAAGATACTTCAGTGCGTTGATGACAACGAATCTCCCACAGGCAGAGCATGAGTTTCAAGAATTAGTTTGATGCCTCAATGCCCGGTACCAATGCAGTTGAAGTAATTGCATTCCACTGTGCAAAGAAGACTTCTATCTTCTCAGAGCTCTTTATCAGATGATTCTCAAGGGCTGCCATCAACAAAGGCAGGGGGGCAGTAATAGGGGTGTTCTTTGTTTCCTGAATCTGCTGAGGAGTATTGGCAAGCTAGTCCCTGCCCCTTGAAGGCTGTCCTGGCTCCTCCAATACTGAGGAAGATGAGCAGTCCTCACATCAGAGCCACTTAGAGGATATCGAATCCTCCAATACCTCAATGCTCACAATAGTATTCTTCAGTTAGATGTGCCTCTGATGTGCTTGAGTCTCCACCTGGAGCTTAGAGTCGCGGGCCCTCTCTGTCTAGGCTGAATCTTTTCTCCTCTTCAGATAGGAACTGGATGATGACTACTCCCAATGGATTCTATTGATGCTAGATGTTGAACAGTATCAATGTCCTCTCAGTGTTGATGCACCCCTAGCATCCGGTGCATCTCTGTGGGCCATGGTGATCGATGCCAATGGATTGGGTTTATCTGCAACAAAAATACTTTTGTGCTCCTCTGTATGACTTTTGAGACTTCTTTGTCATCTGCAAATGCAGTTTACAACTAGAGACTTCATGGTCATGGCACAAGCATTGCAGGCACCAGTGATGTAAATCCATCATGGGATATGGTCTTGTTATACTTGGAGCACCTCTTAAACCCACTAGGTAGTTGTTTGGACATATCATCCTGAAAAGAACTGCAGTGAAGTCAAATGGCTTGATCGTGAAATATCACCTGGCCGAGGCACTTGGTGTCTAAATGCAGTTTATAGTGTCGACATGACAAAAAGAAAGGAAACTCAAAAAAACAATTGAAAAACCTAACTAGAGGCAATGGGGAGAAATACACATCAGCAACAGCAGGGAAAAAGATACTACGATAAACTGCAGCAAGAAATTACCAAAAAATTGGCAAAAGAACAGAATTCTTCAGCCTGTGGAGTGATGCATCCACTTGACTTTGAGGCAGTTCCACATGGCAGTGGCAGACAGGAAGTGGAACACTTCCAAAGTTCTTAAAAGGTAGCTGAAAAGCTGCTCCTGCATATGTGCTCTGATGGTGACCTCTCCCACATGTAAGGACATTATCCTGCTTGTTCACTGAGAAACGAACTGTGTGAGATTCCAACAGTGCTAACTCCTAAGGATGACTACTTACTCCTGAGGTTCATTTTTTGGTTACCTTTTACCATATGAGCATTTGGCTGGTTTATGTTAGGGCACTATGCAGGCTCTGAGGTCACCCCTCCATTGATGCAAATCAAAACATAGTGGCCTGCTGCACTTCCTATAAATAATTTTGAATGCAAATCCAGTATCCTGGTATGCATTTATTTCAGAGGTAGCTGCCATATTGCTGTGGTCACAGACATTTACAAGGTAGGTAGCTGTGCTTTTTTAGTTCTGTTTTGGGGTAGGAGGAGATATTTGTTGAAAATGTGCTGGTTTTCTTGGAGAGTCAGTACTTTTTTTCCCATTTGTTTATTTATTTGGATTTATTAAATGCCTTACTGAAGGAGATTCACCTAAGGTGGTGTACAACAGTAATAACAAAATGACCACCAAGTCAGCATAATAGACGACTAGAACAGTGAGAATTTGGAGGAAGGCAATAAGATACCAATATGAGTCAGCATTGACTTGATGGCAAACACACACAATGTCGGCAATATACACCTTAAAATAGTATAATAGAACATTAAATAAACATAAATACGATAGGGGAAAGATCTTTGCTGTTACCTGGGAGTTGCCGCGGGCGTTTCTGCCGCGGAGCAGTGTAGCAGGTGGGAGCCGGGTCCCTGCTGGATCAGCTGCAGGCATTGGAAAGACGCCCTTGGTGCTGAGGACCCCCCCCGAGCCCTACAAAGACCAGCGGGGGATACACGCGGCCGCGTGTTCGCAGCCTGCGTGGTCGTGTCCTAAGGGGCGTGTCACAAGGGGTTTGACACGCTCCTTATGTGCTCCTTCGGTGCTCCTTCGGTTTCATGATCACCGATAGTGTAAGTGTGATTGCCGATGGGGAAAAGAAAGGCGAAGGGGGCAGGTAAGCCTGCCGCCGATGCAGGACTATGTGGTAAGATAACTGGCCCCATGGATAAGCATCTTACTCCCCTGCTATCTGCTAATCAGTCTTCGGACGGGGCGTCTTTAAGCCCGGAGATCCGAACGCCACCTCCCTTTCCTCCCCTTCCGCATTCTTCTACGTTTTTGGATACATCTCTCCATGTTCAAGCTCCGATACTCTCTCCTATGGACCCAGCTGTGGTGGAAGAAGGGAATACCCCCTTATCTCGGGAGGTGACTCTTTCTGATATTTGGTCAGCACTGCAAAGGATTGATAGTCTACTGTTTATGACTGTCTCTTCTTTGTGCAAGTTTACTCATTCGGTAGTGGATAAAGTACAAGTTATAGATTATCAGTTGGCTTCTACTTCTAAGTCGCTTGCCTGCGTTGACTCATTGGTCCAGTCGTGTAGTGATACTAATCTCTCTTTTATAAAGGATGTTTCCTTGCTTTCTTGGCGACTGGAGACACTTGAGAATCAACAGCGGGCAAGAAACGTTTCTTGAATTTTCCTCAAACCCATTTGCTTTCCTTTGATGTTCTGTTGAAAAAGTATTTTTCTGATATTTTGCAAATAAGGGAGACTAAGTTCAAATGTATTGTATTCCTGTTTCTGTTCCACCAACTGCAGAGGGGGTTTCCCCTCCCTCTGAGGTTTCGGTAGCACAGGATTTAACCGCATTTTTGGAGGATTCACTCGATGTCATCCCCAAGCGTTGCACCTTGGTGGTGACTTTCAGTTCTGAGACTCTTAAACTGCGGGTCCTTCGGGCTTACTTTAAATACAAAGATGCCTTATTTTGTGGTTCCAAATTGCAAGTGTTCCCAGATGTCGGTCGGACCACTCAGGTTCGACGTAGGCAGTTTTTGGAGTTAAAAACAAGGGTTGTAGCGTTAAGAGCTTCTTTCTTTCTTAAATTTCCTTGCCGCTGTTTAGTTACTCTGGAGGGACGGGATTATGTTTATACTGACGTGGCTCAGCTACGTCAGTTGTTAGCAGATAAGGAGGTTAAAGGGCAGGATTAGGTGGATTTGTAATTTTTTGGCTCCCTTACTTGGAGTGAATTAAATCACTCCTTTTTGCCTTTTGTTTTTTTCTAATTTTTTTTTTGGTGTTTCAAAGATCTTTCCTCTTGATGTGTTTCTTTATGATGGGTATCATATGTTTTTTTTTGCTTTCTGATATTATTCTGGAATATGTATATTGCCTTTCTCAGTTTGTAATTAAGCAAAAACTTAAAAAAACAAAAAAAACATAAATACGATAATACAAATGATATCTCTTAATAGGCAGCCTGGTAGAACACTCGACTAACATAGATAAGTGTACGCTTGCAGTGTGACACAATGGCGCATTTCTTCCATTCACAAAATGAGACTGGGGTGAGGGGTTCAGTGAGTGTGTCATAGGAGATGTCGGGGAGTTTGTGTGTGTCATGGCGAGTGTCAGAGTGTATGTACATGCGTCTGTCGCCAGGGGATGTTGAATGAGGGTGCATGCATGTTTATTTAACAGTATTTCTAAACCGCCTTATCTTATTAATCAAGGTGGTATCACAGCAAACAATCGGGTAAAGTGAGAGTGTTAAACATGCAGTGAGGGAGAAATTTAGTTGAGTGTGTGTTGTATTGTGTGCTAGATTGGTTTGAGCTATGTACAATGTGTGTTGTGTTGTGCGCTAGAGTGGTTTGAGCTATGTACAAGATGGGCTATATACAGTGATGCAAAAAACATTTTCTGTACATACAGTGTTTAGGAGGTATCATGTGCTGTTATACATTCTCTGAGGTTATGTGATGTGTCCATAGTGTTCTATGAACAGCATGGTTTTTAGCTGTTTTCTAAAGTCTTTGAGGTCTGTAGTTGCCCTCAAATCGTCCGGTAGCTTGTTCCATATTGTTGGAGCAGCCATGGAGAGTGCTCTGTCTGTTGTGTCCTTGCGTGTGTGTTTGAATTCACTTGGGGTGCTGACTCGGTTGTGTGTTTGTTTTCTTCTAGGACGTGTGCTGGTGTCCGGTTGTATGAGGGTGTGCAGGCTGTTGGCTGATGTGTGCTGATTTATCTTGAATAGGTTTATGATAGTTTTGTATCTGATGCGTGCACCGATTGGGAGCCAGTGTAAGTCCTTTAAGGTAGGTGTGATGTGCTCCTGTCTTGCAGTACCGGATATTATTCGTGCTGCAGTGTTTTGTGCTAGCTGGAGTGGTTTGAGGGCTTGTTTCGGTAGTCCAAGGTATATCGGATTGCAGAAGTCCAGTAGTGGGGTTATCAGTGCTTGACAGACGGTACGAAAGTGTTCTAGGGCGAGGAGTGGTTTCAGTCTCCTGATGATTCGCATCTTGTAGTAGACTTTTTGGATTGTTTTGTTTATGTGTGGCTTGAGGTTTAGTTTATTGTCCAGAGTAACACCGAGGTATCTCACTTCTGATCTTATTGGTATAGTAGTGTTTTGAATCTTGATATTTGGTGGGTGTATGAAGCTTTGGTTCCGAGTGATGATTAAAGCTTCGGTCTTGTTGTAGTTTATTGCGAGGTTGTTGTTTTGACACCAACTCGTCATTTGGGTAAGGCAGTCTGTTATCTTAGAGAAGTCCGGGTTGTCGATTGATATCGGGGTGTATATCATGATGTCGTCTGCATATATTGTGTATTGAATTTTGTTCTTTTTCATGATGTTGCAGATTGGTTGGATGTAGATGTTAAATAGGAGTGCTGAGAGTGCGGATCCTTGAGGAACTCCTTGACGGACATTTATGGGTCGGGAGGTGTTGTGTCCCACCTTGACCTGTAGCTGTCTTTCGGTTAGGTATGAGTGGAACCATTACAATGTGATACCGTGTATACCAGTGTTCTTTAGTCTTTCCAGGAGCGTGTTGTGGTCCACTGTGTCGAAGGCTGAGGAGATGTCGATAAAGATCATTATGATTCCATTCCTGGTGTTGTCAATTATTCTTAGTATGCTGTCGAAGAGGTAGATCAGTAGCGTTTCGACTCCATGGTTGGGACGAAAGCCGTGTTGGTTGTCGTCGAGTGTTTCATATTTGTCGATGTGTTCCTGGAGTTGTATTTGAACCGTTTTTCGATGATTTTTGCCAGGAAGGGTATGCTGGAGATTGGTCGGTATGCTGCTGGATCTTTTTTGTCGAGAGTTGTTTCTTTGTGATTGGTCTTACTGAGGCAAGCTTTAGTTGCTTTGGCATGAGTCCTTGAGTGAGTGAGTTGTGTACTATTTTATGTATGGTGTGGATGAAGTTTGATTTGGTGGCTTTTACCCATGCCACTGGGCATGGGTCTGTAGGAGCAGTGCTTGTGTTGATTGTAGAGATGATGTGGGATATCTGCTCTGTTGAGGGTGAGTAGAAGGTGCCCCAGGTTTTGGTGTATACGTCTGTCCTGGTGGTCTCGTTGGGTGTTGTGCGCTCTGTGGAGTGAAATTTGTTTTTGATGTGGTCGGCAAATTCCTGTGGATCAATTTGTACTTCCCCTTCTGTTGTTTGCTCTTTTGTGAGGATCTTGACTATTTCGAAAAGCTCTCTGGGTTTGTTGATGGAAGTATTTATCATGTTTGTGTGGAATTCCCTCTTTGATTGGTTGATGAGATCATTGTATTGTTTTTGTTTTGTTAGGTAAAGATGTTGGTCGGCTGTTGTTTTGTTTTTTCTCCATCTCCGTTCAATCTTCCTGAGCTCCCTCTTTTCTCGTCGTATTTTTGCTGAGTACCATGGTTTGTTTTGTCTCCTGTTGTGGTGGTGTTTTTCGTGCCTGCCACCCGATGGTTTGGCGGCGTTAGCTAAGATGCTGTTCCAGCTGGAAACTTGTTCCTCCAGGTCATCTGTAGTAATGTTCAAGTGCTGTATTGTGTCCTGTATGAATTCGTCTTTGTCGAAATGCTTGAATCGTCTTTGTGTGTGTGAGATGTTTGCTCTTTCGCTTGTCTGGTCCTCTTGTGATCGCAGCTTTGTCTCGATTAAGTAATGGTCAGACCATGGCACTGGGGTAATGGTGGGTGGAGAAATTAGGTCTCTTGATGTTAGGTAATTGGATGCGAAGATGAGGTCTGGGGATGATCCATGTCTGTGTGTTGGTGCATTGATTATCTGTGTGAATTGAAGTGATGTCATTGCTTGAAGGAAGGCCTCTGCGTCTTTGGCATTGGTGGACTTGAGGTTGAAGTCCCCAATCAGTAGCGCTGGTTTGTTGTTTGTTGTTATGGCACAGGCTTCTTCGAGTGTGAAGGCTAATTCGTCGGTTGGAGCTCTGGGTGCTCTGTAGGTTAGGCAGATTGCAATGTTTTTGTTCTTGATGCTGATTGTGTTACATTGCTGTGTATTGGTGAAGCTCTGTGTCTTGAACTTTAGGTTTGTCTTTGCTATTATTAGGACTCCTCCTCCACGCTTGTGGGTGCGTGGGCAGTTGTACGCTGAGTAGTTGTCCGGTACTAGTTGGTTGAGTAGTACATTGTCGGTAGGGTTGAGCCATGTCTCTGTGATGCATATTATGTCGGGCTGTCGCTTTTCTATGTGGTCTACAAGAGTGTGTATCTTGTTGCAGACTGATCTGGCGTTTATGAGCTCAATCGTTGTTGTCCTTGTTGAGGAGGTTTCTGTTACATGTGCTTCCTTTGTGTAGGTTTGGGAGTTTGATTTGTGTCTGTTTGGTCGTTTTGTCTGGGAGGCTCTGAGTGTTTCTTTGTGTGTGTGCTGTGGTTCTAAATATGGCAGTGCTGTTGGTGGGTACCATGTTGTGCTTGCTTGTGGGTAGTGGAGGTGTGCGGTCGGTGGGAGGAGTTGTGTGACGAATAGGCATGCATGTGTGTCATGGGGCTTTTCCATCCCTACCCTTCGATACCCTGCCTCCTACATTACCTCTCTATCTCCCTCCCCTTCCAAACAACTTTGTTCTCTGTCTCTTACCAACCTTTCACTCCCTTATTTGCAAGTCTCAGTCCATCTAACCTTGCACCCCCTAGTGCTTCACCCCTTTTCTCCCTCCCTCTTCTCTAGACCCAATCATTCTCTCATGCTTTTCCGCCTTCCTCCTCTAACTTCATCCCTTCTATTTATGCCTCACTCCTTCTACTCCCCCTTTTTTCCTTTCAAGCAAATAAGCCACAACCTGCAGCTGCATTTTTCAGGCTGGCGGGACCTGGGAATTCTTGCTGGCTTTTCCAGCACCAGCTCTGCTGTTCAGGCCTCCAAGACCCATGGGACCCCCGCTGGCTTTTCACACTACTGCTCCAGGATAGTGGCGGGTTTGTTATGCCATACACAAATAGATGGGTACGGACAGACAACCCGAAACCAAGAAAAATGAGCCCTTCCAATAGGCGCTATTGTTCATGTGAAACATGCCTAATAAGATACTGACAGTGTCAGCACATTACAAATAATGTACCATAAAAGACAATACAATAGAACATTCATATGACATAGATTGCTCACAGTGTTGGCATTATATATTGAAATCTCCCAGTAAGCAAAAGAGAAATCACAAACGAGAAAATCCACTCCGAGAGTATTAATTACACAAAACAAGAAAAACGCTCAGGCTAAAGCAATAGAAATAGTACCAACTAAGCTAACTTACTTCAGTAGCTCAAGAAAGTCACAACTACCAGACCACCTAGAAGGAAAAGAATATGTTACACCACACGGCAGCAACAATTTAGGGGAGAAAAAGCCTCAGAACCTTATCACTTCCCACTATGCAGCAACAAAGAGCCATAGGGGAGAGCAAGAGCTCAACATCGTAGACATTAAAAAAAAACACCTCCCCCTTCTTTTATTGTAATTTTTATATTTTAATAATTCAATAAATAGAAAGATGCCAAGAAGATGCCCTCCCTAAACCCATCACTCACATCGAAACATTGCAGAATCAGTCTCTCAATCAATACTTCAAAACCATAAACCATTACCAGACAACTGTATCCAACACTTAAACCCTTAACTTAGCAACAGACTTCACATATACCAACACACTTATAACCAAGGGCAATTTATTGTGCTCCACGGCAGCCAAACAGACCCTGGAGGTCTGAGGCTGAGAATCCCCCGATGGAGGGAGCTCAACTGATCAAAGGAATAATTTAAAAAATGACTACAGAAAAACTCCCCAATCTATTTTGCCATTAAGACCATGGGGCTTTAAAGAAGTCAGCCAGAAAATCCACTGCTATTCACGCTGAAGTAAAAATCTACCACGATCTCCACCTCTAGGGTTGGCAGGCACACAGTCTATAGCCATTCACCTTAAATCCTGAAACCCATGGCCATTCTGCAGGCAGTGTTGAACTATGGGCGCTTCTTCCCGAGCCTTCACAAGATTGTTCTTATGCTGTGATAAATGAATTCGTAGTTGCCGGACAGGCTTAGGATGTACGCCACTGAAGATGGAATATGTAGCCATTAATTCTCACACTAGAACCTTCATCCATAATAGCACAAAAACTGCACAAGTACAAAAGAGCAGACAGGTGCAGCCAGGACATACAAACAAGATGGACAAAGATAAAGGCATAGGGACAAACACAAATGTGTAGCCACATGGAGTTTAAACTATGTATACAAAAGAATAAGATATGTGGGTCTGGTCACAGTTTCAGGATGGGGAACAAGCTAGTCCTAAAGCAGTATGAGTGAATGGAAACTTGGTCACCATAGTCATTAAAGGCTTTAGAGAAGAGCCAGGTTTTTACATGATTTCTGAAGTAAAGTGAGTTCCAGAGCATGGGGGTTACTTCTGAGAAATTTCACTGGTGAGAGGGTCGCAGCGTGTGATTTCCTTTGGCAAGGGGCAAAGTTAGAGGTGGTCCTTGAGTCAACCTTAGAGGCCTCAAAGGTGTGTACAGGGCTAACGTATTCTTTAGATATTCTGGCCCATTGTATGAGAGCCTTAAAAATCAGAGAAAGTTTTAAATTTGGCCCTGTAGGCAACTGATAGCCAGGGCAGTTTTTGCAGGAAAGGTGTGACGTAGTCATGTTGCTTACAACCCTCTATCAGTTGTGCTGCAGCATTTTGAATTAATAGGAACTCGCAGAATCTCTGTTTTACTTGGGTTCAGGCAAGGTTTGCTGTGTTTTGCCCATTCTTGTACTGCTGTTAGACAGGCAGTCAATTTGCTCAAAACTGGGTGGTTCTGGTTCAGTGAGTACAAGTAGCTGTACATCATCAGTGTAGATATAGAATGTTGTGTCCATCACCCGAAACTGCTCAGCTAGAGGGTTGAGGGAGGTATGAAATAAGATAGGCAACAGTATGGATCCTTGTGGTAACTTGTGCCCAAGATAATGATGATGTCCCTTCAATGAGGCCTCTGCTAGACAAGTGTACTGTCTTTTGCTGGGCAAGGGGGTAGGATATTGGCTGTAGACCTTTCAACTTTTTTTTGAGAGAGACTTCTCCATTGTCTAGTTGAATGAGCCCCAGTGGTAGTCTCCTTGAACTGTCTGTAGCTCTGATGGGGACCTTTAATTTTGCTGGCAAAATATGCTGCAAAGTCATCACTGGCCAGTTGTGACTGAGTAGGCTGATTCTTTTGTGAAGTCGCAGTAGACTGTTTATTGTTTTGAATAGATGCTTGGTTGAATTTACATAGTAACAGAGTAAATGACAGCAGATAAAGACCATTATGGCCCATCTAGTGTGCACAGTGAGATGGCTGGAGTGGTGGAATTTGCAGCTTATTCAATGTTATGAGAGAAGTATTGCTTTTTGGCAACTGTTAAGGTTTGGTAATATATAGTTGTGTGTTTCTTACAGTTGAGCCTAGCCTTGTCCAGGTGAGATTTGCATTATTTCTTTGATTTATTTTATTTAACAGGTTTTCTATACCACTTTCTCCTACAATCAAAGAGGTTTACATAAAAACTTGAGAAACATTACATGGCAAGTTAAACACATTACGTAGTAAGGGGGAAGGGGGCATGCGGGAGGTGCTTAGTAGCAACTTATTTACAAAGAAGTGTATGTTCATTATTTACAAGTGAGTGTCCTGGAATACGGGCAAGTGTTGTCGGGGAGGGAGTCTTTTGTGGGGACAGCAGAGGGGAGGTGCTGTGCATTAGGTGATGGCCCCAAAGTGATCTCTGAAGAGGAAGGTTTTCAGCTTTTTCCTGAAGGTTTTGGCATCAGTGGTGGCTCTCAAGTCATTAGAGGGAGTTCCAGAAGACAGGTGCTGCAAGAGACAGGGCTTTCGCGGATGTGGACTGAGTGGTTTTGGTGTAGGTACTAGGAGTCAGGATTGTACCACTCTGTTAGTCTTCTGGGTCTAGTGCTTGTGTTAGTGTTGATCAGGTTTTAGATTAAGTCGGGGGATAAGTTGTGCTGGACTTTGAATATGTTAAATGCCATTTTGAACCTGATCTCGAAGGCAATCAGGAGGGGCGTGATATGTTCGTGTTTTGCTGAACCAGTGATCATGCGCGCAGCAGTGTTTTGTACCATCTGCAGGGGACAGATTGTTTGGGTAGTCCATGGTATAGAGTGTTTTAGTAGTCCAGTATAGGCGTAATGATGGTTTGGCAGACTGTACAGAAGTGATCCTGGCTGAGAAGGCGTTTGAGCCTTCTTATGGTGGCCATCTTATGGTATGCATTCCTGGCGGTTCTGTTGATGTGAAATTGAAAGTTCAAGTTACAGTTCAGGGTGACACCCAGGTATTTTATTTCATCCTTGACAGGTATGGTCATGTTGAGCAGGGAGATGAATTGAGGGGGGGGGGCACGGGTAAAGGATGAGTTGATTGTGATTAAAAGTACTTCGACTTGTTGTAGTTGAGGTTCAGGTTGTTGTGGGAGAGCCATTTGGTCATGTCTTGTAGACAGGTGGTTATTGTGAGTGGTCCGGGCTTTCTAGGTTGATCGGGGTATATATCATATCATCAGCGTACAGTGCATATTGGATCTTTTATTTCTTAATAACGTCACAGATGGGCTGTATGAAGAGATTGAATAGCAGGACGAATAATAATGCACCTTGTGGTACCCCTTGGGAGGAGGGGAAGAGAGAGGAAGTGGTTGCACCAAACTTGACCCGTTGCTGCCTGTTGCTGAGGGTAGGAGCTGAACCATTTGAGTGAGGTGTGCGCAGACCGATGTCGCTGAGTCTTCGCAGGAGTATGTGGTGGGGAATGCTGAAGATATATCAATGAAGATGAGTAGGAAGCCCATTTTCAGGTTGTCAGTTCCTCTTGTTTATGTCCTTGATGCTTAAAGATCTGTATTTATTTAACACTGTTTTTCTACTAGTCAAAATGGTTTACAAGGAACTAGATGGAAAACAGAGAACGTTTGGTGCATCAGAGGTTACATATAACATTATAGGGTACAATAACTTGGTCAATAATTAATTGTAAGTGACAGATTAATAATCTCAAACATGGCTATAAATGTTTGACTATGAGTACAATGGGGGAAAGAGATTATGGAAAACGTATCTAGATGGGTGTATTTCTGAGCAGAACCAAGGGGAGCATTTGTTTGTAAGTCATAGGACCATCTTTAGTGGGGCTGTTTTTTCTGAGGTCATTGCTAGTGTGTATTCTAGATGTTGACCTCCCTGATGCTGTAGTAATCTTTTCATCCATATGGGGGTAAAATAGAGTGTTTAGGAAACTCAGCAGTCGGATTTCTTGTCTCTAATTTCTTTCCAAACTCTGGTAGTGTCCTTCTATTTTAGGGTGTCCTTTGTAGAAAATTTTATTAGAAAATGATTTATTCATAAGGGTGTGTGTTAAACACCACCAGTCTCCTAGGATGTTTACCTCTTTGCAGAACACTAAGTTTAGCATGTTTCCCTTTTCATGGATCAGAGATTTGATAACTTGTGTGAATTTTAGTGCTGCAACTGTATTAAAGAAATGGCTGGTGATAGTGACTAGAGTTTCAACATGTAAGTTAAAATCTCCCATGATCACTAGCCTTTGGAAGTTTAGGGTTACATCTGTAACCAGATGTAGAAGTTCTTGTGCAGAT
Source organism: Ichthyophis bannanicus (assembly GCA_033557465.1). Classification (NCBI taxonomy): domain Eukaryota; kingdom Metazoa; phylum Chordata; class Amphibia; order Gymnophiona; family Ichthyophiidae; genus Ichthyophis; species Ichthyophis bannanicus. The sequence continues at coordinate 1,085,377,773 of CM066032.1, read as the reverse complement.
GACATATTGTTCCAAGGTGCTCAATAGATCATGAGCAGGCAAATTGGCTCCTCATCTCTTAGCTGGATTAAGAGACAATCTGACTCATGCAGGTGGTGGTGGGAAGGGCAGTTCTGCATGGCATGATTGTCTCTTGGATAAGAACTGCTACCCTCTACTCTGCTTATTGGGGCTTGGTTGGTGCTGGATGGTGAATCATGTTATGAATAGTTCAGTCAGTGGCACTTCCCCAGTTTTATTCAGCCAGATCTCAGTTATTCCCAAGATATCTAGGTGGAATTCACTGATGACATCATGAGTCATAGGAAATTTCTTATTGGCCAATGCAGCATTCACTAGGCCAGTGGTTGCCAAACTGTGGGTTGCGACCCCAAATGGAGTCGCAGAATTCTCATTTGGGGTCGTGGACACATGCAGAGCTTTGGGGCAAGATAAAGAAGACTGTCACCACTACCAATCTCCCCTATCCCCAATCCAGCGGCAGCCTTCCCTTTCCCCTTCTGTGGCCAATTGAATTGTGCCCCTCCTCCGTTCCTGTAACCTGCATCAGTAAGTGCTCACATAACAGATAAATGCGGGGACCTCAGGTTGCAATCTGTGCATGCGCAGAAGTCTTAGCTTCAGTCGTGTCCCACCTCCTCCCAGACTTCCTGCTTCTATGGGGTGGGACGTATCTGAGGCTGAACCTTCTGTGCATGCATAAATTCCAGCATGAGATCCCCGCACATCGTATCTGTACTGTGAAAACTGATGCAGATTCCAGGAGAGGGAGGAGTGGCACGATTCAGTTGGCCGCAGAAGGAAGGGGAAGGCTGTTGCTGGATGGGGAGGGGGGTTGGGGAGGTTGGTTGAAGACAGTAGTGTGAGTGCTTGTTGGTGCAAGTTCCGAGAAGTTGCTAAAATGGGATGATAACCGGAAAACAATTTGGGAAGCACTGCACTAGGCCTAAGTTTCCAAATAGGTCTGGTGGCAATAGGCAGATGGTTTGGGTGTAAATAAATAGGGATTTGGCCTTTTGAGTGTGTGTTCTCATGGTGGTCTGAGGAAACTATACATTTGTGGTCAACGTTATTGGCAACCTTGCAGTTCAACCCCTTAATGTCCAATATCCCCTATAAAAAAAGTGGCCAGTGAAATAGCTTTGGACTATATATGCACACATATTTGTCACATAAAAGAATCAAATAAAATGAGACCAATTAAAAAAGGAAGAAGTAGGAAATAGTATAAAAACTGGGACATTGTCAAGACATGATTATTCCTATCACACCATCATTAGGGATTGTAAGAGCGGGCCTTTCTTCATTGGATCACATTTTGGCTTGGCTCAAAAGGTTTTTTGTGAGTCAGAAGACATGATTATTGGCACCCTCATAAACAATTCAAATTTGTTTGAACAGAAGAACCACATTCCCATTGCAGTAAAACTAGACGCACCTGTGATCAATTGTCAGTGCTCACATGACCTGAATCAACCAATGAATAACTGCTATAATGTTTAAAATGGCCACATTCACACTCACTCTCTGTTCCATTTTCACAATGGTGAAGACAAAAGAGCTGCCTGAGACTCTCAGAAAAGTCATTATCACCAAACATCAAACTTCAAAGGGGGGATACAAGACCATTTCCAAAGACCTTGGGATTCCTGTCTACGGTTTGTAATGTTATTAAGAAGTTTTCTGTTCATGAAACTGTCAAGAACCTTCCAGGATGTGGGAAGAGGAAAATTAATCCAAGAAGATTAGTGCGAACTGCTGGAAAAACACCGCGTACAACCAAAGAACTTAAGGCTGACCAGGAGCAATCTGGAGTAGTGGTTTCAATGTCACGGCTGAAGGCCAAGGAGGACTCCACTGCTCAAAGACAGACATCAAAAGGCACACCTGATCTTTGCCCAAACCCACCTTGAGCTCTTTGGTAATGTAGACCAGCAGGCAAAAAAATGAAGCCTATAAGGAAAAAAAACAATCTTCCTACAGTTAAATATGATGAAGGTCCATAATGTAGTGGGGTTGTTTTGCTGCCTCAGGAACTGGAATCCTGGAATATATTAAAGGAATCATGAAGTCGGAGGACTACCAAGGATGGACTGGGAAAGGGGACTGCTACTTCTGGAGAGAGATCTGCAATTGGGGCAAGAGACCTGTGAAACATTTTCAATAGGTGGTAACGCCAGGTGGCAGGTCAAAAGGCCATTTTGAAAGACTCCTTCTATCCAAGCAAGGACTGTTAATCACCCAGGAAGTTGGTCACAGCTTACCTCAGAAGCACAGGACAGGGTACTGTGTAACAGCCATCTTTTAATAAGTGTTATTTCCCTCCCTCCCTCCCCAACACCCACCAACCCCTGGGATAATTGTAGCTTTACAGGTACTTACACATCTTAAAGGAAAGGAGATGCTCTCAGGTGCAGCTTGTTATCCAAATCAGTCATACACTAAGGACCTGAGATTAATTAAGCTTCAGGTGAACAAGGTATATTAAACGTATTAGGTACAATTTTATTAGTATAAATATCCATAGCAACCCTTAGTAAGTAAAGAACTTAACGATCTAAACACAAGCTTAAAACTAAGATGCAGACAGCAGTCCAGCAGCAAGATGGGGGCTTTCCATTCTTTTGCAATGAGTATCACATGTATGATTTTCTCCCAGTTGGTGAGAGGTCTTACGTGTGCACTAGGTGCAAGGAGCTTTTTGCTCTCAGGGAACGAGTTCGTTCTCTAGAGGCTAGAGTAGCAGACTTGGAAGATATCAAAAAGACAAAGAGGTACATAGACGAGACCTACAGGGATATAGTCCTGAAGTCCCACCTCCAGTCTGGCAGCATCCCTCTTGCCATGGAGGAGAGAGGTCACGTGACAGGAGAGCATCACCCTAGTGTGGCAGGAAGTGATCCTATAACTAGGACCTGTCCTCCAGGTGATGTAAAACCGTCTCACACCGAGGAAGTTTCTCCAGGGCCATGTGCCCATGAGGGAAGGGTTAGGACAGCCGTTATAGTTGGTGATTCGATCATTAGGCATGTAGATAGTTGGGTGGCTGGTGGACAAGAGGATCGCCTGGTAACATGCCTGTCTGGTGCGAAGGCAGCAGACCTGATGCGCCACCTAGATAAGATCTTAGATAGTGCTGGGGAGGAGTCTGCTGTCTTGGTACATGCTGGTACCAATGACATAGGAAAATGTAGTAGGGAGGTTCTGGAGGCTAAATTTAGGCTTTTAGGTAGGAAGTTGAAATCCAGAGCTTCCAGGGTAGCATTCTCCGAAATGCTTCCCATTCCACGCGCAGGACCCAAAATGCAGGCAGAGCTCCGGAGTCTCAATGCGTGGATGAGACGATGGTGCAAGGATGAAGGTTTTGGATTTGTTAGGAACTGGGGAACATTCTGGGGAAAGGAGGGGCTCTTCCGAAGGGATGGGCTTCACCTTAACCGGGATGGAACCAGGCTGCTGGCATTAACCTTTAAAAAGGAGATACAGCAGCTTTTAAACTAGATAATAGGGGAAAGCCGACAGTCGCACAAGAGCGCATGGTTCAGAAGAATGTATCCTTGAAGGATACTACCAAAAACAGAGAGGCTCCAAAAAAAGAGTAAAGTAGGCCAAATGCCCTTGAGTATGGAGCACAGAGCATAAAGATTCCAAATTACCCATGCCTACCAATAGCCAAATTAATATGAATAAAATACAGTCTCTAAAATGCTTGTATGCAAATGCTAGAAGTCTAAAAAATAAGATGGGAGAGTTAGAATATATAGCCCTAAATGAGAGGTTAGATATGATTGGAAGAGACATGGTGGAAGGAGGACAACCAGTGGGACACTGTGATACCTGGGTACAAACTATATCGTAATGATAGAGCTGATCAAATTGGTGGAGGGGTTGCGCTCTATGTTAGAGAGGGCATTTGAGTCAGAAAGGATTAACATACTGCAGGAAACAAAATTTGCTGTAGAATCTCTATGGATTGAAATTCCATGTAAAAAGGGGAAGGCGATAGCAGTGGGGGTGTACTATCGATCGCCTGGCCAGAATGAACAAATGGATGATGAAATGATCAAAGAAATCAAGGAAGCTTACAAAAGTTACAGCACAGTAGTAATAATGGGTGATTTCAATTACCCCAGTATCGACTGGGCCAGTGTTACGGCAGGACATGCTAGGGAGATAAAGTTCCTAGATGAAATAAATGACTGCTTCTTGGAGTAGCTGGTTGATGAACCAACCGGAGGGGAAGCCATATTGGACCTAATCCTCAGTGGAACACCAGATCTGGTGCAAGAGATAAGGGTGTTGGGGCCACTTGGCAATAGTGATCATAGCATGATCGCGTTTGATTTAATTAGTGGAGGAGGGGATAGTAAGGAAATCCACAGTACTACCTTTTAGCTTTCGAAAGGGAGACTATGATAAAATGAGGAAAATAGTTAAGAAAAAACTAAAAGGAGCAGTTGCAAAGTTAAAGACTTACATCAAGCTTGGGTGGTGTTGAAAAATACTATCTTGGAAGCCCAGACCAGCTGTATTCCACACTTTAAGAAAAGTGGAAGGAAGTCCAAAAAAATGCCAGCATGGTTTAAAGGTAAGGTCAAAGAGGCTGTTGTTGCCAAAAAAAGCATCTTTCAGGAAATGGAAAAAAGAGCCAAACGACGAAACCTGGAAACAGCACAAGCACTGGCAAGTCAAATGCAAGGCATTGATAAGGCAGGCAAAGGGAGAATTTGAGAAGAAGCTTGCTGCGGAAGCAAAAACGTATAATAAAGGCTTTTTCAAGTACATTCGTAGCAGAAAACCTGTGATGGTCAGTTGGTCCATTAGATGATAGAGGGGTTAAAGGGGCACTAAGAGGCGACAAGATGATAGCGGAGAGACTGAATGAATTCTTTGCTTCGGTCTTTACTGAGGAAGATGTAGGGATGTTACCCATGACTGAAGTGGTATTTAAAGGTGCAGAAGAATTGAAGGAAATATCGATACATCAGGAAGATGTATTACAACTATTAGATAAACTGAAGAATAGCAAATCACCTGGGCCAGATGATATACATCCAAGGGTGTTGAAAGAACTGAAATATGAGATTGCAGACCTGCTATTAGTAATCTGTGAACTATCATTAAAATCATCTAATACCTGAAGATTGGAGGATGGCGAACGTAACACCAGTTTTTAAAAAGGGTTCCAGGGGTGATCCGGGAAACTACAGACTGTTGAGCCTGATGTCAGTACCAGGAAAAATGGTAGAAACCATCATAAAGAACAAAATTGCTGAATATGTAGATAGTCATGGCTTAAAGGGAGACAGCCATCATGGCTTTAGACAAGGAAGATCTTGTCTTACTAATCTGTTTTTTTGAAGGTGTGAATAAACAGGTAGACTAAGGTGAGTTGGTTAATATAGTGTATTTGGACTTTCAGAAAACCTTTGACAAGGTTCCTCATCAGAGACTTTTGGCAAAACTAAAGAGTCATGGGATAGGAGGCAGTGTACTATAGTGGATCAGGAACTGGTTAAAAGATAGAAAGCAAAGGGTAGGGCTAAATGGCCAATTTTCCCAGTGGAGAAAAGTGTATAGTGGTGTACCCCAGGGATCTGTGCTGGGTCCACTGCTTTTTGACATATTCATAAATGTCCTGGAAAAGGGAATAACGAGTGAGGTTATCAAATTTGCAGATGACACAAAACTGTTTAAAGTTGTTAAAACCCAAGAGGATTGTTGGAAATTGCAAGAGGATCTTGATAAATTGAAAGACTGGGCATCAAAATGGCAGATGAAATTTAATGTGGACAAGTGCAAAGTTATGCACCTACGGAAGAACAACCCAAACTATGGTTACACGATGCAAGGTTCCACATTAGGAACCACCACCCAGGAAAAAGATTTAGGCATCATTGTGGACAACATGTTTAAACCCTCTGTCCAGTGTGCAACGGCGGCCAAGAGAGCAAATAGAATGCTAGGTATCATAAGGAAGGAATGGAAAATAAAACAATGTATATTATAATGGCTCTATATCGTTAAGAACATAAGAACATAAGAAATGCCATACTGGGTCAGACCGAGGTCCATCAAGCCCAGTATCCTGTTTCCAACAGTGGCCAATCTAGGTCATACGTACCTAGCAGTTTCCCCAAAAGACACAGGTTCTGCAGTGCTTGTACTAGGTCAAGCATTGATATCCTGGGTCCCTTTTTAATAGTGGTTTATGGACCTTTCCTCCAGGAACTTGTCCAAACCTTTTTTAAACCCAGCTATACTAACAGCCCTTACTACATCCTCCGGTAACAGATTCCAGAGTTTGATTACACGTTGAGTGAAGAAATATTTTCTCTTATTTGTCTTAAATAGTTTACCCCGTAGCTTCATTACATGTCCCCTAGTCCTTCTATATTCTGATAGCGTAAACCGTTCCATGGTGAGACCGCACCTTGAATATTGTGTGCAATTCTGGTTGCCGTATCTTAAAAAGAATATAGCGTTATTAGAAAAGGTTCAGAGAAGAGCCACCAAGATGGTAACGGGGATGGAAGGATACCCCTATGAAGAAAGGCTAAAAAGGTTAGAGATCTTTAACCAAGAAGAGAGACAGCTGAGATATGATAGAAGTCTATAAATTAATGAACGGAGAGGAACAGGTAAACGTAGATCGATTGTTTACATTATCAGAATATAGAAAGACTAGGGGACATGCAATGAAGCTACAGGGTAAACTATTTAAGACTAATAAAAGAAAATATTTTTTTCACTCAACGTGTAATCAAACTCTGGAATTTGTTACCGGAGGATGTAGTAAAGGCTGTTAGTGTAGCTGGGTTTAAAAAAGGTCTGGACAAGTTCCTGAAGGAAAGGTCCATAAACCATTATTAAGAAGGGACCCAGGATATCAATGCTTGACCCAATTCAAGCATTGTTGAACCTGTGTCTTTTGGGGAAACTGCTAGGTATACTCGTATATGACCTAGATTGGCCACTGTTGGAAACAGGATACTGGGCTTGATGGACCTTGGTCTGACCCAGTATGGCATATCTTATGTTCTTAAGGTATTTTGAAGTGAAATGTGCTACCTAGTGTCAGAAAGCTAGGTCTTGGTCGAAGGTCATGGGTTCTCCAGCAGGACAATGACCCAGAACATACATCCAAAAGGTACAAAAGAATGGTTAAAAAGGAAAAAATGGACTGTTTTAAACTGGACAGCAATGAGTCCTGATCTAAATCCATTGGAAAAATTTGAAATCTGCTATTGGTAAAAGGAATCCTGGAAATATTCATTAGCTGGAACAAATCACAGTTGAAGAGTTGGAGAAACTACCAGCAGACAGATTTATGAAACTTATAGATGGTTACATTGGCAGTTAAGATTTAATGTGAAGAAGTGCAGTGTCATGCACTTGGGAAGCAGAAATACAAGGGAATTGTATGCGATAGGAGACGAGAGGTTGGTGTGCATGGACCAGGAGAAGGACCTCAGAGTGATTGTTTCTGAGGATCTCAAGGTGACGAAACAGTGTAACAAGGTGGTGGCAAAAGCCAGGATGCTGGGTTGCATACAGAGAGGAATTACCAGCAGAAAGGAGGAGGTACTAAGGCCACTGTACTAGTTGCTGGTGAGGCCTCACTTGGAATATTGTGCTCAGTTTTGGAGACCATATCTCGCAAAGGACATAAAAAAGGCTGGAAACAGTTCAGAGGAAGGCGACCAAAATGATTTGGAGCCTGTGTCAGAAGACTTATGAGAAGAGACTTGAAGACCTAAATATGTACACTCTGGAGGAGAGGAGGGACAGGGGATATATGATTTAGACCTTTAAATACTTAGAGTATTAATGAACAGACAAACCTTTTCCAAAAAGGGGGAAGCTGTAAAACTAGAGGGAATAACATGAAGCTGCAAGGGGGTAAACTGAAAGGCAATGTCAGGAAATACTTTTTCACTGAAAGGGTAGTGGATGCTTGGAATGCCCCCCCCCCCCCTTGATGGAAGTGGTGAGGGCAAATACAGTGACGGAATTCAAAATGGCATGAGACAGACACAGTGGATCCCTTTATAGCAACAGAATAAAATCAAGCTATCTCTTATATCTCAGCAAATCGGGGTGACCTACACAGGGCGGTGGGTAACTCCTAAACAAAGTCATGGGGAGGGGTGACTTGCACAGAGCAGCAGGTGCACCTACTCTTGCCGCCTTGCTGGGCAGACTAGATGGACCATACTGGTCTTTATATGCTGTCATATACTATGTTACGTTTGGAGGCTGTCAACCAAATATCAATGAAGGATGCCATTAATCCCGTCCAGGTCATATTTTGTTTTTTTTCTCATTAATTGCTATGTCAAAGTTGTACAGGCACCTTTTTTTGTTGTATATCTTTGAACATACTATTAACATACTATGATGACATACAGTTGGAATATTTCCAATTATTTCTCAAATATTGTACGCAGTGCAGTGTGTGCCTTTGAGTTAATGTTGATTCCTGGCGACCTAGCAGCTCTTGGGTTTTCTTGGCAGTGTGACCGGAAGTAGATTGCCAGGCCTTTCTTCCGAAGCAGTGGAGAGTTAAATGACTTCTCCAAGGCCACAAGGAGTGCTAGTGGGAATCGAACCCTGGTCTCTTGGTTACCAAGCTAGTGCTCTAACCAGTACTCCTCCACTCCATATTGTACACAACATACCTAAAATGCAAGGGTGCCAATAATGTTGACCACAACTATATTTAGCTTTTTCCTATACAATTAGATGTCTGACGGCCTTTTTTTTTACTGGCCTGAAGCATATTCTTGTTGTTGAGATAGATGAGGGATAACCGGGCTCTCCCTGTCTCTGTATACCAGAGAATGCTCCTTAGGTTCTCAGCAGTAATTATCCGTTAGGTGTTGAGTATGCTAACAGACTATAACAGGGTTCTATCTTCTTGAGATTCTAAAATGGCTGCTTCGTGGAAGGCTGAAATTCTCTAGAGGGAGAATAGTCATTCAGCCCTGTTCTCCTGCTTTTCTTTCTCAGTAAGGGAATATCTATACTCCACTGTGCTCTTTTTATAATTTTACTTGAAAGCTGTCATCCAGTCCATACGAAGCTCTCGCTGCATCTCAAGTTCATGAGCTTAGGACTTCATGTATCTGTGAAGGCACTTACAGAATCATTCTTTATGTCTGTATTTTGAAGAGGTATTCAGCTCATAAAGTTTCAGTTTAGATAGTATAGTATCCTGCCTTACCTTCCTCACAGTTTTTAATTGATGGCTTGATAGACCTTTGTCTGACCCAGTATGGCATATCTTATGTTCTTATGTTCTTTTGCTGTTACTACAAATGCCCTGTGCATAGAAACTGATTTAGGCTACTTCAAGAACAGGCTTTCAAAACTTACGTTAAATCTGACAGAGCTGTCCTTCAGGTTGTCTACAATGCAAAGCCTTTAGTTTCATGGAAATACATCACAGGTCTTTAGAACAGCTGCCGTCAAAAGAACAAATGAAAAAACTGTCAATAAAATAGAGGAGGGATCATCAGGGCACTACGCTCTGGGCAAGAATTGTTGGGAAGCTCTCGAGATGAGGCCCTGCAGTACAGGAGTGCAACCAGCCAGCACCTTTGCGGACGGCTTCTGGTGATGCCATCTACACAGAGGACCCCTGAGTAGGACTTAAACTGGCCCAGAGTCCCTCTGAGCTATGGTCCAAAGGGTGTGCCTAAAGGGGCAGGTTCTGCCCCTTTTGCAACCCTTCTGCACACCTCCAGAGCAACGTTTGGATTTGTCAGACTGCTTCCTTGCAAAGGTACTTTGAAGTGATTTCCTTTTTGAATTTAGTGATATGGGGAAATGGGAGGCAAAGAATATACCACAGTCAACACCATTGGCGTCTGCCGATAAATGTTTAGCCAATGGCCCAACTACTCTCCTTACTGTTACTTCGCACTGACCCAGAGAGGGTGTTTATCTCAGCCCAACAGATTGGACACCACCACCACCAAACTCACTATTGTCTTCCATGATAATTTCAGATAGTTCCTTGATTAATGTCTCCCTCCCTCACTAAGTGCTCTATCCCAAAGCCGATCTCTTGGCTGGTGGACAATTAGAAAGTGGAGAACCTATCTCAGGAGATAACTTTAAAGGGTTCACCTCTAAAACAAAGACATGGGGAGGGGTGGCCTGCACGGAGTGGCAGGTGCACCTACTCTTGCCATCTTACTGGGCAGACTAGATGGACCATTCTGGTCTTTATCTGCCGTCATTTACTATGTTACTATGACATATGATCAGCAATAATGAATATAGATGTGAAACGGTCATCTATGCTTTCGGTCTGTGTGTGAGTTAACTGAGGAGGCCACTAGGGCGTTTCAGGATTTGGATAATAGAACTTCTGATTTAGGTGTGAACATTTCTAGGATTGATGGCCAGCTGTATAATTTGCAGCAGTCTAACATTTCCTCTATAAAAGATTCTTTAGTACTGCATCAGAAGTTAGAAGCCCTTGAAAACTCTTCAAGGGCCAATAACTTGAGGTTTCTTAACTTTTCGGTTATGCACTTGTTGTCCCCTGAGATATTATTAAAAAAATACTAGTTCTGAAACCTAATGTTGGAAATTGGAGGATCCTTCTTTTTACGCTTCCCTTCCAAATGCACTGTCACTTGGAAGGGAAGCACTTTTGCTTTTTTTTTTTTTGACTCTCAGTTGGAGACATTTCTTTCAGACAAGAAGGAAGGGGGGTTTTGGGGTCCATGTAGATGGTGTAACCAAGTAATATATTAGAGGACTTTCCTCGTCCTTTAAATTCCTGCTTTTATAGGGGTTTCATAGTGCCTTGATTTTCCTTAGATGTGGACTATGATGTGTGTGTTGTGTTATCTTTAGTCTGTATGGAAATAATCATCTTGAATACATGAATTTTCTTTGTTGTTAGGTTATTTTTGTAGTATTGCAAATGCTTAATAAAAAAAATTGAGGATGGGTATCTCAACAGAAACTGAAACAGAAATATGTGAAAATCAGAGATATAAATAAACAAAAGGTACATTTTCTAACCTGCGATTCAGGAGCTCATTATGAAAACAGCTGTAGGTAGATTCTCAAATGTTGTAATTTTGGGAACCTCCAACAAAAAGAAGCATTCAGGGGCAGAAATGCTGGCGACTCAGGGTGTGAAATATCTCCAGGAACAAGCAGGAATGTAGTCTTCACATATGGGTATCGTTGGTACCGACGGAGCCTGCATGGGAACGCTCCCCAGCGTCCAATTAGAAAGCTTTTGGGAGCATCCCACAGCATCTGCGTGCTGCCTTCCCGCCTTTCCCAACTGCCTCTCTCCAGTTCTTTGTTTTCAGCGGAGCCAGCAGGTCGTTGTTCCTGTCACCGCAGAAAATGTTTTTCTTATTCTTTATTTTTTGTGGTTGCGTCTGCCTTCCTCGACGCTATACCAGTACCGCCGGTTCTCTTTTCTTTCTTTCTTTCGTTTAAAAAATATATATATATTCTATACGCTATACCGGTACCGCCGGTTCTCTTTTCTTTCTTTCTTTCGTTTAAAAAAAATATATTCTATATTTTTTTTTCCAAACTTTTCTTCACAGGTGCACACGCCATTTTGGGCCTTAGGCCCAAAATTTCCTCCATTATGGAAAAACACGCTTCGGGTTTCAAAAAGTGCACCAAGTGTGGCGGTACCATCTCCGTCACCCATGAGTGGTGTCTTAAATGTTTAGGTCCTGACCACTCCATTGCCGAGTGTATGGCTTGTCCATGATGTCCAAGAGGGGTCGACAAAACCAAGCTGCTAAGCTCAGCGCCCTTTTTCCCTCCGATGCAGCTTCTGTGACATCGACGTCTTCCAGGGCTTCGTCTTCCTCCCATGGATCTCAGGTAACTAAACATAAGTCTAGCCAGTCCTCAAAGGGTAGATCTCCTTCTAAGCATCGAGATGCCTCTGGCATTGCCTTTGAGGGTTCTGTACCAGCAAAATTTCCCCGGCGGGAGGCTTCGGCTTCCAAAGCATTATCGGGGCTCCAGGATGTTCTCGAGGCCTCAACCTCTGCAGAACTACTGGTGCCATGCTCTGGGGTACCGGCTGCTTCCAGTACCGATACCCAGGCATCTGCAGTGTCGATAGACCAGAGGTTCCTGGCTATTGAACGCAGTCTGGCGGCTCTCCTTGCGGCATAGACACCCTCGGAACCGCGTCAGACAGTTGTACTGGTACCGTCACCGGTACCGGTATCAGTACCGATAGCTTAGACATCGGTGTCAGCTTTGCCGGCACCCAGTCATGCGATGCCTTCCGGTGCCGATACACCGGTACCGATTCCCCCCAGTACCGACTTCGGTCGGTACGGGTATCGGGCTCTTCAAGAGCATCTGGACAGACAGTACTTCGAATCCTCGGAGGACTCTGAGGATTCTGACGGCTCTGCCGGTACCGGTATACTTCTCCCGGAGGAGCCTTCCTCTCCTAAACGTAGGATGTCTCCTCCAGAAGATATCTCCTTTTAGGATTTCATCAGGGAGGTGGCTTGAGGTCTGTCCATTACTGTGGCTCCTGAAACAGAGCCCAGGGCTAAGGAGTTGGAGATTTTACAGTATCCCAAAGCTCCTAAGGAGGCAGCTACTCTGCCTATCCATGAGATTTTACATGATCTCATGTTGAGAATGTGGGAGACACCTCTTACCACCTCTCCTCACTCTCGCAGACTGGATACCATGTATCGAGTCCCTCCTTGTCCTGGTTTCCAGAAAACTCAGCTTCCTCACCACTCTATTGTAGTGGAATCAGCTATGAGAAGGATCAGGAGCGCAAAGAGGCATGCCTCTAATCCTCCAGGACGTGAGTGTAGAACTTTGGATGCCTTTGGACGTCGTACGTTCCAGGCTTCCATGCTTTCTGCCAGGATCAGTTCCTATATTCTATATATGGGAATGTTCCTTAAAGAAGTCACAGGAGACTTGGAGGTTTTAAGCCCTTTCCTTCCTGAGGACAAGAGGCAGGATTTTCTCACACTAGTTAAACATGCCCAGGATGTTTCTAAGTTTGTCAATCGTGCAGCTTTTGACTGTTTTGCGTGCATAAGCAGAACCTCTGCCATTGCCATAGGTGCACGTAGAATTGCCTGGCTCCAGGCATCCGATTTGGAGCTCTGGGTGCAGGACAAACTGGGAAATATCCCTTGTACAGGTGAGAACCTATTTGGCAAAAATTGGCAAGAAAAAGCCAATGAGTTGGATGCTGACAACTCCACTTTGGATAGGTTATCCAAAGCCACAGCTGATCCTGCAATAAAGAAATCTTTCAAGAAACCTTTCTTCTAAAAAAAAAAGAGGTTTTATCCCTCTTATTCCCAGCAGGGACTTTCTGAAGGTCAGCCTGTCCGGAAAGGTCAGCAGCCACCTAAACAAAGGAAAGCAAAGACTGCCAATCCTCAACCGTCTCAGCAGTCTCAGCCTCCAAAAGGCTTTTGACTTTCATCTAGAGAACTTAGCCTTCCTGGCCCTCAATGGTCCAGAGCCTTCCACCATTCCAGGAAGGTTGTGTCACTTTGCCCCCAGATGGGGGCAGATAACAGCAGAACATTGGACACTCTCCATTATAAAAGAGGGGTACAAGCTTCACTTTCTGTGCATGCCCCCTCCCACAATGGTAAGACAGTTCAATTCTCAGACCTCTCTCATCAACCTGTTAGATCAAGAGGTCACTATGCTTCTTGCCCAAGGGGCAATAGAAGATGTACCCATTCCTCAACAGGGTACAGGGTTTTACTCCCCCTATTTCCTTATCCCAAAGAAAACAGGGGGACACAGACCTATTTTAGACCTCAGAGAATTGAACAAATTCCTGTTCAAAGAGAAATTCAAGATGATTTCTCTGGGAACTCTGCTGCCATACCTTCAGAGTCAGGATTGGCTTTGTTCTCTAAATCTCAAGGATGCGTACACTCATGTTCTCATCCATCCAACTCACAGAAAGTTCCTTCAGTTCCTTTTTCAAGGAAAGCAGTACCAATATAGGGTGCTTCCTTTTGGCCTGGCCTCAGCACCAAGAGTGTTCACGAAATGCATGACTGTGGTAGCAGCATTTCTCCGTACTCTAGGGATATTCGTCTTCCCCTACTTAGACAACTGTCTCATTCGAGCCCCATCAGAGTCAGAGGCCAGGACTTCCCTATCTTGCACAATGCGTATCCTTCAGTATTTGGATCTGGTCATAAACATCCCAAAATCCAGTCTAACTCCCACTCAGTCTCTAGAGTTCATAGGAGCTTTGCTGGATACTAGAAAGGCGAGGGCCTATCTTCCCCAGGCCCGTTGCCTTCGCATGGTGCAGTTAGCTTCTCAAGCAGTGCTAAAACCTCATCTCACTGCCCGAGAAATGTTACAACTACTAGGCCACATGGCATCTACAGTGCATGTGGTCCCTTATGCTCGCCTCCATATGAGAGCAGCCCAGTGGACCTTATCCACTTAATGGACCCAGGCATCAGGGTGCCTGTCAGACAAAATAGCAAACACAAATCGTCTTATTTTGTCTCTCCAATGGTGGCAGTCCACTCAGAACCTGTTGCTGTGGTCCCCATTTCAACAGCCTTTACCCCAGGCAACTCTCACAACAGATGCTTCACCAATGGGTTGGGGAGCTCATCTGCAAGACCTCACCACCCAGGGCACTTGGACTCCACAGGAGACTCATCTACATATCAATCTCTTAGAGCTCAGAGCAATCTTCCTTGCTCTTCGAGTGTTCCACACCCTGCTCAGCTACAAGACTGTCCTCATTCATACGGACAATCAAGTAGCCATGTTCTACGTGAACAAGCAGGGAAGAACAGGCTCTCTGTCGCTTTGCAACGAAGCTTTGCGACTATGGGCCCTCGCCAGAGAGCATCAGATTTATCTCCTGGCAGTTTATCTTCCAGGCATACAAAACTCTTGGGCAGACAGACTCAGTTGAGTTCTGCTTCCACACGAATGGTCTCTACATGCAGACCAGGTGGCCTAGATTTTTCAAATTTGGGGAACCCCAGACATAGACCTCTTTGCAAGTCCGTTGAATGCCAAACTTCCCCGGTTCTGTTCCAGAATTCCGGCTCAGGGTTCTCAGGCCAGGGATGCCTTCCTCCTTCACTGGGGTCAAGACTTCCTTTATGCCTTTCCACCCATTCCCTAATTTCCAAAACCCTGTTCAAGCTTCAGCGAGACAGAGGGCGTATGATTCTCATAGCTCCACATTGGCCACGGCAAGTGTGGTACCCTTTGCTACTACATCTCTTTCAAGCTCCCTCCCTGGAGTTAGGATCTGCTCCAGATCTCCTGTCACAGGAGGACAGAATGTTATGGCATCCCAATCCCCAGTCTCTGCATCTCGGAGCTTGGTTGCTGAAGACCTAGATCTTCATGATCTTAACCTCCCTCAGCAAGTAAAGGATGTCCTTTATGCTTCCAGGAAACCTTCCACAAGACGCTCTTATGCTTTTAAGTGGAAGAGGTTTACCATATGGTGTTCGCAGAAGGGTCTTAACCCCCTTGCGATACCTCTGGAATCATTACTTGAGTATCTCCTTCATTTATCCAATGCAGGACTTAAGACTAACTCAGTAAGAGTCCATTTGAGTGCTATTGCAGCTTCTTTCAAGCCTCTAAATGGACAACCTATTTCCTCCCATCCTCTTATAGCAAGATTTATGAGAGGCCTTCTTCTAACTAAGCCTCCCATTAGGCCACCACCGGTGGCATGGGACTTAAACCTGGTTCTTGGTCAGCTCATGAACCACCTTTCGAACCCTTAGCTACTACCTCTTTGAAATTTCTTTCTTGGAAAGTTATCTTTCTCATTGCAATCACGTCAGCAGGTTGCATCATTGAGTTGCAGGCACTAGTGGCTGATCCACCTTATATAAGGTTTCATAATGACAAGGTTGTCCTTAGGACTCATCCACACCTTATGCCAAAGGTGTTCTCGCCTTTTCATCTTAACCAAGCAGTCTACCTGCCTGTGTTCTTTCCAAGACCTCATGCATCAAATGCAGAAAGGAATCTTCATACTTTGGACTGTAAAAGAGCTTTAGCCTTTTACTTGCAAAGAACACAGCAACATAGAAAGTCCTCTCAACTCTTTGTTGCTTTTGATCCTTCTCATTTGAGACTTCCAGTCTCCAAGAGAACACTGTCCAACTGGATTGCACAGTGTATTTCCTTTGCCTATCAGAGTAAGAACTTTCCTCTGGAGGGCCATGTCACAGCTCACAATGTGAGAGCCATGGCAACTTCAATGGCTCGTCTGCACTCTGTGTCTATCGACGACATCTGTTGAGCAGCCACTTGGGCCTCGGTTCATACCTTCACAGCCCATTACTGCTTGGACAAGGACTCCCGCCGGGATGCCTTGTTTGGTCAGGCTTTTCTCCAACACTGGTTCCATGCCTAATCAACTCCTACCCGCCATCCCTGGTTGGATGCCGGATATCCATAGGGGGAAGTGGAGCCCTTTCACAGGGACACACAACTTCTGGGGTCTCTCCCTGGCATCTAAAGCTAGGGAGTCCCCATATGTGAAGACTACATTCCTGCTTGTTCCTGGAGATAGCATAGTTACTCACCTGTAACAGGTGATCTCCGGGAACAGCAGGAATTTAGTCTTCACAACCCACCCACCTCCCCTAGGAGTTGTATCTCTCTTATCTCTCTCTTTCTCTTTCCCTCTCTCTCTCTCTTTGTCTTAGTTTTAAAACACAACTGGAGAGAGGCAGTTGGGAAAGGCGGGAAGGCAGCACGCAGGCGCTGTGGGATGCTCCCAAAAGCTTTCTAATTGGATGCTGGGGAGCGTTCCCGCGCAGGCTCTGTCGGTACCGACGATACCCATATGTGAAGACTAAATTCCTGCTGTTCCCGGAGATCACCTGTTACAGGTGAGTAACTATGCTTTTTCCACAGAAGGGAAGAATTTTATTTTAGAAATATTTAAAAACAGGCGAAGGTTTGTGATTGCCAGCATATATCAGCTCACTAGCTTGGCTTTAATCACAATCAGATGACATCCTTAGACAGGACTGTTTAATTATCTGACAACATCCATTAGAAAAGGAATACATCCAGAGCTTTATATTTATTTTTATTTATTTATTTATACATTTTTCTATACCGCCTCTTCCAGAGATCAGAGGCGGTTTACAGGTAACAAAACGTTGATAATAGCAAGCTATTATTATTTTTACAGAGAACAATTGTAGGACATTTTAAAATTTAACTCATTAACATGAAGAAACAGGTGGAACTGTTGGCAAATTAATGCCGCACCCTATAACTAATTACATTCAAAAATTACATCAGGTAACTATTTACATAAGTGGCAAACAAATATATTCGAAGTTGGGTGATCTAGGTGGCATTATAGCTGTGTAAGAAATGTGGATGTGTGCTTTGTCTAGGTAGGATCAGAGTATGATTTTTGGTTAGTGCTGGTCCGTGAATTCTGAACATCATCATGTTGAAGGTTGTGATAGTGCTGGGTAAATAGGTAGGTATTTATTTCCTTTCTAAATGATTGAAGGTCTTTAATTTCTCTTAGCTAGACTGGGAGGCTGTTCCACAATGTGGGAGCGAAGAACGAGAAAGCAGTGTTGCTTGTCTTCCGCCTTGTCTTTCGAATGGTATCCGGAACTAGTAACATGTGTAGGTTGTTTTCATGTGGGCTATTGATAAGCGTAGACAGGAATGATGGTGCTAAATTTTAAAGATCTTGAACGTAGTAACTAACGATTTATAGGTAATTCTACACGAGACCGGTAGCCAGTGCAGGGTGTAGAGAATAGGAGATATGTGGTCTGTTACTTTCGCTTTGTAAATGATCCTTGCTGTGACATTTTGGGCTAATTGTAGAGTGTGTAGGTTTTTCTTAGAAGTTCCTTCAAGAATACCATTGCAGTCATCTAAATGAGGTGTTATTAGTGTTTGGGCCACAGTTCTGAAGTCGGTGCTATCTGTCATCGGTCGTAGCTGTTGGATTGTCCTTATTTTAAAGTATATTGCTTTAACAGCTTGTTTTATGTGTTGAGGAAGGCTGAGAGTCCTGTCAAGTGTGACTCCTAGATATTTGACCTCTGCCTTGACTGGTAGGGAGATGTTTCCGATGTTGATTTCTGTTAGTGGGGTGAAGTTCGTATTTCTTGTTACAAATAGTACTTCCGTCTTTTTGAAATTAATATTCATGTTCATTGATTTCAGCCACAATTCTGCTTCAGTTAGGCAGCGGGATATATTGTCATATTCAGGGTTGGATACTTTGAAAGATGAGTACATCATAATGTCGTCTGCGTAGATGTGATAATTTATCTTGTAGTGTTGAAATATGGTACAGATGGGTTGAAGGTACAGATTAAACAGTAGTGCAGAGAGGGCGGAGCCTTGCGGGATGCCTTGTTCTTGTGGAAATGGCAACAATGCGACTTGATCTATTTGTACATATTGGGTCCGGCTAGTGAAATAGGATTTAAACCAATCAAGGGTTTTATCCTTAATGCCTAGTTGGGAGAGTCTGGAGATGAGTGTGGCATGGTTTACATTGTCGAATGCCGAGGAAATATCAAGGAAAATGAGAATGAAGGCTCACTTGGTATTATCAATGCCTCTGATGATGGTGTCAAATAGTGCTAATAGGAGGGTTTCCACACCGTGGTGTGGGCGGAATCCATATTGTTGCTCATCTAATGGTGCTGATGAGTCTATATAGTCCTGCAATTGAATTTGTACAACCTTCTCGATAATCTTGGCGAGAAACGGAATGCTTGCAATAGGGCGGTATGAAGAGGGGGTCATTGCTGTCTAGTGCTTTGTTCTTTAGCAATGGTCGTATTGCTGACCTTTTGAGGTCTTCTGTTATGCAACCTTGTTGAAGAGATTGATTCACTATGTTCAAGAGGTCTGGGGCGAGTTCTGCTTTTGTTGCCTTTATCCATGCCACTGGGCAGGGATCTATCAGAGAGGTTGTAGTATGTAGCTTGGAGATTGTTTGGAGCAGTTGTTTGTAATAGGGTGAAAGGCGCTCCATTCAGTGTGGTTGTTATCTGGATGAGATAGGATGGTTGGTGTGAAATGGCAGTTTTGTTTGAGTTTGTTTGCTTGGGGGTTAACAGAGATCTTGCGTGTGTCGTTAGTTGGGGATTTGGTCAGAGATTTAACAATCTCAAATAGTTCCCTAGGACAGTTTATGGCCTTTGACAATACTTTGGAATGATATTGTTTTTTGGCGGTATTGATCGCTTCTTTGTAGGCTTTAAGCAGTGAGAAATATTGCAATCTGAGTTCTTGAGTTTTCTTCCTTCTCCAGGTGGTTGCCATTTTCCTGAGACCTTTCCTTAATGTCACTAGTTCGGCAGTATACCATTTTTTGTTTCTTCTGTGATTGTGGCATATCTGTGATGGTAACGGATCTGATGCAGACCTTATTATAGAGTTTCAGTTTGATACTGCTTCATCAAGGTTAGTGGTACAAGGGTCTAACTTAGTAAGGACTGTTTCAAGAAACGCTTCTTTGTTGAATGGGCGAAACCTCTGTCCTTGGTGTGAATTGTCAGTATATACTCTAGTAGGACGCGGGTAGTGGAGTGAGAACCATATCATGAAGTGGTCAGACCAGGGCACCTGAGTTATGGAGGGTGGATCATATTGAGATGATGTTGTGTAATGGGTTGGAAGGAATATTAAGTCAAGGATGTTGCCTTTGGTGTGAGTTGGTTGATTAATTGTTTGCTTAAAACCTATTATAATCTGTACATTAGCTCTGTGTGTGTAAGGATGATCAACATAGCAATATTTGACACTTTTTATATATAGTTGCCTTTGGTTTATTATGGTTTATTTAGTTCAAGAAAGATCCTCATGACCTGGCATAAAATGAATTATTTATCTGAAGCACCTATTGGTTTACATAAACATGAAAACAAGTTGTTGTCGTCATCTAATTTCTACGACCCATATCATACAGCAAATACAGACCCACTTGTTCATCAGCCATGAAAACTTAAGTTGCTTTGGTTAAATAGTTGCCTTTGGAGACGCTACTGCCAGATAGCTAGGTTGAACCTTATTCCCTGACTCAGCAGTCAGTATTTTCCATTATCCTACTCCCTTACCAATCCATATTTGGACCACATGAGGACGTCATTGCGCAGTAAACGAAACTGAAAAAATTCATGAGCATGAATACCTGAGACTACATGATTACTAGCTAACGGAAGTGATGACCTACTTGTCATTACTCTAATTCCTATTGTCTGTCATGTTCATAATAGTACTTCCAAAGAACCTAAGCAAGGCTTTGAGGTTTTGCAAGTGTGAGTGTGTGTGTGTGTGTATGTATGTGTGATCATACAAGTGTCCACAGTTGAGAGTTTCTTCATAAACTGAAGTGGCACTGTTAATTAATGCTGTCTGTATTGTCTTTCCTCACCCCTCCCCTCCCCCATATGTAGTCTGATGCATCTGGAGACTATGAAGCCACACTGCTAAGGATCTGTGGAGGAGAAGACTGAAAACAAAATAAGTTAAAAAATCAACCCAATGCTTTCTGACCAAGATAGCCCGGTTTTAACCCAGACTTCATCACATAAATGTATAGCTTGTGCATGTTCTCCTCAATGCTTTTCCCATTAAGGTACAAAATAAACAAGTGCTTATTTCAGTGTTTCAGAAGGCACTGGCTATTTGTATGTGCATGCTTGAAGTGTGTGCTGATCACAACTTGTAGCAGTATATTTTTCTGCTCTTACATATAGCTATGTAGTTTGAATTGTTGTAGAACTTATTGCATACTTTTGTATTCTGCTTTTTTCTAACTACGTTGTTTTCAGGAGAGATCCCATTGCAATTTCAAATACAGTAATCAAAACACTGCAAAAGCATTTACAAAAATATAGCATTTTACAAGCCTCCCAAGCCTGTTATCACCCAGTCCCTTTTATCCCATTCCTCCCTACCAGTCTCCCTTCTCCCTTAAAACTTGCCACCCCAACTCCCTACCAGCATGCTAGTCAGCCTTCATCACCCAGCAAGCTAATTGGTTCCTCCTCCAGCCCATACCCCTGCAAGCCAGTCTGCCAGCCCAATCCCTGCCCTGTCCCAGCAAACCATTCCCCAGCCCTCCAGTAAGCCAGTCAGCCAACCACTTCTCCTCCTTCCCCCCAACCACAGTAATCTATTAAACCTTTAGCTAGCCCAGAGCTAAAAACTTGCTCTGCTGAATCCTTGCGTTGGTTACCAGTTCAGATCTCACTAGAGTAACGTGACAGTTCCTGCACCGTGCAACTCAGACTTCTTTAGAGCTGCACAGGCAAGGAGGAAGATATTCCTGCTCTTGCAGCAGTGCAACTATTTGTTAAAAAAAATGTTTAACTTTTTTTCAGGGCACAATAATCACAAGCATCAGCAACAAACTTCTAGTTGCCTAGGTTTGTTGAGCCCTGAATTTCCAGAAAATGTACAGTAGAACAGCACCCAACAACAGTTAATAGTCAGGGACACTGACTGGTCGTCTTTTATGCCAAAAATCAAAATAATAATTTTTTTGTTTCCTTTAAGTGGAAAACTAACTCATTCTACACTTTGGGTCCCTCCAGAGAGAGCCATTTTCATCCTTATATGGCTTTAACTGAAGGGTCAACCAAATTTCTGGGCCAGCTGGATCATAAAACTCTTGGTGGCTTGTGCTATACATTTTTGGTTGATGAATATTCTGATCCAATGTATTTAAGTGCTCAAAAATACGTACACTGGATTTTAAATTTAGCCTGCTGAGAGATAGGTAGCCAGTTTAGTGCAGTCAGTGGTAGGGTGCTGTGTTCCATCGCTTTGCTATCAGTAGTCTTTCCTGCCACATTGGAACCACTTGCAGACTTCCCAGGAAGTTTCTTCTCCCCCTGTTTCATCACAGGCCAGGCTGGCCGACAGCTGGGAACCAGTAACCTTTGAGTTGGAAAGCAAGCTCCTTTTAGAAGAGCCCCGTGACTCCATGGGGAGCTGGTTCTAGCCAGCATTCTTATATTGCTTGTGATTTTACTTCCAGTTTCTTGATTGACCCAAAGTTTGTCTGGTCTACAGTTCTATTTAAAATGCTCACTGGATTTTGTCTCCTGCTGTAGAGATTTACTCCAAAGATTTTTCTTTAACTATGTTTTTGTGCCAGAAATTCTGTCTCTGATAACATACTTCTAAGCTCATATCCTTTACATAAAACTGTGTTAACCTCACAGTCATGTAATTGTGAGAACCGTAACGTGAGGGGTATGGGGAGGTATGAAACGGCATTGAAAAGGGTTAGGATTATGACCTTGCATCACTACCTCTGTGCACTAGCCTCTTAGTAGCAACCCAAACCCTGTTCCTGTTCAACACAAGGCTATTCGGATCTTGATTTCTTACCATCATGACATAAGTCTGCTTGAACCCAAACTCCTAATCCCCAGCTTCTCCACCAACACAGCAACAAAGCTGCTAAGAACCTCCAGAAATCCACTTGATGCTCCCCCCCTCCCCGACTTATCTAATCCCTCACAGCCCTCTAAAAGCAGAATAAGAGGCCTTAGCTCCTGCTGTCCTGCAGAACACACTCAGAACCATGCTGGCTGACTGTATGTAGGCTAAAGTGTGAAGAACGTGGCCAGCATAATTTTGACAGCAATGGGGACAGCAAGAGCAATTTCTTCTCTCATCCGGAGGAAGGTATAGAAGGGGGAGACTTGGGCCTTGAAGAGGCTGAGGGGGTCTGGGTGGCCTTGTTGCAAACAGTTCAAGAATGGATTGTGAACCTCAGGGAGGTGGATGGCTAAGATGGGATGAAGTAGGGTTGAATTTCGATATAATTACTTGCCTTTCCTAACCACAACTCAAGATAAATTCCATATTGTCCTGTTAGATCAATCCATATAAGTGAGTTGTGTTCCCCTACCAGCAGATTGGTGGAGACAAAGAACCAATGAAAAACCCAGGTTTCAATGACATCATTCCTGTCCCTCTATTCGCCTCAGCCACCAGAGGTCCCTTCAGTATTTCTTTGTCGCCAGCAGATGGTGGATGGGTTTTCTCCTCTGAAGAAAATCTGAGGATTGAGAGGAAAAAACGCTTGTGAATGACCACCTTGATAAACAAAGATGACTTTCTCACTTGAGTGTGACGTGGGATGCTCCAGTAGACTGCTGTCTTTTTGGTAGCCATAGGATAGGAGGAGGGACAATTGGTTCAGCTCCATGCTCTTATCATAAGGGCCTGTTGAGAAACCAGAAATTAGAAGGATCTGGAAGAATGCCGCAACTTCACACAACCTTAGTGCCCCCTACTCTCCCAAAGATTGCAGTAGGAGGGATCTGCCTGCCAGCCACCTTAAATGCGGTGCTGTAAAAGCCAATGAAACAGTTTTGAGGAAGTAAGTAGAGCTGAACCTTGCACAGATCCTCTGTCCAGGGCTCTCAGGGGATGGGTACCAAGGCTTGACCTCATCATTGTCCTTGGGGCTCCCAATTCTGCCTTCCTGAGATGCTGGTGACCGTTGGTGTGGTGTGAGGGTTTCTCCGGGAACAAGCAGGAACTCAGTCCTCACATATGGATGCGTCTGTGCTGATGGAGCCCTTGCAGAAGCATCTCCCCGGCTTTCAAAGAAAGCCTTTGGGAGATGCCACCACGCATGCATGGTGCCCTTCCCTCCCAAGGGTGCCATCTTGCTCAGTCTCCTTTTTTCCACAGAGCCCTTCGGACGTCTGTCTGCTTTCCCCCAGAAAAAGTTGCCTGAATTTCATGCTCTCCTCTGGTTGTGCACCGGTACTCTTCCCACCACCCGAGCCAGCTGCCCTGGCATAGAATCTTAGGTCCATAGATATTATTTCCTCTCGGTGCCTTTGTGCCTTTCTTCCAACTGGCAACACTGTAGATCTTTGACCTAGTTGGGGTACTTTTTTCCCACATGGCTACCTGTGGCTTTAAGAAGTGTGATTGGTGTGCAAAAATCATGTCTCTTACCGATACACATGACTACTGCCTGCGCTGTCTAGGGCTGGACCACGACCCGTGGTCCCTGTAATAAGATGTCTACCAAGCCTTTCAAGAGCCACCAGCAGCAGCATGATAAGTTCTTCCTGGAGTCCTCATTGCCTCTGAAAGCCAAGGTCCCTTCTGAAGCCACGGATTCCTGTGGCACCCTTGCGGACCCTGGT
Source organism: Ichthyophis bannanicus (assembly GCA_033557465.1). NCBI lineage: Eukaryota > Metazoa > Chordata > Amphibia > Gymnophiona > Ichthyophiidae > Ichthyophis > Ichthyophis bannanicus. The sequence goes on along the minus strand of CM066032.1, from coordinate 1,085,353,576 downwards.
AGGTGCCACAGATCTTTGGAAAGGGGATCTTCCTCAAGGAAACACAAGAAGAAGAAACCCTCGAAGGTAGCATCCCTGGATGGTTCCGGCAGGTCGGATAAGCTCTAAGCCAGGTCCCTCAGTCCACGACATTTGTCCGAAGGCTCGGAGTGGGAGCGGCCTACCAAGGTCGCTCGGAAGGAATCGCCCGAAAATCGGCCACGGAGGCCATCCTTGTTGAGGAGGCCCCTTTGGTGGAACTGGCATCGAGCCCGAGTTACTCGGTGCCCACGCCGATAGCTGTGGAACCTTACGGACTGGAAACCAGAAGCCGATGGCATTGATTACTAGGGTCTCATCTGCTTTGAACTTGACAGATGCTCCCGGCACGAAGCAGGAGCAGAAGGTACACCCGTGTCTTTAAGGGGTGTGAAAATCCACTCTACTGTCTTCCTGTTCCTGGATATGATCAAGGATATGATCCAGTCGAAGTGGGACTCTCTTGTCGTCCTGCTTAAAAGGTTAAGGTGCTGGATACAGGAGGCCATTGCCTCAGCATATCTGTTGCAGAACTGACCAGTTCTGGAAGGTTTGCGCACCCATTCTGTCAGCACGAGCGTCCTTATGGGCAGAGCAGAGCTCAGTGGCCCCTAGAAATTTTCGGGCAGCAATATGGACATCACTTTCTTCTTTTCAGTCATTTACATGGATGTCCACGAGTGGGCAGACACCGCCTTTGGCTCAAAGGTTTTGCAAGCTGCTATCTTCTTCCCACACAGTGGCATTGTAGCTTTGGTACATCCCACTTGCCTGGACTAGTTTAGTAGGATGATATGGAAGGTGACATTTTACTAACTAGTTAATGTCCTTTCCTTGACTCCTGCTTGATCTGTCCAGGGCCCTGCCCTGAAACTATCTTTACTCTGTTCTTCTGCTGTGGTACCCTTGGGTATGCTATGATTTTTATACTCTGCTCTGCAGGTTCATCTTCTACTCACAACCTTCTGTTTGTTTTCCTGTACATTGTTTTCTACTATTGATTATTCCTTGTTGCCCACAATTGAGGTTGTGTGAGGCTTTCCATATTTCTCCCATTTGCTTTGGAACAAATACTGAAGGGACCTCTGGTGGCTGAGGCGAATAGAGACAGAGGAGTGATGTCACTGAAACCTGCGTTTTTCATTGGTTCTTTGTCTCAACCCATCTGCTGGTAGGGAAACACAATTTACTTGTCTGGGCGGGGCCCTCGGCTGGTGTAGCAGGACTCAAAGAAAGGATATTAACTGGTAAGTAAAATGTCACCTTATATTTCAGGTACAGGAACTAGATTCCTTCTAAAGAGAGCTTGCAGTCTAAGTTTGTACCTAAGGCAATGGAGCATGAAATAACTGCCAAAGGTTACAAGGAGGGTCAGCAGAATTTGAACCCTGGGTTCCCTGATTCTCAGCATACCACTAAAGTTATTCCAAAATTTACAGTGTATATAACCCCCTCCCTTCCTAGCAAAGTCATTAAAAAATTACTAAATACTGCAGAAAATAGGACAAACATAAACAAAGCTCTGTAACGAGCAGATATTGGTTATTACATCTAAAATATTAGGCATCTTAAAAATGCAAATAAAATATCCCAAAAGTCTTCAAGGTCAACATAAAGATTTTTTTTTTTTTTTTTACCTTTGTCACATGCCAGCCTTTGTCTATAGCAGTCTCTCATTTTTTCTCAGACCTAGTCTCTAGCTTTGATTCCCTTTTTTCAGCTCTTCTCTCTAGGTGTCTCTCACTTTCTCTGCAGTACTCTCTGTCCCGGAGGCTTCAGTTAAATAACTCCATCCTTAGTTAGGAACTCTTAGGAAACAAGAAGTTTAAGTAAAAAAGGAGAAATTTAAAATGAGTTTCCAAGATTCTTCCCTCACTCCTTCACTAGTGACTGTAACTTGAATGGAAAAATGACAGAACTTTTCTATGCTCTCCCTTTCTTGGGGGACTTTAACCTCACTCCCTAACTCTAAAGCATTTGGAACTGGAAAGAGCTTCCGAAGAAATATTCCAACCCCAGGTTCTATTATATATTGTAAGTAGACACAAAATCAGTCAAATTACTTTACTGATAAGAACATAAGAAATGCCATACTGGATCAGACCCCAAGGTTCATCAAACCCAGTATCCTGTTTCCAACAGTGACCAATCCAGGTCACAAGTACCTAGCAGATCTCCAGGAACAAGCAGGAATGTAGTCTTCACATATGGGTATCGTCGGTACCGATGGAGCCTGTGTGGGAACGCTCCCCAGCGTCCAATAGGAAAGCTTTTGGGAGCATCCCACAGCGCCTGCGTGCTGCCTTCCCACCTTTCCCAACTGTCCCTCTCCAGTTCTTCGTTTTCCGCGGAGCCGACAGGATCTATTCCCTGTCAACGCAGAAAATTCCCCCCTTATACTTCTCTTTTCTGGTCGCGTCTGCCTTCCCTCGACGCTATACCAGTACCACCGGTTCTTCTTTTCTTTTCTTCTAAAAAAAACCCAAAACGTTGTTTCTAGAGTCTTTCTCCAGTAATTTTCTTCTCGGGTGCCACGCACCATTTTGGGCACCAGGCCCAACTTTTTCCCTCAAAATGGAAAAACCCGCTTCGGGTTTTAAAAAGTGTTCTAAGTGTGGCGGTACCATCTCCGTCACCGACACCCATGAGTGGTGCCTCAAATGTTTAGGTCCTGACCACTCTATTTCAGAGTGTGTTGCCTGTGGAATGATATCAAAAAGGGGCTGGCAAAACCGAGCTGCTAAGCTCAGCACCCTTTTTTCCTCCAATGCAGCCTCCGTGGCATCAACGTCCTCCAGGGCTTCATCCTCCTCCCATGGATCTCAGGTAACTAAACATAAATCTAGCCAGTCCTCAAAGGGTAGATCTTCTAAACATCGAGATGCCTCTGGCGTTGCCCTTGAGGGACTTTCACCGGCAAAATTGCCCCGGTGGGAGGCTTCGGCTTCCAAAGCACTAATGGGGCTCCAGGAGGTTCTCGAGCTTTAACCTCGGCAGAACTACTGGTGCCAAGCTGTGGGGTTCCGGCCGCTTTAACCGGCACCAATACCCAAGCATTGGCAGCATCGATAGACCAGAGATTCTTGGCTATTGAACGCAGTCTGGCGGCTCTTCTCATGGCCTCGATGCCCCTGAAACCGCTTCAAACAATTCAACCGGTATCGGCACCGACTGCATCGATATCAGCAGGTATTCTACCGGGACCGAGTCATGCGTATCTATCCAGCATCGACAAGTCGGTACCGGACCACTCCAATGCCGACTTCGATCGGTACCGGTACCGTGCCTTGCATGATCACCTGGATCGGAGATACTTCGAATCCTCGGATGAGTCTGAAGACTCCAAAGGCTCTGCTGATACCAGAGTACTTCTTCCCGAGGATTCTTCTTCTCCTCCTCAACGTGGGATGTCTCCACCTGAGGATATGTCCTTTCAGGATTTTATCCGAGATGTGGCCCGAGGTCTTTCCATCACAGTGGCTCCTGAAAAAGAGCCTAGGGCAAACGAATTTGAAATCCTACAATACCCTAAAAGCTCCCAAGGAGGTAGCTACCTTACCTATTCATGAGATCTTGCATGATCTTATGTTAAGGATGTGGGAAACACCTCTAACCACATCTCCTCATTCTCGAAGACTCGACACCATGTATCGAGTTCCTCCTTGTCCTGGGTTTCAGAAGACTCATTTACCACACCATTCCATGGTGGTGGAATCAGCCATGAGACGGATGAAGAGTGCAAAAAGGCATACATCTAATACTCCAGGACGTGAGTGTAGGACTCTTGATGCCTTTGGACGTCGATCCTTCCAGGCTTCCATGCTTTCTGCTAGGATCAGTTCCTATATCTTGTATCTGGGAATGTTTCTTAAGGAAGTCACAGGAGACTTAGAGCTTATGAGCCCTCTCCTTCCTGATGATAAAAGTCAAGATTATCTTACTCTTGTTAAACATGCTCAGGATGTTTCCAAGTTTGTGAATCGTGCAGCCTTTGACTGCTTTAAATGCATAAGTAGAACCTCTGCTATTGCTGTAGGTGCACGAAGAATTGTCTGGCTCCAGGCATCTGACTTAGAAATCTGGGTACAGGACAAACTGGGGAATATACCTTGCACAGGAGAGATCTCTTTGGCAAGAATTGGCAGGAAAAAGCTAATGAGATATATGCTGACAATATCACTTTGGATAGATTGTCCAAATCTACAGCTGATCCTGCGAGGAAAAGATCCTCTAAGAAACCATTCTTCAGTAAGAAGAATAAGTTTTATCCCTCCTAAACCCAACAGGGACATCGTTCAGGTCAGTCTGCCCAAAAGGGACAGCAGCTACAACCTAGGCAACAAAGGAAGCCAAAAGCAGCTAAGCCTCAACCGGCTCAGCAGACAGCCTCCACAGGAGCTTTGACTCCTATCTAGAGAACTTTGCCTTCCTGGCCCTGAACAGCCCAGAACCCTCCACCATCCCAGGAAGGTTATGTCATTTTACCCCCAGATGGTGTCAGATAACAGCAGAAAATTGGACTCTGTCTATTGTACGAGAGGGATACAAGCTTCATTTCCTCAGCATGACCCCTCCTACAATAGTAAGACAGTTCAATTCTCAGACCTCTCCCAACGACTAGTTAGGTCAAGAAGTCACAATGCTCCTTGCTCAAGGAGAAATAGAAGAGGTGCACATTCCCCAACGGGGTTCAGGGTTTTACTCTCCCTATTTCCTTATTCCAAAGAAAACAGGAGGACACAGACCCATTCTAGACCCCAGAGAATTGAACAAATTCCTGTTCAGAGAGAAGTTCAAAATGATTTCTCTAGTAACTCAGCTGCCATACCTTCGGAGTCAAGATTGGCTTTGTTCTCTAGATCTCAGGGATGCGTACACTCATGTTCTCATCCATCCAACTCACCGAAAGTTCCTTTGATTCCTGTTTCAAGGGAAGCACTACCAATACAGGGTTCTTCCTTTTGACCTGGCTTTGCACCAAGGGTGTTCACAAAATGCATGGCTGTGGTGGCAGCTTTCCTCCTTCATTGGGGTCAGGACTTCCTGTATGCCTTTCCACCCATTCCCCTAATTCCCAAAACACTGTTCAAGCTTCAGAGAGACAGAGGTCATATGATCCTCATAGCTCCACATTGGCCACAGCAACCGTGGTACCCTCTGCTCCTACATCTCTCTCAAGCTCCATCTCTGGAGTTAGGATCTGCTCCAGATCTTCTTTCTCAAGAGGACGGGATGCTGTGGCATCCCATTCCCCAGTGTCTGCATCTCATTGCCTGGTTGCTGAAAGCCTAGAACTTCACGGTCTTAACCTTTCCCAGCAGGTAAAGGATATCCTTCATGCTTCCAGGAAACCTTCCACAAGACGCTCTTCTGCATTTAAGTGGAAAAGGTTTACCATATGTGCTCACATAAGGGTCTTAACCCTCTTGCGATACCTCTGGAATCATTACTGGAGTACCTCCTTTATTTATCAAATGCAGGGCTTAAAACCAATTAAGTGAGAGTCCATTTGAGTGCTATTGCAGCTTCTTTCAAGCCTCTAAATGGACAACCTATTTCCTCTTATCCTCTCATAGCGAGATTTATGAGAGGCTTTCTTTTAATGAAGTCTCCCATAAAGCCACCACCGGTGGCATGGGACTTGAATCTGGTACTTGGGCAGCTCATGAAACTGCCCTTTGATCCATTAGCCACTACTTCTTTGAAATTCCTTTCCTGGAAGGTTATCTTTCTCATTGCAATCATATCAGCACGTCGCATCAGTGAATTGCAAGCGTTGGTGGCTGATCCTCCTTATACAAGGATCCATCATGATAAGGTAGTCCTTAGGACTCATCCATACTTTATGCCAAAGGTGGTTTTGCCCTTTCATTTAAACCAAGTGGTTTACCTTCTTGTATTCTTTCCAAGGCCTCACATGCAGAAAGGAACCTTCATACTTTGGACTGTAAAAGAGCTTTGGCTTTAACTTACAAAGGATGCAGCAACAGAAAATCCTCCCAACTCTTTGTTGCTTTTGATCCTAGTCATTTGGGACTTCCAGTCTCCAAAAGGACACTGTCCAGCTGGATTGCACAGTGTATATCTTTTGCCTATGAGAGTAAGAACCTTCCTCTTGAAGGCCATGTCACAGCTCACAATGTGAGAGCCATGGCAGCTTCAATGGCTCATCTTCACTCTGTGTCTATCGACGACATCTGTCGAGCAGCTGCTTGGGCTTCGGTACATACCTTCACAGCCCATTACTGCTTAGACAAGGACTCCCGCCAGGATGCCTTGTTTGGTCAGGCTGTTCTTCAACACCTGTTCCAGACTTAATCAACTCCTACCCACTATCCCTGATAGGATGCCAGAGATCCATGGGGGGAAGTGGAGCCCTTTCACAAGGGCACACAACTTTCTGGGGCCATCTCCCTGGCATCTGCAGCTAGGGAGTCCCCATATGTGAAGACTACATTCCTGCTTGTTCCTGGAGATAGCATAGTTACTCACCTGTAACAGGCGATCGCCGGGAACAGCAGGAATTTAGTCTTCAGAACCCACCCACCTCTCCTAGGAGCTGTATTTTTCTATCTCTCTCTTTTTTGTCTCAGCTTTAAACTCAACTGGAGAGGGACAGTTAGGGAAGGTGGGAAGGCAGCATGCAGGCACTGTGGGATGCTCCCAAATGCTTTCCTATTGGACACTGGGGAGCGTTCCTGCGCAGGCTTCGTCGGTACCGACCCCGCGCAGGCTCCGTTGGTACTGACGATACCCATATGTGAAGACTAAATTCCTGCTGTTCCCGGAGATCAGCTGTTACAGGTGAGTAACTATGCTTTTCCCAAAAAGACACACAGGTTCCATAATTCTTGTACTGGGGCAAGCAGTGGACTACCTCGATCCTCTTAATAATGGATTATGGACCTTTCCTCCAGTAAGTTGTCCAAATCATCATCATTATTATTATTATTTATAGTTTCAAACAAAATACAAGTTACTACACTTGCTTGAAATTGGAGCTACCACCAACCTCAATAAGTACAACAAAGAAATAAGAACTCAAGCAAGTACATAAAGGAAGGAGCCCCTCTTCTAGCCCACCATATAGGGAGATCCAAAATTAAGAAAAACATCTTATCAAAATGAAAGGAAAAGGTAGGCAATAAGCAGCCAGACACCCAATAATAACACAATGCAGAATCCCATCTCATTCACACACCCCTCCCCCCCCCCCCCCCCCCCCCCCCCGGAGCCCTTAGTATCCAAAAAGGAAAGTAATTGTGATGGATAAAGAAACACATAGGAATTATCCCGTAGCTTTACCAGGTATTTGCAAGGGTACTTAAGGACAAATAGACAACTAATCTGTTAGACACGAGGACACAGGATCAAAAAGTCTTTCCTGCGTCGACGGGACTCCCTAGCCAGGTCTGGAAATATATGAAGCAGGCAATCCTTGAAAATTGTATGCCACTTTTGAGAAAACAATCTCAGCAGCCAGTCCCTATCAGATACAAGTGCAAGAGTAACTAAGCACGTTACTGGTACAATATCAGTATGATCAGTAGACTCCAAAACAGCTGACACATTCAAAACATCAAATGGCCCAGGACCAGGGGCCTCAGCACCAGCCGAAGATCTCTGGCCACGCGGCAAATAGTAAATTTTGCAATAGGTGGACAGCTTTCTTCTGGGACTCCAAGTAGATATTGCTTAAACATCTGTTTAGCAGAAATAAGAAAGGAATGTGGAAAGCTAATCAACTGAAGATTCATCAGTCTAGAAAAGTTATCCAGTTGTTCCACTCATGCTTTCAAATAGTTAGAATCTTTCATAGGAGCCTCAGAGAAATTATCCAGATCACTCCTCGTGATTAGATTTCCAAGTCAACCTTAATCTGTCTAATTTTTCCAACATTCTTAGCCAACAATTCAGTATTTCCATGTACAGGCCCTTGAATTCCTTTTATCTGCATAGTGATCGCCTCTCCAAGCTGGTTAATTGCAGACCAAGTAGACTCCAATGTGAATTGACCCAGCTATTGTAAAGGAAAAGAACAAGCCAAAGTACCCTGCTCCATGCCTGACAATATTGGAGGGACTGCTGGCTCAATAGGAAATGAGCCGGTGCCTTCACTCGACACCAAAGTGGGAACTCCATTCTTGGACTGCTGCCCTGACAACAGATGACTGCACAAGTCACCACCACCACTTGCTGCCAGTCCTGTAGTTGACCCCAGCAGGGGGGGGTGTCAAGGATCCACTGAATGGAGAATCGATTGCCCCACTACTTGCATGGACTGAATCAGCGCATGGAAACTTTTGAGGCTGGTGTGCTTCAGGAGACGTGAGGTCACTGCTCGAGAGAGATGCTGAACCACCTGGCTCCACCCACCTGTCAGCCGAGCTACCATCTCCTCCAGCTGGTTGCCTCTCTAGTTGCAAAACAAATGCATCTTACTGGCCTGAGGTAAGAGGAGTAAAGGTCAGCAGGACAGCCTTGAGCAGCACACCCTGCTTCCCCTTTCTCTTCCTCCCCATAACAGGAAAAATTTGGCCAAAGCACAAAGCCTGCTGGTAGCCATCTTGGATTCCTATCCAAATCTTTTTTAAACCCAGCTACACTAACAGTTTTTACTACGTCCTCCGGTAACAAATTCCAGACTTTGATTCCGTGTTGAATGAAAAAATATTTTCTCTTATTAATCTTAAACGGGTTACACGGTAACTTCATTGCATGTCCCCTAGTCTTTTGACTTTTTCATGGTGTAATTGATCTATGTTTATCCCCTTCCACTCCATTCATTAATTTATAGACCTCTATCATATCTCCCCTCAGCTGTCTGTTTTCCAGGTTGACGAGCCCTAATCTTTTAAACCTCTCCTCATTTTGGTGGCTCTTCTCTGTACCTTTTTTAATGACTTTATATCCTTTTTAAGATACGGTGACCAGAATTGCACACAATATTCAAGGTGCGATTGCATCATGGAACGATACAGAGGCATTATAATATCCTTTGTTTTAGTCTTCATTCCTTTTCTTATGATTCCTAGCATTCCATTTGCTGCCTTGGCCGCCGCTGCACACTGGGCGGAGGGTTTCAACAGGTTAACCACAATGACGTCTAAATCTTTTTCCTGGGTGGTGATTCCTAATGTGGAACCTTGGATTGTGTAACCATAGGTTGGGTTGTTCTTTCTTAGGTGCATAACTTTGCACATGTCCACATTAAATTTCATCTGCCATTTGAACATCCAGGCAACCAATTTTTCACAATCCTCTTGGGTTTTAACAGCTTTAAATAATTTTGTATCATCTGCCAATTTGACTACCTCATTCGTTATTCCCATTTCCATTTATGAATATGTTAAAAAGCAGCGGACTCAGCACAGATCCCTGGGCTACTCCACTATTCACCTTTCTTCATTGAAAAAATTGGCCATTCAGCCAGATACACTATATCGACCAGCTCACTTTTGTCTACCTGTTTATTCACATCTTCAAAAAAATATAACAGATTAGTGAGACTTTTGTGTTTGAGGTTTATATATATATTGCTTTATATATATATTTTAAACAAAATCATCATGAAGAGCAGTGCTTGATGCAGTTTGTTTTCACACATGAGAGAGAGGAACCATTTTTGAAGCACTGTGTTTGTGTATCTTTTAGGACCTGACAGGATCAGGTTGGTAAATGCTTGCTACAGCTAGCACCATGGAAATAAGAAAACCTCATCTACAAGTGCTTTACTTTGTAACAATAAGGTCACTAGTTCAAGTTTAGCTTAGCCTTTCTTTGAGAAAAAAAAAGCCAGTTGGTTTTTTTTATTTGCCTAAAAACCTTTAGTAACCTCTCAGCAATGTTTTTCCTTTGGGCAGCAGTCACAGCTGGTTCTTTAATTAACAAAATTGCTCTGAAATGAAAATTTATAAAAATGAAACAAAATAAAATGTAAAAACCTGCAAACAAAACAGGACATGAAACAAAGCAAAAAAACGTTTGCCTGCATATCCTTGGTAATTATGGAAATGTCTAATCTAGGGATTCAAAATTAAACCTGCAGCGAGCAGTACATGTTAAATTTAACTTGCTCAGAAAAGGAGCTTTTGGGGAGGAGATGTTGACTAACAGGATTGTTTATACTACTTTATCATTTGAGTCAAAGTGGTTTACATTGTAACTTAAACTTGGTAATATACATTAAACAGGGCCATTGATAACTTGGATTTTTTCTGAGGTAGTGGAGGGTTAAGTGACTTGCCCAAGCCCACAAGGAGTCATTCAAACCTTGGCCTCTTGGTTCCCAAGCCAGTGCTCTAACTGCTACTCTACTCCTCCACTCCACTGTTCCACTGTTACTCAAAAGATCTTTTTATGAAATGGAAAATGGATACAAGTTTTGCATCTACTAGTTTATTGTAAACCAAAAGGGCACAGAGATGTAGTCTTATGTAAGAAGTTTGAAGACCAATACAGTATAGGTCATCTGGATTATGTCATCAGTGTAGGTGGAGGAATCATTCTGGAGGCAAGTTCATTGCCTCTAACAATCATTTCTTATGTCTTTAGAACTAATACAATTACACATTGGCAGGATCACTGGATATAATGTGAAACTCGGACCAAGTTGTGGCTGTGCAGATCCGTCCAGTTATTTGGAGAAGGCAGTTTGCTCAAAGACTTGCTGAATCTTGGTCTTATAGAAAGGGGGACACGTGAGTAACTATAAGGGTATGAAATATATTGTGGGCATTATGAAAAAATATATAAATATTCACCCTTGTGAAGTTAGTAGGAGACTGTTTCAGCAGTATGGCATACATATAATATTAACTTTCAGTGAGACCCAAAGTGTGGGCTCTTGGCCTAGGGGTAGCAAGTTATAGGTTATAGAAGATTTGACTCCTTTAAAAACAGAGCTTACAACCAAACTAGAACATAAGAACTGCCATACCGGATAAGAACAAGGTCCATCAAGTCCAGTATCCTGTTTCCAACAGTGGGCAATCCAGGTCACAAGTACCTGGCAGAGTCCCAAAAAGGACACCGATTCTACAATGCTTATCCCAGGGTAAGCAATGGATTTCCCTGGTCCTCTTTAATAATGGTTTATGGACTTTTCTTCCAGGAACTTGTCAAAACGTTTTTGAAACCCACCTACATTAACAGCTTTACTACATCCTTTGGTAACGAATTCCAGAGTATGATTACTCATTGAGTGAAAAACATATTTTCTCTTATTAGTCCTAAATGAGCTACATTGTAGCTTCATTGAGTGTCCCCTAGTCTTTCTACGTTTTGAAAGTAAACAACTGATTTACATTTATCTGTTCCACTCCTTCCATTAATTTATAGACCCCTATCATATTTCCTCTCGACCGTCTCTTTTCCAAGTTGAAGAGCCCTTTTAAGCCTCTCCTCATAGGAGTATCCTTCCATTCCCTTTACCATTTTTGTTGTTCTCTGTACCTTTTCTAATTCTACTATATCCATTTTAAGATATGGCAATCAAAATTGCACAAGATATTCAAGGTGTGGTCACACCATGGTACGATACAGAGGCATTATAATATCCTTGGTTTTGTTCTCCATTCCTTTCCTTATTATTCCTAGCATTCTATTTGCTTTCCATGTCTACAGCGCCATGGGGGAAGTAGTGAGAGCAGGATCCACCATGCAGACATGGATTCCCTATTTTAAAAAGGGAATCCATGTCTGGAAAACAAATGTGGACACTGCATTTATAACAACCCCCAGGTGTGAATAACTGCCTGCTAAAAGGAATAGATATAAATTCTGACATTGGGGCCGCTCCCACCAACTAGATATGCTGCCCCCCCCCCATACTCCCCCTGCCCCAGAACATCACATTCAGTCTCTCCGAAGTCCTTAAACCAAAAATTTTAAGTCTATACGAAACCATTCACTGGGCCTTCTCTCCCCCTCCCCCATTTGAACATCCCTGGGCTTACTAGCAGTACTGTGAGATTACTGCTAGGAGTCATCAGCACTGTTTTGGACATCATGCAGAGCAGGAGTGGGGGTATTCATCAGGGTGGCCTGGACAGTTATTGAGGGAGGCTTTCACAAGTGGTGGGGGGGATCAACTATTTGGGGATGGGGAGGAGGACTCAATGTGATGCCTTGGGGGGTGGGAGGGAGATCAGGTTGATGCTGGGAGGGGGGCTATATCTAGTTAGTGGCAGTTGGGAATCCTAGTGTGGGGTGCTGGACCTGTAGTGCTGCACCAGTATGCCCTCTGTTGCTGCAGCAATTTTAGGATGCTGCTCCCATATCTAAATGGGAGGATTTCTATGAATATTTCTCTTGTGCAGCTTCCTAGAATGGCTGTTCCTGCCACCCATGCAGAGCTATATCTGTGTAGCCCATGAGGTCCAGATGTCGGCGCAACACTGTGCAAGAAGCATATAAGAATATTAGGATGGTCTCAGTACCAAATGTGTGATAAGTTGAGGGAATTTTGTGATAATGCTGTGATGCAACTTATCTCGATGGAGGTGGAGTTCAGCCACTTTTCACTGTGGGAAGTGATGAATTGGACCATCCAGAAGATGCAAGATTCAGAAATATGATCAGGTCCCAGACAAAAGGAGCAGAGTGGATGGTGGCTGCCTCTGGAAGATTCTGGAACACCATGGACAATATGTTGGGGAAGGATGAAGAAAATGAATACAATTATGTTGAATGGCAAATAAATTTGTTGGAAAAGTAAATGAAAATTTACAAAGAGAAAATTTGGGAGAGCTTTGTCACATGTTCATTCAGTGAGAGGAGAAAATAAAACTGAGCTGAGAACACGGTTGTGAACAGGAAGGGCCATGCATGCTCCGAACTTTAAAGTGAAGTTCTGAGCTCAGAGAGTAGATCATCCTGCAGTACTGGATAACATCACCCAAGGCCTGCCACAGCATTAGGACAAACTAGGCAGTCATCTAGGGCATCCACTTCGGTAAGGCAGCAAAGAGCAGCAGCATTCAAAGCAAAACATTAGATTCTGACAGCTCCACAAACTCAGTCACCAGCACATTCTTTTACCTGAAGGAACAGCAGGCATGCACATAAATATAAAATAAAAGTTTAATATTTCAAAGCATGATGTCCAATTATGCATTTTTACAGGATGATTATTCCGATTATCAAAACTGTTGGGTTTAATTATCAAAATCAGAAGGGTGGGGGCATAAGGCTGAAAGTTTGCCTCTGGTGCCAGCCCTGACATCACCCACTTGTGTGCCTTAGTCTTGCTTGCTGACAGGAAAAAACCTTACTATAAAAAAAATTGCTCCAATCCACACAATATAAACATTATCATAATCAGGGAACAGGTCTCAGACTTAAGGGGGTGGAACCCAGAAGGTAAACCTTTGCTGTGGTTAACCAACCCCCGTACTTTGCATCAAGGACCCTTCCGTTCCCCCTCACTCTGTAGTCTTAAGCATAAAATCCGCTTCCAATAGATTAAATTAATTCTGTGATGTCTTTTCCATACACAAAAAAGGAATATTCTTCAGTAGAGATGTAGCATGACTCTTCCATTCATACAAACACTAAAAAGTCAAATTTTTTGTGCTCCATGATACTAAAATGTCCCCTTTAGTGGAAAGGCAAAATGACTTCTCTGTTCATGCAAACATTAAAGAACTGAAGAAAATATTCTCTTGTACTGGCTGCAATAGATTCAGTATGAGTAACTTAACTTCAATCCCGACGCTGATCCTGCGCGCTTAGGCGTTTCACCGCACAAGCGGTTTCCTCGGGGGATTCAACTTTCACACTGTGCCAGAATATGCGGCTCAAAAATATGCTTCCTGAGATGGCTTTTCTGCTCCTCTGAAATGAACAAAAAAGCATCTTAGTCAATTTTTAACTGTACCATAAGGACATTGCAACAGAACGAACTCACTCCTACCGGTCACCATGTTCGTCCAAGTTCTTCTCAATGAAAAAACGCCGCGCATGCATGAACCTACACTCACACTCCTATTTAAAGGCAAACTTATCAATTGAACAAGGAGAAGAAGTGAATAACATCCAGGTTCTCTCACACAAGGGCACCACTCTTAAAAAGACATGAGCCTCAAATGAACTTCAGATACATACAGCCCAGTCAATCTGAGCATTTAGTCCTCCTGGATAGATTGTTCCCAGAGTGTAAATCCACCGCTGCTCCACATAAATTAAACTTTGATCTCGTGATTGATTAGCAAACCCCTGCAGTACATGGTCAATACAAAAAACCTGCAATTGCTCAAAATCATGTGAAAATTCCATGCAATGAGATACTATCGGTGCCTCCGTGCGTTGACATCTTAGCCTGCTATGATGCTCGTTGATACGTACCCGCAAGGGTCGTGTAGTCTTGCCAATGTACAGCAGCAAGCAGGGACAGCGAAGGGCATAGACCACATAACTAGAACCACAATTAGTGGGTGTCCTAAGATCATATTCTTTGCCATGATAAGTAAATCGTGATAACTCCGCTGTAATGGCACAAACATTGCACTCACCGCATTTAGTGTGTCCTTTCTCAACACCAAGATTAGTCGGAAGAACTGATCTCAGCACTGCCGGACTCAATAACTCTTTGAGAGCAGGCTAAGATGTCAACGCACGGAGGCACCGATAGTATCTCATTGCATGGAATTTTCACATGATTTTGAGCAATTGCAGGTTTTTTGTATTGACCAAGTACTGCAGGGGTTTGCTAATCAATCACGAGATCAAAGTTTAATTTATGTGGAGCAGCGGTGGATTTACACTCTGGGAACAATCTATCCAGGAGGACTAAATGCTCAGATTGACTGGGCTGTATGTATATGAAGTTCATTTGAGGCTCATGTCTTTTTAAGAGTGGTGCCCTTGTGTGAGAGAACCTGGATGTTATTCACTTCTTCTCCTTGTTCAATTGATAAGTTTGCCTTTAAATAGGAGTGTGAGTGTAGGTTCACGCATGCGCGGTGTTTTTTCATTGAGAAGAACTTGGACGAACACGGTGACCGGTAGGAGTGAGTTCGTTCTGTTGCAATGTCCTTATGGTACAGTTAAAAATTGACTAAGATGCTTTTTTGTTCATTTCAGAGGAGCAGAAAAGCCATCTCAGGAAGCATATTTTTGAGCCGCATATTCTGGCACAGTGTGAAAGTTGAATCCCCCGAGGAAACCGCTTGTGCGGTGAAATGCCTAAGCGCGCAGGATCAGCGTCGGGATTGAAGTTAAGTTACTCATACTGAATCTATTGCAGCCAGTACAAGAGAATATTTTCTTCAGTTCTTTAATGTTTGCATGAACAGAGAAGTCATTTTGCCTTTCCACTAAAGGGGACATTTTAGTACCATGGAGCACAAAAAATTTGACTTTTTAGTGTTTGTATGAATGGAAGAGTCATGCTGCATCTCTAGTGAAGAATATTCCTTTTTTGTGTATGGAAAAGACATCACAAAATTAATTTAATCTATTGGAAGCGGAATTTATGCTTAAGACTACAGAGTGAGGGGGAACGGAAGGGTCCTTGATACAAAGTACGGGGGTTGGTTAACCACAACAAAGGTTTACCTTCTGGGTTCCACCCCCTTAAGTCCGAGACCTGTTCCCTGATTATGATAATGTTTGTATTGTGTGGATTGGAGCAATTTTTTGTATAGTTTGGATTACTTGCTCCACTAGACCCAGTGATTTTTGTGTTTGAGGAAAAAACCTTAAGCAAATCAGTTCCTAGAACCTTATTATCAATCTTATCAAGAAGAAAAAAAAATCCCATATGGAGGTAATTTCATAAAGTGATTCCTATGTGCATATGGCCACGTGCATATAATTGACCTCATAAAATACCAATTGGAGTAGCAGTACTCTCTCTGGCATGAAGGTGTATACTTTGCTAGTAGGCATAGCTGGGAGCGCAGGCTGGGCAGAGCACAGGTGCAATTTCACATACACATGTAGATTATAAAATACTTTAATCTACATGAGTATGTGTGTAAAGTGCACACAATGTTTACACCTGCTTGTGCCTACATTCAAAGTAAGTTCTCTGCATAGATGCTACTATGCTATAAAGACAAGTAGGCGCCTACTCATGGCAGCCTGTTATAAAATCAGTTCCATTGAGGGTAATTTTATAAGGGAAGCAAGGACTTACATGAGTGAATGGGCACTTATGCATGTACACATTAGATGGTCACCATTCTGTAAGCACTTGCATAAGTCCTATCACATGTACTTTGTCTGGATGTGCACAGGAGCCTACATTTATGTGCATAAATTATAAAATATAACTTTTGTACATTTCTGAAGAATCTAGGCATGGACATTTACAACTGCTGCAACTAGACTGAGGCATGTCTTTATACCACTATTTTATAAAGTCGAGTATGCATGAAAATGGTGCAGGAGTTTATAAAATTACCCTCTATACATGTCTATCCTGGGTAAGGACATTACCTGCTGAAAATCCATTGAGGTCGTTGTCTACCAAAAATTCATAGCAGGACTTGAACTTGGAAAATCTGTTCAAACATTCAGTACTGCATGATGTTGCTATTAGGAGATTTTACTAAAAGATCTGAGATCAGGTCCATTCATTTCAATATTAATGCATCAAAATTTGGGGGTGCATTAAACTCATAAAATACTAGTTGTCTGTCCCTTTCATTTGAACAAACAAGCACTTAGTTTCTTCTTTTTGTTCCAATTGAATGGGTGTCAAAAAGGTTGAATCTTTATAAACTAAACCTACACCCCTCTTTTTTACTTCTTCATGACTAATACAGTAACAAATATCCTAGGGTAGGGGGAGGGAAGCAAGGTTAAATCAATCCCTTCCATCTCCATGAACCATGTTTCTGCTAAATATAAAAAGATCAAGGGGGGGGGGATATTTGGCAGTGGCTGCTGACGCTTTTAGAGTGGCTAGAGCAGAGGTTCCCAAACCTGTCCTGGGCCCTCCCCAGCCAGTCAGGTTGTCTGGTAATCCCCAATGAATATGTATGAGAGAGATTTGCATACAATGGAAGCCGTGCAAATCTATCTCATGCATTTTCATTGTGGATATCCTGAAAAACCAGCTGGCTCGGAGGCAGGTTTGGGAACTCCTGGGCTAGAAGCACTAGCCGCCACTGCTGAGCTTAAACCCAAATATTCAATGTCGGGGCCATATCCAGCAACCAGCATTGAATATCTGGGTCAGCCAGATAGTGCAGAAACTAACCAGACAGCAGCAATCAGCTTCAGTGGCGCAAGGCACAGTATTGGTGCCTAACTTTCACTGCTGAAGGATAACAAACTAGCAGCTGAATATAACTGCTAGCCGGTTGTCCCTAAGTGCTGCCTCCGATCCACTCTCAGAACACTCTGACGCTAGCGTCAGGCATTCAATGGCAGCACCTGGGGATATTCAGCTGCACTAATCGCGTTGGTGCCACTGAATATCCTACTCACCATGATTAACACGGTTAGCAGGTCTGCTAACCATTTCATTTGCTTCAAAATGCCCCCCTCCCCTCACCAAGTTTATAATCCTCCAATAAGTTGGATAACAGATGCAATTGTCCATTTGCAGAATAGCTACGAACCAACATAAACTCCATAGGATATTCACATTAAGCTGTGTCTGCACTACAAAAGTTTTCAGACTCTTTGAGGAACAAGGCTTGACCCTGGGTCTTTTTTTTCATCTTATGAATAACAATCTTGAATTCTGTTGCTCCTCACTCTCTTGTTCACCACTTATGTGTTTCTTACCATACTCTAGTCCAGTGGTTCTTAACCTGGGTTTGATCGAACCCTAGAGGTTCAGTGAGTCAGTCTCAGGGGTTCGGTGGAGGTCAAGACACAAGACACGCACCTGACTCATATGATTCGTGATGACACGCCCCACTTGGCCATCATTGGCTGCAGGTGATCACGCTACATTGCTTGGCCAATCTGTGCTGCAGGGAATTTGGTGCACTCAGTAGTCGACTTGTGACTGTCGTGATGGTATGTCGTGTGATTTCTTTCTTAATATTTTAATCCATGCTAACTATGTTGAGCAAAAAAAGAAAGTGGTCGGACGAATATGTACAACATGGATTCGCATATATAACAGAACGTGATGGGAGTCAGCGTCCTATCTGCATGATTTGCAATGCCAAGTTAAGCAATTCTAGTCTAGTATCGGCAAAACTAAAGGAACACTTCCTTAACCTGCATGGAGATGGGGAATACAAGAACACAATGCTTGCTGAATTCAAGGTGAAGAGAGCCAGATGCGATGAAAAGGCTACTCTGCCTGCTCTCGGCTTTGTACCCATCAACAAACCGATCCTCACAGCATCGTACGAAGTTGCTTACCTGATCGCAAAGCAGGGCAAACCACACACCATTGGTGAAACACTCATAAAACCAGCTGTGTTGAAGATGGCGAATCTGATGCTGGGAAAAGCGGCCGAAGTTAAATTATCCCAAATTCCTCTTTCAAATGACACCATCAGCGACAGAATAGAGGACATGAGCAAAGACATCTTGGCTCAAGTAGTTGCAGATCTGATTTCAAGCCCGGCAAAATTCAGCCTCCAACTCGACGAGACCACAGACGTTTCTAATCTAAGTCAGCTTGCTGTATTTGTGCGCTATGTGAAAGACGACATGATAAAGGAAGCTTTTTTATTTTGTAAGCCTCTTACAACAACAACTAAGGCAGCCAATGTGAAGAAACTTGTGGATGACTTCTTCAAAGACAACAATCTTTCGTGGGATATGGTTTCTGCAATTTGTACGGACGGAGCTCCAGTCATGTTGGGAAGAAAGTCTGGTTTTGGTGCGCTAGTGAAAGCCGATGCACCACACATCATTGTTACACATTGTATTCTGCACAGGCATGCGTTGGCAACAAATACCTTGCCTCCAGAAATGACAGAAGTATTAAAAATTGTAGTGGAATGTGTGAACTATGTGCAAAATAGTGCACTGAGGCACCGCATCTTCAGTGAGCTGTGTAAAGAAATGGGCTCTGAATTCGAGGTACTTCTGTACCATTCTAACGTTCGGTGGTTATCCTGGGGACAGGTGCTGAATCGTGTTTTTGCCATGCGTGTGGAATTAGCCCTGTTTTTGCAAGAGCACCAACATCGTCATGCAGATTGCTTCAAAAATTCTAAGTTCATTCTCATTTTAGCATACATGGCTGATATATTCGCATCTCTCAATCATCTCAATCAGCAGATGCAGGGTGGTGGAGTCAACATCATCGAAGCGGAAGAAAACCTGAAGGCTTTTTAAAAAAAGCTACCGTTATGGAAACGATGAACAGAGAAGGATAACTTCACAAACTTTCCCCTGCTGGAAGACTGGGTAAGTAAGATCGAAGATGTGTCTGGAATCGGAGACATTTCTGTACCCACGGAACTGAAGCAAGCAACTGCCACGCACTTAGATGAGCTTGCAAAGTCTCTCGACGGATACTTCCCTACAAGAGAGTCATATCCAGCATGGGTGAGACAGCCGTTCACATTTGGTGTTGAGACAGCAGATGTCAATGATGAATACCTCGACGAAATCATTGAAATTCATCAGAGCCAGGTTCAACAGCAACTCTTCAGAACAACAATGCCCTCAACGTTTTGGTGTCGACAAATGGTAACGTATCCTGTTATTGCTAGGAAAGTCCTGGAAATTTTATACCATTTGTTACAACATATCTTTGTGAGCAATCCTTTTCGAGGATACTGGACATAAAAATGAAGAAAAGGAACAGACTTTGCTGTGAAAATGACATGAGAGTGGCACTTGCAAAGGTGAAGCCATGCATTTCTGAACTGGTCTCTCAAAGGCAACAGCAGAAGTCATACTGATTTGCAGTAAATATTCATTATTATTGTAGCAGTGTAGCCTGATGGAAATTAGGTTATGGGTGTGTGTTAAAATGTTAAAAATAATAAATAGCATAAATACAATAAGTTCATTATTGGAATACATAAGGTTAAAAATTAAAACCATTTCAGTGTGGTAGTATTAAAAAAGGTCATGTCTTTGTGAAAAGTTATGTATGTAATTTGTTGTAAGTTTATGCATTGTATTGGTTTTGTTCTTTGAACACAGTGATGTTAATGCAGGATTCATTTTGTGAACCAGTAAAACATATACCTATGTCTTGAATTTGAAAAAAAATCATATTTTATTTTTCAATAAAGAAGGGTTCGGTGAATGTGCATATGAAACTGGTGGGGTTCAGTACCTCCAACAAGATTAAGAACCACTACTCTAGTCCCAAGTTTTTTGAGGTGATGCTCATCTTGATTAGATTGTAAGCGCTTATGGGCAGGGACTGTTTCTTACATCTATATGTACAGCGCTGTGTATGCCTTGCAGCACTATACAAATGATAATAGTAGTAATAAGTAGTAAAAATAGCTTCCACCTTCCTAATTTTATATTTTGGGACCTCGTCATTTTTAGACAACAAACTGAAAGCATAGACCAAGTTTATTTCACCGTTGACTCCCAATGAATTTTGAAGTCTTCCCCAAAAGGCAAAACCTATATGCTCAATCCTCTGACAAGCCACTAATGATAAATTTCACTGGCTAAAGATGCCATGAAGCACATGTGGATCCGAGTTTGCTGCAGTAACAGAATCTGCAAAGAGATAAAAAAATGTCCTAGTTTCTTTTTTGTATATTTTCACAGCCTGGCTAGTTTTGCTTATAGATTTCCTTATAGATTTCCATTGTCTATTGCTACCTATATTGATCTGTCCTAATACTGCTTAGTCAATTTTGTGTTTCTGGGTGGCTATGTACTTGCAAAAAGAGAAAGAATAGCAAAGGTTTTCTTTCTTCTCTCTTCAAAAGAGAACAGTATTGCTAATTCCTATGTTTCTTTAACCTCCCTATACTACAGTCTAGTGAAAAGCAACTTAATTTTTTGGCTGTAAGCTTTGGAAAATCTAGCTTCTTGATATTCCTTGCCTAATGCCCAAGAAGTTGGCAAAGAAATGCTCAGAATCAACAAAGGACCATTTTGAGCTCATATAAATCTTCAAGAGCTCTGCATCAGGAAAAACAGGAACAACCTCTTACTCCAAGGCAAGTATAATATCATTGCAGCATGCAGTTCGAGAA
This sequence comes from Ichthyophis bannanicus, assembly GCA_033557465.1. NCBI lineage: Eukaryota > Metazoa > Chordata > Amphibia > Gymnophiona > Ichthyophiidae > Ichthyophis > Ichthyophis bannanicus. The sequence goes on along the minus strand of CM066032.1, from coordinate 1,085,332,457 downwards.
AATTCAAATGAACTGCTCGTAATATAGCACTGCTGGCGTCTGACATCAAGACCAGCTGGAAAAAGAAGCACTCACCTTACCTGAAGTTAGCAAATCCCCAATAGAGAATGCTCAATCTTGTTCAAAATTCAACCCACCAGGGACCACAGTCTTCAAATTAAAAATTCATCTTTGTTCTAATCATTGAAGATGAGGTTACGATTAATGGCACCCTTATAAGCAATTCAAATTGCTTTAAACAGAAGAACCACGTTTCCATTGCAGTAAAATTAGACTTACCTGTGATCAATTGTCAGTAGTCCCATGGCTTGAATCAACCAATGATGGCTCTAATGTTTAAAATGGCCACATTCACTCCATGTTCCATTTTCACAATGGTGAAGAAAAGAGAGCTGCCTGAGATCATCAGAAAAGCCATTATCACCAAACTTCAAAGGGGTATAAGGCCATCTCCAAAGACCTTGGGATTCCTGTGTCTACAGTTCGCAATATTATTAAGACGTTTTCTGCTTATGGAACTGTCGAGAACCTCCCAGGATGTGGTGGGAAGAGGAAAATTAATCCAAGAAGTCTTTGATGGTTAGTGCAAACTGTTGGGAAAACACCATGTACAACATCCAAAGAGCTTAAGGCTGACTTGGAGCAATCTGGAGTAGTGGTTTCAACCCATCCCATACACCACATGCTAAACAAAGAAGGACTTTGTGGGCAAAGGCCAAGGAGGACCCCACTGCTCAAAGACAGACATAAAAAGGCACGCCTGATCTTTGCCCAAACCCACCTTGAGAAATCACAATCCTTTTGGGAAAATGTTCTGTGGATAAGTAAAACCAAACTTGAGCTCTTTGGCAATGCAGACCAGCGATACATTTACAGGCAAAGAAATGCAGCTTATAAGGGAAAAAAACACCCCTCCTACAGTTAAATATGATGGAGGTTCCATAATGTTGTGGGGCTGTTTTGCTGCCTCAGGAACTGGAGGCCTAGAATTCCCTCCCTCACACCCTTCGTATTGAACCCTCCTTCCCCCATTTCAAAACTCTCCTCAAGACTCACCTTTTCTCTCAAGCGTACAACCTACAGGTCTCCCCCTGATATGTAGTCAACATACCAATTCATGCCCCTCACGTTACATCCAACTGCCACTCAACTCCTGACTCCCACATCACATTCAACTCCCACACCCTGTCTCCCTTCCCTCCCCATGTCCCTGTGTTTAGCTCTGTAGACTCTACTCTATTTTTCTCTCTTTCTCTCTCTTACTCTTTCCTATTATCCAATGGCATTCCTTTCTCTCTTTGCTTTTCCACAGCTGCCTTTTATTGTACACCGCCCTGATACCTCGGTCTTGGGCGGTATATCAAGCCTAAATAAATGAAATGAAATGAAATTGATTAAAGGAATCATGAAGTCAAAGGACTACAAAGGTATTTTGGAGCAAAATGTGCTACCTAGTGTCAGAAAGCTAGGTCTGGGTTGAAGGTCATGGGTTCTCCAGCAGGACAATGACCCAAAACATACATCCAAAAGTACAAAAAAAGTGGTTAAAAAGGAAGAAATGGAGAGATGCAAAAAGAAGAAATAGCCAATGCAATAAATATGGGGAGATAAGACATTTTTCAGATATATTAGTGAGAAGAGGAAGAGCAAAAGTGGTATTGTGAGACTCAAGAGTGAAGGGAAGGAATATGTAGAAGCTGATGAGATAAAGCAGAATTGCTTAACAAATATTTCTGTTCTGTGTTCACAGATGAAGGGCCAGGAGCAGGACCTCAGAAAATACAAAGAAATAAGAACAGAAGTAACAGTGATCTTGAATGATTTTCAGAAGACTGTGTTCATGAGGAACTGTTAAGTGTCGTTGAGTTGGTGTTGACTCCTGGCGACCCTCTGGATAGTTGACCTAAACTTTGTTCGGTCTTCAGCTAAGCGGCTCAATGTTGATAGAGTAGTATCCATAGCTGCTGTTATTGCATTGATCCATCTTATTACCAGCTTCCTCTTTTACAGTGACCTCCCATCTTGCCAAGCATTATTTATTTAGCTGTATTTATATCCCGCTTTTCACCGGGTCAAAGCGGTCAATTGGGGGATACATTTAACACGAGGGGATATGAGACACATACACTAATACTTACAGGGAACATGGGCAATGGAGGGTTAAGTGGCTTGCCCAAGACCACAAGGAGTGCCTACAGGACTAGAAATCCCAGTCCCTCCGGCCTGAGATTGCTGTCCCCAGGTGGGACTTGAACCCCCGGCCAATGTCTTTCTCCAATGATCTCTCTCTTCACATGATATGTCCAAAGTAATGATCTAAACTAAAAATAGACAAAGTGATGGGACTGAATGGGATACATTTGAGAATATTAAAGGAACTTGGGGACATTCTAGTAGCTCCACTGACTGAACTTTCAATGCTGCTTTAGCTGGAGAAAGGGACCACATTTGCCTTTACACAAAAGTGGAAGTAAGGATGAGGTTGAAAACTACAGTTCAGTTATTTAACCTTTGTAGTGAATAGATTATTGGAAACACTGCTAAAATGGAGAATAGTGAGGTTTCTGGAGTCCAATGGATTGCAGGATCCGAGGCAGCATGGGTTTACCAGAGGCAGGTCTTGTCAGACAAATCTGATTGATTTCTTTGACTGGGTGACCAGGGAGTTGGACTGAGAGAGACCCCTAGATGTGGTGTACTTGGATTTCAGTAAAATCTTTGACACTGTTCCACACAGGCAACTTATAAACAAACTGAGCACCCAAGGGATGGACCCCAAAGTGACTGACTGGATTAGAAGTTGGTTGAGTGGGAGGTGACAAAGGGTAGTAAATGAAGCTCACTCTGAGGAGAAGGAGATTACCAGTGGTGTGCTGCAGGGATCTACCCTTGATCTGATTATTTTTAACATCTTTGTTAGTGATATTGTGGAAGGGCTGTCGGGTAAGGTTTGCCTCTTTGCAGATAATACCAAAATCTGCAACAGAGTAGACGCCCAGGAAGGAGTAGATAACATGAGGAGGGATCTAGCTAAGCTTGAAGAATGGTTGAGAATTTGGCAGCTAAGAAATGCAGGGTCATGCATTTGGGCTGCAAAAATCCAAGGGAGAAGTTCAATGTATGGAGCGAAGTAGTTTGGTCCACTAAAGAAGAGCGGGACCTGGGCATGCTTATTTCTGATTATCTTAAAGTGGCTAAACAGGTAGAAAAGGCAATGGTGAAAGCCAGAAGGATGCTTTGGTGCATAGGGAGAGGAATGGCCAACAGAAAAAAAGGAGACAATAGTGCCTCTGTATAAGTCTCTAGTGTGACCTCATTTTGGAGTATTGTGTGCATTTCTGGAGACCACACCTCAAAAGGATTTAAACAGGATGGAATCGGTGCAGAGGGTGGCTACTAAAATGGTTAGTAGTTTTTGTTATAAAGCATATGAGGACAGACTTAAAGATCTTAATATGTATAAGTTAGAGGAAAGGCAGGATAAAGGAGATATGATAGAGATGTTTATATACCTCTGTGACATAAATGCACAAGAGGAGAGCATCTTTTGATTGAAAGCAAGCTCTGCTACAAGGGGGCATAGGATGAAGATGAAAGGGGATAGACTCAGAAGTAATATGCAGAAATATTTCTTTATGGAAATAGTGGTAGATGCATTGAATGGTCTCCCAGTGGAGGTAGTAGAGATGAGGACAGTATCTGAATTCAAAAAAGCATGGGACAAACACAGAAGATTTCTAAAGGAAAAAGGAGATTAGTGTAGTTGATATGGAAGGGCAAACTAGATAGGCCATGTGGTCTTTTTCTGCCATTATCACCCCTATCTCCACTGACCATTTAGATCTCTCTCCTCTAATAAACTGTTTCAATGCAGTATCTGACTGGCTTCTCTCCCAAAACCTCCGTATACAACATAAGAAAACAGAAGTCCTCTTTATCACGAGGAATCCCAACTTCATCCCACCTCAATATCTCAAAACTAAGGAAGCTGAATTGCAATCCAAACCCTCAATACGCTACCTGGGAGTCACTCTGGATCAACGCCTGGATATGAAGTCCCACATAGGAAACACAGTCAGAACAATATACTACAAGATCCGTTCTCTGAGACACCTATGCTCCATGTTGGAGCCAAAAGATTTCAGGACAATCTACCAAGCACTGATCATGCCCCACTTCGATTATGCTATTATCATTCTTCTAGGTCTTCCTCAATCCACCTTAAACCCGTTACAGCTGGCAATGAATGCCGCAGCAAGGGTCCTTCAGGGAGCCGCCAGGACTGACCACGTTACACCTCTGCTAATTCAATTACATTGGCTACCCATCCAGGCCAGAATTATCTTCAAAACTCTACTTCTCACGTTCAAAGCTCTCAATAAGCTCTCCGTTGCATCCTTATCTGCCCTTATTCACTCTACTACACCAAACAGAGCAAGAAGATCCACGACCATCAACTCCCTAAAGCTCCCAAAGGCCCTTACAAGCTGCTCTTCGTCTACAGCCAACAGAGCCTTTATTCTCTGTGCCCCTAGGTGTTGGAATGCACTACCCCCTGGCATCCGGGCTATCAACAGCTTAACGCAATTTAGGAAAGCCCTCAAATTCCATCTCTTCAACAAGTACCTTATAGAGTCAACGACACCCATTGACCTCAGTGTTTCCACCCAGTTACTCAATTCCTCGGTCTCTCAATAACACGCCAAGGCTGACTCTCTATAATTATTGAATATATTCTTTTTTTTTTTTTTATAGACTTTATTTATTAACCATCATCACAATTAACGTACAATGCACAACAATCCTCAGAGGGGTGTACTCTCATCCCCTCACAGAGGATAAACAAAACAGAGATAACAGATGGAATGCTTTTCCCCCTTAATCCCCCATTCCCCTCCCACCCACTACCCACCTCCCCACCACTCCCCACCCAGAGCACACCACCCAACTGCCTCCAGTCACCCCCCGCTGCATTTCATACAGTTCCCCATGATCTCTAAACACATGACTCCTCAGTTACCAACATGTAAAATCTCATTGCGACACCTGGTAGTAAGCTGCTGTATGTAAGGCTCCCAAACACGCATAAAAGCTGCCCAGCGTTTGACACTGCCCCGAGCCCTCCATCTCTCGGTGAGCAATAGTTGGTGAAAACAATTGCGCCACTCACCAAAGGAAGGTGGACTATTCTCCCTCCAGAGGCGCAGGATAGGTCCCTTCCCAACCAAGCAGGCCTTACGCACCAACACCCCGTTCCCCCTCCGTCACTGGGCAGGGTGGGTCCAGTCGGTCCAGTACTACAAGGGCCCCAGTCCATCGCACGCGCCGCTGCAATAGTCGGCTTAGAAAAGCACTAATCCTAACCCAATAAGAGCGCACAAATCTACACCCCCACCACATATGGGAAAGAGTTGCCATAGGCTCGGAGCATTTCGGGCAAGACCCGTCTAACGTTATGCCGCTGCGGAACGCCCTCCGCGGGGAAAAATGCGCCCGAGTGACACATTTAAATTGTGTTTCCCTCCAGCGGGCCTCTAGAGACAGCTTGCCGATGCCTTTTAGGGCCTGAAGGACTGCCCCTGGGGGCACCTCTTCTCCCAATTCCCTTCCCCAGGCTACCTCGACGCCCCGATAATCAGGGGCCGAGCAAAGCCTAGCCCAACGCTTCTTATAAGCCGAGATCGTTAGGGGGTTCTCCTCTCCCAAGCCAAAAAACTCCAGAATCCTCGCCGAGTGGTCTACCTGTATCTCCTCGCGAGGAAGGGACGCCACGTAGTGCGCAAGCTGCAGGTAGGCAAAACAATGCCGAGGGGATAGGTCATACTCTCTACTCAGGGTCGAAAAAGATTTGCAGTGTCCAGAGGGCTCAACTACATGTCCTATATTCTGAATACCTCGGGCGGCCCATTCCCGAAACACCTTCGTCTCCGAGCCGGGGGCGAATGTTGCATTCCCCTGTAAGGGGAGCCAGCTGGAGACCCTCCACGAGCTACGCCAACAAAGATTAAGGTACTTCCAGGTACGCCGAGCGGAGCCAATCAACTCACTGCACACTACATGACGAGGAAGGGTCTGTTGTGTCCCATGCAAAACCCCCAGTAGTGCCCAGGGCGCCACAAAACACTCTTCAAGGGCTCGAGGGGTATAAACCTCTGTTCCTCCCAACCAGTCCCCAAGGTGGCGCGTCTGGCATGCCACTGCGTAGCACTTAAGGTCTGGAAGGCCCATCCCCCCCTCACGCCATGACCCCACCATCCGTGTCCAGGCGATGCGTGCCTTCCCTCCCTTCCAGAGAAACCGTCTAATGGTAGTCTCAAAGCGCCGGATGTCACGTCTTAACAACCAGACGGGCAGTGTTTGAAACCAATACAATAGCCTTGGTAAGATCACCATTTGAATCGCTGCAATCCTCCCAGAAAGGGATAGCGGGAGCAATTCCCAGGTTTTTAGCTGTTGCTGGAGCCGTTGTAGGGATCTTGCTAGGTTACGTGAATACAACAGATGTGGGTTACGAGTTAACACTATACTTAAGTAGGTGAATTCATCTCCCGCCCATCTAAGGGGAAAGGTCCCCGCCCAGCTCCCGGCCAACCGAGTGGATACGTCCAACGCCTCGGACTTGTCGCGGTTAATGCGCAGTCCGGCGAGGGCGCCATATCGCTCAAATTCCTCCAATAATTTCGGCAGCTAGCGTTCCGGAGAGAGTAAATGGACCAAAATGTCGTCAGCGAAGGCCGAGAGCCTGAATTCCTGGGAGCCTATTCGAATCCCGTGTATCTCTTTAGAAGTCTCTATAGTCCGGATCAACGGGTCCAATGACAACACAAATAATAAAGGGGAAAGAGGGCACCCCTGTCTCGTGCCCCGCTCCAGAGGAAAATCCTCGGAGAGGATACCATTGCAAAGCACCCCCGCCGTAGGACGCACATACAAGCTCCCAATCATCCCGCAAAATTTATCGCCGAGTCCGTATCGCGGAAGAAGTTGGCGAAGAAAGTGCCAATCCACTCTGTCAAAAGCCTTCTCGGCGTCAAAGCTTATAAGCAGGGAAGGCAGTTGTTGGGCATGCACCCACTCTAAGGACGCCAGAATCTTACGTAGGTTACGAACCGCATGCCTCCCCTTAACAAACCCCACCTGGGAGTCGTGCACCAGTTGACCTATAACCTCGGCCAGTCGCGTCGCCAACACTTTCGCGTTCAATTTGATGTCAAAGTTAAGCAGGGAGATGGGGCGGTATGACCCCACCAATAAGGGGTCCTTACCCGGCTTGGGGATCATCGTGAGATGGGCATGGTTATGCCCCCAGCGGTAAGCCCCTCTTTCCGCTCTCCCATTAAAAACCTCCGCAAGCAGAGGGCTCGCCGGTTCAGCCAGGAGTTTATAAAACTCAGCGCCCAGGCCGTCCGGCCCCGGGGATTTATGGCAACTAGCAGTGGAAATTGCGGAAGATATCTCTTGTGCGGTGATGGGCAATTCTAGAGCCTCTCTCTGTTCGTCCGTTAGCCGTGGTAGGCGCAGCGAATTCAGGTATTCGTCTAGTTCCACCAACGATGGGGGCTGCGCCTTATACAATTCGTGAAAAAAGTCCCGGAAGGCCCGGGCTATCTCTACAGAGTCTTTCAATAAGCGTCCCTGTTCATCTCGAAGGGCAGTCACTAAGGGGGATCCCCGCTGCCCCCGCAAACAGCGCGCCAGCAGCTTCCCTGGTTTATTTCCAAAACAATGTAGACGGTATTTATAATAAAGGACAGATTTCTTGGCCCTTTGATGGAGCAATTCATTGAGGTCTACCTGGGCTTCCCAAAGCATCTTCTTGTTTGCTGTAGTCGGGTGATGAGCACACGTCCGTCGCAGACGGGTAACCAGGCGCTCCAAACCAATCACCCGCTCTGCTATCAGCCGACGCTTCCAGGCAGCAAACCCGATGATGTCACCCCTCAGCACCACTTTTGCGGTTTCCCACACCAACTCGGGGTCATCCTTATGGCATTGATGGTCAGCCACAAACTCCCGCCAGCGCTGTTGCAAAAAATGCTGAAACTCAGCATCCTGGCACAACCCCAAGGGAAGTCTCCAGAGTCTCGACCGATTCTGTGCGAACCCCCAGTGTAGCTCCATCCCAACCAACGCATGGTCGGAAATTTCCAGGGGGCCTATCTGCACCTCCCCTACATGAGTAAACAGGGCCCCGGACACTAAGAAATAATCAATTCTGGCACTAGAACCGTGGGCCCGAGATTGGTGGGTAAAGTCTCTTTCGGCAGGGTGAAGCAAACGCCACGGGTCAACTAAGCCTAGCCTATCGTGGAGGTGCTGTAGCACCCAAGCCAGTAGAATCCGCTCTCTCGTCATCTCACCCCGGGAGGTATCAAGGTCAGCGTCTAGTACCCCGTTGAAATCTCCCCCCAAGATTAGCGGATATTCTGGAAGCTGTTCGACTTCGGAGGCAAGAGCATTATAGAAGCCAGGGTCGATACCATTTGGGCCATATACATTGCCAATAATCACCGATCGCCCTTCCAGGTTCCCAGCTAGGAGAAGAAACCGCCCATCTTCCGACGTCACTTTTGTTTCCATGGCGAATCTCACCCTCTTGTGAATCAGAATGGCTACACCGCCCTTTTTCCCTCGCGCCGGGGACCCCCAAACCTGACCCACCCAACCCCGACAGAGTTTGGCATGTTCTGCCGCAGACTGATGTGTTTCCTGGAGCAGGGCCACATCGCAGTGCTGTCTGGATAAGGCCTGCAGGATTTTATATCACTTGATTGGGGTCCCTAGGCCACAAACATTCCAAGTGACTACTTTCAGAGGCATGGGGCAGTGTCAAAAATCCTCCAAGTCAAAAAAACCTTGCCCGTTAAGGGAGCTCCCCCAGCCTGGAGCTCCCCTCCAGTGATTGCCAGAGCCATACAATACAGCGTTTCCGGAGACAATAAGGTGTGTACTATCCCTTCCCTACGCCTCCCCCCTCCCCCCGCCCAACTCCCTCCCCCCAACCCTCCCATTATCCAACTTACCAGTCCACCCATGGATGGCCGACTTCCCTGTGGCAATCGGGACTGCCCCAAACAGCCCCGTTCCCTACGGTGAGCCTAATGCAGTCCTAGTAAGGATCTACTTCACTGGCCCGAACAGGTGTGTGGTCCAGGCGACTCCCCAAGCACCCCTCTCTCACCCCCACCCGAGCGACTCCACACAAACCCTTGGAGTTAGCCAAAGTTCTGACCCAGCTATCTGGGCGCCCCCCTGAGCCATCCAATACCCCCAATTAGGCCCCCCTCCCAAGAAGTGTCAATGAGAATCCTCTCTCCCCCCCAGGAGAGGGCCTCCATTCATCGCTCAGCTCCGGGGGCCCCCCAGCTGCCGCAATTCGCTTTGTAGCCCTTTGGACCCCTGATACACGGCCCGGCCCAAGTATCCCATCAGAGGTGCTACCCAACATCTTCTACTGGGCCCAAGGAGATGGATATCCGGTCAGAGCCTACATGTTCAAATTGTTAACCGGCTCTGGCTCCGCCGGTCCGCCTGCACGCAGCAGGCCCCCGCTAAACTATTGAGATGGGGAGTCACTCCAAGCTGGTCCCGGGGCACCGCCCCAGCAGGCTCCCAACGACGGTGCAGCTTAAATTTACATGGAGGCCGGGCCAGCACCTAACGGGCCAGGGCCCCTACTAGGCCCACTCAGCAGAGGAGGAGAGGGGGGAAGGGGGGGCCTTTAATCATTCAAGGGGGGGGCCCAACATAATAAAGAAATAGAGCCCATCAGCGAACTTACCCCACTGCACAATTTTAAATGCCGCTTCAGCCGGCTCCCAGGTATAAAAAAAATTAAACTTGCCGAGAGACCGGGTCAGCACCTAGCGTGCGAAGCCCAGCGCTATTCCCGCTTAGCGGGAGAGGAGAGGGGGGGAGGGGCCCCGGCCCCCAGATGGAGGACAGACACTGGTAAAAATAAATCAATAATAATGAAGATGAAAAAAATAGATTCTATTCGCGATGTTACCTCACATCCAAGTCTGCCCCCACCCCCCTCTCCCCCCCCAACCAGCACCCCCGGGGTTCTGTACTACCCCGAATTTACCACTTACGGGGTAGCTTAGAGCAGGCAACAGTGCAACACAGTAACAGTAACAATTACAGCAAAATGAACCTTGTAATAATGTAACTAACTGTAACAGGTTACGTCTAAGGTAGCGCCGAAAATGCTACAGTGTAGCTGCTATTGTCAAGCTTGTACCAGCACTACAGTCCAGGCCTCTTACTGAGCCCGCGGCTCCCACCGTCGAGGACCCATTGATTCTCCAGCCATGTGTGCAGTGTAGGCCTCATGAGGGAGACACGACTGGGGAAGACATCGTTTCCAGTAAGGAGGCAGCCGCCTCTGGTGTCGTCAGGAAGCGTGTCTGTCCGTTGGTCTCTACTCGCAGGCGAGCTGGATAGAGAAGTGAGACGCGCACACCGCGATTCCTAAGTTGCGTACAGACCTCGGAAAAGGCCCGCCGCTGCTGGCTCACCAGCGCCGAGTAATCCTGAAAGACAAGGATTTGCGGCGAGCCCTGTTGCTGCAAAGTACGTCCACGGGCAGCCCGGAGCACCAGTTCTTTCTGTCTATAGTCCAGGAATCGGGCTATGACTGCCCTCGGGCATCGCAGTTGTTCCCGCCGTTGGCCCATCCGGTGGACACGTTCCAGCTTGATGGGGTCCGTGATTTGGCCCTGCAGTAGATTTTCTATCCAGGACTGTAAGTGTGCAAACAGCTCGCCATCAGCCACGCTCTCCGGGATTCCGATGAAACGGAGGTTCTTTCTGCGTCCCCGATTCTCAAGTTCGTCCAACTTGTCCCCTTGTTGCTTGACCATTGCCTCCAGAGTCGCAACTTTGATTTCCAGGGAGTGTCGGGCGTCCTCAACATCAGAGACCCTGGCTTCCACCTGGTCCATGCGCCCTGTGAAATCGGTCAGATTCTGGCTCACAGTCTGGATCCGATCCACCAGCTCCTGGAGGCGAGCATCTAGAGCCTGGACCACTGCCGCGCTCACCTCCTTTACCAAATCTGGGGAGCCATTGGCTTTCGGGCTGGCTGGTGGGCCCTCCGCCATTTTACTCTCCGTGGCTCTCAGCTTCTCTTTCCGCGGTGCTTTCGCTGCCATCGGGCTCCCGGTGACGGTAGGAGACTGCACTCAGCTGAGGAGATCCCCTGTGTCTCAGGTAATAGGTATACGGGGTTTGCGCCCACTTTTAAAAGAGTTTATAGCCGATCTGCGGGGCAGATTTCCCGGAGCTGATCGTGTGCGACCCGATCAGCTCATTGCCCAACCGGAAGTCATTGAATATATTCTTAACAACTGTTCCTAGTAACATGTACCTATGCAGTAGAATTACCCCTGTAAATAGATTGTAAATAGTTTCCCTTGTTATCCAAGTTCCTTCCCTTGTTATCTGTAAACTCATGCATGTTGAATGTACTGAGATTTTTGTTCTATGTGAACCGCGCTGATGCTGAATAGTGCGGTATATAAGAGAATATAAATAAATAAATATAAATAAATTATGTTTTTATGTTTCATTAAACTGGCCAGCAATGAGTTCTGATCTCAGTTCAATTGAGAACCTTTGGAAAGAGTTGAAATCTGCCATTCGTAAAAGGAATCCTGGAAATATTAATGAGCTAGAACAAACAAGGGTTGCTACCAAAATGATTAATGGGCTTCATTATAAAGCATATGAGGACAGACTTAAGGATCTTAATATGTACACCTTAGAGGAAAGGCGGGATAGAGGTGATATGATTGAGATGTTTAAATACCTCCATGGCATAAATGTTCAGGGAGAGAGCCTCTTTCAATTGAAAGCAAGTTCTGCTACGAGGGGACATGGGATGAGGGTGAAGGGAGATAGATTCAGGAGTGATATGCGGAAATATTTCTTTACGGAAAGAGTAGTGGATCCGTGGAATAGTCTCCCAGTGGAGGTGGTAGAGATGAGGACAGTAACTGAATTCAAGAAAGCATGGGACCAACACAGAGGATCTCTAAAGGCAAAAAGTGGACTGTTGTAGTTGTTATGGAAGGACAGACTAGATAGGCCATGTGGTCTTTTTCTGTCGTCATATTTCTATGTTAAAAGTCTATGTTAAAAGTCTATGTTAAACCACAGTTGAAAAGTGGGAGAAATTTACCAGCAGACAGATGTACACAACTTATAGATGGCTACAAAAAATGTTTGGAGGCTGTCATCACTGCCAAGGTTTGGCAACCAAATATTAGTGTAGGGTGCCATTATTCCTGTTCAGGTCATTTTTTTTCAGAAATTGGTACATCTAAGTTGCACAGACATCTTTTTTTTGTTGTTTTATACCTTTGAAGTACTTTTATAATATTATGATGACATACAGTTGGAATACTTTGTTATTTTTCAAGCTATTGTACACAACCTACTTAAAATGTAAGCATGCCAATAACATTGACCACAATTGTATCTTCAAATCTAGCTGAAGAATTCCATCAGCTATCAGTTTTACCCCGGGTCTATACCTGAAACTTGAGAGGTTCTCAGCTCTTTAGAGAGCTGGGCAGGTTTCAGGTCCCAGCCCTGAAGCACTGTAAACTATTAGAATTCCCAGACAGTCATCACCAGCTGATCAATGAACCAGGGCTAAAATTCACTATGGGAAAGACCGTCTTTCTGAGGACTCTCCACCACTGTCATTGTCGGATGAAGCAGAGTTTTGTGTTTCTGATGAGGAATTGTCAGCTTCTTTGAATCTGAGATTTGTTCCTCAGATGTTTGCTGAATCACTGCACGGTTTAAGTAAGTCAGCTCTACAACAATGTCATGAGCTACTGGCGATTCTTGCCAAGATGGAGAATGCCATTGCGTAGGAGAAACTCAGTATCTCATTGTTTCTGCTGTCCTAGCATATTCAGTCTCTATTTGATCTGGTAATGATCAGAGGATTCATTCCAAGATAGAATGCTTAATATTTTCTTAAGCAAAGATGACTCAAGAAAAAAATGTTGTTTCTCCTCCTAAAATGCTAATTCTCAATGATAAATTGAAATCAGAAGGCTCTTCAGTAGATCATATTTTGAATGCTTTCTCTCAACTTTAAAAACTTGTTACTGAGCTAGACTTCCAGCATAATGTCAAGGTGAAGTTTGAACAAAGAGTTCAGGAATGTGTACAAGATGTGAATAAACTGGAAGAAGAGGTTAAAGCTGTTAAAATGGTGACTGTTGAGGTCCTTAAATCTTTGGCCAACTCTGCTAGGAAGTTCAAATATATAGAAAATACCTTGTGATAGAGGAACATGAGCATTGTTAATTTTCCTAAAATTGAAAGTTTCTCACCTATAGATACATATAAGAATTATTTGCGAGAAGTCTTGCAAGTTCCCGATGATAATTTTCCTCCTACATAGTAACATAGTATATGACGGCAGATAAAGACCAGCATTGACAATCTATTCTGCCTAGCAAGGTGGCATGTGTAGGTGCACCTACTGCTCTATGCAGGTCATCCCTCCCCGTGCCTTTATTTAGGGGTGTACCCACCGCTCCTTGCAGATCACCTCTACTTGTTGAGATATCAGAGACAGTTAAGTTTATTTTGATTTTATCCTCTTTCTGTAAAGGGATTCAGTGTGTCTATCCCATGCCAGGCATTTCAAAGAAGTTAGCATTTTGGAAAATGTTTCTTATTTCATACACAGTTGTCCATAAGTAGCTATAGACTGCTTTGTGATGATACCCCTCTCTGTTCATCTTGCTCCTATTGCTTGTATCTCATCTTATCTAATTTATGAACATGCAATAGGCATTCTCTCTTCCCATTAATTAACACTGTGTATGAGGTACATTTAAAGAGTCAAAGAGTGTAGATGAGGAATTAATACAGCAGGGCCTTGTTAGCAAAAGGACTTCCTTACAAAGAGAGATGCTGGAAGAAACTGACACACCTTTGGCTCCTAGCAAGCAACCATCCTAGTCTGTTAATTTGATTGAAGTATATAGAGTGTCACCAAATTGCCACAAGAGGGCGGATTTGGTTAACTATGGAATTTGTGTTTAAAATAATGGATCATGACATTACAGTTCTGGAGATGGGCCAAAAGATCATAATGTTCGATCACAAACCAAAACCTTTAATCCAGATAGTTCCCTTATATGAGGATTTCTGGATCACAAAATGTGATTCGATATAAAGGATCTGGTAGAAGTTAGCTTATAAACAACTGGGCCCCTGACTGTAGCTGAGATTAAGTTAATTACATATGTCCTCATTTTATCAGCTAGCTTTATTACATTCTTTATTTTCTCCCTTTACCTCACCAACACCCCAAGTAATGTATAATATTTATAAATCAAACAATTACAGAAACATAGGGGATTATTCTGAGACATGAATAGCGGGGATAGACGTACCAACGGGGGCCGTCCATCCCCGCTATTCATGCCGGCAGCAGCCCCGACTAACTTCCCCGCTAGTTGTGCAGGGAAGTTAGCTGGGGGCGGAGAGTGGGCGGTCGCCGGTCCTGGACGTACAGGGCTGATTCTAATGTCGGCCCTATACATCCATAGCCAGGGACGTTATTCCACCTCGAAGGTGGAATAACTTCCCTAGTCGATGTTTTTAAGCGACCCGGGGCACGGAAGGGGCTGGGAGGACCAGTGTTTATTCCCCGCAGCCCGACCCTGGCCTTAGGAGGCCAGATCGGGGGTCGGGCTGCGGGGAATAAACTTTAGATTTCAGCGACCGGCATTGCGGCATTTTAGTGGAGCTGTAGTGCCATGGCAACATGATGCCATGGTGCCGCTACTCCATTTAAATGCCTGACTGAGCTATCTGGGTAGTGCCTCTACGTGCAGGCTGGGACTGAATCGCAGTCCCAGCCAGCACATACAGACATGTTCATGATTCTGATCCCACGGAGCTAGGTGTGCCCCATAGGATCAGAATCACGTTCCCCTTTGTATATCCATCTCACACTGGACGTACAAAGGGGATGTGCGTGTGGGACAGAATCGGGCCCACAATGTTTAGTATATTGAAAGAGCAATATGAACTATAATTATCCTGAAATAGTGAAATTTAACCCTTTCCATTTGGCCGTCCCACCCTGTGGGGCACTTAAATTTTCCCATTCCGATCATCTGTCCCATCCTATGGGACCTATGAATAACGTGCTAGTTTATGGCCCGTAAGATACAACATGATTGGTTACTGTAGAATGTGTATGTCATATTGGTTGTAATTTGGCCAGTTTCTTGCTAAAAATGTATTCTGTTCTGGCATGAGTGACAGAGAAAATTTATCTGAGTGGAAAGGGTAAAATCAACAAGCTCTCAAATAAATAACAATAATGATAATGAAACAACATTTAAATAATCTGAGATCCAAAAACATTTCATGGAAGTAGGTGGGGAGGGAGGGGTATAATTTTAATTTGTATGCCAAGATCATCTATTTTATCCACTTTTATAAATTATATAACTTTTTTCCTTCTGTTGTTTGCCTTCATTCCTAACAAGGCCTGGTTTTCAGAATAACCAACCAAATATAGTGCTAGGAAAGAATTCTGTGAACCCCAAGTGTGATAATGATATTACAAGTTCTTACCATGATACCCTTGTTAAACCAGTCTTTTATTATGTAATAATTAAACAATTCTGAGTTCCTTGAGGAGTGGAGGAGTGGCCTAGTGGTTGGGGCAAGGTACTTCAGGCCGGAAGGTCGGGGGTTCAAATCCCACTAGAGGACAGCAACCTTGGGCCGGAAGGACTGGGGTTTCTAGTCCCACAGGTGCTCCTTGTGGTCTTGGGCAAGCCACTTAACCCTCCATAGCCCATGTTCCCTGTAAAATAGTTATCTCCAAGTTATAATGCCCTGTTCAATGTAATTTCAGTTTGTTCAATGTAAACCGCACTGATGCAGAATAGCACGGTATATAAGAGAATGTAAATAAATAAAATAAATAAATAATAATGTACAAAGTAGGAGCAAAGAGACTAATTCTGAATCAATGTGTGAAACCTTATGTGAACCCCTAGTTTCCTTAACATAACTAATTGGCTTATTATTATTAGGTGCTTAAATTGGGTAGCAGATAAATACGCACAACTGAGTTGAGACATCTTGTTTTATATAGAAGTCCAAAGGATTCAGAATGTAACTTAGTGGGAACTAATTACACCACGATCAATAGAAATTTCAGAGGATCCATGAAAACGAATAGTTGCTGATCTGTTTGGATGGGATTACAAGATCATTTTTAAACATTTGGGGCTCCATCTGTCCATTGTTAGACAGAGGGTCTTAAAATGAAAAAGGATGAAGACTACGGTAACTCTCTTTAGGAGCTGTCATCCTGCCAAGAGAAAAGAAGACAGTCTCTCTCAAAGAATCCCAGACGGCTATCTAAAGATTTCCAGGCCTCTCTCTCCACAGCTAATGTGAGGGTTCATGTGTCAATCAGGGAACAACTGCATGGGAATGGGGATGGTGTTCATGGAAGGAAAGCTATGAAGAAACCATCGCTCTCTCTAAAAAGAACATTGCTGCCCACCCCAGGTTCCAGATCATCTGGATGACCCTCAAGACTTCAAAAATGGAACTTTTCTGTCACGATAGCAAATGTTTTGTTTAAGGAAAAGCAAAAGAAGAAACTTGTTCCAACTGTCAAGCATGGCGGAGGAGGAATTATGGTGTTGGGCTTTTTTGCTGCATCAAGACCTGGGTGACTTGCTGCCATTAATTAAGGAACTACAAATTCTGCTTTATATCAGAAAATTCTAAAAGAGATTGTCAGGCTACCCTTGAGTGAGCTGAGGCTGCCAAAAGTAAACCATGCAGCAAGTTAACGACCCTGAGCATTCAAATGCATCTATTACAGAATGGCTCAACTAGAGGGTTTATGTTTTGTATCAGCCGAGTTAAAATAACAGATTCAACCCCATTGAAATGTTGTGGCAAAATTTGACGTGAGCTGTCCATACAAGTGTGACAGAGTCATTATATACCCTAAGGTTTGGTGTTATGTGCCCCAGAGATGGATGAAATAGCAAATGTAAATGATGCTTGTGTGCTACAGGGGTGCCACTGGCTCTGGGTTTTGAAAAATGCATAATATATGTATGCTGGAGGATCAGAGCCACTCCGTCTCTGGTACCGACACTCGATGACCATGTCATCGCCATCGAAAAGAGCATCGCTAAGCTCCTTGCAGTAATGACACCGATGGCATCGGGGATATCACAGTTGGCACCAGTTCTACCGACACCTGCGGCCTCGGAGGTACCTCTCGATACCCTTCAACAGGCATCACCTAGGTCGCATTGCTCCGTGGACCAAACACTACCAAGGTCTTCGGTGCTGCCGCACTTGATACCCTTGACATTGAAACAGCCTTCCTCTGAGCACCAGAGGTATAGAGGCCCTATAGAGATTACTTTGATTTCCTTCCGGACTTTGATTCTGTGTCAGAGGCCTCTGATTCTGAATCCATTGATTCTGATACCAACAAGGATGTGCCATCAGATCCATCACCTCCTTATGAGCATCGAAGGTCTCCGCCCGAAGACATGTCTTTTCAAGATTTTATTAAAGACATGGAGGCTGCCCTGGATGTATCTGTGGCTACTGAGACAGAACCCAGGGCAGAGGAGTTGAACATTCTACAATATCCATCAGCACCAAAGGAGGCTGCAACCCTCCCGGTGCATGACATCTTGAGTAACTTGATGGCTAGGATCGGGAATCTCCTATGTCAACTCCTGCAGTCACCAAGAGGCTTGATACTCTTTTCAGAGTCCCTCCTTCTCCAGGGTTTCAAAAACCTCAACTAATTCACTACTCTATGGTAGTGGAGTCTGCAATGAGAAGGATCAAAAGCCAACAGAACCACTCATCGGTTTCTCCTAGAAGAGAAGCAAGAACCCTTGATGCTTTTGGCAGAAAGGCTTTTCAGGCAACTATGTTAGCCTCCGGAATAGATTCCTACATGCTATATATGGGCATGTTCCTCAGGGAAGTCTTGAGGGATTTGGCAGAATTTACTACTTTACTGCCCCCTGACAGACAGGCAGCTCATCAAGTTTTAGTCACATATGCCCAAAACAAAATTTCTAACAAGGGCAACTTTTGATGCTGCAGCCTGCATTGAAGCTAGAAGAACAGCCTGGCTTCAGGCATCTGATTTGGAACAATGGGTCCAAGATAAGTTAATTAATATTCCATGCAATGGGGAGAACGTTTTTGGCTAGAGATGGAGGGAAAAGGCAGGTGAGAGAGAAAAAGATTACCTCACCATGTAGAGGCTCTCTAGAAAGACAACAGATCTTTCTAAAAAGACTGCCACCAAAAAAAAACCTTTTTCCCAAGGAAGAAACGTTACTATCCACCCTATCACTCCTATTCCTCCTACTCTGCTCCACAACAACAAAGACAGCAGGGCCAAAAACAACCCACAAAACCCAAGGTTACCAAACTACAGCCTGCTCCTACTTCTCAATCAACTCAGACTTTTTGACTCCTTCCTAAGGAGCATAGCCAATTCTCCCATGACTTCTCCACCTCCTTCCAAGATCCCAGGAAGACTAGTCCACTTCGCACACTGCTGGGGAAACATCACCTTAAAACCCTAGACATTACCTCTAGTAGACAGGGTCTACAGATGAAATTCAGAGATATTCCACCCACTCATTTTGTAGGCCAATCCTCCTTAGATCTTCATCAAACCACCTTGTTACAATAGGAGATCCACTCTCTACTAATGCAGGAGGCAATAGAGGAAGTGCCTCTTTCTCAACAAGGCCTCAGCTTCTACTCCCGATACTTTCTTATCCCAAAAAAGACGGGAGGCCATAGACCTATACTAGATCTCAGAAACCTCAACAAATTCCTTGTCAAGTTAAAATTCAAGATGATTTTGGGTACCCTTTTTTTTTTTACCTCCAGTCAAATGATTGGCTTTGCTCCTTAGACCTAAAGGATGTTTATACTCACATCTACCCAGATTACAGAAAGTTCCTCAGATTTGTATTTCGGAACAATCATTACCAATATCAAGTCCTTCCTTTCAGTTTGGCTTTGGCATCCAGAGTTTTCACAAAGTACCTAACTGTGGTAGCAGCCTATCTTTGAACTTTGGGGATCTTTCTGTTCCCCTACTTAGACGATTGGTTGCTAAGGGCACATACCATTATGGCAGTCACTACTGCCCTCAAACTGACTATCCACATCCTACAGGAGTTACTTTTTGTCATAAATTATCCAAAATCGCACCTCATTCCAACTCAAGACCTAGAGTTCATAGGAGCTCGACTAGACACGATTCGAACTCGAGCATTTCCTTGGCATCACAGATCCAACAACAGGAGTCAATAATGGCCAAAACTTTCCTACTCAGTCCATGTCGTTCCATATGCTCATCTCAACATGAGAATAGCACAATGGACTCTCTCACAGCAGTGGAAATGGTCCACAGACCACCTCTCAGACTCCATCACCATCATCCCTTAGATGAGGTCAACCCTGCAGTGGTAGAGCAAACCACTCAATCTCCTCATAGGGTTACCTTTTCAATGGTCTGTACTACAGTGTACCCTGATGACCAATGTATCAAAGCTAGGTTAGGGGTCTCGCCTAAACGGTCTTACAATTCAGGGCCTATGGAATTCACAAGAGAATCTCCTACACATCAATCTCCTTGAACTCAGAGCAATCTTCAATGCCATATGGGTCTTCTCTGCCCATCTCAGGGGCCGCTCAGTCCTCATTCAGACGGACAACCAGGTGGCCATGTTTTATGTAAACAAACAGGGAGGAACGGGCTCTCTCCCCTTATGCATGGAGGCCATCCACTTGTGGAACTGGGCAATCTCTCAGGAGATTCACCTTCATGCAGTGTACCTTCCAGGAACAGAGAATTCCTTAGCTGACAGACTGAGTCGCATCCTCTATCCACACGAGTGGAGGCTGGAACCTCAATAGCTCAACACTTGTTCCAGATTTGGGGAATGCCAATAATCGACCTCTTTGCTTCTCCTGTCAACGCTCAACTACCTCAGTTTTTCTCTAGGATCCCTTCCCCTCACAGGGAGAGCTCGGATGCATTTTTCCTTTATTGGGCACAGCATCTCCTTTATGCTTTCCCTCCTCTCCCCCCTCATAGCAAAGACACTATTCAAACTATGAGCCGACAGGGAAATGACGATCCTCATTGCCCCTTACTGGCCCAGACAACCCTGGTTTCCCCTACTTCTTCAACTTGTTCGGAAACCTCCCCTCAACCTCTGTTACTCTCCCAACTCTTCTCTCTCAGGAACAGGGGACCCTCCTGCACCCCAAACTCAAGACACTTCACTTGATGGGCTGGCTGCTGAGCAGATGGTCCTCTCACACCTAGGATTCCAAGAGGAGGTTTTACATATCCTCCTTTCTTCCTGAAAAGTTTCCACCAGATGCTCTTACGCTTTCGAGTGGCACAGATTCGCCATTTGGTGTTCACTTAAAACACTACATCCTTGCACATGTTCAGTCCCAGATCTACTTCTATACCTGCTCTACTTATCCTCCTCTGGTCTCAAGACCAACTCTGTAAGGGTACATTTATGTGCCATTGCGGTCTCTAACCATACATTGGAAAACTGACTGATCTCAATACATCCATTGGTGGCTAGATTAATGAGAGGTCTTCTCCTGACCAAACAGCCTCTCCGCTCACCGTGGGATTTAGATGTTGTTCTTGCACAGCTCATGCACAGTCCTTTTGAGCTCATGGCATCAGCCTCTTTAAAGTTCTTAACATGGAAAGTCATTTTTCTCATTGCAGTCACCTCCGCTTGTAGAGTCAGTGAACGGCAAGCCTTGGTGGATTATACTCCATATACCACATTCTACCATGACAAGGTAGTCCTTTGGACACATCCTAGGTTGTTACCAAAAATCATCACCTCCTTTCACCTGAACCAATCCATCTAACTACCAAAGTTCTTTCCAAGGCCTCATACCTCCCCGGCTGAGGCAAAATTGCATACTCTTGATTGTAAGAGAGCATTGGCATTCTCTCTGGACCTTACTAAGGCTCATTGCCAATCCTCTCAGTTACTTGTCTCTTTTGACCAAAGTCATCCTGGGCTACCAGTCTCTAAGAGAACAATTTCAAACTGGCTAGCAGACTGCATATTTTGTACTTACTCGCAAGCTGGTCTGTCTCTTCAACAACATGTCACTGCCCATAATGTCCAAGCCATGGCTACCACTGTAGCTAACCTCCGTTCTGTCCGTATTTCTGAAATCTGCCATGCAGCTACCTGGTCTTCACTTCATACTTTCGCAGCACACTATTGCCTGGATAAGGACTCCAGAAGTGATGCTCAATTCAGTCAATCTGTTCTATGTAAACTTTTTCAAATTTAAACAACTTGCCCTCTACCCTCTGGACTACCTCGCGATGGGTGCTCCAAACGAGTTGAGTCTGTTCGATCCTTGCTGCAACCTCTAGTTGTGCCAGGACTCCTCTTTCTCGTCAGTCTGTGGCTATGGAGTCCCATATCTGAAGAATGACTTCCTGCTTGTTCCTGGAGATAGCGTACTAACCTGTAAGAGGTGATCTCCAGGAACAGCAGGAATCAGTCTTCACAATCCGCCCACCTCCCCTTCAAGTTGTCCCATTTTTTCTTTTTATTATTATTTTGTCTCCGCTATACACCTGACTGAGGAAACTAGTTGCAAAGGTAGGAAGGCAACTACACAGGCGTGGAGGAACGCTCCCCAATGCTTTCCTATTGGATGCTGGGGAGTATTCCTGTGCCGGGCTCTGTCAGTTCCGACGTCACCCAAATGTGAAGACTGATTCCTTCTGTTTCCGGAGATCACTTGTTACAGGTGAGTAACTATGCTTTATTTACATTTGCTATACTGCCCTTTATATTTAACTTCAGGGCGATTTACAGTTCATAAAATCAAAAAATTAGTACAAATTTTGAAACAAACTATGGTTACACGATGCAAACTATGGTTACACAATGCAAGGTTCTACATTAGGAACCACCATCCAGGAAAAAGATTTAGGTGTCATTGTGGATAACATGTTAAAACCTTCGGCTCAGCGTTTCGGGGGGCCCCGCGCAAAGAACATTCTGCTTTTTCTTAATTAAATTTAAAAAAAAAAAAAAGCTGGCCGCTGGCGCCGCAGCGGCATGGAGTGTCCCGCGGGGCTCCCTCTGCCCGGCGGAACTCTCCCGGCGCGGCTGAGCCCCTCTCTGCCGGCTTGCAGATACGCGAAGGGAGAGAGTCTCCCTCGCGTCTCTGTTAAGCCCGCAGGGGCTGATGGGAAGCAGGGGCTGATGGGAAAGTTCCCATCTGCCCCTGCGGGCTTAAGAGAGACGCGAGGGCGACGCGCTTCCGTCGCGGATCTGCAAGCCGGCAGAGAGGGGCTCAGCCGCGCCGGGAGAGTTCCGCCGGGCAGAGGGAGCCCCGCGGGACACTACATGCCGCTGCGGCGGTGGCAGCAGCGGCCAGCTTTTTTTTTTTTTTTTTTTTTACATGGCCTTGAGCCGAGGGGGGGGGGGTAGGACTGTCAATGGGCTAGGGTGGGAGGGGGATTAAGACTGGCAATGGGCTAGGGAGGGAGGGGGGTTAAGACTGGCAATGGGCTAGGGAGGGAGGGAGGGGGGTTAAGACTGGCAATGGGCTAGGGAGGGGGGGTGTTAAGACTGGCAATGGCAATGGGCTAGGGAGGGAGGGAGGGGGGTTAAGACTGGCAATGGGCGAGGGAGGGAGGGGGGTTAAGACTGGCAATGGGCTAGGGAGGAGGGAGGAGGGAGGGGGGTTAAGACTGGCAATGGGCGAGGGAGGGAGGGGGTTAAGACTGGCAATGGGCTAGGGAGGGAGGGAGGGGGGTTAAGACTGGCAATGGGCTAGGGAGGGGAGGGAGGGGGGTTAAGACTGGCAATGGGCTAGGGAGGGAGGGAGGGGGGTTAAGACTGGCAATGGGCTAGGGAGGAGGGAAGAGGGAGGGGGTTAAGACTGGCAATGGGCTAGGGAGGGAGGGAGGGAGGGGGGTTGACTGGCAATGGGCTAGGGAGGGAGGGAGGGGGGTTAAGACTGGCAATAGGCTAGGGAGGGAGGGAGGGAGGGGGGTTAAGACTGGCAATGGGCTAGGGAGGGAGGGAGGGAGGGGGGTTAAGACTGGCAATGGGCTAGGGAGGGAGGGAGGGAGGGGGTTTAAGACTGGCAATGGGCTAGGGAGGGAGGGGGGTTAAGACTGGCAATGGGCTAGGGAGGGAGGGAGGGGGGTTAAGACTGGCAATGGGCTAGGGAGGGGGGGTGTTAAGACTGGCAATGGCAATGGGCTAGGGAGGGAGGGGGGTTAAGACTGGCAATGGGCTAGGGAGGGAGGGAGGGGGGTGTTAAGACTGGCAATGGGCTAGGGAGGGAGGGAGGGGGGTTAAGACTGGCAATGGGCTAGTAGGGAGGGAGGGCGGTTAAGACTGGCAATGGGCTAGGGAGGGAGGGAGGGGGGGTTAAGACTGGCAATGGGCTAGGGAGGGAGGGAGGGAGGGGGGTTAAGACTGGCAATGGGCTAGGGAGGGAGGGAGGGGGGTTAAGACTGGCAATGGGCTAGGGAGGGAGGGGGGTTAAGACTGGCAATGGGCTAGGGAGGGAGGGAGGGGGGTTAAGACTGGCAATGGGCTAGGGAGGGAGGGAGGGGGTTAAGACTGGCAATGGGCTAGGGAGGGAGGGAGAGAGGGGGGTTAAGATTGGCAATGGGCTAGGAGGGAGGGGGGTTAAGACTGGCAATGGGCTAGGGGGGGTGTTAAAACTGGCAATGGGCTAGGGGGTTAAGACTGGCAATGGGCTAGGGAGGGAAGGGGTTGTTAAGACTGGCAATGGGCTAGGGAGGGGGGGGTTTAAGACTGGCAATGGGCTAGGGAGGGGGTGGTGTTAAGACTGGCACTGGGCTAGGGCGGGGGGTGTTAAGACTGGCAATGGGCTATGGGAGGGGGTTAAGACTTGCAATGGGCTAGGGAGGGAGGGGGGTTAAGACTGGCAATGGGCTAGGGAGGGAGGGAGGTTAAGACTGGCAATGGGCGAGGGGGGGTTAAGACTGGCAATGGGCTATGGGGAGGTTAAGACTGGCAGTGGGCTATGGGGGGTTAAGACTGGCAATGGGCTGTGGGCTGATGAGGGCTGGCAATGGGCTATGGGGGGGGTTAAGACTGGTAGTGGGCTGATGGGGGGGTTAAGACTGGTAGTGGGCTGATGGGGGGGTTAGGACTGGTAATGGGCGATGGGGGGGTTAGGACTGGTGATGGGCTATGGGGGGGTTAAGACTGGTAGTGGGCTGATGGGGGGGTAGGACTGATAATGGGTTATGGGCAATGTTCCCTCTAATTTTCTGTAGGCTGTGTGCGCATAAAAGATCAGCTGTGTGCAGCTTTTGAAGGAAGGTTAAATTTTTGTGCGCCACATGACACTCGGAGTTATATACTTTAAAATTTGACTACACGTCAGAATACAGTATGTACACCACATTGATTTTAATCAAATTAAATGAAAATAGACGATTACTAAATGAAGCGGGAAATTTCTAGTAATTACAATCATAACTTTTACATTTTAAGACGTCTGTTTTGTTTTCTATCAGAATCAGAGCCGTAATTTTTGTGCGCTCTGTTGTAAAGTATGTGCGCTCGCTTGGTGAGGTGTGTGCGCGCGCACAAGCGCACAGCTTAGAGGGAACAGTGCTTATGGGGGGGCTAGGACAGGAAATGGGCTGATGGGGAGGGGTTAGGACTTGAGGTGGGCTGATGTGGTTAGGACTGGTAATGGGCTGTGGGCTGATGGGGGGGTTTAGGACTGGCAATGGGCTATGGGGGCTGACTGGAAATGGGCTGATGGGGGGTTAGGACTGGTAATGGGTTATAGGGGGGGCTTAAACTGAAAATGGGGTGATGGGGGTTAGGACTGGAAGTTGATTGACGGGGGGCTAGGACTGGTAATGGGTTGGGGGTTGCTAGGACTGGAAATGGGCTGAGTGGAAGGGGAGGCTGAACTGCAAATAGCTGATGGGGAGGGGGCTTGGAATGGAAATGGGCTGTGAGGGAAGGGAGCTAGGACTGGAAATGGGCTGTTGGGGGGAGCTAAGATTGGAAATGGGCTGTGGTGGGGGCTTGAATTGAAATGGACTCATGGAGGGGCTAGAACTGGAAGTAGGCTCATGGGGGGGCTTGGACTGGAATTGGGCTGAGTGGAGGGGAGCTATGATTTGACATGGGCTGATGGTGGGGCTAGGAAATGACTAGAAATGGGCTGATGGGGGGCTAGGATTGGAAATGAGCTGATGAAGGGACTTGGACTGGAAATGGATGGGGGAGCTAGGACTGGAAATGGGCTAATGGGGGGCTAGGACTGGAAATGGGCTGATGCAGGGACTAGAAGGGAATGGATGCTGGGTGAGACTGGAACTAGAAGGGAGCTGATGTTGGGGGAGGATTAGAATGGGATGGGGCTGGGAGATTAAAATGGAGAGGGGAAAAATATTTTGTGTAGGAGGGATAAAAAATCTACAATTGGCCAGGTATTGGGAGAGTAATTGGGGATTGAGGATGGAGGGGTAAAATTTGTGTGGATGAAATAGGAATGAGGAAAGAGCAAAAGGAGAAAGATTAGTATGTTAAAGCAGATGTAGAGAGAGAGAGAGAATGGAAAAAAAAAACTAGAAGAGAGAAGAAAGGACAAATGGACAGCAGACGATGGAGAGTTAGCAGAAAACATGAAGAAACCAGAAGAAAGTGGCTGGACCAATTGCAACTGAAAAAAAAAATGCACAAAAGGTAGAAAGATATCTCTTTATTTTGAATTTATTAACTGGAATATGTCAGCTCTGGGAAATGTGCATCATTAACATCTGCGCTTTGTTTGGTACAAGAGGAAATTAATTTATAGTTTTATTTCTACAGTGTTGTTGTACATTCCAAGTTTGGCTTTTGGGGTTCCCAGTTTAATTATTGCCTTCCTGTTTCTAAATTGTGATTCCTTGTTTGGTGATGGTCTATGTTCTGCATGTGTAACTGAGCTGAGGTATTCTGTTTATGTAATTCCTATTTGACGTTGCCACTTGTTCTCTTTCCCCAGTATTCTCTGAAATGTATTGGTTTAATATTTGCAGTGTTGCCTTTTGATAGGTAGGGTATGGTGCTTTGTGAGTCCTGGTAATGCTGTCAGGATACGGCGGGTTTGCTATGGGTTCTAAATGGGCAGCGTTTGTAGTAGTTCCTAATGTGCCTGGCGGTTGGCACTGGATTATAGTAATGTAGAAATCTTTTAGTCTTTCTTTATCCATACACTCATTAAGAGACATGTTTACTAAAAGTTAGTGAATGGTAACATTATGCAAATATTTATGCAAATAAGACCACTTATGCAAATGAGGCCCCGCACCAAGTCTCCGCACATGGCCCCGCACCCACCTTGGGCCGCCCCTGCAAGAGAGCAAATAGAATGCTAGGTATCATAAGGAAAGGAATGGAAAATAAAACAAAAGATATTATAATGCCTCTATATCGCTCCATGGTAAGACCGCACCTTGAATATTGTGTGCAATTCTGGTCGCCATATCTTAAAAAGGATATAGCGTTATTAGAAAAGGTTCAGAGGAGAGCCACCAAAATGGTAAAGGGGATGGAAGGATACTCCTATAAAGAAAGGCTAAAAAGGTTAGGGCTCTTTAACCTGGAAAAAAGATGGCTGAGGGGAGATATGATAGAAGTCTATAAATTAATGAACGGAGTGGAAAGGGGTAAACGTAGATCGATTGTTTATGTTATCAGAATATAGAAAGACTAGGGGACATGCAATGAAGCTACAGGGTAAACTATTTAAGACTAATAAAAGAAAATATTTTTTCACTCAACGTGTAATCAAACTCTGGAATTTATTACCGGAGGATGTAGTAAAGGCTGTTAGTGTAGCTGGGTTTAAAAAAGGTTTGGACAAGTTCCTGGAGGAAAGGTCCATAAACCATTATTAAGAAGGGACCCAGGATATCAATGCTTGACCCACTACAAGCATTGTGGAACCTGTGTCTTTTGGGGAAACTGCTAGGTACGTATGACCTAGATTGGCCACTGTTGGAAACAGGATACTAGGCTTGATGGACCTTGGTCTGACCTAGTATGGCATATCTTATGTTCTTATTTTCAATTGGGAATAGTCCCGAAAAGAAAGATTAACACGTCCTAATCTTACCTACCACTCAACTTCATTTTCCTCTCTCCTGCACCTCCATTGCTTTGTCTCCCGCCCCTTCCATTCCTCCATCCCCAAATCTTTCCTCATCCATATACTTCCTTTTCTATTTTCTTGGCACTAATCCCTATCCATTTCTATTTTTCACAGCATCTGTTCTATTGCCTCCTAACCCTTTCCCAACATCCAATCTCCTGCCTCCTTCCCTTGTAGCAGCCCTGACTGTTCTCCCAGCATCCTCTCTTTCCCTAGCACATGGGGAGGAGTAGCCTAGTGGTTGGGACAAGGTACTTCAGGCCGGAAGGTCGGGGGTTCAAATCCCACTAGAGGACAGCAACCTTGGGCCGGAAGGACTGGGGTTTCTAGTCCCACAGATGCTCCTTGTGGTCTTGGGCAAGCCACTTAACCCTCCATTGCCCATGTTCCCTGTAAATATTAGTGTATGTGTCTCATATCCCTGCGTGTTAAATGTATCCCCCATTTGTGTTGTGACCGCTTTGATTGAAGGATAAGGCGGTATACAAATCTGTCTAAATAAATAAATAAATAAATAAACATGTCGCCTGCCTTTTCCACTTGTTTCTCGGCGTTTGCCCTTTGCCTCGTTCTCCTAGGCATTTTCTCCCTACTTCTTTCATCCTCCCCAGTACCTACCAACCTCTTCCCTCCTGCCTCTTTTCATACTTCCCATGCATCGTCCCCATTTCTCCCAACATACTCTCCTTTGTCTCTGTTCCCCCATCTTCAGCATCTGCTCCTCTCTCTCTTCCTCTTCCATCCCGCATGCATATTTCTCCCACCTCTCCCTTTCTGGCCTTGCCAGCGTGTGCCTTCTACCTTCCCCCTGCCGCCCCCTCCCCCCCCCAGCATGTGACTGTTGCTGCTTCTTTCCCCCACCTAGCAACTGCCTCCTGATAAATGCAGTAGCAGGGGCCTGTATCTTTACTACTGCTGCTCTGTCCTCATCTGTGACAGCACTGCAAAAATGCTCAAAACTTGCAGGCTGGCATTTCATGCATGTTGATCTTGTTCATCAGAAGATCAGCATCAGGAAATGTCAGCCCACAAGTTATGAACATGCTCCCTGTCCTAGCACAGAGGGGGACAGAGCGACAACAGCAATAGCTCAGAGTCCTGGTGGATCATACACAGCTGGAAGTACAGCATGCGTGGATCTGTGTATGCACGCACCTTAGAAGGAATGCTGTTTGGAAATTCTTTTTAATCAAGCTGGTAGGGCCTGTTATAATCAGGACAATTTCTGTGTCTTTCTGCCAGATATTCTTGGTCTCTGATTGCATCTCTTGGTATCTGATGATCTTGTGTCTCTCCACACATAGTACAGAATAATCATGTGGTCCTGATACTTCTAATAGTGATGTCATTCTTGGTTGGTAAGCCATCAAGGCACCATTAAAAAATCACCCTGGATAAATCTCCTATCCTGAAGAGTGTATATAAACAAGAGATGTTCTTTTCTCTTGGATGCCTATTATGAGCTTTGTTTCATTAGATAAGATTCCTGGAATTTAGTTGGAGCAGTAGTCACATGCCGACATTACAGCTGTTATCACTGTCCTGTCTTTCTTGACTCATTACACTTCTCTCCTCTGGGGATGTTGTTTTCATCCTGGTAGAAACATGGATTGTCATACATCCTTCCTGAGACAGGGTCAAAATAGTTTTTGCATGCTTTGCAAAATCAGGCTGCACTTCCTTTGAACTGGAGAAAGGCTTTTAGAAATATTTCACTTGGTGCAGTTTTATAGTAAATACATAGTTATTATACCTGGGGGGATTCTGCAGAAAAAAAAATTTAAATTTTGAGCACAATATTTTAAATTCTGAACACATGTTTTATTGGTACAGTTTTGTGCAGACTTTTAATTTTTTTATGCAAAATTCTCCCAGCTGTAAATCACAGGTCTTTCTGCAACACTCAAGCCTTCCCTGCCTACCCCTTCTCTCTATCTCTCTAACTTCTGGGAAGATCCCGACTTGTTATCAGTCCTCTCCAGCCCCCAGTCACTACCCCAACTCACCCTCGGTCCCCTCTGCAGTTCCCAGTCACCCCCCCCCCCCCAACACACCATCAGTCCCTCTTCAGTCCTAGTCATCACCCGACTTGCTATCAGTCCCTCTCCAGCCCCCAGTCACCCCTGACTCACCATCAATCCTTTCCAGCCTCCAATCATGCTCGACACACCATCAGTTCTCTTCAGCCCCCAATCACCTCCCCCACCCCCCGATGCACCATCAGTTCCATTCCAATCTCCAGTCATCCCCCAACTCACCATCAATCCCTCCCCAGCCCCAGCCATTCACCTCCTCTGCCCGATCATGGCACTTTAAGCACAGCTACTGGAGCATTTCCCTTGATACCCGCAGCTGTGCTACACTTCCAAGATGGCATTACCACATTTTAAAAAGTTAACAGAAGTGCTTCCTGTTTCTTGCTAGGAACAGGAAGTGCTTCTGTTGACCTTTTAAAAACAGTGATGCCGGCATTGGAAGTATACGAGTACTTAGGTCAAAATGACAGAGGGTAAAAATCACCAAATCTCTAAATGCCCTCTAAAGTATTGAGAAAAATACTTAAGGGAAATGCTACTACAGTTCCTTCTTTAAATACTTTTTTTTCTTTGTTTTTATATGCTTTTATTTATTTTTTCGTTGTAAATTTTAGATATTCCTAAAAAAATGAATGCAGGTCTCAGACTCACATTGGTGTTGCTCTGTATTTACAGAAAGCAAATCACCTTATCGCATCAATGACCTTATAGCATTCCTCATTTTCATTAAAGAAATGGTGTCTTACTAATTTCTTCCCTTAGAACTTTCTTCAATTATTACCAGTTACATTAAACAGGTTGTTTCCTTTAAACAGATTATTTTATATACAAGATTGTGCTTATCTTTTCATATGGAATATTTTAGGAATATCTAAAATTTACAACGAAAAAATAAATAAAAGCATATAAAAACAAAGAAAAACAAAGAAAAAAAAGTATTTAAAGAAGGAACTGTAGTAGCATTTCCCTTAAGTATTTTTCTCAATATTTTAGAGGGCATTTAGAGATTTGGGCATTGGAAATATGACAAAACAATATTCTTCATTCCAATATCCCAAATAGAACAAAAGGGAGTCTCTCAGGGTTATTGTACAGAAATCTTAAAATGTGAAAGTGTAGCACAGCTGTGGGAGTGAAGGGAAAAGCTCCTGCGGCTGTGCTACAGCAAAAGGTGTGGCAGACTTGGGTGCCCTTGAAGTCTGGGCACTCTGAGCCTGCCTCGCTGGTGCTGGTGACGGTGCAGAATTCTGCATAGCAAATGCAGAATTCTGCACAGGTGGGGAATTCTGCATAAATTCTGTGCTGCACAGTTAAGCAGAATTCCCCCAGGAGTAAGTTGTCTTTACTAGGATGGCAGACTCAGGCCTCAGTGTCCATTAACGTAAGCAGGCAGTATTATCCCTCTGCCTCGCCCCAACAGTCATACGCAGAACAACAAAAACAGCCCCAGTCATATATAGCATGTACAAATTCAGGCCACTCAGTCATCATGGGTGCATAAGGCTGCAGCTTTATTCATGTCAACCATGTGCAATAACAATGAGGGAGCGGGGACCCAGCCAAGTCACCCAAGCTGATGCGCAGTAACAGCCACATGTTTCTTGCCATCTGCTGAGCCCACCTTTCCAAGCTGAGCTAGGCCTACCCCCATGCCCACTGCCTTGCCTTATGCTCTCGTGGGGCCTTCCCTGCCAGGACGGTCATCACTTGGAGGAACTCGCCTGGGCATCCCGCCTTGTTTCCAGCTGGATTGCCCTGCCCCTTGACCAGAATTAGCTGCCAGTCTGCAGTTTGGCTTGGGTAACTGCCACAGACTCAGGGAACTTCCGTTTTCCCAGGTCCCCCACTGTGGGGTCCCCACCCCCACAACTCTGGTCATCTATGCGCCTTGTAGCATCATATGCTGACAGCAAGAATGGCTTCCAATGACTCATGGGTGTCATTGATAAACAGGTCCAGTCCCACATCTGATAGATGGATGAGGTCAGTCCCGAGTAGCCAGGAATTGGGAGGTGCACTCAGTCGTGATGGATTTGCCATCCCCTAGCCCATAATACAGCCAGACTGACCTGCTGGTTGATCATTTTGAGCCTCCTATTCCAAAGACGGGTGCCAGCCCACTTGAGGCATGGTATTAAGTCCAACCAAACAAGGAGGGTGCTGGGCAGATTACAGGCTGCCCATAAGAGGTTGCTCTTGATGCAGTCGATGAGGTGCTTCCCCGTTATGATGCTGAGGTTTCCGCCAAGGTGCAGGATGATGGCATCAGGTTTTGCGCGGACCCACAGCAGCTCTTCTAGCATGGGGCGAAGTTGTATCCACTGCATCCCCAGATATCAAAGCTAGAGAAGATGTACATTGTTCTTGTCCAGTTCCAGGTGGGGCCCCAGTGGCCATGTAGATGCCCATAGCTGCCCAAAGAATGTAAGAGTGACCAATCAACATAACTGTGCGCTCTGCAAAAAATGGAAAGGAAGAGAGTTATTGCTGGTGTTACATTGGCTGCGTGGGCTGATGTGGCTGGAGAGTATGTGTATGCAGCTCCTCTTGTGGGCAAATGTATAGGGTGTAGGCACGAGATCATCAATGCCCCAAGGCCTTGATAAACCTGGGCAGGCAGCCCAACTGCAGTTGGAGCTTTCTTGAACACTGTAGTGAACTGGAAGCATGCTAGCAGGGTGCTGTCGAGGTGGATCAGCAGCTGGCACCCTTGTGTCAATCGCACCACCAGATACTTGCAGATGTTAGCTGTCAGGCAGGTGCACAGTCTCAGTACTGCCTTGAGCATGATCATTTGCCCTTTGGCTTTTGGGTCATTTTTCACCTGGCTATCCTGATATACATCAGGCCTTCTCACAGGGACATGTTCGAGATAAACAGTTGCTGAGGGTGCCACCAGTTTGCCTATTCTAAAGGCTCCGAAGAATGTCAGGTTGACTGCCATCCAAAACAGACATGTTTCATATATTTTAAGGAACATTTGGATGTCAATACAGTCCAAAGCTGATCAAGTATCACGTGGGTCACTGGTCTCCTTTTGTCCAGTTGCCTAATTGTACTTTGGGCCCATCCTTTCATCAAGATTCCCAGCAAAAAGCTATTCAGGGGGTTGCCCCATTCCACTATCTTGGTGAAGAAGGAGAAATCGGTGAGGTGCGACTGTACCATGGACTGTGACAGGCCCTGGGTTTTTGCCTCAGTGATGTAGGCTACCAGCAGCTCATGATCCAAAAGCCCCTGCCACCAACCCCAGGTGGACAGGAAGAAGGCAATGCTTGTATAGCCGAGAAGGTAGGTAGTCCATGTGAGAGGGGCTACTGCCCATTGAACCAGCTGCCAATCTATGCCTACTTGAGGTCCCAGATTGAGTGCTGGAATCTTGTTAGATGTTGGTCAGCCAGGATCCTTCTTGGAACTACCGTTAGCGGGAATATGCAGAACTCTGGGAAAGGTGGATCCTTAAAGAGGCCCACCACTCACCGCAACTTGATGTCAAGATCTAATTTCTTATGTATGATGTGTGACAGGTGTTTTGGAGGCCGCAAGGCGCATCTGTTGAAGCCCTGTAGTGACTTGCAAAATGGTATGATGAATCCAAATCTGAAGCTGTTAGAAACATCTTGGCATCTTTCCATTTAGGGTACCTGTTCAACCATGTTTCCAAGTCCTTGATGCAAAGGAAAGTGAGGGCTCTCAGGAATGTTGCATCATGGTTTCAGTTGCGGTGCAATTTTGGGCCGAAGTTTCTTGGGGCACCGCAGAGTGGAGTGTGGCGTGGCGCAGTGGAAGCAGACATGTTGGTACTTGAAGTCTCAAAAGGAACACACACCTCTGTTGAATTGCCTGCATATGTTATTGCCGGCACTGATCTTGCCAGATGCAGTGAATGTCAGCCTCTTCTGGAAATTCTGGCCATACTTCACATTCATCCTGCACAGTCATATCCTGACATTGACCATGCCTCAAGACATGCTCAGCTTCATCTCCATCTTATCACGAAAATGTTCATCATTCGACAGCCAAGCGTGTCGTATTCCTTTGATGATTGTGTTGAGGTAGGCTAACATGTGCCTGAGTTGCATGGGGTCCTTCCAAAATGTAATGTTGATCAGTCTTGGCCCTCTTCTTGGCATTGCACCAACATTAACACTCCAATAGTTTCAATATGTCAAAATATTCGCATCATATCACCTTTTTTCTGAGTGACCGAGGACCATCGCCCACATCTGCATAGGCGCCAAGGATAAGGAGGCTTGCTGGTTCATGCCTCTCATGCATTTGGCTTCGATGGAGGACATAGAGGATGTAGATGAGGAAGAAAAGGAGCTGGACAATGATGATGGTGAACTGGATCACCTATGCTTCTTCTTTCGCTTATATGCACCCATCCTTCGGGGTTGAGATGCGCTGGAGCTTGTGGGATGGAAGATGAATCTGTGCTGCTCTCGGCATGGGTAGGAGTAGGAATAAGAGGAATATTCTCACCTGATGTCACGGATTCCTGGGGTCCGTTCGCCTTTTTCCCGGCTGCTGGTAGTGTTACGGTGCTCGCTGGTGGTGATGGGGCATGTTGTGGATCCAGCTGACACCCCTGCAGAATGGAATGCGATGTGAAGGTTGCCACTGTGTCTATATCCTTGTGGGCTACCCTATCAGTCAACAGCGGGTGATGCCTGTCGCTGTGGGCGGTCCTCTCTTTTTCAAGATGATGTGTGTCACTCACAATGCAATGAACCGCTGGAGGAAGATCTGCTGGAAATGCTGCACGATGTGGTGTACCTTGGTCCTCTGTGACATCTGTAGCATGAATAACACCAGTGTCCCCGTGATAATTTGCGGTGGTGATGATTATGTCTCCTCCCAGAGCTCGCAGATCGCCTGCTGCTTCCACTTATGTGGATGAGCTGGATCGGCCTCTCCGACGCTTGCAGGAGGTTCACTGTCCACGTGAACTTACATGGTGTACACCGGGAGGTAGTGTGTTATCCACTCGATGACCAGGAAGATGTGCTGCTGCAATGATCTGGCGTTTGATGGGATGGCTCAATATTGAGGTGACGAGGCTGCTGGTCGAGTACAGGCTCCAAAGCCACCATTGGCAGTGGCCGGCCAGGTGGGTCGTTGGGCTGGTTGATAGCATACTCTGCTGAAAGATCCAGTGGTTCAGGTTGGACCCTGTCACCAGCCACATGCTTGTTTGCCAACCTCATGCCTGGGCATGCTGGGCTGACCGATTGGTCCAGATAGTGCACTAGTAGCTTATGGGTCCTGGTGGGTCAACTATGTATCTGCTCCGCTTGCCCTGGGGTTGCCATCTGCTCCTGCTGTGTCCAATTGTTGCATTCTGTGTCTGGTGGTGATTCCTCTGTCTTCTTATTTGATAGGGCCCCCTGGCATCAAGTGTTGGGCAGGGGCGCAGCCAATGCAGCGGATCCAACAAGCTCAGCCACAGGTCTGCCAGCAGAAGAGTCTCCTGAGCACAGAAGGAGGGATGGCTGCAGGCATCTCTGAGCCCTCCTCACTCAGTCCCCCTCCCCTAATGTTCACCAGTGATAGTGCTCTTGTTGTGGGAGATCTTGGCTGTACCATCTTGGGAGGCATCCTGTGCTGGTAATGGACAGAGTGCCTTTTAGTCAATGCTGACTTCTGGCGACCTGGCAACTCCTGGATTTTCTCATCAGTGTGACTGGAAGTGGATTGCCAGGTCTTTTCTCTGAGACAGTGCAGAGTTACCTGACTTGGGTTAGCGGGAATTGAGCCCTAATCACTTGGTTAGCAACCAGTGCTCTAACTATTAAACTACTCCTCCCCTCTGTTCAGTGAGGTGGCTCACTCTGGCGTGATGATAGGGGGAGGCCTTCCAGGTGCAGGCCTTTGAGGGGCCTTTCCAGCCAGAGCCACCTTGGCTCTCCTTCCTTTTCTTTTTTTTTGATCGTGATCCTTTCTGCACCTACTGGAGCTTCAAGGTCATTGAGCTTCACCATCAGGCAAGAGGCTGGTTAGGGTGGCAACGCTCTGGATTGGCTGCCAGAAGCAAAGCCACATGTTGGCCTGATCATTGCCACACCGGCGTCCGATCACGATGCGGAAAGAAACCAAATCGGAAGGTGCAGGAGCTTAAACCCTGTCTGAGAAGTAACTTGCTATCGATGAGGAATCTTGGCTGCCCATTTCCCCTTGTCCACTGCACAGCCAGTGTTGAAAGGCTGCACTGATTGTCAGGCCCGCACTGACAACGGCGGAGGCCCAGAGTTGAAGAGAGTAGCAGTCGCGAGCAGGAACAGTGCAGCCAATCAAAAAGGGGGACCACACTGCTCTTATTGGACCACACACCCACCAAGACTCCACATCATCCCATCGCGATTCATGTCGTGACAGGAAGCCAGGCGGGAGACTCCACACCCTGCTGTTTCCAGGGAAGGAATGTGATGGAAGCGTGACCCAAGCTGCATGGCTCACAACTGGACTGCCACTCCATTAAGGAACGGGTGCGTTGCAGCTGCTCCAGCCTTTCTATGAACAGCTCTGGGTTTCTGGATTTGCACAGAGAATATTTATGTAATGAGGATAATGTTGTGTAGGTCATCTAGGTTGGGAAAGGAGCAATATTGAATTTGGTTTGTTTAAAAATCTACAAGTATTTTATAAAAGGCTTAGTAAGACTGAACCTTTTATTAAATATGTATAGTGCCACTGAACTACCACCATGCCATCTTACAGCCTGATCCCAGATGCTAGGCAGGGTTGGGCCTGTAGTAGTACTACTTGGATGGGAGTTCACCTTGGAATACCAAGTACTGTAGGCTTATTGAGTCAAAGAAAGGCCTAGTCAGGGGTAGCTCTGTCATTAGGCCAAGTGAGGCAGCCACTTTAGGCGGCAAATTTTTGGAGGTGGTAGAAAGTGCTTCAAAAATGCCCCTGGAGCAGCAGCCTCACTTGGTTCTGAGTCAGTCTTAATCAGGGACTGATTGCCCTATCGAACATTCAGGCATGCCTCGGTGGTGGGCTGGTAATGCCTGTCATATGATGACTCACCTGCTGCTGTAGTCGGAGTTTGTTCTGGCAGTGCTGTTGTTGTCAGCTCTCTCCTCTGTGCATGCTGCATTTCTATTTCAAAGCTATTCCACTTCTTTCCATTGCCGCAGCATCTCCCCAGACATGCACTACAAAAAAGAAACAATTACTGTGGGGACTATGAGGTCCATTCCCTTTTACAAGGCCTTGTTGGTCCTGCCTCCTCTGGACGTCATGGGAGGGTGCACTTACTCTGGGTGCCAAAATAGCTTAGTATGCCACTATCCCACTCTGTTACCTTCCCAGCCTCTGCTCCTTTTTCCCTTCCCCTTCCATGTTTAACTCATGCCCTTCATTCCTCTCCTCCCATCTTTCTTTCTGAAGCCCACTGCCCCTTTACATTTTATTGTACGTTCTGTGTGTCTCTGGTCCCAGCTCCTTTTCCTACAGCAGGCCTTTCCTCTTCAGGCAGCAGGGAGCAGCCACCTGCAGTGCCGAATACGCTTCAGCCACAGCTCAAAGCACGTGAAAGTAAAGAGCAGGAACTCGAGCATGGCATTTGGAGAGCAGCAGCTCGCACACCATGCTCAGACCTCATGATCTGTGCCAGAGTGAGAGCACTCGCACCTTCTTGGATGCTATGTATGGGGGTAGGGTTTACTTGGCGCACTTTGTGTTGGACAACCCAATCATGAGCACGTGCAATGAGCACAGCTGCACATGCTCACCATGAGCCTGCCCAATTCCATTACTCTACCTTCTTCTGCTGCTAGAAGAGGGTGCAGGCATGAATGAGGAAGACGAGCAGGGCTGTTCCAAGCTCTGCCTCCTAGACACCATCAAGCTTCCAGTGCACTTCAATGCTGAGCTGAAGATCTCAGATTGTGCCAGGAATGGGCCCCTCATGTACATTGCCTCAGCCAGCCACAGCACCGTACATATTCTAGTTTCTGCTCTGCACCTTCAAGCGCCTCAGGCTGCGGCTGGAGTGCATCGATCACATGGGTCAGCTGGTGGCCCCCATATGGGGACACAGTGAGTGCATGTGGGCGCTGAGCAGCCGGACCCATAGCGGCAGTGGATGCATCCCCCGAGCCACACAGCCCCTGGGCCTGTTCTACAAGCTGCTTCCACATTCCGGGGAGAGTTGCGCTGAGGAGTGTCCACCTGGCCCCAGCCACCTTCTGCACGGCCTGAGGGGAGGGGTGGCACAGAGCAGAATGAGGTCACGATCACAGCCAGCAGTAGTGGTGTAGACCGGCAAGAGCAGCCTGTCCCAATGGTCCATAACACCACTGCTGGCTGTGCCCTTGAACATCAGTACCCCCCTGCCATGCTTACCCCACTTACTGGTTGTGCAGGCCCTGGTGCCACTAAAGAAACACATATAGTTGGTGTGACACACAACAGAAGAGAGCATGTTATAAATGAGCACTAGAAGTATACATAGTGCTATATTTACATATGTGACTTTCTGCTTTTACTGTAAGTGGCACCATCTACAGTAGTAGTATCAGATTTTGTAAGTCAGCACATATTAGAGCAACTTATTAGGGAACTATCAAGAGAAACTCCTCAGAGAAGTATTTTTGAATTTCCTCAAGCACTTCTCCAAGCCCCAGTTCCAAACGAAAAGTTAACTGGGGATTATGAGCGGCACAAAGCAGGTATAAATCCTCACAGGTAAAAGTGTTGCTGCATAGGTGTACTGCCATTGTAAAACACAAAATACATATCTACATTGAAGGACCACCCATAACATGTTCAGAACATTCCCCTTGGAATCTCACTGTGCAGCCATTCATAGGTATAAGTAGCACTTTTCCCAAAATGACTGCTTATCCGTATATTCCATGCGTTTAAATCCATGGCTTCTAAAATTCACTCCAATATGTTTACACATGAAGTGGAGGAGTAGTTTAGTGGTTAAAGCAGCAGCCTGGTAACCAAGAGACCAGAATTCAATTTCCACTGGCACTCCTTGTGGCCTTGGGCAAATCACTTTACCCTCCATTGCCTCGGAAGAAAGACCTGGCAATCTACTTCCCATCACACCTTGCCAAGAAACCCCTGGGGCTGCTGTATCATCAGGAGTAAGCATTGACTCGACGGCACACATTGCATTCATATGTTCCAAACTATTTTTCATATTGCCTGCCTTATCAATGCCTTGCATCTAACTTGGCAATGCTTATGTTGTTTCTTGGTTTCGTCATTTGGCTCCTTTTTCAATTTCCTGAAAGATGCTTTTGACCCTTGAGGCTGATATACTGGAAGGGCTTTTTGGGCCTACTGCAGCTTTGTATTTGTTAGAGGTCCACTATTGTAGTTATCGTGTATGTAAGTAGCCAAATAGAAATATAGTGAGCAGGTATGATGCTAGGTTGGAAGTACTGATTGCTATGATTTCCTTTTCATCAGCTAAGACATTCGGTGCAGGGCATTCTTTTGGCAAATAACTATTTCTGTGGTCCTGCAAGTGAGAGAACGTGTGTGCGTGGTTGGAGGGCTGCATGGGGGGGGGTCTTGATTACCCATCCACATATCTGGGGGGACAGGTATGCCTGGCAGGTACCTGGACCATGGGGCTGTCTGCAGCATCACCAAATGCCAGTGCATACAGGCAGGAGTGATCAGGCTGGTTCTGCAATCACTTCCTTGTCCAGACAATTCTCTGTCACTACTCAGGGGACCTCAGAGGGGAGGGCGTGCAACAGCGCAAAGTGTGGTACACCATTCCTAGGTGCACCGGCATTGGTCTCTATAAATGTGCACAGTTGTAGAGAATGGCAATGGTGTCTGGGAACGTCTGTGTGGTGCTTGGCACCTCTTGACTGCAGTCATTCCAATGGCCCTTTATTAGTGAAGGGGAGATGTTTGGATAGTTCCCTCTGGGGGGCCTGTTCTACTGGGATCATGTCCTCACTTAGCATTGTACAGTCATGTTCCTGAGATGTTCACAATGTGCATACATCGGGAGGTCGTCTACTATCATATATGTACTGCTGCACTGCATCCTGTGCCAGTAGATTCACTCTCTCTACCTATTTTCCTGCTACTTTACTGTGCCCTACAATTGCTTTGTAGTGGTCTGGGCATGCCACAGACTAGTTTCTATTGGCTAACTTGCATCCACCTGTAACTATTGCCAACTTTCATTGTCATTCAGCAAGTGTCATAATAGCACTGTCCATGCCCACAGCAGCTTCACAGCTGCATGTTTTAAAGGGTGGGGGGGGGCATTCTAGGGTATATGAAACGGCAGGGCCGCAGACGTACATCTTTTCAGAATATGGTGAGCACAGGGACTTATAAAGCTGTTGTTTGCCTGTACCCGCCTTTGTACAATGTAGTGCTCTGTGTGGGTTGCATCTAGCACATCTATATGGGCAATTCTGTACACGCAGCTGTGCCTATCCCTGCATGTGCAGAATCTGGTTCTATTCTTGCATGTTTCCATTTGGATGTGCCCGCTGCCCGGACATGCACGTTTTCAGAATTGGCCTCAATTTCTTTTTGCTTATATGAAATTTTACATCCATACTATATTTTAATGTTTTTGAAATGTTAAGTCCCTAATTGTTATCGCATACTTTTCATTTTTTTTCTTTATCTTGTGTTTCCTCTCCCTCCCCCCTCCCCACTTTCATTCCTCCATCGTCTCCCATCTCCTTAAATTCGCTTGTTTCCTCACTCCTTTCTCTCACTCACCCTTCCTTAATGATCCCCATTATCTTTCCATTTCACTAGGTCAGTGTTTCCCAACCCAGTCCTACGGGGCACACCGGCCAGTCAGGTTTTCGGGATATCCCTAATGACTATGCATGAGATATATATGCATTAGAGATATCCTGCCAACCTGACTGGTTTGTGGCCCTCCAGGGCTGGATTTGGAGACCCCTGCCTTACACCTCTGTCATTTAAGATTGTGAGTGGGCAAGGTGCAGATGTCCTAGACATCGAAAGGGTATATAGAATGTGACACATTCCTCCTCGATTCTCACCACCACATTCTATATACCCTTTCGATGTCTAGGACATCTGCACCTTGCCCACTCACAATCTTAAATGACAGAGGTGTAAGGCAGGGGTCTCCAAATCCAGCCCTGGAGGGCCACAAACCAGTCAGGTTGGCAGGATATCTCTAATGCATATATATCTCATGCATAGTCATTAGGGATATCCCGAAAACCTGACTGGCCGGTGTGCCCCGTAGGACTGGGTTGGGAAACACTGCACTAGGTAACCCATATCAATTAAGGGCTTGTGTTTCTCCCCTAGACAGCTAGACATTTATAGACAATCTTCCATGCTGTCACATACTGATTTCCTTACCTTTTGTCCCCCTTCAAATTAAGCAAGCAACCCACATCTATGGTTTAGGTGAGCTGAGCTGCCAGAGAGATGTAAAACTTCCCTGAAGCCCTATAGAAAGAGAAATCCCCAGAAAGAGATATGGGTGTATCTGATAGAGAAGAGGAGGATATGGAAATAGCAGCTGCTGCTACCCCAGCAGAAAAAGAAGCGAAAAACAGGAAGATAAGATCCCTCTTCTTTGTTTCTTTTTCTCTGTGAACCAAATGCTCAGATGAGCAGCTGATGGTCAAGGACAAAACCACACTGACACAATGAGTTAATTGTAATAAGTCGTCCCTCGCCACTTCACGCTTCGACTTTCGCGGCTTCACTGTATCGCGTTTTTTTCAGATACGAGTGTAATGGTGACTAAAGGGGTGTTATAGGTTGTAAACAGGTTTTCTATGCTCTAACTACGAAA
Source organism: Ichthyophis bannanicus (assembly GCA_033557465.1). Taxonomy (NCBI): domain Eukaryota; kingdom Metazoa; phylum Chordata; class Amphibia; order Gymnophiona; family Ichthyophiidae; genus Ichthyophis; species Ichthyophis bannanicus. Next base: position 1,085,291,336 of record CM066032.1, on the reverse strand, counting down.
ATATTTGATTTATAAATACAGAATCCTACTTCGCGGAAATTTACTTATCGCGGTAGAGTCTGGAACGGATTAACCGCGATAAACGAGAGACGGCTGTAAAGGTTTTTCTGGAGGTTTTTTTTGTTTTGTTTTTTGGTGAACCAAATGCTCAGAGATATGTGACTCGAAAGAAAGCTGCATTGACTGAATCCGTGAACAGTGTTCTCTATGCTCTAAGATACATTTTATCTGTATGAAACCTTCTGGATTCTTGGGCTTTATGCACTTTAATTGTTGATCTAGTTATCAGGCAAATTGATTATTGTAGTTCATGCATGGTGGATTAAAGTCCTCTCGGTATGAGGCTACAAAATATACAAAAACTGCTGTGAACTTCTTGTCCATTGCTAACAAATCTGATTACGGGACGCCATTGTTTACATGAACATCATTGGCTCCCACTCCCTTTTAAGAGTAAGTTTGTAAAAACATTTCATTGAGCAGATAAAACAGAATCATACAGGTGTTTAGTCCATTCTTATGTAAACATATATCGATCTTTGTCCCTTGCAGTTTTGCATTTATTTTTTCCTTTTATTTCCCCCTTCCCCCTGTCCTCCTTCCCCCTTTTCACCCCTTACATATCTGTCTTCTTTTTTCATAGAAGAGCACAACCTCCTGACCCACAGTGTATTGGCTCTTCGCACTCTGTTTCCCTGGGAAATTATCCATGTACCATTCCCACCAGTCCCCACCCCCACCCAATTCAGTCCATATGGGGTCAGCCCTTTTGTAATAATCACCATCTTTGGGCTTCTCTTTCCTCCCATATCAGTTGTGGTGGTTAAACCCGGATATTCAATACTGGAGTCGTATCTGGGCCCTGGCATTGAATATCCAGGTTGCCCAGATTGTCAGGAAGCTAATCAAGCAGCGGTGATGTTCAGCCACTGCTTAGTTAGCTTATGCAATGAAAATTAGACTAGCCTTTACTGTGTCTGACTTTTGCTTCATGTTGATAACCTGGCAGCGGCTCAATATCACCGCTGCCCAGTTATTGACTGGTGCCTCCCCGCAGGGCCGGCCCGTCCATTGAGCAAGAATGTTTTTTGCACAGGGCCCCGCGTTTCAGGGGGCCCCGTGCAAAGAACATTCTGCTTTTTTTTTTAATTACATTTAAAAAAAAAACCTGTCTCTGGCTGCTGCCGCGTCCGTCGCAGCAGCGGCAGAATGGCGTGTCCCGCGGGGCCCCTTCTCCTCGTCGAGCCCTCTGCAAGGGCTTTCAGATTCGCGAAGGGAGAGTGCTCCCTCGCGTCTCTGTAAAGCCCGCAGGGGCTAATGGGAAATTTCCCATCTGCCCCTTTAGACGCGAGGGGCTGATGGGAAATTTCCCATTAGCCCCTGCGGGCTTTACAGAGACGCAAGGGAGCACTCTCCCTTCGCGAATCTGAAAGCCCTTGCAGAGGGCTCGACGAGGAGAGGGGGCCCCGCGGGACACGCCATTCTGCCGCTGCTGCGACGGACGCGGCAGCGGCAGCAGCTAGAGCCAGGTTTTTTTTTTTTTTTTTAAATTTGCCGGAAGGGAAGGGAAGGGAAGGGAAGGGGGGGGGGCTGATGGAGGCTGTCTGGAAATGGGGTGATGGGGGGTTAGGACTGGAAATGTGCAAGGGGGGGGTTAGGACTGAAAAAGTGCAAGGGGGGGAGTTAGGACTGGAAAAGTGCAAGGGGGGGGTAAGGACTGGAAATGTGCTAAATGGGCTGGAGGGGGGGTTAGGACTGGAAATGGGCTAGGGGGGGTTAAGACTGCTAATGGGCTGGGGCTGATGGAGGCTGACTGGAAATGGGCTGTTGGGGGTTAAGACTGCTAAAGGTCTGGGGCTGATGGAGGCTGTCTGGAAATGGGGTGGGGTGGGGTTAGGACTGGAAATGGGCTGGGGGGGTTAGGACTGGAAATGGGCTAGGGGGGGTTAAGACTGCTAATGGGCTGGGGCTGATGGAGGCTGACTGGAAATGGGCTGGGGGGGTTTAGGGTGATGGGGGGGTTAGGACTGGAAATGGGCTGGGGGGGTTAAGACTGGTAATGGGCTGGGGGTTGATGGAGGCTGACTGGAAATGGGGTGATGGGGGGTTAGGACTGGAAATGGGCTGGGGGGGTTAAGACTGGTAATGGGCTGTGGGCTGATGGGGCTGTCTGGAAATAGGGTGATGGGGGTTAGGATTGCTAATGGGCTATGGGGGGGGTTAGGACTGCTAATGGGCTATGGGGGCGCTAGGACAGGAAAAGGGCTGATGGGGAGGGGTTAGGACTTGAGGTGGGCTGATGTGGTTAGGACTAGTAATGGGCTGTGGGCTGATGGGGGGGGGTTAGGACTGGCAATGGGCTATGGGGGGCTGACTGGAAATGGGCTGATGGGGTTAAGACTGGAAGTGGGCTGATGGGGGGTTAGGACTGGTAATGGGTTATAGGGGGGGCTTAAACTGAAAATGGGTTGATGGGGGGCTAGGACTGGTAATGGGTTGGGGGATTGCTATGACTGGAAATGGACTGAGTGGACGGGGAGGCTTGAACTGCAAATAGCTGATGGGGAGGGAGCTTGGAATGGAAATGGGCTGTGAGGGAAGGGAGCTAGAACTGAAAATGGGCTGATGGAGCAGCTAGGATAGGACTGGAAATGGGCTGTTGGGGGGAGCTAAGATTGGAAATGGGCTGTGGTGGGGGCTTGAATTGAAATGGACTCATGGAGGGGCTAGAACTGGAAGTAGGCTCATGGGGGGGCTTGGACTGGAATTGGGCTGAGTGGAGGGGAGCTAGGATTTGACATGGGCTGATGGTGGGGCTAGGAAATGACTAGAAATGGGCTGATGGGGGGCTAGGATTGGAAATGAGCTGATGAAGGGACTCAGACTGAAAATGGATGGGGGAGCTCGGACTGGAAATGGGTTGATGGGGTCTAGGACTGGAAATGGGCTGTTGCAGGGACTAGAAGAGAATGGATGCTGGGTGAGACTGGAACTAGAAGGGAGCTGATGTTGGGGGAGGATTAGAATGGGATGGGGCTGGGAGAGTAAAATGGAGAGGGGAAAAATATTTTGTGTGGGAGGGATGAAAAATCTACAATTGGCCGGGTATTGGGAGAGTAAGTGGGGATTGAGGATGGAGGGGTAAAATTTGTGTGGATGAAATAAGAATGAGGAAAGAGCAAAAGGATAAAGATTAGTATGTTAAAGCAGATGTAGAGAGAGAGGATGGAAAGAAAACTAGAAGAGAGAAGAAAGGACAAATGGACAGCAGACGATGGAGAGTTAGCAGAAAACATGAAGAAGAAACCAGAAGAAAGTGGCTGGAGCAATTGCAACTGAAAAAAAATGCACAAAAGGTAGAAATATATCTCTTTATTTTGAATTTATTAACTGGAATATGAAAGCTCTGGGAAATGTGCATCATTAACGTCTGCGCTTTGTTTGGTACAAGAGGAAATTGATTTATAGTTTTATTTCTACAGTGTTGTTGTACATTCCAAGTTTGGCTTTTGGGGTTCCCAGTTTAATTATTGCCTTCCTGTTTCTAAATTGTGATTCCTTGTTTGGTGATGGTCTATGTTCTGCATGTGTAACTGAGCTGAGGTATTCTGTTTATGTAATTCCTATTTGACGTTGCCACTTGTTCTCTTTCCCCAGTATTCTCTGAAATGTACTGGTTTAATATTTGCAGTGTTTCCTTTTGATAGGTAGGGTCTGGTGCTTTGTGAGTCCTGGTAATGCTGTCAGGATACAGCGGGTTTGCTATGGGTTCTAAATGGGCAGCGTTTGTAGTAGTTCCTAATGTGCCTGGCGGTTGGCACTGGATTATAGTAATGTAGAAATCTTTTAGTCTTTCTTTATCCATACACTCATTAAGAGACATGTTTACTAAAAGTTAGTGTATGGTAACATTATGCAAATATTTATGCAAATAAGGCCACTTATGCAAATGAGGCCCCCACCGAGTCTCCGCACATGGCCCCGCACCCCCCTTGGGCCGCCCCTGCCTCCCCGGCACACCCCGATACTAACCAGTTAGCATCAGGACGTGCAGCTGCAGCACCTACAGTCATAAAGTGACACTAACCATGTTGAATATCCCCCCTTACTTTTTAAACAGATGTCTGAGGAATAGGCCTAGACATTGTCTTGTCCTAAGCAAACCAAGGGTGTGATGGCTTATGCAATTGAGACTTTTTCATTTTTTATTCTTCATGATTTTTTGCATATTTCTAGCATTGTTCTTGCAAAATGAAATTAGAGTATGTTGTGTAGATCTGTGAAGGGATGTCAACAGTGAATATCTGAAAAGGACGAAACAATAAGATTCAATGGAGTTTAAAAAGGAAAATGCTTTAATAATCCAGATAAATATACCAATAAATGTATAAAAGATATAAAAGAATATTTTCCTAAAAGATCTGACATGAACATGTTTAAGCTAATTGCCTACATCAGGGGTTAAATAAAACATTTCTTAAGTTTCAAAAAATACATAAATAACAGAGGTCACGTGATGCCTGGCTGAGTGGCAAGATGTGCTCAGTGTGAACTTTGAATGAACCAGCAAAAACAAAAGCCTGAAAAATACATGAAATACAAAACAGAGAGGTGGAATTAAGCAGCACCAGTGTTGCTTTAGCAATGGACACCTGCTCAGAACAGTGAAAATCTGTCAAGAGGTTCATGCCTGTAAGCAAGTCTGGGAAAGCCTCTCACCAGTAGATGATGTAGTAGTGCATGTCAAGTAAAGATGGTGCCTTGAATTATATTACCATGGCCTCACTCAAAGCCCATCTCCAATGGTTGATTCTGCAGCTACACAAGAAACAGAAATATTCTTACAGACCATAAAATCTAGGAATACTCCTTTGAGTCAGTAATTGGCATGTTTTCACTCTGGGTTGAGGGAGGTCGCAAGCTGAGTGAAGGGAGCACAGCTTAAAATATCAGCTACTGAAGATGACCTGAAGGCAATCTAAAAGGAATTGTGAACCTAGGACTATATAATAAAAAGGCTGCTCCAGAAAGCTGATGACATTGAACATAAGTCCCACAGGAGTAACCTCTGTATTATGAGAGTACTAGAAGGGCTGGAAGCAAACTGCATGGCTGATTTTCTAGAAAAAATGTTGCAGGAAATTTTCCAACAATCCTCGCTGCGGCATGACTTTGCTATAGAGAGAGCCCATCGGGTCCCAGATTCTGACTACAGGAAATAGAATGAGCCCTATCCTGGCAAAAATGCTTAATTTTTGAAATGATATTTGGGTCAGCTATAAAGGAATAAGTATCATGTTCTTCTTGGATTTCAGTCCAGAATTGGATAAGTGGAGGCAGGGCTATCATGACATAAAGAAAAGACTGCACGAATACAACATACAGTCGATCATGGTATATCCAGAAAAACTATGTTTTGTGTGGAAGGGTGAAACAATTATTTTCCCCGGCATGAAAGAAGCTAAGAAGATTTTACAGCTGCCCACTTCCTGGGTAATCCTCCTCTGCCTGAGAGAGCGAAAAGGGGAAATAGGGATGATAAGATGTGCCATAAGAAGAGTGGTGTACCAAGAAAAGGTGAAGAAAGTTATAGAGATGCTGGACGATGAAAGGAAAGAGGGCTGCATGAAATCTTCCTAAGAGCACAAAGCCAAAGGAGTTTCAAGAGTAACACTGAACTAATTTAACCAGTGGGTTTGCATTTTGGAGCCCTTAGGTTTTAGAGGATGCTGGTCCAAGGTAGGACAATTATAGTGAATTTTCTATATGATAAACAGCAGAGTGGTTGGATACACTTACAAGAGTAATTTGATCCGATTCTCTGTAGCAGCACGGATACAGAAGAACCCCAGATTTTATATAATTTGTGTGACCTGAAAAAGACAATCCTGGTTGGATCAGATTGGAGTGGGTCCTGAAATTGATGTCCAGAGCTCTGGCCTTGAATTGAATGGAGAAGGCTGGCACTTCTAGACTACTTGTTCCAGACTCTCTGAGCTGGTGGACATTATGGAGGCTATCTTAGAAGATCTATTCTTGCCTTGGATGTCTAAAAATGGCCATAGAGATGTCCAAAGCACAGAGACATATCTGGAGCCATTTTAGAAGCCGGGTCTGTTGACATCCCCAGCACGAGGACGTGCAAATCAGAATGGGTGTGCGGTGGAGGCGTGATCAGTTTGTTCCCAAGAACTTGGACATCCTCACCTGATTTCAGAAATGTCCTGTACGTCCCTAGCCACAACAAAGGTTAAACTGCTCCAGGCAAGAACAAACATCTGAAAAGTGCTCATTTTATCATGCAAAAGTCTGGAGGGTGTGAAGAAAGGAGGTACACATGTATCCCCTTTATCTTACAAATTGTCAAGGAACATTGACAGGGAATAGGGGCTCATGTTTTCATTTTGCCACATCACATCAATATTCACTCGAGTTTAAATATGGTACATAATTAAAGCATATAAATAGTATATTGTTTATTGTACATAGTTATCCCTGTTATTCCATGTTTTATATTCCCTTGTTCTCTGTAAACTCGATGTTACCTGTACACATTGCAGTATATTTTGTTCGATGTACACCGCGCTGATTTTAATAGCGCGGTATATAAGAGATGTTAAATAAATAAATAAAATAAATAAATAAAAATCACTGGACGTTGCCTTGTGCAGCCTTGCTTGAAATGGATGTCTGTACTCCACAGTTCATAGCGGGACTATCTATATAGCTGCCGACACAGATATCCACATCAGGGATGCCTGTGTTTTTAAAATCAGGCTGTAACTTTGACATCCCTGATGTTTTTCTGCATGTTCTGTCCTGGACGTCCCAGACTGCACTTGGATATCCTTTCTAAAATGCCACTTCACATTTGGTTAATATTGAGTGTTTGGCTTGAATGTGTGCATGATCATCTGAAGTGCCGTTCAGAAGAGTGCGAGTGGGAGAGGGAAGGGGTGGGAGGGTACTAGGAAATGAGATAATTATAGGATGATTCAGCAATTGAAATCACTACTTTCAATGTAAGGGGTACGCAAACCCACCAGAAAAAAGGAAAACCTTAATGAACTTGGGCATTCCAGAGCAAGAGTCATTACGCAACATTGAAAGCCTGATTGAAATAATGCATCTTGAGAGCGGCCTTGAATTTTGCCTTTGACATTTCCAATGGAGGTGACTTGGCAGGGAATTCCACAGCAAGGGCACCAAAATACTGGCACATGGACTCAAACCTTGCATGAGTGAGGCTGAGTATGACTAGTGTATCACCTCTGAGGATAGTAACCCTCCTGCTGACGATATTATTGTCAGGTGACTTGAGTGTTAATGTGAAAATGTTCCTCAGGGGTACATAGGCTTGCCTCCTTCCTGCTGGGGCTGTTACTCATTCCAACAAAGTTGCGTCCTGAGTTAAGGATGGGAAGCAGGGAGTAGCAATCAGAGTTCCAAAAACTAAACCTTAATTGGTTAAATAAATAAAAAAGTTTAATTTTTTTAAAAATAAATTCAGCTTTATTCAGGTGGTACACAGTAGTAATAATTGAAGCTAACATGCTTTCTAGTTAAAGATTACCAGCACAATATCTAAGTAACAGAAGCTGTGTCCTGTCGAACTTTTATCAAGGTAAATTTGTTATTGCTTTTCTAAATTCTAACATACGACAATTCTTATTTAAAATTATATTTTAAATGTTAATGTAAACTGTTTTGTTTGTTCAATGTGAACAGTTTTGACTGGTAGAAAAATGGTATACTAAAATCAGTTAAATAATAAAATAACATGTTTCTTATTTCTAGGTGCTGCACCCAGGGTGGCTCTATAATTAGGCAGAGTGAGGCGGTTCCCCCAAACCAGCCTCCTCACTCTGCCTTCACTTAAAAAAAAAAAAAAACCTGCAGACAAACTGCTGCAGCCGCGATAGCTTTTAAAATGAAAGGAAACCGGTGCGGAGCCTTCCTGTGGTATGGAACCTCTGCTGCTGTTGCATCCCGCCCCCAAAAGTAAGTTTTACTAGAGTAGGATGTGGCAGCAGCAGAAGTTCCATAGCGCCGGGAGGCTCTGCACCGGTTTCCTTTCATTTCAAAATCTATTGCAGGCAGCCGAAGGAGAAGGAGCAGAACTGCAGAGACACGGCCGGCAGAGCAGAACGAGCTACATGGGAGGCAGGTGGAATGAGAGAAGCGGACCGAGCTATATGAGGGGGGACGGAGGAGAGAAGTGGAACAAACTACACGGGGGGGGGAGGGGAATGAGAGAAGCGGAACAAGCTATACGAGGGGGGTAGGAGAGAAGTGGAACAAACTACAGGGGTGGATGAGAGAAGCGGAACGAGCTACAAGGGGGGAACGAGAGAAGAGGAACAAGCTACACGGGGGGGATGAGAGAAGAGGAATGAGCTACAGGGGGGAATGAGAGGGAGCTGAAGGGAGCTGACAGGGGGTCTGGAAGAAAGCTGATGGGGGAAGAAAGGACTGGAAGGGAACTGAGAGGGGCAAAGAGGGGGCTGGAAGAAAGCTGACACAAGGGGAAAAGAGGGCTGGAAGGGAGCTGACAGGGGCAAAGAGGGGGCTGGAAGGGAGCTAACAGGGGAGGAAAGAGCTGGCTGGAAGGGAACTGAGAGAGGGGAAGAAGATGGCTGGAAGGGAATTGACATGGGGGGAAGGAGAGGGAGCAAAAGGGAACTGAAAGGGGAAGGAGATGGCTAGAAGGGACCTGACATTATTGGACTTTGTGCTATCTTTATAGTTTACATAGTATGGGGAACTGAATCTCTTATCTGGTGTTGCACTGCATGCAGAGTCTGGCTTCTTGGGGTTTTGGTTTAATTTTTGTCTAAATATTTTATTTTTACTTTAGGTTGTGATCACTTATTCTGTACTTGGTGAGAGTCTGTGTTCTGAGTGTATGACCAAGGTTGTGTGTTCTGTTTACATGAAATCTGTACGCAGTGATCTGTACTGTAGCAATTTGCCTTGTTCAGCTTTTCAAATAGGTGTTAGATGTTCTAGGGCCTGCTGCAGTATTTATAGTGCTGCTTTTTTTGTATGAGTTTTGGAAGTTTATGCTGGTAATAGTATGGTAGATTTGGCCTTGTAGATCTTTGGTGACATTTGTAGGTTTTTATATTAGTTCACAATATTCCTGGTACTGGAGAATATTTGTTAGTGAGATGACCAGAATCAGATTTTTTTTTTTTAAGATATTGAGTTCTGTGGGTGAATGTCCTAGTTCTGCTCTGCAGCCACTGTTGAGGGAAGGGGTTCTGTGGATGCAAAATATATGTTCAAAAAGAAAAAGCAAGAACCATAACGCAGTTTATAACAAAATAAAAATGAGTTATAATTTACTTCTATAAAGTGTGTTGTGGTTACATAGTAACATAGTAAATGATGGCAGATAAAGACCAGTATGGTCCATCCAGTCTGCCCAGTAAGATGGCAAGAGTAGTGCACCTGCTGCTCCATGCAGGCCATCCCCTCCCCATGTCTTTGTTTTAGGGGTGAACCCACCGCTCTGTGTAGGACACCCCTGTATGTTGAGAAATTAGATAGTTAAGTTTATTTTGATTTTATCCTGTTGCTGTAAAGGGATCCACTGTGTCTGTCCCATGCCATTTTGAATTCTGTCACTGTATTTGCCCCCACCACTTTCATTGGGAGGGCATTCCAAGCATCCACCACCCTTTCAGTGAAAAAGTATTTCCTGACATTGCCTTTCAATTTATCCCCTTGCAGCTTCATGTTATTCCCTCTATTTTTACAGCTTCCCCGTCTTTGGAAGAGGTTTGTTTGTTCATTATTTCTCTTTAAGTATTTAAAGGTCTGAATCATATCTCCCCTGTCCCTCCTCTCCTCCAGAGTGTACATATTTAGGTCTTCAAGTCTCTTCTCATAAGGCTTCTGACGCAGGATCCAAATCATTTTGGTCGCCTTCCTCTGAACAGTTTCCAGTCTTTTTATATCCTTTGCAAGATATGGCCTCCAAAAATGAACACAGTATTCCAAGTGAGGCCTCACCAGTGACTTATACAGTGGCATTAGTACCTCTTCCTTTCTGCTGGTAATTCCTCTTTGTATGCAACCCAACATCCTCTTGGCTTTTGCCATTGCCTTGTCGCACTGTTTTGCCACCTTGAGATCCTCAGAAATAACCACACCAAGGTCCTTCTCCTGGTCTGTGCACACCAACCTCTCGCCCCCTATCGCGTACATTTCCCCTGGATTTCTGCTTGCAAAGTGTGGTTCTCGCTCATTCTTTTAGTTCCTTGGTGTGCAAACATCTTGCACTTCCTCCATATTATCTAATCAACTTTTTGGTTTGGTTCAGTCCCTGATTTGAGAAGGTGCCCCCCCCCCCAATACGGGGAGGAGGAGGGGGGCACCATCTCATCCTTCGCCTCAGGCAGCAGATTGCCTTGAGCCGCCCCTGGCTGAACGTCTAATTTCTAAACAACACTCTTAAGGTAAGTATCTCTTTTTATTACTTTCTTAAATGGCTTTAAAATTTAACCTTAACAGTTGTTCTTAAACTAAAATTCTCTTCTATTCTGTTTATATTTGTAACTCAGTACTAGTGCACTACATGAAGTAACTCTTTATTACAAGTCTTACTGCTTTTCTATATTTCAACACATTTGTTATTTAGCTTGAATTCTGCAACACTTTTATTAGTAAGTACTTCCTTCTTCCTAAATTCACAATTCAGAATGTGCATCAGCACTTCACTAATAAACCACTTTGTCCTTCTCTCTTTCAGAATCCTATGGCCTCTAAATGTTTTTCAAGCATGAACAGGGATAACATCAGATAAATACTGAATATGCTCTGAATTAGCTTTTAAGGTACTATGTTGCTTCTAAATATGTGGTGTTGTTTTTTTTTTATTATTGATACTTTGTTTAAACTGTTTTCATTATGATCAAAGGTCACCAACAATTGATTTTCTAGGCAAGTATAAATTTGTGCTGTGTAGGTTCAAACTGTCCCAGCACAAAGTTTCTTTGTGGTAACTACAAATTGTCTTTTCCATTTCAAAAATGCACAGGGTGTTTGTGGTATAGGTTGGTGCACACTTATCTTGAAGGTTCTGTCAGTCTCCGTTGTCCTAGTCTCCCATGAAGCAGCTGTCTCTGGCCCAGTTTGGACTCCAGCTTTCAGCAGGCTTCTGTGTGTACTCTGTTACTCCAGAAACTGTCAACATCAACTAAAAAAACTCCCTGCCTAGCCTGGGATACAAGAAACCCTCACTTGATCCTATCTGTCCTTTTAACTATCGACCCATCTCCCTCCTCCCCTTCGCTTCTAAACTACCTGAACATGAAGTTCATTGCCGCTGCCTTGACTTTCTCTCCTCTCCTTTACAATCTGGCTTTCGTCTTTTACATTCTACTGAAATGGCTCTTGCCAAAGTTTCCAGTGACTTGTTCCTGGAAAAATCCAAGGGCCTTTACTCAGTCCTCATCCTTCTTGACCTCTCTGCTCCTTTTGCCACTGTTGACCACAACTTTCTCCTTGATACCTTGTCCTAGCTTGGTTTTAAGGGCTCTGTACTATCCTGGTTCTCCTCTTATCTCTCTCATCGCTCTTTCAGTGTTTGTTCTGGTGGATCCTCTTATGCTGCTATCCCACTTTTAGTTGGTGTACCCAAAGATGTCTTGGGTTCGCTCCTTTTCTCTCTATATACCCAGTCCCTTGGTGCACTCATCTCTTCCCATGGCTTTCAGTACCATCTTTATGCTGATGCCCAGATCTAGCTCTCTACATCTGAAATCTCTCTGGCAATCCAGACCTGGATCTCTGCCTGCCTTTCTGACATTGCTGCTTGGATGTATCACCACTGCTTAAAATTGAACATGGCCAAAACTGAGCTTCTTATTTTCCCCCCTAAAACCTCCTCTCCTCTTCCTCCTTTCTCAGTCTCTGTGGATAACTCTCTACTCCTCCCTGTTTCCTCAGCTCACAACCTTGGGGTCGTCTTTGACTCCTCTCTCTCCTTCTCCACACACATCCATCTGATAGCAAAGACCTGCTGTTTCTTTCTCTATAACATCAACAAAATCCACCCATTCCTTTCTGAACACACTGCTAAGACACTTATCCACTCCTTAATCTCCTCCCATCTTGACTATTTTAACCTACTCCTTGCTGGTCTCCCGCTGAATCATCTCTCTCCCCTTCAATCTGTTCATCACTCTGCAATGCAGCTAATCTTCCGCCAGCCTCGTCATGCTCATATTACCCCTCTTCTCAAGTCTCTTCATTGGCTTCCTATCCATTTCTGCATCCAGTTCAAACTTCTCCTGCTGACCTATAAGTACATTCACTCTGCAGCTCCTCACTACCTTTCTTTTCTTATCAACCCGAACATCAGTCAACTGGAAAAATGCCTCAGTGAGCTACAATTCTGGCTGCAACAGAATAACATGGCCATTAATCACAAAAAGACCGAAGTGATGTTCATTTCCAAAAAAAACAGAATTCAACCCACCACCTACAGTCACCATGAACAATAACGTCTACGCCACAAAGAGTGAGCTAAAATACCTGGGCGTGACACTGGATTGCAACCTAAAGATGGAAAAGCATCTCCGAATTACCAATCGAGCCATTTTCCACAAAATAAAAGTCTTGCACCCACTACGTAGCATCATAGAGCACTCAGATTTTAGGACCGTTGCACAAGCCCTCATCATTCCTCACCTGGACTACTGCAACGCCATACTACAAGGGTTGCCTAAAAAAACCCTCAACATCCTCCAAATGGCGTAAAATGTGGCAGCTAGATTAATCATGAGGAAAGGCCTGAAGGAGCATATCACACCAATTCTAATGGACCTCCATTGGCTCCCCATCACTGCACGCATACAATACAAAATCCTAATCACCACATTCAAGCTCATTCATAATATAGCACCCTCGTTTCTCAACACCCTTATCACATCGCAGCCAAATAACAGAAGCAGAAGAACCACACACCTCAATACCCTCATTGTTCCGGCTAGCCTGAGAGCTGTCACTGCAACCACCAGCAACCGAGCATTCTCATTCATAGCGCCACTGTTATGGAACCAACTACCATGCGAACTGAGAGCAATCAGTGACCTGTTGGTATTCAGAAAAAAGCTAAAGACGCATCTTTTCCAGACACACTTCAATCCCACATAAACTCTTTCACCATGCACAAGGAAAGAGCACTACACATCAAACACCTATAGACTCCGACAACCTGTAAATATGTACATACATGTGTAATCAATGTCTTGCAATCAAGTGTAAACCTGTAATCTGAATGTTTGTGTCCTGTACTGAATCATTATGTATGTTTTAATCCATGGCCTGTACAACCATACTGTTATGTATAGCAAACCGCTGCTGATCGCTGGAAGTAGCGGGATATAAGTGTACACTAAATAAATAAATAAATAAATAAATCTCTCCCTACACTCCTTCTCTGAAACTCCGCTGTTATGGCAAATTGCTTCTATCTGTGCCCTTCTCTGCTATTGCTAACTCCAGACTTTGCTCCTTTCACCTTGCTGCTCTTTATGCCTGGAACAAACTACCTGAGTCTGTACGTCAGGCGCCTTTTCTGGCCCTTTTCAAATCCAGGCTAAAACCTCACCTCTTTGATGTTTCTTTTGGATCTTGACTCACCTGATCTCCTTTCTGTTTCCTTACCATTCCTCCAGATGTATCCCATGTCTACATCTACTGTGTTGTCTGTCTTAACTAGATTGTAAGCTCTGATAAGCAGGGACTGCCTCTTACGTGTCTGTGCTGCGTACATCTTGTAGTGCTATACAAATTCTCAGTAGTAGTAGTAATTAAGCACCCTATTTTTATTTTTCTCAAAAACCCAAGTACCTGGTTTCTTTTTCTAAACTATCTAAGCAGTAAAATAAAAATAAATATGATTCCCTCTACCAAGACCATTTTCTAGTTAGTGACTCACTTTCTATATGCCCTCCTCTAGCACTCTGAACCTGTCACATCCTCTCACGCTCTCACTTTCTGCTGGTTTCCAGATGGTGGTGCTATTCTTTTAGCAGCCAGTGTATTTGCTCAATTATATGTAACTGGAGTTAGCTCAGGATCAATTTTTCAGGGGAATAGATTTTACTGAGCCACACACAAGTCAATTTTTGCTTCTGAAGCAGCACTTCACAATTCTTCATCCAACTCACACTCCCAATTAGTGGCAAAACAATATGGGCCACTCCATTTAGATACTATTATCTCATTAATTTATCATCTTTTTTTTTGTGCCATCAAGTTAGTGCTGACTCCTGGCAACCCAGCTGCCTCTGGGTTTTCTTGGCAATGTATCATTAGAAGTAGATTGCTAGGCTTTTTCTTCCAAGGCAAATGAGGATAAGGTGACTTGCCCAAGGTCACAAGAAGTGCCAGTGAGAATCAAATGCTTGATCTTCTGGGTACTAGGCAGTTGTTCTAACTACTAGACTACTCCTTCACTCTTACTAGGAAAACATTTTTTTCCAGCACCTTTCAAGCCTAGTCTCCCAGCCACTCAGAAAAGGGGTCTGCTTTCTTTGCTTCCCTAATGGTTTCTGCTTGCAAAACAACTAGGTTTCCAGAGTGATGGTTCTGGTTCTACAGCACTAACATGGTGTTTCCAAGGCATTACTATGGAGCCACCAATGGAGTGTCATGGTTTAGCTTCTCCCTTGGCTTGGGGTTCTACCATTCTAAACTGTTTTTCCTAGAGTCTTACTGTCTTTAAAATGGCTATGTATTTTGAAATAAATTACCCCTTCAATATATTATTTTACCCAGACACCTCAAAAATCAATATAATGTCCCCAATATAATTTCCCATCACCTTCCAAGGGATCTCAGTGGTTTATAGGAACCCTCGTGTCCACACAGAGCATTACTGCAAGTACTATCAACAATCCTTGAATTACATTGTTCTCACACCTCTTTGCATAAACCACTAATTGCTTTAGGTGATTTAACTTAGGTTCTTCACCTCCTAAAGAATCTCAAGCTTTCTTAAAGGCTTTGGAATCTTTAGATTATAAACAGGCAATTACTCAACCAACGCATCAACATGGAACAATTCCAGATTTGATTTTCCATCCAAAGTAGCTTTTAACACTTAACCAAATCTCAACACCAAGAATAACTCCAGTACCCTGGTCTGATCATTACATAATTTCTTTTACACTAAATCTAAAACTTCATTCCCAACAATTAGAAACCGAATATAAAATAAGAAAATTTAAAGCCTTTCATGCAGAAAACTTCCTTGCAGAAGTCATTCCTCACTTGCACCAAGAATGCAATGAACTAGACACTTCCATACAAAACTGGAATAAAATCATTTCTGATGCCTCTCTAGCTCCTAATAAAAATAAGACACAAATGCGCAGAAGAAACAGCGCACCATGGTATTCAAATGAAGTCAGAGACGCAAAACGCACATTAAGAAACTTAGAACATATATGGAGACAAAATAAATCTCAGCACATAGAGTTCTTGTATAAGGTTAAGCAAATAGAATATAATAACATGATTAACGATCGCAAACAGCAATACCACACAAATTTAATTTTGAAGTCAGCTAATAAACCGAGGGAGTTATTCAGCATTGTGAAGCAACTCACCAAAGTAAGCACTCCACATCATGACCACCAAATAGATCCTCAAGAATATGCAAATTACACAAGTACACTAAAAAAAAATTTTTTTTAAACTGCCTCTAATGTTTCGATTGATTTTTACGTTTTTTGGTGCGCTGAATCCAAATCTGGTAACCAATTTGCTCCATCACGTACAGATTTTTTGCTACATTGGGTTAGCAGTTTGAGGTGAACGTTTCAGATTGAGTGCGATCGAGATAAAAGTTTCTTGGATGAATTCTTTATACTAATTGTTTAGTAGTTATTCAAATAAGAATAAAGAAAATTGTAACAAGGCAGCACATAAGAATAGAGTAATGTCAACAAAACACACTGTGATGGTAGCAAAATTGTCTGCACTTAAAACAGCCACATACATGTGCACAAACATTGAGCATATAAGAGCGAGGTTAGACACAAAGCAAAGCAAAGAAATGTGCAAAAAATGTTGTACAGGTATGTATGTAAGAATAGAAAACGCAAACCGCACCATTGCAATACATGAAGACAAACACCCGATGGTGTGAAAATAAAATTCTAATAAATGAGATCCGACACTGTGGTAATAAGTAGCAAATTTTTATTTCAAAGTTTAGTAAAAGCACGATATTTGTCAACACAGTTTAGATTTTAAAGTCATTCTTGGGTCAATCAATCTCCTGGTGGGCCCGTTTCTTCTTCCCCCGAATGCTTCTCTTGGTGCGCTGCTTGGCGTATTTTTCATCTGGGGTTTCCCGCAGCAGCAACCAGCAGAAATCAGCCATCATAGTGGTGTTCCATCTTCCTTGGTACCTTCTCTCTGCGTCCTTGATGTCCTGGTGAAACCTTTCACCTTGTTCTTCACTGTACGCCCCAAAGTTTTCGGGAAAGTAGTTCACATGGGAGTGCAAGAAATGGACTTTCAGGCTCATGTTACAGCCTTGTTCTTTGAAGGCATTGAGCATCCTGGCAACAATATCCTTATAGTTCTCATCCCGCTTGTTCCCCAAGAATTTGAGAACAACATCCTTGAAGGAATCCCAGGCTTCTTTTTCCTTCTCAGACATCGTTTCAGCGAATGCTCCATCTGAAATGAGTTTCCTTATAGCAGGGCCAACAAACACTCCTTCCTTTAGCTTTGCTTCAGAAAGTCGGGGGAACTTTGAGCAAAGGTACCGAAAGCACTCACCATCTTTTGGAAGGGACTTGATGAATTGCTTAATGAGACCCAACTTAATGTGGAGAGGTGGTAATAGAATTTTATCACGAGGTACCAAGCTCTCATGAAGAACATTTTTCTCACCGGGTCTCAAATACTCCCGAATTGGCCAGTCTTTTTTCCCCCAGTGTAGGTCGCGGGCCCGGCTATCCCACAAGCAAAGGAAGCAGGGATATTTGGTGAAACCGGATTGCTGCCCTAATAGCATGGATAGAATTTTAAAGTCTCCACAAATCATCCACTTATGCTCATCATAACGAATCTTCTGAAGAATCAGGGCCAAATTCTCGTATTTTTCTTGGAGAATAACAGAGTGAGCAATAGGAACTGAAGCGAATGTGTTGCCATTATGAAGAAGAACACCTTTTATGCTGTCTTTTGACGAATCAATGAACAGCCGCCATTCAGCAGGATCATACTTGAGTTTAAACTTTTCCATCACTCCGTATATATCGTTGCAAAATACCAAATCTTCCTCTTTGCTGAAATACTTCAAAAATTGTGTCTCGCGGTTGCGGTACCAATAAAAAGTTGTTCCTGGTGACAATAGATTTTTCTGTTTAAGCCGAGAACCTAGCAGTTGGGCAGCATCTTTTGGGAGTCCTAAATCCCAGACTAAATCATTCAATTCAGCTTGAGAGAAAAGTTCAGGTTTCGGATCTGGTTCAGTTTCAAACTCGGAAGTACTGGACTCATCGGGAAAAGCCATCTGATGAGTCTCATCATGATCAGAACCGTCCACACAAATATGATCCAAAGATTTTGGTGGTTCAGGCACAGGTACTTCGTTGCTATGAGGCATAGGCCTAATTGCTGAGGGAAGGTTGGGGTAACTTATTACGTTCTTATTTTTTAAGTTGTATCCCTTCACAATGCAAGAGCAAAAATAGCAGTCACTGCTGTGGTCTCTTTGTTCACGCCACATCATAGGTATTCCGAAATGAAATGCTTGTTTTTTACCTTTCATCCATAAGCGTAGATCTTCCTCACATGTCTTGCACACTTTGTGAGGAGCCCACGGTTTGTCTTGATCGCCTAACTTCAAACCGAAATAGGCGAAATATACTTTTTTAATAAATGCAGAAATGTTCCTCTGCCGCTTTTTCACGGTATATTCCCCACAAATAAAACAAAAACTGTCCGGAGAGTTGACGCAACCTCTGGCTCTGTGAGCCATCACAAATACACAGCACTGCAAACTACAACTGTAGTGAACCACTTCGGAATAAAGCTGGATTACGACTGAGCAAACAAAAGTTAATATTTAACTTGCAAGAAACTGAAATTTGACAGGAACGTTCATGTCGAAACAACCTTGTATGAGAGAGCGAACGAGTCGAGGCGAACAGGAAAGAACATGCGCCAGCGCGAGTACTGGATTTAGCCCCCTGCCTCCCAATTGTCCTGTTAATGTATAAAATGAATACAAAACATTCTAAAATATCATGAGGGAGTGTTTCTAGTTAGTTAACCATTACAACCTCTATTTTGGGCCAAGAAAATAAACTGCAGTCGGCTAAAAAGAAATTATGTGAACATTCCTTATATGGGTAAGAAATCTAATTTTGCAAGAAAACGTGACGTGATGGAACATTTTGGCTATTTTTCCTGGATTCAGCACCCCAAAATCTATAGGAATCAGTTGCAAAACTGGAGGCAGTTTTTTGGTAGTGTATCTGTGTTATCTAATAAGCAAAAATGTGAATCAATTAAGCATTATTATATCCTCACAATCTACTCAACTAATGGTAAAAACCTTCAGTGATCCCAAACATTTTTGGAGTGATTTTTCTATACCGACAAAAAACAACATTGAAGATATAAT
The DNA here is from genome assembly GCA_033557465.1 of Ichthyophis bannanicus. Classification (NCBI taxonomy): domain Eukaryota; kingdom Metazoa; phylum Chordata; class Amphibia; order Gymnophiona; family Ichthyophiidae; genus Ichthyophis; species Ichthyophis bannanicus. Next base: position 1,085,272,672 of record CM066032.1, on the reverse strand, counting down.
AAGCACAATCAACACAACAACCTCTCCAGCCGATCCATGTCCAGTAGAGTGGATTAAAAACACTAAGAAACAATTGAGCTCACATTTGATAAAATTTGTGGAAAATTCGTTAAGACAAGGTTATTTATCTGCTATTCTCAAAAAAGCATCAATTCGACCAGTACACAAAGGCAAATAAGCACCTCTGACCCCAGGTCATAACATCCGATTTCCAGTTTACCATTTATCTCGAAGGTTATAGAGAAAGTAGTTCAAAAACAATTGCAGGATCACATAGATTCATATGCACCATTGGATTTACACCAACATGGCTTCAAACCATTTCACAATGTGGAATCTCTACTTTTTTCACTATTTAATAACCTCATAACCGGCCTGGACAAAAAAATAATGTTTTTCTTTTAATATTTCTTGATATCTCAGCAGCATTCAACACCGTATCTCATTCAATAATGCTCCAACATCTTGAAGATATTGGCTTATGTAACTACACCCTTAAATGGTTCACATCATACCTGAGTAATCGTACGCAAATAGTAAAATGTGGAAAAAAAAATCCTCTCAAATCCCCATCACACAAGGTACACCACAAGGATCAGCTTTATCATCCATTCTTTTTAATATCTATATTCAACCCTTATGTCAAATTATTAAACAGCACGGAATAAATTACCATCTCCATGCTGACGACATTATGATCTATACTACAATCAACCAAAATTCTTTAGACACAGTAATAATTGATAAATGTTTGATTGACATGAACAACTGGCTTGCAAATAATAATTTTAAAATAAATTCAGACAAAACCGAAGCACTATTAATCTCTAAATGTCAAAACCTAAAGGCTCCTAAAGAAATTAATATCCTAAGCAAATCCATAAAACTTAGTGAAGAAGTAAAGTACCTTGGCGTAACCTAGATAAACATCTAAATTTAAAATCACATGTAAATAAAATTACAAATAAAGCTTACCATCGTTTAAAAATCATTAGAAGACTTAAACCAATTTTGCATACAAATCATTTCCGAACAGTATGCCAAGCAGTTATTATACCTATACTTGACTTTGGAAACATCCTTTATCCAGGTCTTCCCAAAAATACCGTCCACCCCCTTCAAATGGTTCAAAACACCACTGCAAGAATTATAATGGGATCCACAAAATATGAACATGTAACTCCCTTGCTTGAAGAACTTCATTGGTTTCCAATCACTACAAGATCAAAGTACAAAAATCTGATGATCATTTTTAAAATTCTTCACAGACCATCAGCAGATATTCTAAAATCTATTATTTCTAAAGACACAAGCTCAAGACCCAGACGTTCCCAAGCTACCAACAGACTTAATACCCATCTTAATTTTAATAAATCTAAACAAATGACTTCTAAAAGGGCTTTTTCATTTATGGCACCAAAACTATGGAACTCTATTCCTGAGGAATTAAGATTTCAGACCAACATGAAAGACTTCCGCAAGTCCGTTAAGACATATCTATTCATCGAGGTTTATGGCAAACAACCTATCACATAAAAGTTCAAGATACCTTACTAACTGTTTCTACTCAATTTTGTTATGTTATAGTATAATATTATAGTTTATCTTTATATACTATTACAATGTACTGTAATTTATTACAATGTCTTGTCTCTCTGTCCTCCATGCCCCAATGTAAACCCTTTTGTTGTCCTGTTAACCACTTTGATTGAAGGATAAGGTGGTATACAAAACTGATTAAATAAATAAATAAATACTAAAACCTCTATTTTCTGCCCCATCTACACAGACCCCAATTACACTCCCTCACTAGCTGCTGTTTTTTCTCAGTTTTTCAGTGCTACTTGTATCTTCGTTAACACAGGGCATTGCCCCTTTAAAATGTTATCTGTTAAGTCATGACTACACTTTCCAGCACTCTTTGTCATTGTCCCTCCTATCCAGGAAATCCTATTTTCACTGGGTCACTGGCTATTTTTATGGACCACGGTCCCTTTAACTTTAAAACTGCTTTGCTCTAATGTGTCTCTCAGTCCTCTTAGCTCTCCCAAAGCCACACACCATGTCTCTCTCCATTTTTCTTCCCTTTGTTTTAACCCAGCACTATCCCTTTAAATTTTCAATGCAGCCTAGTGCCGCTTCATTTCAGTCCCCCAACTCAATACCAGTGCCAAGTTCTGCAGACGTTTGCCTGTTCTAGTGGACTCCTACCTTTTGCATCTAAAATATTTAAGCATGCAGTTCACCAACACTGCCTCAACTTTCTTTCTTCTCAAGCCATTCTCAACATCTTGTTCTCACTTGGATTTAGGGGCTCTGTTATGTCTTGTTTTTTTTTCTTATCTTTCCCACCACACTTTTAGTGTATATTCTGATGGATCTTTCTTCACTGCTATCCTGTTTTCAGTCGGTGTACTTCAGAGCTCTGTCTTGGGACCTTTTCTTCTTTTCTCTCTCTCTATACTCACCCCCTTGGTGCCATGACCTCCTCACATGGATTTCAGTACCATCTTTATGCTGATGACTTTCAGATCTACCTCTCTGCACCTGAAATCTCTCCAGGAATCCAGGCCTGTATCTCAGTCTGCTTGTCTAACGTTGTTGCCTGGATGTTCCAACACCATCTAAAACTGAACATGGCCAAGACACAGTTCCTTATCTTTCCCCCTACACCCACTTTCCCCTTTCTCCTTTCTCTTTCTATGGTTAACTCTATCATTCTCACAGTGTCCTCGGCTTTCAACTTTGGGGTCATCTTTGACTCATCACTCTTTTTCTCCAGACACATCCAACAGAGAGCAAAAATCCGTTGCTTCTTTATAATATCAGCAAAATTTGTCCCTTCCTTTTTGAACACATTAAGACCCTTATCCACTCTTTAGTCACCTTCTGTTTAGACTACTGAAACCTGTTCCTCTATGGCCTACCACTGTTTTATTTATCGCCCCATCAATCCATTCAAAATTTAGCTGCATGGCTAATCTTCTGCCAGTGTTGCTATTCCCTTGTAACTCCTCTTCTCAAGTCATTTCACTGGCTTCCTATCCACTTCTGTATCCAATTCAAATTTCTCTTACTGGCCTACAAGTGCATTCATTCTATGGCTCCTCTTTACCACTCTTCTCTTATTTGTCCCTGCACCCTTCTTCGGGAGCTCCACTCATTAGGCAAATCCCTCTTATCAGTGCTCTTCTCTACCACTGCCAACTCCAGACTTCACTCATTCTATCTTGCTGCACAAACTATTTCTATTTGAGTCAGTATGTCAGGCTACATCTCGGACTCTATTCAAATCCAGGCTAAAAAGCCCAGCTCTTCAAGGCTGCTTTTGGATCCTGACCCACTTATTCTCTTGTTTACCACCCTTGTGTGTTATAACTATTTCCCCTTTGTTCTAACCTAGTCTCTTGTTACAGCTGTGGTCAACATTATTAGCACCCTTGCAGTTCATCCCTTAATGTCTAATATCTCCGAAAAGAAGTGGCCAGTGAAATGGCTTTGGACTATATATGCAGACATATTTGACATATAAAAGAATCAAATTCAATAAGACCCATTAAAAAAGAAAATAGTATAAAAACTGGGACATTGCCAGGACATGATTATTAGCATCCTTATAAACAATTCAAATCAGTTTAAATAGAAGAACTACATTCCCATTGTAGTAAAATTAGGCACACCTGTGATCAATTGTCAGTACTCACATGACTTGAATCAACTAATGAATGATGGCTCTAATGTTTAAAATGGCCACATTCACTCCCTGTTCCATTTTCACAATGGTGAAGACAAGATACCATCAGAAAAGCCATTATCACCAAACATCAAACTCCAAAAGGGTACAAGGCCATTTCCAAAGACCTTGGGATTCCTGTGTCTACAGTTTGCAATGTTATTAAGAAGTTTTCTTCTCATGGAACTGTCAAGGTTTAAGGTTTAAGGTCAAGAACCTCCTAGGGTGTGGTGGGAAGAGGAAAATTAATCTAAGAGGTCTTTGAAGGTTAGTACGAACTGTTGGTAAAACAACACATACAACATCCAAAGAGCTTAAGGCTGACCTAGAGCAATCTAGAGTGGTGGTTTCAACCTGAACCATATGCTGTGCACTAAACAAAGAAGGACTTCATGGGCAAAGGCCAAGGAGGACCCCACTACTCAAAGACAGACATAAAGAGACATGCCTAATATTTGCTAAAACCCACTTTGAGAAACCACAATCCTTCTGGGAAAATGTTCTGTGGACAGATGAAACCAAACTTGAGCTCTTTGGCAATGCAGACCAGCGATACATTTACAGGCAAAGAAATGAAGCTTATTAGGGAAAAAACACCTTTTCCCACAGTTAAATATGGCTGTTTTGCTACCTCAGGAACTGGAAGCCTGGAACATATTAAAGGAATCATGAAGTCAGAGAACTACCAAAGTATTTTGGAGCAAAACGTGCTACCTAGTGTCAGAAAGCTAGGTCTGGGTCAAATGTCATGGATCTTCCAGCAGGACAATAACCATAAAACATACATCCAAAGGTGCAAAAGAATGGTTAAAAAGGAACAAATGAACTGTTTTAAACTGGCCAGCAAGGAGTCCTGATCTCAATCCAATCGAGAACCTTTGGAAAGAGCTGAAATCTACCATTGGTAAAAGGAATCTTGGAAACATTCATGAGTGGAAAAAATTGCAGTTGAAGAGTGGGAGAAGCTATCAGCAGACAGAAGTAAGAATCTTTTAGATTTCTACAACAAACATTTGGAGGCTGTCATCACTGCCAATGGTTTATTTATTTAGCAACTTTTTTATACCGCTGAATCTACCAGTCACAGTGGTGTACAGGGAACAAGTTTAACATTACATGGAACGTAGGTAAATGAATTGAATTTTAAGAAGTAACTAATGAATATAACATGTGAGCAAGCAACAAAAAATATTAGTGAAGGGTGTCATTAATCCTGTCAGGTCATATTTTGTGGGGGGGGTTTTGCAGAAATTACTACGTCTACGTTGCACAGACATTTTTTTTATATCTTTGAACATACTATTTAAATATTATGATGACATACAGTTGGAATATTTCTAATTATTTCTCAAGATACTGTACACAACTTATCTAAAATGTAGGGGTGCCAATAATGTTGACCATAACTGTAGTCATGTGCATCTCTCTTGGATAGACTGTGAATTCCTTCGGGCAGGGACTGTCTCTTATACTGTATGGGCCCAGTTCTGAAGGAGGAACATCCTGCCCGCTTGGACATCCAGGATCTGGACAGACTGGTCTAGTCCCTGATTCTGAGCTCATCGGAGCTAGACGTTCCTGCGGGATCAGAATCTGGACTAGACAGCCGGCCCATGATTGGATGGGCAGGCCGTCCCCCAATTCTGTACTGCCGAACATCCATGCTTCTCCCCACACAGGCTTGTCCCAGCTCCAGCATGGAGAAGCGGTGCCATGGCATCCTGTTGCCATGGCACTGCAGCTCCATTAAGGAGCCATGATTCCTGGCCGCCACCATAATGTTCATTCCCCACAGCCTGACCCATGATGCAGCCTTCCCCTGATGTCCAGGGGGACCTAGTCCATCTCTGAGGTGGAATAAGTCCCCCGTCCATATTGGTGACCCCGGATGTACGGGACTAACCTCAGGATCGGCACTGTATGTCCGGGGACTCATCCCCCCCACCCCTCTTGCTCCTCCCTCGGCCCACCCCCTCTCGCCCAGTCCAGAGCTTCCGCAGCTCGGAATGACCCCTTATGTGTACAGTGCTGTGTATGCCTTGTAGCGCTATACAAATGTTAAGTAGTAATAATAGTAGTAAAAATATTGACCTGACAATTGAAGAGGAAAAGGGAAGCTAGACTGGTTGGGAGATCCAAGTTGGGGGCTCTAAAATCTTTAAGAGCAGTAAGAACATTTTTGACGCTTTTAGAAACTTTATCAGAAGCATTACTCTTCAGAGGCAGAGTAGGTGAAGAAAGCTTACAACAATATCTTACTGGATTGAGGATCTCAGGTATTTCAGGGAAGGATAGACAGCTCCTGAAAAGACCTATTGGTATGTTTATGTTTAATTAAAATTTGATATACCACCCACACCAAATAGGTATCTGAGTGGTTTACAATTTAAAAAAGACCTATTGGTAACCTAGAGATAAAGAAAGCCATTAAGGAACTCCCAAGAGTGAAGGTGATGGGAGGATGGCTCCTTGGCAAAGTATTACCAGGCCTAGTAAGAAGAATACATTCTCCTTTAATAGAGAGTATTTAATAATGCTTTAGTTATGGAACAACTTCCTAATTCAGTGTATAATGCCAATGTGGTAGTATTGCTGAAGGAGGGCAAACCAGTTTCATCAACATGATCGTTATAGGCCCATAGCCCTGTTGAGCTAGGACCTTAAGATCTTTGCTAAAATATTTGCCAATGGATTGGAGAATTTAGTCCCAAAAATAGTACACCCAGATCAAACAAGTTTTGTTAAGGGCAGGCAGATATCTGAATTATGTCAGGAAAGTATTGAATATTATTTACAGGATACGAAGGAGTAAAGGGAGAGCTTTGTGTGTAGGTCTTGATGCTGAAAAAGCATTTGACAGAGTGGAATGGAGGTATCTCTTTATCATGTTAAAGGCCCTTAATAGGGCTAACCTATTCTAATTGTGGTGGTTGGTCCCCAGTGGCTAGTGAATGTATAACTTCCCTATCTGTGGATTTCTGGTCCCTATACAGATAGTACTGGGCCAAAAATCTCTCGATGTAGTAAAGAAACAGAGGCAAGGAATACCATGAAAATTATTCAGATAGCAACAATGATCACATTACATGTACATTCAGTGCCTCTGACTATATGTATAGTGGCACTGAATATACATATTAATTTAAATGCCATTTATGACACTGCTGAATATTGAGCCCAGAGATAGGAGAGGGGATGTGAGGAGTAGTAGGACTAGAGCGAATGGACGGACACTTCATTTTCCTCTCCCCAGATTCCTTCCCCCACAATCCCAAAACTTTCTCTTCCCCTTCCATATTCCCTTAGACCTCAGAACCTCCCTTCCTTCCTACTCCCCTCCATCCCCAATTTTCCCCCTCCTCTACCCTTATTCAACTTCTCTTCCTGTTTGCCCATACGGATCTTCTCTTCTCCTCCTCCATCAAATGATCTTTCCTCCTATTCATCCCTGATCTTCCTTCCAATCCTCTACTCCGTTTCCAATCCTTCCTCTTTCTCCCAGTTCCTAAAATCTCTTCTTCCTCTTCAACTCTCACCAAAGCAGATGCAATGGAACAAGATGGGCCACTAGAGTCATGGCCCAAGCAACTACCCCCCCCCCCCCCCCAGCAACAGCAAGGGAGTTTGGGTGGGGAGGCAGGGGTTGGTTTTTGCCCCTCCCCCTTCCTACCACATTCAAAATGTGTTCTGCTGCCCCTGCTCCAAAGAGCAAAAAAATAATTATTCAGGTATAAATCAAGAATTGAAAAATACTTTATTTTCATAATACAAAATACATTTTTGCATTTTTTAATATGCATCTATTTAATATACAACTGCCAAAGAATTTTGGAAAATATTCTGCAGAATTAGTCACCTCTTACCACAAAATCTACCTTTAAGCTTCTGCAAGAAACTGAGGACAATAAATAGTTCTCTGGCACTGCAAGCAGATTAAATCTACTGTAACCAAATCAAATACCACTGAGACCTTATCGTACAAAGGTGGTGTATTAACCTAAAACAGTAGTGTAGTAATGGAAACAGCATTTTGTAATGACAAAACAAAAGAAAAGCTACTTGCAGACAGAAGATTACATCGTAACTGACAAGACAGAAACAGAGACTAGTTGTTTTCTTTTAAATAAGCATAAGAAAATGAAACAGCCAGCTCTCTGAGTCTTCTAAGTATTTATTTTACTGGGCAGTACAATGGAAAATAATCCTCAAGGACATGGTCATCATTGATCAGTAAATTATTTTGTCAGGCAGATTTGGCCAGTCTTTGCTTTCTGAATCTCATGCCAACATGTGAAGTGACATTTTAGAAAGGGTTTCTGAGTGCAATCTGGGACATCCAGGGCAAAACGTGCAGGAAAATGCCAGGAACATCTATGTTTCAGCCTGATTTTAGAAATATAGACACCCCTGACGTGGATGCCTGCATCAGCATCCACGTAGACATCATTGCTACGAACACTTGGGACGGGGATATCTTTCTCATGCTAGTTTGTATAAGGAGATGTCCATCGGCACAGCAAAGTTGAAACAAGAGCCGTCATTCCTGTCAGTGCTCGTTGTTAAAATGGAAAATATAGCTTGTGATCTGTGTACCTCCTTCTCCACATCATCTGGATGTTTGGCTGGCAAAATGAGCACTTTTCCCAATGCCTGTTCATGCCTGGAGCAGATATAAACTTGAACACGGATAGAAACATGCAGGGCGTTTCCGAAATCAGGTGAAGACATCCAGGTTCTTATGAACACTCTGACACGCCTACACCTTGCCTCCATTCCAACTTGGATATCTTCAAGCCAGAGGGCAACTACTTTCTAAAATGACTCTGGGGATGTCTCTGCACTTTCAACGTCTCTATGCCCATTCTTAGATGTCCAAAGCACAAATAGAGTTTCTAATACAACCCCCATTATATCATATAACTGCTGCTCCTTGTAGAGCAGCTTTCTCAGCTTATTCTATGTAATCAAAATCTGTTCAATAGCTACACTTCGTACCTGAATACTATTGTTGTTATTAAGTGCTGTCAAGTCGGTGTCTATTCCTGACGACCCTCTGGATAGTTGACCTAAACTTTGTTTGGTCTTCAGCCAAGCGGTTCATTGTTGATAGAGTGGTATCCATAGTTGTTATTGTATCGATCCATCTCATTGCCAGCCTTCCTTTTTTACGGTGACCTTCTACCTCGCCAAGCATAATGTCTTTCTCCAATGATCTCCAATGGAGGGAGGAGTGGTCTAGTGGTTAGGACAAGGTACTTCAGGCCGGAGGGCCGGGGGTTCAAGTCCCACATGGGGACAGCAATCTCAGGCCAGAGGGACTGGGATTTCTAGTCCTATAGGCACTCCTTATGGTCTTGGGCAAGCCACTTAACCCTCCATTGCCCATGTTCCCTGTAAGTATTAGCGTATGTGTCTCATATCCCCTCGTGTTAAATGTATCCCCCAATTGACCGCTTTGACCCGGTGAAAAGTGGAATATAAATACAGCTAAATAAATAAATAAAATAAATGATCTCTCTCTTCGCATGATGTATTCAAAGTATGAAAGTTGAAGTCTTGTCATCTGAGCTTCTAAGGAAAGCTTAGGTTTGATCTCCTCTAGTACTGACTGGTTTGTTCTTCAGGCAGTCCATGATATACACAGTATTCATCGCCAGCATCATAATTAAAAGGTATCAATTTTCTTCCTGTCTATCTTTTTCACTGTCCAACTTTCACATCCATATGATGTTATTGAAAATACCATGGCCTGGACAAGTCTAATCTTTGTATGGAGAGAGACATCTCTGCTCTTGAGAATCTTGTCTAGGTCCTTCATAGTCATTCTACCAAGAGCAATATGTCGTTGGATTTCTTGGCTGCTAGTCCTTTCTTTATTGATTGTTGATCCAAGTAAGTTAAAGTTGTCAACTATTTCAATTTCTTCTCCATCAATGATGAACTTATTGATTTTGCCAGTTGTGAGGCTCTTTGTCTTCTTAACATTAAGGTGCAGACCCATTTTAAGACTATATTCCTTGATCTTGAGAAGCAAATGTTTCAGATCATCTTCACGTTCAGCCAATAATGTGGTATCATCAGCATAGCGAAGGTTGTTGATGAGTCTTCCATCTTCCAACTTTGGTTGTCTTCATACAATCCTGTTTCTCTGATGATTTGTTCTGCATATAAATTAAAGAGGTAGGGGGAAAGTATGCAGCCTTGTCATACACTTTTGCTGATTTTAAACCATTCTGTTTTTCCTAGTTCCGTTCAAACTGTTGCTTCTTGATCAATGGATTGTACAGAAATAAATTGACAGCATCTGTGGAAGACAACGATGGAAAAGCTCAATAACATCAAAAAGACAAAACCTGGAGCTGACTGTGATACAGATCACCAATTACTAGTATGAAAACTCAAGCTAAAGTTGAAAAAGAGCAAGCCACTCATGAATGTAGCAAAATATGACTGAGAATATACCACCTGAATATTAAGGTAATCATTTTATAATCTCTTCCTGTCCATAAAACTCAGTTGTATGCATGTAAAAGGGCTTTTATAAAATTACCCACATACTTATATGCGACCTGCGTTTAGAAGTGTTCTTGTACAGAGTCACTAAGTATGCATATTCCTTATAAAATACATGCGTTTGTGCAGACTGTATGCATGTACGCCCACAGCTTCAATCTAGCCATGATTTCTGTTAGTTTACAACTTAAGGGTAATTTTATAAACCATGCCTAGATTTACGTGCTTTTCTATGTATGTATTTAGAAACATAGGAACATGATAGCAGAAAAAGACCATATGGCCTATCTAGTCTGTCCTTCTATATCAACTACTATAGTCACTTTTTTCCTTTAGAGATCTTCTGTTTATCCCATGCTTTCTTGAATTCAGATACTGTCCTCATCTCTACTACCTCTACTGGGAGACTATTCCATGCATCTACCACTCTTTCTGTAAAGAAATATTTCTGCATATTACTCCTGAGTCTATCCCCTTTCATCCCCATCCTATGCCCCCTTGTAGCAGAGCTTGCTTTCAATTGAAAGAGGATCTCCTCTTCTGCATTTATGCAATGAAGGTATTTAAACCTCTCTATTATATCTTCTCTATCCCGCCTTTCCTCTAACATATACATATTAAGATCTTTAAATCTGTCCTCATATGCTTTATAATGAAGATCACTAACCATTTTAGTAGCTACCTTCTGCACAGACTTCATCCTGTTTATATCCTTTTGAAGGTGTGGTCTCCATAATTGCACTCAATACTCCAAATGAGGTCTCACCAGAGACTTTTACAGAGGCACTATCACCTCCTTTTTTCTGCACTCCCTATGCAGCCAAGCATCCTTCTGGCTTTCTCCGCCACCTTTTCTACCTGTTTAGCCACTTCAAGATCATCAGAAAGAGTCATGCCCAGGTCCCACTCTTCTTTCACCCCTTATATTGTACCACTCCCTTGGATTTTTGCAGCCCAAACGTATGACCCTGCATTTTTTAGTGTTAAATTTCAACTTCCAGATTCTCGACCATTCTTCAAGCTTAGCTAGATTCCCTCCTCATGTTATCTACTCCTTCCTGGGTGTCTACACTATTGCAGATTTTTGTATCATCCGCAAAGAGACAAACCTTACCCGACAGCCCTTCTGCAATACCACTAACAAAAAAGTTATAAAGAATCAGACCAAGGATAAATCCCTGTGGCACACAACTGGTAACCTCCTTCTCATAGTGAACTCCATTTACCTGTCCCCTATGTCGCCCCCCACTCAACCAATTTCTAACCCAGTCAGTCACTTTAGAGTCCATCCCTAGGGTACTCAAGTTATTTATAAGTTGCCAGTGCAGAACGGTGTCAAAGGCTTTACTAAAATCTAAGTATACTGCATCGAGGGCTCTCCCTCGGTTCAAACCTTTGGTCAGCCAGTCAAAGAAATCAATCAGATTTGTCTGACAAAACTTGCTTTTGTAAACCCATGCTGCCTCAGATCCTGCAATCCATTGGACTCCAGAAACCTCACTATCCTCTGTTTTAGCAGCACTTCCATGAATTTACTCACCACAGAGGTCAGACTAACTGGCCTATAATGCTCAACCTCATCTTTACTTCCACTTTTGTGTAAAGAGACCACATGTGCCTTTCTCCAGTCCTATGGGACCACTCCCAATTCCAAAGAAGCATTGAAAAACTCAGACAGTGGAGCCACTAGAACATCCCAAAGTTCTTTCAATACGCTCGGATGTATTCCATCTGGCCCCATTGCTTTGTCTACTTTTAGTTTAGCTAGTTCCTCATGAACACAGTCTTCTGAAAATCGTTCAAGGTCCCCTTCAGTCTGGCACCTCAGCTGAAACCTATCCATCTTGGGAGACCCTGCCAGTAGTTAAGCTACCGATAGCTTAGCTCTTGGCATCACTGATTCACACAAGCCCTCACAGCATGACAAGCTGCAAGCCAAGTGAGGGAATCTATATCTTATGCATGTAAATTTTGGTCCCGCCTAAGCTCTGCCCCCTTGCATGCCCCAGCTGATCATATATGCAATGTAACTTTTGCACATGCTTACAGAATAGTGACCACCCATAGCACCCACATAAGTGCCTATTCACAAGCATAAGACATTCTGTTTAGGAACTTACAAACATTTCAAGTGAATACTTTTCTGTGTGCCCTGTATAAAATAAGCTCCTAAAAGTGAAACCTAACCAAAATTGCATATTTTTCTTTAAAAGGTGCCTTTTTTTATAAACATGGGATACCTGTTAGATATCTTCAAAAAAGGCTTATTAATTTCAAACCCTAAAACTAAAAACAGTTAAACAGAATTATAAGCAAAATGAATATAAAAACCTCATAACAAATAAATAAGGGTAAAAATGAAAATGAAATGATGTAATATAAGAAAATAAAAATAGATGATAAAGAAGAAGAAACTTCAAAAACGGAATGGCAAAGCAAGAGAAAGGATTCATTAATAAATGCTATCCTCCATCATCCTTCAACCACACAAAACAAACAAAAATATAAAACCATATAGTAACATATAAAACAAAAAGTAAAGGCCTCAATAATTAAAAAACCTGAATGAAAATATAAAACTGATTCAAAACGTATAAAACTGAATAAAAGTCTCTACAAAAGTCATTCAGGAGGAGTCCGCAAAGGCTATATTCATAAGCAAACTGTTAGATCCAATGATTGGTTCAAACTTTTCGGTTGCACCATGTCTAGTTCAAATAGAGCTGCTTGTTCTTCTAATATACAGTCAGTTTTTGCTCCTTGCCATGATAGGGATACCACCTTTAAAACGCAGACTTTCAAATATACATACTTATGTTGTCGTGTGATACAATGCTGAACTATAGGTGCCATCATGATCTTATTCGTAATATAAGTGTTAAGTTCAGCCATCCTTGTTCTTAGTTTCCTCTTGGTTTTGCCAATATATGAAAGCGTACATAGACACTGAATGTAAATAACCCCACACGTATTGCAATTTAAAAAATTCTTCAGAACAATCTCTCAACTGGTACTTAACATCAGGGCCGGTGCAGGCCCCATGCAATCTATAAATTGCACCCCTCCCTCATTATTAATGTTGGCTGCACCCTAGACTCCTTTTTTCCAAAACTGCTTTGTGAACTCTTTACTAGCGATATTAGTATTTCTCCTTCAAATCCAGTGTTGTAAGAAAATTGCAGTGAAAGAGCAATTGCATAGCCAAAATAAAAATAATTAGCAGTAAATACTTAACATCATAGAAACGGGCTGTGATAGTCCAAAAAAAAAATCTGATTCTGGTCATCACACTAACAACAACATAAACATTCTCCAGTGCCAGGCATTTTGTGAACTAATATAAAACACTGCAAAAGTCACTGAAGATCTACCATACCATACCAGCATACACTTCCAAAACTCATACAAAACACTGTAATGGGCCCCAAAACATCCATACACCAATTTGAAAAGCTGTACAAGTCAAATTACTACAGTACAGAAACCTACATACGAACTCCATGTTAACAGAACACCAGGACTTGGTTGCACACTCAGAACACAGACCCTCACCAAGTACAGAATAAGTGACCGCAATCTAAAATCAAAATAGAAATATGTAAACAAAAATTAAAATGAAACCCCAAGAAGCCAGACTCCTCATGTGGTGCCACACCAGATAAGAGATGCAGTTCCCCATACTGTGTGAAATATAAAGATAGAGCAAAGTCCATTCACTAAATTGAAAGTAAAATTATTTTTTTCTACCTTTGTTGTCTGACGATTTTTGATCATGCTGATCCTGATCTGAGGTTTCTGTTTTCCTCTGTCTTCTCTTAGCTCTCTTTCTGTGGTCTGTAGTCCATCTGCCATTTCTTGTCTCTCCTTTTGGTTTCTTCATTTTCTTCCATCAGCCTTTTTCCAGTCCCAGTAACCCTCCCCAGTATTAGCCCCCTTTACAGCCTCCCCTCCCAGTGTCAACCTCCTTGCATTCCCAGCACTGCCACCGGTGTCTATTCTCTTCCAGTCCCCCTCCTTCTCCATCGACAAGCCCCTTCTAGTCCAAATACCATCCCAGGTATCAGCAAACTTCCAGTCCCAGTGCCCCCTCCCATGTCAGTTCCCTTCCAGTCACCTCTCCTCTGTCCATCCCCCTTCTAATCCCATCCCCAAGTGTCAGCTTTCTTCCATCCGCATCTTCCCTCCAGCCCCCTTCTTCCTCTCTTTTCCGCTCTCTTCCAACCCCCCATTTGAGCTTCCTTCCAGCCCCCACCTTCCCCCCGGTCAGTTCTCTTCCAACTCCCCTCCTATTACCCAGCCACCTTCCAGCTCCATCCCCAAGAGTCTGCTCCCTTGTAGCCTCCCATATTGGCTCCCTTTCAGCACCCTTATGTCTGCTCCCTTCCAGCTCCCCCTGTCTGCTCCCCTCCAGCTCCCCCTGTCTGCTCCCTTCCAGCTCCCCCTGTCTCTGCTCCCTTGTAGCTCACCATGTCTGCTCCTTTCCAGCTCCCCTCATGTCTGCTCCCTTCCAGTTCCAGCCCCCCGTCTGCTCCCTTCCAGCCTCCAGTGTCTGCTCCCTTCCAGCTCCCCACATGTCTGTTTCCTTCCAGTCCTCCCCGCCCCCCGTCTGCTCCCTTCCAGCTCCCCAGTGTCTGTTCCGTTGCAGCCAGTCCCCCGTGTCTGCTCCTTTCCAACTCCCCACCCCCTCATGTCTGCTCCATTCCAGCTCCCCCCCCCATCCATGTTTGCTCCCTTCTGGCCCCTTTCCTTCCCTCCCCTTCTCTCCTCTCCTCTCACTAACTCATCCTTCAAAAAAAGAAAGCAGCCTGAGCCGGGGGAACATTTCTCTGTTCCCGCGCTCTGCTCTCTTTTAAACTGCTGGGTCGTGGAGTTTCTAAAGGCAGTAATAAGCATTTCCTGTTTCTTATGAGAAAGAGGAAATGCTTGTAACTGCTGCAAACACTGCGGTCCCAGCAGTTTAAAAGAGAACAGAGCCACGGGAACAGAGAAATGTTCCCACGGCTGCTTTCTTTTTTTGAAGTGGTGGATGGTGGGTGGCTAGTGATGGGCCCCCCCCCCCGCCCCCCGCTGCTGGCGCCCTCCTGCTGTGCTTACCAAGGTTTACTGGGTAGCGCCGGCCCTGCTTAACATAAGAAATGCCATACTGGGTCAGACCAAGGTCCATCAAGCCCAGTATCCTGTTTACAACAGTGTCCAATCCAGGTCACAAGTACCTAGCAGTTTCCCAAAAAGACACACAGGTTCCATAATGCTTGTATTGGGACAAGCAGTAGATTACCTGGGTTTTCTTTAATAATAGTTTATGGACCTTTCCTCCAGGAACTTGTCCAAATGTTTTTTAAACCCAGCTACACTAACAGCTTTTGCTACATCCTCCGGTAACAAGTTCCAGAGTTTGATTACATGTTGAGTGAAAAAAAATCTTCTCTTATTAGTCTTAAACAGTTACACTGTAGCTTCATTGCATGTCCCCTAGTCTTTCTACTTTTTGATGGCGTAAACAATCGATCTACGTTTACCCGTTGCAGTTCATTCATTAATTTATAGACCTCTATCATATCTCCCCTTAGCTGTCTCTTTTCTAGGTTGAAAAGCCCTAACCTTTTAAGCCTCTCCTCATAGGGGTATCCTTTCATCCCCTTTACCATTTTGGTGGCTCTTCTCTGTACCTTTTATAATTCTGCTGTATCCGCCAGGGAATTACACACAATATTCAAGATGCAGTTGCACCATAGAATGATACAGAGGCATTATAATATCCTTTGTCTTATTCTCCATGCCTTTCCTTATGATTCCTAGCATTTTATTTGCCTTCTTGGCTGCCGCTGCACACTGGGTGGTGATTCCTAATATGGAACCTTACATCATTTAACCATAGTTTGGGTTGGTCTTTTCTAGGTGCATAACTTTGCACTTGTCCACGTTAAATTTCATCTGCCATTTGAATGACAATCTTCCAATTTGTGAAGGTCCTCTTGCAATATTTAACAATCCTCTTGGGTTTTAACAGCTTTGAATAATTTTGTGTCTACCTCACTCGTTATTCCTGTTTCCAAGTCATTTACGAATATGTTAAAAAGCAGCGGACCCAACACAAATCCCTGGGGTACTCCACTATTCACCTTTCTCCATTGGGAAAATTGGCCATTTAGCCCTACCCTCTGCTTTCTGTCTTTTAACCAGTTCCTGATCCACAATAGTACACTGCCTCCTATCCCATGACTTTTTAACTTCGCCAAGAGTCTCTCATGAGGGACCTTGTCAAAGGCTTTCTGAAAACCCAGATACACTATATCAACTGTGTCACCTTTGTCTACCTGTTTATTCACAACTTCAGAAAAGAATAACAGATTAGTAAGACAAGACCTTCCTTGGCTAAAGCCATATTGACATTCTCCCATTAAACCATTACTATCTACATTCAGTAATTTTGTTCTTTATAATGGTTTATTTATTTTATTTATTTATTTTATTTAGTAAACATTTGTATACTGCTGCTTCCTACGATCAGCAGCAGTTTACTCTACAGAATCATAATGCTTTGTACAGCACATTGAGATCTTTCAGATTTACATTTTTGATTAGTCAATGATTTACATAACACGGGAGAATCAGTTGGGTGCAACATACATTTGATTTGAGCACACAGATCTGGGTATACATTTGATTACAATAGCGTGGGGGGGGCCCCATATATACAATTTATACAGAATTACTTGCCAAAAAGTACAATCTATACATGATTAGCAGTTAGCTCAAGTTGTAGTGGGTTTGAAACAAGTGGGTTTTAAGCTTTCGTCTAAATTCACTCAGGTTGTTTATGAGTCTCAACTCATGTGGGAGTTGGTTCCAATGGATTGGTGCTGTGTATGTGAACGCCCTATTGCTTGTTTCGGCCTTGACAGATCTTATGCTAGTCGGTATACATAGGGTGTTGAGATTCATGGTTTCTACCTTTTTGCCTGGTATTGATGTCAGGCTCAGTGGCCTGTAGTTTCCTGGAACACCCCTGGAACCCTTTTTAAAAATTTGGCGTTACATTGGCTATTTGCCTATCTTTAAGTACTACAGATGATTTTAATGATAGTTCATAGATTAGTAATAGTAGGTCTGCAATCTCATATTTCAGTTCTTTCAATATCCTTGGGTGTATACCATCCGATCCAGGTGATTTGCTACTGTTTAGTTTATCAAATAGTTGTATTATATTTTACTGGTTTATCAATATGTCCTTCAATTCTTCCAATGCATCACCTTTAAATACCATTTCAGTCATTGGTAGCTTCCCTACATATTCTTCAGAAAGACCGAAGCAAAGAATTCATTCAGTCTCTCCGCTATGGCCTTGTCCCCTCTTAGTGCCCCTCTTACCCATCTATCATCTAATGGTCCAACTGACTCTCTCACATGTTTTTTACTACGAATGTACTTGAAAAAGGTGAAATTTGGTCTTTAGGTCTTACCTGCTAATTGATGTTCCTTGAGTGTGAGTCCAGTCCAGTCCCAGACCTGTGAGTAGTGTCACCTCACCAGCAGCTTGGAGACTGAGTGTGTCACAGTTCTGACATCAGAGCATATATACCAGTGGCACCTCCCACCAGAGCCAGTATCCTATCGACAAAGCAGACTCATGAAAACAACAATGAATAGCAACAGCTACTTTTTTTTGTATTAAACTATATACTACCATACCCCTCCCCCACTAGAAGAACAGCATCATCCCCTGAGAGAGAGAGAGCGAAATAACTTACAACAGTAGATTTACCTCCACTAGAAGCAAGGGAACACTCCTGACTACGTCAAGGACTGTACCAGAGGGTACACGCCCCACCATTCCCATGTAAATTCCGGCTTCTATACATGTTGACATCTTTGCTAGCCAGAACTGAGGCTGTATTGAATGATACCTCCCAAAACAGAGGGTGAGAACTGGGACTGGACTGGATTCATTCAAGGAATGTCAATTAGCAGGTAAGACCTAATTTTACCTTCCTTATCGTTTCTCCAATCCAGTCCTGGACCTGTGGGACATACCACAACAGTACTACCCCTGGGAAAGACCCACTAGACTGGCTTTAAGAACTGCCACTCAAAAACGTGCATCCCCCGCCGCCTGAACATCGAGTCTATAGTGCTTCACAAAGGTATGCAGAAACAACCAGGTTGCCGCCCTACAAATATCCATTGGCGGCACCAAACATGACTCCACCCACGAAGTTGTCTGCGCACGAGTCGAATGCGCCCGCAACTCCCTGGGCACCTGCTTATTTCGTAGCATATATGCTGAGGAAATCGCCTCTCACACCCACCGAGAAATGGTGGTCTTAGAAGCCACTTGCCCTTTACACACGCCACCATATAATACAAACAGCCAATCGGATCTCCGAAAGGACTCCATCCTCTTAAGGTAACAGTGCAACACTCGTTTGATGTCCAGACAGTGGAGCAGAGGGTCTTTGTCCTTACCCCCTGCCCCTGAGAACACCAGCAGCATCACTGCCTGATTCAAATGGAACACTGACAGAACTTTCGGCAAGAAGGAAGGGACCAGTCGGAAAACCACCTTCTCGTTGTCCAACACCAGAAAAGGATCCCGACAAGATAAGGCCTGTGACTCTGAAATCCTCCTTACCGAGCAGATTGCCACCAGGAACACCATCTTTATGGTGAGATCTTTTACTGAACATTCCCATAAGGGCTCAAAGGGTGGTGCCATCAGCACCGATAGCAACAGAGGTCCCAGGAAGGCACCACCGGTCTAAAAGGTGGACGCTCCTGCTTCACCGCTCTAAGAAACCAACCAATATCTGGGTGAGCTGCCAGGGAATATCCTTTGACTCTTCCGCGGTAACACGAAAGCACCGCCACCTGAACCCTGAAGGTGCTGCATGCCAGGCCTCTCTGAAACCCAGCCTGCAAGAAGGCCAACACCTTCGGCACTGAAGCTGACAACACCGAACAGTGAGCTTGCGCACACCGATCCTCAAACACTCTCCATACTCCCACGTAAGCCAGCAACATCGAGCATCTTCTAGCTCTCAGCAGCATTGAAATCACCAGGGTCAAGTACCCTCTTTGCCACAAGCGTTCCTGCTCAATAGCCAAGCCGAAAGCGAGAACCAATCTACCTGCAGCATCAGAATAGGACCCTGCGACAGCTGGTCTGCCCTCGCTGGCAGCCTCCATGGACGGTCCACCTGCAAGTGGATCAAATCAGCGTACCATGGGCATCGAGGCCAATCAGGCGCTATGAGTACCACCAGGCCTGGATGGGCTCCTATTCTTTGAATCACTCAATCTATCAGAGCCAAAGGCAGAAAAACATACAGCAGCCCGTCCTTCGGCCATTCCTGCACTAAGGCATTGAGACCCTCTGACATTTGCTCCCTTCTTCTGCTGAAAAACCAGGGAGCTTTTGCTGAATCCAGTGTCACCATGAGGTCCATAATCGACTGACTCCATCACCTGACCAGGCGCAGAAACACCTGCATGTTGAGTGACCATTCTCCTGGATCGATGTGCACTCTGCTGAGATAATCGGCTGTCACATTGTCCTTTCCTGCTACATTGGCCACCGAGAGAGCACAGAGATGCTCCTCCGCCCACTCTAGCAATGGAGCCACCACCTCCTCCAGTCTGGCACTCCCCGTGCCCCCTGACAGTTGATATATGCCACCGTTGTCACGTTGTCCAAGAACACACGTACTGCCTCCCCATGGAGTCGAGCACAGAATTGCTGCAGTGCTAGGAACACCGCCCTCAACTCGAGGCGGTTCATAGACCAAGTAGCTTCCCACGACATGTCCCTGTGCGATCTGTCCCTTGCAATGAACTCCCCGACCTGTCAGGCTGTCGTCCGTCATCACTATGATCCAGGTGGAAGCTTCCAGGGGCATGCCCTATATCAGGTTGTCGCTGATGAGCCACCAGCAAAGTGAGCACCAAACCTCATCTGGACACAACAGCAGAAGCGACAGAGGCTGATTCTGAGCTGACCACCTGCTTAGCAGACTGTGTTGCAGCGGGCCCTTGCCCACTATACCAAATCGATTGTCGCCACCATCGAACCTAGCACTTGCAGATAGTACCACACTGTTGGTCTTGCCATGCTGCAAAATCTGCAAATCTGCAATTGCAAAGTCAGCCCTCTGCTCTCCGGTAATTAAACCCGTCCAATCCCCAAATACACCAAGTCCTGAGAGGGATGCAGAAGACTCTGCAACATTTATCACCCAACGAAGCTCCTGCAAGAACTTGATCACCTCCGATGTGACTCACCTGCTTTCGGCCTTTGACTTTGCCTGGATGAGCCAATCATCCAGATAGGGTTGCACCAGAATTCCTTTTTGCCTCAGAGCCGCCGCCACCACTACCATTATCTTTGTAAACATACGGGATGCATTTGCCAATCCAAAGGGCAACGCCTGAAACTGAAAATGGCCCATGGGTACCGCAGACCTTAAGAACCGGTGGTGCTCTGCCCAAATGGGAATATATAGATAGGCTTCTGTCTGGTCAAGAGAAGTCAAGAACTCTCCTTCCCTGACCACTACAACCACTGAATGAAGCGTCTTCATATGGAACCGAGGCACTCTTAGACATCAGTTTACGTGCTTGAGGTCCAGAATGGGCCGGAAGGAGCCTTCTTTCTTGGGTACCACAAAATAGATTGAGTAATGAATGTAACAGCATTGGTCCTGTGGCACCAGCTTGACCACTCGAAGCTGCAGTCGCCTTTCCAATGTTTCATGCACCGCCCTTCATTTCTGAGGACCCTTGCTCGGCGAAGGGATGAAGGTCTTCGAGAGAGGACACTGGAATTCCAAGACATACCCCTCTCAGATGATCTCCAGGACCCATTGATCAGAAGTGACCTGTGTCCACACAGGGTAAAAGTCCCACAGCCAACCTCCCACAGGTACCCCACTGCATGGGCGGTCCTCATTTCATTGTGACTTCTTGGGGGTCATGGGAGCAGATGATAAGTCCCTGCCCGCTCCTCTGAAACCACGAAAGGACTGCTCTCTAGCCAGGACCTGCCTCTCTGATACGGATCAAAACGAACTGCCCTAAATCGGTGGAAGTTCGCTACCTGGCCCCGCTGTGGACCGCTTATTCTAACGGACCTTGGCTTATCTTCCGACAGACAACCCCCTTTCAACTCTCCCAAGTCCTTCACCAGCTTCTCAAGATCCTCCCCAAATAGGAGTTTTCCTCAGAATGACAACTTACTCAGCCGTGCCTTTGATGAGCCGTCTGCCGCCCAATTCCTCAGCCAGAGGTATCTCCTCACTGCTACCATGGCTGCCATACCCTTGGATCCACTGTGAATCAAATCATAAAAAGCATCTGCCAGGTATGCGGCCCCAGCCTCTACCTTGGCCGCGTCATCAGGAAGTTGTTCCCCAAAGGTCTCAATCATACTTTGCATCCACCTTAAGCATGCTCATGCTACAAAGGCCCCTCAAAAAGACATTTGCAGGGATAGCGCATTAATGTCTAACACCTGCTTTAAAAGGGTTTCCACCTTCCTGTCCTGAACATCCTTTAGCACTGAACTGCCTTCTACTGGATTGGTGGTCTTCTTTGTAACCACCAACACCGCGGAGTCCACCTTCGGGGCACGCAGAAGGTCTCTGTCCTGCTCCGTGAGTGGGTACAGCCGTGCCATCACCCTCGTGCCCTTCAAAGCGGCCTCTGGTACATCCCATTCCCCCTGAATCATTTGCCTGAGGATCCTATGAATGGGAAAAGCCTTCTGCATAGTCCTAAATGCCTGGAAGAGTGGATCCTCCCATGGCTCTTCCTCTGAGGGAGCTTCCTTATCCACATTAAGGGCCTTCAAAGAATGCACAATCAACGCCGACAGTTTCTCCTTCCTGAAAACCCAAACTATACGCGACTCATCTGCTTGAGGAATCTCTCCCTCCTCCAGCTCCATCACCTCCTCTCCCTCCTCTCGCAGCAGTGCACACTCTTTCTCTTCTTCCTCAGAAGGAAGAGAGCCCCCTTCTCCCCAAGGGTCCTCCTCCATCCGCCTTCTACTAGGGCCCAGTTCCCTCAGCACCCTCTCCTGGACCTACATGCCAAGCATGTGCTTTTGCTGGCCATCTCTAACACTCTTTCTTTTTTAAATGAGACCAAACAGACTGCCCCACACTCTGAGCACCACGTCAGCTAAGCTGTTACTCAGGATATCCGGAGCCTGACAGGACCCACACAGCCTGCTTTCCTCAATGAGGCCACCTAAAGGGAATCAGGACTGCAACATAAAATGTGACTGCAGTCCCCGGAGTCCGGCTACCCCCCACTGCTACTGAGCTCTTCCTGCGCGACTAAAACGCCAGCTCCCAAACCCCAAACGAGCAGTGTGGACAAAAATAACTGCCAAAATTAAAAGGAGAAAGGAAAAGAAAGAAAAGCTATCCAAAATGGACGCAGTTCCCACGCAATGTGGCAGACCACCATCTGTAACTATGAGAGCTGGGTCCCTCCAAGAAAGTATGCTTGCCACTTACCAAACTGGAATTGAAGCTTTCTCTCATTCTCTCCTGCGACGCTCAGCTGCCTTGGAGCATCAGCATTGTCGGGAGTGATTTCCAGGCAGTGCAGTCTCAGTCGCTCATAAGGGGACTGAAGACCAGCAGAGTGTGTGCAGCCGTGATCCTCTCTCTTATCTCAGGGGCCAGCCTGCCACGCTCCCCTGTGCCCTTCGTTAAGGCACTCTTTTTCTTTTTTTTTTCAAACAGACAAAGCCTTAGTGCCTCTAGACCGCAGCTCCTTTACTTTAACCTAACTACCAATTCCCTATAGTTCCTCTAGTGAGCCTGACCTAAGGAATTACCTCACCCCAGCTGCCTGGAGACTGAGATACTGGCTCTGGTGGGAGGTGCCACCGGTATATATGCCCTGATGTCAGAACTGTGACACACTCAGTCTCCAAGCTTCTGGTGAGGTAACACTACCCTCAGGCCCGGGACTGGACTGGAGGAACGATAAGGAAGTCTTTATTATGCATTTTTGCTTCCACAGCAAACTTCTTCTCAAATTCTCTCTTTGCCTGCCTTATCAATGCCTTGCATCTAACTTGACGGTGCTTATGTTGTTTCCAGTTTTTGTCATTTGGCTCCTTTTTCCATTTTCTGAAAGATGCTTTTTTGGCTACAACAGCATCTCTGACCTTTAAACCATGCTGGCAGTTTTTTTTTTTTTTTACTTCCTTCCACCTTTCTTAAAGTGTGGAATATAGCTGGTCTGGGCTTCCAAAATAGTATTTTAAACAGCATCCATACTTGATGTAAAACTTTAACCTTTGCAGCTGCTCTTTTTAGTTTTTTCTCATCTGTTTTCCTCATTTTATCATAGTCTCCCTTTTGAAAGTTTAAAGGCAGTATTGTGGATTTCCTTGACGTCCTTTTTCCATTTATGAAATCAAACGCGATCATGCTATGATCACGATTGACAAGTGGCCCCAACACACATATCTCTTGCACTAGATATTGTGTACCACTAAGGACTAGGTCCAAAATGGCTTCCTCTCTTGTCAGTTCATGAATCAGCTGCTCCAAGAAGCAGTCATTTATTTCTTTTTAAATCTTTATCTCCCTAGCATGTCCTGCCGTGACACTGACCCAGTCAACACTAGGATAATTGAAATAACTCATTATTATTACTGTATTTTAACTTTTGTTAGCTTCCCTGATTTCTTTGAGTATTTCATCATCCAATTGTTCATACTGGCCAGGCAGTCGGTAGTACACTCTCACTACCATTGCCTTCCCCTTTTTACATGGAATTTCAATCCATAGAGATTCTACCGTGTATTTTGTTTCCTGCAACACTTTAGTTCTGTGTGACTCAATGTCCTCTATCATAGAGCGCAACACCTCCACCAATTTGATCTACTCTATCATTGTGATATAATTTGTACCTAGGTATCAGTGTCCCACTGGTTGTCCTCCTTCCACCAGGTCTCTGAAATTTCAATCATATCTAACCTCTTATTTAGTGCTATATATTCTTACTCTATGGTAACCTATTTAAATATGGAAGACAACATCATGTCCAACTGACTGGAAAAGATCTGTGTTTATACCAATACTAAAGAAAGGTGATCCAACTGACTGTGGAAATTATCGCACAATCACTCTGATCCCACATGCCAGCAAGATTCTACTGAAGATTATTCAAAAGAGACTACAACCATACCTGGAACAAGAACTACCTGAAGTGCAAGTAGGGTTCAGGAAAGGGCGAGGAACGAGAGACATCATTGCGGATGTGAGATGGATCCTTGAAAAGACTAAAGAATACCAAAAGGATATCTATGTGTGCTTTATCGACTATAGCAAGGCATTTGACTGTGTAAACCATGAGAAACTCTGGGCCACATTAAGAAGCATGGGTATACCAGAACACCTGATCGTACTCTTGCACAATCTGTACATTGATCAAGAAGCAGCAGTTCGAACGGAACAAGGAGAAACAGAATGGTTTAAAATAAGCAAAGGTGTAAGACAAGGCTGCATACTTTCCCCCTACCTGTTTAATTTATATGCAGAACAAATCATCAGAGAAGCAGGATTGTATGAAGACATCAGAGGTGTGAAGATTGGTGGAAGACTCATCAACAACCTTCGCTATGCTGATGATACCACATTACTGGCTGAAAGTGAAGATGATCTGAAACATTTGCTTCTCACAATCAAAGAACATAGTCTCAAAATGGGCCTGCACCTTAATGTAAAGAAGACAAAGATCATGACAACTGGCATAATCAACAGGTTCATCATTGAAGGAGAAGAAATTGAAATTGTGAACAACTTTAACCTACTTGGATCAACTATCAATAAAGAAGCAACAAGCAGTCAAGAAATCAGACGACGCATTGCTCTTGGCAGAATGGCTATGAAAGACCTAGATAAGATTCTCAAGAGCAGAGATGTCTCTCTCCATACAAAGATTCGACTTGTTCAAGCCATGGTATTTTCAATAACATCATATGGATGTGAAAGCTGGACAGTGAAAAAGATAGACAGGAAGAAAATTGATGCCTTTGAATTATGGTGCTGGCGGCGAATACTGTGTATACCATGGACTGCCCGAAGAACGAACCAGTCGGTACTAGAGGAGAGCAAACCTAAGCTTTCTTTAGAAGCTCAGATGACAAGACTTCGACTTTCATACTTTGGACACATCATGCGAAGAGAGAGATCATTAGAGAAAGACATCATGCTTGGCAAGATAGAAGGTCAGCGCAAAAGAGGAAGGCCAGCAATGAGATGGATCGAGACAATAACAGCAGCTACGGGTACCAGTCTGTCAACAATGAGCCGCCTGGCTCAAGACCGAACACAATTTAGGATAGCTATCCAGAGGGTCGCCATGAGTCAACTCCGACTCGACGGCACTTAACAACAACAACAACAACATTCTAACTCTCCCATCTTATTTTTTAGACTTCTAGCATTTGCATACAAGCATTTTAGAGGTTGAATTTTATTCATATTAATCTATCAGTAGGCAGGGGTAATTTGGAATTCTGTGGATCAGGAACTGGTTAAAAGAAAGAAAGCAGAGGGTAGGGCTAAATGACCAATTTTCCCAATGGAGAAAGGTGAATAGTGGTGTACCCCAGGGATCTGTGCTGGGTCTGCTGCTTTTTAACATATTCATAAATGACCTGGAAAAGGGAATAACGAGTGAGGTTATCAAATTTGCAGATGACACAAAACTATTTAAAGTTGTTAAAACCCATTAGGATTGTGGAAAATTGCAAGAGGATCTTGATAAATTGGAAGACTGGGCATCAAAATGGCAGATGAAATTTAATGTGGACAAGTGCAAAGTTATGCACCTAGGGAAGAACAACCCAAACTATGGTTACACGATGCAAGGTTCCACATTAGGAACCACCACCCAGGAAAAAGATTTAGGCGTCATTGTAGATAACATGTTAAAACCCCCTGCCCAGTGTGCAGCGGCGGCCAAGAGAGCAAATAGGATGCTAGGTATCATAAGAAAAGGAATGGAAAATAAAACAAAGGATATTATAATGCCTCTGTATCGTTCCATGGTGAGACCACACCTTGAATATTGTGTGCAATTCTGGTCGCCGTATCTTAAAAAGGATATAGCGTTATTAGAAAAGGTTCAGAGAAGAGCCACCAAAATGGTAAAGGGGATGGAAGGATACCCCTATGAAGAAAGGCTAAAAAAAAGGTTAGGGCTCTTTAACCTGGAAAAAAGACGGCTGAGGGGAGATATGATAGAAGTCTATAAATTAATGAACGGAATGGAACAGGAAAATGTAGATCGATTGTTTACGTCTTCAGAATATAGGAAGACTAGGGGACATGCAATGAAGCTACAGGGTAACCTGTTTAAGACTAATAAGAGAAAATATTTTTTCACTCAACGTGTAATCAAACTCTTGAATTTGTTACCGGAGCATGTAGTAAAAGCTGTTAGTGTAGCTGGGTTTAAAAAAGGTTTGGAGAAGTAACTGGAAGAAAGGTCCATAAACCATTATTAAAAGGGACCCATGATATCACTGCTTGACCCAATACAAGCTTTGAGGAACCTGTGTCTTTTGGGGAAACTGCTAGGTACTTATGACCTACATTGGCCACTGTTGGAAGCAGGATACTGGGCTTGATGGACCTTGGTCTGACCCAGTATGGCATATCTTATGTTCTTATGTTCTTATCTTTAAGCTCGGTCTGCTCTGTTAAGGGCATTTGGGTTACTTTTGTTTTTATCGGAACCTCTCTGTCGATATGCCCTAATTTCAGTCTTTCGCTAGTATCCTTCACGGATACATTTTTTTGAACCATGCGCTCTTGGGCGACTGTCGGCTTTCCCCTTTATCTAGTTTAAATCTGCTCTATCTCCTTTTTAAAGATTAATGCCAGCAGCCTGGTTCCATTTCAGTTAAGGTGAAGCCCATTCCTTCGGAAAAGCCTTTCCACAAAATGTTCCCTAGTTCCTAACAAATCCAAAACCCTCTTCTTTGCACCATCGTCTCATCCACACATTGAGACTCTGGAGTTCTGCCTGCATTTTGGGTCCTGCAAGTGGAACATGGAGGATTGCTGAGAATGATACCCTGTAAGTTCTGAATTTCAACTTCCTACCTAAAAGCCTAAATTTGGCCTCCAGAACCTCCTGACCACACATTTCTATGTCACTGTTACCAACATGTACCAAGACAGCAGACTCCTTCCCAGCACTAACACCTTGTCTAGGTGGCGCGTGAGGTCTGCTCCTTCGCAACAGGCAGGCATGTTACTAGATGATCCTCATGTCCACCAGCTATCTACATGCCTAGTGATCGAATCACCAACTATAATGGCTATCCTAACCCTCCCCTTATGGGCAAATGGCCCTAGAAAAACCTCCTCGGTGCGAGAGGGTTTTACATCACCTGGAGGACAGGTCCTAGTTACAGGATCATTTCCTGCCACACCAGGGTGATTCTCTCCTGTCATGTGACCTTTGTCCTCCATGGCAATAGGGACTTCAGTACTACGTCCTTGTAGGTTTCATCTATATACTTCTCTGCCTTCCTTATGTCCTCCAAGTCTGCTACTCTAGCCTCCAGAGATTGGACTCGTTCCCTGAGAGCAAAGAGCTCTTTGCACCTAGTGCACACATCAGGGCCGGCCTGTCCATTGAGCAAGAATGTTGTTTGCACAGGGCCCCGCGTTTCAGGGGGCCCCATGCAAACAACATTCTGCATTAAAAGACCGCCGCCAAGGCAGCAGCAGAATCAAGTGTCCTGCAGCTGTGGCCGTGGCCCCACTGCCTGCCCGGCAGAGCCCTCCCTGAATCAGTTCCCTCAGCGCCGGCTTTTCAGAGCCGCGAAGGGAGAGTTTCCCTTTCTCGTGGCTGAAACTCTCCCTTTGCGGCTCTGAAAAGCCAGCGCTGAGGGAACTCATTCAGGGAGGGCTCTGCCTGGCAGGCAGAAGGCCGCGGCTGCGGGACACTTGATTCTGCCATGGCGGCGGCGGCACAGCAGCAGCAGCCGCCAGGTTTTTATTTTTCAATTTCCCTGGGCTGATGGGGGGAGGGGGGTTAGGACTGGTAATGGACTATGGGGGGGAAAAGGCTTGAAATGGGCTGATGGGGGGTTAGGACTGGAAGTGGGATGATGGGGGGTTAGGACTGGTAATGGGCTAGGGAGGGGGCTAAGACTGAAAATGGGCTGATGGGAGGATTAGGACTGGAAGTGAACTGATGGGGGGGTTAGGAATGGAGGTGGGCTGATGGGGGGTTAGGACTGGTAATGGACTATGGGGGGGTCTAAGACTGAAAATGGGGTGAGAGGGGTTAGGACTGGAAGTGGGCTGATGGGGGGTTACAAATTTTAATGGGCTATGGAGGGGCTAGGACTGGAATTGGCTGATGGGGGGTTAGGACTGGAAGTGAACTGATGTGGGGTTAGGAATGGAGGTGGGCTGATAGGGGGTTAGGACTGGTAATGGACTATGGGGGGGTCTAAGACTGAAAATGGGGTGATGGGGGGTTAGGACTGGAAGTGGGCTGATGGGGAGGTTACTAATGGTAATGGGCTATGGGGGGGCTAGGACTGGAAATGGGATGGGGGAGTTGCTAGAACTGGAAATAAGCTGAGTGGAAGGGGGGGCTTGAACTGCAAATAGCTGATGGGGAGGGGGCTTGGAATAGAAATGGACTGTGAGGGGAGGAAGCTAGGACTGGAAATGGACTGAGTGGGGGGGAGCTAGGACAGGAAATGGGCTGATGGAGGGGCTAGGATAGGATTGGAAATGGGCTGTTGGGGGGGTGCTAAGATTGGAAATGGGCTGTGGTGGGGGCTTGGATTGAAATGGACTCATGGAGGGGCTAGAACTGGAAGTAAGCTCATGGGGGGCTTGGATTGGAAATGGGCTGAGTGGAGGGGAGCTAGGATTTGACATGGGCTGATGGTGGGGCTAGGAAAGGACTAGAAATGGGCTGATAGGGGGCTGGGATTGGAAATGAACTGATGGAGGGACTCGGATAGGACTGGAAATGAATGGGGGAGCTAGGACAGGAAATGGGCTGATGGTGGGGCTAGGATAGGATTGGAAATGGGCTGATGGGGGGCTAGGAAATGGGCTGATGCGGGGACTAGAAGGGAGCGGATGCTGGGTGTGGCAGGAACTAGAAGGAAGCTGATGTTGGGGGAGGATTAGAATGGGATGGGGCTTGGAGAGTGAAATGGAGAGGGGAAAAATATTTTGTGTAGGAGGGAAGAAAAATCTACAATTGGCCGGGTATTGGGAGAGTAAGTGGGGATTGAGGATGGAGGGGTAAAATTCGAGTGGATGGAAAAGGAATGAGGAAAGAGCAAAAGGAGAAAGATTAGTATGTTAAAGCAGATGTAGAGAGAGAATGGAAAAAAAACTAGAAGAGAGAAGAAAGGACAAATGGACAGCAGACGATGGAGAGTTAGCAGAAGACACGAAGAAACCAGAAGAAAGTGGCTGGAGCAATTGCAACTGAAAAAAAATGCACAAAAGGTAGAAAAATATCTCTTTATTTTGAATTTATTAACTGGAATATGCCAGCTCTGGGAAATGTGCATCATTAACATCTGCACTTTTAGTACAAGAGGAAATTAATTTATAGTTTTATTTCTACAGTGTTGTTGTACATTCCAAGTTTGGCTTTTGGGGTTCCCAGTTTAATTATTGTCTTCCTGTTTCTAAATTGTGATTCCTTGTTTAGTGATGGTCTATGTTCTGCATGTGTAACTAAGCTGAGGTATTCTGTTTATGTAATTCCTATTTGACATTGCCACTTGTTCTCTTTCCCCAGTAGGTCATGTATTGTTATTCTCTGAAATGTATTGGTTTAATATTTGCAGTGTTGCCTTTTGATAAGTAGAGTATGGTGCTTTGTGAGTCCTGGTAGTGCTGTTACGATACAGCAGGTTTGTTATGGGTTCTAAATGGGCAGTGTTTGTAGTAGTTCCTAATGTGCCTGGCGGTTGGCACTGGATTATAGTAATGTAGAAATCTTTTAGTCTTTCTTTATCCATACGCTCATTACGAGGCATGTTTACTAAAAGTTAGTATATGGTAACATTATGCAAATATTTATGGAAATGAGGCCCCTTATGCAAATGAGGCCCCGCACCGAGTCTCCACACATGGCCCCACACCCCCCTTGGGCCACCCCTGGCACACATAAGACCCCTCATTAACTAGAAGAAAATCATACATGTGACACTCAATGCAAAAGAGTGGAAAACCCCCATCTCACTGCTGGACTGCTGTCTGCATCTTAGTTTTAAGGTTTTGTTCAGATATTAAAGTTGTTTTCTTACTTGAGTTTATAGAGGATACTTATGCTAATACAACTATACTTTATATGTTAAATGGAATTTATTCATCTTAAAAATAATTAATCTCAGTTCCTTAATAAATGTCTTCCTCCCCACCCATAGTGCAGGTCATACTTTAGATTTGGTCCTCACCACTCCCAACTCAGGTTTTACCCTCTCTGCTGCTTCCACTCGTACTATCACCTGATCTGATCATCATTGTGTCTTTTTCTCTGTTTCCCTGACAACCTCGGCCAATGCTGGTCCTTCTAACCCCCAGCCTCCCCTCTGTCTGCGTTGTCGCATTACCCCTACAACATTACGTATCTTCCCTTCTACACAATCTTTATTCCCTTCAGACTTTGCTCTATGTTCAGGTCTATCTCTGGAACTCGGTTCTTACTTCTGCTTGGACAACCTAGCTCCTCTTCGCCCCTCCTCTGCATTGTCTAGGCAGGTTCATTCTCCTTGGTATCACTCGGGTTTGCGCCTGCAGCAGACGCAGCTCTGTCAAGCTGAGCGCTTATGGCTGAAACACCCTTCTCCGGATACCTCTGCACGTTTCAGACAGTTATACTCACACTACCGCTCATCAGTCCAGACTGCTAAACATTCGTTTTATACCTCCGAAATCTCAGAGGCCGCCAATTCCTCAAGACAACTTTATTCTATTCTTCATAAGCTTTCAGCCACTACTTCCTGCTCTTCGTCGCAGGCTTTAGCACCAGCTCCACCACTACTGGCTACGTTCTTTTGCGATAAGATTCATAGCCTCTGCTCCACCTTTTCTAGTCCCCCACCTCCACCATTATTGCCTCCCCACTCCTCATCCTCCCCTTCTGTTACAGCTGCTCCCTCCTCGGCCGCGACCCTTTTTGATCCAGTTAGACCTCCCTCTCCCCTGAACCAGGCATTGGCCCATACCTGGTCTTCATTTCATTCCATCATTCCATTGGAATTGTTTAAGACTATCTCCAATTCCAGGAAGACTACCTGCTTATTGGACCCCCATCCCCTCTGGTTGGTTGTCTGAGCCCTCTCTTCAGTTGTTGCCTATCATTTTCACCATTCTAATTTCAAGTTTATCTACTGGTATCTTTCCCACCCCCTGGAAATCCACCATTGTTCGTCCACTATTAAAGCAGCCCTCACTTGATCCTTCAGTCCCGTCACATTGGCACCGAGTCTCAAATCTTCCCTACCTGGCTAAAATTCTGGAACAACTTGTGTTTCTCCAACTGGCATCCCATGCTGAGGCCACTAATGCCCTCCACCCTCGACAGTCGTGATTCCGTTCAGTCCATAGCACGGAAACAGTTTTTCTTGCCCTTTTAAATGAAGTACATGTCGCTCATGACCGTGGAGAAGTCACTTTGATTGTGTCTTTGGATCTGTCCTCGGCATTTGACTTAGTAGATCACCGGACCTTGCTTTCTTGTCTACACGATTCTGGGCTTCGGGGCACTGTGCTACAGTGGTTCCGCTCATTCCTCACTTCTTGCACTTTCTCTGTTCACTCTAATAATCAGTCCTCTCCTTCATTTCCTCTGGCATGTGGGGTTCCTCAAGGGTCCATTCTTTCCCCTCTGCTCTTTAATATTTTTCTTGCTCCTTTGCCCCTTCTGATTCAACAGTACCCAGTCTCCACTTATCTTTACACAGATGATATTGTTCTCTTCCACACTTCTCCTGTAGATTTGGATATCTCACCCCTTAATAACTGTCTCGCCCACATCGTCTCCTGGCTCTCCTCAAATTACCTTCATTTGAACCCTTCCAAATCTACTGCCATGTGGGTATCTCTGAGTACTCCTTGCCCTATCATTGCTCCTCAGTTCGCCTCTACTACAATTCCCCTCTTCTCTTCCTTCCGCTACCTGGATGTAACACTAAATTCCTCCCTTTTCTTTCATGATCATGTGTCTGCTCTCACTCGCCGTTCCTTTTATGCACTCCGACAAATTAGAGCAGTCCGTTCCCTCCTGCCTCCTTCTTCACTAATCACCCTGCTGCTGGCTTTAGTTGTGAGCAGATTAGACTATTGTAATGTGACCTTGGCTAATTTACCATCCTATCAGCTTCAGCGCCTGCAGCTGTTGCAGAACATAGCAGCACGTCTCATTACACACGCTAGACAGTCAGATCATGTCACTCCTCTCCTACACCGTCTCCATTGGTTACCCCTCCGGTACAGATTCTGGTACAAATTCCTGATTCTGACACACAGAGCAATCCATACTTCGAACCCACTATACCTTGCCAATCTCATCTCCCTGCACACACCACATCGACAATTTCGGTCACTACATGCAAATTGGCTTTCCATTCCATCCTCTTCCCAAGCTCATTTGGAGCAGACCCGCCATGCTGCCTTTTTCTTCCTCAGCCCATCACTCTGGAATGCCCTACCACCCTCCCTCTATCTGGAACCCTCCTATCTGAAATTCAAGACATTACTTAAAACCCACTTATTCCAAGAGGCATTTGACCTTCCGATTCAAAACCCTACTTAGGTATTTTTCTCTTTTGCCACTTGTCCCTGATGACTTTTACTGTCTCTTCTACTGCTTTCCTGTTGTGCAATGGCTTTCTTTTCCTCTTTTCTACAGCGTTGATATGTTTTATTGTAAACTTCCCTAATGTCTTGACGTGGGTGGTATATCAAGTGTACAAATAAAGATAAAGATGATGAGGATAACCAGCTGCTCCTTAAAGTGATTATGGGCATCTCCCCCTTTAATAGGTTTAAGAGCATATAAAGCTAAGTTTATCCCAGGGGTGGGTGGGAGGGAGGGAAAGAAGATTTATAGGCTGGCTTACTACACAGTGTCCTGACCTGTGCCTCTAAGGTAAAATCTTACCAATATCTCCAGGAACAAGCAGGAATGTAGTCTTCACATATGGGTGACGTCGGTACTGCGCGAGAACTCTCACCAGCATCCAATAGGAAAGCTTTTAGGAGCATCCCACTGCACCTGCATAGATGCCTTCCCACCTTTCCAGCTCTCCCTCCTCAGTTCTTCGTTTTCCGCGGAGCCGACAAGAAGCAATTCCTGTCACCGCAGAAAATTCATCTTATTTTTTTGTGGTTGTGTCTGCCTTCCTGACCACGCTGGTACCGACCCCGTCATTGCTCTCTTTCTTTCTTTCTTTCTTTCTTCAAAAAAAAAAAAAATCTTCTGTGAGGGAAAGAATTATTTCTTTCCTTCAGGTGCATTGATGCCATCTTAGGCTTAGGCCTCCCCTTTTGTCACAGACAAAATGGAAAACCCATTCAGTGGTTTTAAGAAGTGTTCCAAATGTGGCAGTACCATTTTGGCCACAGACTACCCATGACTGGCGCCTATAATGCTTAGGACCGGATCAACCATTAGAATGTCCCCTTTGTAGGAAGATGACAAAGAGAGTTCTACAGAATCGAGCTGCAAAACTAGGCACCCTCTTTGGCTCCGATGCAGCATCTTTAGCATCAGTGTCATCGAGAGCTTCATCTTCCTCCCAAGGATCTCAGGTATCGAAACCTAAGTCTTCATCGAAGACTGGCCGGCCCTCCAAGGGTAGATCTCCTTCTAAGCATCGAGATGCCTTGGGCGTTGCCCTGGAGGAGGACACACCGGCCAAACAACCCCGGTGGGAGGACCTTTCCTCCAAAGCCTTAGTGGGATCCCAGGATGCTCCAGAGGCCTCCACCTCTGGAGAGCTCCTGGTGCCATGCTCAGAATCGTGGCCTGCAATTATGGTACCAATACACAAGCATCGGCAAGCTCCATGGATCATGAGCGGAGCTTAGCAGCCTTACTGGGGGCCTTGGTACCAGTAAAACCTTTGCAGTCGATTCCGCAGGCATCGGTACCAGCTCCAGTACCAACACAACCTGCATTGACTTTTTTCATGCTTACCACGCTACCGCCCATGCCAGCCCTCAAATCCGTTTCTGGTACCAAGGTTCCAGCACTTCAAGCGTCAGCTACCAGTTTTGATTGGTACCAAGTACGTGCAGAGCAGGAGCACCCTGCCCATCGATACTTTGAGCCTTGGGATTCCGATTCATCAGATGATGAATTGGCCAATACCCGGGACATGAGAACTTTCCCGGAAGATCCATCTCCGTCTCCACAATGTTGCATGTCCCCTCCAGAGGACATGTCTTTTCAAGACTTTATTCGCGATCTTGCTCAGGGTTTGTCCATAACAGTGATATCGGAGAAAGAGCCTTGGGCCAAAGGACTTGAAATTCTTCAATGCCCTACAGCCCCGAAGGAGGCTGCTATGCTCCCTATCCATCTCATACTGCACGACCTTATACTTCGTATGTGGGAGACACTATTTACTATCTCTCCACATACCTGATGACTCGATACCACGTACCAAGTACTAGAGTGTCCTGGTTTTCAAAAGATGCAAATGCCACACCATTCCATGGTGGTAGAATTGGCAATGCATCGAATAAAGAGTGCTACCTCCAGGTAGGGAATTGAGAACCCTAGATGCCTTTGGTTGACATTGTTTTCAGGCCTCCATGTTATCGGCCAGGATCAGTTCCTACATACTCTATATGGGTATGTTCCTTAGAGAGGTGGCTAAGGATTTGGAGTTAATGGCTCCTCTTCTCCCTGATGACAAGAGAGCAGATTATCTCACCCTTGTAAAGCATGCTCAGAATGTTTCAAAGTTTGTTAACAGGGCAACATTTGACTGTTTTGAGTGCATCAACAGAACTTGTGATAAGGAAGCTTATCATAGTTCAGGAAGGAACTATAAAAGAGGTGAATTGACTCTGAACAAGCAACCTGTCTTTTCTGGTAGAAATACTAAAACAGAAAGTTTTCATAAAAGACTATCAGTCCCAGAATGCACCAGGTTTCAAACAGCCTCTAGAAGGGCTGAAGTGGGGAAACGTGTGTTCAATCAGGAAAGCTATGAGGTAATCCCCAATCACTCATCTCCAAGGGCAGGGCTTGATTCAGCACACCTGGGCTGTGCTAGGGTGGAGTGTCCCTCTAAGCATGTTAAAAGTAAAGGATATTCTACACAGAGACAGAACAGAGGGAGCAGACAGAACCAGGAGAACAAGGAGAGACAGAAGCAGAAGCAACGTGGAAGGAAGAAGAGAAAGACATCTTGGAGGTCTACAGAAGGAGCCCACAGCAGTACGTGTGTGAGGAGTGATTCCAGAGGCAAGCATCCTCCATTGGACTGGAGGAAGCCAGAGGAGTGGGGTTATAAAGCCAGGAATTCCCAGACGGCACCTTTGAAGGAGACGGCTGCATTTGGAAGGGGCCCTAAGACCGGTGCAAGAAGGTATGTGAAGAGAGACCCAGTGTCCAGGGATCTTGATTGGAAGGATGGACATAAAAGCTGGACTACTTACTGGCCAGGATATCTGGAGAGGAAACCTAACAGCAAAGGAAGCTCAGGTATGAACTTTGATCTATGCCCTAGCTCTTCTCCAGGAAGTCAGCAGGGAAACAAATATTATCCTGAGAGTGATCAATTAAGGAATTCCTCTGAGCCAGACCATGATATTGATTCCATGATATTTGAGGAAGAAGGAGATATCTCAAATGATCAGTTAGAATACATGGACTGCTCTCTGTCTAGGCTGCTGTTTTAAAGTAGTTTCTCACTAATACAACAACCACCAAAAGGAACTGTAACTTGTTCTTTTATCTACTCAGAAAAGTCTGCAAGAAAGCTTTAGGGTAGGATTGAGCCACGTACAGAGAGTGAACCAGCAAAGGGGTTTGCAGCTGGCTAATTATTGGTAATTGAGCCAGGCACAAGTGCACTTGAGCTCTGGAAGGAAACTTCTTTTTTTGTGTGTGTGTAAATAGAAGAAAGTTATCCTTGATAAAGAACAGGTTTTTTTGTTACTTTTGGGTTTTGTTTTTGCCTTTTTGGAGCACTGCTAAGAAGTCATTAGCAGGAGCCATCAAAAAGACCTATTCTGTTTCCCATCAAGGTCTTTATTGATTTTTGCTTAAGAAGTTCAGTTACCTTATATCATGTTTTGTTTTTCCTGAGTACAATACTTGAAGCAAGTGTCCTTTTGTGTTACCAAGTAAATCTGTGTGGGAGAATTAACCCCATGAATAAAATCTATTTTTCTTTGCTTACACTCGAGCATCACAACTCATTATTTTGTGAACGGCTGATTCTGGTATGAATGAACTACAAACCCCACACTCCTTTGCAAGTCATAATAATATTTTGCCTTTGCCAAGACTGTGGACATTCACGACCAGCGCCCCCGTTTACAAACTTCATCCATCTGCATTGGTGCACACAAGATTGCTTGGCTCCAAGCATCAGATCTTGAACAGTGGGTTCAAGATAAGCTGGGTAATATCCCTTGCACCGGTGAAAACCTTTTTGGCAAGGATTGTCAGGACAATGCCTCTCAGTTAGAATCTGAGAATGCCACTCTTAATAAGATATCTAGATCTACTGCCAACCCAGCTAGGAAAAAAGCAGCAAAGAAAGCTTTTTTCAATGAAAAGGAGAAGTACTATCCTTCTTACACACCTGCTGTACAATGTCAACACCATGCTCCTCAGAAGGGACAGCAACCATCAAAGCAGCAAAAGAAGGCTCAGACTCCTAAGTCACAGCCACCTCAGCAGACCCAGCCTCCTCAGGGTCTTTGACTCCTTTCTGAAGAACATAGCCGTTCTGCCTCTGGAGATTCCAGATCCCGTTCACATCCCCGGCAGACTGTTGCTTTGCCCATAAGTGGCATCTTATCACATCAGTGTGGAGTGGAGGAGTGGCCTAGTGGTTGGGGCAAGGTACTTCAGGCCGGAAGGTCGGGGTTCAAATCCCACTAGAGGACAGCAACCTTGGGCCGGAAGGACTGGGGTTTCTAGTCCCACAGGTGCTCCTTGTGGTCTTGGGCAAGCCACTTAACCCTCCATAGCCCATGTTCCCTGTAAAATAGTTATCTCCAAGTTATAATGCCCTGTTCAATGTAATTTCAGTTTGTTCAATGTAAACTGCACTGATGCAGAATAGCGCGGTATATAAGAGAATGCAAATAAATAAAAATAAATAAATCAGAGCAGTAAACACTGTCCATAATACAGGAGGGGTACAAGCTTCATCTACGAAGTCTACCCCCCGGACTCTTCCAAGAGAGTTTCGCTCTCATACCTCTCTCACTGCTCTGTTGTTGCAAGAGGTCACCTTCCTTCTCTCACAGGGTGCAATAGAGGAGGTTCCAACATCCCAGCAGGGAATGGGTTTTTATTTTCCATACTTCCTCATTCTGAAGAAAACAGGAGGCTACAGAGCCAATCTGGACCTCAGACAACTGAACAAGTACCTACTACAGGAGAAGTTCAAAATGATCTCCCTAGGGGCCCTTCTCCCCTATCTCCAGAGTCAGTATTGGCTCTGTTCTCTAGCTCTAAAGGAGGCATGTACTCACATACTTATTCACTCACAGCACAGAATGTTCCTGTGCTTCATGTTCCAAGGGAGACCTTATCAATACAGAGTCCTGCCTTTTGGCCTCGCCTCTGCCCCAAGAGTCTTCACAAAATGCATGGTGGTAGTAGCCACATTCCTAAGGACTCTCAGGATATTTGTCTTCCCTTACTTAGACGACCACCTAATCTCATCTCTCCAGTGGTGGCAATCCCCAGAAAACCTCCTGGAAGGGTCACCTTTTCAGATTCCAGCACATCAATGTACCCTGATGACAGATGCGTCCAAATTGGGCTGGGGAGCTCATCTGGACAATCTCTCCACTCAGGGGCACTGGTCTCATCAGGAATCACAACTCCACATAAATCTGCTGGAGCTTAGAGCCATTCACAATGCTCTCAAAGTGTTCCAGGACCATCTTCGATTCCACACAGTTCTAGGACAGAAGGACAATCAAGTAGCCATGTTCTACTTGAACAAGTAGGGCAGAACATGTTCTTGGACCCTCTGCAGTGAGACCCTGCATCTATGGTCTTTTGCCATACAACATCGCATTCACCTGCATGTGGTGTATCTTCCAGGCAAACACAGTGTCTTGGCGAACAAACTGAGCCGAGTCCTTCTACCCCATGAGTGGTCTCTCCATACAGACAAAGTCACTCACA
This sequence comes from Ichthyophis bannanicus, assembly GCA_033557465.1. Lineage (NCBI taxonomy): Eukaryota > Metazoa > Chordata > Amphibia > Gymnophiona > Ichthyophiidae > Ichthyophis > Ichthyophis bannanicus. The sequence continues at coordinate 1,085,234,007 of CM066032.1, read as the reverse complement.
TTTTTCAGATCTGGGGAACCCCATAGACCTGTTCACAAGTCCTCAGAATGCCAGGCTTCCTCGCTTCTGCTCCAGGACTCCTGCATTGGACAGCCAGAAGGTGGATGCTTTTCACCTCCACTGGGGTCAAGGCTTCCTATATGCCTTCCCTCCCATTCCCCTCATTCCCAAGACTCTTTTCAAACTCCAGAGAGACAGGGGCTACATGATACTCATAGTCCCACATTGGCCACAACAACTGTGGTATTCTCTCCTTCTACATCTGCCTTGGGCTGAACCCATAGATCTGGGGTCTGCTCCAGATCTCCTATCTCAGGAGGAGGGGACGTTGCTCCATCCCAATCTGTAGTCCCTCCATCTCACCGCATGACTGCTGAGGGTTTAGCCTTCCAGGACCTTAACCTTTCCCAGAAGATTAAGGACATCCTCTTGGCTTCTAGGAAGCCATCCACCAGGCGTTCCTATGCCTTCAAGTGGTGTAGATTCACTTTCTGATGTTCTGAGAGGGATCTTAACCCCTTCTCAGCTCCGGTGGACACATTACTTGAGTATCTCCTCCACCTATCTTCTTCTGGACGCAAAACCAATTTGGTAAGAGTACATCTAAGTTCAATTGCAGTCTCTCACATGCTCTTAGATGGCCAGCCCATCTCTTCTCAGCCACTTGTAGCATGCTTCATGAAGGGTCTTCTATTAACCAAATGTCCCATTAAGCCCCCTCCAGTGGCATGGGATCTTAATGTTGTTTTAGGACAGCATCTCAAGCCATCCTTTGAATCTCAAGCCACTACCTCACTAAAGTTTCTCACGTGGAAGGTCACCTTCCTTATAGTTCTCACTTCAGCAAGACGCATTAGTGAGCTCAAGGCTTTGGTGGCTGACCCTCCTTATACACGATTCCACCATGATAAGGTAGTCCTTAGAACTCTTCCTCACTTTATGCCGAAGGTGGTCTTGCCCTTCCATTTAAACCAGTCAGTATACCTTCCTGACTTTTTCCCTAGACCTCATTCCTCTAAGACAGAGATAACCCTTCACACTCTGGATTGCAAACGTTCCTTGGCTTTTTATCTCCAGAGATCTCGAGAGCACAGAAAGCTTCCCAACTTTTCATGTCCTTTGACTCGAATCACTTGGGGTTGCCAGTATCCAAACATACTCTTTCCAAGTGGATAGCAGACTGTATCTCCTTTGCTTATGAAAAGGCAGGACTCTCTCTCGAGGGTCACATCACTGCACATAATGTTCGGGCCATGGCTGCCTCTATGGCAAATCTACACTCTGTAGCGATTGAGATATGCAAAGCATCAACTTGGTCTTCTGTCCACACTTTTGCTGCTCACTATTGCCTGGACAAGGACTCCCACCGGGATGCTTTGTTTGACCAAGCTGTTCTCCAGCATCTCTTTCAGACTTAGATCAACTCCTACCCTCCGTCCCGAGTTTTGATACAAAACATCCTTGGAGGATACATAACCTCCTTAGTTATACCTGTGATTCCACAGCCAACTCTGAGATCATCTCTCTGGCATCTACAAGCTTGGGAGTCCCATATGTGAAGACTACATTCCTGCTGGTTCCTGGAGATAGCTTAGTTACTCACCTGTAACAGGTGATCTCCGGGAACAGCAGGAATTTAGTCTTCACAACCCATCCTCCTCCCCTAGGAGTTGTAGATCTTCTTCTTCTTCTCCTTCTCTCCTTTTATCTCAGCTACAAACTCAACTGAGGAGGGAGAGCTGGAAAGGTGGGAAGGCAGCTACACAGGCACAGTGGGATGCTCCCAAAAGCTTTCCTATTGTACGCTGGGGAGCATTCCCGCACGGGCTCCATTGGTACCGATGTCACCCATATGTGAAGACTAAAATCTCCAGGAACAAGCAGGAATGAGTCTTCACATATGGGTACATCAGTACCGATGGAGCCTGCGCGGAAACGCTCCCCAGCGTCCAATCAGAAAGCTTTTGGGAGCATCCCTCAGCGCCTGCGTGCTGCCTTCCCGCCTTTCCAACTGTCTCTCCTCAGTTTTCGTTTTTCCGCGGAGCCGGCAGGACGTCCTCCTGTCACCGCAGAAAATTCTTATTTTTTATTTTTAGTTTTCTTGTGGTCGCGGCTGTCTTCCCGACGCCACCGGTACTGCCGGTGTTTTTCTTTTCTTTCTTGTAAGATTTTCCTTTTCAACGGAATATTTTTTCTTCAGTCACGGGGTCTTAGGCCTTTCAGGCCTCCCCTATTTTTCCTTCATGGCTGCGAAATGTTCAGTTTGTGGCAGTACAACTTTATGTTTAGACCCTCGAAGTCTGTGTCTAACCTGTTTGGGTCCTGACAACAGTTTGGTGAGAAGACATCTTCAACATCGAGAATCCCTCGATACACGGTTGCCCTCCAACTTCGGGCACCGTCCCTTTCTTCTTCCACTTTGATTCAGGTAACCCACAAACAGTCTGTTAAGACTAGCCAGTCCTCGAGAGGTACGTCTCATGCACAGCATGTAGACAGCTCTGGCTTTGCCCTCGATGGCCTCCTGGCTTCAAAACCCCGGCGGGAGTCTTCGGTCTCCAAAGCGGATAAGGGGTTTCAGGTTGTTCCTGGGGTTCACCCCCCACAGAACATACCTGAGCCATGCACGGTGGTGGCATCCGCTTCGAGCGGTACCGATACCCCTGCATCGGCACTGGTGTTGGATGAAACACTCCTCACCAGGGATCGTCATCTGGCCTCCTCGGTGCCTTCGGGACCGATGGATACGTCCCAGATTGTCTTTCCCTTATCGGTTCCAACACCGATACTGCCACCGACGTCGGTACCCTTCAGATGTGCATCGACAGCCTCGCTTCCTTCGATGCCGAGTCTGGAATCGATCTCCAGTTTGGAGGACTGGGTACCGACTCGCCTTGGTACCGTCTCGCGGCGGTACCGAAGGCTCAGTTCCGATGACTTGGATCCGCAACTCTCGGTTCCCCTGAGGCCTCTTGAGTTGCCACTGGTAGACCTTCATTCACCGGTATCGGACACGGTACCAAAGTCGGTACCGATGTCTTCATTACCCTCACAGTCGGTGCCTTCCATGCTTCGCTTCTCAGGCTCCTTACCCTCGATGCCGAGTTTGCAATCCATTTCTAGTCTGGAAGACTGGGTACCAATAGATTTTGGTACCGACACCGATCGATACCGGTGGCTCAGTACCGAGGATAGCAGCCGGAGGTTTTCGGTTCCCTCGGTACCGATTGAAGTATCACCGATGACTACTCCGATGTCTTTGTCGAGCTCGACTCCGACATCGGTACCGGTATTGACTCCAGTACCGGTATCCACAGTAACATCGTGGCAAACTCCTACCATGCTTTTTACAACAGCATCGCTCCATTCTATACCAAGCTTGGAGTCGATACCTGGCATGGACAATGTGGTAAGGACGGTTGCTGTTCCTGACAACCAGTCCAAGCAAACATCCCTTAAACATTCCACACTGCACTCTGCAGGATCTTCTATTTCTATATCTCAGGATAACTCTGTGGGTGCTCAGGCTAGTTCTTTAGATCTAACCTGTCCAAGGGAGATTCCTGTTGGGGATCCCTCTTTTCAGAGTTTCCTCCTGGATATAGCAAGATCCCTTGCCATTCCTATTCCAGGACATGATCCTGCACCAGGCTCTGTTTCCACCAAAGCAAAGGACAACATAATGCTTCCTTTGCATCATTCCTTGCAGGATCTTCTTCTAGGAATGTGGGAAACACCTTTAAGGGTACCCCCACCTCCCAGAGCAACTGATCTCTTATATCAGGTGCCCTCCTCTCCAGGGTTCCAAAAGACTCAACTTCCTCATCATTCCATAGTAGTGGAATCAGCAATGAGGATAAAGAGTAAGAAAAAGCACTCTTCTTATCCGCCAGGTCGTGAGTCTAAGACACTAGATGCCTTTGGACGTCAAACCTTCCAGACATCTATGCTTTCTGCAAGAATTCTCTCATATATATTTTATATGAGTCTTTCTCTTGAGGAGGTCACAAAGCAATTACATCTTTTGACTCCTTTCCTTCCAGTTTCCAGGAGTACAGACTATTCCTCACTGCTTAAGCATATCCAGAATATCTCTTGGTTTCTTTCTCGTGCTTCCCTAGACTCTTTTGAGTCTGTTAGCAGGACTTCTGCTATAGCTATAGGGGCACGACGTAGAGCCTGGCTCCAAGCTTCAGCTTTGGCCAAGTGGGAACAACAACGACTGGGATATACTCCTTGCACTGGAGAAAATCTTTTCAACAAGGAGTCTTTACGTCAGGTTACTCAGTTGTCCACTGATTTTCCTGTTCCTAAGGGTTCTTCTACACCTTCTTCTGTCCCAGTAAATAGGAAATGTCCTACCAAACTTTCTTCCCACAGGAGAAGAAGGTTTTATTCCTCACTTGCCCATCATACAGATGTTCCCCTACAGGGAAGCCATCGTCCTGATCTGAAGAATCCAACTTTTCACCAGGCTCAGCAAACCCGGCCTCTGCAGGGTTTCTGATCAGTCATCATCAAATGCTTGTGACTCTTGGGGTTAGAATCCACTGCTTCATTCTAACCCCTACACATGGATCTCTTTCCAAAAGACATCCATTTTTTCTATATTTCTATGAGCTGTCAGGATGTTCATGCCTATAGGTCACAGGTTTCTCCTCTTTTCCTGCTAAGGAAAGAGGTCTGACCACTATTAAATGGTAGTTCCTGTGCCAGCATGTATTTTTCCTTTCTATAGACTTACTACTTGGTAAGTCTTCTTCAGCTCTATTCTCTTCACCCTCTTACCAAGCTTTTTCCTCTGTAAGAGCGGAATTAATGACAGAGGGTTTTTTCTTCAGCCTCTCTAGTTTTCTCACTTTCCAGTGTGCAGTTTTCCTCTCTGAGTTACCTCCTCTGTTTCCATCTTACTTTGGGGCAGCTTATCAGACATGTCCAGAGTTTCTACTCCTGTTCTGTCTGTTCTTTCTGTTTTCAACAGTAAGATTCTTTCTGCTATCTTGCTAGCAGCTGCCTATGCAGGAGCCTTAATGTTTCGACCACTGGTTCTTGTCCACAAACAACCAGATTTGTCCTCCACTAACATTCTGTCTAGTCTTAGTAGTGGCTCCAAGTCAGTGCTTCCATCTATCTTGGAGATTATCTCACTACAAGCTTTCTAGATGGTCTTCTATCTCTGCCATCTCCACTCTCCTGGGTTTGGCAGCATAGTTGGCAGAGATACTGGCTCTCTAGCAGCCAGTTCTATCTCCTCATTCTCCTGCATCATGCTCTCTGCAATTCTACAGAGAAGCTTTCCACTATGGGCCCTTGCTAGAGAGCATGGGGTTTTTTTCTCCAACAGCTATCTTAGATGGTTAGAAAAGGCTTTTCAGTCATGTCTCCCATGACTAGAAGGTTCTCCCTTCTTTTACTTTCTCCTTTTGCCATAAAGGACATAGGCCTTCTCTTACCTAAGGGCTTAAGGAGTTGCCAATTCCCTGCTTTGGTCCATAGCATTCCCAATCGGGGATATGCTCCTTCTCCTTGCAGCTCGTCCTCATGGTAAGAACGTATGATACTTTTTGCCCTTCAGCAGGTCAACATGATACCTCATCCTTATCTGTCTTCTGTCTACTTACCATGCTAGAGTCTTGGACGACTAAGGACTTGCTGGCTACAGATTGATATCATCCTCTGTTTTCATATGACCATCCTGGTTATTTTCCTAGCTAGCATCCTTGCGGATCATAACCAAGGGGAATAGATTCTCTATATATCTTCTCAAGTAGGTTGCACCTCCTTGTTATTAGATGAATCTTTCCTCTCCACATGTCCTATGTGAATTCCATGCTGTAGGCATATATCTGTCTGTTTAAATACAGACACCCATATTTAGGCCTACATATTCATATTTATCTTTGTGTGTATTTTATGCCCTTCCATATCTCACTATAGATATATTCTTATATGTTATTCATATATATATATATATATATATATATATATATGTATCTGATGAGATATTTTATTATAGATAGATCTGTCTCCACATACTTATCTATCTCACTATCTATGCTCATATAGCTATCTGTTTCTGACAGAGGGATTTTGCCCATACCTCTGCTATTCAGCAGGTTTGGGATTCTACACACACAACCACTCCTGTGGTAGTCAACAATTCTTATACCATAACCTAACAGATTTAGGTACCTCTGAAGCTCTCCGTACCTAATATCTCTCCTAGCTTACCCCAGTTAGGAGAAATATTGTGGATCTTCAGTTACTCACAGGCTTAACGCCTCAGGCATTTGTCTTCACCCTGGGATACAAGGGGTTCCCATACCCTCTCTCCCCACAAGGACTGTGCTTGTTTGTCCAAATCGGTTAGCCTTTCTCTTTTTGCTCCCAAGAGTGAGATACTCTGCTGCCAAAAGAGTTTGGTTTTTACCATACAGCTTTCGCTGAAGGCCCACCATTTTTGTACTACCCCAGTTTTTTCTACCAGGGGTACCTGTTACCTTTCAGGATTCTGACCTCCTCTGTTTTTCCTACAGGTTTATTACCTCCACTTTTCAGTGAGGTCCTCTTCATGGTTCCTCTACTGGCTTCCCAGTAGATCCATGAACCTCCATACTTCTATGAAATCCTGTTGGCGGAGGTCCATATTGCAATATCCTTTGCAATATCATTGATAACAATCATTATCCACACATGGACTCCTTTCCTGCAGTCCTGTGCTAGGTTAGCTGTTCCACAGCATCTTCCTTCTTCAACTCCTACCCTCCATCCTCAGGATGCCTGGTGTTGTGGGGGATAGCATGTTCCAACCTATGCCATGCTCGGACTCCAGGCATCTCAGCTTGGGAGTCCCCATATGTGAAGACTCATTCCTGCTTGTTCCTGGAGATAGCACAGTTACTTACCTGTAACAGGTGATCTCTGGGAACAGCAGGAATAAGTCTTCACAACCCACCCACCTCCCCAGGAGTTATATCTCTATCTATCTTTCCTTTCCTCTCTCTCTCTCTTTGTCTCAGCTATAAAACTCAACTGAGGAGAGACAGTTGGAAAGGCGGGAAGGCAGCACGCAGGCGCTGAGGGATGCTCCCAAAAGCTTTCTGATTGGACGCTGGGGAGCGTTCCTGCGCAGGCTCCGTCGGTACCGATGTACCCATATGTGAAGACTTATTCCTGCTGTTCCCAGAGATCACGTGTTACAGGTAAGTAACTGTGCTTTCCTGCTGTTCCTGGAGATCACCTGCTACAGGTGAATAACTACGCTTTCCTGAATGATTCACACAGCCCTTGATTTGATAGAGGGGGCCTTTCAAATTGCCCCTTTGATCTGTCACTTGCCTTTAACACCTATTTAAGACAACTTCACAGATCCTTTGCTTCCTAACTGGTAGGCCTCTTTGTAAAGGTCACTAGAAACAAGTTTAGTTCTTTGTACTCAGACTATATATTCTACTTGTATGCTAAGCTATACTCTGATTTGATTTAAATAAAAAAGCTCTCTAGAAACAGAGTTATTTCTTTCTGTGCTAAACTACACTCTGATTTGATTTAAAGGAGAAGCTCTCTGGTGGTTCTAAGACCTGACTGACTCAGCAAACACACTGAATTCTAAAATACACAGATGTATCTGCTTTAACCCAAACATTACCCCTTTTTCCCAAGATTTAGATTATATTCCAGAAAATAAATACTTACAAATGCAGTTCTATTTCCAGTTGTAGTAGTCCCTCTGGGAAATGTTCTGTTTGGATCATCGGAGTACAAAAAGAACAGCCATCACATTTAAAATATCCATCTAATGGGCCTAGTTCTCTCCTTGTATTTACAGTCAATTGTACTAATTTGTCTTTCAAATTGCAGCCCTTATTGTATGCTACCAAAATCTCCTTTCCTTTGAAACATTCAAGGCCCTGTACTACATACCAAAGTTTTTTCATAACTTTCTTAATGTCCTTAAACAAATGGGAGAATTTGATGGTTCATTCGCCTTATGAACTTGTTGCGGCAATTTCCTTCTATCCATTAATGTAGCTCATTTGTACCCTACTGTATACACTGGGTGGGGATAACTTCACTCATCAGATCTCTTTCATACCTCATCTGCCTGCCTTTCAAACTCCTCTTTTTCCAAGCAGAGTTTTTTTCAGGCATAAAAATTGACTAATGGGTAAATTCTCTTTGACTCCTAGCGTGATGATTTTGAAAATATAACTTGTTTCTGTCAACTTCCTATAGATTATCATAGATAAACCACAGATTTCATTCTTGATCAAAATATCTAGAAACAAAATTTCCATGTGGCTGCTATCGATTTAAAATGTAAGAATCACGTTGCATCAATATAAAAGTTTTCCAGATATGACTGTTTCCTTTCCAAAGTACTAGAATGTTGTAAATTTAGCCCTTCCATAAAACTACATTGTTGTACATAGTTACCATCAGTTGAAATCCAAGTTAATCTACCCTGTTCATTATAAGTGCTCTGCTTTGACTGCACAAACCTGTTATATGTAAACCGCGCTGATTTTTAAGAGTGCGGTATATAAGAACAACAAATAAATAAATAAAATAAAATAAAAGTATTCCACAAGAAGAAGTGATTATTGTGATCAGATTTGTGTTGAATAAAGTGTGATAGATGTGTCAACAGAACTTATTTGTCAGTTGGGTTTCCTGAGAACTTTTTAAATTTTGAGATTGCCTTTTACTAACAGATTAGGGGCACAGCAATGGGGCAGTAATGGCCCCTGATCTAATCCATTTGCATGTGGAACACTTTGAAGAAACATTTCTGAAACACTGCCTATTCAAGCAGAATTTACATTTATTTACAGACTGTATTTATAGTATGTACATCCATTGGTAAGGTTTACGTGTTCATACTTGATAGCATGTTAAGGGGTGGCTTGTTAGATTGCTGTGAATAGTGTAGGAGAAAGAGGTGATGTTTAAGCGCTCTTCTGAATATAGAGGGATCTTATATCCAATGTTACTAGCATTATATCTGTCATATCCATCTTCAGTGTTCAAAATATTAATAATGTGTATGGAATTCCTCACATATGATGACATTTTGGGAATGAATGGTTTCAAAAAGATGCCTGCATATTTTGATAGTGGTTCCAAAATTGACTCAATAGCCACCACAATGAGTCCACCAGGAGGAGATGTTAGTGACTTATGAATTACGGGTAAGATGTAAATTTTGGGTATCATGGGATGTTTCACATATTTAAAAAAATCAACTTCCTTTGGGCGAGATGTGGGGTACTTGACACCAATCTCAATTATCGGGCCTGATCTCTCTTTTTAATGCAGGAGATGGATCCTCAGACAACCATAGGCAGCAAGTGATACCATTCAACTGATGTCTCATTTCGTCCACATAATCTTCTTGATTCAGAATCATGATGGCTCCCCCCTTCTCTGCTAGTTTTATAATAATATCTTAAGGAGGGGTCACATGATGTGGTGAGCTGGGGATCCTTCGTGGCTCTAGAACCTAATCCCATTTTTGTACTTTTTTCAACTGATTCTCCTAAGTTCCTGGTCCTCAATCCCACCTAACATGATATCCAGCTATGGGGCTCTTCTCTCCGAAGTTTCTGGCTGTGCATGGTGACTAAGACAACACATAAAGACAAGGATAAAAGCAAATCACCAGACATCAAGATGGTGGACCAGGCTCCAGTCAGCCCATGTGTGGCCTATCCAGCACCATGGTGGAGAAAGTTTCTGCAGCAGTGGCAAGAGTGCTTGACGACCGCTTCCGTGGTCTCTCCGACCAGCTATCACAAGTAGCACACGACGTTACCAAGTTTCACATTCGCCTTGGGGCAGCTCAGCAATGGATCTTAGAGCTGGAGGATCTTGACAGGGACTGTGACCCTCTCTTCAAGTGCCTGGAGGAACAGCTGAAGCTGCAAGCTGAAAAAAATAGATGACCTCGAGAATTGAGGTCATCGTAAAAATCTTCAATTCATTGGAGTGGAGGAGAGTGTGGTCGGCTCGGGATTGAGGGGGTTCCTCAAAATGTAGATCCCTTCAATTTAAAGGTGTCCTGCCCGGCAGAGCACATCCTAATTGAACATGTTTCCTAGACCATGGGATGCTGTTCCTAGACCATGGGGTGCTGTTCCAAGGGTTGCAGAGCAGAGATGGCATCCATCTGTCCAAGAAAGGTCAACGCATCTTTGGTAGTAGACTGGCTAATCTACTGAAGAGGGCTTTAAACTAGATTCGTTGGGGATGGGTGAAGAAAGCCCCCAGGTAAGTGAAAGCCCCCAGGTAGGTGATACATTAAATACCTTTATGGAAATGGGTAACAGGGGTAACATATGGAAAGCAGTGTGTATTAATGCCCGTAGCATGGGAAATAAGATCCCTGAAGTTGAAGCTTTGGTGGGAGTGGCTGACTTGGATTTAGTGGCAGTTACAGAAACATGGTTCACAGAAAACCATGACTGGGATGTAACTATACCTGGCTATACTTTATTCAGAAAGGACAGGGTAGGAAGAAGGGGAGGAGGAGTGGCACTATATGTAAAAACTACTATTAAAGCTTTGGAATTACAGAGCTTAAAAGGGAGAGAGGAGGCATTGTGGGTTAAACTAGAAAGAGGGAAAGAGAAATCTATTTGCATTGGTGTGATATACAGACCTCCCTCACAAGAGGAAGAGGTGGACAGAGAGTTAATTGAAGACATACGCAGCATTGCTAGGAAAGGGGAAGTGCTACTGCTAGGAGATTTCAATATGCCAGATGTTGATTGGCACCTTCCTGCTGCAGTATCATCTAGAAGTAAGGAGATCCTGGATTCTCTACAGGGAGAACTATTCAGGCAATTGGTAACAGACCCCACACGTGAAGAGGCCATACTGGACTTGGTGCTTACCAATGGTGAAAGTGTTTCTGATGTTGTAGTGGGAGATCATTTTGCATCCAGTGATCACCAGATGGTGTGGTTCAGTATTAGGACTAGGGCTGTTAGAATCCATTCCAAGGTGAAGATCTTAGACTTTAGGAAGACTAACTTTGCGAAGATGGGCCAATACCTCAGGGAGTCGTTAGTGGGATGGGAACAGCTGGGGGATGTAGAAAAACAGTGGGCAAAACTGAAAGGGGGTATTTTAAAGGCAACCAACCTGTTTGTTAAAATGGTAAATAAAGGCAAAAGGAACAGGAGACCGCTATGGTTTTCGAAGGAAGTAGCTGAAAAAGTGAAGAAAAAGAGGGAGGCCTTCATGAAATACAAGAGATCACAGAGAGAGGAAGACAGGCATCTGTATTTGGAAAAACTTAGAGAAGCTAGCAAAGTAGTCAAGAAGGCAAAGATTCAAAAGGAGGAGGAAATAGCCAATGCAATAAAATGGGGGGATAAGACATTTTTTCAGATATATTAGTGAGAAGAGGAAGGGCAAAAGTGGTATTGTCAGACTCAAGGGTGCAGGGGGGGAATATGTAGAAGCTGATAAGGATAAAGTAGAATTGCTTAACAAATATTTTTGTTCTGTGTTCACAGATGAAGAACCAGGAGCAGGACCTCAGAAAACACCCACAAATAAGAACAGAAGCGAGGGACATCTTGAACAATTTTCAGAAGACTGTGTTCGTGAGAAACTAGCTCAACTTAAAGTAGACAAAGCGATGGGACCGGATGGGATACACCCTAGAATACTGAGGGAACTTGGGGACGTTCTAGCAACTCCACTGACTGACCTTTTCAATGCCTCATTGGAGTCGGGAGTGGTGCCAAAGGACTGGAGAGAGGCTCATGTGGTGCTTTTACACAAAAGCGGAAGTAAGGATGTGGTTGAAAACTACAGGCCGGTTAGTTTAACTTCAGTGGTGAGTAAATTATTGGAAACGCTGCTGAAAGAGAAAATAGTGAGGTTTCTGGAGTCCGGCGGATTAAAGGATCCGAGGCAGCATTGATTCACCAGAGGCAGGTCTTGTCAGACAAATCTGATTGATTTCTTTGACTGGGTGACCAGGGATTTGGACCGAGGGAGAGCTCTAGGTGTGGTGTATTTAGATTTCAGTAAAGCCTTTGACACTGTTCCTCACAGGCGACTTATAAACAAACTGAGCACCCTAGGGATGGACCCTAAAGTTACTGCTTGGGTTAGAAATTGGTTGGGTGGGAGGCGACAAAGAGTACAAGTAAATGGAGCTCACTCTGAGGAGAAGGATGTTACCAGTGGTGTGCCCCAGGGATCTGTCCTTGGTCCGATTCTTTTTAACATCTTTGTTAGTGATATAGCGGAAGGGCTGTCGAGTAAGGTTTGCCTCTTTGCGGATGATACCAAAATCTGCAATAGAGTAGACACCCAGGAAGGTGTAGATACCATGAGGAGGGATCTAGCTAAGCTTGAAGAATGGTCTAGAATTTGGCAGCTGGGATTTAATGTTAAAAAATGTAAGGTCATGCATTTGGGCTGCAGCAATCCAAGGGAGCAATACAGTATAGGAGGTGAAGTACTTTTGTCCACTAAAGAAGAGCGGGACCTAGGCGTGGTTGTGTCTGATGATCTTAAAGTAGCTAAACAGGTAGAAAAGGCGACAGCAAAAGCTAGAAGGATGCTTGGGTGCATACGGAGAGGAATGGCTAGCAGAAAAAAGGAGGTGATAATGCCTCTGTATAAGTCTTTGGTGCGACCTCATTTGGAGTATGGTGTGCAATTCTGGAGACCGCACCTTCAAAAGGATGTGAACAGGATGGAGTCGGTGCAGAGGGTTGCTACTAAAATGATTAATGGGCTTCATTATAAAGCATATGAGGACAGACTTAAGGATCTTAATATGTACACCTTAGAGGAAAGGCGGGATAGAGGTGATATGATTGAGATGTTTAAATACCTCCGTGGCATAAATGTTCAGGGAGAGAGCCTCTTTCAATTGAAAGCAAGTTCTGCTACGAGGGGACATGGGATGAGGGTGAAGGGAGATAGATTCAGGAGTGATATGCGGAAATATTTCTTTACGGAAAGAGTAGTGGATCCGTGGAATAGTCTCCCAGTGGAGGTGGTAGAGATGAGGACAGTAACTGAATTCAAAAAAGCATGGGACCAACACAGAGGATCTCTAAAGGTAAAAAGTGGACTGTTGTAGTTGTTATGGAAGGACAGACTAGATAGGCCTTGTGGTCTTTTTCTGTCATCATGTTTCTATGCTCATCAGTTGGGAACCAGGTTAATAAGTTTTAATTAAAGATAAAGGTGAGAGGGTGAGTTGAGACTCTGGGTCGTGCTTGCGTGGTTTCACAACTTTTACTACAAAGATCTGGTCCTGCGCACAGCCATGGAGTACCACTTAAAGGAAAAAGGCAATAAAAAGATAATGATATTCCAGGACTATTCTGTTGCTGTGAGGAAACGGCAGTGGGAATTTTCTGATGTCTGTAAGTGCCTCTCAGACCAAGAAAACAAGGTCACCTTACTTTACCCTGCCCTTCTTTGGATCCTGCACCAAAACCAGCAACATTACTTCTTTACACCCGTGGAGGCCTTAGAGTTTTGAGAGAATTTGTCGGGTTAAGGATGGATCCATCTGTGTGTGGCTGCAGGACACTGTTGTCTGCCAGAGTGGGGAACTGCAGCCTGTTGCTGGGTTGCAACCCCCTATACTCCCTCTCTTTTTGGTGTCTGCAGAACCAGCTTTGGGCCCACGGCAGGTGTGAGCAAGATATGTGTGTTCGGCCCGATGAATGCTGGTCTGCTCACAATTCGTCTGCTAAGTTCTTCCCAGTACTGCAGGAACATACTGGGTGCCTGCCTGAATTGGAGGTTTGTTGACGGGCCTCCTTCCCAACAGATGTCTGTTAAAACTCCCGATGATCTTCCCCCTGCGAGTCCTGGAAGTTGACCCGGCTAGACTAGCAGTTTGTGTGTCTGGGAGCAGTACTGCAGAGGAGCTGTGGACATGCTGGACCCCTGGTCTTGGACACTGACCTGTTGGTTTGGTGATGGATGCTTTGGGGGAGGGGGATGAGATCAAGGACTAAATTTATTGTCTCATGTTCTGTGGGGACAGTCTTTTTGCTGAAGGTGGGAGAGAGTGGAGGAAGACTTCGGGCTGAATGTGCAGGGATGGTTGCAGTTGAATGGTGGTTGGGTGTGGGGTAGTGTGTGGAATACATGTTGGGGCGTGATTGCATGGTGTGAGTGGCTCGGGTAACGGGTACTTAATGACCCATCAAGTACATCCCTGGTGGAGTATGGCTATTACTTTGTTGCTCACGGGGGAGAGGGAATATGCGAGCTAGCTATGTTTAGTGCCTGGTTCCCGCAGGGCTCAAGCCAGGCTGTTTAAGAGCCTGGAGGCTCACTTGTTGGTATGTGGGGTGTTTTGCAGTGCATGTGTTTGGGTTTGGTAGCTAAGGAATGTCTGAATGGGAAGTAGGTCCTGGACGTGTAACGGACTTCAGAGTGTATGGATGGTGTGAGACGGTGGGTTGTGGGGAGAGGGGAAGAAGAGGTATGGGGCAGTTGTGGTTTGTTTGGATGAAGGGGGGATGGATGTGGGGGTCAGGGGGGGTGGGTAGGGGTAGTAGGAGATGGTTTGGTTAGTGGAAATACTGGTTGGCCTGCTGGGCTGGATGCAGGATCCCTAAGCTGGGGGAGACCCTGTCTGTGAGTTACTGTTTTTGCTCTTGCGATGGGAACTCTTCAGAATGAGAAGAATGGTTGATCCCATTTTGTGCAGTATTTCTTGGAATCTGTGTGGGATGGGCTCCTCTGTAAAACAGTATAAAATATTGAAACATTGGAGGAATCTGAAAGTGGACATAGTGCAGCTGCAAGAGACTCATATGGACACAAAGAACATGCTAAGCTGGAGAGATGGTGGGTAGGACAAGCTTTTGGGGCATCTGCTGACTCCCAGAGGGCAGATAGCCATTTTGGTGCTTAAGAGCATTGGCTTTGTCTCGACACTCAAGTGGTGAACTCACAAGGCCGTTACTTAATACTGAGGGGGAAATTGGCAGGCTCCCCTGTCACCTTTTGCAATGTCTATGGTCCCAATTCTTTGGACCGGGCCTTCTTTGTGGGCTTGGTAAGTTGCTGCGGCAGTTGTCCAGGGTTATCACATCATAAGTGAGGATTTTAACTGTGTTCTTGATCCAGCTATGGATTGGGCAACCCCGGTAGGCACTGACCTGGGAAGCTCTGGTAGGGAACTAAACCACCTTTGCGATGTCCTAGATCTGGTGGATGTCTGGCAAACACTCCATCCCCAAGATAAAAATTATACCCACCTGTCGTGAGCGCATGGCACCCTCTCATGTTTGGACTTCTTCTTGCTCCCCTCGGGATCTCTTTCAGGGGTATGCGAGGGCCAGTATCGAATCAATTGTGATCTCAGATCATGCCCCGGTGTGAATTGACTTGGAATATCTGGGGGGATGTCAACGGTCTGGCACTTGGCATTTTCTGCTGCATTTATACCGTGGCCCAACTTTTCTCCATTTCCTGTAGAACAAGTGGGATGCCTATGTTCTGACGAATGAAGGGCACAGGAATAACCTGCCTTTATTTTGGGAAACTTCCAAGGTGGTTCTTCGTGCGGAGATTATTAGCTATGAAATCAATCAGCAGAAGTGGATTGATGCTCAGATACTGTGACTCAAGAAGCAGATTAGGGTAGCCTGACAAGCTCTAGCACACTATTCCACCACTGAGGAGCGGGAAGAGCACCTCAAACTCCAGGTTGAATTGAATGCTTTGGTCCATCAGCAGGCATATAAATCAATGCTGTACTACCAATTCAGGTTGCACCAGCTTGGTAACCGCGCTGGTCATTTGCTTTCATCCTTGGTGAAGCACTGGCAGGGTCCATGGGACATTGCTGCCCTTTTGGATGGGGGGATAGTGGTGATGAACGAACACCAGATTCTGGCCTTGTTCCGCAAGTTTTACAGAAACTTGTACATGGGGGGGACACTCCAGGCCTGGGTGACACAGCATATCTGGACGGCGTAACCCTGCTGGTACTGAAGGTGGAGCAAAGTTTCTAAATCGACCCATTGGAGAGGAAGAGATAACTAACGCCATATTACAGTCTAAGGTTTACAAGGCTCCTGGCCCCGATGAGTTTGTGAACCAATGGTACCGGTTGATGCGTGATCGGATAGTGGGGTCTTTGCAATGGCTTTTCACCCACTTCATTCAGATGCAAACTTTCCCTTTTGATAGTAATGTGGCACTTATTGTGGTGCTGCCTAAACCACAGCGCGATCCCCTACTTAACTTATCCGCCCCATTTCACTTCTAAATTGCGATAATAAATTTTTGGCGAAGATTCTGGCTAATTGGCTGGCCCTGTTCATGCCTGCTTTGGTCCAGGATGGCCAGGTGGGTTTGTGTGTGACCAGCACCTAGTACTCAACTTACGCAGAGTGATAGCAGGTGAGCCGGGCTGCTCGGCAGGATTCCCTGTTACCTTTGACGCTGAGAAAGCATTTGATCTTGTTAATTGGTCATTTCTGTTTGCAGTTTTGGAGCGTCTTGGGTTCGATGGCACTTTTCTGAGGGCATTGCCTCTCCTCATGCTGCAGTGGTTGTCATTGGGCAAGTATCAGAGCGCTATGAGCTGGGCCGGAGCACCCGACAAGGTTGCCCCCTTTCCCCACTGCTATTTCTCTTGTTCCTGGAACCCCTGTTGCATTCAGTACAAGCCAATGCACAGATAGAGGGAGTATGAATGGGGAGCTCAGCTTTCAAGTTAGTTTCATATGCAGATGACATCCTAGTTCATTTACAACAGCCACAGACCTCACTCACCATGCTGCTTGAAGAGTTTTGGCATTTTGGTGCCTGCTCTGGACTGCGACTCAATATTTATTTATTTATTTCTCTTATATACCGCGCTCTTCGATATCAGTGCGGTTTACATGGAACATCGGGTGTTTTACGGTGGGGGATTACACCGTAATTATATATAACAGGTAGCTCAACTTGGATAACAGTATTAACTATTTACATCAGTATGGTTAACAGAGAAGTATTTACACGTATATACATTACTTTGAGGGTAGTTACTTGTGGTCATGTAGCTTTGTTGTGAGTGAGGGGGTTGGTGTGCCTACCTCCGGGTAGCATTTGAGGAAGAGGTAGTGCTTCAGTGCCTTCCTGAATTTAGCTAGATCAGGGATCGTTCGTATATTGGGTGGAAGGGCGTTCCAGCATCTGGGTGCGCAGAGACTGAAAGCCCTTTTTACAGTTGTTGTGTACTGTGGGTCATTGCTTTGGGAATTGCCAAGGTGTTTATTACAGTAGGTCGTCTGACTCTGTTTGGGGGGGTAATGTGCGTGAGGCCAGCAAGTGAAGAGGGGCGAGGCCATTGATGGTCTTGAATGTTAGTAGCAAGATCTTGAAGGTGATCCTACAATGGATTGGAAGCCAGTGAAGACTTTTGAGGATGGGTGTTATATGGTCTCGCCTTGAGATCCCAATTAGAACTCTGACTGCAGCATTCATGGCGAGTTGGAGCGGGCTCAGGGTGGATTGTGGAAGCCCTTGGAGGATTGCATTGGCGTAGTCGATGTACAAATCTGATTCAGATTTGTACAGATATGTACAAATCTGAAGCCCTCCCACTGGACCCTGGGTTGGCGGCACTTTGGGTGGTTCCATTCCCTCTAAAATGGACATCTGGGTCCTTTAAATACTTAGGGGTCAAATTGCCAGTGGATCTGTCACAGCTATATGGTTTGAACATCATACCTCTGTTGCGCCGGGAAGGTGACCAGCTGCAACACTGGGAATACTTGCCGGTCTTGCTGCTGGGCCGAGTGGCACTATATAAGATGACTCTGCTCCCATGGTGGCTGTATCTTTTGCAAGTTCTCCCCTTTTGGGTGCTACGGCAGGACCTGGAGCTGTGGCAGAGACATGTATTTGTGGTGAGATCACCGGCCGCGCATTTCCTTTGCTTGTCTGCAAGGAGGGGTAGCTGGTGGGGGGGACTTGGCATACCTAGTCTGGAAAGCTATAATGTGAGCTGCATTCTTTGTCATGTCCAAAACTGGCTATATCAGCTTTCTACTTGCAAAGCAATGAGACTGGAGCGTGAGCTGCTCCACGGGATGCACCCAGTGTATGCTCTGCATGGCCACTGATCTGTCTTGCCCCTTATGCTGTGATCAAGTCCACTGATAGGCTCCCTGCACGGGGCCTTGAGCTTTTTGTGTCCACTGGTCTGTTACCCTTGCAGGGTAATTTAGTGTTCCTGGTTGGGGATACTTCGCGGATGTTCAGACAGTGGGGGCAACAGGGCCTGCATCACGTTTCCCAATTTTTGACAGCAGACGGCCATCAGAAGAATCTTGAGGAGATGATGTGGAAATTCCACCTGGCACCAAATGGTACTTACGCGTTGCTTCAGGTGCACCATTATATTGCTTCCATACTCTGAGCCACTTTGAGCCCTAGTTTCATTTGCCGACTGGCAGACTTTTTCAGAATTGATAGGTGAGAACAGATGTCTCTTTCCTTGATGCAGCGGGCTCTAGAGGCTCTGGAATTGACCCAGCAGCACACTGTGCTAGCGGAGCGGTGGAGTGAGGAGCTAGGTATGACGTGGGGGGAGAGGATCTTGCCCAGGCTGTGAAATGGGTGTCTCAAGTCACTATGGAAGTTATGCTGCATTAATTGATCTATAAAGTGATACTGCGGGTTTAGTTTTCTCCCACTAGAGCATGGGTGGTGGGCTAGCAGGATACTGGAACATGCCCTAAGTGCTTGGAGGGGCGTGGTACTCTTGGTCATATGTTCTGGCTGTGTCCCATAGTCCAGGCCTTTTGGGCAAGGATCCAAGGCTATTTAGCAGGGATGCTTGGACAGTCTATGTTTTTCTGTACGGACGGTCTTATACTAGGTGACCCTGAGGGGCTCCATGTGAAAGGATGAGGGTTGAAGCTCTTTGTGCGCAAAGCCCACTTGCTGGGGCTCCAGCATGTTTTGCAGATGTGGCTGAATTCAGACCAACCAGCCTTTTGAGCATGGCATACCCTGTTGCATCAGCTGATGCAGATGGAAAACCTCACAGCACAGGGGTCGGGGCCCAGACAGATACATTTTATGGCTATCAGTGAGCCATATATAAAATCCCTACCACCTAGGGGCTGCAGCATGGCTCTAAATTGTGTTTGAAGTCCAGAGTCTTCTCCTGGCATTGTGAATCCTAGTTTTATTTGTCTTCTCAATTTTCTTTTTACTGCCATTTCTTGACCCTTTGATTTCCCATGTGGAATTTAGTGTTTGCATGGTAATTCTTCTCCTGTGTGAGTTCAGGTTGGGGTTCAGGATCCAATATATATAAAGTAGAAAGTAGCGGAAGCCAAGAACCACGGCCAAACACAGTAAAGTATCAAAAAAACTTTATTTGTAGACCCAACTAAAATGTTTCGGCCATAGGCCTTCTTCAGGGGTCAGAGGAGACAAACAGAAACCTCTAAAGGGTGGATCAAACCACTCTTCCCAGTCTTCCTGCACTGCCTGAAAAGGGTTGTTCGCTTCTATCAGCTTGATGGAATGGGTGATCTTTTCACTTTGTAATATGTCATCATTGAGACTCACATCCCACACAGCCAGCTGAAAGACCTCATCGTCCTTTGCTGCATTTTCTTCAAAAATGGCACATAGCAGGCATCCAGGAAAGTTAGAACCAAATGGGTACCTCTCTACCTCCCCCACAGTAACTGGATGCAGTGAAAGGTGGGTCTGAGCAAACTCAATGTGCTTTCTCACAGCTGAGGTTAACACAAACTATACTTTACTGTGTTTGGCCATGGTTCTTGGCTTCCGCTACTTTCTACTGAACCTTTCTGCGGAAGACCCCCTTCTCCTGTTGTTTGGTCCAATATATATAAAAACAATTTGTTTTCATTATCCCCTGGCTCTGTGTAAGTGTCTCCACGGGCCATCGGGTTCATTGTTGTTTATTTTATTTATTTATTTAAACGGATTTCTATACCGCCTTATCCTACAATCAAGGCGGTCTGAACAGAAAACAGTCGATAATATACTGTGTCTAGTGTGCACATGCAGTGGGTAGTGTATGCGTGTGAGTGTGTCTGGTCGTTGATTCTTGGTGCGCTATTTACAGCGTGCGCTATTTACAATGCTATGTATATCAGGTCCTTGCTTAATTACTATTATCGTGACATGTGGGGGGGGGGTATTGAGGTGTCTGTTGCATGGTTTAAGTAATGTCACCGTAGTGTTCTATGAAGAGGGTCGTCTTCAGTAGTTTCCTGAAATCCTTAAGGTCTGTTGTTGAACGTAGTTCATCAGGGAGGGCGTTCCAGATTGTTGGTGCCACCTTTGATAAGGCTAGTTTTTCGGTGTCCTTTCGTACCCTGTTGATGTCTTTAGGTGTGTTGACACGGTTGGATGTGCCTCTTCTCCTCGGTCTTGTGCTGTTGTCGGGTTGTATGAGTGGGTGTAGGCTGAAAGCTGATGACTGTTTGATTTTGAAAATGTTTATGATTGTTTTGTATCTAATGCGGGCGCTGATAGGCAGCCAGTGGAGCTCTTTTAGGGTGGGTGTGATGTGTTCTTGTCTTGTGGTGCCGGCTGTTATGTGTGCTGCAGTGTTTTGTGCCAGTTGCAATGGTCTTAGTGTCTGTTTTGTTAGGCCCAGATAGATTGGGTTGCAGAAGTCTAGGATTGGGGTTATTAGTGCCTGACAAACTGTGCGGAAGTGTTCCTGAGCGAGGAGGGGCTTGAGGCATCGTACTAGTCTCATCCGGTGGTATGCATTTTTGGTGGTTCTGCTGATGTGGGACTGAAGGTTAAGTTCTTTGTCCAGGGTCACTCTGAGGTATTTCACTTCTGGTTGTATGGGTATGGTTGTGGTGCCTATCTTGATATTGCGAGGGGGGATGAAGTCGGAGTTTCGTGTTATGATTAGCACCTCGGTCTTGCTGTAGTTTATGGTCATGTTGTTGTCTTCAAACTAGGTGTTCATGTGTATGAGACATCTTGGTGTAGTCTGGGTTGTCGAGGGTGATTGGTGTGTATATCATTATATCGTCCGCATAGATTGTGTATTTTATCCCGTGTTCTTTTATGATGCTGCATATTGGCTGGATGTAGAGGTTGAATAAAAGTGCTGATAGGGCGGAACCTTGGGGTACGCCTTGCATGACTTTTATGGGACGGGATGTGTTGGGACCAATCTTGATCTGTATCTATGTGTCCATTAGGTAAGAGTGGAACCACCTCAGTGTGTCTCCGTGTAGTCCAATATTCTGTAGTCTTGCTAGTAGCATTCCGTGGTCCACCGTGTCAAATGCTGATGATATGTCAATGAAGATCATGAGTATTCCATTCTTGCTGTTGTCTATGAGGTGTAGTATGTCGTTAAATAGGTATAGCAGGAGTGTTTCAACTCCGTGGTTGGGGCGGAAGCCGTGTTGGTTGAGGTCCAGTTGTGCGTAGTTGTCGATGTGGTCTTGTAGCTGATGTTGTACCGCTTTCTCAATAATCTTAGCCAGTAGGGGGATGCTTGAGATAGGTCTGTAGGCTGCTGGGTTGTTTTTGTTGAGTGCTGATTTCTTCGGGATTGGTCTTATTGTGGCGAGTTTTAGCTGGTCTGGCATGATACCTTGGGTTAGTGAACTGTTGACCATGTTGTGTATGGTGTGGATGAAGTTTGACTTTGTCATTTTGATCCATGTGACTGGGCATGGGTCTGTTGGGGCCGTGCTTGTGTTGAGTGCGGTGATGATGTGTGAGAGCTGCTCTGTGGATGGGTTGCTGAATTTGTCCCAAGTTTTTATTGAGGTAGTGGGTGGTTTGATGCTTGTCAGTTTTCCGTCGTGGGGCTGAATGGAATTTGTCTTGGATGTGGTCTGCGAATGTTTGTGGGTATATTTGCACTTCGCTGTCGGATTTCTGCTCCTTGGTGAGTGTTTTCACAATTTCGAAGAGCTTTCTTGGTTTGTTGTTTGATTTGAGTATGATGTTGGTGTGGTATTCTCTCTTTGTTTGGTTGATGAGGTCATTGTACTCTTTTTGTTTTGTTAAGTATAGTGCCTGATTATTGGGAGACTTGGTGTGTCCGTTCTAACTTCCTGAGTTCTCTCTTTTCGTTCCGTATGATTTTTGAGTACCAGGGTGTGTGATGTGCCCTAGTGCGGCGATCTTTCTTGGGTATGTGTTCGGTGGCTTTGGCGGCTGCATTGATGACGCTGTTCCATTTTCTGTTATATATTTGTTGGCATTCAATAAAAATTATTTAACCATATAATAATATCATTCTTCATCCTAAGTGCTTTCACAACTTGATTTTATTCCTTAGTTAAATTATAGAACATAGTTCGCTTTTGTTTCTTTTCCAAAACATGTATGTCCTTAAGTACTAAATGTTCATATGTATATAGCAATGGATCTAGGGTGCCCAGAGGCATCTATCATGACTTATTCCTTACTCTAGGGGTATCTGACACTCTTGTCGTTGTATTAGAGAAGAAATATGTAATATGTAGTTTTCTGATTAACCTAAATGGGTCCACCTTGACTTGAATGCATTATATTGGTCAGTGCAGAGGTGGCTCTATAATTAGATGGAGTGAGGCAGTGGCCTCAGGTGGCAAATTTTTGGGGGCAGCAGAAATGCCCCCAAAAGAGCCACCTCACTGCGCCTTCAGTTTAAAAAAAAAAAACGCGGACAAACTGCTGCGGCCACGATAGCTTTAGAAATGAGAGGAAACCGGTGCGGAGACTCCTGGCAGTATGGAACCTCTGCTGCTTCCGCGTCCCACCCCCAAAAGGAAGTGACCCTAGAGCAGGATGCAGCAACAACAGAGGTTCCATACTGCCGGCAGTCTCCGCACCGGTTTCCTCTCATTTCTAAAACTATTGCAGGCAGCCGAAGGGGAAGGAGCCGAACTATGGAGAAACAGCCAGCAGAGCAGAACAAGCTACACGGAGGGGGGGAGGAGAGAAGAGGAACGAGCTGCACGGGGGGAAGAGGGGGCTGGAAGAAAGCTGACAGGGGGAAGAGAGGGGCAAAGAGTGGGCTGGAAGAAATCTGACAGGGGGAAGTAAGGACTGGAAGGGAACAGAGGGACAAAGAGTGGGCTGGAAGGAAGCTGACAGGGGGAAGAGAGGACTGGAAGGGAACAGAGAGGGGCAAAGAATGGGCTGGAAGAAAGCTAACACAGGGGGAAAAGAGGGTTGGAAGGGAGCTGACAGGGGAGGAAAGAGCTGCCTGGAAGGGAACTGAGAGAGGGGAAGGAGATGGCCAGAAGGGAACTGACAATGGGGGAAGTTGGGGGCTGGAAGGGAACTGACATGGGGGGAAAGAGGGGAATGGAAGGGAGCTGACACCTGGGGGTGGGACTAGAGGGAGCTGACATTTGGGGATGGGACTGGTAGGTGGCGGGGTAATAGAGAGGAGGCTGTCAGGGAAGGGGCATTGGGACTGGAAGGGAGCTGACACGTCTGGAGGATCATTTGGACTGGAAATAGGCTGATGGAAGAAAGTGAAGAAAACAAAAGAAAAGATGAGAAATAGCAGAGTGCTAAGAGAAGACAGGAAAGCAGAAGCCTCAGATCAGGACCAGCATGACCAGAGAATAAAATGGTCAGACAACAAAGGTAGAAAAAAATAATTTTATTTTCAATTTAGTGATTGGATGTTGTGCTATTTTTATAGTTTACGTAGTATGGGATACTGCATCTCTTATCTGGTGTTGCACTGCATGCAGAGTCTGGCTTCTTGGGGTTTCGGTTTAATTTTTCTCTAAATATTTTATTTCTACTTTAGGTTGTGATCACTTATTCTGTACTTGGTGAGAGTCTGTGTTCCTAGTGTGTGACCAAGGTTGTGTGTTCTGTTTACATGTAATCTGTATGCAGGGATCGGTACTGTAGCAATTTGCCTTGTTCAGCTTTTCAAATAAGTGATAGATGTTCTAGGGCCTGCTGCAGTATTTATAGTGCTGCTTTTTTTGTATGAGTTTTGGAAGTTTATGCTGGTAATGGTATGGTAGATTTGGCCTTGTAGATCTTTGGTGACTTTTGTAGGGTTTTATATTAGTTTCCAATATACCTGGTACTGGAGAATATTTGTTAGTGAGATGACCAGAATCAGATTTTTTTTTGAAGATATTGAGTTCTGTGGGTGAATGTTCTAGTTCTGCTCTGCACCCACTGTTGAGGGAAGGGGTTGTGTGGATGCAAAATATATGTTCAAAAAGAAAAAGCAAGAACCATAACGCAGTTTATAACAAAATAAAAATGAGTTATAATTTAGTTTTATAAAGTGTGCTGTGGATCTCGCTCATTCTTTTAGTTCCTTGGTGTGCAAACATCTTGCATTTCCTCCATATTATCTAATTAGCTTTTTTGGTTTGGTTCAGTCCTGACTGAGTTTTAAGAAGGCGCCCCCCCCCACACACACTCTTTGGAGGGGGGGGGGTGATGGGGGCGCCATCTCATCCTTCGCCTCAGGGAGCAGATTGCCTTGAGCTGCCCCTGGGTCAGTGTGTATAAATGAAAGTCCTTTTCTTAAAATGTCTTCTTTCATAGGGACAAGGTGGTTTTCAAAATATTTATCATCTTCAGTGCAGTTTCCTTCTTCATTCCCTTCTCCTGTCTCTCATCCAAATGTCCCTTTCCTCTGTCTCTCTTCCCTATCTCTATCTTTGTGATCTGCCCTTGTCCAATTGTATAAAAACAATTCCTGATTATAGATAGAGAGGAAAAAGAGGTGGGAGACAATCACTGGGAGAGCACGGGTCCTCTTCCTCCATACTCCTGATATGTTTGTGACTCATCCCTAATTCTTCCTCTACTTTGTCTCTGTTAGCATCATTTTGTCTCGTTATCTTGATGAAATGTCACTTGTTTTGATCATAAGGGATTTTGTTTAGACCAAAGATATATTGGTCCTCTTTCATAACCTAACTTACCTCTTTTATATTTTTCTAATTTCATCCATTTCAGATCTTTCTTAAAATTGTCTTGTTTGTACTAAAGCTCTATTTTATAGCTTTTATTAGCTTTGCAGCAGGGTTTAGATTCTTTTTATGTTAGTAAAGTGCACACCTTGCTCTTTTAATGCAATTCTAGTTTGGTTTGCAATACTGATGGCACTCTTTAGCCATTAAATAACGTGCAATGGAAGCTAGCATGTTTATAAGTGCAAGCTGAGGTTAACTGTGCTGTAGCTGTTCTGAGCCAATATGACTGTGAGCTGCCTGCAGAGTAAGTTTCTTTTTTTTTTTTTAATTTTATATTTATTAGTTTATACATATATTCAAGAATACATCTTGAAACGGAAATTGAGAAGGGTACAAGCAAACAATATTACAGACTAAATAGTCCCGGCAATAACATATGAGGAAATTATATCAAGTACACAACTCACTCTAGCCCTCAATAGGAGGATACCAAGAGGAAAAAGGAAAAACAAAATTTAACCCAAATTCCAATAGGAAATAGAGGTGTGAAAAGCAGCTAGAAACCCATACTCAAACAGCAGAAGATGGGAAGACACCCATTACCCCTTAATGACGGGCATTAATGAAGTCCAGCAATTGTGAGGGCTCAAAAAAACATAGGAATCAGACTGATACTTAATCAGACATTTACATGGAAATTTTAGAAAAAAGAGCCCCCCCAATTGCTGAACCCCAGGACGAAGGAGGAGAAAGTCCCGCCGTCGTCTCTGAGTCTCCCTGGAGAGGTCAGGAAACATACGGACCTGTAATCCCTTAAAGGCAATATTCCGTTTTTTAAAAAATAACTTCATAAGCCATTCTTTATCAGAGAGAAGAGCTAACGTGATCAACAAGGTAGAGGACGTAACCTAGTCCTCCTGTGAGGATTCCAGTAATGCAGTTACATTCAAAACATCAACTTTAGACAAACCCATAACCATCTCCCCACCCTCGGCAGCAACCTTTTTCCCCGAAGGGAGATAGTATATCTTTACAATAGGGGGATGGGATTCAGGAGGAACACCCAAAATTTCTATTAAATATTTCCTAAACATATCTCTTGCAGATACCATAGGTAACCTAGGAAAATTAATCACACGGACATTAGCAGCTCGAGACATATTTTCCAAAGCCTCAATTTTAACACTCATTGACAAAACATTCTTCTGCAACATTTCAGCATCTTTCCCACAACATACGGACGTTCCCTGAAGTTCTACAACCTCCTTCTGTAAATTAGTTATTTTGACAGTGTTTTCTTGAATAGCCAAATCATTGTTTGTAACCTGAGACGCCAACACAGAAATTCGTGGGACCATTTCTTCACGGAGTTACATAATCGCGGCCCATATCGTTTCCAACGTCACCACCTCCGGGGACTCCCTAGACGCTGGCTGAAGACACTCTCCTGCTCCAACTGCTGTTAATCCGCCCGACAGCGGGGTGGACGTAGTTGGCCCCAATATTGGGCCCACACAGAGTAAGTTTCCTATGAAATTTCAGCTGACAGCTTTCACTCCTTTGGGTTTATTTTTGTTGTTTTTTAGTAGGTTATTCTCTAGTAAGGCTGGATGTTTGATGTATGTTGTGTTAGCATTGCTTTTGCAAAGGTATCTCTATTTATTTTAGCTTCTTTGACTAATGTTTAGTCGGTAAGACTGTTTGCTTAGAATTTCAGGAGACTCTGGCACTAGCAGCATGTCATAGGCTTATGAAGAACACCCATGCTTCAAAGGGGGTCTGGCTGTGATTAGCTGGGTGGTTCATACCTGATGTAGTAAATAGATGAGTTTTATGGTGCTTTAAATTTTGGCTTTTACTTTTGTTTGTGATTCTTAATGATGGAGTTTTGTATTGCACAGATCCTGCTCTTTAAAATTTAGGATATGAACATTTTCCCTCCATTATGTGTGTTAGGAGTGTTTTTTGAGTTATATCACCTTTATTTTTCGTTATATAATATTTTATTATCATTTTAATTTTATTATTTATTTATAGTTCTTCATTATTCTCCTTTATTTTTACTTTTATTGGGGGGGGGGGGTTGTTTACAACCTCACAGGTTTTCTTTCATAAGCGCTTTTTTTTTTTTGATAAGCTGCACTAGTGTTCCTGATATATGAAACAAATTGTAGTTTGTAAATATTTTTATGAGTATGGTAATGTTGAAAATATACCTGTGAGGCAGGCTGACACTGAAACATGTCAGGTCTTTTTTAAAGATTATGTCAAATGAATGTCAGCCTTGATTGTTTATTATAATATTGTCTATATATAATTTTATTTTGTTGTGTGTATGTGATATTTTTAGTTGACACAATATAATAAAAAAAAGTCTTGCCTGTCCATTGGTCTGTGGGACAATGAAGCCCTTTCATAAATCTCAAAATAATGAGATAGTAAGAAGCAGAAGTCTTGTCTACAAAGACATGATACACTGAGAGTGCACTCTGATAGAAGTTTGCAATCCCATGCCATAAGGATAATATAAGTATTACAGTATTGTAGTAGCACTATAATGGAAAGGATCTTGACCTTTCGTTATGTACCACATGAAAGTATTTTCTATTTGAAAGTGTATGACTGTCTTGTGGAAAGTTTTTGTGATGCCACCAATATGTCCTAAATAGGCTATTTAAGCACAGCTCAAATTAGATGCTGTTAGAGCTAAGATTTGACATTGGGATGCAGAAGGGAGCGTTGATTCTGCATTATCAATGCTGGAAAGATTTGAAGTCAGGGGGCAATTTCTCCAAACGGGTTAGCTTTGCGCATACTAGTCATGAATCTCACATCTAAGCCAGCGTATGTGGATACGATCTGTCTCCCAAATTTACAGCTAAGGCTCGGCGTATTATTTACATCATGCCAAAGAGAGCTTCCTTTTGGAGTTCGTAAGATGTAACATGTATGGGCAGTTTGTCAAGATGTGTTTGAAAATTCTTCTTCATCAAGCCTGTGGCTCCCAATTCAATGGGAAATATTTCTGTATCTTTCTGCCACATTTTCTTGGTCTCTGACTGCATTTCTTGGTACTTCAGGATCTTCTGCCTCTCCACGCGATTGACAGAATAATCACTTGGACCTAACACCTCTATTATCAAAGCCATTCTGGTGTTTTTCTCCTTTACCGCTATGTTGGGTTTTGTTATAGCCAGTTTTTATCCATCGGAATGGGAATGTCCCAGATGATCATAACCTCTTCATTCTCTGTTATTCTCTTGGGGTCATGATCCCAGTGTTTTTTCAGAGACAGTGATGTTCTAGTGTTTACAGAGTTCCAATATAAGAGGCATGCTACTTTGTTGTGCTGTTCAGTATAGAAATTTTCTGCCAGCAGAACTTCACAGCCAGCTATGAGGTGAGTCACTTTATCCAGGTCTTTTGTACAGAATCAGTTTTTTCAATGCTCACCTTAAGCCATTTCGTCCATAATCCACCTCAGATATCAATCTCTCATCCTTCGGTTTCAGTTCACCTCTCCTTAACCATTCATATGTTCGTACTTGATCGACAAAGGGTTCCTGGATAACACTTTGTATTTCCTACTGTATTTGTGCATTTGTTTTTTTCTCCTTTGCTGATCTAATTCTTTGAAGAGTTTTTTCTTATTTTGCAGATTCTGTTGCTTCCTTTCCTGTGTGTGCTTGTGGATTCTCACTCATTCCTTCCAGTCGTTGGAACGCTTGTCCATGTTTGACAATGGAAACAGATTCTGGATGTTTACTTTTATATTTCAGCAATTTTTGCATATTTGGATCTGATTATGCTGTTACGTAGGCCTGGAGGCCTATGATAGTAGCGCTGTAGGTGTAATCAATATCTATGAGGCCTAGCCCTCCTTCATCTCTAGGAATGTACAGTCTTAGCATACACTGATTTTTGTGAATCACTTAATTACTTACTACTTTATTTAACAGTTTTTTGGGTTTTTTTATACTGCTTATGGGCATGGAGGAGTTTTCTTGTTTGCACATCCAGTTTTTCAAGATCTTTAAGAGGCCAGTCTACACTCCCAAAGCTGTATGAGAGCACAGGAATTGCCAGCTGATTGATGGCTTGTATCTTATTCCGTGATGTTAAGGCACTTTTCAGTAATGATTTTAATCTTCTATAAAATTCTTTGCTGATCTTTTCTCTCAGTAATTTCTGCTTGAGTGTCGTTCCTTCCTCTGTTCAGGATCGGAGCCCTTTTGCACCACCATCTGCAGCCCTGATCTGCATCAGGTGAGATGAACGGGCCTGAAAGCTTCCCCTGCCCCCTCCCCCCATGTCCAAGGCCAATTGGGACCAGCAGGGAGGGCTCAGCCAGGAGTTAAAGCAGCACCAATTCAGGATCAAAGCCCTTTTGCACCACCATTTTCAGCCCTGCTCAGCATCGGGTGAGGAGAGCAGGCCTGAAAGCTTCCCCCCCCCCCCCACGTCCAAGGCCAATTGGGACCAGCTGGGAGGGCTCAGCCACAAGTTAAAGCAGTGCCGGTTCAGGATCGGAGCCCTTTTGCGCCACTATCTGCAGTCCTGATCAGTATTGGGATAGGTGAACAGGCCTGAAAGCTTCCCCCACACCTCCCACATCCAAGGCCAATTGGGACCAGCAGGGACAGTTTAGCACAAGTTAAAGCAGCGCCGGTTCAGGATTGAAGCCTTTTTGCACCACCATCTGCAGCTCTGATCAGCATTAGGTGAGGTGAGTGGGCCTGAAAGCTTCCCCCCTCCCCCCCACACGTCCAAGGCCAATCGGAACCAGCAGGGAGGGCTCAGCTATGAGTTAAAGAAGCTCCGGTTCAGGCGTGCCCACACCTGGCGGGCAAGTGTCTGAGGGCCTCACCCGAGGGCCCTTTGGCATGGCCCTTAGGCGGGGATCGTAGGTGGCTTTTCCCTCATCGTAGGTGGCTTCTCCCTCATCAGTCCACAAACACAGAACACCAGCCCAAGAAGTCAGTGAACCCGTCTATCACCCAGCTCAGGGAGTGGGCTGAAACTCCTCCTGCACCTTACTCCACATGCGAACTCAGCATCACCTCACCCCAACAACAAGTTTCGCAATGAGCTCTACAAGACTATACAGATTCACTTAGCTGAAAGTCATCCAATAGCACAAGCAACGGCTCAAGCAGCATGCGTCAACACCGCCTTCAACTCAGCTGCGGTAGGCGTACATTCAGCTACAACTTTCAGCATGCCATCCACAACGGACAACTGAAGACACCTTACCAAACAAGTAAGACTCTTTAACCAGCTAAACAAGATAATTTTGCCTCCTATACCAACCACTGGTCACTTTAAACAAAGCACCAACACAGTGATAATTACAAAGTACTTGGTCTGTATCATCATGGCTAACAAGAGTTCCTACCCTCACCTTCTTATTTACCATATCCTCTAATTCACACACTGCCCTTACTACACTGCCCACTTAAGTCCACCTCAATTTTACCACACAGTTCTGAATTTACATTGCATGTATCTGAATTTACATTGTATCTGATTTGCATTGTCTGTATCTATAATTCCGTTCAGCAACATCAACTGTATTCACTGATTATCCCACAATGGAGAACAACAAGACCATTGCATGTGTAATATACCTCCTAATCCTAATACTTATGATATCCAACTCCCTCTCCCTTCAGTATGAAACAACGCAACTTTACCCAATCCCCATCATCCAGAATCATGCCAGACATAACCTAAATCCACCAACACTATGGAAACACTCACTCTAGAACGCACTTCATAGGACACAACAAAACCTGTAATAGACTAATCTATATCAACCCTCTTCCCATAAATGAGACCCATAAAATTCTAGACACCCTAGTACTGTTAAAATGCATTCTAATTAATACCAGATCTATCAGGAACAAAATCCCAGTAATTATTGACCTGGTTAAAGATAAAAACCCCAACATATTTTGTGTCACCGAAACCTGGCTTACTGACTCTGATAACATCCTGATTAACCAGCTAAATATAAATGGTTCAGCCTCTTTAACTGCCCCAGAGTCTCCAAAAGAGGCGGAGCACTCGTATTAAGTATAAAGTAACTAAAAGCTTCCCCCAGCTTATGCAACAACCTAGACGGGATGGACAGTCAAAATTGAAAGCAAAAACCTGGCTAAACCTCACCTCATACTAGGCGACTTTAATCTACCATCCCTCCACATATCACAAACATTCTTATTCCTTGAATCAATGGCTGACATGGGTTTTCAGTAGATAAAGCATGCCCATTCACTCTAAGGGCAATACTTTAGATCTGGTAATCCTTCCAAAAACATCCACTCCTCCTCAAACATCATAAGTCCCATGGTCTGACCATTACCTAATACATTTCACCCTCCCAATTCCACCCCCTCCCCCAATCTCAAAACACACCACATCACTACAAACATTTTAGACAATTTGACAAGGACACCCTCCTAAAAAAACATTCTACCATACCTAAAAAAAACCCTCACCAGACCTTGATGATACTGTAATTAATTGGAACACAACAATACAAAAAGCAGCAACACCTACTAATATGCATGCAAAATCTACCCATAAACAATCTGAGAAATGGTACTCTCATGAACTAGCAAAACTGAAAAAAGAACTACAGCCATTCCATAGGTTTGATGTTTGATTTTTCTAAATGTTCCTGTATGCAGGATAACCATTTTGCTTCTTGATTGTGTTCTATGGGGTCCTCGTATAGGCTTCTCCATAAGGTTTCTGTTTCAGCTTTGGTTGGTTGTGTTTTTACCATATTAATGCTCTTTCCCAATTCCCTGTAGAACTGTTTTGGGTTCTCTTTAAATACTGTAGTTTATTTTGATATCTTTCTTTTCTGTTTTCTTCATATCTTTGCAGTTTTTGTACTAATGCTGCTGCTACATTTTGTTGGAACATATAAATTTCAGGTCTTCTGTTAATGCAGCATGTTTCAGCTTGATGTCTTGGATCTTCCTCAATATATTTGATGATTTTAATCCTTTTAGATACCCGTCCATCAGGAGTACCTCTGCATTCATTAATTGCATTTTTCCTTCAATGTGCTTTTTCCAAGGAGGAACTGTTATTGTTCTCTTTTTCTTCTGGCCCTGCACTTTAGTTGGTAGTATTCTTGCAGTAATATTGTAATCAAACATCCATCTTTCTCTTCCCTTTCTTCCTTCTCTTAAGTTGATTTGTTGACCTGTTCCTCTAAAGTCAGCTTTAGGAAGTGCTGATATCCTTTTTGAGAAGAGAAAACCATTTCTGATGAAGTCAGTATAGAGCAATGAGAATCACTGTGCTGGGCTTTGATTGAAATACACTAAAAACCTCTGCTAACTGGTTATCTGGTACCACCACAGCTCCATCTCTCTCTCCATTATTCAGTGAATATCATGGGAATTCAGGAAAAGCCAAACAGAAGTATCTTGTATCTGTTTTGAAACCTGAAGTGAAGAAACTTCCTGTGGAAAGGATGAACTGTGTGGTGTAGAAGGTCCCTCAGATCCCTTAGTGAGAGGTAAAACGCAGGACTTAGCTTCAGTTGAAGAAAGAAAACAAATGCACATGGCTCCTGTTTTCCAGGGAAACCACAAACAGAGCAGATCAGAGGAGAGGAAAACACGCCCCTGCTGCAGTTCAGCTCATGGGTCACAAGCTGAGGCAGAACATCTGCTGGAGGGAGGGGTCAGATTAAACCCAGGAAGCCAGAGATATAAGGGAAGCTCATTAGGAAGGAAGTTAGCACAGCCGGGAGCACAGCACGGAACACAGCCAAGAGAGCAGTCACGAGAAGCAGAGGATTGGCTTGGGAGTGAGGATTCAGAGGAACTAATGATAACAGAAGATTCTCTGACCTTTGACTCAGAAAGGGAAATCAGCAAAAGAAATGAGCAGAGAACCAGTGCAAAGGAGCCAGGTACAAGCAGCCCAGGTTTGGTGCCGTATCTAAAAGGCAGCCAGAAGGGAAAGGTAGCAAGAAGGCAGACTTGTGTGCACGTAGGAACTCCAAGGCTTGCATCTGTAGCTGATCCTGGAAGGCAGAAGGAATTTCCCATAAGAAAGCCAAAAGGTAAGCTGAGTGACTGGTATAAAAGCAAAGCTGTTTTTAAGAAGTGCTCTGATATTAGCCCAGAAGGGTGGGGCTTTACGTGTGCTGAATACTGTGGCCATTCCCAACTTTGTGTAGCAGAAGGCTGCAGGGAAAAGTCTCATGCTGAAGGAATAGGTGTGTGTTTGGAAACACCCTGTAGTCAATTGCAGACATTTCCAGCTGAGAACCAATATGAACCGATGGAAACAGAACCATCTTTAGAATACCTGCCTGTTGAGTCGATGGACTGTACAATATCTGTGTTTGATAAGATAAGACCTGTGTGCTAGGATTAAGCTGTGCAGAGAGAGAGAGCTGCAGGTAGCAGCTAGAAGAAAAAAGCACCAAAGGTTTTTGGAACAGAGAATTGCTCTTTAAGTTGGATTACTGTGATGCTGATATAGGAAGCTGTTTATGTTCCTTTATTATATTATTTCCTGCCAGAAGATATATGGCCAACTGTTCTTTATTTTCTATATGTAAAAGCCGTTTGGAAGGGGAATTAAAATCCTGTTATTTGCCTGAACCACTCGAGCTCCACTACTCTCTTTATTTCGGTTGGTGAAAACTACAACTCCCAGGAGGCAGTGCTTTCCCCAAGCACTATTTTCCTACCGGAAGAAGGGATCAGGCCGCTTAACTCTACAAGCACAAGCTGTGGGGTAATAGCGACATTACAACTGGAATATGTCTATTGTGGCAGTGAAGTTAGGCAGGAAGGTACAAGGAAACTGAGTTTTTCCAGTACAGGAGTTCCCTCCATGGAAAACTCCTTTGTTTTATTTATTTATTTTTTTCTATACTGCTGGGTTAAAGCAGTGTACATGGAACAAAACAGTTAATAATATAGTGTAACATCTTACTATATCCAGCATGCATTGGTTAAATAGAAGTGAGAAACTATATACATATTTACAGTGTCACGGTGTATCGGTTATACAGTAGGGGCATTTATCATATATAGCAAACCTCAGATGTAGAGGATCATTGCTTCTGTGGGGAGTTATGCGGTTGGGTTGAAATGCATAGAGAAAAGGTGTGTTTTTAGGTGCTTCCTGAAGTTGGTGATGTTTTTTAGCGAGTCCTAGCGTGTTCCAGATTGAAGGTACACAGAGTTGGAAGGCTCATCCACAAGCTTGATGGTTGAATTTATTTCTGGCATGGGGAATGACTAGAGTGTTCCTGGTAGAAGCTCGTTTTGATCTGTTGAGTTGAGGGGTTTGAAGTAGAGTGTGGAGGTGAATTGGGGAATGGGAGTGGATGGCTTTGTAAGTAAAGAGGAGGATTTTGTATTTTATAAGACTGTGCTGTGGTAACCAGTGCTGCTCCTTGGAGGATGCGTGCAATTGTGTAGAGGGAGCAGTGAGGCCTGTGGGAGACCCTGATATATTGCGTTGCAGTAGTCGAGATGCAGTAGAACTATGGCTTGGAATGTAGAGAGGACGTCTGGTGGATCAAGGAACGATTGGAGGTGTTGCAGGGTCTGTGTTTTGAAATATATTGTTTTGGTGATTTTGCTTATATGGGCTTTGAAGGAGAGGTACTGATCTAGGGTGATTCCAAAGTATTTTACATCCATCTTGACCTTCACTTGAGTGTTGTTCAGGGTTAAGTTAGTTGGTGGGGAGAAGGTGTTGTCTTTTGTTATAAAGAACTTCTGTTTTCTTATAGTTGATTGCTAGGTTATTTTCTTGTAACCATCTGGAGACTTCAGCGAATCACTCTTGATGGGTAGAGTAGGAGGGTTGTTTCATGTTGAAAGTGCCATATAGCATGATGATGTCAGCGTAGATGTGGAAGTTGAGATTGTGGGATCTGATGATTGAGCATAGGGGTCAAAGGTATATGTTGAATAGGAGTGCTGAGAGAGTGGATCCTTGGGGGGACTCCTTGTGTTTGGTGGTATGGGGTAGAAGTGTTTTGGCCGGCTTATCTGATGTTGTCTGTTTGTTAGTTAGGATTTGAACCACTGGAGAACTGTGATCTGGATTCTGGTGGATCAAAGATACTGGAGGAGAATATTGTGGTTAATGGTATCAAAAGCCGAGGAGATATCCAGGAAGATTAGTAGGAATTCTTGATTTGTGTTTTGTATTCCTTTTATTAGGGTATCGACTAGGGTGACCAGTAGAGTCTCTACTCCATGGAGAGGGCTGAATCTATGTTGCTGTGGGTTGAGTAGGTTGTTCCTGTCAATACAGTGTTGTAGTTATTGGAAGTTTTTTTTCTATGAGTTTGGCAGTAAAGGGGAGGCTGACTATGGGTCTGTATGAGACTGGGTCGGAGGGATTCAGGTCTGATTTCTTCAGAGTGGGATGCATGGAGGAGATTTTCAGCACTGAGGCATTTCACCTTGTTGGAGTACTGAATTGGTGATTTTGTCAAGTGTGGGGCTGAGTTCCTTCCTGGCTGCCTTGATCCAGGTGACCAGACATGGGTTGAGGGGCGAGGTGGTTGTGTTGAGTGACGAGATGATGTTTACCATGTGCTCCTTGTTGATGGTGCCAAATGAGGACCAAGGGTTTAGGTGGATGGTATTGTCAGGGGAGGGGGAGGGGGAGGAGGGGTGGTTCTGGTTGGGGGTGAAGCAGTTTGTAGTGTGTTGCCAACTGTTGGAGGGTAATTGTGATTTCTTGGTTGTGATTTGATGGTGTTTTTGTCAGTCATTCTATGATGTCAGAGTTCTTTTGGGTTATTGATTGAGGAGTTGAGGAGTTGTGTGCTATTCATACTTTGCCTTGTCTGTTGCAGTCCGGTAGTCGTTGAGTAGTCTTAGATAGTTGTATTTGTCTTCAGTGTCCTTGGTTTTTCGCCATTTCCATTCTTGTCTTCAGAGTTGAATTTTGATGGTGCATAAGGGCTGAGGCGTACCATGGAGTTTTTGATCGTGTCTTGTGCGAGTCGTTGCTGTTTTTCAATGATGCGGTTCCAGTTTTCCATTAGTGTGTCAGGGTTGCTTGAGTCAATTTGTAGCTGAGGAAGGATGTCTTATATAAATTTGTCCTTATTGAACTGCTTGAATTGTCGTCTTGTTGTTGATGGATGGGGGGTGCACTGAGGATGGGATGGGGAGGGAGAAGCTGATTAATTTGTGGTCAGACTATGGCATTGGATGGGTTTGAATAGAATGAAGGGGTAGCTTGGGTTGTAAGGTTGTTGAAGAAGATCAGGTCAAGGGTGTTTGTATGAGCTGGCTGAGGTCCATTGCTGACATTGCCTCCAGGAATGAGCAGGCAAGCTTTGGTTGTAGTGACGGGAAGTTAGTCTCCTAGGACTAGGAGGTCTTTGTTCATTTTTGTAGCCATGAGTACTCCATCCAGGATGTTGGAAAGGTCAGTGGAGATTGTAGTTGGAGTCCTGAATATGAGGCCAATGGTCAGTTTTTTGTTCGTTATTATGAGGGCATTGGCTTTGTGCTCTCAGTTGCATGGTATTGGAATTTGAGGTTTGTTTTTATAAGATCATTATACCCCCACCTCTTCATTTGTATGGAGGGCAAGTGGAAGAGGGTGTATCCATCTGGAGTGAGTTGTTCTGTGAAGGACACTATGATAAAATGAGGAAAATAGTTAAGAAAAAAGTAAAAGGAGAAGCTGCAAAGGTTAAAGATTTACATAAAGCATGAGTACTGATTAAAAGTACTATCTTGGAAGCCCAGAACAGATGTATTCTACATTTTAAGAAAAGTGGATGGAAGGCCAAAAAATTGCCGGCATGGTTTAAAGGCAAGGTCAGAGAGGCTGTTGCTGCCAAAAAAAGCATCTTTCAGGAAATGGAAAAAGGAGCCAAATGACAAAAACGGGAAACATAAGCATTGTCAAGTTAGATGCAAGGCATTGATAAGGCAGGCAAAGAGAGAAATATGAAAAAAAAAGCTAGCTATGGAAGCAAAAATGCATACTAAAAACTTTTTCAAGTACATTCATAGCAAAAAACCTGTGAATCAGTTGGACCATTGGATGATATAGGAGTAAAAGGGCGCTCGCTAAGTGAGGACAAGGCCATAGCAGAGAGACTGAATGAATTCTTTGCTTCAGTCTTTACTGAAGAAGATGTAAGTTACTTATGCCTGAAATGGTATTTATAGGTGATGTATCGGAAGAATTGAAAGTCATATCGATAAACCGGGAAGATGTATTACAACTATTTGATAATTGAAGAGTAGAAAATCACCTGGACTAGTGGTATACATCCAAGAACTGAAATATTGAAAGAATTGAAATATGAGATTGCAGACCTACTATTAGTAATCTGTGAACTATCATTAAAATCATCTGTAGTACCTGAAGAGTGGAGAATGGCCAATGTAACGCCAATTTTTAAAAAGGGTTCCAGGGATGATCCGGAAAACTACAGACCAGTGAGTTTGACATCAGTACCGGGCAGAAAGGTAGAAACCATTATAAAGAATAAAATTACTGATCATGCTTTAATGGGAGAAAGCCAACATGGATTTAGCCAAGGAAAGTCTTGTCTTTCTAATCTGTTTTTCAGAGAGTGGGAAGTGCTGTAGGGGCCACTGAGCCTCCCTTTGTTTTTCAGAGGGTGGGAAGGGTTATGTTGGGGTGCCAGTCGCTCTTGTTTTTATAGAAGTGGGAGATGTTGCATGGGTGCTGTTGAACCCCTCATGTTTCCCATATTTAGCAGCATGTTTCCTAGGCTCTGCACTGGTAACTTATGAACATAAGAAAAGCCATACTGGGTCAGCCTAAGGTCCACCAAGTCCAGAATCCTGTTTACAACAGTGGCCAATTCAGGTCACAAGTTCCTGACAGGTTCCCTAAAAGGCACACAGGTTCCACAATACTTGTCCCAGGGCATGCAGTGGATTTCTCAGGTCCTCTTTAATAATAGTTTATTGACCTTTTCTCCAGGAACTTGTCCAAACATTTTTAAACTTA
Source organism: Ichthyophis bannanicus (assembly GCA_033557465.1). NCBI lineage: Eukaryota > Metazoa > Chordata > Amphibia > Gymnophiona > Ichthyophiidae > Ichthyophis > Ichthyophis bannanicus. The sequence goes on along the minus strand of CM066032.1, from coordinate 1,085,196,082 downwards.
GCTACACTAACAGCTTTTACTGCATCCTCTGGTAACTAATTCTAGATTTTGATTACGCAGGGCCATAGGTTAACTGCAGGGAGGCAGTCACACCCCCCTGCAGTTACCACATTTCAGTGTGGCAAAACAGCTGCCGGTGCAATTAAGGCCACCCACAAGGTGACATTAGTTGCACTCACACTACTTACGCTGAGCCATTATGTTAGTTGCTGCTGACAATGCAGATGCCATTGTGTGAGAGTTCTTTCTCTCACCTCATTCTGCAGTAAAGTATAATTTTGGGAAAGAAATCCTGTAAACCTAATAGTAATAGGTAAAAGCATTTTTTTTGACTACATATGTCTGTTTTTAAACACAGATCTCAGTTGGCCATGAATTTGTCTTTCAAATTTCCTGGCAGAGACTTGTAAGTATGGTAACAGCTTCATCTGATTGCTGTAATACCTCAATGGGAATGCCATCAATGCCCGGGGCTTTGTTCTTTGATAAGGCTTTCAATGCTGCTTTGACTTCTTTCATCACCAATGGAAGACAAATTCATGGCCAACTGACGGAAAAGATCTGTGTTTTATACCAATACTTAAGAAATGTGACCAGACTGGCTGTGGAAATTATCACACAAATGCTCTGATCCCACATGCCAGCAAGATTCTATTCAAGATCATTCAGCAGAGACTACAACCATACCTAGAATGAGAACTGTCTGAAGTGCAAGCAGGGTTCAGGAAAGGGAGAGGAACGAAAGACATTATCGCGCATGTGAGATGGATCCATAAAAAGACAAAAGAATACCAAAAGGATATCCATATGTGTTTTATTGACTACAGCAAGGCCTTTGACTGTGTAAACCATGAGAAACTCTGGGCCACATTAAGAAGAATGGGTATATCAGAACACCTGATCATTCTATTGCACAACCTTTACATTGATCAAGAAGCAACAGTTCGAATGGAACTAGGAGAAACAGAATGGTTTAAAATCAGCAAAGATGTACAACAAGGCTGCGTACTTTCCCCCTTCCTCTTTAATTTATAAGCAGAACAAATCAGAGAAATGGGACTGTATGAAGACAACAGAGGTCTGAAGATTGGTGGAAGACTCATTGACAACCTTCGCTATGCTAATGATACCACATTACTGGCTGAAAATAAAGATGATTTGAACCATTTGCTTCTCAAGATCAAGTAATATAGTCTTAAAATGGGTCTGCACCTTAACGTTAAGAAGACAAAGATCCTGACAACTGGCAACATGAATAAGTTCATTGTTGATGGAGAAGAAATTGAAATAGTTGACAACTTTAACCTAGTTGTATCAACTATCAATAAAGAAGCAATAAGCAGTCAAGAAATCCGACGACACGCTGCTCTTGGCAGAATGGCTATGAAGGACCTAGGCAAGATTCTCAAGAGCAGAGATGTCTCTCTCCATACAAAGATTCGACTTGTTCAAGCCATGGCATTTTCAATAACATCATATGGATGTGAAAGTTGGACAGTGAAAAAGATAGAAAATTGATGCCTTTGAATTATGGTGCTGGCGATGAATACCATGGACTTCCCGAAGAACAAACCAGTCAGTACTAGAGGAGATCAAACCTAAGCTTTCTTTAGAAGCTCAGATGACAAGACTTCAACTTTCATACTTTGGACACATTTTAATTAAATTTAATTAACAGTCGCTTATATACCGCACCTTCCAGAGATCAGGTGCGGTTTACATTTAACAACAATATAACAGGCTGATGTCTGTTTTACAATGAACGTCTGAAACAGTGTAACTATTATACAACAAAACAGTCAGTAATCAATTACAAGGAACATCTTAAAACAAAGGAAAACTGTGCAAAAACAAATAACATTTTGGTAACTATATACAATTGGGGTATGAGTGCATTACATAAGACGTATATTATACATTTCTAAACTAGTGTAAAATCTTAGGAGTGGAAGGTGTTGGATCATGTCAATTTTGTGTCACTCAGTCAAACAGTGTTATTATCCGTTTTCTTGTTGGGAAAGGGAGTTTGTTGATAGCCCGTAGTGTGCCTTAAACAGATGTGTTTTTAGACTCTTACGGATCTCTTTGATCTCATTTATTGATCTGATTTCCTCTGGGAGGTCATTCCAGATAATGGGGGCCACATGGGAAAATGCTTTTTTGTTAGTTGTCTTTTTAGCTTTTATGTATTCTTTTGGGGTCCTTAATTTGTTTGTTTGGTCTCTTCTATGTAGATTATTGGTTGATTCTTTAGATATGAGATTTTTTAGGGTCGGTGGGACCATATTGTTTAGAGCCTTGAAGGTTGTTGTTAGTGTTTTGTATAGGATTCTGCTTTGTATTGGTAGCCAATGAAGATTTGCCAGTATAGGTGTTATGTGATGAAATGGTGGGACATTCATGATGGTTCTGGCCGCTGCGTTTTGAGCAAGTTGGAGTCTTTTGATGTTTTGTTTCGTTACCCCTAATAGAGTTAGGTTGGCGAAGTCGAAGTGAGGAGTTATTATTGCATGTATTATTTTCATGAAATCTTGTAAATGTATTAGAGGACGTAGTTGTTTTAAGATTCTGAGCTTGAAGTAATGAGGAGAGGAAAATCATTAAAGAAAGACATCATGCTTGGCAAGGTAGAAGGTCATCGCAAAAGAGGAAGGCCAGCAATGAGATGGATTGATATAATAACAGCAGCTATGGGTGCCAGTCTGTCAGCAATGAGCCACCTGACTGAAGACCGAACACAATTTAGGACAACTATCCAGAGGGTCGCCATGAGTCGACACAGACTTGATGGCACTTAACAATGACAACAGCATGTCACTTTTTAGTTTGTACTAATATAATCTCCAGGAACAAGTAGGAATGTAGTCTTTGCATATGGGTGACATCAGTACCAACGGAGCCCGCGCGGGAACGCTCCCCAGCGTCCAATGGGAAAGCCTTTGGGAGCATCCCACTGTGTCTGCGTTGCTACCTTCCCAACTCTCCCTTCTCAGTTCTTCATTTTCCATGGAGCCAGCAGGAAGCAAATCCTGTCACCACAGAAATTTTTTTTATTTTATTTCTTTTGTTTTTTTTGTGGTCGCATCTGCCTTCCCGTTGATGCTGGGACCAACTACTGACAGTTCTTTTCTATTCTCTTCTTTTCTAAAAGTGAATTCGAACTTTCTCAGGCGCACCAACATTGTTTTAGGCCTTCAGCCTACCTTTTGCTTCAGTTTAATGGAAAAACCAGTTTGTAGTTTTAAGAAATGTTCTAAGTGTGGCGGTACCATCTCAGCTATTTACACCCACGACTGATATCTCAAATGCCTTGGGCCCGACCACCAGCCTTTAGAGTGTCCTTTGTGTAGGAAGATGACAAAGAGAGGCCTGCAGAATTGAACTGCAAAGTTAGGCACACTCTTTGCCTCAGATGCAGTGTCTTTAGCATCGACATCATTGAGGGCATAGTTTTCCTCTCATGGATCTCAGGTATCAAACCATAAGTCTTTGACGACACACCGATCCCCCAAGGGTAGATATTTTTCTAAGAATTGAGATGCCGTGAGTGTTGCCCTACAGGTGAATCAGCCAGCCAAACTACCTCGGCGGGAGGACCTTTCCTCCAAAGCCAGCGAGGGGTCCTAGGATGCTCCCGAGGCCTCCACCTCTGGTGCCATGCTCTGGGATGGTAGCCCGCATGTCTGGTACCAATACCCAAGCATTGGCAGGCTCTATGGATCATCATATCCTCACTATCGAGTGCAGCTTGGCAGCCGTACTAGCGGTGTCGGTTCCAATCAAACCCATACAAAGGGTACCGCCGACACCGGTACTGTCCATGGTACTGATGCAGTCCGCATCAGGGTTTGTACCAATTGAACCACTACCACCCATGCCTGCCTGCGAGTCCGTCCCTGGTACCAGTGGTTCTTCCAGACAACCTCCCTGATCCAATACAGATTTTGATTGATACCAGGTGTTAGCGGAGCGCGGACATCACTCTCGTCAACATTTTGAATCTTCCGATTCATCCAATGAGGAATCGATCGATACCCGAGCGTTTCAAGTATACTGGAGGATCCATCTCCCTCTCCAGAATGCCGCATGTCCCCTCCTGAGGACATGTCTTTTCAGGGGCCTGTCCATTACAGTAACATCTGAAAAAGTACCTAGGGCTGAGGACTTAGAAATCCTCCAGTACCCTACAGCTCCTAAAGAGGCTGCCACCCTTCCAGTTCACCGCATCCTCCAGGACCTCATGCTTCAGATGTGGGAGATGCCCCTTACCATCTCTCCCCATACTCAATGACTCGATACCATGTGTCGAGTACTGGAGTCTCCTGGATTCCTCATCACTCTATGGTGGTCGAATCAGCAATGCTTCAAATTTAAAAGTTCAAAGACACCCTCCTGGTAGAGAAGAGAGGACTCTCGATGCTTTCGGGCATCGATGCTTTCAGGTCTCCATGCTTTCAGCCAGGGTAAGTTCATACATACTCTATATGGGTATGTTCCTTAAAGAGGTTACTAGAGGACATGCCTTGAGAAGTCACGTGATGCATTGAGCGAGAGAGCTGCTCTCTGAGTCTGTCTCCCGGGTAGACCCCCATAAACACATGTTATAAGCTCTGAACTGTGTCCCATACACTCCTCCTCAGAACGGACAACTTGTGGTCAACATAGAGCAGGGACCGGGAGGTAATACAGCAGGTGAGCAGATGAAATCAGCACGTAAAGAGCGGGAGCGGCACATGTCGGACGGTAAAAATGAACATAAGAACATAAGAACATAAGAAATGCCATACTGGGTCAGACCGAGGTCCATCAAGCCCAGTATCCTGTTTCCAACAGTGGCCAATCTAGGTCATACGTACCTAGCAGTTTCCCCAAAAGACACAGGTTCTGCAGTGCTTGTACTAGGCCAAGCATTGATATCCTGGGTCCCTTTTAATAGTGGTTATGGACCTTTCCTCCAGGAACTTGTCCAAACCTTTTTTAAACCCAGCTATACTAACAGCCCTTACTACATCCTCCGGTAACAGATTCCAGAGTTTGATTACACGTTGAGAGAAGAAATATTTTCTCCTATTTGTCTTAAATAGTTTACCCTGTAGCTTCATTACATGCCCCCTAGTCCTTCTATATTCTGATAGCGTAAACAATTTATCCACGTTTATCCGTTCCACTCCATTCATTAATTTATACACCTCTATCATATCTCCCTCAGCCGCCTCTTTTCTAGGTTAAAGAGCCCTAACCTTTTTAGCCTCTCTTCATAGGAGTAGCCTTCCATCCCCTTCACCAATTTGGTGGCTCTTCTCTGTACTTTTTCTAATAACTCTATGTCCTTTTTAAGATACGGTGACCAGAATTGCACACAATATTCAAGGTGCGGTCGTACCATGGAGCGATACAGAGGCATTATAATATCCTTTGTTTACTCTCCATCCCTTTCCTTAGGATACCTAGCATTCTATTTGCTTTCTTGGCCGCCGCTGCACACTGGGCGGAGGGTTTTAACATGTTATCCACGATGACTCCTAAATCTTTTTCCTGGGTGGTGGTTTCTAATGTGGAGCCTTGCATCTTGTAACTATAGTGTGGGTTGTTCTTTCCTAGGTGCATAACTTTGCACTTGTCCACATTAAATTTCATCTGCCATTTGGATGCCCAGTCTTCCAATTTATTTATCCAGATCCTCCTGCAGTTTTCCACAATCCTCTTGGGTTTTAACAACTTTAAACAGTTTTGTGTCATCTGCAAATTTGATTACCTCACTAGTTATTCCCTTTTCCAGGTCATTTATGAATATGTCAAAAAGTAGCGGACCCAGTACAGATCCCTGGGGTACTCCACTATTCACCTTTTTCCATTGGGAATATTGGCCATTTAGCCCTACCCTCTGCTTTCTATCTTTTAACCAGTTCCCGATCCATGTGGCTCCGGCCTCTCCCTCACAATCCACACTGGTGGGAGAAGTGACCACTGCAGTCATTAGTGCGTTGAGCTCATGCCTGGATGAATTAAATACTAAGCTAGATGTAATGGCTTTAAAATATGCGGAGTTTGGACAACGACTGCTAACAGTGGAGGCCCGGATATCAGAGCAGGATGAGGTGGCTGCAGAGGCAGGAAAGGAGGTCCAATGACTTGCTAAGCTGGTGAGCTGGCAAGTGGAAAAGTTAGAAGACCTGGAAACCACAGCTGCCAGAACAACCTCCGCTTTGCCGGCATCCCCAAGCGGTGAAAGATGCCGAGTTGTGAGGATATTTGGAGACTTTGCTGCAAGCCGCGGTGCCAGCTTTGAAGAGCAGAGGCCCCATGGTGCTTGAGAGGGTTCATAGAGTGGACCCTATGTGATCGCAAGACCAAAGGCCGAGGATGGTTATGGCCTGCTTTCTTAATTATCTCCATAAAGAGGAAGTATTGCATACAATATGAGCCAAGGGACAATTGCTATATGAAGGAACTCACATCAGAACCTTTCAGGACTACTCGCAGGCACTCACTCAGAAATGAAGGGCATATGCTGCTGTTTGTCAATGTTTGGTGGATGCCAAAATCATGTTTGTGGTGGTGTATCCAGTGTGGTTAAAGATTTTTGCAAATGGGGCTACTAGAATATTTGAAACACCTGAAGCTGCGAAACCATTTGTGGATACGGTTACCCAGCAGTCAATGAAACAATGAGAGACTTTAGAGGAGTCCTAAGTACAGCATATCCTATAAAACTGTTTACTGGTAAGATCTCAAGCAAACATTAAGGAAAAAGCTAGCCACCAGGTTGTATCTGGTGGGCATTCGGAATACACTTGCAGTGTATGCCCCATATGATTACGAACCCAGTAAACAGGATTACCTGATTATTTATGACATCAGAAACTGTGATGCAATCTCTGGGTGCACTTAATATTGGGGCCAGCAGGACAATGGGAACTTATTCGGGAGCCCGGAGAGTTGAGCCTGCTCTAAAGTTGAAGGATGAGTGTGTGGGCCCTGACACCTGGGGCACGAGATGGCCTAAGAGAGAATGGAAGAACCCTGGGCGAGACCTGATGGAATGAGACTTGTTATTCTATTACAGAGCCTTTAAATGTGAGATATGTTATGCCTAGAAAGGGGTGAGGTAATCGAACCCCTGAAGCTGGGTGGAGGGGTAGGATGAGTTGAGTCGAGAAGGGGGGTGAGGACAGTAGCCACTATTTGAGGAGCTGTGGGGTTTAGTAGGAGACAGAAGAGTAAAAGATAGGGGGTAGAGGGGGTAGTGGTTAATGTAGGGGTGGAATGATGAAGAGGTGGGGTTGGGGGGATACGGTATAGCTGTGGTAAGGAGGGTCATGTAACGGGAGGAGAACCCAGTGTCGAGGGTGACCAGATTAGGAAGAGGGTATTTGGAGAGGGGGAGGGTGGTGGGGTGGAGAGAGGAGGAAGGGTGGGGATGGGAGGGAGAGAGGGGGAGAGTAGGGATTCTAAGGGAAGGGATGTGGTTCGCAAAATTGGATAACTATGTTCTATGGTGTCGAAGTGGGATATTTCTTTGTATGAGGAGGGTTTCAGGCTGAAGGGGACCCCCTCATGGATTGGTTTATTGTAGCTTTCAGTGGGCCTGGATGGTCTGGGATGTACCCTGAGAGTGATTTTGTGGAATGTGTGCGGTCTGGACACTTCCATTAAAAGATATAAAGTACTAAAAGCATTGGCTAGGCAAAAGTGTGACATAGCATATGTGCAGGAGACACATCAGAATGCAGCTGAACACACAAAATTGTGCAGGGACTGGGTGGGGCAGGTCTATGGGATTCCCGCACAAGGAAAAAAAGGGGGTTAGCCATCTTGATACACCAGAACCTCCAATTCAAGTGTTCAAAGGAGATCCCTGACCCAGTAGGCAGATACCTCATTTTGCAGGGAGAACTGGAGGGTAGACCGGTAATTCTGTGTAATGTGTATGGCCCAATATCCCGAGCGCGGCTACATATGCTCGGTTAGCCATGGTGTTGGAACAGCTCCTGGAAGACCCTTTGATAGTGGGGGGAGATTTTAACGGAGTTTTAGAGCCTTGTCTGGATGCATCAGAGGATGGGGCCCAAAGCTTGCGATATGGGGTCGCACGTATACTAGACCATTTTAAGCGCCATTTACGATTAGTAGACCCATGGCACTTACTTCATCCCAATGAACATGATTACTCCCATCGCTCTAGAGCACATGGATCTAGCACAAGAATAGACTTCATTTTAATGTCGAAAGGGATCTTTCTTCGAATAGACAAGGCACAAATAGGTCCCTCCTAATGCCATTTAGAACCATACCCCGGTTTGGATAGACCTAAAGTGGGATCCCCCTAGCACACAGACGCGGGACATGGAGATTTCCCATTTACCTTTACAGGAACAAGCAGTTTCAGGCCTATTTGAGGGAGTGTTGGCAGTCATATAATACATACAATGCCCAACAATTATTTTGGGAGGCTGCCAAAACAGTATTAAGAGGGGACATCATAGCATATGTAGCACAGAGATGTCAACTATTAAATGCTCGTGTCATTAAGTTGCAGAGGCAGGTAGTTCTAGAGAGAAGGATCTCTTATGTACTACAAATACCAATTGTATAGATATGGGGACAGAATGGCTAAACTTCTGGGGAGGTGTCTTAAGGGGAGGGGGGACCACAAATAATAGCAGCCCTGAGGGACGATTCCAGAAACATAGTCAAAGATAATGGCGGCATTACTCATTTCTTCCATAGCTTCTATAAAGCACTCTACAAAGGAGAGAAAGTCCCACTCACACAGATAACAACTTATCTGCAAGATGTGTTGCTACCATGTCTTACTGAACAACAGGCACAAGAACTAGGGGCACCCATTACAGGGGAGGAGGTGCTAAGGGGTATTCAAAAGGCACATTGTTGTAAGGCACTGGGCCCAGATGGGTTCAGAGCGAAATTTTATAAAATGATTAAGGAGGCAGTAACAGCGCCTATGGTGGCAATATTTCAAATCCGGGCCCAGTCTGGACAGATTAAGTTGGGTGGCAATCAAGCAAATATAATTCTTATTCCAAAGCCTGGGAAAGACGACCGGCTGATTTCGTCATACCGACCAAACTTTCTTATTAATTTTGACCTCAAGTTATATGCAAAAATATTGGTAGATCGATTGGCGAATATATTGCCTACCCTGGTCCAGGAATCACAAGTAGGCTTTGTACAGGGGCGCCATGTATGCTGCAATGTGCGGAAAATCATAGCCTCCTTGGAATGGGTTCAGGAACACCAGATCCCATCACTCCTAATAAGTTTAGATGTCGAAAAATCATTTGATAGAGTTGGATGGCACTACCTCTTCCAAGTGTTGTCGAAATATGGGTTAGAGGATGATTTTATTCACATGATACGAGTTCTGTACACCTCCCCCAAAGCAGCATTAGTGATAAATGGCGGGTTGTCAGAATCCTTTCTGCTAAGTTGGGAGACATGTCAGGGATACTCCCTATCGCCGTTGCTATATGTGTTCTCCTTGAACCCCCTAATTCAATGACTGATGACCAATGAAGAAATTATAGGAATTAAAATAGGCTGACAGGAGTTCAAGATATCGGCATTTGTGGATGACCTCCTGAAGCATCTGACCTGTTCTATGCAGACTTTGCCTAGGACGCTGGCAGAAATGCAATCATTTGGTGAGGTAGCGGGTCTGTGTATTAACTATGATAAATCTGAAGCTCTGGACGTATTGGGGTGTCTACAGAGATCCTGGGGTGCCTCATTTCTGCTGCGTTGGGTGAGAGAGGGTTTCAAGTATTTGGGTATCCTGTTGCCGGGAGATCCGACTCAACTGTATCGACTTAATATCTCAAAGCTCTTGCGGCAATTCCAGACGTGTATGAGAGACTGGACTCCATTGCCATTATCCCTGGTGGGGCGGGTGGCGGCCTTTCAGATGATGCTATTTCCTAAGCTCCTGTATGTGCTGCAGGTAATGCCTTGCCAGGTGCTTTGGAAAGACATAGGTCAGCTGGAACGGGTTTTGTGAAGGTTTCTGTGGTGAGGCCATGGGGCTCGCATCCCACTACAGAGACTTAGACGCTCTTGGAAACAAGGAGGGATGGGTTTGTCTGATATTGACTGCTATGCCATGGCATGTTAATTATGGCATGTCGGGGATTGGTTGGGGGAAACAGACACATATACCCCACGTGCAATAGAACAAACCTGTGCGGCGCCGTGTTCTCTTCCGGCAGTATTGCATATAGAGACAGCAGACCTACCGGGACACTTGGTAAAAAGTGTATTGGTAGGGCCTTTGCAGAGAGTGTGGCGGCTCCTGTGTAATCAATGGCATCAACCTTCTAGGGTTGAATCACATATGGTGTCAGTGTACGGAAAGCTAATATTATTGGAGACAGATTCAAAGCTATCTTAATGGACTCTTAAAACAGGAAATGTGCTGGACTAGTAGTCTGGTATTATTTGACCAGCTGCCCCCTGCAGAGCCTAAGGGAAAGTGGAACAGGCTGCTGACGCAGAAGGCTTGCCTTGTGGGGAAGCTACCTATTTTACACCTTTGGAGGGACTCCAACCCGCCCACCTACTGGGAGTGGCGGAGTGCAATTCCACCAGTTAATGATGTGGGAATGGGTTGACTCCAGGGCCGGCCCGTCCATTGAGCAAGAATGTTTTTTGCACAGGGCCCCGCGTTTCAGGGGGCCCCGCGCAAAGAACATTCTGCTTTTTTTTTTTTTAAATTACATTTTAAAAAAAAACCTGTCTCTGGCTGCTGCCGCTGCCGCTGCCGCGTCCGTCGCAGCAGCGGCAGAATGGAGTGTCCCGCGGGGCCCCTTCTCCTCGTTGAGCCCTCTGCAAGGGCTTTCAGATTCGCGAAGGGAGAGTGCTCCCTCGGTCTCTGTAAAGCCCGCAGGGGCTAATGGGAAATTTCCCATCAGCCCCTCGCGTCTAAAGGGGCAGATGGGAAATTTCCCATTAGCCCCTGCGGGCTTTACAGAGACGCGAGGGAGCACTCTCCCTTCGCTAATCTGAAAGCCCTTGCAGAGGGCTCAACGAGGAGAGGGGGCCCCGCGGGACACTCCATTCTGCCGCTGCTGCGACGGACGCGGCAGCGGCAGCAGCTAGAGCCAGGTTTTTGTTTTTTTTTAATTTGCCAGAAGGGAAGGGAAGGGAAGGGGGGGGGGTTAAGACTGGTAATGGGCTGGGGGGCTGATGGAGGCTGTCTGGAAATGGGGTGATATGGGGTTAGGACTGGAAATGTGCTTGGGGGGGGTTAGGACTGGAAATGTGCTGGGGGGGGTTAGGACTGGAAATGTGCTTGGGGGGGGGTTAAGACTGGAAATGTGCTGGGGGGGGTTAGGACTGTAAATGTGCTGGGGGGGGGTTAGGACTGGAAATGTGCTAGGGGGGGTTAGGACTGGAAATGTGCTGGGGGGGTTAGGACTGCTAATGGGCTGGGGCTGATGGAAGCTAACAGGAAATGGGGAGAGGGGGGGTTAGGACTGGAAATGGGCTAGGGGGGGTTAGGACTGGAAATGGGTTGGGGGGTTAAGACTGCTAATGGGCTGGGGCTGATGGAGGCTGACTGGGAATGGGGTGGGGGGGGGTTAAGACTGGTAATGGGCTGGGGTTGATGGAGGCTGACTGGAAATGGGGTGATGGGGGATTAGGACTGGAAATGGGCTGGGGGGGTGGTTAAGACTGGTAATGGGCTGTGAGCTGATGGGGGCTGTCTGGAAATAGGGTGATGGGGGGTTAGGATTGCTAATGGGATATGGGGGGGGGTTAGGAATGCTAATGGTCTATGGGGTGCTAGGACAGGAATGGGCTGATGGGGAGGGGTTAGGACTTGAGGTGGGCTGATGTGGTTAGGACTGGTAATGGGCTGTGGGCTGATGGGGGGGTTAGGACTGGCAATGGGCTATGGGGGGCTGACTGGAAATGGGCTGATGGGGTTAAGACTGGAAGTGGGCTGATGGGGGGGTTAGGACTGGTAATGGGTTATAGGGGGGGCTTAAACTGAAAATGGGTTGATGGGGGGCTAGGACTGGTAATGGGTTGGGGGATTGCTATGACTGGAAATGGACTGAGTGGACGGGGAGGCTTGAACTGCAAATAGCTGATGGGGAGGGAGCTTGGAATGGAAATGGCTGTGAGGGAAGGGAGCTAGGACTGAAAATGGGCTGATGGAGCAGCTAGGATAGGACTGGAAATGGGCTGTTGGGGGGTAGCTAAGATTGGAAATGGGCTGTGGTGGGGGCTTGAATTGAAATGGACTCATGGAGGGGCTAGAACTGGAAGTAGGCTCATGGAGGGGCTTGGACTGGAATTGGGCTGAGTGGAGGGGAGCTAGGATTTGACATGGGCTGATGGTGGGGCTAGGAAATGACTAGAAATGGGCTGATGGGGGGCTAGGATTGGAAATGAGCTGATGAAGGGACTCAGACTGAAAATGGATGGGGGAGCTAGGACTGGAAATGGGTTGATGGGGGGCTAGGACTGGAAATGGGCTGATGCTGGGACTAGAAGGGACTGGATGCTGGGTGAGACTGGACCTAGAAGGGAGCTGATGTTGGGGGAGGATTAGAATGGGATGGGGCTGGGAGAGTAAAATGGAGAGGGGAAAAATATTTGTGTGGGAGGGATGAAAAATCTACAATTGGCCGGGTATTGGGAGAGTAAGTGGGGATTGAGGATGGAGGGGTAAAATTTGTGTGGATGAAATAAGAATGAGGAAAGAGCAAAAGGAGAAAGATTAGTATGTTAAAGCAGATGTAGAGAGAGAGGATGGAAAGAAAAATAGAAGAGAGAAGAAAGGACAAATGGACAGCAGACGATGGAGAGTTAGCAGAAAACATGAAGAAACCAGAAGAAAGTGGCTGGAGCAATTGCAACTGAAAAAAAATGCACAAAAGGTAGAAAGATATCTCTTTATTTTGAATTTATTAACTGGAATATGAAAGCTCTGGGAAATGTGCATCATTAACGTCTGCGCTTTGTTTGGTACAAGAGGAAATTGATTTATAGTTTTATTTCTACAGTGTTGTTGTACATTCCAAGTTTGGCTTTTGGGGTTCCCAGTTTAATTATTGCCTTCCTGTTTCTAAATTGCGATTCCTTGTTTGGTGATGGTCTATGTTCTGCATGTGTAACTGAGCTGAGGTATTCTGTTTATGTAATTCCTATTTGACATTGCCACTTGTTCTCTTTCCCCAGTATTCTCTGAAATGTACTGGTTTAATATTTGCAGTGTTTCCTTTTGATAGGTAGGGTCTGGTGCTTTGTGAGTCCTGGTAATGCTGTCAGGATACAGCGGGTTTGCTATGGGTTCTAAATGGGCAGCGTTTGTAGTAGTTCCTAATGTGCCTGGCGGTTGGCACTGGATTATAGTAATGTAGAAATCTTTTAGTCTTTCTTTATCCATACACTCATTAATAGACATGTTTACTAAAAGTTAGTGAATGGTAACATTATGCAAATATTTATGCAAATAAGACCACTTATGCAAATGAGGCCCCGCACCAAGTCTCCGCACATGGCCCCGCACCCCCCTTGGGCCGCCCCAGGTTGACTCCTAAGGGAATTCAGACAAATGGGAGGGTTTCCTTGCACTCTGGGGACCATATATTAATGCTTTGACACCTGCCATGTGCATTGAACTGATAACAATGTAGTACTTGTAGGGGGAAAAGGCTGAGACCGCCGCACTGGAGATGTTGTCAACAAACTGATATGTCCTGAAACTCACTTGGTCTGTTAAAAATCTGAATCACAGGGGGGCGGGGAAAGAGAAGGGAAGGGGAAGGGGGTATATACAGTTGGGTATGATAGTTGTATTCATGGAATCATAATAACAATGTCTTGATGTTAATTCGGGAGTGGTGTAAGAACACCCATCACCCTGTTTTTGTATTGTAATGTTGTTGTTGTTATAAATAAACTTTGGAAAAAAAAAAGAGGTTACAGGAGATTTTGATTCATTGGCTCCTCTTCTCCCTGATGAGAGCCCAAAACGTGTCGAAGTTTGTAAATAGGGCAACGTTTGACTGCTTTGAGTGTACCCGTAGAGCCACATCGATATGCATTGGAGCACGCAGGATTGCTTGGCTTCAAGCATTAGATCTTGAACAATGGGTTCAAAATAAACTGGACAATATTCCTTGCTCTGAAAACCTTGCTCTGAAAACCTTTTTGGCAAAGATTGGCAAGACAAGGCATCTCAGTTGGAGTCTGAGAATACTACCCTAATCAGGCTTTCTAGATTCATTGTCAACCCAGCTAAGAAGAAAGCAGCTGCAAAGAAGACTTTCTTCAGTAAGAAGAAATTTTACCCTTCTTACATCCCTGCTTCACAGTACTAACCTCAGGGTACTCAAAGGAGACAACAACCTCTTAAACAGCAGAAGAAGCCACAGACTCCTAAAAATCAACCAGCTCCACAGGCTCAATCTGCGCCTGTTTTTTTACTTTTTTCTAGAGAACAAAGCCAGTCTGCCTCTGATGACCCCCCCCCCCCCCATCAACAATGCAGGCAGACTCTGTCACTATGCCCACAGGTGGCATCTAATCATGTCAGAGCACTGGACCCTGACCATAGTGGCAGAGGAGTACAGACTTCACCTACAGACTCTGCCCCCCCTCCACAATGGTGAGGGAATATCCTTCTCAGCCTCCTCTCACTGCTCTGTTGCTACAAGAGGTCACCTCTCTGCTGTCAGGAGGTGCCATAGAGGAGGTCCCAACATCCCAACAGGGAGTGGGTTTCTACCCTCCGTACTTTCTCATACCAAAGAAAACCGGAGGATACAGACCCATCCTGGATCTCAGAAACCTAAACAAGTTTCTTGTCCACGAGAAGTTCAATATGGTCTCTCTAGGGACCCCTTCTACCCTATCTCCAGAGTCAGGACTGGCTCTGTTCTCTAGATCTAAAGGAAGCGTACACACATATCCTGATTCATCCAGAACACAGGAAATATCTATGCTTCATGTTTCAAGGAAGACCTTATCAATACAGGGTCCTGCCATTCAGACTCACCTTTGCCCAAAGATTCTTTACAAACTGCATGGCAGTCGTGGCTACATTTCTAAGATCTCTAGGAATATTTGTCTTTCCTTACTCAGATGACTAGCTCATAAAGGCAGGAATCTCCCAAGAGGTTCACCTGTTTCTCTCTCGTACCATGCAAGTACTTCAAACTTAGGATTTATGTTAAATCTTCCAAAGTTCCATCTCGCTCCTACTCAAACTCTAGAGTTCATAGCAGCTCTCTTCAATACTCAGTAGTCAAGGACATTTCTACCTCAGCCCCGCTGTTCTCATCTCATTCAGCTGGCATCTCAGGCCTGTGTCAGAGATCATCTCACTGCCCAAGAGATACTACAGTTTATAGGTCATAAGGTCTTGACAGTACATGCATGCCTACATATGTGCACCAAATAAATAGAACCCCCCAATGTCCAATGACTGCAAATGTGTATCAAAAACCGAAAGTCATTGGGAAAACCACAAGGATTCCCCCAACACTTCCAATAAGCTTGTAAACTCAAGTTTTTGTCGGGACCAGATCGGCAAGAGAGGGGAGAGGGAAAACTCCCGCCTCAGCGTCGAACGGGCCCGTTTTGTTAAGCTAACCAACCAGCTGCCAATCTGCCATATTTAAATATCCCGGGGATTCCGGTCTTTGTTTTTAGAGGCGACCTTTCAGTTCAATTATCGAGCACTTGATACAGGGCTGCTGATGCCCGAAACATGCATGTCGTGCTGTGCTGAACCGATTTGAAGTCCTCTCGCCTTCTTTCACAGATAAGTGTGTTTTTGCACTATGTTCACTCTTTTTTGCTTGTTGCTTGTTGAACAAAACGGGCCCGTTCGACGCTGAGGCGGGAGTTTTCCCTCTCCCCTCTCTTGCCGATCTGGTCCCGACAAAAACTTGAGTTTACAAGCTTATTGGAAGTGTTGGGGGAATCCTTGTGGTTTTCCCAATGACTTTCGGTTTTTGATACATATGTGCACAGCCCAATGAGCTTTGACCTCCCATTGGACAAAGGCCTCAGACCGTGTCTCAGACAAGATATCAGTGTCTGCCCCTCTGGCCACATCTCTTCTATGGTGGTGTTCCCCAGAGAATTTCCTTGTCATGTCACCTTTTTAGATGCCTCTACATCAATGTACCCTGACAACGGATGTCTCCAAGTAGGGTTGGGGGGCCCATCTAGGGTCCCTCTCCACTCAGGACCTCTGGACAGAGGAGGAGTCCAAGTTCCAGATAAATTTACTGGAACTTTGGGCAATCTACAACACCCTCAAAGTCTTTCAGGGACAGCTAAGTTCTCAGAGAGTCCTGGTCCAAATAATAAGGTAGCCATGTTCTGTGTGAACAAACAAGGGGGAACAGGATCTTGGCCCCTCTGCAAGGAGACTCTCTATCTCTGGTCCTTTGCCATTACTCATCAGATACACCTCCAAGCGGTATATCTCCCAGGGGAGCAAAATGTCTTAGCAGACAGATTGAGTCAGATCCTCCTTCCCCACAAATGGTCTCTCCACACGGAGACAGCATCCTTCATTTTTCAGACCTGGGGGACTCCAGGGATAGACCTGTTTGCCACTCCGCGGAATGCCAAACTTCCCCACTTCTGCATCAGAACTCCCATGTCGGGCAACCAAGAGGTGGTTGCTTTTCACCTCCACTGGGGTCGAGAGTTACTGTATGCTTTTCCTCCCATTTCCCTGATTCCCAAGACGCTTTTCAAGCTTCAGGTGGACAGGGACCTCATGATACTTGTAGCCCCATGTTGGCCATGTCAACCATGATTTCCTCTACTACTAAGTCTGTCCCAGACTCAACCCTTATATCTCGGATCTGCCCCAGATCTTCTCTCTCAAGAAGAAGGAACGCTACTCCTTCCCAATCCGCAGTCTCTTTACTTCATGGCATGGCTGCTGAAAGTTTAATATTACAGGATCTTAACCTTACTCAGGAAGCAAAGAAGATCCTCAGCCTCTAGAACGCCATCCACCAGACATTTGTACCACTTTCAAGTGGTGTAGATTTTCCCTCTGAAGTTCCCAGAAGGACCTTAATCTCTTCTTGAATCCAGTGGAGGCACTCCTCCAGTATCTCCTCCATTTATCCTCTTCCGGTCTCAAGACCAACTCGGTAAGAGTTCACCTAAGTTCAGCCTCTCACCATCTCCTGGATGGACACCAATTTCCTCACAGCCACTTGTGGTGCAGTTTATAAGAGGTCTTCTGCTCACCAAACTTCCCATTAGACCACCACCAGTGGCTTGGGATCTCAATGTTGTTCTAAGGCAGTTTCTCAAGCTGCCCTTTGAACCCTTAGCCACTACCTCGCTAAACTTTCTAACATGGAAGATCATTTTCTTTGTTGCACTTCAGCTAGACACATTAGTGAGCTACAAGCTTTGGTGGCAGACCCACCTTACACACGGTTTCCACCATGACAAGGTTGTCCTCACCCCCATTTCATGCCAAAGGTGGTGTCTCCTTTCCATTTGAATCAGTCAGTCTATCTTCCTGTCTTTTTTCCTAGACCATATTCATCTAGGGCAGAAGCAACCCGCTTTACCCTTGACTGCAAACGTGCCTTGGCATTCTATTTTGAAAGGATAGCTAAACACCATAAAGGCTCTCAGTTATTCCTCTCCTTTGATCCCAGTCACTTGGGATTGCCAGTATCCAAACGTACTCTTTCTAAAAGGATAGCAGATTGCATCTCATTTGCTTATGACAAAGCAGGACTATTCCTTGAAGGTCATGTCACTGCCCATAATGTTTGTGCCATGGCTACCTCAATGGCAAATCTACGCTCTGTAGCCATTGACAAAATCTGCAAAGCAGCAACTTGGTCTTCATACCTTTGCAGCTCACTACTGTCTAGAAAAGGACTCCTGTTGGGATGCCATGTTTGGTCAGGCTGTACTCCAGCACCTCTTTCAGACTTAAGGGCAACCCCTACCCTCCATCATGGATCCAAACGATACCAGACATCCATGAAGGACCCATGACCTCTTTAACTCTGCCCTGAGGCAAGCCTACTGGTTCTGAGGTCATTCCCTCTGGCATCTGGGAGCTAGGGAGACCCATATGTGAAGAATACATTCCTGCTTGTTCCTAGAGATAGTGTAGTTACTCACTTATAACAGGTGATCTCTGGGAACAACAGGAATTTAGTCTTCACAATCCACCCTCCTCCCCAAAGAGTTGTAGGTTTTCTTCTCTCCTGTTCTCTCAGCTACAAACTCAACTGAGGAGGGAGAGATGGGAAAGTGGGAAGGCAGCGATGCAGGCACAGTGGGATGTTCCCAAAGGCTTTTCTATTGGACAGTGGGGAGTGTTCCCACACGGGCTGCATTGGTACAGACATCACCCATATATGAAGACTAAATTCCTGCTGTTCCCGAAGATCACCTGTTACAGGTGAGTAACTACGCTTTCCTTACTTGGTGAAGATCTATCTCTGCTCTACATATGTGTGACTGAGGCTACATGTTCTGTTAGCATGGAGTTTCTATGTAGTAATCTGGCTTGTTCAGTTTTCTGAATAGGAATATGGATGTTCTAGGGCACACTGCAATATTTATTGTGCTGTCCTTTTCTGGGTATGCTCCATTTTTTGTGTGAGTTTGTGCTGTTACGGAATAGTAGATTTGTTCTATGGGTCCTGTATTCTGTGTTCTTTCTAAGGTCAACAGTAGGGTATTGGTTGGGGGGATTCTGGAATATGTATTGTTTTTGGGATTTGCACTTTTGCATTCTTTATGCTTCCAGACTGCAAGTTAAAATATTTTGTCAATTCAGATTCAAGGAAATCTAAAATTTTAAGGGAACGTCTCAGTTTAATTTTGTTTAGTAGCCTGATAGCTTCACCGCTGCCGAGTTCCGGACTTTTCCAGCTCTAGCACAATCCAATCCAGTGCTTGAATTCATGGCTACCAGGATTAATTTCTCATTTTATATCTTCCCTCCTCATCAATAATCTGGTCTTAGCAAAATAAATCTGATGTGCAGATACTTATAATCGTTTGATAGGGGGATGGGCTGTATAAGTGACTTTTCATTAATCAAATTTAATGTTTTATTATTAATGTTTGTTTTATTGTAACATCTGTTTTTCTAAATTGCATGTGTATGTTTAGAAGCCACCTAGGATTTTAGATGGGTGGCATATACATTTTAAAATAAAGTATACTAAATGTATGCAAATGATGCTGCAGTGAGTCTCCACTCATGGCCCTGCATCACCCTCATGCCATCCCTGGGGGAAAGTAGAAAGGAGGCTGCACTGGGAGACAGAGGAAAGCAGAAACCTCAGATTGGGACCTACATGATCAGAGAATAAAATGGACAGACAACAAAGTTAGAAGGGAATTTTATTTTCAATTTAATGATCGGACCTGGTGCTATCTTTATATGTCATACAGTACATGGAAATGCATCTATTTCTATTTCTCTGGTATTGCATTGTATGCAGAATCTGACGATTTGGGGTTGCAGTTTAATTTTTATCTACAAGTGTTTATTTTTAGATTATGGTCACTTATTCTGTACTTGGGGAGGGTCTGTGTTATGAGTGTGTGGCCAAGATTAGATGTTCTGTTAACATGGAGCTTATATGTTGGGCTCTGTACTGTAGTAATCTGAATTGTTCAGCTTTTCAAATAGGTGTTTGGATGTTCCAGGGCCCACTGTAGTATTTACAGTGATGCTTTTTTTGGATGGGCTCCTTATGTGAGTTTTGGAAGTTGGTGCTGATATGATATGGCATGGTAGATTTGCTCTATAGATTCTCAGTGACTTTGTTGTAGGGTTTTGTATTAGTTCACAATATGCCTAGTACTGGAGAATGTTTGTTTATTTATTTATGTAGATTCTTGATATACTGCTGGGCAGGAGCATTAAGCAGTTTGCAATAAAAGGACTGCCAAAGAATAGAAAAAGAAAGGAACACCATATAAATGAGAGGACAGAGTAGCAAAGGATAGAGAAAGAACAGAAAGGGATGAGGGGAGGGATTCAGAGCAAACATACAAAGCAAAAACACATTAGGGTAGAATTACGAGGGGGGGAGACAAAGGCTAGTTGGAAAAGGTGCATTTTCAGAGTGGCCTAGAACTTTGGAAATGGAGATTCAGAGCGGAGGGTGGGAAGAAAAGAGTTCCATAGGGCAGGGCCTACAAAGAAAAAGGCCCCCCCCCCCCCCAAGGGCGCTCGAGGCAATCCTGAGCAACAGAGGGAAGGGCAAGGCGGTGGGTATGAGCAGA
The DNA here is from genome assembly GCA_033557465.1 of Ichthyophis bannanicus. Taxonomy (NCBI): domain Eukaryota; kingdom Metazoa; phylum Chordata; class Amphibia; order Gymnophiona; family Ichthyophiidae; genus Ichthyophis; species Ichthyophis bannanicus. The sequence goes on along the minus strand of CM066032.1, from coordinate 1,085,175,802 downwards.
GTGGAGAAGCCAGTGGGGATGGTGAAAATGAAGAAGCTCAGCCAGATATTGCGGAGCTGAGGAGTAAATAGCCTTATGGGTCAAAATGAGCAATTTGTATTGTATACGGTAACGAACAGGTAATCATTGCAAACAGGCAAGGAGGGGAGAGGTGCAGTCGAAACATGAAGAGTTAGTGAGAATACGAGCAGCGGGGTTCTGAAGCAACTGAAGGCAATGTAACTGATAGAGGGAGGCCGGCCAGAGCAATATTGCAATAATCAAGTCTGGAGGTAACAAGAGAGAGTAGAAGTGTAGCCAAAGCAAATGGGGAAAGAAAAGGGCAAACTACAAATCTGTCTGAGGAAAAAGAAGGAACAACGGATAATGGAGGAGATGTGCTCAAAAAAGACAAAGCAGAGTCCAAGATGATCCCCAGATAGCGAAAGGAAGAAACTAGCGAGATCAGGGAAGAGGCCAGGGTAGGGGCTAAGGAAGATGAAGGGGACCCAAAGGTCACCCACATAGCAGAGGTCTTGACTGGGTTCAAATGGAGAAAGTGAGAGAGGATAACCAGGAACTAACCAAATGCAAGCAGGAATCTAATACAGAGAGGTTTGGCAACAGGGAACTTGTGTGATAAAGCAAGAGAATGTTATCCGCATAGTAATATGCGGAGACACCCGACTGCTGCACGAGAAGACACAGAGGAGCCAGGAAAACATTGAAAAGAAGTGGGGAGAGGACTGAACCCTGGGGAACACCACAGGGGAGGGTAGTGGCCGGGGAGGTGGAACCATTAGATAGCACCGAGAAGGAGCGAGCTATAAGAAAAGACTGAAACCAGCATAGAGGAACCCCAGAAACCCCAAAATCCGTCAGACGGGTAAGGAGAATATGGTGATCCACAAGGTCAAATGCAGAGAAAAGGTCAAGAGAGACCAGAAGAGTGAAATCACCATGCTTGTGCGCCACATGACATTCGTTGAGCAAGGAGGGAAGGACAGATTCAGTGCTATGGCCCTCGCGAAATCCAGACTGACGAGGATGGGGGGCATTAACAGAGGAGAGTTGGAAAAAACGAAACGCTCTAGCAGCTCAGAAAGGAAACCAAGGTTTGAAACTGGACGCCAATTAGAGAAAACAGAGGGGTCAAGGGTAGGTTTCTTGAGTAAGGAGCATGCTTCCAGGAGGCAGGGAAAGAACCTGTGGAAAAACTGGAATTCAGCATTAGAAGGAGAGCAGGGAGAAGGGCAAGGGAGGACTCCAAGAGCCACTTGGAGGGGATTGGGTCAAGAGAACAGGTAGTCTTGTGGAAAGAGGCAAGAGTGGAGGCCAGTTCGGATTAAATGAAAGGAGGACCAGGAGTGGGAGAGGAAGGGAGAGGGGGAAAGCAAAGGAGAAGAAGGGAGAGCAGGGGAAAGAGGAGCAGGACAGGAAGGGAAGGAGGCACGAAGGGAGAGCACCTTATTGGAAAAATACTCTGCCAGACCAGAAGGGTCAAGGGCCCTAGATGAGGCAGACGATGAGAATGAAGGGAGGGAGGAGAGGGTACCAAAAACTGAAAACATATAGCAGGAGGAATGAGAAACTGAGGAAATGAGATTAGAGTAATATTTCTGTTTAGCTACAATAATAGTCAAGCGATATTCATGATGCCGCTGGCGAAAGATACTTACAGTGGAAGGGAAGGGGGAAGAACGCCAGGAGCGTTGGGCTCAGCAAAGATGGGACCTGAGCAGGTGAAGACCCTGGTGGTACCAGGGGTGACAGTTGGGTGGAAGAGCAGCAGGGAGTGGGTAGAGGGGGGCTACGTTGTCAAAGGTGGTATATATATATATTTGGCTGTATATATATATATACAGCCAAATAAATTAATAAATAAATAAGAGCTGCAGCAAGGGAGGCATTCCAGGAAAGTGCCTGAGAGTCAGGGGACAGAAGAGCAAAATCCGAAGGAAGGAGCTGGTCTATGGGGGGAAAGAGCTGCAGGATTTGGGGGGACAACCGTTGCCTAGTCAGAGGGGGGAGAGATGGGGGGGGGGGGGAAACAGACGAGGAGCTGGCAGAAAAAGACAGCTGCAGAGAAAACTGAACATAGTAGTGGTCAGTCCAGGGTAATGAGAGCAAAGAGAGAGACAAAGGGGAAAAGGAAAAGGAGGAAGGCATGATAAGGAGATCAAGTGTATGACCAGCTACATGAGTTGAAAAAGGGCCATGTTGCCTGAGCGAGAGATCAATAAGGAAGTAGGCAAAAGCTTTATCATGAGGGCAAGAGGGCGGAGACAGGTGAAGGTTAAAATCACCTAAAAAAAGGACATGAGAAAACAAGTGGAGATTGTGGAGAGAGGGCGGAGAGAAGGGATCAATGGGCGGGGAGTGGGTGGGGAGAGGCTCCTGCTACACTAACGTGGGGAACTGAAGGGCTGAACATTACCGTGAGTGAAAACCTGTCGTTAGATGCACATTTGCAGGAGAGAGAAACCATTTCAGTGTCAGCAATGTACAGCATAGGCAGGAAGCCCAAAAAAAGTGATAGTAGTCCTACATGTGCAGCAACAGCATAGTGCCCAGGTATGAAAGGGCACTATGGCGATGCTGCAAATGGGGCATTGGGGGCTGCAGACGGGACATGCAGTGGGGCAGCTGGGGCACAGGGTGGGCTAGGCAGATGCCTAGGTGGCAAATAGGAATGCAAAATCTGGAAATCAGCAAGACAGCAACTGACCAAGGTCAAACATGCCCATGAGTCTGTGTCCCACAGTGTCCCATCCAGGGGACATTACCCATAAGGTACCCCAAAGGGCACATAACATTGGCAGGCGGTGCCAGGGGGAAGGGTGGATGTATATGTAGGCACCCCTACCCCAGACCCCACATCCTAGGCAGCCGCCTACCTGCACACTGGATGGCCTGGGACTGCACCCCACCAGCACCACCAGCATATGGACATGCCAGCATGATGGGGAAGGGGTGCTGGTGGTGGAGGGGGCAGTGGCATCTGCCCACAGCAGACCAAGGCCAAGCCCTGTTCAGGTGAGTGGCGTGCATTGCAACAGACAAGGTCTGTCTGATGAACAGTCATGGTATCCCCAGGGACTCACTTGCCTCTGTGGCAACAGTATGGTGCAGTACACACAGCCAGTGTGTCCTGGGGCAAAAGGTCACAGGTTCAAGTCCCAGCTGTGGCTCCTGCAGACCATGTCCCTACATTTTACCACACATTGCACATACAACATAAACATGTGCACTCCCTAGAACATCGGCCAACAGGGGCACAAACACCCATACCCACAGGCTCCACTATCCAAAGCCTCATGGAGAGTCAGGCTGTTGGCCCCGGCACGGAGCAGCACTTACCACCAAAGCACTACTACTAGCACCTGCATACCTTAGCAATGCCTGCACTGTGCTCAGGACTAGTGTGGCGGGCAGGGCTGCCAACCACCCCTATCTTTGTACAATGCTGAAATTGGAGTGTGTATGTCTATCCATTGTTTTGTGGCTGCCTACTCCTCACTGGGCCCACAATGCTTACACTGTTTCCAGCATTAGCCTGCCAATGTGCATAATGAGGAGCAAGGTATTGTGGGTATGGTCCGGACAGGGCAGACTGGGCAGGATGAATCTGCACAGGGTGTGGGGCAATGGCTTGGACATTGTAGTGCCCGACCACCACCTGCATGGACAGGGTGGCCACAGCATGTCATGCTGGGAGGTCACTCTCACCCTGACTGAGCAGTGACCATGGCATGTCTAGGTTCCCACAGAGTGCTATACAGTGTTTCTCTCAAGTGATATCTGTGTGTTCCCTGTTCTGAGGTCCAATCACTGAGATACCTGCTTGGGGTCTGTGCTTACATCCCAATTATGGGTACACATAGTTCCTCTGGGGACATGCACTATGGGCTGGCTAGCGGACTGTCTGCAATCAGCATGTGTATGGCTGGAATGCCTTGCAGGTGCAGACTGACTGTGCCCTCTGCTGGTGAATGTTAAAGTGTGGTGGGGGGGTTGCAGACTGACTGTGCCCTCTGCTGCTGAATGTCAGATCATGGTTGGAGGCAGCTGAGCTTTTCCAGGCCTACTGCCTGTCTGCTAGTGCCTGTGTGATAAGTACAGATCTGCATCACCTGCCCTGGACGGTGCCCTTTCGGCAGCAGGACTGGGGTTGATGGTACCACAGCCCTTCATCATGCCTCTCTACTGCCTCCATTGCAAAGATGTAGAGTATGGGTCTGTTGGGGGCAGATCCTGTCCACCACCTTGACCCAGACAGGGCGGGTTGGTAGGTGGTGCTACATAATCCACATGTAGGTCCAGGCACCCCCCTGCTCTTATAACAAGTGACCATGGCAACCACACTGGATATGCTTAACTTGGGTGGCTCCTGGTCCTAGATGTGACTGGGGCTTACAGATGGACACAGGATTATCTTAGGTGTAGCTGCAAGGAACACCTATCACACACTGGCAATGATAGGGCCCTGCAGCAAAGCCTATCTCAAGCAACCCGGGTACTGCGGACCTGGTGCTGGCCGCCCCACCTCACCCTCAGGGTGAACACAGAACCGGCACAATGGCATGGTGTGTGGCTACTCTGTGTCAGTATCACACACGGTCAGTTCCTCCTGCCACGCTGAGGTGCTGGAGAGCTGCATACCCCATCTGGTGATCAGATGTGGACTGCTGTTCTGCATGTGCATTACATCATGGGTACTGGTGGGTTTAACCTATCCTGGTAGACACAGCAGACAGTTTGTGCGGTGACCTGCAGTCTTTCTGTAGCCAGCCATTGCTAAGACAGAAGCCATAGAGATATAGCCCACTGGTTAATACAATGATGTCCTAGGCAGAGGTCATGGGTTCAATCTCTCCGTGGTCTCATTTAATTAGGCCTGTCCTAGGCAAGTCCTTTTCATTCCTGTGACAGTCATATCTCTGCAGATCTGTGCTGCCAGCACATAGTACCCTCATCACAGTTGCAAGCCATCCTTCTGTCCGTCTGTCTGCATCTGTCAGCTGTGTAGCGTCCTGTCTTCATGTGCTGGCTGCTACCCCATGTCCTGCACTGGTACCCTTTTCTGCATTGCAGCTCTTCATGCTTGCCTCTCCTGTGTCTGCTCTGCATGGCACTACTACTCCTCTGTCCTCCTATCATTGCAAATATCTTGCCACCTCTACCTCCACTGGCAGACACATATTCCCATCCTCTTCCACCCACTGTCATTGTAGCACTTTACATTGCCAACACCCTGTGCATCGGTACAGCTGCCTCCAATATTGTTTGTCCATTTTACTGGCTGCCACATCGGCTGCATGCAGATTTGGCAGGTCCATCAGCTCCCACCTCTACTTCCTTCCATCACTTGTCCATTGCCTTTCCTTGGTGCTCTGTGCAGTGTTAGGGTTACATCTGTTTTTTGGCCTTACATTTCATGCTTGTCAACTTGGGGCACCTTACTGCCCTTGGGCACCGTATCTTGGGTCACCTTAACATCCTTAGGACACCTTATACGGCACCTTAGATTAAGGCACTTTATTTTTTTTTTTATTTATTTATTTTATTTACATTCTCTTATATACCGCGCTATTCTGCATCAGTGCGGTTTACATTGAACAAACTGAAATTACATTGAACAGGGCATTATAACTTGGAGATAACTATTTTACAGGGAACATGGGCTATGGAGGGTTAAGTGGCTTGCCCAAGACCACAAGGAGCACCTGTGGGACTAGAAACCCCAGTCCTTCCGGCCCAAGGTTGCTGTCCTCTAGTGGGATTTGAACCCCCGACCTTCCGGCCTGAAGTACCTTGCCCCAACCTACAAGGCACCTTATAGAGCGCCTTGTAATGTGTTTTGTTTCTCAGCTTTAACGTGCAATGTCCTGTTAACATGCACTAACTGGCCAAGGTGCCCTTTAACCTACGTTACACGGCCATTGCTACCTTAACGCCGGTACGCCCACTTCCTTATATGGCATTACTCACATTAACGCTGCACTTATCGCCGGTAACATTACCGCGCTTTAGTAAACATACCCCTTAGGCTACAAAAGGCATAGCTGAGCATGGAGAATACAAAACTGTCTTACAAGACATAAGACTATTGGGAGTACATACAGAGGACATTGCTGAGTATAGGAGATTACAAAAGTAACTTGCAAGGCATATCTGCATGGTTGGTACTTAGACTACATCAGAAAAGGAGATTACAGAACTCTCTTACATGCATTAGTTATTGCTGATCATAGGAGATTGCAGGACTATCTTACAAGGCATATTTACATAGTTGGTAGGTGCTGGAAGGGAGGTTGAGGTGGGGTGGCCGTTAATAGGGGGGATGGATGAGACCCCCGAAGTGGGAGATTCAGGGAGGCGGGGTGGGAGAAATCCTGTGGGTTTGCGAGTGGTGATGCTGCATTGCATATTTTTGGGGTTCAGGACCATAGTGTTCCTGGAAGAGGAAGGTTTTTAAACTCTTTCAGAAGTCCTGGATTGATTTGATATTCCTTAGTGTAGGGAGTAGTGAATTCCAGAGGGTGGGGCGTAAAGTGAGAAGGCTCTGAAGTGTATATTGGTTGCTCTTGTAGATCTTCACACAATACTCAAGGGGTGGTCGTACCATGGAGTGATACAGAGACATTATGATATCCTTGGTTTTATTCTCTATTCCTTTCCTAATAATTCCTGCTTGTTTTTTGGCTGCTACCACACACTGAACAGAAGATTTCAATGTATAGTCTATGATCACACCCAGATCCTTTTCTTTGGTGGTGACTCCTAATGTGGAACCTAGCATTGTGTATCATGGCTTTTAGCTTTTTTCTGAATGTCAGATAATGTCTTTCAGTGCATAATTCAGTGGGTAGTGTGTGCCATAGTTGGGCTCTAATCACTGACCTTCTTCTTCTTCTTGTTTTTACCAGTCAAGCTGTTTGAATAGGGGGTAACATAAATTTATCTTTTTGACTTGTATGTGGATTTCTTGTTGGATCTATGGAGGTCATTCCGGAAAGTGAATAGGGCCAGTGGGGCATGAATGTTGTCCTAGTGAACACGTTCTGGATCGTATTCTGCATCCGTTGTGCCCTGCACATACACAGCAGCTGTGCGGGGATCACAGAATGTGGGCGGGAGGTGACAGAGCGGGGGCATGGTCAGCTGCCGGGATGTGCACAGTGTACGTATTCACGAGCAGCCTGCATACATTCACCGTGACTCCCCAATGTACAGGTTATTCCTGCATCCTGCACGAATAAGGGCAGGACTTAGATTATTTCCTGCTCCTCCATTCAATGAGTCCCTTAGTACTGACTGGCTGTGCATTGTATGTCTTGAGGCAGCATGTTGCAGGCTGTTGGTCCCCAGGATACTGTTTCATAGAACAGAGTGCAGCGAGGAGGGACGGGAATGGAACGTGATGAAATCCCACCAGTGACAGATGTAGATGAGCATGAGTGTTTTATCAGGCACTGCAGACAGGTCCTATGTGCTGCAGGTTGGGCCCATTGATGTCTGGAGGAAACGTTGGTGACGATAGGATGGCACATTCTTTGGGGGTGAAACGCGGAGCGGACATGTAGTCATGGGACACCATGCCCATCTGTTGTACCAGCAGGTGCAGGGCAGCATCTTGTCAGGTCATGCTTTCTATGTGCGTGTCAGTGGTTTCAGGGTTGCATGGGGCATGCAACAGCAGAGCATCTCTGGTTTGTATCACTGTTGCACTGCTGTTCCATCGGCTGTACTGTGTGGTTGTCATCTGCACAACGCAGTCAGTAAGCACAGTGGATTGGGGGTGCGCATTTTTACAGTGGAGGCATGGCTGCGCAGAGATGGGAAAGACCAACTATGTCTACCATTGTTTAATACAGTGAGCACGTGTCCATCTGTATACTTGATTCCAGCATCACAGGTGCGTTTACACCCGCAGTTGTGGAATCAGATCTATTTTGGCCCCATCCTCTATTTGTATGTGCCCGCGGACTGAATCAGAATCACGCTCCACATCTAGTAGATCTGGGATCAATCACATATGTTTGATTTTGAACATGAGAAGGAGGCATTTAAAATAACTAATTGTTGAATTAGTAGCTAGTGTAATTTGTTCAGTGTGGAGGAGATGTGATCATATTTGTGGAGATCATATATCAAACAAGCTGTCATATTCTAAGAAGGCAAAAAGAGAATTTGAAAAGAAACTTGCCATAAAGACAAAAACTTACAGTAAAAACATTTTCATGTACATTGATGATCAAGGGGTAACAGGGACTCATAGGGAGGACAAGGCCATAGCTGAGAACCTAAATGAAATCTTTGCTTTTGTCTTTACTGAGGAAGATGTGAGGAACCTATCTATGCCAGAAAAGGTCTTTAATAGTGATAAGTCAAAAGAGCTGAATCAAATCTCAGTGAACCTGTAAGATGTAGTAGAATAAATTGATAAACTAAAGAGCAGCAAATCACTTGGACATGAGGGTATACACCCAAGAGTGCTGAGAGAATTCAAAGATAAAATTGCAGAGCTACTATTGGTAATTTTAAAACTATTATTAAAATTGTCTATTATTAAGATTGGATAGTCAACGTAATGCCTATTTTAAAAAGGGCTCCAGAGGTGATCCAGGAAACCAAACACCAGTGAATCTAACGTCAGTATCAGGCAAAATGGTGTAAACCATTAAGAACAAAATTACTGAACGCATTATAGACAGACATGGTTTAATGGGATAAGGTCAATGTGGTTTTAGCCCAGGAAAGTCTTTTCTCACCAATCTGCTTTATTTCTTGGAAGACATGAATAAACATGTGGATAAAGGTAAGAAGACACTTGCTATAATATATTTAGATTTTAAAAAAGCGTTTGACAAAGTTTCATATGAGAGACTCCTGAGGAAATAAAAAAACAGAGTAGGAATAAATGGTAATTTTCTCAATGGAGGACAGTGAATAGTGGAGTATCCCAGAGATATTTACTGGGAATGGTGCTTTTTAACATATTTATAATTGATCTGGAATTGGGAACAAACAGAGTGATTAAATTTGCAGATGATACCAAATTACTCAAAGTTGTTAAATCACATGTGGATTGTGAGAAATTGCAGAAGGATCTTTTGAGTCTGAGATACTAGGCATCCAAATGGAAGATGAAATTTAATGTGGCAATTGAAAAGTGATGCACATAGGGAAGAATAACCCAAACTATAGTTATTTCCCACCATGAACAAATAGCTCTGAATTTATACTCGTCAATTTCTCTTACATAGCTTCTGTATTAAACTGTATTTTAACTGTGAATGTAACATTGGAACTCGTCTAGAAATTTATAATAGGTGAGATATAAATAAATATTTAATTTTAAGTTAATCAGTGTTTTCCATTTAACTTCTCAGTGCTTATGCTCTTTACTGTTTTCTTCATTTAATTCCTTTATACATTTTTTGAAAGATCTTATTTGTCACTAATAGCCTCTTTCACCTCACCTTTTAACCATGCTGGCTGTTATTTGGCCTTCCATCTCCCATTCTTAATGAGTGAGATACATTTGCTCTGGACTTCCAAAGCTGTAGACAAAAATAAAAACATCCATGCCTAATGTAAATTCTGGACCTTTGTTACTGCTCCTTTTAGGTTTTTTTTCTAACTCTGATGGGGTGTATGAGAAGCTCCCCATCCCCCATACTGATATACCTCCAGCCAGACTGAGGACATGCCCCTTTAAGGAACCCGGCTTGGAATATATCTGGGAAGAGTGTGGCCAGGAACAACCCTTTTAAGCAGGCGGGAAGAGATAAAGGGGGGTGGGAGAGAAGAGCTCGAGGTGTTCCAGAGTACAGAGTGATCATCTATCTCTAAGGAGATCTTGCGGGAAGGTAAGAGCCAGGGTGTTTCCATGTTGGTCAGCAGGCTTGTGGTGCTACTGCTGTGAAACCCAGAGTGAAAGAATTTTGGGAGAGGGGAAAACTGTTTCTGCTACCACTGCTGTGAACTCCATGTAAATAAAGCATTGTCCTTTAACCCTCCACCTGGCTCCATGGGTGTTTGTGTCCTGACCTACTTGCAACATCCTACATATAGTGGCAGTGGTGGGATTTCTTAACAGAAGGACAGAAGAACACCCCATGTCTCTCTGGAGCTCAGACCTCTACCCTGTGGAAGCGGGGTTTTGGTATACGGCTAAAGGAGCAAGCTCTGCCGGAGTTAGGGCACACCTTCTGCCCCCCTTCTCCTACTCGGACGGGGGAACTGATAGAACCAGAATGGAGAGATTACTCCAGGCCCTAGTGGAAGGACAGCAGCAACAACAGCAACACCAGAAGCAACAGCAGCAGATGCTATAAAGGTTCTTGCAGGCACAAGGGACCTAGCAACAGCAAGTACTACAAAAGTCTTTGGAGCTACAACAAAGCTCACGTGCACAAATGCCCCAAATATCCAAGGATGGCAGCCACACCTGCCAGTCCTACCCCTGCTGAAAATGGTGAAGGGCGAAGACCTGGACTCCTTCCTAATAAATTTTGAACAAACCACCCAACGGCTGGGTGACCAGAAGAGGTGGGCTATTTACCTAGGGAACCTCTTGACAGGAAACTGCCAAGCTGCCTATCAAGAGGCCAACTCGGATGGAAGGGCCCCCTATGCGGCAGTAAAAACCGCTATACTGAAGTGAGTGGGCTGTACGCCAGAAGCCTATCATCAACGGTTCCAGAAGGGAACTCTGGGGCCTACAGAGAACCCCCAGAGTTTCTTTTATAGGCTGAAGGAGGTGGCATGGAAGTGGCTACAGCCAGAAGATAACACAGGAGCAGAAGTAGCCAAGATAGTCCTGCTCAAACAATTTTTAGAAGACTTGTCTTCCCCTATGAGATAATGGATGCACCAGTTTGCCAAACTGACCCTGGACAGTGCCGTAGAGATAGTGGAAAGCTTTAATGAAGCACAGTCAGTAGCTAAAACCCCCAGGATGAGGGGGACAAGCCCAGCCAGGTCCCAAGGGAGCCAGACATCGAGACCAGAACCCTTGAGGACCACTGCACCAAGGATTCCATGCTCCCTAGCCACCTGAACAGCCAGGGCTGGCTATCTGACCTGCTTCAGGTATGGAGGAAAAGATCACTATGCTCACGAGTGCCCCATAGAAATGGGGAAACCCATGGACACACATGTTACATCCTCACATGAGTACGGTATTGTGGAAGCGTCCCTAATGAGCCAAGGTTTGTTCATAATACCGGTGGAACTTGAGGGTACTCACCTGCAAGCCCTTGTGGACTTGGGAAGTGTAAGGACCCTTGTCAGCAGGGACACCAGGACCAGACATCACATTAATTATGAGAACCTTGTGACTCTAAGTTGCATCCATGGTGATCAGCAAGCCTATCTGGAATGGAGACCCTGGAAGCACTGGTTGTACCCTGCCTGGCCTATCCAGTGCTTTTAGGCCAGGACTTCCCTAAATTCATGGACGTCTGGGCCGGAGAAAAGGCAGCCTTGACAAGGTGACCGAGGAGAACTTCCCAGAACTTTTCCCCTTAGGAGACCCAGATTTGTTTGTCGGGAACCCCAAGAGCCCCAAGTCCTGGAGGCAACATCAGTGGGGAAAGGGCCCACCATAACCAAATATAGAGGCAGCTATAAATGAGAGCTCTGTGGAGGAGGGGAGAACCCCAGAGGATGCTTTAGATGAGTCTCGGGGGACCAGGTATTGCTGTTACTCCCGGTCTCGGAGAGTAAACTGTTTTGTAAATGGCAGGGCCCTTATGAAGTTGTTGAACAGATGGGGCCTGCCAATTACAAGGTTGCATAACCAGGTAAAAGGAAAAAGCTGGCGATCTATCTCATCAGTCTTCTGAAGAAGTGAACTCCAGCCCTAGCAACGATGGTCCATGAAGCACGTTTGAGCACGTTGTACGGCGGTCCTTTGAACTGAGTCAAGTTCCGTTCAGAGAACACTTGACAATTACCTAGAAGGGGGACTTAGAACAGCTGGTCCAGAGGAATAAGGATATGTTCTTCCAGGTTCCAGGACATACCCACCTCGCCTACGACGATATCATCACGAATCCCAGCATGAGGGTACGTCAACGGCCCTACCGACTCCCAGAAGCATGGAGGTAAGCGAAGGTGAAGGAGGTAGAAGAAATGTTGGAGTTGGGTGTGATGGAAGAATCCCAAAGCGACTGGTCATTCCCCATTGTACTGGTGCCTAAGCCGGACAGAAGCATCCAGTTTTGCATTGACTTCCGGAAAGTAAATGCGGTTTCAGAGTGCAATGCTTATCCCATGCCCCAGGTGGGTGACCTTATTCAGTGCCTTGGGAGAGCCCGATTTATTTCAACGTTGGATCTGACAAAGGGCTGTTAGCAGATTCCTCTAATCCTGGCCACCAGGGAGAAGACCTCATTCTCGACGCCCCAAGGTCTATTTCACTTCAGGATCCTGCCTTTCAGACCATGGAGCTCCAGCTACATTCCAGCGCCTGACCGATCGCTAACTAAGACCCCATGGGGGATATGCAGTCGCCTACCTCGATGACATTGTAATTTACAGTCATGACTGGAGAACTCACTTGTCCCATTTATAGGCTGTGCTGACAAGTTTGAGGAAGGCTGGGCTGACGGCCAACTCATGCAAATGCTTCCTGGGAGGCAAAGATGCCCAATATCTAGGATATACAGTGGGGAATGGTCAAGTATGACTGCAAGTCAAGAATGTGAAGGCCATTTCCCAAATACTGGTGTCTGCGAATAAGAAGCACGAACAGGAATTTCTGGGTATGGTTGGATATTATCGCCAGTTCATTCTGCAGATGGCGGCAACTTCCGAACCCTTGACCTGGCTCCTTCAAAAGAAGGCTCCGGACAAGGTCCTCTGGAGTACCGAGTTGGAGGAAACCTTTGGGAAGTTAAAAGCAGCTTTGTGCTCTAGACCGGTCCTGATAAGCCCAGACATCACAAGGCCCTTCATTGTCCAGACAGACGCTTCAACAGTGGGTCTTGGGGGTGTCCTGGCCCAGGATGTGGAGAGTGAAGAAACCCAGTGGCACTTATTAGCCGGAAGTTGCTGCCCCAGGAACAAAAGTATGCTACGATTGAGAAGGAGGCCCTGGTGATCAAATGGGCCCTAGAAACTTTCCAATATTATCTACTGGGTCACCCCTTCACGTTAGTTACGGACCATCAACCGCTCAAGTGGCTGGCGCAACATAAGGACACCAATGGTCAGATCTTACGCTGGTTCCTTGCCCTCCAACCCTTTCTTTATGAGGTACAACATTGGTCTGGCAAAACACGTCTGAACATGGACTTTGTCCCGCTTGGGCGCCCTGGTACCACTGTATGCTCACCCTCATAGGGTTGTGCTGAGGGGGAGGGTATGTGATGGGGTGTATGAGAAGCGCCCCATCCCCCATACTGATATACCTCCAGCCAGACTGAAGTCATGCCCCTTTAAGCACCAGAAGCTGGGCCTCTTTAAGGAACCCAGCTTGAATATACCTGGGAAGGGTGTGGCTGGGGACAGCCCTTTTAACCAAGAGGGAAGAGATGGGGGGGGGGGGGAGAAGAGCCCGAGGTGTTCCAGAGTACGGAGTGACCACATACCTCTAAGGAGATCTTGCGGGAAGATAGGAGCCAGAGTGTTTTCATGTTGGTCAGCAGGCTTGTGGTGCTACTGCTGTGAAGTCCAGAGTGAAAGAACTTTGGAGAAGGGGAGAACTGTTTCTCTGCTATTGCTGTGAAGCCCAGCGTGAAAAAACTTTGGGGGAGGGGAGAACTGTTTCTCTGCTACTCCTGTGAAGCCCAGAATGAAAGAACTTTGGAGAAGGGGAGAACTGTTTCTCTGCTATTGCTGTGAAGCCCAGAGTGAAGGAACTTTGGGGGCGGGGATAACTGTGTCTCTGCTAGCACTGATGTGAACTCCTTGTAAATAAAGCATTTTCTTTTAACCAGGGGCGGCCCAAGGGGGGTGCGGGGCCATGTTCGGAGACTCGGTGTGGGGCCTCATTTGCATAAGGGGCCTCATTTGCATAAATATTTGCATAATGTTACCATACACTAACTTTTACTAAACATGCCTCTTAATGAGTGTATGGATAAAGAAAGACTAAAAGATTTCTACATTACTATAATCCAGTGCCAACCACCAGGCACATTAGGAACTACTACAAACAATGCCCATTTAGAACCCATAGGAAACCCGCCGTATCGTAACAGCACTACCAGGACTCACAAAGCACCATACTCTACCTATCAAAAGGCAACACTGCAAATATTAAACCAATACATTTCAGAGAATAACAATGCATGACCTACTGGGGAAAGAGACCAAGTGGCAATGTCAAATAGGATTACATAAACAGAATACCTCAGCTCAGTTACACATGTAGAACATAGACCATCACCAAACAAGGAATCACAATTTAGAAACAGGAAGACAATTAAACTAGGAACCCCAAAAGCCAAACTTGGAATGTACAACAACACTGTAGAAATAAAACTATAAATTAATTTCCTCTTGTAATAAACAAAGAGCAGACGTTAATGATGCACATTTCCCAGAGCTGACATATTCCAGTTAATAAATTCAAAATAGAGATATTTCTCTACCTTTGTCCATTTTTTTTCAGTTGCAATTTCTCCAGCCACTTTCTTCTGGTTTCTTCGTGTCTTCTGCTAACTCTCCATTGTCTGCTGTCCATTTGTCCTTTCTTCTCTCTTCTAGGGTTTTTTTTTCCCATTCTCTCTCTACATCTGCTTTAACATACTAATCTTTCTCCTTTTGCTCTTTCCTCTTTCCTATTTCATCCACTCAAATTTTACCCCTCCATCCTCAGTCCCCACTTACTCTCCCAATACCCGGCCAATTGTAGATTTGTCTTCCCTCCCACACAAAATATTTTTCCCCTCTCCATTTCACTCTCCCAGCTCCATCCCATTCTAATCCTCCCCAACATCAGCTCCCTTCTAGTTCCAGCCCCACCCAGCATCCACTCCCTTCTAGTCCCCACATCAGCCCAATTCCAGTCCTAGCCCCTCATCAGCCCATTTCCAATCCTATCCTAGCCACACCATCAGCCCCTTTCCAGTCCTAGCTCCCCCATCCATTTCCAGTCCTATCCAAGTCACTCCATCAGCTCATTTCCAATCCCAGCCCCCCATCAGCCCATTTCTAGACCTTTCCTAGCCCTACCATCAGCCTATGTCAAATCCTAGCTCCCCTCCACTCAGCCCATTTCCAATCCAAGCCTCCCATGAGCCTACTTCCAGTTCTAGCCCCTCCATGAGTCCATCTCAATCCAAGCCCCCACCACAGCCCATTTCCAATCTTAGCACCCCCCAACAGCCCATTTCCAGTCCTATCCTAGCTCCTCAATCAGCCCATTTCCTGTCCTAGCTCCCCTCCCACTCAGCCCATTTCCAGTCCTAGCTCCCTCCCCTCACATCCCCTTTCCATTCCAAGCCCCCCTCCCCATCAGCTATTTGCAGTTCAAGCCCCTCTTCCACTCAGCCCATTTCCAGTCCTAGCAACCCCCCAGCCCATTACCAGTCCTAGCCCCCCCATAGCCCATTACCAGTCATAGGTGCATAAGCCCTCTTACAGTCCTGACCCCCCCCATCAGCCCATTTCCAGTCTTAGCCCCTCCATAGCCCACTATCAGTCCTAACCCCCTCATCAGCCCACCTCCAGTCCTTACCCCCCCATCGGCCCATTTCCAGTCCTATCCCCCCCATAGCCCATTACCAGTCCTAACTCCCCATCAGCCCACTTCCAGTCTTAGCCCCCCCATAGCCCATTAGCAGTCCTAACCTCCCTCCCCCCTATCAGCCCAGGTAGATTTAAAAAAACAAACTGGCTGCTGCTGCCGCTGCTGCCGTGGCAGCGGCAGAATCAAGCATCCCGCGGGGCCCCCTCCTGCATGGCAGAGCTCTCCCTCAGCGTCGGCTTTCAGAGCCGCGAAGGGAGAGTTTCCTTTTCTCGCAACTCTGTTAAGCCCGCCGAGGCTGATGGGAAACAGCCTGTTTCCCATCAGCCCTGGTGGGCTTAACAGAGCCGCAAGAGAGAAACTCTCCCTTCGCGGCTCTGAAAGCCGACCCTGAGGGAGCTGATGCTGCAGGGAGGGAGAGCTCTGCTGTGCAGGGGGGGCCCCACGGGATGCTTGATTCTGCCGCTGCCACGGCAGCAGCGGCAGCAGCAGCCAGTTTATTTTTTTAATCTACCTGGGCTGATACAGAATGTTGTTTGCACGGGGCCCCCTGAATCACGGGACCCTGTGCAAACAACATTCTTGCTCAGTGGACGGGCCGGCCCTGATTTTAACCCTCCGCCTGGCTCCATGGGGGTTTGTGTCCTGACCCGCTTGCAGCATCCTATACTAGCCATTTTCCTCATTTTATCATAGTCTCCCTTTTGAAAATTAAATGTTGACACAGTAGATTTCCTTTATATATTCACTCCACTTATTAAATCAAATTTGTATTCTATTGAAGTGCTAATAATCTTTTAAGGGTAAATCACTTTGGGGGTCATTCCAAACAGTGTTTAGCGAGAACATACATCCGGTTTGGACGTACATCCCATGCCAAATGCCTGGGGTCTATGCTGATCCCAAGGCTCCCTGCATGTACAGAGGAGATGTGTGGGGAGCTCTGGATGGGGGCAGGAGGGGGTGGGCTAGAGGAAGAGCGTGAGCGGGGAGGAGGTGGGCCCATGACCCCAGACGTACAGGGCCGATTCCGGTCGCAGCCCTGTAAGTCCGGGCTGAAGGAGCTAGATGGGGGACTTATTCCACCTTGGAGGTGGAATAAGTCTCCCTGACATCGGCGGCCGACCATGGAGGACCTCCCCCCCCTCCCGACAAGGTGAGGAGCAGCAGGAGGTTTCCCGCAACCCGTTCCCGGTCTTGGCAGGCCCCTTTGGGGAGTCAACGGCTGTCCAACACAGGGCAAATTATCACGTGATACAGGCACACAGTCCAAAGCGTGATAAGGTGGAAAAAACCTTTATTTGAAATCTCAGACCTAGCAACCCGACACAGGCCGTGTTTCGGAGACCTTCATCAGGGGTTGTCTGCATAGGTACTAAAGACATAGAAACAAACAATATTAAAAAATCAAATAATAATGAAAGAACAAATACTCATAGACATTCAATTAACTCTATTGTACAGAAATAGAAATCAGTATGCAATAATAAATAATAAAAAATATATATTAAATAGTAAAAAAATGTATTAAAAAATAATAATAATACTCTCATATAAATAATTAAAAAATTGAAAATTAAAAATAATAATAATAATAAATAATATATAATAGAACTCAAATGCTCGAAACACAACTCAAATAAAATATAAATATTAAAATAGTGTGATAGAAAATACAACAAAATAAACCACAACTAAATCCATACAGACACATTAAAATACAGTCCTTGTGAAGATGATCAACCTCATACTTGTATTAGTACTACCTTATTTGTAGAGATGACATGCAAACCTCTCAGGAGGTACACAGCTTCTATGTAGAAACGATGGCACACAGTAAATGCAAGGAGTTAAACAACTAAAATGAAGAAGACATAAGAAACAGCATATGTATACCATTGGAGATAACTTGTATGTATTTTAGGAGCATAAATTACTGGGAACTAGAGACTGGAAACACAAAGAACACGCAGCAGGCATTACTCTAGGGGGTATGTTTACTAAACTCCATTGCTGTGCGGGTCCCCGTTAGTGTGCTGGTGCCATATAAGGAGTGGGCAGGCCAGGCAGAAAAAAGCAAAAAACCGGACCGTACGTGTGTGCGTCGCGCTAATGTGCGGGGCCCACATTAGCGCATGGGAAGGCTAAGTGGGGCGTTGCTGCAAAACCAAACCACAGAGCCGTAGTACAACGGTGAAGACACCGACCAATGGTGCAGGGGCCAGGGGTTCAAACCCCCATTGCGCTCAACAAAAAAGACCAGCTGAGGCACCAACATTTATGGGCAAAAGTGCTTAGGAGGCATATTAATTTTGGGCGGCAGAAGGCGGCGCACTGTTATTTTTATTACGGCATGAGGCGGCACACTGTTTAGTGTGGGCGGCAGATGGCGGCGCATTGGTAAGTTTGGGTGGCAGAAGGCAGTGCGCTGATAAATGTGGGCAACAGAAGGTGGCGAGCCGGTGGGCAGAAGGCGGCGCGCTGATGTGTGAGGGGGCAGTCCAATAGTGGGAGGGAGAAGTGGCGCGCTGATGTGCAAATAACAGGAACGGAGCCATAGCACAATGGTTAAGACACTGACCACTCGTGCAGGGATCATGGGTTCAATTCCCCACAGTGCCCATTGAAGACAGCTGGCTGAGGCATTATTTTAGGGGCATATCCATGTTGTGCGGCATAAGGCGGCGCGCTGTTAATTTAGTGCGCCACAAGATGGCGCGCTGATGGCTACAAGGCTGCGTGCGGATGCACAAACACAGGAACAGAGCCACAGCACAATGGTTAGGACACTGACCAATGGTGCAGGGGCCAGGGGTTCAACCTCTCACAGTGCCCAGTGAACAAGGCTGGCTGGGGCAGTATGTATCATGGTGAGGAGTGCTGTAGGAGGCCTTCCATTTATATTTTATTTCCCACCACTAGTAAACCCGCTCTCACAGTGTGTTAACATACGGATGCCCGTAAGGCACATGTTACAGTGCACTGTCCACCAAGGCACCCTAGAATGTCCCCTATAGGGCACCATGTATGTTGCGACACAGGATAATGTATAGTGCACCCTATATGGATGGCAACCATAAGGTGGCCTATAGGGCGCCCTATAAAGCACCCTCAGAGGCACCTAATGGGTATAGTAAGCTGTGTGTGGTTTTGCCGGCATAGACATATGTACAGTAAATAAAAATAAAGCTGTGGACAGCCCTATCAAAGGGCCCCACTGTGGGCTTGAACCCATGACCTCTGGCTGTACAGGGAGTGACGTAACCATTGGGCTACGGCTCTATAGCTGACAGCAAGCCCCTGGCTGGCTGCAGAGAGCCTGCACGTCACCCCACAGACAGTCTGCTGTTGTAGACAGGATAGGGTTAGGCCACCCGTACCCATGATGCACTGCACATGCAAATCAGCTGTCCACAGATGCACACAAGATGGGGAATGCACCCCAACAGCTACCCGGCCTGGTAGGGGGAATTGTCCATGTGCACCCACACAGCACCTCGGCCTGGTAGGGGGTCCTGAGCGGGTGGACTACCAGCAAAGAGTAGCTACACACTGTCACATTGTGCGGGTACTGTGCTCACCCTGAGGGTGTGATGTGGCAGCCAGGACCAGGTCCACAACACCAGCCATGGCTGGATGAGGCCATGACAGAGCTCCAAAACAGTACTAACCTGTGAGATAGGAAGGTGCTGCAGAAACATGTTGGATATCTCTGTCTGTCTCAGTTAGTGGAAACCCCCAAGGACCCCTAGGTGGTCAAAGAACCACCACCCCCCTGAGGGTGGCAAACAGGGCCCCCCCCCCCCCTGCACCAATGGCAGTAAAGTGGACCATCAAACCCCAGTCCTGCTGGGGAACAGACACCATACAGGGCAGTCCAAGCAGCTCCACACACATCCATAACACAATATCAGACAGACTTTAGGCCTGGATATCCAAAGATGCATCCCAGCACTATCTGATATTCACCTGCAGCAAGCCATCAGCCGCTGCACTCTGCAAGGCACTCCATCAAGACACATACCAGCTGTGAACAGTCTGCCGGTTAGCCCTGATGGAAATACATGCACCCAAAACTGGGGTGGCAGAACACACAAGCAGAGAGTTCTGTGAGGAGGCCCCAACAGGAAACCCATATATATCACAAGAGAGAAACACAATACAGCACTATGGGGGTGCCTAGCCATGCTGTCATCACTGCACACTCAGGGTGAGAGTGCTCCCCCAGCAGCACATACAGAGGTCACCCTGTCTGTGTAGGTGGTGGCCTGGCACTACAATGTCACAGCCAGTGCCCTATGCCCTGTGCAGATGCATCCTGGCCAGCCCACCATGTCTGACCTATACCCATGGTTCATTGCTGCTCATTATGCACACTGGCAGGCCAATACTGGCAGTAGTGCTGGCAGTGTGGGTTGGGGAAGGTGTTTGCAGCCAACACACACTGTATAGACAGACACACACTCCCACACCTATGCCAGCATTGTGCTACTATTGAGGGGGTGATTAGCCTTGGCCACCACACCGGTCCTGGGCACGGCACAGGCATGGATATGGTACGCAGTACTGCTGGGGGTCACTCCCCAGGGTGGTGAACACCGTCAGAGGCCAGGCCTGGAACACGCACCGCAGACACCAAACAGATTGTTCGGATGGGGTCAACTAGCAGTATGTGCGTAACGTAGGGATATCTATCAGCCTGTCCTCTTAGCAAACATTTCAGAGCTGTGTACCTCAGGTGTAGGGTGACATTGCTAAGATATGCAGGTGCTGATATTGGGAGATGCACGCAGGGTCCAATGTTCTGCCTCTACAGGAGACATTGGCCAATGGGGCCTGTGGGTGGGGGTGGGTGTGGGTGTGTCTGCCCCTGTTGGCTGCTGCTTTACGACAGCGCTTCCCCACTCCAGCCCAGTTTTGCATCACACTGTTCGGGTCTTCCTGCTGTCCCTCATGAATATGCATGAGCTACATCTACATGCCGTGGGGGTGGTGCATAGATATACAGCACAGGCATTTGTATGAGTGGCAGCATGGAACCTGACTGGTGTGTGGCCCACCAGGACTGCATTTGGGGGATTCTGCTGTAGGTTCTGCCCGTTCATTGTGTCTGTGCTCAGTGGGGTAAAAGATAGACGTATTACCATTGCATATGTCCTTGTCACCAAAGGTGTGTCCTTACTGTCACTGTTTATTTGTGGGGAAAATATGTGGGCAGGATTGCCGGTAGCCCCAGCTGGTCTTTGAACCTGTGACCTTCTGTTCTTGCATGCACTGTCTGTGTGCACTGCACCACCATGTAGCCACAGCTTGGCTGAATTCCCTGGATAGTCCATGACTGTGGATCCGGCAGGGCCTGTCTGTTGCTGTGGACTGTGCCAGCCTGCACATGGCTAGGCCTCTGTCTTCTGTCGCTAGCAGCCACTGCCCCCTGTACCACATGTACTCATCCGCCAACATGCTGGCATGAGCTTCTCCCATAAAAATCAGGTGACCTGATTGGAATGTGGCAGTACGGGACTGCATTTGGGGTACTTGGCTGTGGGTAATGCCCATTGTTGTGGTGTGTGTGCGTTGTTGGGTAAAATATGGGTGTTTTCCCCATGCTTATGTCCCCTGCAATACAGGGGTGTCTGTGCTATCTGTGTTTAGTGGTGGGTAAAATATGGGGACTGGGCTGGCAAGTGCCCCAGCTGGGCTTTGAACCTCTGGTCCTAGAGGTACTGACTCTGTCCGCTGCACCACACTATGGCCACATAGATAGTGCAGCCCCTGGAGGTAGTAAGCCTGGCAGGATGGAGTCACAAACCCTGCTCTACGCAAATTTACTGTGGGCATATGCACCCTGTCTGGTGACAAACGTGCACATAAACCCCGGAAATGACCACGGGAAATGGGGGACAAAATATCACCACGCTGGGCAACAGTGATATTAATGGGCAACCATAGCAAACACTCCCAGGAAAGCTCCACAAAAGGAAATGTTTTTTGGAAGAGTCTCCACTCCGTAAACCCTTCCAAAATTCATTTCTTTTTTCTGGAGCTTTGCTGGGTGTGTTTTCTGTATTTGCCCATCACTATAACTGTTCCCCAGCTGAATTACTATTTTTAATAGTTCTGTTGTGGTCATTTTCTATTTTTATTTGCACTTTTGTGCTGTGCACATGTATCACACTGCTCACATTTTGCTGGTTTCCCCGGTTTTCCGGTACATTGCTGACGGAAATGGTTTCTCTTCCCTTTAAATGCTTTCTACCGCGAGTGTTTCCCTCGCGGTAGTTTTTACATGCAAATTCGGGCCCGATACTGTGCGGGGAGCCTCTCCCCTCCCACTCTCCACCCATTGACCCCGTCCCTCCGCCCCTCCGGAGCCTTCCTCCGCCCTCCTTTAGCCGTTCCACGCCTCTATCGGACATTTGCGGGCCCGCACTTGTACGGGGCCCGTTAGTGTGCCGCGCACCTTTGCGGGGATGACACGCACGTGTGCGGGGCATTTAAACGCGTTTATTAGCGTTTCAGTGCCGCGTTTCCGTGCGCTCTTTTGCGGCGCGCACATTTACGGTTTTTAGTAAACATCCCCCTAGGTCGGATATGGGAGGAGTACATAACCGAGAGAGACACAAGTATTAACTAGCCATCTATCATAATCGGAAAAAAGGTGGGAAAAATAGTACTAAATCTCAATAAATTCCAACTTCTGTCCAAAAATATTAATGGAGAATTAAATTGTACTTATAAAAATAGTATGGAGTAGGGCCAAGGTTACATCGCAGGATCAGCTGAGCTAAAAACAAGTATAAATAGTATCAGTACAAGAATTAAACAACAAACTCCTGATAAATTCTTAAAAAACAGTGGGGCCAAAGGAGGGTCTGGATACTCAGAAAACCAAATAAAAGGAGATATACTACACTGTTCTTCTTATTTATCGAAGGCTTGAGGTAGGTGTGATTTTCAAGAACATAATTAAAAGGAGGTTTGAAGAATCGCTACTCTCCTACTTATTACTGTTCCTTAATCGACGGCTCATAGAGACGTATGAACATGTGCAAGGAATAAAACAAAAAACACTTTGTAGGTTCTAAAAAACAGTATGGAGAGAAGAGGATCCAAACTTTCAGGAGAATAATATGCTACATTATTACACCCACTTTTATCGGAGGCTCATAGTATGTTAGATTGTCAAAACACAATTTAGAAAAAAGGAGGTGTGCAGAATCGCTACTCTCCTGCTTTTTACCCATTCAATCGGAGGCTAAAGACATGTGTATACCGTCATCTTAAGGATTATTGGACTTACCTATCTAAATCGCTGGCAGAAACAGAATCTTTCAAAATGTAAGTAAACTGAAAGAAATTCTTCAGACTGTCAGCGTGAATCGCTACAAAAAACGCCGACACATGCGCAAGCCTTTTAATGGTCTCAAGAGCGGGAAACAAAGGGGGCATGGCCAGACCCGAAAAAACTATACTCGAAAAAACTTTAAAGAGCCAATCGTTAAAACTGTTATAATAGCTGTAAGCATCTGCACCAACCTTTAAAAAATAGCGCTATCATTAAAATCGCACAAGGGAATGTTTGAAGTTAAAAAAGAATGTTTAACATCGATTTCTTTATATGAGGACCTCCAAAGGCATCAGAACGTCAGTGGACACTTGAGTGTGGATATTCAATGTAACAATTGGAAACATATTGGTATTTTGTCCTCATGTTCTTAACAACTCTAAAACATTAATTAAATATTCTTTTCTAAAAGAGACAAATCAAACCAATTAGAAAAGCATTTACAACTTGGCCACATAGACCCAACTAAAGAAAAGGGAAAATAATTTAATATCAAAGGTCATAATATAATCTTTTAACCGAACCTTATAATATTAAATAATAAAAACAAAAACATAATAAAATAAAAAATAAAAAATAAATAAAATAAAATAAGTTAATAAAAACTACATAAAAAACATTTTTATATAAAAAAATATGTATGCGATAATATTAATATAGTAATGATGAATAAAAATAAAATCCTAATTGGAACTATAATGGAATTATGTAAATGCTCAACTAATAAAATAATATAAACAAATAAAAATCTTATTATTTGTTAGAAATAAATAAAAGATATATAATATAATATTATTAAATCAAAATATAAAAAAATATATAAAAAAATAATATAAAAAAATAATAAGTAAATAATAAATAATAAATAATTCTACCAATAATTAAAATCAATAATCAAAAATAAAAGCATTAATAAAATAAAATTAAAATAAATAAAATTAAAATAAATACAAAGGTAAATATAAAAGAAATAAAAAAATATATATATAATATATAATAAAAAATATTAATAGTAATAATAAAAATACACTAAAATTAATACTTAAAATAAAAATAAAAAAATAATAAAAAAATAAAAAAATAAATAATTAAAATAAAAAACTAAAATAAACCCCACTCTGAGGCAAATGAGATGAGGAACAAAAATACAATATCCAGTCGCTAATGAAACTAATAATTGTCTCATGCTGTGAAGAGTATGGAATTATTCTGACTATATGAAAATGGAGAAATCCTGATCTAAATTGAGACCGTTCTGAGCCAGAGTATTTAAGAGAAAAATGTATCTCTGTTCGAGCTGAAGAATGGTCTTATTTACGTCTCCCCCTCTCCAATTGGTTTTGACTTGTTTTATCACAAAGAACTTTAGATCAGTGACTTTATGCTTAAGTGTCTGCCAATGGGAAACTAGGGGTTTGTCTTCTACGTTCCTCTTAATGCAGCTCTTGTGCTCCATAATCCTAATCTTGACCTTACGGGTGGTTTTTCCTACATAGAGAAATTTACAGGGGCATTGTATCACATAGATTACGTTATGTGTTTCACAATTGGCAAAATCATTGATTGGAAACTTCTTATGTGTGGTTGGATGGATAAAAGAATTTCTAACGGGTAAAACATTCAAGCAAACAGCACATCTACCACACTGAAATTGGCCCTTGTATTGCGTTAGGAGTCTCTTTTCTGTGAGTGCAGATGGCACTAATAAATTGTGTAAATTGATATTTCATTTGTGTGCAACAATAAGATTTTGGTTTTGAAAGGCCGGCAGGGACTGGAGAATATGCCATTCTTTCTTAAGAATAGTAGTTATCTTAGCAGAAAATTGAGAGTACAGTAAAGGACAAACTAACCCTTTGTTGGGTTTCTTTTCTTTCGGTTTCAAAAGTTGATTACGCGATGTATTCTTAGCTCTTTTATATGCGGAATCAATGTATCTAATCGGGTATCCTTTCTCCAGAAAACTCTTCTTCATATTAACCGCCTCTCTTTCAAAATCCTGTATGTCTGAACATACCCTTCTAACCCTGAGAAATTGACTTACGGGAAGATTATTTTTCAAAGATAAATTGTGAAAGCTATTATAATGTAGGAAGTGATTCTTGTCTGTAGGCTTCTTATAAAGGGTTGTAGAGAACCCAACATTCTCCTTACGGATCAAGAGGTCTAAGTACGGGATTTTATGGAAATCGTAAGTCAACTGAAATCGTAGATTATTATCTAACTGATTAATCCATGTATTAAATTGCCTTAGAAGATCTTCGGTACCTTTCCAAAGTATTAAGACGTCATCTATATATCTTATCCATAAAACCACATTGTTATGAAATGGATGTTCTTTCAAAAAACTCTCTTCGAAATTGTACACATATAAATTTGCCACATCAGGGGCCATGGCTGACCCCATGGCCACCCCCTTGATCTGCTTATAAAATAACTCTCTAAAACAGAAGAAATTTTCAAAGAGTGCAATCTGTGCTAAGGAGAGAAGAAAGGTGGTAGGAATGCGTCGTTCTGTACGTTTCAAAAGATAATATGTAATGATTTCTAGAGCTTCTTTCTGTATATTTGTATACAGTGACTCGACATCAAGAGTCACTAAAATAATATCGGTGGTGCAAATATCAAAGGTAGATAAAATCTCAATAACATGCGCTGAATCGCGTACATACGACCACATTTCTTTAATAAATGGACGTAAAAATATGTCTAAGAATTTTGAAAGAGGTTCGAGGATGGAGCCAATGGATGATACAATAGGTCGCCCAGGTGGTTTCTCAAGGCATTTATGAATCTTGGGCAAAATATAAATAGTAGGAGTCACAGGTGTATCAACCGTCAAAAAATCTCTTTCTTTCTTTGTAATGTAGCCTATTTCGAACCCAGACATAACAAGATTATCTATTGTTTTTTTGATATCAGTAGTTGGGTCTTTATCTAATCTCTGATAAAAGGTCTTGTCATTTAACTGTCTAGTCACTTCATTTATATAATCATACTTATCTAAAACCACAATAGCTCCACCCTTGTCCGCAGGTTTTATGATAATCTGGTTATTCTTCTGAAGAGATACAATAGCCGATCTCTCTCCTTGAGAAATGTTTTGATAAGAAGATGGAACATCTTTAGTAATTTGTAAAACTTGTTTAAGGACTATTTTTTCAAATGTTTCTAAAATCGGATCTGTTTTAGGAGGTGGCATCCAAGATGATTTTTTACTAGTGACCGAGATATCACACGGTCCTTGTGGGAATTCCGAAAAAAATTGTTTAATCTTTAGTTTCCTAAAGAATTTATACAGGTCTACTTGTATTTCAAATGTATCAGCCTTATTCTTAGGAATGAATGTTAATCCTCTACTGAGAATGGATTCCTCATCTTTAGTAAGTTTATAATGGGAGATATTAACCACATTATTCATTGTACTAGACTCATCATGGTTTGTTAATATCTCCTCTCTTCTGATTGATCTGTGTTCCAATGACCCCTCCCTCTCCCTCTGCCTCGACCTCGGCCTCTGTAAAATTGGCCGTGGCCTCTGAGATATGAAACTTGGCCATACTGCTCCCCATATTCTTGTTCTGTGTCTCTGTCTATTTTCTTTTTCCCCTGGCGAGATCGTGAATTCTCTCGACCTCCTCCCTTCCATAGAGCATCCATGTTGAAAAAAGGTTCCGGGCATTGTTCCTCTCTATCTTTATTTACTCTTTGGGACCTGCTGGACTCTTTTGTGGAAAAGAGTGAAGCAGAATTATCGAATTCTCCCGACCCGCTCCTGCTGCATTTCTTCCTTTGTTCTAAGGGGATATCACTATTACCTTCCTCTGCTACACTTTCTTTACGATCGAAAATGGTGGTCCCTCTTTTGCTCCAATGGTATACATAGCCCACCCTATAGTCTTCCTCATCTCTTTTAAATTTTTCTATTTTGACATTCTTAATGTCTTGTTTAAAATGTTGTATATTTCTCTGATGGTCTGCAAGGATTTTGTCAAATTGTTTATCACATCCTTTAAGTGTAGTCAACTTCTCATCTATTTCTGATTTGAGAATCTCTGACTTATTGTTTGCAGTCGTGATGAGAAGGATCATAAGATCCAAAGAGCATTTATTGAGTATCGCATTCCAGCATTCGATAAAACCTTCTTCTGTAGTATAGAGTCCTGGTGCTTTGTTCATTCGTAATCCTCTTCTGATGATCTTAGATCTGCAACATTCTAACCGATAAGCCGAATGCATTTGTTCTTTCACCATCTTTTTTGTGAGCTCAACCACTTCCTCCCATTTATTTCATGTATCATCTGGTTCTTCATCATTCAAGTCTATCAGGGACTCTTGTGGTGCGAGCTTCTCAAGAGCATCTTCCCCAAAACTCAAGACGTCTTTCCACGGGGTAAACATGCCAAAAGCCAACGGCTGTCCAACACAGGGCAAATTATCACGTGATACAGGCACACAGTCCAAAGCGTGATAAGGTGGAAAAAAACTTTATTTGAAATCTCAGACCTAGCAACCCGACACAGGCCGTGTTTCGGAGACCTTTGTTTCCCGCTCTTGAGACCATTAAAAGGCTTGCGCATGTGTCGGCGTTTTTTATAGCGATTCACGCTGACAGTCTGAAGAATTTCTTTCAGTTTACTTACATTTTGAAAGATTCTGTTTCTGCCAGCGATTTAGATAGGTAAGTCCAATAATCAGGAGAGTAGCGATTCTGCACACCTCCTTTTTTCTAAATTGTGTTTTGACAATCTAACACACTATGAGCCTCCGATAAAAGTGGGTGTAATAATGTAGCATATTATTCTCCTGAAAGTTTGGTTCCTCTTCTCTCCATACTGTTTTTTAGAACCTACAAAGTGTTTTTTGTTTTATTCCTTGCACATGTTCATACGTCTCTATGAGCCGTCGATTAAGGAACAGTAATAAGTAGGAGAGTAGCGATTCTTCAAACCTCCTTTTAATTATGTTCTTGAAAATCACACCTACCTCAAGCCTTCGATAAATAAGAAGAACAGTGTAGTATATCTCCTTTTATTTGGTTTTCTGAGTATCCAGACCCTCCTTTGGCCCCACTGTTTTTAAGAATTTATCAGGAGTTTATTGTTTAATTCTTGTACTGATACTATTTATACTTGTTTTTAGCTCAGCTGATCCTGCGATGTAACCTTGGCCCTACTCCATACTATTTTTATAAGTACAATTTAATTCTCCATTAATATTTTTGGACAGAAGTTGGAATTTATTGAGATTTAGTACTATTTTTCCCACCTTTTTTCGATTATGATAGATGGCTAGTTAATACTTGTGTCTCTCTCGGTTATGTACTCCTCCCATATCCGACCTAGAGTAATGCCTGCTGCGTGTTCTTTGTGTTTCCAGTCTCTAGTTCCCAGTCATTTATGCTCCTAAAATACATACAAGTTATCTCCAATGGTATACATATGCTTTTTCTTATGTCTTCTTCATTTTAGTTTTTTAACTCCTTGCATTTACTGTGTGCCATCGTTTCTACATAGAAGCTGTGTACCTCCTGAGAGGTTTGCATGTCATCTCTACAAATAAGGTAGTACTAATACAAGTATGAGGTTGATCATCTTCACAAGGACTGTATTTTAATGTGTCTGTATGGATTTAGTTGTGGTTTATTTTGTTGTATTTTCTATCACACTATTTTAATATTTATATTTTATTTGAGTATCGTGTTTCGAGCATTTGAGTTCTATTATATATTTATTATTATTATTATTATTATTTTTAATTTTCAATTTTTTAATTATTTATATGAGAGTATTATTATTATTTTTTTATATATTTTTTTACTATTTAATATATATTTTTTATTATTTATTATTGCATACTGATTTCTATTTCTGTATAATAGAGTTAATTGAATGTCTATGAGTATTTGTTCTTTCATTATTATTTGATTTTTTAATATTGTTTGTTTCTATGTCTTTAGTACCTATGTAGACAACCCCTGATGAAGGTCTCCGAAACACGGCCTGTGTCGGGTTGCTAGGTCTGAGATTTCAAATAAAGGTTTTTTCCACCTTATCATGCTTTGGACTGTGTGGCCCTTTGGGGAGTCAGGCAGTGAGGAACAGCAGTTTAATGTGCTGAGGGGAAGCGAGGCTCCTGCATGGCATCCCTGAGGCTCCATGCAGGAGCATCGCCTTGGCTAGCCGGGGATCCCGCAGGACGTACAACGGGGTTGAATCGGGCCATCCATGCCCTTTGCCCCGATTCTGCTCCCACAGGAACATCTAGCTCCCGCGGGTGCAGAATCAGTTGCAAATCAGGGCCGTACAGATTTTGGACATCCAGTCAGCCCGGATGTGCCCAGATCAGAATTGGCCTCTTTGGGATTTTTTTTTTTTTTAATTTATGTGATTTTGGAAATACAATTACAATACACCAAATGTACCATGAAATAAACAGACATAGGAAATATGAAAAAAAATTCAAAAACAACCCACCAAAATTCTGGCTTAGCAGCGCACATATCAGAGAACAGTCAAACATTTGAGAACATTTGGCCACTTTAGGATTAAAATCTTCTATGAGGATAAATTTTAGTCTAAATTAGGAACACTTGACTATAAATTAAGGAATGTTCCTGGGATGGGTGGGAAAAAGAATAACTCTTGTCTGTTTTGTTTCAAAACTACAAGGCCTAACTACACACTAAAGCAAATCAATGCTAAATCCGGTCATCATGACGGACTGAGTAGACACGCACTAAAGAGCTCCCTGCTTCTCCTGCACACAAACAGCCAAAACTGTCCATAGAGGTGCTTCGGAAAGAACGGCGAAATATAGAAGGGATGCCGAAAATTCTCAAAATGAAGTCAGCGAAAACTCTGAGATATGTATCCCACAAAGCAGAAGGTGGTCGAGAAACCAACAGATCAGGCCTCACAGCCTCCGTCACCATGTTCGTCAAAAGTGAGTGAGACAGGGGAGCAGGGGGCGGAGGTGAACACAATGCTGGCAACCGTATTACAGGAGATCCACTCCTCAAAAGATGAGATTGTAGACTGGGTACTGGCGAGACTGGAAGATAAGCTGGTACGGATTACAGACTGGCTGGAGCAGGCTGAAACCCACAATGACAAAATGGAAGATCAGCAAATGGTAACCACATCTGACCTCACATGTTTGCAGAAACAAGTTACCTGGCTGGCCAAAAAGTTAAAGGACCAAGAAAATCAAGATAGAAGGTCTAACATTTGGATATTTGGAATCCCAGAGGGGGCAGAAAAGAATGAGTTGGGTGTCCAGCTAATTACCCATGCCTCACGTACTGATCATGTAATTCCCCTACTTCTTAATCTGCACTGACTTCCCCTCCAATATTGCTTTCAGTATAAGGTCCTTATCACCATCCATCGGGCAGTTCACTCTGGTACCCCACAATATTTGGCTGACCTGTTACACATGCACATCCCTCCCCGCACCCTCTGATCTGTTCACAATCACCGTCTATCCCTCCCTTCACCAGCCCGTGCACATCTGGAACTTACACAGCATTCTGCATTCTTCTTTCTCAGACCAGCCCTCTGGAACTCCTTACCATCTGTCCTCCATGCTGAGCAGTCCTTCCCCCGATTCAAGGCGATGCTGAAGACCCATCTCTTCAGCATCGCCTTTGATCTCCCCCCTACCTAGGTTCATATTGCATCTCCCTTCCCTTCTCTCATTGCCAGCATATCTATGATTTCTATCTTTCCTGGGTGCCCTGTCCTCTTCTTTATCCTATTATGACTTTGGCGTTCTCTTCTCTCTGTTAGCAGCGATTATTTGTTTATTGTACACTGCCCCGATGCCTTGGTTTGGGCGGTTAATCAAGTGTGAAAATAAAGATAAAGATAAAAATTAGAGAGTTCCTGCATGCCTGTTTCCCGGGCTTGCCATCGCCAGGAGAGTATGAACTTGAGCGCGCACACCATGAACTGAGGCCAAAGCCTGACAGTGCAGCCAAACCGCTTGCCTTCATAGCCAAGCTTCTAAGATTTCAAGACAGAGTTTGTAATTAGAGAGGCATGCAAAACCGGGATGGTGACCTACAAGGGATGGAAAGTAGGAGTGTTCCCTGATTTGGCGTCTGAAACCATGAGATGCAGGAGAGACTTGCTTAAATACAAAGCATAGCTGGCTAATTGCAGCATAAATGCAGCTGTCTGGTACCTGGCGAGACTGACCTTAATGGAGAATGGGGTACGCAGATTTTTCCATTCAGCAGCAGCAATAGAGAAATACTTGGCTGGGAAAGCAACCGAGGAAGGGCCACGAGCACCAGGACATCGGAGCCCAAACAGGGGGGCAAACGATACCACGTTGATTAGCGGCTCTATTACAGAGGAGGAGGATCAGAGAAAGTGGATGGATCAAGAAGAAGCGGCACAACAGCCAGCCGAGGTCCCAGAGGTTGAAAGAGGCAGCTGAGCACCCAAGAGACTGAGCGGGGAAAAGTTCAAAAAAGAACTGTTGGAGATCGGCCACCTAAAGGTGGAACTGGAAACCTGGACAAGTTTGGTGAGTTTGAGAAGAACCTCATGGATTGGGTATTGAGGGAATAGTATTCAGGAATGTGCGTATGAAGGGGAATGAGGAAAGAGCAATTAAAGTAAATAAGGTGAGTGGGGGGGCGGGGAGAGTGGATAATAGAGCAGCTTGGAGTTAGGACTGGAAGTCTAACAAAAATATATAAAAGAAGAGGTCGGGAAGGCCTGAATAAAAAATAATACCGATGTATAGTTGGGTTTGAGTTCTAATAAGTGTTTTGTTAAATGAGGTTGCTCAGAGATGTGTGCCCTATAGGAATGTCTAGTGGTGTGATTGTGGTGGCCAAAAGAACCCAAAAGTACTGACAGAGGATTGTGAATAATCAAAGGGGATATAAGATTCTCTAAATATTTGGGGAATAAACCACCCTGCAAAAAGAAGCAAGATCCTAGATCTGTTAAATCACTCCCAAATAGACATAGCCGTACTCCAAGAGACACACCTAACGAGGATGGAACATGAAAAGCTTAAGAGCAGGGGATTTGAGCAGGTGTATTATCCAGCCTTTAACTCAAAAAAAATAGGAGGTTGCTATATTAATCCATAAACATGCCCCATTTGTGCTCTATAACACAGGCGGAGACACTCGGGGTCGGGTGGTATGGATAACAGGGTGCGAAGAGCAATCTGAGCTTTCTACCATTAACATGTATGCCCCCAATGGTAGCAAAAGCCCCTTTTTTAGAACATGGGTAGCAACTTTTGTGAAGGTGGCCAAAGGAGAATGAGTGATGGGGTGGGATATGAACTGTAAGCTCGGGGAACTGGACAGGTCTACGAGTATGGTGGGGTGGACATAAACTGTTGGATAAACTGGTTTAGGATGTATTAATAGTTTAAAGATGCTGTAATCTTGGCTGTGATACCTCTTTGCTGGAATAAAGAATACAATTCAGAAAAAAAAAAAGCTGCTGGGGAATGAGGGCTCCATCTCTCCTGGCTACTGTGTTTTTGTGACCTGAGAAACATTTAGGCAGAAGTGAAACAGCAGGTTGCTGGGTTTTTTGTTTTGTTATATTTCTTAAGCCAATCTGTGTCAGCCTGTGATTATGCTGAACTGCTCTTAAAAACATTAAACTGCTTGCAAGACTGCATAAATGTTATGGTTTGCTAGCTTGCTGGCTGAGGAGCTGGGAAACACTGAGTGAAGGTGACCTTGCTAAGACCCAAGGAAACTGGCTGAATTTAAAAGGATTCTTCTTCATTTTTGTTTTCATGCCAATTATGGGAATTCATGGCAAAGTCGGTGAGCTGCTGCCTTTTAGCACAACTCTGCTGATGAGGGGGAGTCTAGGAAAGCTTGTCTTACCTTGAGTAGCTGGGCAATACCCTGTGCTGGAATTCTACAGAAAGACTTGGAAATGAGCTGTTCTTTATCTCGTACTGCATAAGAGAGTCCATTCCAGTTAATACAGTGACAGCTGGGTTTTTCTTTGGCCTGTTTTTTCTCCCTTTCCTTTCTCTGCACTCCTGCAGTGAAGGAACTGCAGGCCAGGACAGTTAAGGCAGGACTGCCAGGATCTGTCTTGTTTTGACTGAACCAGAAGCTTGACTGTTCCTTCCTCCCCCTCCTACCCCACATTGTCAGTATTTAATAACTTTTAGCTGAGCCCAAGTGCTGTTCCTCTTGTGTTTAAAGAACTGACAGGGCTTACAAGATTACATATGCTGTGAGACTATCCATCTACCCGTGGAGCCAGGAGTGTAGAACCCTCTAACGGTTACACTATAAGTATCTTTGAGGTCCAAAAATACATCCAGTTCCCTTTATGTGAGGTAGGGGAAGACAGAGGGAAGAGTATTAATTTTGAGCTTTTCATTGTAAAGAAAGAGATTAAGATCTTTATGGTCCAAGATAGGATGCAGTCCTCCTGACTTTTTAGAAATGAGGAAGTATATGGAATAGAACCTCTGGTTAATTTCTTGAAGTGGAATAGAGTCTATTGCATTAGTTTTCAGAAGAAAGATTACCTTCTCATGGAGGAAATGGGTGTGAAGCTGTGACGCTTGAGACCCGGGGTCTCAAACACGTGGCCCTGCGGCCTGCGACGCATTTGGGGATAATAAAAAAAATTGACCTTTCCGGTTATGTGACTGTCCCCAACTGCAGCCTCCTCCGGGCATTCTGACCTTATGCAGGAGGGGCGGGGACAAACTCCTTCCGCGCAACAGAACCACCCCAGGCTACCGGTGAGGGACTGGTGACGTCAAAGGCCCCTCATATCCCTAAGAACATAAGATATGCCATACTGGGTCAGACCGAGGTCCATCAAGCCCAGTATCCTGTTTCCAACAGTGGCCAATCTAGGTCATACGTACCTAGTAGTATCCCCAAAAGACACAGGTTCCACAATGCTTGTACTGCGTCAAGCATTGATTATCCTGGGTCCCTTTTTAATAATGGTTTATGGACCTTTCCTCCAGGAACTTGTCCAAACCTTTTTTAAACCCAGCTACACTAACAGCTCTTACTACATCCTCCGGTAACAAATTCCAGAGTTTGATTACACGTTGAGTGAAAAAATATTTTCTCTTATTTGTCTTAAATAGTTTACCCTGTAGCTTCATTACATGTCCCCTAGTCTTTCTATATTCTGATAGCGTAAACAATCGATCTACGTTTACCCGTTCCACTCCATTCATTAATTTATAGACCTCTATCATATCTCCCCTCAGCCGTCTCTTTTCCAGGTTGAAGAGCCCTAACCTTTGTAGCCTCTCTTCACAGGAGTAGCCTTCCATCCCCTTTACCATTTTGGTGGCTCTTCTCTGTACTTTTTCTAATAACGCTATATCCTTTTTAAGATACGGCGACCAGAACTGCACACAATATTCAAGGTGCGGTCGTACCATGGAACGATACAGAGGCATTATAATATCCTTTGTTTTGTTCTCCATTCCTTTCCTTATGATACCTAGCATTCTATTTGCTTTCTTGGCCGCCGCTGCACACTGGGCGGAGGGTTTTAACATGTTATCCACAATGACTCCTAAATCTTTTTCCTGGGTGGTGGTTCCCAATGTGGAACCTTGCATCGTGTAACCATAATGTGGGTTGTTCTTTCCTAGGTGCATAACTTTGCACTTGTCCACATTAAATTTCATCTGCCATTTGGATGCCCAGTCTTCCAATTTATCCAGATCCTCCTGCAGTTTTCCACAGTCCTCTTGGGTTTTAACAACTTTAAACAGTTTTGTATCATCTGTAAATTTGATAACCTCACTAGTTATTCCCTTTTCTAGGTCATTTATGAATGTCAAAAAGTAGCGGACCCAGGACAGATCCCTGGGGTACTCCACTATTCACCTTTTTCCATTGGTAATATTGGCCATTTAGTCCTACCCTCTGCTTTCTATCTTTTAATCAGTTCCCAATCCACAATAGTACACTGCCACCTATCCCATGACTTTTTAGTTTTGCCAAAAGTCTCTGATGAGGGACCTTGTCAAAGGCTTTCTGAAAGTCCAGATACACTATATCAACTGACTCACCTTTATCTACCTGTTTATTCACACCTTCAAAAAAACATATTAGATTAGTAAGACAAGATCTTCCTTGTCTAAAGCCATGTTGGCTGTCTCCCATTAGGCCATGACTATCTACATGCTCTGTAATTTTGTTCTTTATGATGGTTTCTACCATTTTCCCTGGTACTGACGTCAGGCTCACCGGACTGTAATTTCCCGGGTCACCCCTGGAACCCTTTTTAAAAATTGGCGTTACATTGGCGACCCTCCAATCTTCAGGTATTACAGATGATTTTAATGAAAATTCACAGATTACCAATAGCAGGTCTACAATCTCATATTTCAGTACTTCAACACTCTTGGATGTATACCATGCGGTCCAGGTGATTTGCTACTATTCAGTTTATCAAATAGTTGTAATACATCTTCCCGGTGTAGTGATATTTCTCTCAATTCCTCTGCAGTATCACCTTTAAATACCACTTCAGTCTTGGGTAACATTCGTACATCTTCCTCAGTAAAGACCGAAGCAAAGAATTCATTCAATCTCTCCGCTATAGCCTTGTCTCCTCTTACTGCCCCCCCTTTTACCCCTCTATCATCTAACGGTCCAATTGACTCTCTCACAGGCCTTTTGCTACAAATGTACTTGAAAAAGTCTTTATTTCGTGTTTTCCTTCTCAAATTCTCGCTTTGCCTGCCTTATCAATGCTTTGCATTTAACTTGCCAGTGCTTGTGCTGTTTCCAGTTTTCGTCGTTTGGCTCTTTTTTCCATTTCCTGAAAGATGCTTTTTTGGCAGCAACAGCCTCTCTGACCTCACCTTTAAACCATGCTGGCAGTGTTTTGGACTTTCTTCCACTTTTCTTAATGCGTGGAATACAGCTGGTCTGGGCTTCGAGGATAGTATTTTTAAATAACACCCAAGCTTGCTGTAAGTCTTTAACCTTTGCAACCGCTCCTTTTAGTTTTTTCTTAACTATATTCCTCATTTTATCATAGTCTCCCTTTCGAAAGTTAAAAGGTAGTACTGTGGATTTCTTTACTATCCCTCCTCCACTAATTAAATCAAACACGATCATGCTATGATCACTATTGCCAAGTGGTCCCAACACCCTTATTTCTTGCACCAGATCTGATGTTCCACTAAGGACTAGGTCCAGTATGGCTTCCCCTCTGGTCAGTTCATGAACCAGCTGCTCCAAGAATCAGTCATTTATTTCATCTAGAAACTTTATCTCCCTAGCATGTCCTGCCGTGACACTGACCCAGTCGATACCGGGGTAATTGAAATCACCCATTATTACTACTCTGCTGTGACTTTTGTTAGCTTCCTTGATTTCTTTGAGCATTTCATCATCCATTTGTTCATTCTGGCCAGGCGGTCGATAGTACACCCCCACTGCCATCGCCTTCCCCTTCATACATGGAATTTCAATCCATAGAGATTCTACAGCAAATTTTGTTTCCTGCAAAACTTTAATCCTTTCTGACTCAATGCCCTCTCTAACATAGAGCGCAACCCCTCCACCAATTTGATCAGTTCTATCATTACGATATAGTTTGTATCCAGGTATCACAGTGTCCCACTGGTTATCCTCCTTCCACCATGTCTCTGAGATTGCAATCATATCTAACCTCTCATTTAGTGCTATATATTCTAACTCTCCCATCTTATTGTTTAGACTTCTAGCATTTGCATCCCTCCTTCTCCCCCCTTTGTGTTTTTATCTCTTTCCCATTGGGCGCCTGTGTTCGTCAGTCATACTGTTATGGAACTTGCGGCCGTCGCCGAGCCACTGAGGAGTCAGGGACACGCTGTTTGCAAGCGACCATTTCTTCCTTTTCCGGTGTGTTAAGCAGCTATGGAGAGGAATCGGGTCTGTCACCTGAAGGGTAAGTTCACCTTTTGTGTAGCGACAGGAGCAGCTGCTGCGATGTATGTTGTGTGTATTGTGTATGTGTGTGGTGATTTTGGAAAGTTCCGACAATGCGGCCCGCGGGTTACTTTACAAGTCCTCATTTGGCCCTCAAAGCAATTTGAGTTTGAGACCCCTGCTTGAGACCAAGCTGGCAGGAAGCAAAGATGATCCCCCAATCTGATAATATTCAAGAATACATTGTTGCTCCTGGTCACTCTTGAAGAAAAAAATGCATCCAAATTCCAATAGACAGGGCAGCATATAGTTTTGTGAAAGGAACTGGAAGTATCTAGACAGCAGACTCAAAAAGATTAAGGTTGCATAGTGATTACTGGCAGGGCCAACCCAACCATTAGGCAAACTAGGCCACCTGGGGGGTGGGCAACAAAGAGCAGGGCATTCAATAAACAGTAGATTTTGACAGCCAAGGGGAGTGTAAAGCTTAAACTCTGCCTTGGGTGCAGATACCTTGAAAAACTCTGGGGCCAGCCCTGGATACTGGTTTTGACTGTCTCCTCTCTCTCTCTGACAAGGCCTTATATAAAGCCAATACTCATTTGTTGAGAGTTAATAGTTGTCTAGAAGAAGATGTCAACTTTGTGCCTACCACAAATAGATGTTAAAACACAGTACAATGATTCAGGGCTGGTGGATCATTAGGCAAACTATCCGGCCGCCTAAAGCATCAATGGTCCAGGGGCAGCCCATTGTCACCACTCCCATCCCTCTCTGGGACCTGCAGCAGTGTCAATGGCCTGAAACAGCCCTGCAGCGCTTATCTTAAACTTCCAGCTCTATGAGGTTATCTGGCTTCAGTTTCCAACGCC
Organism: Ichthyophis bannanicus; assembly: GCA_033557465.1. Taxonomy (NCBI): domain Eukaryota; kingdom Metazoa; phylum Chordata; class Amphibia; order Gymnophiona; family Ichthyophiidae; genus Ichthyophis; species Ichthyophis bannanicus. The sequence continues at coordinate 1,085,137,991 of CM066032.1, read as the reverse complement.
ATGCAAACAGGAAGTCGGCATCGGGCATCAGAGGGGGCGGAAGCCAAACAGCCTCGCAGTGCTGGAGGTTTAAGGTAAGAACTACAGGGCTGTTTGAGGCCATTGCCGCTACTACAGGTCCCAAAGATAAACAATGAGGACTGGGGAAGGGGGCAGGAGCAGCAGTAGTTGGGGGGGGGGCACAAGGGATGAGGTTTGCTTAGAGTACCTCATATCCTTGTACCGGCCCTGCAATGATCTTTAATAGTATCTACTTTCTCCTTAACACTGTTACCAAAAAGTGTGACAACTGTGCAGGGTGCATCTGCTAATTTAGTGTGGACATCTTCATGTAAACCGGAGGCCTGTGGACATACAAAACATCTGGCAACAATGACAGATACTAAAATTCTAGATGATGTGTCAAATACTTCATCAGTTGAGTGGAAAAGATGTGTGCCATGCTCATCCAAATACAATAGTATAGGGTTACCAGATGTCCTTGATTTTTGAGGATTGCCCCCGATTTCAGGGATCTGTCCCTGATACCTGCCTCTCTGGCAACCTCCCATCCCCAATTCGGGTTGCCAACTAATCCGTTAGATTGGCTCGGCTGGTTTTACTTGCAGGAGGCTGGCTATTGCTATCGCTATCTCCTCCCAAAGATTCTTAAGACTTTGAATCATCCTCCAGGTCATCCTATTCTTTCTAGTAATAGTTCATTGCTTGAGTATGTGGGGAAATATATTGACCTTTTTATGTGTAATGAAGTTCCAAAGATGAGATCTTACTTGAAGGAAATAACACATTTTCTACAGCTTTTACAGCAAGTTATGTGAGTTTTTTCAATACAGTGGCTTGTAACCTTGGATGTTGCATCCCTCTACACTTCCATCCCACAGAGTTTGGCTTTGGATGTCCTTCGTGTAGTCTGGGAAGCCCTACTTCATTCTTGATGAGTTTGGCTGAGTTGGCATTGACCAGGAATTTTTTTATGTTTGGCCATAATTTATACCAACAAATTTCTGGGCCAGCCATTGTGTTGGTCTGTGATTCTGGTTTAAATAGCTCCTATAGAATTGGTGTTATAATACCATTTGAGTGGCTGTTACTGTCAGGGCACCCTGGGGTACCTCCTGCTGTAGATGTTGTTTAAAGGTTTTTTTCAACCTATGATGTGCAGCTGTTTGTTCCCCTATGGCTTTGAGTAGCCACATAGAGGGAGGTTAAGGTATCTGAGGCTTTTCTCCTACCCATTTAGTCTGTTTGTCTACTCACTACTGAGTCTCTGCTGATTGTTTATAGTTGGGATTAAGTTCATGGTAAGTGATTTATATACATTAAAAATCTGTTTTTGAATTATATGTTGGGAGAAGGGTTTTTGGTCTGTGAGTGTGAGGAGTAGGATTTGTGTTTTTCTCCAGACCGGTGGATTTGGTAGCTTGTTTGGTGGTAATGAATATGCATGAGATAAATTTGAATACAATGGGGGCAGTGCATGCAAATATATTTCATGTATATTCATTAGGGACATTCTAAAAACCTGACTGGTTTGCGACCCTCCAGGACTGGAGTTGGAGACCTCTGCACTATATCAATCAGCTCACCTTTATCTACCTGTTATTCACACCTTCAAAGACATATAATAGATTAATGAGACAAGACTTTCCTTGGCTAAATCCATGTTGACTTTCTCCCATTAAACCAAGACTACCTACATGTTCAGTAATTTTATTCTTTATAATGGTTTCTACCATATTGCCCAGTACTGACATCAGGCTCACCGGTTATTAGTTTCCCTGATCACCCTTGGAACCCTTTTTAAAAATTGTTGTTAATTTGGTCATTCTCCACTCTTCAGGGTACTACAAATGATTTTAATGATAGTTCACAGATTACTAATAGTAGGTCTGCAACTTCATATTTCTGTTTTTTTCAGTACCCTGGGATGTATATCATCCAGTCTAAGTGATTTGTTACTCTTTAATTTATTAAATAGCAATAATATATCTTCCTGGGTTTTTTTGAGATTTGTTTCAGTTCTTCTGATACATCACCTTTAAATACTATTTCAGGCATAGGTAACTTACATCTTTGTCAGTAAAGACCGAAGCAAAGAATTCATTCAATCTCTCCACTATAGTCTTGTCCTCCCTTAGCAACCCTTTTACCCCTCTATCGTCTAATGGTCCAACTGACTCACAGTTTTTTTTCCTAAGAATGTACTTGAAAACATTTTTATTATATGTTTTTGCTTCTACAGCAAGCTTCTTCTCGAATTCTCTCTTTGCCTGCCTCATCAATGCCTTGCATCTAATTTGCCAGTGCTTATGTTTCCTGTTTTTGTAATTTGGCTCCTTTTTCCATTTCCTGAAAGATGCTTTTTTGGCTACAGCATTCTCTCCGAACTCACCTTTAAACCATTCTGGCTGTCATTTGATCTTCCTTCCATCTTTTTTAAAGTGTGGAAGCTACTAATACTACTATTTATCATTTATATAATGCTATAAGTAATACATGTGGTCTGGGCTTCCAAGATGGTATTTTAAACAACACCCATGTTTGATGTAAACCTGTAAACTTTGCAGCTGCTTCTTTTAAATTTTTCTTAACTATTTTCCTCATTTTATCATAATCTACCTTTGGAAAGTTAAAAGCTAGTGCTGTGGATTTCTTTACTGTTCTCTCTCCATTTATTAAATCAAATGCAATCATGTTAAGATCACTATTGCCAAGCGGTCCCAACACCATTACCTCTCCATTAAATCCTGTGTTCCACTAAGGACTAGGTCTAAAATAGTGTCCCCCCCATGTTGGTTCATGAACCTGCTGCTCCATGAGGCAGTCATTTGTTTCATCTAGAAACTTTATCTCCCTAGCATGTCATGCTGTGACATTGATCTCATCGATACCTGGGTAATTAAATCACCCATTATTACTATGTTGTAAGTTTTGTTAGCTTCCCTGATTTCTTTTAACATTTCATCATCTATCTGTTCATTCTGGCCAGACGGACGGTAGTACATCCCCACTGCAATCGCCTTTCCCTTTATACAAGGAATTTCTATCCATAGAAATTCTACAGCGTATTTTATTTCTGCGAAACATTTATCCTGTTTGACTCAATCCCCTCTCTAACATAGAATGCAACTCCTCCACCAATTTGATCTACCCTACCATTACAATATAATTTATACCCAGGTATCATGTTGTCTCATTGGCTGTCCTCCTTCCACCAGGTCTCTGAGATGCCAATTATATTTAACCTTTCATTTAGTGCTATGTATTCTAACTCTCCCATCTTATTTTTTAAATTTCTGGCATTGCATACAGGCATTTCAGAGGTTGTATTTTGTTAATATTAATGATCTGGTTATCAGTTGACAGGGATAATTTGGAATCTTTTGACTACTCTTTATTTAAAGGCAACTGGTTTACTTTTACCTTTATTAGAACCTCTCTTTCGGGATACCCTAACTTCCCTGTTCTGCTGGTTTAGCTTCCGGGTTCTGCAGTGGCACAGATATTCAATGCCGGTGGTCAGATATGGGGTCAGAATTCAGCAGCAACAGCTAGGTGCTTTATAAGCGCTAGCCTCCACTGCTGAATATCCTCCCCAAAAATACTGCCTATGAAGCTGTTTCCAATGATTTAAATGGAAATGGAGCTGTCAAAGTGTTTTGGATTCAACAGACATTATTATTTTGAAAAGATAAAATGACGACGGGATATGTTTACTAATATGTGCTAAGCATTAGCAAAGGGTGTGCCATGCTAACAGTTAGTGCAAGGCTCCATGTTAAAAATCCCATGCTAACCGGGTAGCATGCGATTGGGTGGGGACTGGGCAGGTTAGGTGTAGAAAATGAACCCTGACAGCACATCGTGATCAGCACAGGCATGTTGGGCACACGCATGGGTGCACTTAACGCCACCTCAAGGGGTGATGGTAAGTGCACCTGCACACCAGTTAATGTCTTCCAGCGCATTGGCAATAAGCTAATGGCAGGAGTAAAAGTGCGCACCCACCCCTAAAGTTAGCACAGGCCTCCATGCTAGTTTTGCAGCTTAAACGTGTGCTACCTGCGCACCCTTTAGTAAACATGCCCCCATATTACTGTATTTGCAAATTCACTGCATGTATTCACCTTGATATATTTTTGTGGCCAAAGTGATATAAAGACTCCTTACCCTGTCCTTTTTTATTACATTTAACTACACATTAGCTGAGCTACTGTTGAAAATATTCCATTTGTCATATTACTGGAGACATTGTTGTGAGAATAGAATTATTTAAATTGTTCATAAGTTGGTGCAAAACAGTAATTTCATGTTTTGCTCTTGACAGCTCTGCTTCACATCAGAACAAGGGTCCTCTTCAAATTAAAAAAAGCATCTTCTGTAGTTTAAAGATCCCACCACTTTCAAAACTGATTTGTTTTTCCTTTTAGTATCTGTGTATGTACAGTATTTTTTCTTTTTTTTTAATATCTATCTCAGAACTCTTTAAATCTCTCCTACCATTTAAGGTATGGGAATACTGTATGTTTTTAAAATCTTAGAAATGAAGCAATATATTACAAACTGCTGACAGATGGTTTGTACAGGGGATAAAACGAAACACATTCGCAGTGAATGTCTGACCCTCCTGGGCAATGACAACTCTGTTTCCTGGCAACTGGAAGAACGGTATCACAGAACGAGAGAGCAAAGGAAGGAAGGAGAATGTTTTCAAGTAGTTGAAAGAAGGATTATAATGCCAGCTACTATAGTGTTCTCCTAGGACAAGCAGGATGACTCAGCCACAATAGGTGTTGTCATCTGACGGCGCCGAGACAGAAGTACTACTCTCTAGAGCTCAGAAGGGCTTTGCCCTTCTGAGCATGGGCCACCCAGGCCACCCTCCCCCCCCCCCCGGGTCCACCCCTAGCCAGCCACTCTTCATTCTTCCGCCTTGCCAACAAGACAGATTTTCCTACACTCTCTTCATCAAACATCTAATTTCACAAAAACAGCAATTTCAGAAATTTTGCAAAGACAGAAACCCCAATCTCTATTATGCCCAAACCCGGTTTTAAATATGTCCAGAAAGATGAACTCCACGGACACCCATGCCTGTTGCTTGAGATGCCTCGGAGTCTCACACAGGGTGGAGGACTGCACTCACTGTGCAAGAATGTCCCCCTGTGCCAGGAAATTCAGAAAACATGCCCTCCGGGATCTTCTTCAAGAGGTAGGAACTTCAGCGCTGCAAGCTCCTGCTGACCATGCTGCTGCTGATCACATGGCCGCCCATGCTGCCCCCGATGCTCTTCCGATGCAGCCAACCTCCTCCACAGCTCCGGATGTACCCTCCCTGGCCTCCATCCGCAGCCGCCAGGCTCCTGCCTCCCACTCCGGGCTTCTGACTCTTCCTGCAGCTTCTTCTCAGTCACCGGCTTCCCCGGAACCCCCTCTGCAGACAACGTGGGAGCTCCAGGGCATGCAGGCAGCCATCTTGCCTTTTTCTCTGCCTCCGGCTCCGCCCCCCCCCCCCCGTGGCACCATTGGTCGGCGCCATGGCAATGAGTCCTCCCCTGACTCCGCCCCCGTGGTGCCATTGGACGGCGCCACGGCAACGGGACTGCATCACGGATTGCATCACCAGGCAGCCCAGGACACTCCCCCCTGCACTGGCAAGCCTCTCTGTCGGCATGGAGACACCCACGCCGACATAGCAGAGGATCAGGAAGACAGCACAGGCACAGGAGGAGGCACTCAAAGGGCAGTTCTCTCAGCAGCAGCCCAGCCCCAAAGAGACATCACAGATATCGCAGGCACAGAAGCAGCAGCAGACACAGAAGCAGCAGCTCCAGCAGCAGACATGCTCACAAGAGATACTACAAGCATAGGAGCAGGGACAAGCACAGATCCTCCCACAGACACATCAATGCACCCTCCAGCAGCCCCTCCTATGGTCTTCCTCCCTCCTCTGACTCTGAACCCAGGGAGGGTGGGGAGACCGCCATCCAGACCCCCACGCTGCTTGAGGCACAGGACAAAGTTCAACACCCAGACTTAACGCAGATTTCAAACTTTCTCTCCAGCCTCTTTGACCAATGGGCAAAAAAATCAAGCCTATCTCTTTGACCAATGGGCAAAAAATCAAGCCTACCTCTACTTCATCGGACCGAAAGGTCCCTAGAGCACTAGCCGCGTCCACAGAGCCTATACCTACAGAGATGGCTCCACTGCCCTCCTGTAATGCTGCTGTCCCAACTGACCCTGGGCCACCTATGACTGCGGAAACCTCGGGGCTCGACTTAGTGCCCACACCGGCAGATCCTGCCACCAGCATCCCAGAGGACTTCACTTATCCCAGATTTCTCCACAAACTGGCATCAGCTATGGACCTCCCTACTACTGGACAGCCCTCAGACCAGCGTCCAGAAACCCAAGCAGTGCGGAAATTCGAGACCCCGAAAGCCCCTGCAATGATTTTGGTGCATCCCCTACTGCAGGAGAACCTCCTCCAGCTTTGGCAAAGCCCCAGCTCAGGACCCCCCTCTATGCACAAACTGGACTTAAAATACCAAGTCCAATCCTCTCCAGGATTCGACAAGACACAGCTCTCACACCAATCCATCGTGGTGGAGTCTGCCCTTAAGTGCTCAAAGTCCACGCAGACACATTCCAACAATGCCCCAGGCAGAGATCTTAAGCTTCTCGACGATATTGGCAATAAGATGTTCCAAGGTGCCATGCTCAGCGCAAGAATCTCTGCTCACCAACTACAGCACGCCCTCTACCAGGATGTCCTCCTAGAGCGTTTGAAAGACATCATCTCAGCCCTGCCACAGGACAGTCAGCCTTCCGCCAATACCTCTTTAGCAGACCTACAGGAATGCACGAAGCACCAAGTGCAAGCACCCTTTGATTCCTTTGATGCGGCCGCACGCACAGCTGGGACTGCTATCTCCGCCCACAGACTCGCCTGGCTCCGGGCCTCCGGTCTCAGAGAACATACCCATGACCGCATCTCTGACGCCCCATGTACTGGTGACTCTCTGTTTGGAGACATAGTCAATGATACCATCCCCACTATAAAGGACAACTGCACCACACTTCAGACCCTCGCTGACGAGGGCCTTGAGCGCAACAACCGCAAGAGCTCCTACCAGCAGAGACAGTACCACACTTCAAAATGGCAATACACGACGTACCGGAAGTGGCAACAGCCACAGTACAAGTCACAACAGCAGCATTCCTCCTACTGCAATAAGCCCCGCCAGCGCAACCGGAGACAACAAAAGGCCCCCCAAGCTGGGCCAACGAAACAAAGCCAGCCTTTTTGACAAACAATGCACAGCCTGCCCCCCCCCCCCGGGGGGGCTGGCCCACCACCTTCCTCCCGGCATGGGAGTCCATCACGACAGTCAAGTGGGTACTACAAATAATCAGGAGCGGGTACCGCATCAGGTTCCACTCTATTCCATGCCAATGAAACCCCCCCCCCAAGAGAGGGTGGACCCCGCATCGCTCACAGGTCTGCCTCAAGAAATATCCTCCCTCTTGACTTCCAAAGCAATCAAGCCTGTGCCACCAGAGGAAATTCACACTGGCTTCTACTCCAGATACTTTATGGTTCCCAAGAAGTCGGGTGGTTCGCGCCCCATCCTTGACCTGCGCAAACTCAACAAATTCATAGTCAAGGAAAAGTTCCGTATGCATTCCCTTGGGTCCATCCTCTCCCTCATCCAGAAGGGGGAGTGGCTTTCATTCCTGGACCTAATGGACACCAACACCCACATCAGCATCCACAAGGACCACCGCAAGTTCCTCCGCTTCGAGATCCAGGGGAGACACTTCCAGTACAAGGTCCTCCCCTTCGGCCTCTCTCCGGCACCAAGAGTTTTCACCAAATGTATCATTGTGGCGGCTGCTCACCTACGCAAACAGGGCATATGTGTCTTCCCATACCTGGATGATTGGCTGATTTCAGCGCCATCCCTACGAGAAGCCACAACGTCGACGCAGTGGACCATCACCCTCCTGTCATTTCTGGGCTTCCTGATCAACTACCAAAAGTTGCACCCGCGACCCATGCAATGCCTCAAGTTCATTGGAGCTATAATAGACACCAAAGCCTCACGGGCATTTCTGCCTCCCCCTCGAAGGGATGCCATCATCCGCCTGATAAAACAAGTCTCGGAGACGGATCACATGCATGTGAGGACACTCCTACGCCTTCTGGGACACATGGCAGCCTCTACCCAGGTTGTACTCCTGGTGAAGCTACACATTCACCACTTGCAATGGCACCTGAGGTCATACTGGAACCAGCACTCACAGTCCCTCAGCTCCTCCATCCGCATGGACACTGCAGTCAAAGTGTCCCTCCTCTGGTGGACCCGCAAGAAGAACCTGGCACAGGGACGCCCACTACGGCAGCCCCCAACTCAGCTGTCCATAACCATGGACGCCTCCCCGTCCGGCGGGCACACTGCCTTCATCTCCGCACCCAGGGAGCATGGACGGCACGGGAGCGGAATCAACACATCAACCTCCTGGAACTCAGGGCGATCCGACATGCCCTTCAGGCCTTCCGGAGTCAGACCCACGGAAAACACATCATCCTTCGGATGGTCAACCAGGTGGCCATGTTCTATATCAAAAAACAGTGGGGTACAGGCTCACGTGCGCTCTGCAGGGAAGCTCTGAAGATCTGGATCTTTGCTCTGTACAACCAGTGCCACATTCAGGCTTTCTACCTGCCATGGCTCCAGAACGAGCTAGCAGACTGCCTCAGCTGACAGCTCAGCCCACACGAATGGGCACTCAACGGCCAAGTGACCCTCACCATCTTCCAGCGGTGGGGTCAACCGTAGATAGACCTTTTTGCTATGGAAGAGAACACCAAATGCGACCTCTTTTGCTCAAAACGGCCGTCCCCCCACAGCACCGCCCCAGATGCATTCGACGTGTTCTGGAGGGACTGGTCACTGGTGTATGCCTTCCCGCCGTTTCCACTGATACCACTGACCCTGCAACGGATCATTTCGGACAAGGCACAGGCCATCCTCATAGCCCCCTTCTGGCCCCGCCAGGGATGGTTTCCGCTCCTCAGCCGCATGGCACGGGAAGCACCTCTTCGCCTTCCCCTACGGCCAGACCTCATCTCTCAGGACGACGGCAACACCCTGCACCCCAATCTACAGACCCTGTCCTTGGTAGCATGGAGGCTAAACGGGTCACTCTAACACCGCTCCACCTCCCGCCGGAGATCGTGCAGATGGTGCTTGCAGCACGCCGTCCGTCTACTAGAAAGTCATACAGCTTGAAGTGGCGACGCTTCTCCTCCTGGTGCTCCGCCCTGCAGCTCAATCCTTTCTCCTGCCCCACGTTGCAGGTGCTGCAATATCTGACAGAACTCACCCAGAAGGGTCTGCAACTCCAGTCAGTACGAGTTCACCTGGCCGTGATCGCAGCTTTTCACGACCGCTGTGATGACACTTCCATCGTGGCCCAACCCATCGCTCGATTCATGAGAGGATTCACCAACCTGTACCCTCCGCGCAAGGACCCAATCCCCCACTGGGACCTCAACGCCGTCCTCGGCCAACTCACGCTTCCCCCTTTTGAGCCCTTGACTACAGCGGACATAAAACATGTCTCATGGAAAACTCTGTTCCTGGTTGCCATCACATCAGCCCGACGAATCAGTGAGTTGCAAGCAATGGTGACGCACCCACCCTACACACAGATCACCAACGACAGAGCCACCCTCCGGACACATCCCAAATTTGTGCCGAAGGTGGTCTCGGCCTTTCACATGAACCAGTCCATAGAGCTGCCTAGCTTCCTTCCAGAACCCCACTCCACTGCAGAGGAACAGAGACTACACACCTTGGACTGCGTCAGAGCTCTCCGCATCTACCTCCAACGGATTGCGCCCCACTGCTTGGGCACGCAGCTCTTCGTCTCCTATGACCCCAACAAACCCGGGCGTACTGTCTCCAAATGGACCCTTTCCCTCTGGGTCTCAGCCTGCATCGCCTTCTGCCTTGGGCAGGCAGGAGCTGAGTCTGCACCTCCAGTCAATGCGCACCAGCTACGGGCAATGGCCTTCTCTATTGCCCGTCTGTCTCAGTCGCGGATATCTGCAAAGCCGCCACTTGGTCATCACCCCATATGTTCCAGAGACACTACTGCAGCGACTTCTCCAGCGAAGACCTTGCTTTTGGTCGGGCAGTCTTGACCTCGGTGGACCGGCGCTGCCTGTAGCACGGTCCGATCCACATCTGTGGTTGTGATTCCCCACAGTATCTGCACTGACATTTGCTCTGTTACTGCACTGCATGCACAGCTACTTGCACTGTTTACACTGTTACTTGCACTGTGTTTTGCACATTGTTCTGCACCTTGTTTTGCATATTTGCGTTGTTTACACTGTTACTTGCACTTTGTTTTGCACCTCATTTTCCATATTTGCACTGTTGAACCTGTTTACATTGTAATTGCACGGTGTTTTGCATACTGACTATTGCCCTCTGTGCATGGGCAACCACCAACTTTAATAAAGCAGGTATATTGTTCTTGGTCACCGCCTGGTCTCCTTCTTGATCTCCCTTGCACCACAGCTCCACATAGCTAGGGAGGCACCTATTGTGGCTGACTCATCCTGCTAGTCCTAGGAGAAAATGAGGTTACTTACCTGTAACAGGAGTTCTCCGTGGTCAGCAGGATAAGTCAGCCACACATCCCACTCTCCTCCCCTGCAAGATACCAGTCTAAATCCCACGGGTGCACGCCCCTAGCTGTTGACAGCTAGTAACTCAGTGGCTGGCTAGGGGCGGACCCGGGGGGTGGCCTATGCTCAGAAGGGCAAAGTAACCTCGTTTTGCTTCACATATCCATACTTCAAATTTAGCAAGGTCTTTGACACAGTTTCACAAAGGAACTAATAAATAAACTCAGCATCCTTGGCATGTGCCCAAAGGTGACTGACAGTATTAAGAAACTGATTGAATGGGAGGTGATAAAGGATAGTGATAAATGCAGCTCACACTGAGGAAAGGAGCACTACCACATGTCTGCCACAAAGATAGGTACTTAGTCCAGTTCTTTTCAAATTTTTTCTAAGTGACACTGAGGAGGTGGTGTTGAGAAAGGTTTGCCTTTTTGCAGATTATACCAAAATCTGCAACAGGGTAGATACACAGGAAGGTGTGGAAAACATGAGAAGGATCTAACAAAGCTTGAGGAAAGGTATAGAGAATGATAGCTGTGAGTTAAACAAATGCAGGGTCATACATTTGAGTTGCAAAAACCGAGGGGAGTGGCAGGATTAATCCAACCACTAGGCAAGACTAGTCAGTCACCTAGAGAAGTAGCTTCTGGGGAGAGGGGAGGGAAGGCAGCAAAAAGAAGCTTCATTCAAAGCAAAACAGTAGATTCTGACAGTCATACAAATGCTAAAGAGCCATCGGCACATTCCTTTATCTACAGCAAGAGGAGACACACATCTCCAGCGGGCTGCTGAACACCTGGGAGCAAGGAGTGAGATCCTTCCCATTCTGGCCAGCCAGCCAACCACACAGCCTCAATGGTTTTAAAAAGAAAGACTCCAGAGGCGCATCTGCGCTTGAGGGCCTTGCCAGAGGGTCCTTCAGCATAGCCCTTAGGCGTAGGCCAACACAACACACTATATGAAGGCACCACCCAGACCCCACTGAAGACCTCTGCAGCAGATACTGCACATCATCGGGGATCACACCCTGAGCACAACCACAGAGAACGCAGTGTCAAGAGACTCCTGCTGCCCCCAATCATCAGAATAATTCTCCATCAGGCACAGCAGAGAAAGCACTAATGCTGGTAAGCCCCCCTCCATAGGAGGCATCCTTACCAGCCTCCTCTCCATATACCTACTGTCCTTAAGATGGCTACAGGGGATGCAGTGTCCAGAGATTCCAATCATCAGAATAATTCAACAGGCACAGCAGAGAGAGCACTAACACCAGTAAGCTCCTCCTCCATAAGAGGCATCCTTACTAGCCTCCTCTCTATATACCTACTGTCCTTAAGATGACCTCTCATCAGCGGGCCCTCAACTAAAAGCCACACCAGAGGGCCTTTAGGAGTGGCCCTTTAAGTGGACTTAGAGTGACCAAAATCACCCAACGCAACCCGAATCAAAAAGACCACGACAACCACGATAACTTATAACCTCTCTGCAACAGCATCAACTGGATATTCTCCTATCAACTTCGACCAACAGCACCCTCAACTTTCTATTAACTGCACTAGACCCACTACTAACACACACACCACAGGAACTCCCACATCAACCTATCATTCAGTTCAAACAACACTGTAGCAGACCTCCATCCCAACCAACCCAATGACCACCATAACCATCCTGCTCACACTACTCTGCCTGGCCACTCTCCTCTCACTCACCTCCTCACTAACCCACCCCCTCTGCTCATATACCCATAATACACTCATACCCCTCACCTCAACAACTCATTTCACAAACAAACCCAGAATCAACACATACCAACACCTCATCAGAATCATACCCAACCACATACAGCAACAACACATCTGCAACACCCCCCAACTACCCTTTCACACCTCACATGCACTCTTACAGCATGTAACAAAATTAAACTCATCTCTGACTTTCTCATGGACAATCAACTGGACATTTTATGCACCACTGAATCCTGGTTCACAGATTCTGACAATGTCCTCATGAACCAGCTCATATCACCCTATTACGACCTGTTCACCTGTCAAAGAACTGAACGTAGAGGTGGTGGGGTTATCATCATGATGCAGAAACACTTCAACTTCCATTTCCTCACCAATAACATGAACAGAGGCCTAGATATCTTAACCATCACAAACAGCGCCATAACCCTCTTCCTGGTTTACAGATCCCCTAATGCCAGCCCAGATGACCTGGATATCATACTAGAAACAGCTTGTAAACACAAATCTGGCTCCAACCATCTACTGACCCAAGGCAATTGTAACCTCACTTCCACCACTCCTAAAACATCAAAAGCCTTCTTGGATGCAATGGATGCCCTTGGATACACACAAATCATCAACCAACCCACCCATAACAAAAGAAATACACTAGACCTGATATTCCTACTTCGACTCATATTCAGAGAGTACAACTTCCCACCACCCATCCTAGCCACTGTCCCCTTGTCAGACCACAAAACACTTACCATCCTCCTCCCGCATAGATCACTCTCTCAAGAAAACTAAACAGTCAATCCACTACTCACTGATCCCACCACATGGAGACCAAAGAATTTCTAATGAAAATACTGCCACACCTTCAGAACCCCTCTGAGAACTTAGACTCACTCATTCAAAACTGGAACAATAAGCAGTATAGCAATAAAGCAACACACCAGCAAACCAACAAAGCCACAACACAGCAACATGGTACTCCATCCAACTGAAAAACATGAAACACAACCTAGGAGCTCTAGAAAGGAAATGGAGATGCTCCAAGTCAGCTATCAACCTCAACACCTACCTATCTAAACTCCATGAATATCGAACAGCCACAAACAAGGCAAAAAAGGAGTACTATACCAACTTGATTCAAAGTTCACAAAACCGTCCAAGAGAGCTCTTTCAATTAGTCAAAAACCTAGTAAAAGACCCTGCACAAAAGCAAGAAATTACAGATCTAACCCCCAAACCATGGCAGATCACTTTCAGGCATTAATACATCTCCTAGGCAACCAGACACACACAGCAACAGCTAAACCAAGTCATTACCACATAAACACAAGATTCACCTGGGACTCTTTTTCTCCCCTGGACACTTTGAAAAGATCATCACAGACATTAACACCACTACATCCCCACTTGACCCATGTCCAGTCAGCTGGGTCAAGGCTGCACGAACCCATGATACTCAAAATCACACAACTTTCACTGCAACTTGGATACATACCCACTGACTTAAAATTGGCCTCATTCGTCCATCATTAAATGGCTCATCTGACCCAAAACAGCCAGCATCATAACACACAATTTTCAGCCTGCCATTCCTAGCAAAAGTAATAGAAAAATAGTACTTTCACAACTCCAAGAATACTCAGACCCTCACTTCCAGGGGTGGCCCAAGCGGGATGCGGAGCCATGTGCGGAGACTTACTGTGGGGCTTCATTTGCATAAATAGTTGCATAATGTTAACATGCACTAACCTTTTGTAAACATGCCTCTTAATGAGATCTGGATAATGAAAGACTAACAGATTTCTACATTACTATACTGTCTCATCCTTCCCTAGTTTTGGAAGTACTGTGAAACCTGCTATCCCCATTCTGTCTGACAACTTACACTCCTCCACTACCGCAATGTACATGGTTGCCAGCACTTTGGCTTCCTCTCCTACAAACGTTTTTATAAAATTTAGCAGACAGGCCATCCAAGCCTGGCGCCTTACCCTCTTAGGCCTCTAATGGCATCCTGTACTTCCTCCACTATAATTTTACTGCCCAGGAATTCTCGTTCAATATCCTGTAGTCTCCAGAGGAAGATCTTTTAAGAGGTTTTCCCTGACTTCCTCCCCTCCTTCCACTTCAGATTTGTATAGTTTTTGATAGAATTCCACAAAATCTCCTTACAGTGGTAAACTCCATACCCCTCTGCCCATTTCTAATCTTTACTATAGTCTGCTGTGTCCGCCGTGCCCTTAATTTATTAGTCAACCACTTTCCCATTTTGTTTCGGTATTGATAGTTCTGTTGCTGTATCTTATGTAACCAAAAGGCCCATTCCTCTATTTGAATCTTCTGCAGCTCTGCCCATATTCTCTTCATTTCCCGCAGTGGTCTCTTTCCCCCCTCCCTTTTATGTGTGTTAGCTCAATGTGCCAGTTTCCCCCTTAGCTATTCCTCTTTCCACTCTTTTTCCTGCTTTTTGCTCACCCCCACCTGTATAAATTTCCCTCGTATAAAAAGGCTTTAAAGCTATCCTACACCACCTCTTGTCCCATCCCCGGGGTATGATTATTCTGGAAAAACTCAGCTTAATAGTCTTTACTGTATTGTCCTCCAGAAGTGCTTCATTTAACCGCCAAAACTGTAGTCCCTCCTCTTTTACCCCCCATTCTACCTCTACCTCCACCATTGCATGATCCGAACATTCAGTCTGGTCTATGCCCATCTCTACCACTTGCGGGATGAATGACCCATCCACTAAAATCATATCTATTCGAATGTATGTGTCATGCACTGGGGAGCAGTATGTGTAATCCTCCTTATTCCACACTTTGTGCCTCCATACATCCACCACTCCTATAGCTGCCATCAACCTTCTTAATTTACTTCTTTGTTTCCCCTTTCCTCTCCTACCACTCCTGAGTTATCTGCCCATGGATTGAGCGTCATATTAAAATCTCCCCCCACCACTTTGGGGGCCTCAACTTCCTCTGCTATATTTTTGCGCATTTTATCATAAAACCGACCTTGTCTTTCATTAGGGGCATATAAACATACTATCCCTACTGGTTTATTATTTATCTTACCCTCCCATATCAGCCATCTCCCCTCTCCATCCCTCTTAACCTTCCCCTCCTCAATGTATAAGCTTCTGGAAAACAGGATCTCCCCCCCCCCCCTTCCGGACCTTGGCTTTATTTCCCGCTAAATATATCTGTGGGTATTCTTTCATTCTTAGCATACCCTCCTGTTCTGATGTTATATGATTTTCTTGAATCAATAGAAAATCAGCCTGTTTACGCCACCCCTCCCAAATCAGGCTTTGTCGTTTCTGCTAGGATATTAACCCTTTAACATTCGATGTGTCTATTCTCACCCCCCTCCCTTCCTTCTCAAACCTATCCCCCTCCCTCTCTCCCTCCCTCCCCCCACCCATCCCTTCCCTTTTCGCTTCCCCCTGTCCCAGCTACCTCCATCAGCAAGGATTGACTTCACCGAACCTCCTGCTCACCCACTCCCTTTCCCGCTTCCCCTTTCTTGTCCTGGCCCCCCCCCCTCTTCCCCCTTATCCCATTTATCATCCCTTCCCCATTCCACTCCTCCCCTCCCCTCTCTTCTGCTTTCCTCCCCAATTTTCCATCCCCTCCCTCCCTTCACATTATATATGCTTAATCTTACAATTCACATCATTCATTCCAATAATACTTTACAGTCTCATACTATACCCTTCTCCCTCTGCAGGGAATGGTAATGATTCTGAGGACCAAAGCCACCAAATACTGTTTATGCAGAGGGAGAGGCCCTCCGGCTGTGGATACAGTTCCTGTAATTGTCCCGTTCTAGGATCCGTCTGCCTCATGCTGGTTCTTCCATCTGCGTTGCCGTTCCACTATCTCCCATTTCCGTTGCAAGTCCTTTCAATTCCTGGGAGATCTTGGCTTTCCTATGTTCTTGGACAGGTCCTTGAGCCCCATCTCCAACATTGCTGCTCTCAAATCTTCCTCTATGTTTGCTCTCTTAGTGATCCCATCCTTAGTAAAGACCAGTCCTTATGGGTATAGACATCTATATCGTACTTTTTCTTGCCTAAGTATGGCAATGTATCCACTCCATGCCTGCTTCCTCACCAGCGTTGCCGTGGCTATGTCCGCAAACACTACTATGAGATGCCCTCGCCACAAAAATGTGCCTGCTTTCCTCATTTATGCAGCTATGCGTTACTTTGTCCCATAATCATGTAAACATACCACAGTGTCTCTCATTTGGTTACTTTTTACTGGGCCCAGCATTTGGACAATTTGTCCTTTCTTTTCTCACCTGTCTTTTTCCATTCTCTCCCTACATCTGTTTCTGACATTATTGATCTTTTATTTTATTTCTCTTATTGCTCTTTCCCTCATTTCTTTCTTTACTCCCTCTCCACTCAAATTTCACCCTTCTGTTCTCAATCTCCTTTGACATTTCACCTTTGTGCTCGGTCTATCTTGATGTATTCCTCTCCTTCACCTGCTGTTTCCTTTTCTAGTAGCTGTTTAAAGATTTCTTTCACTATCCTGATGCAATCAGCATAACGTTCCCCTTCAGGGACACCTTTGATTCTGAGATTTTGCCTCCGTGATCTATTTTCCAGATCTTCCAATTTTAAGGCGATCTCCTTATTTTCCTTCTCCAATCTTTGCCATTCCTTTTGTAGCTCTTCCACTATTGAACCAGTTTCCTTCAACCTCTTTTCCAGCTCCTCCACATGCTGCCCCACCTCAGCCACTTCCACTCTGATGCCTGCCACCATCACTGCAACCTCCTCCTTTACCCTGGCAATGTCTCTCCGGACTTCTGCAAACCACTTCTCAATATCCGCTTTGGTGATTTTATTTATTTATTTATTTATTTAACAGTTCTTCTATACCGCGCTTTTCAGATCAGTGCGGTTTACATTCAACGTCAACTATACAACACAGGCATTCTGAGTTGTAAACTTTACAATAAACAGGGAAATCAACATGGAAACAACTGGGGAAACTATCTACATTGTATTTACACTATTACCTTTTTCAAGCAGGGTCTATCTACATCTTATTACTTTTGTCCCAGGGAGTCTCTCCTGACTGCCCCCTCCATCTCAGGGTCTGTTTCTGCTTGTTCACTAGCCTGCATGCAGTCATCAGCCATTTTACCCTCTCCTTTGCTGGACTGCTTGTGACTGCTGAAGGCAAACTCTTTTAGATCTGTGTTTTTTTTGCCTCATCACCGCCATTGCCAGCTTCCTCAGGTTTTCCACTATCTTCTCCTTCCTTTAAAGTGCTGCTCGTAGGGGGCCACCTCTTTATTTCCCCTTCAAAGCGGGATCGGTTCTCAGCGCTTTATCACAGCAAGGCCATTCAGCCCGGTGACATTACTCCATGTGCAAGATTTTTAAGTCACCTCAGACCAGGTGTAGAGATAATGGCTCCTGAACTTTATGCCTGGATTTATTTATTTATTTATTTTATTTACATTTTCTTATATACCGCGCTATTCTGCATCAGTGCGGTTTACATTGAACAAACTGAAATTACATTGAACAGGGCATTATAACTTGGAGATAACTATTTACAGGGAACATGGGCTATGGAGGGTTAAGTGGCTTGCCCAAGACCACCAGGAGCACCTGTGGGACTAGAAACCCCAGTCCTTCTGGCCCAAGGTTGCTGTCCTCTAGTGGGATTTGAACCCCCGACCTTCCGGCCTGAAGTACCTTGCCCCAACCACTAGGCCACTCCTCCACTCCCAATGCAGAGGATATGTAATCCTCTGCATTGGGCAACGATCTTGTTAATATTTCACATTACTACGCACAGCTCATTTAGGTATTATTTAAATACACTAGGCTTTGCTGTGTGCAGATAATTTTTCTTGCTCTTTACTCTGCATTTGGTGTAGTAGTACATTGTGCTATCTGCACGCAAATGACATGCCAGTCTTTCTGCATCGGCCTATTAGTTTGCATTAACATTTGTTAATGTGTGGTAATTTATAGTAAATATGCCTCTTAATGAGTATATGAGTGTCTGAATAACATTTGCAAGTACAGTGAGGATAAAGAGAGGCTACCATATTTCTACATTATTATTCTCCAGTGCCAATTGCTAGGTATATTAGGAACTACTACTGCACAAAATCCTACACATTCAGAACCCAAACCCGCCATACCACAACAGCATTAATAGGACTCATATAGCACCAAACTCTACCTAACAAAGGCCAGCACTGCAAATATTAAACTAATACATCTCAGAGACCACCAATACATCTCCTACTGGGAAACGAGAACAAGTGAGACTGCTATACAACCAGAATACCACAGCTTGGACACACACACAACACACACAGTCACCAAATACAGAACAAGGGATCACAATCTAGAAATAAGAAGACAATAATTGAAGTGGGAATCCCCAAGAAAACAAAATTGGAAAGTACCACAACACTGGAGAAATAAAAGTCACAAGTTCATTTCCTCTTGTATTGAACAAAGCACAAAGGAATCAGCAGTGCACATTTCCCAAAGTTAATATATTCCAGTTAATAAATTCAAAATGAAATACTTTGTTTCTACCTTTTTATTATTTGAGCATTTTATTTTTTAGTCACAATTATCCCAATCTGCTTTCCTCGTCTGTCTTCTGATCTTTTCAGTGTCTGACCATTTGTCCTTTCTTCTCTCTCCTGTCTTTTTCCATTCTCTTCCTACATCTGTTTCTGACATTATTGATCTTCTATTTTATTTCCCTTATTGCTCTTTCCCTCATTTCTTTCTTTACTCCCTCTCCACTCAAATTTCACCCTTCTGTTCTCAATTTCCTTTGACGTTTCACCTATCAACTTTCCAACTCCTCCCTCTTACCTCCAGCCCAGCCCACCTACCCAGCTCTCATTCCTGTCTCCCTTCTGTCTTTCATCTATCCCCATTTCCACCCACTATGTTCACCATCCTCCTCTCATTCATCTACTTGCCGACCTTCCATGGCCTCTCCCATATAGTTCCACCATCTTCTCTCTCTCTCTTTCTCTCCTCCCCCCCAATTCAACATATCCCAATCCTCTCACCATTTCCCTTTAGCCCAAGGTCCAGCATCTCTCTCTCTCTTCCACCTCCCCAGCCCTTTTCTTCTCTCCCCCTCCAGTGGTCCAGCATCTCCCCTATTTCCTCTCCCAGTCCATCAATTCTCTCTCTCTCTCCCTGCCTCTGTTCTCCTCCCTTACCTCCAGTCCAATATTTCTTTCTCTGTCTCTCTCTCATTACCCAAAATCTCTCTTTCACTCGCTTTGTTGCTCCTGCAGCAAGAAGATTGCATGGAACCATCCCCACCGTCATCATTCTCTGAGTCAGCGGCAGCAACCAGTGCTGCCTGTAGTATTCACTTCCTGCGCACAGTTCAGTGGCCCCATGCGCCAGAGGTGAATGCTACAAGCTGTTGCTACTGACTCAGAAAAAGAAAGCTGGGACTGCTGCTTGATGCTGCGATGCTATGATCTTTCTGCTGCTGCTGCAATCTTTCTGCCACCATGCTTATAAGCCTTTTCAGAGCCGCTGCAGCTAAGGAGGTGTGCCAGCCATTGGGGGAAAGTAAATAGCTGTACAGGTGCAGGGCTTGTAGTAGAGAGAAACAACGTGCGGGCAACATGTCCGAACATGCCTAGGACTGGCCTTGATACAGAGAGGTGATGAGGATTTATGTGTGAGAAACAGAGATAATGGAGAAGGGTGAATGAAAGAGAAACAAAGAAGGTACTGGAGGCAGGGAAAGGCATGAGTGGCGGAGCAAATTACTAGTTAGAATGATAGACAGAGAACATGAGTTCAAATCTCACTTCTTACATGGTCACTCCTTCTTATCTTGGGGAAGTTACTTCACCATCCATTGCTTCAGGAACAAGTTACAAATAACCATAGTATCTAAATGTTAACTCACTTTGAGCTTGGATTTGAAAAGATAAGTCAATTTAAAACCAAAATTTCTCTTCATGTTCTAGTTGAAAGTCTCAAAAGTATGCATACTTCACAGATTCATAAGAATCTGACAGGAGACACTATGGGGATCATTTTAGAAGAGATAAAGATGAGCTGAATGTCCCAAAATGCCAACATGGATGTCGCAAATGCTGGAATGTGCTGAAGGTGATTTCAAACCCAGGTAGATCTGCTTGTCCCAGCGGTAGTCATGTCCAAGTGTGGACATCCTGGGATGGGCATGTTTGAAGACACTTCTGGACATGGCTAGGGTGAAACAAGCTGTGATAAGGAAGCTTATCATAGCTCAGGAAGGAGCTATAGAAAAGGTGAAGTGACTCTGAACAAGCAACTTGTCAGTTCTGGTAGAAATAAGAAAACAGAATTTTCCCATAAAAGACTACCAGTCCCAGAATGCACCAGGTTTCCAACAGCCATTAGAGGAGCTGAAGGGGGGAAACGTGTGTTCAATCAGGAGGGCTATGAGGTAATCCCTAAGCACTCATCTCAAAGGGCAGGGCCTGATTCAGCACAGCTGCGCTGTGTTAGGGAGGAGCACTCATCTAAGCAGAATAAAGGTAGAGTTTATTCTACAGAGAATCAGCTTGAGCTTGATCATCTTCATCATCAGGAGGATCATCAGAAGCAGAAGCCAAACCGGACGGACAGAGAGGGAAAGAAACCCTTTGGAAGAAAGAGGAGAAAAGCCTTTGAGAGGTCTAGAAGAGTCCAGAGCAGTACGTATACTGGGAGGCATTCCAAGGGCCAGCATACACCATTGGACTGGGGAAAGCCAGAGGAATGGTGCTGCAGAGCTAGGAATCTCCAGACGGTACCTGTGAGGGAGACGGCTGCACGTGGAAGGGACCCTAAGACCCGTGCCAGAAGGTATGTGAAGAGAGATCCAGTGTCCAGGGATCTGGATTGGAAGGCTGGACATAAGAACTGGACTACATACTGGCCAGGCTATATAGAGAGGAACTCTAACAGCAATGGAAGCTCAGGTATGAACACTGATCTATGCCCTAGCTATAACCTTGAAAGACAGCAGGGAAACAAGTATTCTCCTGAAAGTGCTCCATTGGGAGATTCATCTGTGCCAATCCATGATATTGAACCCATGCTTGTTGAAGAAGAGGGGGTGATAGCAGATGAAGAATCTGTTTACATGGACTGCTCTCTGTCTAAACTCCTTTGGTGATTTTCTGTTATAAAGTACATCAACCATCACAAAGAAATACAAACTTGTTCTTTAATCTACTCAGAAAAGCTCCTGAGTAGGATTTTTAGCCACGCAGTAGAAAGCAAGCCAGCTAAGGGGTTTCAGCTGGATAACTGCTAGCAATTGAGCCTTACCTAATTGCTTGTGAGCTCTGTGAGAATCACTTCTGAATCTATGTGGGAAGATATAAGAAGTTAACCTGAAAAGAACAGTTTTTTTTCTTTCTTTGTGGCTTTTGTTTGTTGTTTGATATATTGCTAAGAGAATATTAGCTAAAGCCTACAGAAAAGACCAGTTTGTTGCCAACCAGGTCTTATTTCTTTTGCTTTGATTGCCTGACAAGTTCAAATGTTGTTTCCTGATTTTGTTTTTCCAAGTTTAACACTGAAAGCAAGTAACCTGATTTATGTGCTACCAAGCATATCTGTGTTGGGAGAAATAACCCCATAAATAATATCTTATTGGCTTTACCCAAAAGCACAACTAATTATTGTGAGCAGCTGTGTCTGGTGTGAATGAACTGCATTGCCCAGAATCCCTTGCAAATCATATAGATATATGCACTTGCCAAGACTGTGAAGATTCTCACCCAGGCAGCCGTCTGACAAAGCATCCATATATCCAACACATATTTCGCATAGCATTTGGGATGTGAAACATCCTACCTTACATCTGCTACATCCTACCTTACATCTGCTATAAATTATGAATAGGTAAGGGACTTTGTTATCTATGCTGACTGCTGTTTGCGATTGTGACTGGAGGAGCATGTACTGGAGAGAGATCGGTGTGCATAACATCAGTGTCTATCAGTCAATCAGGTCAAATTGCACCAAAGAAGACACCTTTAAATTAGCAGCACGCTGAGAGCAATGACCATACCAGCCCTACCAATCGGTGTTGGCCCAAGGGAGCGGGTCAGGTGAGCTCCTCCCTGCTCCCTGACACAATTGGGCCAAAGAAGACACCTTTAATTTAGCATCATGCTAAGGGCGCACCCGCGTCTGGCAGGCCAGCGCCTGAGGGCCTCGCTAGAGAGCCCTTTGGCATGGACCACTAATAACACAACCAAAGACAAGCAATCTCAGTCACCCTCCTCCCAATACCCTGACCATACCCAAAGAGAACCACCCGTCAGACTCTCTCTACACTGACAACCTCAGACACTGCCAACAAGAAGAAATGCCACCCTTTGACCCCCAGCACCCGCAACAGAGAGCCAGCGATGCCATCAAGAAACTAAGAATAAGGACATTCAGGAGAAGTCATTAATCACAATCAACAAACACAGCTAACATAAGGTAAGCCATTCCTACACACAGCAATCAGTGTGAGCCTTATGCTCCTCTGTAAGATTTTCAAACCAGCTTACCATACTGAGAAACAGCACAAGACACCACACCAACCAGAAACATGAAATGGAAAGCAAACATTATAATAATACTTATAACACTAGCCATAATAAACCCAACTAGAACAACACAACTTGGAATGGCATCATCCCAATCCTACTCAGAGAGAAAGATGCCCATGACTGGATTCCTACCACACCCATATACACAGAGGAAACCTCAGAGACTCATCCCAATCAACATTACATTGACTTCAGTCCCCCCTCAAACCTATGCACAACCTCCGCAATATATAAAATGCAGCCTAGTCAATGCTCGCTCTATTTGCAATAAAATCCACATTATCTCAGACTATGTACAAGATAAGGAAATTGATATAATGTGCATTACTGAAGCCTGACTCACTGATGCAGATAACGTCATATTAAACCAACTTACCCCATCACATATGGATATACACAGTTGTTCCAGACCCCATTGCAAGGGTAGAGGGGTAATCATGCTCTCAAACAAACACCTGAACTTTAAACCAATCACCACACAAGCATCTCACACACTAAACGTCTTAATAATAGAGAACACACAAATGACAATATGCTGATATACAGGTCTCCAAACTCTGACTCTAATGATCTATCAACAATACTTGATCTGGTCTGCACCTATTCTAGCAGACACAAATCGGTACCGACGGAGCCTGCGTCCAATAGGAAAGCCTTTGGGAGCATCCCACTGTGCCTGCATAGCTACCTTCCCGCCTTTCCAACTCTGCCTCCTCAGTTCTTCATTTTCCGCGGAGCCGACAAGAAACAATTCCTGTCACTGCAGAAAATTTGTCCTTTCTTATTTTTTATGGTTGCGTCTGCCTTCCCATTAACACTGGTACCGACCCCCATCAGTGCTTGCTTTCTTTCTTTCTTTCTTTCTTCAAAAAACCAAAATCTTCTGTGAGGGAAAGAATTATTTCTTTCCTTTAGGCGCATCGACACCATCTTAGGCTTAGGCCTCCCCTTTTGTCACAGAAAAAATGGAAAAACCATCCAGAGGTTTTAAGAAGTGTTCCAAATGTGGCAGTACCATTTTGGCCAGAGACACCCATGATTGGTTTTTAAAATGCTTAGGACCGGATCATCAACTGTCAGAATGTCCTCTTTGTAGGAAGATGACAAAGAGGGGCCTACAGAATCGAGCTGCAAAGCTAGGCACCCTCTTTGCCTCTGATGCAGTATCTTTAGTATCAATGTCATCGAGAGCTTCATCTTCCTCCCAAGAATCTCAGGTATCGAAACCTAAGTCTTCATCGAAGACTGGCCGGCCCTCCAAGGGTAGATCTCCTTCTAAGCATCAAGATGCCTCAGGGCGTTGCCCTGGAGGGGGACACACCAGCCAAACAACTCCGGCGGGAGGACCTTTCCTCCAAAGCCTTAGTGGGGTCCCAGGATGCTCCAGAGGCCTCCACCCCTGGAGAGCTCCTGGTGCTATGCTCAGAAATTGTGGCCCGCAATTCCGGTACCGATATCCAAGCACCAGCAAGCTCCATGGATCAATGTATCCTGGCCATTGAGCATAGCTTAGCGGCCTTACTGGAGGCCTTGGTACCAGTAAAACCTTTATAGTCGATTCTGCAGGCATCGGTACTAGCTCTGGTACCGACACAACCTGTATCGACTTTTTTGCCGCTTACCACACTACCACCCAGGCCATACCTTGAATCCATTTCCGGTACTGGGGTTCAGGCACTGCAACCCTCAGCTATCAGTTTTGATCGGTACCAAGTACATGCAGAGCGGGAGCACCCTGCCCATCAATACTTTGAGTCTTCAGATTCTGATTCATCGGATAATGAATCGGCTGATACCTGGGACATGAAAACTATCCCGGAAGACCCATCTCCATCTCCACAATGTTGCATGTCCCCTCCAGAGGACATGTCTTTTATCTCACTAGAAATTTATAGAGGCACCATGACCTCTATTTCCTGCTGGCCATTCCTCTCCCTATGCATCCAAGCATCCTTCTGGCTTTTGCAACTGCCTTTTCTACTTGCTTAGCTACCTTAAAGTAATCAGATACAATCACTCCCAGGTCTCACTCTTCTTTCATGCACAGAGGTACTGCTCTCTGGGGTTTTCACAGCTCAAAATACATGACACTTCAATATTTAGCACTAATCTTAGCTGTAAAATTTTAGACCATTTGTTAAGCATTGCTAGATCCCTTTTCATGTTATAGACACTTTCCAGGGTGTCACTACGCTATTACAGATTTTGGTATCATCTGCAAAGAAGCAAACTTTACCTGACAGTGCTTCTGCAATATTTCTTATGAAAATTGTTAAAAAGAACCAGATCAAGAACCAATCCCTACGGCATGCCTTTATCATCAGAACTCCATTAACCACTACTCTTTATCCTCTTCCACTCAAACAGTTTCAAACCCAGTCACTTACTTTAGGGCCCACTTCAAGGGCGCTCAGTATATTTATAAATTGCATATGTGAAACCATGTCAAAGACTTTGCTGAAATGAAAGTACACCACATTTAGCACTCTTTCTTGATTGAACTCTGTGGTTACCCATTAAAGAAATTAACTATGCTACTTCAGACCCTGCAATCCATTGGATCCCAGAAACTGCATTATCCTCTGTTTAGCAGCATTTCCATTAATTTACTCACCACAGAGTTCAGACTAACTGCCTGTAGTTCTCAACTTCCTCCTACTTTTGTGGAAAGGGTCAATACCCACCCTACTCCAGTCCTCTAGGACCACTCCTGACCCTAAACAAGCATTGAAAAGGTCAGATAGAAGAACTGTCAAAAGATCCCTTTCTTGGAACTGGGTAACTTGGCAGTTCTGGTATCATTTTTGCAGGGTTAGGTGTTACTACACAAAGTGCCAAATGTAAAGTCTGTCCTGCTGTTACTGAGGTGACAAGAAAACCTAAAGGGATATTCAAAGGTATTTATGTGGTTTGCAGACTTGCAAACCGTGTAAATGCTACTCACCAGAATATTCAGCGGCACTAACCCAATTACTGCCACTGAATATCCCTGGTTTGAGCCACTGAACACCCCGATGCTAAGCACTTAGCAATCCAGTCAGCCACTGCCTGGTTAACCATAACCGGCTAAAGTTAGGACAGCTGAATGGTGGTACTAACTTTAGCCGGTTTTGCAATCTGGCCAGTGACTGAATATCAACGCTGACTGGATTGAAAAATCGCAATGTGCCCCGGATATGGCACCAGCATTGAACATCTGGGTCAAACATCAATGGCCAGCTGCTTTAAGTGTGCCGGCTGCTGCCACTGAAAATCCCCCCCTATTTTTTTTTGTATGGTGTCTAAAGGCCTTCCCAAAAATACTCTTCAGCTTATCCATCTGGCTATGAATACAGCTGCCCGCATAATCTGTAATGCCACCAGGACCGACCTTGTATCCCCACTCTACAAACAACTTCACTGGTTACCCATCATAGAGAGAATCAAATACAAGACCATCCTCACCATCTTTAAAATCCATCATGACCTCTCTTCCGTTTACCTACAATAGCTTCTACAAAAATTACCCAACAACAGATCAAGAAGAATAAACTCTCAGAATACACTATCCATACCAGCAAGTAATACAAGATCCAGCCACTCCACATCAAGAAGGGCCTTCTCTTTATATGCCCCTACACTCTGGAATGCCCTCCCACATGACTTGTGTACCACAGATGACCTAATGACATTCTGTAGAAAACTAAAAACTCACATATTCCTGGAACAATTTCCTGACAATACCTGATCACCTCCCAATGGACACCCCAATCCACCCCTTCCCCCCACCCACCTCAACTTAAACCCTCTCCCCTCATCCCTCTACCTCACCCCCCTCAAGTTAATGCCTTGTTCAAGTTAATACCTTGTTCATGTTAAGTTAATAACCTTGTTCTATCCATACTGTACTCTGTTCAACTGTTACTTCAAGTTCTCTGTAAAGCCCCGTTGAACCGTTGTGACTATCAGATACAGCCGTATAGAAAAAAACAGCTAAATAAATAAATAAACAATTTAACCCAGTCTATTTCAGTAATTCCTTTAACCAGTGTAGCATGAATTTATGTATTTCTTGATTTTTATTGACAACTTACCTCTCAAAATCACAGATGACACATTTTTCATGTACTGTGACATGATTTCTGAAAATATACTGTCAGACGGCTGCCTGGGTGAGAATGTTCAGTCTTGGCAAGTGCATATATCAATATGATTTGCAAGGGATTGTGGGAAATGCAGTCCATTCACACCAGACACAGCTGCTCACAATAATTAGTTGTGCTTGAGTGTAAAGCCAATAAGATATTTATTTATGGGGTTATTTCTCCCAACACAGATATGCTTGGTAGCACATAAAACAGGATACTTGCTTTCAGTGTTAAACTTAGAAAAACAAAACCAGGAAAACAACAGTTGAACTTGTCAGGCAATCAAAGCAAAAGAATAAAGACCTGGTTGGTAACAAACTGGTCTTTTCTGTAGGCTTTAGCTAATATTTTCTTAGCAGTGTTTCAAACAACAAGCAAAACCCACAAAGAAGGGAAAAACTGTTCTTTTCAGGTTAACTTCTTATATCTTCACACATAGATTCAGAAGTGATTCCCTCAGAGCTCACAAGCAATTAGGTAAGACTCAATTGCTAGCAGTTACCCAGCTGAAACCCCTTAGCTGGCTTGCTTTCTACTGCGTGGCTCAAATCCTACTTCAGGAGCTTTTCTGAGTAGATTAAAGAACAAGTTTGTATTTCTTTGTGATGGTTGCTGTACTTTGTAACAGAAAATTACCAAAGGAGTTTAGACAGAGAGCAATCCATATATTCACAGCCTGTATCTAAGACCGCTCCTTCCCCTTCTTCAACAATCATGGGTTCAATATCAGGGATTGGCACAGAGGAATTTCTCAATGG
Source organism: Ichthyophis bannanicus (assembly GCA_033557465.1). Classification (NCBI taxonomy): domain Eukaryota; kingdom Metazoa; phylum Chordata; class Amphibia; order Gymnophiona; family Ichthyophiidae; genus Ichthyophis; species Ichthyophis bannanicus. The sequence goes on along the minus strand of CM066032.1, from coordinate 1,085,110,039 downwards.
AGCACTTTCAGGAGAATACTTGTTTCCCTGCTGTCTTTCAAGGTTATCGCTAGGGCATAGATCAGTGTTCATACCTGAGCTTCCATTGCTGTTAGAGTTCCTCTCTAAATAGCCTGGCCAGTATGTAGTCCAGTTCTTATGTCCAGCCTTCCAATCCAGATCCCTGGACACTGGATCTCTCTTCACATACCTTCTGGCACGGGTCTTAGGGTCCCTTCCACGTGCAGCCGTCTCCCTCACAGGTACCGTCTGGAGATTCCTAGCCCTGCAGCACCATTCCTCTGGCTTTCCCCAGTCCAATGGTGTATGCTTGCCTTTTGAATGCCTTCCAGTATACGTACTGCTATGGACTCCTTTAGACCTCCAAATGCTTTTCTCTTCTTTCTTCCAAAGGGTTTCTTGCCCTCTCTGTCCGTCCGGTCTGGCTTCTGTTCCTGATGATCCTCCAGCTGAAACTGAGGATAATTCTGAGGATAATTCTCTGTAGAATAAACTCTTCCTTTATTCTGCTTTGTTGAGTGCTCCACCCTAGCACAGCGCAGCTGTGCTGAATCAGGCCCTGCCCTTTGAGATGAGTGCTTGGGGATTACCTCATAACCCTCCTGATTGAACACACGTTTCCCCACTTCAGCTCCTCTAATGGCTGTTGGAAACCTGTGCATTCTGGGACTGGTAGTCTTTTATGGGAAAATTCTGTTTTCTTATTTCTACCAGAACTGACAGGTTGCTTGTTCAGAGTCACTTCACCTTTTCTATAGCTCCTTCCTGAGCTATGATAAGCTTCCTTATCACATACCCCCCTGCTTAAGTTATTACGGACTGGTGTCACTGGTGAAACTTCTTCTCTACAGTACATAATACGGGAAAGGGCATCCGCATTCTTGTGTAACTTCCCAGCACGATGTTCCACTTGAAAATCAAATGCCTGTAAGGCCATGTACCAGCGTGTCAACCTGGCATTGTGGTTCTTCATTTGCTGCAACCACTTAAGTGGGGCATGGTCTGTGACCAACTGGAACTTTCTCCCTGTAAGGTAAAACCTTAACGCCTCCACTGACCACTTGATAGCTAAACATTCTTTTTCTATTGTGGAATACTTTTGTTCAGCCGGTGACAACTTCCTGCTCAGGTACATCACAGGATGCTCCTCCCCTTCATGACACTGGGATTTAACCGCTCCTAGCCCTACATCCGATGCATCTGTTTGAACCAGAAAGGGTTTCCTGAAGTCCACCCCTTTCAGTACCGGTCCTGTACACAATTTTCCTTTTAGGACTGAAAATGCTTTTTCAGCTTCAGGTGTCCACTTTAGCTGGTTTGGACAATTCTTCCGCAGCATATCCGTGAAAATTGCACTTTTCTCTGCAAATTGCGGTATAAATCTGCGGTAGTATCCAATAAGTCCCAAGAAACTTCTTAGTTGTTTCTTTGTTGTTGGAGGAGGAAAATTCCTGATGCTATCTACTTTACTCATTAGAGGTTTAATTTTTCCTCTTCCCACTAGGTGGCCCAGGTATTTTACCTCCCTATTTGCAAAGGCACACTTCTTCGGGTTTAAAGTGATTCCCGCTTGCTTCATGGAGCACAAGACTGCCCTGATCCTCTTTAGATGCTCCGCCCAGGTGTTACTATGGATTATGACATCATCCATATATGCAAAAGAATAATTTTGGTGGGGTCGAAGTACCTGTTCCACTAACCTTTGGCAGGTAGCCGCTGCTCCATGCAGTCCGAAAGGCATCCTCTTGAACTGGAAAAGGCCAACGGGGGTGCTGAACGCAGTCTTCGGCTTCGACTCCCTGGTTAGAGGGATTTGCCAATATCCTTTTGTCATATCAAGGGTGGTTAAGTATTGAGCCTGTCCCAGCCGGTCCAACAGCTCTTCAATTCTTGGCATTGGATATGCATCAAAAACTGATATTGCGTTTACCTGCCGGAAGTCAATACAAAATCTTAAAGATCCATCAGGCTTCGGCACCAGGACTATGGGGCTATTCCAGGGACTCTTTGATTCCTCTATTACTCCCATGTCCAACATCTCCTGGACTTGTGCCACTACTTCCTGTCTCTTGGCTTCAGGCAAGCGGTATGGCCTTTGACGAACTAATTTCCCAGGTGGAGTTATTATTTCATGGGCAACCAAATGTGTCTCCCCAGGTATGGGTGTCAACACATCTGGGAATTCTTTAAGCAATTTCCTAATTTCTTCCTGTTGTACCACTGTCAGGTCCTCCCCTATTTGGGGCTCTGATTTTTCTTTACAATCAGATACCTGGGGTCCCAAATCTTCCTCTTCATTCACCTCTCTCTCTCGGGCACAGGTGGCAGCTAGGCTTTTAACCCCTTTGACGTCAGTAGAACCAAAGCCTTTGGTTCCACGCTCAGAATTTTCCAGGGATGTGACCTCCTCCACAGGTGGAAAACCCAGTCTCTCACAGATCAATTGGGCAATTCTGTCTCCTGTCTTCACGTGATAATCATTCTGTCTAAAATTAAATAACAGAACTTTAATATTGCCCCTGTAATCGGGATCAATTACTCCCGCACCCACATCAATGAAATATTTAAGGGCTAATCCGGACCTTGGGGCTACTCTCCCATAGCATCCAATAGGTATTTCCACTTGGAGACCAGTGTCCACCAGGGCTCTCCCTTGGCTAGGTACAGTCACATTTTCTATGCTGCACAGGTCAAACCCAGCAGCTTGAGGGGTTGCCCGCTTAGGAGCTTGGGCCTTCTCTGTGACCCTATGGTACTTTAAGACGAATGTCTGCTTTGGGGTAGCTTGGTCTTCTGGACGCTTAACCATCTTTTTAGCTGGGGTCTGAGGACTTCCAAATAAAGGCCCGGGAGCTATTACCATTAATCCTTCTCCCTCCTTCTTTCCTAGTCCTTCCACTAGACCCTGCTTAAATCTTGGCCAGTCTCTTCCTAGAACCAAATCAAAGGGTAGCCTAGGCACCACTGCTAACAGGACTTCCTCTTGTTCCCCCAGGCACTTAACCTTTAGCCTATAGGTGGGATATGATGTTGCAGCACCATGAATGCATCTGATGTGAACTTGGCTTTCAGGGGTTCTAGGCACAAATCCTTCTTGGGCCTCTATTATCTTCCAAAGCCTTTTTGACATCATACTCTGGTCTGCTCCAGAGTCTAACAAAGCATTTGTGGTAATTCCTTGCACATCAACCATCAAAAGAAATCCTTCTTTGGGCAGTTTTAAATCCACCCCCATTAAGCTAGTGTGTGTCTGGCATCTCTTTTCTAAATGTCCCCATTTTCCACACTTGAAACATTTTTTCCTACTCCACTGTGTCATCTGGTTTGGCACAGTACATTTATTTTCAGAAATATTTTTAAGCATTTTCTTTTCTGATACAGCACAGCTTGCCTCAGCACCCATCTTCAGAGGGCCATCCATTCTATGGCAAGCCTGCGTGGCTTCCAAGAATCTCTCTGCTAGCATGGTTGCCTCTCCAAGATTTTGGCAATTTTGCTGTATAAGGAAAGTGTGCAAATCTTTAGGCACCGCAGACATAAATTGTTCAAGCATAATAATGTCTAATAACATTTCTACCGTCTTTTGCTCAGGCTCCAACCATTTTACAGCTAATCCTCTGATTCTCTGACTCAGAGCCCTGGGTGTTTCACCCACTCTCAATATAGTAGCTCTAAACATTCGCCTATACTCTGAAATAGACAACCCTAGGCGATCTCTAATAGCAGCCTTTACATCCTTATAATTCAAAGCCTGGGCTGCTGGCATTGCTCTGTAAGCTGCAAGCGCCTCTCCAGTTAATGAGGCTGCCAGCCTTACTGCCCACTGGGTCTCTGGCCATGCTAATGCTTGTGCCACTCTTTCAAAAGACTCTAGAAAATCATCAACATTATCATCTGGAGTTAGCTTCCTAAAACTAAATGCCCCAATTCCATGATTGAGTCCCACACTGTCCACATGTGGTGTACCAGTATTTACTGCTGGTCTTGCATCTGGTCCACTTTGGTTCTGCAGCTTAACTAGGGCTTGCACCAGATCAAGCATTGGCTTCTGCTGGTCCATTAAGGCTTTCATAGCAGTGTCCTGAGCCTGCTGTGCTAGCTCCTGTTGCCTGCTAAACTGGGCTGCCATCCATTGAGCTAGTTCCTTTGGATCCATTTTGATCCCTGCAAGAAAACACAAAAAAAAACCCACAGTGCACCACCTTCCAAACAGGTGGGTTTTTTTTCTACTTTTTTTTTCAATTACCCCTGTGCCTTACTCCCATCCACCACTAGACATGCCCAGGTACTTGTTACCTTATGCCAGTGATGAATCCAGCTCTGCACAGGGTCTTTTCCTCCTGGGACAGCTACTTGGATCAGCCACCTCTCCTCCAAAGTGCAGTTGAGGGAAAATCTTTTCTTTCAGCTTTTAAGCTTGAACTGTCTTTTCCTTCAGACTTGAGTTGTAATCCTTAGCAAGTAAATCCCTTTGCGCAAAAGCAATCCGAAAAACTATGCCATTTGTCAGGCGGCTGCCTCGGTGAGAATGTTCACAGTCTTGGCAAGTGCATATATCAATATGATTTGCAAGGGATTGTGGGAAATGCAGTCCATTCACACCAGACACAGCTGCTCACAATAATTAGTTGTGCTTGAGTGTAAAGCCAATAAGATATTTATTTATGGGGTTATTTCTCCCAACACAGATATGCTTGGTAGCACATAAAACAGGATACTTGCTTTCAGTGTTAAACTTAGAAAAACAAAATCAGGAAAACAACAGTTGAACTTGTCAGGCAATCAAAGCAAAAGAATAAAGACCTGGTTGGTAACAAACTGGTCTTTTCTGTAGGCTTTAGCTAATATTTTCTTAGCAGTGTTTCAAACAACAAGCAAACCCCACAAAGAAGGGAAAAAACTGTTCTTTTCAGGTTAACTTCTTATATCTTCACACATAGATTCAGAAGTGATTCCCTCAGAGCTCACAAGCAATTAGGTAAGGCTCAATTGCTAGCAGTTACCCAGCTGAAACCCCTTAGCTGGCTTGCTTTCTACTGCGTGGCTCAAATCCTACTTCAGGAGCTTTTCTGAGTAGATTAAAGAACAAGTTTGTATTTCTTTGTGATGGTTGCTGTACTTTGTAACAGAAAATTACCAAAGGAGTTTAGACAGAGAGCAATCCATATATTCACAGCCTGTATCTAAGACCGCTCCTTCCCCTTCTTCAACAATCATGGGTTCAATATCAGGGATTGGCACAGAGGAATTTCTCAAAGGAGCACTTTCAGGAGAATACTTGTTTCCCTGCTGTCTTTCAAGGTTATAGCTAGGGCATAGATCAGTGTTCATACCTGAGCTTCCATTGCTGTTAGAGTTCCTCTCTAAATAGCCTGGCCAGTATGTAGTCCAGTTCTTATGTCCAGCCTTCCAATCCAGATCCCTGGACACTGGATCTCTCTTCACATACCTTCTGGCACGGGTCTTAGGGTCCCTTCCACGTGCAGCCGTCTCCCTCACAGGTACCGTCTGGAGATTCCTAGCCCTGCAGCACCATTCCTCTGGCTTTCCCCAGTCCAATGGTGTATGCTTGCCTTTTGAATGCCTTCCAGTATACGTACTGCTATGGACTCCTTTAGACCTCCCAAATGCTTTTCTCTTCTTTCTTCCAAAGGGTTTCTTGCCCTCTCTGTCCGTCCAGTCTGGCTTCTGTTTCTGATGATCCTCCAGCTGAAACTGAGGATAATTCTGAGGATAATTCTCTGTAGAATAAACTCTACCTTTATTCTGCTTTGATGAGTGCTCCACCCTAGCACAGCGCAGCTGTGCTGAATCAGGCCCTGCCCTTTGAGATGAGTGCTTGGGGATTACCTCATAGCCCTCCTGATTGAACACACATTTCCCCACTTCAGCTCCTCTAATGGCTGTTGGAAACCTGGTGCATTCTGGGACTGGTAGTCTTTTATGGGAAAATTGTGTTTTCTTATTTCTACCAGAACTGACAGGTTGCTTGTTCAGAGTCACTTCACCTTTTCTATAGCTCCTTCCTGAGCTATGATAAGCTTCCTTATCACAATACTTATATGGAACAAAGTTTAATACTTAAAAGTATGATATACAATTATGTATTTTTGCAGGATTGAAGGGTGGTGTTGAGTTATGACTGTTAAATCTTGTATGGGAGGTCCCTCAATGGTCTGAAAGTTAACTGGGAAAGTGCAAAGCTGAAGGCTCCTTGCATCAACCCTGGTAAAGGTTACACATAATGGCATGTTTAGTAAAGGTTAACATGCATTAATTAAGTTAACACGCATAGAGTGCCACTGTGCCCATAGAAACATGCCACATAGTATTTATTTTGATATGTACTGCAGTATTACAGTGTCAGCAAACATTTTTTGTTCTCCTACATGAGGAGCTACCCCCTCCTAGATTTTTTCCATCAACGATCACTCATTACTTCTCCCGGGGCCATCATAAGAGCAAACTTACATGGATAATAAGAATATAAGGTGACATTTTATCTATCAGTTAATGTCCTTTCCTTGAGTCCTGTTCCCCTATCAACATAGTGGTGGAGACAAACAACTAATGAAAAGCCCAAGTTTCAATTACATCATTCCCATGCCTCTATCCACCTCAGCCACCAGAGGTCTCTTCAGTATTCATCCCAAAGCATATGGGAGAAACACAGCAAGCCTCACACAACCTCAATTGTGGGCAACAATGAGTAAGCAACAGTAGAGAACTATGTACAGCCAAACATAAACAGAAAGCTGTCAGTAGAAGATGAACCTGCAGAGCTAAGTATAAAAATCATAGTGGACCCAAGGGTACCACAGCAGAAAAATAGAGCAAATACAGTTTCAGGGGCAGGCCCTGGACTGGTCTAGCAGGATTCAAGGAAAGGACATTAACTAGTAAGTAAAATGTCACCTTCCATATTGTCCTGCTAGACCAGTCCAGACAAGTGGGACGTACCAAAGCAACAACTCCACTGGGTGGGAAGAAGACACAACAACTCACAAAACCATTAAGCCAAAGGCACTTGGGTAGAATGGGCATGCAAACCATCTGGAACCATCTGGTTCTGCAACAGATTCGCCAAGGCAATGGCCTCCTTAATCCAGTGCCCCAAAGTTGACTTAACTGCTGTGTCACTCTTGTGTGGGCCAGCAAACATCACAGAAAGATGGTCCAACTTATGAAAAGAATTCGTAACCTCTAAGTACTAGAGAGGTACCCTCCAGATATCCACAAGGCGAAGATCCTTATCCTTCCCCCGACACTGCTCCTTAGAGAAAGAAGGGTAGGCAGACCATCTGGTTCACATGAAAGGGAGAATTTACCTTAGGCAAGAAGGAAGGCACAGGCTGAATGGAAATGGCCTCCTTTGAAAAAGGCAGATAAGGATCTCGGCAACTCGAAAATCCACCTGGCAGAACAAATCGTGACAAGAAGACCATCTTGAACATCAAATCCTTCAGAGTAGCAAGCTTCAATGGCTCAAAGGGCTCCAACATTAGGGCCTCGAGCACCAGACACAGATCCCAGGAAGGGATCTCCAACTGGAGGGGAGACGCAGATGCCAAACCCCCTGAGGAAAGCGTGAAACATCCGGGTGTAAGACTAGAGACTTACCAGTCAACGGACCTCTGAAACAGGCCAAAGCTGCTACCTGAATCTCTAGGGAGCCAAGAGAAACAGCATTTCTCCAGACCGTTCTGCAGAAAAGGCCAACAAACAGCACCTTGGCCATCTTGGGATCCAACTGCCATGCACTGCACCAGCACTCAAGACACCAGGCCTGCACGTATGCGAGGTTAGTAGACATCCTCTGAGCTCTGAGCAAAATGTAAAACCACTGCAGGACAGTAGCCTGTACATGCTAACCTTCTCCTTACAGAAGTCAAGCCATAAGCGAGAAGGGAACCAGGTCCTCCAGGACAAGTAGCCCCTGACACAATAGGCCCTAAGATGGAGGCAAATAAAGAGATGGTGCTTGCAAGAGTCACATCAGATCTCCGAATTATGCTCTCATCGGTCAATCCAGCACTACCAGAATAGTCTCTTGGGTGGCGCTCCATATGCTGAATCACACGCCCCACCAGAGTCCACAGAGGAAACATACAGCGGATGTTGACTTAGTCAAAGGTTGAGTTAGGGCGCCGATGTCCTCACACCCCATTTTCGTGTGGCAACTGAAGAAGCAGCACACTTTGGCATTGGAGAGGGTCACCATCAGATCCTTCTCAGGGTGACCCCAGCAGAGCAGAAACAATGGAAACACCTTCTGAATCAACTCCCTCTCTCCTGGAACCAGATAGTGCCAGCTTAGAATATCTGTTTCCACGGTAGCCACCCCAGCAATATGCAGAGCTGACATACTAGGAGGTTCTTCACCACCCAGGCAAATAGGAGAGCCACCTCCAGGATTATGCCGGCACGCCTCGTGTTGCCTTGCCAATGGACATAAGCCACCACCATGGTGTTATCCAGAACACTCAAACTGCATGGCCCTTGATCGGGAGCAGGTAACACAGAATAGCCAACCTAAAGGCCTTCACCACAAGGCAGATGATGGACCACATTGCTTCCCTGTGGTTTCAACAGCCCTGGGCCATTCGGCCTTGACAATAGGCTTCCCAGTTCAAAAGACTGACATCCATCTATAGAAGGGTCCATGAGCAATTGTCCAGTGGTACACCCTGGACAGGCTGGCCATCACCATCATTGGGAGCGGGAGCCTGAGCTCAAATCGCTGAGAACTCGGGGACCACTGAGTCTGCAAGGACTGTTGGAGCGGCTACAAAAGAGCATGCACCCACGGCACTATCTTGATTGGCACCACCATCAGTCCGAAGAGTAGAAGATAATCCTGGACTCTGGGAGCCTGCTGCAAGCAGAACAGCGCTAGGCAATCCAACAGCCTTTGATGCTTTTTTGGGGGTTTTTGATAGGAAGACATTGTACACTCGAGTATCAAAATGTGCTCCCAGGAACTCCAGGAACTGGGAATGCAACAACTTGTTCTTTCCCCAAGTGATCACTTAACTGAGGATTATCAGAAAGGACACCACTCAGGGAGCTACCCAAGATGCCTCTGAAAGAGAATGGGTTCGGATGAGCCAGTAGTCCAGATGTAAGTGCATACAAATCCCTTTGCGCCATAGTGCCATAGCCACCACCACCATGACCTTGAAGAACGTCCTTGGGGCAGTGGAGAGCCCAAAAAGGAGGGCGGTGAACTGAAGGTGAGAGCCAAGCATGGCAAAACATAGATACCTTGCTGATCCCCCAAATCAGGATATGAAAATATGTCTCAGCCAAATTCAGAAATGCTAGGAACTTCCCTCGGCACACTGATTGAATCATGGATCGCAAAGTTTCCATCTGGAAGTGCAGACGCGCAAGCACTCATTGACATACTTGAGTCCACAATGGGCCAGAATGTTCCTTCTGTGTCGACACCAAGAAAGAGATGGAATACCTGCCCTTTTCCCGATCATCCAGGGGAACAGGTACCACTTCTTTGAGGAAAGGCAACTTGTTGAAGGGGATCCACACATGGCCCTGATGTTTGCAGCCCCAGAAGGGGAGAAGACGAAAGCGGCCAGGATCAGCTCTTGGATTCCAGGATATAGATATACTGAATGGGGACTAGCACCCAGCGATCCTTGATGACCCGGACCCATTCCTGAAGGAAGAGGCAAAGAATGCCCCCAACCAGAGGAACCAGGGAATGGGCCCCCAAACTGTCACTGTGCAGCCTGGGAGGGTCTTCCTCTGGATGGGACTGGGTCCCTGGGCCCAAGCACTCCACAGAAGTACTGAGAATGAGCCTGAAGCCTATCAGCAGAGGGGAAGAGAGGTTTTCCAGGCCGGCAGCAACCGGAGTCCCGAGACTCCTGGGACTCCAACCAGTGCACACACAAGGAGTGGGCAGAGGCTGACAGATAGTGGCTCCTGCCCGCTCCACAGGCCCCTTGGAACTGTCCTTTGGAAGGTGGTAAGATGTCGTCTCACCCAGGTCCTTCACCAGCTTCTCCAAATCAGACCCAAGAGAAGCGTCCCTCTAAGGACAGAAGGGTAACCAGGCTTTGGAAGATGAATCCACTGCCCCATGTCAGAACCAAGCCAACGTCATGTCACCATCGACAGGGCACAATCCCTGGCTACTAGACATATCAGGCCATACATGGCATCAGAAAGGAAGGCCGTAGCAAACTTCAAAAGAGGAGTAGAATCATCCTGCAGAAGAGACTGAATCCCACTGTAGCAGGGCTCGAGATGTCAGGCCTGCACATACCGCAACTGAAGAACAGCAGCTGCCACAGCGATCTGGTTCTTCAACACAAATCCACCTTTCAGTCTAGAGATTTAAGGCTAATCTGCCTTCCATAGGAATGGTGGTCCAACTGGTAACTACCCTGACCTGCACATCCACTTTGGAAATCTAAAATCACACAACACACTCTTTCTGCAGGAGAGTGTGCATCCTCTTATACACCATTAGCCCCTTAGGCGGTGAGTCGAGGGAATAGGAATCCCACTCAGACCAGAACAGGCCCTTGAGCACCTCCGGGAACAAGATGATTGTAGTGGATTCCTGCACTTCTTGCAGGAGTAAAGGCATCTTCGGCTTCTGCTCCATGCCTGGAGCATCCACCAAGCTCAAGGTGGATAAGATCCTGGGAATCAATGCTTTCAGTTCCTCCTTCCAGAACAGGCAGATAACACCGGCCTTCTCACAATCATCTGAAGGTGAAAGTACTTCTTCATCCACATCAGATATCTGAATCCAAGCCACAGTCCAAATCTCAGACAGATCTCAGCTAATCCCCATCTCCAGGGGGTGCCCTTTGCCAGAGACTCTTAGCTGTAGGCAATTGAACGGGGCTTTCACTCTTAGCCTGCCCCTCATGAGACTGCGCTCAGAGGAACCCAGAGGTCGCAGGGTTTGAATTTACACACCAGAATGACCAGGCCTGTTGTAAAAAGGAAAAGAATTCCAGGGAGGACAATCCAGACTTTGGAAGCTCTCCCCACAGAAATGCGCCCCCCCCCCTCTATAGCAGGGGTCATAGTTGCCATTGACCCCCTAGAGGTCGGGGAGCAGCACACAGCACTGTCACCAGAACCTCCGGTTGGCTGGTTATCATTACCCAAAGTGCCATCCACCACCTCCTGCCCTTAGGCAGGCAAGGCCAGACTAACTGCATCCCCGGCATAGAGAGTGAGGGGAATCCCTCCAGGGACAACTCAGGAGCTGCCATGCTAGAAGAGCAGAGACCAGAAGCTGGAGATGAGGCACCATGCTTGCCAAAGGCCAAACAATGATTCCTGGAAGAAGACATCAGAGAGTTACGGCAAGTATCACAAAAGTGCATGCTAAGGTCACGGCATCCTAAAGGTGTAAAGGTGTGCATTAACTGCTTTTACTGCAACGTGAGTTACAGGTGCTAGGGTAGGAACACACATTGCAGCTGCTTAAGCAGAACATGTGTACAGACCGCGCGACCTCCAGATGCACAATAGGAGAAAATACTAGCGTGTGCAGAAAACAGGGGGGAACCCCCATACCACTCCAACAGTCACCAGCAGTCTACCCTGAATTGCGTCCCACACAAGCGGATTTGGAAGCCTCCAACAAGGACAATGACATGGTCAAGCCTTGGTACTCAACACCTGAGAGCCCTAGACAGAGGATCTGTGCTGGGCTCAGCTCTACTCCCCTGATACTGTTACACTGGCTTTGCAGCCCTGCATTTAAGGTGGCTGGCAGGCAGATCCCTCTGAGACCCTTCTGAGTCTTCAGGAGAAAGTGGGAAGGGGAACAGAGAAGGAGGGAGGGGGCATAGAGGTTGTGTGAGGCTACTGCACTCTTCCAACTTCTTCCAAATCCTTTCAATTTCTGGAAGCTCAACAGGCTCTTATGATAAGCACTTGGAGCTGAACCTATTTTCCTGCCTCCAATGGCAACCAAAAAGACCGCAGTCTAGTGGAGCCTCTCATGTCACACTCAAGTGAGATAGTCACCCTCAAGGTGGTCATTCATGAACGTTTAATCAATTTTCAGAATTTTGTTCAGAGAGAAGAAAATCAATCCACCATCTGCTGGAGACAAAGAAATACTGAAGAGACCTCTGTGGCTGAGGTAGATAGAGTCAAGTAATTGTTAAATCAGTCAGGGCCTAGTAGCAGCAAAGAGCTTTCAGTTTAAATTTAAAACACAACAGAGAGCTTTCTCATTTAATTTAGAACACAAGAATTCCTCTATCCAAGCAAGGGCTGTGGGACTCCCCCTGGAAATTGGTCACAAATCACTAAGAACATAAGATATGCCATACACGTTGAGTGAAAAAATATTTTCTCTTATTAGTCTTAAATAGGTTACCCTGTAGCTTCATTGCACGTCCCCTAGTCTATCTATATTCTGATAACGTAAACAAACAATCTACGTTTACCCGTTCCACTCCCTTCATTCATTTATAGACTTCTATCATATCTCCCCTCAGCCGTCTCTTTTCCAGGTTAAAGAGCTCTAACCATAAACTTAAATATCTAAACACAACCTTAAAACTAAGATGCAGACAGCAGTCCAGCAGCGAGATGGGGGCTTTCCAGTCTTTTGCACTGAGTGTCACATGTATGATTTTCTCCCAGTTGGTGAGGGGTCTTACGTGTGAACTAGGTGCAAGGAGCTCTTTGCTCTCAGAGAATGAGTAGGATCTCTGGAGGTTAGAGTAGAGACTTGGAGGAGATAAAGAAGACAGAGAGGTACATAGACACGACCTACAGAGATATAGTCCTGAAGTCCCACTTCCAGTCTGGCAGCATCCCTGTTGCCATGGAGGAGAGAGGTCACGTGACAGGAGAGCATCACCCTGGTGTGGCAGAAAAGTGATCCTGTAGCTAGGACCTGTCCTCTAGGTGATGTAAAATCCTCTCGCACTGAGGAAGTTTCTCCAGGGCCATCTGCCCATGAGGGAAGGGTTAGGACAGCCATTATAGTTGGTGATTAGATCATTAGGCATGTTGATAGCTGGGTAGCTGGTGGAAGTGAAGATCGCCTGGTAACATGCCTGCCTTGTGTGAAGGTAGCGGACCTCACGCGCAACCTAGACAAGATCTTAGATAGTGCTGGGGAGGAGTCTGCTGTCTTGGTACATGTCGGTACCAATGACATAGGAAAATGTGGTAGGGAGGTTCTGGAGGCTAAATGTAGGCTTTTAAGTAGGAAGTTGAAATCCAGAGCTTCCAAGGTAGCGTTTTCCGAAATGCTTCCCGTTCCATGCACAGGACCCAAAAGGCAGGCAGAGCTCCGGAGTCTCAATGCGTGGATGAGACAATGGTGCAAGGATGAGGGTTTTGGATTTGTTAGGAACTGGGGAAAGAAGAGACTCTTCCGAAGGGATGGGCTTCACCTCAACCGGGATGGAACCATGCTGCTGGCATTAACCTTTAAAAAGGAGATAGAGAAGCTTTTAAACTAGATAATAGGGGAGAGCCGACAGTTGCCCAAGAGCGCATGGTTCAGAACAATGTATCCTTGAAGGATCAACTCTGGATTTCAAGGACTTCAGAAAGATGCTCAAAATGACCCTCTTCATAGAACACTACAAGGACACCAAGTGACCTGACCTACGGCCACTCAGTCCGATCCCCTCCCTTCTAGACCCTAGTCTCCCCCCCTCCTTTCAACTTGTATATAATCCTTGTAAATAGTTCACAATGTATGTAGCTCACCAAGAAATCAATTATTCACCACACACATACATAAACTGTCAATTCTATCACTACATGCCCACTCCCACGCACACCTCACGTGATTTGTTTGAAGTGTAAACCGGTTTGATTCCACGATAAAGCGGTATATAAATCCACTTAAATAAATAAAATAAATAAATAAATATCAGCAGAGAGGTTCCAATAAAGACAAAAGAAGCCCAAATGCCCTTGAGTACGGAGCAGACAGAGCTTAAAGATTACAAATTACCCCTACCTACCGATAGGCAGATTTATATGAATAAAATACAGTCTCTAAAATGCTTGTATGCAAATGCTAGAAGTCTAAAAAAATTAGATGGGAGAGTTAGAATATATAGCACTAAATGAGAGGTTAGATATGATTGGTATCTCAGAGACATGGTGGAAGGAGGACAACCAGTGGGACACTGTGATACCTGGGTACAAACTATATCGTAATGATAGAGCTGATCAAATTGGTGGAGGGGTTGTGCTCTATGTTAGAGAAGGCATTGAGTCACATAGGATTAAAGTTTTGCAGGAAACAAAATTTGCTGTAGAATCTCTATGGATTGAAATTTCATGTAAAAAGGGGAAGGCAATGGCAGTGGGGGGTGTACTACCAACTGCCTGACCAGAATGAACAAATGGATGATGAAATGCTCAAAGAAATCAGGGAAGCCAACAGAGGTTACAGCACAGTAATTATAATGGGTGATTTCAATTACCCCAGTATCGACTGGGTCAGTGTCACGGCAGGACATGCTAGGGAGATAAAGTTCCTAGATGAAATACATGGCTGCTTCTTGGAGTAGCTGGTTCATGAACCGACCAGAGGGGAAGCCATTTTGGACCTAGTCCTTAGTGGAAAATCAGATCTGGTGCAAGAGATAAGGGTGTTGTGGCCACTTGACAATAGTGATCATAGCATGATCACGTTTGATTTAATTAATGGAGGAGGGATGGTAAGGAAATCCACATTACTACCTTTAACTTTCAAAAGGGAGACTATGATAAAATAAGGTAAATAGTTAAGAAAAAACTAAAAAGAGCAGTTGCACAGGTTAAAGACTTACATCAAGCTTGGGTATTGTTTAAAAATACTATCTTGGAAGCCCAGACCAGCTGTATTCCATGCTTTAAGAAAAGTGGAAGAAAGTCCAAAAAACTGCCAGCATGGTTTAAAGATGAGGTCAGAGAGGCTGTTTTTGCTAAAAAAGAATCTTTCAGGAAATGGAAAAACGAGCCGAATGACGAAAACTGGAAACAGCACAAGCACTGGCAAGTTAAATGCAAGGCATTGATAAGGCAGGCAAAGAGAGAATTTGAGAAGAAGCTTGCTGTGGAAGCAAAAATGTGTAATAAAAACTTTTTCAAGTACATTCGTAGCAAAAAAAAACTGTGAGAGAGTCAGTTGGACCATTAAATGATGATAGGGGGTAAAAGAGGCAGTTAGAGGGGACAAGGTTATAGAGGAGAGACTGAATGAATTCTTTGCTTCGGTCTTCACTGAGGAAGATGTAGGAATGTTACCCATGACTGAAATGGTATTTAAAGGAGATGCAGCGGAAGAATTGAAAGAAATATCAATAAATCAGGAAGATGTACTACAACTATTTGATAAACTGAAGAGTAACAAATCACCTGGACTGGATGGTATACATCCAAGGGTGTTGAAAGAACTGAAATATGAGATTGCAAACCTGCTATTAGTAATCTGTGAACTATTATTAAAATCATCTGTAATACCTGAAGATTGGAGGATGGCCAATTTAACGCAAATTTTTAAAAAGGGTTCCAGGAGTGATCCAGGAAACTACAGACCGGTGAGCCTCACATCAGTGCCGGGAAAAATGCTAGAAACCATCATAAAGAACAAAATTGCTGAACATGTAGATAGTCATGGCTTAATGGGAGACAGCCAACATGTCTTTAGACAAGGAAGATCTTGTCTTACTAATCTGTTATGTTTTTTTGAAGGTGTGAATAAACAGGTAGACAAACGTGAGTCAGTTGATAAAGTGTATCTGGACTTTCAGAAAGCCTTTGACAAGGTCCCTCATCAGAGACTTTTGGCAAAACTAAAAAGTCATGGGATAGGAGGAAGTGTACTATTGTGGATCAGGAATTGGTTAGAAGATAGAAAGCAGAGGGTAGGGCTAAATGACCAATTTTCTCAATGGAGAAAGGTCAATAGTGGAATACCCCAGGGATCTGTGCTCGGTCCGCTGCTTTTTGACATATTCATAAATGACCTGGAAAAGGGAATAACGAGTGAGGTTATCAAATGTGCAGATGACACAAATCCATTTAAAGTTGTTAAAACCCATGGGGATTGTGGAAATTGCAAGAGGATCTTGATAAATTGGAAGACTGGGCATCCAAATGGAAGATGAAATTTAATGTGGACAAGTACAAAGTTATGCACCTAGGAAAGAGCAACCCAAACTATGGTTACAGGATGCAAGGTTCCACATTAGGAACCACCACTGAGGAAAAAGATTTATGTATCATCATGGATAACATACTAAAACCCTCTGCCCAGTGTGCAGCCAAGAAAGCAAATAGAATGCTAGGTATCATAAGGAAAGGAATGGAAAATAAAACAAAGGATATTATAATGCCTCTGTATCGTTTCATGGTGCAACCGCACCTTGAATATTATGTGCAATTCTGGTCGCCATAACTTAAAAAGGATATAGCAGAATTAGAAAAGGTACAGAGAAGAGACACCAAAATGGTAAAGGGGATGGAAGGATACCCCTATGAAGAGAGGCTATAAAGATTAGCGCTCTTCAACCTGGAAAAGAGACGACTGAGGGGAAATATGATAGAGATCTATAAATGAATGAATGGAGTGGAACAGGTAAACGTAGGTCGATTGTTTACGTTATCAGAATATAGAAAGACTAGGGGACATGCAATGAATCTACAGGGTAACCTATTTAAGACTAATAAGAGAAAATATTTTTTCACTCAACGTGTAATCAAACTCTGGAATTTGTTACTTGAGGATGTAGTAAAAACTGTTAGTGTAGCTGGGTTTAAAAAAGGTTTGGACAAGTTCCTGGAGGAAAGGTCCATAAGCCATTATTAAAAGGGACTCAGGATATCACTGCTTGACCCAATACAAGCATTGTGGAACCTGTGTCTTTTGGGGAAACTGCTAGGTACTTATGACCTAGTTTGGCCACTGTTGGAAACAGGATATTGGGCTTGATGGACCTTGGTCTGACCCAGTATGGCAGATCTTATGTTCTTATGGGAGTGATGTCATTGAAACCTGGGCTTTTCATTGGTTCTTTGTCTCCACCAGTCTGCTGGTGGGGGAACACAACCCACTTATCTGGACTGGTCTAGCAGGACGATATGGAATTTGTTTTTCTGCCCTAAGTTTTTTTCAGTCGTAGTCTGGGTTTTGTGGTATCTTTTGAAAGTGCTGCATGAAGTTTATCCAAAGAGGCTCCAGTTATGTAATATGTGAAATTAAAGGTTAAAAAAACTCCACTTCTATGGGCCCTTGTGAAATGTTTATAGTCTTAACAATTCATGCTGATTCATGAAAAGGTATCATAACCTGCAAAGGATTTCAATTTCTCCATCAATCATATGGCTATTAGCAGATTACCATACAATAATAGGAACAATGTTATTAGAATATGACGGTTTGTTCATGTCTGTGAATTTTGCAGTCTGCTGTTCACCTTAATCACTTTCAACATGTGATTGTAAAATCACTTGAGAGATTAGGCAGTCAGAATTACATTTTGTGAAAAGGAAGTTGAAATCATTGAGGAATATGCTGCTACTTCCTTTACCTCAAGCTCTTGTGAAATGCTGATGATGTGAACCCACTGGTAAAAGTAGACATGGCAATCTTCTTCATGAATCTAAAGAGAGGAAATCCTGGAAGGCAGACAATAGAAAAACAGACTGCCCACAGGCTACACACATTAACTTTCTGCCCTGACTTTCTTTTATGAGGAAATGCAGCAAAGACTATCTCACAACATAAGTTTTTCCATTGACTGTAAAAATTTGTCTAGGTGTTTGCTGACTCCTTATCATAAGTCTAGATAAGACAGTACTGGCTTTACATTCCTCCCCCTCCCCTTCCCCACCATCCCCGCTGATCACCTGGATCCCTGAAACTTGCCAGCTCATTTCAAAGTTCCTATATGGATAGACTGTGGCTACTGACTTCTTGGCCTCATTTTGGCTGGATACTGTATAATGAGGCTAAGATCAAGCAAAGGATCTGAATTATGAGCTAAGGAGGGCCATCAGACACCGTTACAACTACTACTACTATTGAACATTTATATAGCACTACAGACACAGTAACCACACGCATGAACATTCTGCAGTAGAATGATCTCCCACTAACGGGGAAGGCGCAGATTCTGCAATAGACAGCATGTGAGATTTAAATTCAGCTCAGAGAAGGTTTCTCCTTGTACTCTTGACATTTGGAACTCTTTTCAGAAAGAGTAGAACCTTTCCAAAAGCTAAGTTTTTTTTGGATATACACATATTTCTCTCAGCACTTGTCCTGCTTGTTAGATTTTACGGTGCCTGTGTCACATTTTCTACTAAATATATTGCTTATCATATTTAAAGTTTTCTTATACATTGAAATTTAAATCCTCTTACTGCTCTGAGCTGCCTGTTATGAAAAGTGGTTGTCTCCTGAAAAATTCTACCTGTTTTCTGTTATTGTCTTCTTATACTAAACTACATTGCCACTATAGTTATTCTATACCAAAAGAAACAACGGGGTGGAGGCGGGGGGGGGGGGGGGATTCAGCGGCAGCAGCTAGATATTCCAAAGCAGCTAGCCATTGCCACCGAACTTTAAACCTGGATATTCAATGCTGGCGTCATATCTGGCCCCAGCACTGAATATCTGGGTTGCCTGGATTTGCAGGAAGCTAACTAAGCAGGGGCGATATTCAGCCCTGCCCAGTTAGTTTCCACATCGAAAGTAAGGCTAGCCTTTACTATCCCTTATTTTTGTCACTTAGATATAACAAGTCAGCGGCCAATATCACCACTGCCCGGTCATGGCTGGGTGCTAGCCCCAGACCGCCTCGATGCTGACTAGTTAGCATTGGGGCGTGCAGTGGTGGCACCCACGGATATTCAGCGGCACTATTAGTGCCGCTGAATATCCTAGATAAAGGAAGCAACACAGTTAGCAGGGGCCAAAATGGCTAGTGCTTTTTTTCTAGTGCCAGCCCTCATATGCAGAGTTTTTTTATTAATTCATGAGGAGCATGGGTCACTTTTAGCAGCCAATGAAAAGGTGCAGGTACTCTATACCACCAGGTACCCACTCAAAAAAGCCCTGAAAATGGCTATATTGTCTCAGGGGCAATTTTTCCAAATGAGCTAATTTTACAATCATGAACTTCACTCCTAACCCCAGGGTATGTAGAGCATAATCTCAATCTCTCAGATTTACTGCTAATACACGTCATAGTACTTGCATTGTGCCAAAGAACGTTTGCTTCTGTAATTCATAACATATATGGGCAATTTGTCAAGGTGCGACTGGAAATTCTTCTTAATCAGGTTCTCGGTATAATGGGAAATACTTCTATATTTCTGTGCCATATTTTCTCTTTTTTTTTCTAGTGAAATATTTATTAAAATTTTCAGTTCCAACAAACCAATATAAATAACTTTTACAGTGATACAACTTCCTCCCCTATACCCCAACAACATAACCAACTATATAGTACATTCATATCACCATACAATTAGTACTTCTCCCCTCCCAACCCCAGGATCAATGACCATGACCCATCCAAATCACCAAACCCCTAGGGGTATGTTTACTAAACCGTCTTAATGTGCGCTCTGTGACCTTATCGCGCGATAATGGCGCTTTATCGGGCGCAGAGGTACCTTAGCGTGCGATAACGCGCGCAGCGGCGCAAACGAGCGCTGAAGGCGGAGAAAGGCTCCCGGAGGGCGGAGGAAGGCTCCCCAGGGGTAGAGAGAAGGGGTCAATGGGTGGAGAGTGGGAGGGGAGAGGCTCTCTGCACACTAACACTGTGAAATCCGAGGCTGAAAATTAACGCCATTGAAACCCTGGCGTTAGAGCTGATTTAAAGGGAAGAGAAACCATTTCTGTCAGCAATGTACAGCAAAACCAGGGAAACATACAAAAAAGTGATAAGTGTGATACATGTGCACGGAACAAAAGGGCAAATAAACAGTGAAAATGAACAGAAGAAAATGGAAAAATAAAATAACCAAGCTGGGCAATAGTGATCTCAATGGGAAACATCAAAAAACACTCCCAAGAAAGCACCAAAAAAAGATATGAATTCTGGAAGGGTCCATGTTCCGTCCCCATACAAGGTGAATGATCCCACAGTGAAATTGCGCTGTGCAGGGTTTTCCTCTCCATCGGACTGGTTTCCTATGGCGTGCACATCTGTGGCAACAGCAGGGCGGGCATGTCGGAACGGCCAACTGGACAGATGCTTGAAAATGGGATACAGAGGGCTGCAGGCGGCACATGCTGTGGTGCAGCTGGGGCACAGGGCGGACTAGGCAGATGCCTAGGTGGCACTTAGGAATGCTGAAACTGTACAGCAGCCAGACAGCAACTGTTGAGGGCCCAACATGGGCACGAGTGTGTTTATCACAGTGTCACAGGGAATAGTACCCAGCAGGTACCTCCAAGGGCAGAGAACATTGGCAGACGGTGTTGGGGGGGAAGTGCGGACGTCTATGCAGGCACCCCTACCCCAGAACACGCACCATAGGCAGCTGCCTACCCGCACACTGGATGGCCTGAGACTGCGCACCACCAGCACCACCAGCAGAAGGGCATGTCGGCATGGTAGCAGAGGGGTACTGGTGGTGGAGGGAGGCAGTGGCAGCTGCCCAGAACAGACCATGGCCTAGCCCTGTGTAGGTGGGTGCCATGCACTGCAACAGACAGGACCTGCCAGATGAACAGTCATGGTATCACCAGGGAATGCACTATCTCTGTGGCAACACGGTGGTACAGTGCACACAACCAGTGTGTTCAGAGGCAGAAGGTCACAGGTTCAAGTCCCAGCTGTGGTTCCTGCCGACCCAGTCCCCATATTTTACCCACTACTAAAACGTGCTAATACAGACAGAACCTTTATTGCAGATGACGTAAACATGCCCAAAACACCTACATTTTACCCTACAGAGCACAGACACCATAAACAGGCGCATTACCTAGAGCAGAGTCTCCCAAATGCAGTCCTGGAGGGCCAAACACCATTCAGGTTCCATGCTGCCTCTAATAAAGATGCCTGTGCTGCATTTCTATGTGCCGCCCCCATGGTATGCAGATGTATCTCATGCATATTCATGAGGGACAGCATGAAAACCCAAACAGTGTTTGGCACACCAGGACTGGAGTTGAGAACCTCTGACGTAAAGCAGCAGCCAACAGGGGCATACACACCCGCACCCACAGGCTCCATTATTCAATGCTTCCTGGAGAGGCAGGACATTGGGCCCTGCGTGCATCTCCCAATACTAGCACTTGCATACCTTATCAATGCCACCTTAAATCTAGGAATACGGTACACAGCTATCAAAAGGTTGCTATGATTACTGGCAGATAGCAATTCCGAAGTTAAGTACAATTTTCTGATTGAGCTGCATCATGGCAACCTTTCTGATGTCTGTGGAGTGTGCTACAGGTCTTGTGTCTGACAGTGTTTACCACCCTGGGGAGTGACCCCAACAGTATTGCGTACCATAGCCATGCCTGCACTGTGCCCAGGACTGGAGCGGTGGCCAGGGCTGCCAAACACCTCTATAGTTGTACAATGCTGGCATAGGTGTGGGAGTGTGTGTCTGTCTATCCAGTGTGTGGTGGCTGCAAACACCCTCCACAGCCCACACTGCCAGCACTGTTGCCAGTATTGGCCTGCCAATGTGCATAATGAGGAGCAAGGTACCATGGGTATAGCCCGGACAGGGTGGCCTGGCCAGGATGCATCTGCACAGGGCATAGGGCAATGGCTGGGACATTGTAGTGCCCGGCCACCACCTGCATAGACAGGGTGGCCACAGCATGTCCTGCTGGGAGATCACTCTCACCCTGACTGAGCAGTGACCACGGCATGGCTAGGTTACCCCATAGTGCTATATAGTATTTCTCTCATGTGATATTTATGGGTTCCCTTTTGGGGCCCAATCACTGACTTATCTGCTTGGTGTGTATGCTGACATCCCAGTTCTGGGTGCATGCATCTCCTCCAGGAACATGGACTAGCTAGCAGGCTGTCTGCAGCTAGTATGTCTTGCTGGAACACCGTGTCTTGCTGGTGTCTTGCTGGAACACTGTGCAGTGGCTGGAGGCTTGCTGCAGGAGAATATCAGATAGTGGTGGGGTGCAGCTGAGCATTTCCAAGCTTAATGTCTGCCTGCTATTGCTTTATGGATGTGTACAGAGCTGCATTGACTGCCCTGTAGGGTGTCTGTTCCCCAGCAGGACTGCGGTTGATGGTCCCCTCTACTGCCACCATTGCAGGGAGGTAGAATGTGGATCTGTTGGTGGGAGACCCTGTGTCCCACCCTCAGCCCCAGAGGGTGGGTTGGATGGTGGTACATAATCCGCCTATGGGTCCATAAGGGCTAAACCTGACTGAGAAATACAGATGTATCCAAGGTGTGTCTGCAGGAACTACCTATCTCACATACTAGCACTGCTGGGGACCTGCAGCATGGTCTATTTCTGCCATGGAAGGTGCTGTGGACCTGGTGCTGGGCGCCCCACCTCACCCTCAGGGTGAGCACAGTATCCGCACAATGTGACGGTGTGTAGCTACTCTGTGCCAGTAACACACACGGTCAGTTCCCCCTACCAGGCCGAGGTGCTGTGGGGGTGCATACCCCATCTTGTGATCATCTGTAGACTGCTGATTTGCATGTGCAGTGCATCATGGGTACGGGTGGGTTAACCCTATCCTGGTGATCACAGCAGACTGTTTGTGTGGTGACGTGCAGTCCTTCTGCAGCCAGCCAGGGGCTTGTTAGCAGCTATGGAGCTGTAGCCCACTGGCTACTTCACTGCCTGTGGAGCCAGAGGTCATGGGTTCAAACCCACAGTGGGGTTATTTGATAGGGCTGTCCAAAGCATTGTCTATTTTTAATGTACATTAGTGCTGCCAGCAAAAACACCCTCAGAGTACTGTAACCATAAGGTGTCTCAGAAGGCGCTTTATAGGGCGCCCTATAAAGTTCCTTCTGCGGCACCTTATGGTTACAGTCCATATAAGGTGCCTTATAAGGTGTCCTATGGAGCGCCTTATAGGGTGCCCTATAGGGGACATTATAGGGTGCTGTGGCGGACAGTGCACTTTATAATGTGCCCTATGGAGTGCCTTATAGGGTGCCTTATGCAGCACCTTAGGTTACGGCACGTGAGGGTGTGTTTGCTGGCAGCAATAATTAAAATACAAATAAAATGCCTCAAGAAACAATACTTACATGTCAAAGCTGATGCTTCAGCCAGCCTTATGCATTAGGCACACTGGGGGATTGAACTCATGACCCCTGTAGCATCAGTCAGTGTATTAACCATTGTGCTACACCTCTGTTTCTAGGTTTGCATGTCTGGGCGCCTACTTAAGATTATCGCATGTTAACGCGCTTAGTGGCGCTTCGCCCAATAATGTGCGCAGCAGTGCGCGTTATCGCGCGATAATCCCGTTTTGCTACGTTAAGACCGAAACGCCCACTCCTTTTATGGCATCCTGCACACTATCGCCGGGCGCACGTTAAGACTGCTTAGTAAACATACCCCCTAGTTGCTTGCTCTCCATTCAGAGTACTTATGCCACACTTTAACAAAGTTCCCCAGCCAACAGTACTTCATTGCAGTCAGCTTGTTCATTAAATAAATACGATCCAATGTCGCTCGCACCACCTCCATCCCTGGTGGCTTCACATACTTCCAAGCTTGGACGACCGCAAAATAGGGCCGCTACACATCCCACCTTCAACACACCAGCAACCTCTTGGGGAATATTATCTGAGAATACATTAAATAATGCCAAAGCCGGCTGAGGGGTTAAATGGATCCCTGTGATGTCCCCTAACATCTTAAAAACTCCCCTCCAAAACTCCTGTATTTTACTACAGTCCCACCAGATATGGAAGAAGCAATCCAACTGCCCACATTGTCCTCAACAGTGATCTGACCCCTGTCCATATATTCTCTTGAGTTTTGTAGGGATCAAATACCAGCGATATAACATCTTATAATTTTGTTCTAACAAATTACATGTGATAACTCCTTTATACAGGCCAAGAAACACATTTCCCCATTGTTGCACATTCCAATCACTGCTGATATCCCATTCCCAGCTCACTGGTGCCAATCCTTGGTATCATCACCCTCTCCCATCTACTGATAAAATTTTGACATGGCCCACTTCATACTCTCTCTCATAAAAAGCTCCTCCACAGGGCTAGGGGAAAGCACCCACTTCCGGCACCATATATTTACACATGAAATCTGTCATCTTAAGGTAATGAAGAAAATCACCCACAGACAGCCCATATTCCTCCTGAAGCTACCCAAAGCTAATAATATTGTTAGCTTCTAATATCTGCCCCATCCATATAAGCCCCTTAGACACCCACTGCTTAAAAGCACCTTCCTGTCCCCTCGGAGGGAACTCCCAGTTACCCACCAGGGGAGTAAACCCAGAATAACCCTTATCCCGCAACCATCTCTTCCTCCATTTCAGGCATAACTCAAGAATAAGATACATAAAGTGATTCTCACCCCTTCTCCTGATAGCACTTGGTCTTACTGTCCATAGAGTGTCACACACATTCCCCTCTGCTCTAGTCTGCTCCTTTATCCCTATCCATTCCCTATCTCCCAGAGCCCACCAATCCAGGGCAGAACTCAAGCGAGCAACCTCATAATATCATAATAAATGAGGTACCTCCAATCCCTCCCCCATGTCTCAATGTGATACAGTATATTTTACTACCCGTGAACTACTATTCGCCCATATAAATCACATTATGCTTTGCTGTGCCTTCTCTAAAAAGCCCCTGGGGACCCAAACCAGCAGTGTAGTAAATAAGTACAATAGCCTATGTAGAATCACTATCTTGATCGAGACTATTCTCCCAAACCATGACAGTTCCAACACCCGCCCACTTGTTCAAGTCAGCCAGGATCTTTTTCCACAGGGGAGGGTAGTTGGACTCAAACAGGGTCTCCAATTGGGCTGTTAAATTTATCCCAAGGTACCGGATACTCGCCTCAGCCCAGAGGAACAGAAAGGCTCAGAAAGGAAGATATTCAAAATTTCCGATTCAGTGGCGTTCATTTTAAATCCCGCTACCTTTCAATACTCCGAAACCCCCATAAGTTCCCTCAGAGATGACTCTGGCCTCAAGAGAGTGAAAAGCAAGTCATCAGCAAAGGGGGAAAGTTTTAATTCCCCACTTCCTACCTGTATCCACTCAATCCCCTGACTCCCCCGAACCTTCTGGGCCAGAGGCTCCATGGCCAACACAAATAAGAGGGGGGATAGGGAGCATCTCTGCCTCGTCCCCCTCTTTAGTTCGAAGGGCTTGGAATACCGCCCATTCATCTTAACTCGAGCCAGGGGTCTGTGATACAAAGCTTGTACCTACTACAAAAAAGGACCAGCTATCCCCATTTTCTGCAGAGCGACAAACAGAAGGGGCCAATATACTCTATCAAATGACTTCTCAGCATCTACCACTAAGAACAAAAGACCCTCCCCGTCCCTCTGTCCCTTCAACACTTTGCGTATATTGTCAGACGCCTGTCTTCTGGGGACAAATCCAGATTGATTGGAGTGTACTAATTTAGGCAGCACTGATACTAGCCTGTTCGCCAGTGCCTGTGTAAATATTTTGAAATCTGTACCCAGTAAGGAAATGGGGCAGTAGGAGCCACACAAAGTTGTATCTTTGCCCTCCTTAGGCAAAATAGATATTCCCACTACTCTCATTGACTCGACTTACTCTGCAAAGGAATTATACAATTGTGTAAGAATATCCACCATCATGGACCCAAACTTTGTGTAAAACTTATTCGGGAAGCCATCTAAACCCAGTGCCTTTTGCGCCAGCAGGCCTTTAATCACACTCAGGACATTGTGATTCATGATAGGCTTAGATAAGACCTCCACTTCATCTGCTGTTAGAGATGACAACCGAAGCCCTTTCAAATATTTCATTATAGCATCTGGTGGGGCCTCATTCTCCGGAGTGTAGGGTTCATGAAAGAACTCCACAAACCTCTCCCGGATCCCATCCTCCCTCCTTACCACTCTCCCCTTAGCATCCCGCAATTTGGTGATATCATTCCTTGTTTGTTGCTTCTTCAGTTTATATGCTAAGAGCCTACTGGCTTTGTTACCAGATTCATAATAGTTCTGTTGCAGGGGCTCCAGCTTAAACTTAATTTCCTCCAGCTGCATCTCAGGGAGAGCCCTTCATGCTTCCTTCAGAAGCTGTGTCTCTTTTCTCCCCAAACCTCCTCTTTTTTGTTGCCCCTCCAGTTCCCCAATTTGTTTTCTCAATGCCCTATGGCTCCGCAGTTTTTTCTTATACTCCTCCAATGGCTATTAATTTCCCCTGAACCATCGCCTTAAGACAGTCCCATATAACTCACAGAGGACACTGGCTGTCGTCATTAAACTCTAAATAATCCCCAATCACTTTCAGAATGCTGGCTACTGCTCCCGGGTCATCCAGTAATGCCTCATTAAATTTTCACCAATGCCCTTCCCAGCCCTGGTCTGCCCCCGTGAAATTCCTCCCATACCGGTGTATGGTCTGACCAAATGTGCTCGCCCATATCACTATGTATTGCCTTAAGTGCTAGCACTCTATTGATCCAGATCATATCTATCCTAGAAAAGGAAACATGCAGCACAGAATAAAATTAATAATACCTTCTTTGTCCATTTATATTCCACCACACATCAAGCAGTCCCAGTTTCTGCATCAGCAGCTTTAAATATTTCCGATGCTTCCCCATCCCCATTCCCCCCCACCCCTCTGGGACAGATCAAGGAAAGGATCAAGCAACAAATTAAAATCTCCACTACTACAATATTACCCTCCACAAAATATATAATAGGTTGCAATATAGCCTGGTAAAAGCTAGCCTGATTCTGATTTGGAGCATAAAACCCCAGCATAAAGCCTAAAGCCCTGCCATAAGGTATCGATCTTCCTTATCCCTGTGAATCCCCAGGACCTGAGGTTGTAGCCTTGCCAAAAGCTTTTTTTTCTTTTCCATTCTATTAAATGCAAAATACTGATGGGGATACTGAGAATTGGACAATCGCCATTCATCCTTTACCAGTAAATGTGTTTCTTAAATAAACCCCACACACTTTAATCTTCCCAATTCCTTATAAAGGAGTTGACGCTCTACATACGTAATGAGGCCACAAACATTAAAAGGTCTATTCCGAGCCATGAATAGCGGGGATGTATGCCCTGCCTGGACGTACAACCCTACTATTCCTGCCCCTTGCCATCCCTGTGCAAAGCTCCCTGTACGAAAGCGGAGTTGTATGGGGAGCCTTAGACGAGGGCGGGAGGAGTTGGGCGGAAAGCGGATTGAGGGCGGTGCGTAGGTGGGTTATCACCCTGGATGTACAGGGCTGATTCTGAGGTTGGCCCTATACATCCAGGGTATGTCAGTTAGAAGGGGGACTTATTCCACCCCAGAGTTCAAATAAGTCCCCCTGGACACGGGACTGCAGCAGCGGCCAGCAAGGATAGAACTGGGAAGCGAGGAGGAGATTCCACACAGCCGGACTCTGGCCATGGGAGGCCAGATCGTGGGTCTGGCTGCAGGGAAAAAACAATCTTGGTGGCGGGCTGCATTCGCAGCTCCATAATGGAACAACGGTGCCATGGCAACAGGACGCCATGGCACTGCGGCTCCATTACAGAGCCAGGCTGAGTTAGCCGAGTATACGCCTTGGCGTGCAGCTCAATCAGAATCGGGGCCAGCCTGCACATCCAGGAACAGAATGGGGTCTACCGCTGTATGCCCCGATTCTGCCTGGCCACACAAGGGGCTGGACGTCCAGCTGTGAATAGGCCTCTAAAAGTAGTAACTCTGAACTTATTCATTTTCAACATACAATGATTTTAACCCATTCATATTGATCATGGTTCCCTGTGCTTCCCTCCCCACCCACACCTTCCCCTTCCCTCCTCCCATCCCCCCCTCCCAACTTCCCCCTTCACCACCTGCCCTCCTCCAACTCTCAGTGGACTCAGTGGAGGCATGACCATGCTCTGCAGCTGCCCCATCTCTATACACAGTAACCCATCCATCAATAAAATGCCTTTCCCCTCATGGAAATCCCCCTAAATACAACCAACAACAATCCCCACATGCATCACAACCACCCATAACACACTATTCTCCAAAATCATCCCTTGATGAGCCAGCTCCATAACACTCGGCCCTCAGCATGGAACCTCCTCTCACGCTGCTTTTTTCTGGTGACGGAATCTCTTTCCACCCCCTGCCACTCTGGTCCAGCCAGTCTCCACATGCTCTCCCTGTTGGACTGCTGTAGAGGTTTTCTCTGCAATAGCTAGTAAATTTGTCCACCCAGCCTTTTGCATTGCTTTTATTGCATCTTCCACAGTCTTTGCATAAGTAGTGGTGCCTGAGATCGTAAACTGCAGTCCTACCAGGAACAACCACTTATACCTTATGTGTTCATCCCTGAGTCTTTTAGTAATCACACTGTACACTTTTGCATGGTCATAGGGGACAGATCCCCAAATACCTGCACCTCATGGCCTTCCCACTGGATTTTCCCCAGCTTCCTGGCTGCAGTGAGAATAGCCTCTTTTGTAACATATTCATGAAGGCATGCCACTATGACCCATGCTTTTCCATCACACCATGGCCCCGAGGCTCGGTGGGCCTGTTCCACTTTAAAGCAGAATGAAGCTTCAGTTAATCCGGCTGCCTTTGCAACTGCTTTGCAGAATTGCTTAGTGAGGGCACTGTAATCTACAGTGTCCTCTGTCTCAGGCACCCCCCAGAGTCTTAAGTTCACTCTCCTAGACCTATATTCTAGGTCTTTTAGCTTTGTTAGTAGCTCTTCCTGTGCAGCCCGGAGCAACACATTATCCTGCTTCAGGGATTGTATTGTAACCTCCTGCGTCTCCACTCTGCCTTCCATTTCCTCCAAACACTGCCCCAGCTCATTGAAATTGCACTTTAATTAGGTAATCCAAGTCTGTGCATCAGTTTTAAATGCAATGAGATCCTGTCAAATGGTGGTAAACCACTTTTGCATCTCCCTGCGCATCTTATGCATTTCACTGACGGCTCCCCATCGGGCTCGTCTCTGCCTTTCCTGCTCTTCATATTCAACCCCGCCACCGCCATCTTGGCTTTACCCAGGGTCGTGCCTGAAGCCGCCTTAAATGCATAAGTCTTTAGGTCTATGCCCGCTTTCTTCCCAGCCATGAGACCAACGTTGAATGCCAGCAAATACAGCACTCACTTCAGTCAGTTTCCAGATGGGAAGATCACCATTTGGATGGGTATATTATACTTGTGCCGTGGAGCTGATCAGCTAGGCAGCTGGCTGCATCGGTGACATCACTTCCTCCACTGCCACATTTTCTTGGTATCTGACTGCATTGCTTGGTATTTCAGGATCTTCTCTCTCTCCAAACGATTCGCAGAATAATCGCTTGGAACCAACACCTCTATTTTCGATGCTGTTCTGGTGTTTATCTCCTTTACCACTAGGTCAGATTTCCTCACATCCAGCTTCTTATCTGTTGGAAAAGGAATATCCCAAGTTATCATAACGTCTTAATTCTACATTATTTTCTTAGGATCATAATCCCAGTACTTTTCCCGTACAGCTGTGTTGTAGTGTTTACAAAGTTTCCAACAGATGAGAAGTGCCATCTTGCTCTGTTTTTCTGAATGCAGGTTTTCTGCCATCAGAACTTCACAGTCAGCTATGAGATGAGTCTTTCCAGCTATTTTTTACAGAATCTGCATATGTCTGCTTTACCAGTTTTCTGTATGCTCAATGTGAACCATCTCATCTATAATCCACTATCCAGGGCTGCAACAATTAATCTCACATTTTAGGTTTCAGTTCCCCTCTCCTTAACCATTCATGTGTCCAGTCTTGATTGACAAATGGTTCCTGGAGTAACACTTTGTATTTCCCATTGTATTAATGTTTTTGCCAATTGTTTTTCCTTGTCTGATGATTTGAAGAGTTTTTTTCTCTGGTTTCGCAAAGTATCTTGCTTCCTTCCCTATGTATTTTGGTGGATTTTTATCCATTCCTTCTATTTTTCAGAATGCTTGTCCAAGTTTAATGATGGAGACAGATTCTGGACATTTAGGGCCTGATTTTCAACTGTTTGGATCTTCGAAGGGCTATGCACTGATGAGGTGCATAGCCCTCCCTGCCGACCTCTAAACCAAATATTCAATGTCACAGTGATGGCATTAAATATCCAGTGATTGCCGCAAAAGCTGGAAGCCACCAAAGCTAACTCGGCAGCAATGATATTGGATGCTGCCCAGTTTGCTCCTGGATAGTGTCTTATAGAGGGCTTTATGTTATTCTTCACAGCATCTGTCAGTGGAAGAATACTGATTTTGCTGAGGTGCCACCACAATTTAATTTAATTACATTGCTTATATCCCGCTTTTACTTTCAACAGATGTACAAAATGGACTACAAAAGTAATAATATTAAAAAAATTCTAATTAATTACAGTTAAAAGAGCTTTATTTAATTGGATATAGTCCACAAGATATCTAATCTCAGAAGGTAAATTATTCCATAATTTTGATACTGTACCGGAGAAACATCTACCTCTAACCTACCGAAAAGAGGAAGCAGAGGGCAATACCAATGTACAGTGAATCATATAATGCAAAGACCTTACCAAGGAACAAAGCATCAGCCTATTTGATGGTAAGTAGGGCCTATTTTATGAATAGCTTTAAAAGCCAAACATAAGATCTTGAACAAAACTTGTGCTTCTATTGGTAACCCCTGAAGGTTTAACAATAAAGGGATAACTATCCCTACAACTACTATGTGTAATCAACTTAGAAAGATTTTGGATCCATTTGCAATTTATGTAATAACTGTTTCTCCAGGAACAAGCAGGAAGTCTAGCCTCACGTATGGATGACGTTGGCGCTGATGGAGTCTGAGCGGAAGCATCTCCCAAGCTTTCCAAGAAAGCCTTTTGGAGATGCCACCATGCATGTGTGGTCCCCTTCCTGCCCAAGGGTGCCATCTTACTCAGTCTCCTTTTTTCCATGGAGCCCAATGGACCTATGTCCTGTTCCCCCAGAAAAATCGTTGAAAAAACTGTTCCTAAAACTTAGTTTTCTGGTAGGCATTCTGATTCCTCTTCCTGGTTTGAGTCGGCGCTTCCTGGCATTGTTCTCAGCCCCTTCTTTATCGAGGTCTCCTTCAACCAGCGTTCGCGCCTTTTTTCACCCGGGGTGTCTCCCACCATGTCTCCCAGTGGGTTCAAAAAGTGTGACCACTGCAATCAACTATGTCCATTACTGACACCCATGACTGCTGCCTGTGCTGCCTGGGCCCAGACCATGACAGCACCTCCTGCGACCTCTGCCAGGCTATGTCGATCAAAACCAACAGGAAATAGTTGGAGTTGCAAGAAAGGATGTTCCCTAGGTCCAACTCGGCACCCACCTCCAAGTCCAGCACATCCCAAGAAGCCCAGCAGTCCTCGGAGTCCTGCGACCACGGGGCCTCCGAGAAGACCCTGGAGAAGCAGAAGTCGAAGTCCGCTGAGTTGCACTGGAGAAACCTGGTAAAACCACATGGAGGAACTCAGGCGATTCCAAGAAGTGCCCCACCAAGGTCCTCAAGGATTCCTCGGCCAGCGGAGACCTTGCGAGGTTCCTCGAGGCCACACTGCTAAAAGTGTCAGCACCAGACCCGAATTCCTCGGTGCCCACGCTGAAGGCTGTGGAGCCTTCTGGCTTGGAAACCAGAATAGCCGGCACTGGAGCAGAACATCGCTGCTATCCTGGCCCTGTAACAGGCGATGATGGCAGGTTCCTCCTCCTTATTTTGCCCTGATGACTGGACCCTCTACTGCAAGGGAGTCCCCAGTCGTCGAGCCAAGCATCGAGTACCCCCGGTTTCGAGACAGTCCTCAGTGCCAGTCAAGGTCCCAATCCCATTCTTCGGGTCTCTGGTCCTCGCCAGCCAGTGTCTGCGATTCGGACCCCAGGTCCTTCGCAGGTTATTTATTTATTTATTTACATTCTCTTATATACCGCGCTATTCTGCACCAATGTGGTTTACATTGAACAAACTGAAATTACATTGAAAAGGGCATTATAACTTGGAGATAACTATTTACAGGGAACATGGGCTATGGAGGGTTAAGTGGCTTGCCCAAGACCACAAGGAGAACCTTTGGGACTAGAAACCCCAGTCCTTCCGGCCCAAGGTTGCTGTCCTCTAGTGGGATTTGAACCCCCGACCTTCCGGCCTGAAGTACCTTGCCCCAACCACTAGGTCACTCCTCCACTCAGCCCTTTAGTCGCAAGGAGTCGCAAGGCCTTGGACTCATCATCACCACTCGACTCCGAGTGGGAGACGGAGGAAGAGGCGTCCCCAGTCGGCACTGAGACATCCCTTCAGACCTGTCTCCACCTGCGCCTCGATGCCACTCTCCTCCCAAGGATGTGGCCTTCCATTACTTTGTCAGGGATATGGCCAGGGCCTCTCGGTGCGGACTGAGGGGGAGGAAGACCTGCACATTGAGGAGCTGGAGATTCTCCAGTATGAAACTCCTCCCAGAGAAACCCTCACGATGCCCGTACAGCTGATCCTCAAGAGGCTGTTACTCCAAATGTGGGAGACGCCGGCGTTGGTGACGTTAGCCATCGGCTCAATGCTATATACCGCATCTGGAAAGGACCGGGGTTCCACAAACCCTAGCTCCCACACAATTCCATGGTCATTGAGTTGACAATCAAAAGCTGAAGAGCCAGAAGACCCACCCCTCCATGCCTCCTGGTAGGGAGGCCCGGGCCCTCGACACCCTGAGGCTTAAATGTTATCAATACTGGGTTGTTGGATCCAAGCCTATGAACTCTACATAGTCATGTACCTAAAGGCACTGGCCAAAGAGCTATCAGAGTTTGCAGCAGGCCTCATTGGGAACCCCTCCAACGGTTCCAGACCCTGATTTTGGGAGTGCGAGACTGTTCTAAGTTCCTCTCTCGGGCCGCCTATGACGGCTTGGAGTCAGCAGCTTGAGTGTTGGTGGTGGCATCGGGGCCCGGCGCCAGGTCTGGCTGCAATCCTCTGACCTCGAGCAGAGGGTCCAGGACAAATTGCTCAATGTCCCCTGTACTAGTGAGAACCTCTTTGGCAAACCCATGGCCGACAAAGCTGCTGAGATTGAGGCCGACTTTGTGGCCCATCAGAGGCTCTCCAAGAAGACCTCATCCCATCCCCGCAAAAACACATTGGGAAAAAGGACCCTTTCCCTGATGAAAAAGGCTGCCTTTGCACAGGGTCATCAGTACCAGCCCTACTCTGGCCATCAGCAGGGTTCTCACCCCAAGAGCAGGGGCAGAGGGCTCAGAAGGCAAATGCACCTAAGCCCCAGACTCAGGCTCCCACCCAGCCTGGGGGGGAACTTTTGACTCTCAGGACAGGGCCTCCCCTTCTCTCCCCCAGGAGACCTTCACCAGCCCACAGGGGGGCGCCTGGCGCTCTTCACTCACAGATGGGCCTCAATCACCTCCGACAGGTGGTCAGGGAGAGATACCTCCTCCACCTACAGCAGATTCCTTCCAGGTTCTTTCCAGGAGAGCTGGTACGACCCCTCCTTCACCAGACCCTGCTGCTCACAGAGCTCGCAGGTCTTCTCAGGGACAACGCAAGAATTGTATGTGAAGCCCGCTTATCGGACCACATAACACCCCTACTATACACCCTTCACTGGCTACCAGTAAAAAGCAGAATCCAATATAAAACAATAATGTTTATATTCAAGGTGATTAACGATATTGCTCCATCATACCTGGCAACACTAAAAACCCAATCAACCAGCACTAGATCAACAAGAACACACTCCAAGAACACCTTAGCGTTCCCATCCACCTACCACAAAACCAAGCAAGTTACGAGTAACATAATTTTCACTAAATGCACCCAGGTTATGGAATAACCTCCCAACATATTTACATGCAACCAAAGACATCAAAATTTTCTGAAAAGAACTAAAAACCTTGCTATTCACCCAACATTTCGGTGATCATAAAGAAGATGCTGGCTTGCACCACGAACCAACACAAATACCACCCGCTCAATGACACCCTCACCACACCAACTGTAAACAATATTGACTGCTGTAATTGTACATAGTTTTGTAAGATTTCTGTATTGTAAGATGATTACTGTAATTGTACATAGGTTTGTTACTTAAGAAAATCATCTTACAAAGCTATCTTGTACATAGTTAAAGCTGTAACAACCTAATCATGTTAAACCATGTTCGATGTAAGAAATGTTCCTTTGTAAACCACCCCTGATTTTGGGAAGGAGCGGTATGAAAATAACAATAAATAAATAAATAATGTAATGGGGAAGATCTGTCCCTTGCCATGCAGTCAGAGGAAACTGAGGAAAGTGCATCAGATTCTGACAGCCAAGTAAAGCACATGTCTACAGGTTGCCAGGGGAGATATAAACAAACCCAGCCACGAGTGCAGCAGCCCCGCCCAAGTTGCAAATAATCCCCGTGCCCTGAGTGTAATAGGATTCACCTGGGTGGGGGAGGAATGAAGCTAAGCCCTAAGGCTGATAAAAAGCACTCATTAGAAAGCAGTGAGAGATCTGGAAGGAGAGCTGGAGGAGGAGTTGGAAGCAGTTCTGGAAGGAGAACTGAAACGGGAACTGGAAGGAGAGCCGTTAGAAGGACTGATAGCAGAGAGGCTGAGAGTGATTTAAGCAGCCCTGAGAACCAACCAGGAAAAGCTTCAGCTGAAAAGGTACAGAGAACTCAAACCCTAAGACTACAGGAAAGCTACTCTCAGTTAAAGCCTGGTGTTGAAGGTAACTGGAGAGAAAAGCCATGAAGAAAGTCAGTTTGGGTGTGCCCAGGAGCTCTGGTGAGAGGAAGGTACAAACCTCTAGACTCTGCTGATATTGAAGAAGCACTGCCAAGTAAACTTTACAGGCAAAAGCCAGAAAGTGGTTTCTGTAAAAGGAACAGGGAGAAAAACAAAGAATACCAGTTTTCTCTGGGATAGCAAAGCTCTCCGGGACTCTCTTAAAGGTAAAGAGAATTGTTTTAAATCCCTGTGTGAATGTGTTCCCATGTATTCAGCGGGGGAAGGGCTGGAAGATATGCAAGTTGAATCCATAGAGGAATGTATAATTGATGAGCCCATGGATTGTACACTGACTATAGCAGATAACGTAGAATCACTTTGCTGAGTTGGATGTATAAAGCTGTAGGAACAGCATTGAGAAGCAAAGTGAGCATTGCTGCCTTTGAAAAGAAACGTTTATTGATTCCTGTGTTAAAGGACTGTATAGTGAAAGCTGGAAGAAAAAGTTAGTTATTTTTCTTCAGTTCCTGATTTACTTTTCTTTGTACCAGACACATGGTTATTTTGTCCTAAGTTCTTTGTGCTTACCAAACCCCGGGACGGGGAAATAAAACCTCATTTTGACCTTACCACTTTTGTTACTTCTATTCCTCTGCTTGGGGAGTGTTTGGGACTTCATTACCCAGAGGGTGTGTACTACTACGCCTGCACTACCCCCACTTCCTGGCTCAGGATAGTCACCAGCCTGACCCTCTCTGCGTGCCCTAGGACCCAGGGTATGCCAATGGTGACAATAAAGACTGTAAAACCTAATTTTGCGCATCCTCCTGACATCAAAATAGATAACTCAACTATTCCTATTAAATCAGAAGTAAAATATCTTGGAGTTACTCTGGATAATGAGTTGAATCTCAGATCACACATAAATAAGACAATTAAAAGCGCTTATTACAGAATGAAGCTCATCAAAAGACTAAGGCCGCTTCTTGATACTGTTCACTTCAGAAATGTTTGTCAAGCATTGATTACTCCATTACTTGACTTCTGTAATCCAATATATCTGGGTTTATCTAAGCAAGCACTTAAGCCTTTACAACTGGCGCAGAATACTGCTGCACGTATAATTTTGGTCTATCAAGTAGAGAACATATAACTCCCATCTTGAAAGAGCTTCACTGGTTACCAATAGCTTCACGTGTAAAATATAAAACTATAATTTATATTTTCAAGATAAAACAACAATATTCTGCAGAAAGCCTGACATATCTCATACAGTCAGATATTAGCAACAGACCTAGAAGAAGAGGATCTGACAACAGAATCAGCTTATCAAATGATGTCAGAAAAACACGTAAAGACACCTCTGAAAGGGCTTTCTCTTTTGCTGCACCTTCCATCTGGAACTCTCTACCTAATGAGCTGAGAGCAGCTCAAGACATCAATGACTTTAGAAAGCAACTGAAAACATCTTTGTTTATAGAACACTACGGTCATGCAATTAACTAACTTAATTTGTCTGGAATGTAAATCATATACATATTGTATAATAGCTCACATTATAGTATAGCTCACTATGTAGATAATGCAACTCACTCTAACACATTATACCATAACTTTAACTTTTATTTCTTTACATTTTCTCACTAATACTCTTAATATCTTTATTTGTAAGACCGCTTTGATTGTATGATAAGGCGGTATAGAAATCCAATTAAATAAATAAATAAATAAATAAATAAACAAGTTTCTGGTGAGGGTTAAGTTCAAGATGCTCTCCCTTGGAACACTGCTGCCCTACTTCCACCAGGGAGATTGGCTTTGCTCCTTGGATCTAAAGGATGCTTACACTCACATTCTGATCCACCCCTCCTGTAGGCAGTACCTAAGGTTCATAGTGGGAGGAGAGCACTACCAATACAGGGTGCTATCCTTTGGCCTGACCTCCTCACCAAGGGTTTTCACAAAATGCCTAGCAGTAGTTGCTGCCCACCTACATCTGCAAGGGGCATTCGTCTTCCCCTACCTGGATGACTGGCTTATCAGGGGCAGCACGGCCGCAGAGACCCACCAGGCCACAGGGTGCGCAACTCTCCTGCTGCAGTACCTGGGGTTTATCATCAACTACCCCAAATCTCATCTCACTCCAACCCAGTCTGGAGTTCATAGGTGCTCAGTTGGATACCCTGCAGGCAAGGCCTTTCTACCCAAGGAAAGGGCAGACCGCCTCAGGGAGTTAGCGGTGAAGGTGCAGCACTGTTGCTCAGTCACAGCCCGTCTTCTCCTTTGCCTTCTGGGCCACATGACCTCCATGGTCCATGTGACCCCAATAGCCTGCCTGCATATGCAAACACTCCAGGGGTGCTTCCACGCTCCGTGGATGCAAGCTACGGGCAGATTGCGAGACAGGATCAGGATAAGTTGCCAGCTGGTGGAGTCCCTCGATTGGTGGCAACTTCCCTGCCACCTCTGGGATAGAATGCCTTTCCAGGCACCCCTGCCCCAGAGGGTCCTGACCACAGATGCCTCCCTCCTTTGGGTGGGAGGTGCATTGCGAGGACCGTCGTACACAAGGTAGCTGGTCCCAAGTGAAATTCCTGCAACAGATCAATCTTCTGGAACTCAGTGCGATCTTTTGGCCCTACAGGCTTTCTGCCACCACCTACAACACCAGTCGGTACTGGTACAGATGGACAACCAGCTTGCCATGTTCTATGTCAACAAGCAGGGGGGGCATGGGATCATACTCCCTCTGCCAGGAGGCAGTGGCCCTCCTGTCATTTGCGGCTCGCAACAACATGCTCCTGTGGGTGATCCACCTCCCGGGCCAGGACAAACTCCTGGCAGACAGCCTCAGCAGGGTGCTCCAGCTGCACAAACAGCGCCTGAACCCTAGGGTGGCCTCACGGCTCTTCTGCCTCTGGGGGACACCTGTGATGGACCTGTTTTCCACCCCAGACAATGCACAACTGCCCCGCTTCTGCTCGCAGCAGCCACACCTGGCAAGGGTAGCGGCGGATGCCTTCCTGATCCCGTGGACAGAAAGCCTCCTCTATGCCTTTCCGCTGACCCTTTTGGGCACCAGGACCCTCTTCAAAGTCCAGTGTGAGGGGGCAATACTGATACTAATTGCCCCCAGGTGGCCCAGACAACCGTGGTTCCCACTGTTACTCTCCCTGTTGGTGGCACTCCCAGTTCCACTGGGCCATGCCTCCGGACCTCCTGACTCAGGAGAAAGGCTCCCTCTTGCACCCCAATCTGTGATCTCTAACGATAACAGCGTGGCTGCTGAAAGGATAGTCTTGGTCCCTTTCAACCTCCCACGAGAGGTCGAGGTCGTGTCGGCCTCGCACAAACCCTCTACGAAGCGAGCATATGCCTTTAAGTGGCATAGATTCTTGGTATGCTGTGCGGAGAGACGGGAGAACCCGTTCTCCGGCTCCATGCAACTGGTGCTCCAATACCTACTGCATCTGTCGCACAATGGACTGAAGTCCAACTCAGTGAGCGTGCACCTGGTGTGCAGTGTGCAACTGCTGCACACCATCATCCAATCGAAAGGAAACCTCTCTCGGGTCAGCCCCTGGTCTCTCTGTTCCTCAGGGGCCTCCTGCTATCTAAGCCCCCCATCTGCCCCCTGGTGGCGAAATGGAACCTCAGTGCGGTGCTCTCACAGATTACCAGGCCGCCATTCGAGCCTCTAGCTACTTGCCATCTGCAGTATCTGTCACAGAAGATGGCCTTCCTAGTAGCTCTCACATCTGCTTGCAGAGTGAGTTTCAGGCCTTGGTGGCAGAGCCACCATATACAAGATTCTACAAGAACAGGGTGGTGCTCTGCACTCACCCCAAATTCCTCCCAAAGGTGGTATCTCCTTTCCACCTCAACCAAGAGGTTGTCCTTCCCACCTTTTTCCCGAAGCCTTACGCCGGTCGGGAGGAAATGATACTCCATACACTGGACCTCAAACAGGCCCTGTCCTTTTACCTACAATGGACCCAGGGCCATCGCAAAGCACATTAGCTTTCCATTTCCTATGACCCCAGCAAACTGGAGCTTCCTGTGTCCACTTGGGTGGTGGACTGTATGGACCTTGCCTATGAGCGAGCTGGGCTCTCCCTGGACCACCGGATCACAGCGCATCGCATGAGAGCAATGGCCACATTGGTGGCGAAGCTGCGCTCAGTACCGGTGATGGAGATCAGCAAAGCCACCACATGGTCATCAATCCTTACATTTGCAGCTCACTATTGCCTGGAAAGTGAGTCCCATCAGGAAAGTGCCTTTGGCCAGGCGGTACTCCACAATCTGTTTGGGGTGTAGGCAACTCCTGCCCTCCAAACCTTCTGTGTTCAGGCTACTGGATTGATAGTGCTGCTGGACACTAGGGACTTGCAGAGTCTCTCAGGGGGGATTCATCTTCTGCAACTCATGGCTACCTGACTTGGTCGCCATTGGTGCTGTTGTGGTTCAGTCTTCGGCAGCCTGGAGCTAAGGAGTCCCATATGTGAGGACTGATTTCCTGCTTGTTGCTGGAGAAAGCATAGTTACTTACCTGTAACAGGTGTTCTCCAGGGACAGCAGAAATCAGTCCTCACAACCCTCCCTCCTCCCCTGGGAGTTGCCTCCCTACTTTGTTTTATTTTTATTACCATACTAGCTATGTCATCTGACTGAGCAAGATGGCACCCTTGGGCGGGAAGGGGACCACACATGCGTGGTGGCATCTCCCAAAGGCTTTCTTTGAAAGCTGGGGAGACGCTTCT
The DNA here is from genome assembly GCA_033557465.1 of Ichthyophis bannanicus. NCBI lineage: Eukaryota > Metazoa > Chordata > Amphibia > Gymnophiona > Ichthyophiidae > Ichthyophis > Ichthyophis bannanicus. The sequence goes on along the minus strand of CM066032.1, from coordinate 1,085,070,397 downwards.
GTGCGGGCTCCGTTGGTGCTGACATCACCCATATGTGAGGACTGATTCCTGCTGTCCCTGGAGAACATCTGTTACAGGTAACTATGTTTTAGATATTCCTCCCAAAAATACAGAGTTACAATGGTCCAGATGGCTCAGGACTGATTGAACTCCAGTACAGATGTCTTGTGGTCTTAACACTGATCTCAATTGCCTCAACAACTCAATTTATAGCAGGTCTTATTTTGTATATGTTGTATGTACAATTCAAGAGTCAAATTGGAATCTATGACAACTCTCAAACTAGGTACCTCAGAAGATATAATCAACTTTCTGTCCTAGCAATTGAACTTTAGTATCATCTGCAATCTTAACCTTCCCCATCCATAGAATTTAATATTTTTCATGTGTGCAGAACTGGAGTTGCAGGTTTTATATGGTGCTTGTCTAATCATGTATAGAATAGTCTTTACTCCCATAAAAAATAATTAGTTGTATGATGCTATCAGTTATAGTGGTCCTTTCATTGGATGACTCATAGCACCGGGGGCGTGTTTTATACCTTAGCACTTTTCTTGTATTGTCTTTCACAGCTAGCTCAACAGTGAGGGAAGGGCTGTGATATGATAGGTAGCTAGCAGGGAAGAACAAACTGGATAGGCCATGTGGTCTTTTTCTGTTGTCATGTTTCCATGATGTGCAAAAATGTTAGTTGGGCTTCCCCCTCCTATCTCAAATATTTCTGTTCAGAAACATAGCTGGGGATGGAAGGATACTCCTATGAAGAAAGGCTAAAAAGGTTAGGGCTCTTTAACCTGGAAAAGAGACGGCTGAGGGGAGATATGATAGAAGTCTATAAATGAATGAACGGAGTGGAACGGGTAAATGTAGATCGATTGTTTACGTTATCAGAATATAGAAAGACTAGAGGACATGCAATGAAGCTACAGGGTAAACTATTTAAGACTAATAAAAGAAAATATTTTTTCACTCAACTTGTAATCAAACTCTGGAATTTGTTACCGGAGGATGTAGTAAAGGCTGTTAGTGTAGCTGGGTTTAAAAAAGGTTTGGACAAGTTCCTGGAGGAAAGGTCCATAAACCATTATTAAGAAGTGACCGAAGATATCAATGCTTGACCCAGTACAAGCATTGTGGAACTTGTGTCTCTTGGGGAAACTGCTAGGTACGTATGACCTAGATTGGCCACTGTTGGAAACAGAATACTGGGCTTGATGGACCTTGGTCTGACCCCGTATGGCATATCTTATGTTCTCCCTGTCTCCACCTTGACTGAGAGATCATCTGGCCCCAGCGCCCGTTCCATGCAGCCCTCACCCAACATTACTACGAAAGCAAGCTCAAAACGTTGGGGGAAGGGATGGCTTTGTAATTCTGAATATCTGTCCTCCTGGGAACAAAAAAGGCTAGTCCTAGCTCTCTGCTGCATTACAGGAAGGAATTAACGTTTCCAAACGCAAATTGCTTGAACCCTGGAGGGTTAACCTTCAGCAAAAAAGAAAAATGCATTCTAACTACATTTTGCAGTTACACAAAAAAACGCATCCTCTATCTTCATTGCAAGTCACGTCTGGTCCCCAAAGTACCTTACGCAGCCTAAACAAGGTTTGCACCATATCTACGACTTGAAAGGAAGCGGTTACCCTAAATCTGACACCACTCGTTGCACGCGCAAGAAATAACTCTCCGAAAAAGCTCGAGAAGAGCTCTGACTACGTCACGCGGGCACTTTAACCACCGCATGCAAACACTACCCCAGGTAGACTTGTTTTAAGTATTAAATACAGGTCATGTCCGGGGTCGCGCGCTGGCCGCTGGAGCGTTAGGAGGCGGAGCAGAGAAAGCGCAGCGCGACCGGGGATCGTCATAGCAATGGCAACCGTACGAGACTCTAAGAGTGTGCGCAGGCGCATTGAGAGGTGCTGCTGTTGCTAGCAAAGCGCCGCTTTTCGTGTTGCGCGTGCGGGAGTTACTGGCGTTCGGTACTTGTGCCGAGCAGGAAGAGGCGGCGGAGAGACGAGACAGAAAGCTGGAGAGCGGCAGTGACCGCGGGTCACATCCATCCTGTGACTTCGTGTTCGCGAGCGGCTGTATATTTGCCTGGCCACGGGAGAAGGCTCCTTAGTCGGGGGCGGAGTTGCCGCCACCACCACCACTATCACCACCATGAAGAAGTTCTCTCGGATGCCGAAGTGCGAGGGCTCCGGTGGTGGTGGTGGGGCAGGCTTGGGGCCCGCGGTCGCTGGCAGTGGGTCAGCGGGCGCAGGAGGGGCGGCGCCCGGCAGAGTGTTCTCGGTGGGGCGGCACCAGGTCACTGTAGAGGAACTGTTAGCGGAAGGTAAGAGCCCGCTCTACAGAGAGGGGTGTGTGCGCGCATATTCAGTAATTTTGCGCATCCTTGGCACATCCAGCAATTGTGGAGGGAAACGCAGAAGACAAGTGAAGGCAGAGGCGCGTGATCCATGCAGCTCCTGGCCAAAAGCTCTGCACTTTTTGCGGGTCTGGGACGTTCTTATGCGTCTGCATGTTGCTTACGCTCTGTTGGAGCTGGACGGGTTACTGCTTTCAAATTTGCCTGAACGCTTCTTTCAACAAGTTCTATTTTCTTTTTGGCCCAACTAATGCTTGTTGCAAGTTTTCGTTTGTTCTTTGGCAGTGCGTTCGGGGAAATGAACAGTTAAGATGGGAAATAAGGGTGACTTTTAATGTCGGCATACAGTTGTTCCGGGAAGGAAGTTTCCACTTCTTTCTCCCCCCCCCCCCCCTTCCCGTTACTTCATTTTGTGGTATTCTAAGGAGGTCCCGTAGATTAAGGGGATCGGAGTATCGAGAAGAACAGACGTCTGCCCCTGTACTACTCTCTCTCTCTCTCTCTCTCTCTCAAGAACTCTGCATTTAATAAATAAGTGTAGTCATTGTAGGGTATTTCACTTGTATAAATGAAAGCTCCACAAAGATGACATTGCATTTGGGTTTTCGAAACTTCATAACTTCTTTATTCAGATGTTGTTGAATTAATCTAAAAGCCCCCAAAATACCTCAAAGTTTGTACTAAGTCAAGTTTTCTTTAAATGTTTTATATCGTTGTTAACTCTTTACAAGAGTACATCTATATAGCAACCAAATTGCTCTATATCTTCCAAGGTAGTTTTACCACTGGAGATGCATATTTTTACATTATATTTATCTAGTTATATTTTAACCCACTTTACTGTTTAAAGATTCTGGTGAAGGAACATCAAAGGCTGTTTTTCATCCGAGTTGAAAGGTGATGGCACTTTGCCATGCCATGCAATAGGTAATATAAACATACTGAGTAATGTACTTCTCTGCAGTATCCTATCATAATTTATGATCTCTAAATACTGGTGAGGTAAAATTGGATTAGCAATCCATTTATTGAGCCCAGAAGGAGTGGAGGATTTTGTAATAACATAAGGGGTTTTGTTGTGTTCATTTTTTTTCCTAGTGTAAATGGCTGGTATTTGTAGTATTTTGTCTGTGAAATTTTCTTCATGCTTTTTTTTTTTTTGGCAAGTTGAGCATGTGCTTGTAATGGTGTAAAGTTCTAGAGTGATTAGAACCAATCAAATTAAACGGCTGACTCACATAATCAGAACTTTTTCCAGTAGGTTGAATATCCATTTTTTCATCTCAGTGGGTGGCTCTAAGATTACTGCCACATGATCAGTTGTGTGAAGTGCTGTCTGTTTTTGACTTAACCATGCTAAAAACACATATAAAAACAAAAAAGAATTATTTGCCCTTAACTGACTTGCCAGACTTTCATTCTCCATTTCTAGTTGAACGGGGGAGGGGATGTGATGTGTGTCAAGCTTTTTAAAATTCTACCTCTACTGGGAACTTAATTCTGAGCTTTTTCATTCTTAGACGTTTTGGTGCTTTTGATGTATTTCCAAAAGTGAAGGAAGGGATTTTGATTTCCAGTTGCACCTTTTTTTTCTGTAGTAGTAGTAGTAGTAGTAGTAGCAGCAGCTCAAGACGAGTTATATTAAGGTACATTGATTATAAACCTTCTTAAGAGAGGAAAATATCTTTGTATATCTGAGACAATGGAGGGTTTTGTGACTTGCCCAAGATCACATGGAGTGGCAGTGGGATTTGAACCCTGGCTTCCCTGTTTCTCAGCCTGCCGTTCTAATCATTAGGTTGCTACTCCTCTCCACTTCTCCACTTCTTGATTCAGTGGTGTGGTGCTTCTCTCCTGTGTTGGACAAGGAATGGTTTCTGGATCTGAGGAGCATTCCCACTATCATGACTGTGGTGGTGTCTCTACATGAGGCTAGTGTGTCATAGGAGTCGCAAAGAACAGCCCATGAATTGGAGGCATTGGAACTTCAGTGTTAGGCAAATGATTGGTAGCACTATTTTCTCCACCATAATGTGGCTGCATATGTATTAGAAGAGAAATTTTATTGGTCGTTCATGGGTTATTTCTTTGGAAAGTTGAGAAATAATCCTTTAACTCGCAAAAATATTTTACCCTTTCAGGATGTTAAAATATGTGTATTTAAAAAAAAAGTTTATTTCTAAACATTTTTTAAATACAGTCATAAGTACTATATTTGCTTAAGAAAATGAGGATTTAGAATAAACACAGGAAAAAAGAATAAAAATTGTAACTCTTCTATCTAATCCTCCACAATTTTAGAAGGGACTCTATCACAAATTTAGAGGAAAATTCTAAGGAAAAATACAAGGTGGGCATTAACAATCGTATAGCAGTCCCTAAGTTGGTACAATCTTAGTTTTAGAGCTCAGGAAAGCAGACAGCTGCTGTGGCTCAAATAATATATAATGAAGACCCTGATATTTAATCAGACATTTACATGGGAATCTGAGAAAAGAGACCATCCAACTGCAAAACTCTAGGCCATAGAAGGAAGAATTGCTTCCTCCTTTTCCTATTGGTCTTAGCAATGTCTGGGAAGATCCTTACTCTGATTCATAAACTCCAAATCTTTAGCATGATAGTATAGATTGATAAGCCAGTCTCTTATCATCTTGTTTGGTGTACACACAATCGGCAAAGTAGATGAGGGGACCTGGGTTTCACTGGATTTCTTCAAAAAGTCAATCAGTTCCAAGCTGACCATCGTTTACTGACCAGGACCTACTTCATCAGCCACCACCTCCTTGGCACTGGGTAAATGTGCCCAGGCCAAGGGAAGGACTGACTTCAAAGATATCTTCAGTATGGACATTGAATATGCTTTATTTAAGAGAGATGCTTTGTGGTAATCCTGAAAACTACACTGGCTGAGCACCATTCCAACCCAACCAGATCAGCATGCTATGAACCAGCTCCTCCACCCCCATGCCACCAATCCCCCCCCCACCTTCTCTCCAGAGAAGTGGTCATCCCAATCACTCATTCTTAAAACTACTGTTTTTTTTCTAGCAATGTTAATGCAGCATGCTTGTGTATTTAGCATTTCTTTTATACCGCCTTTCAGTGGTATCAAGGCAGTTTACATCAAACACAACTGAACGTAAGCTATATATAACATAGGAACCTTATTAGTATGTAATCTATTACTGTCTGGGAACTAGGAGGGACAGGGATAGGTTTAATCCTCAGACGGTTAACTAGCATGTATGGATAAAAGACAGCAAAGAACAATGGCTGAATACATACAAGTTTGTTTCCAACAGTAACACTATCCTTAACACTTCCGTTTACAGAAGAGTTCAAACCTTTACTTTGACTTACCATTCACAAAATTTCAAATGCGTATTAATGTCATCATTAAAAATAAAAATCAAGACTTGGGGTCTGTTTACTAAGCGGCATTAGCAGCTTTCGTGTGAAATCAGCTGCGGCCCCATTGAATAAAATAGGGCCATGGCTCTGATTTTGCATTGAAGCCTCTAGCACTGCTTGGTCAACACTAAAGGGTCTGTGTTTACTAACAGCTATAGGCAAACAAAAGTTTACATCCCACATACAGCTTCAGTTATTTATCACATATCAATTTTGAACATAGTGATCACACAAATAATCATTCTATAAACCCAAACCTTAACCCCTAAATAGAATTGTTCGAGTGCTGTGTTTCGGTCCAGGTGTCTGATGTGTTGTCTATTGCTGCACCGCCTGGCTACCCAGGAGAAGGGGAGGCCAGTCTGTGCAGAACAAGGTGGGAACCCTAGTCCCACTATCCAGATCATCGGTACAATCAAGGAAGGGATAGCCATCTGGTATAGCAATGCAGCAGAAAAGAAATAAAAAGGGCAAGAGGTTGAAGTGTGGTGGCCATTTCAGCATATTGTTTGACAGGCTATTTTTCACTACCATAAGATAATAAAATGGACCCCCCCCAGTGGAGATCAGTATGGTGGCATGCTGAGATCTGCGGTTTGGCAGCATGTTTTTCATTTACTTGGTTACCTGTAATGGGAGGAAAGGGACGTTCTACTCTCAAGATGCAAGCATCGTCCCAGTGTGGACCCATGTAGAGCTTTCTAGAGATTAGTGAACAAAATCATCCATCTCTGGATGTCCTGGTGGGAGGAAGGCTTCCATCTTTCCTAAGGTCTGAAGTGTCCCTCAGCCTGGAGGAGCGAAACCCCTCCTCCCCCACGATGCTGCAAGTAGTTTCCCAGGAGGTGCGAGAGGCAATATTGTACACGGGGAAAGTGTGCATGATCAGGGAACAATTATGGACCATGGCTGACACTTTTGGATTTATTTATTTAGCATTTCTATACCGCTTTTTCTGGTATCAAAGCAGTTTACATCAAACTCAACTATTAGTACATTGATGAGTGAATGTGGTAACATGAACATATTTACATTAGTTTATAGGCTTAGATAAGGGTGTTCAGGTTACATTACTGTAGGGGGGCATAACTTACATGCAAGAAGTAGAACAATGCGCAATGTATGGTAAGAGGGTTGGGTGGAAGGTCTATATGACAGATCAGAAGAATTCTTTGAAGAAGTGCGTTTTCACATTTTTTTTTTCCCAGAAGTCTGGGAGGTCCTGTATTGTAATTGGCAGTGAGTTCCATAATGTAGGACCATAAAATGAGAATGTCCTTTGGCACACTGAGAACTCTTTTTTTGTTTTCTGGGGTTGGATATTGAGAAGATTTAGGTGTTGTCAGAGTTCTTCTGATTGATTAAACATTTGGGGGGGGGAGTGAGCAGAGGACTGAACAAACATTGAATTCTCTCTGAAGACTCTAGAACGGTTCAGGCACCCCCTCTGACCAGTTTTTGACAATGAAGATGTCATTGGTGAGAACTAAAATGTTGGACTTTACATCCCTTTGAGAGACGGTATTGTTTCCCCTAAGAAGTCACTATCTGGGCAGCTTGGTAATATTGCTCATAAGTTTGAGAACTTTCAAGCCTCTGGTTCAGTTTTGGATGTGAAAGTTGCTGATTTTAAGTTTAAAGGCTCAAGATTTAGAGGTTAGAGTTTTATTTATTTAACATCTTTTATATACTGCGCTATTTGTTTTCAGTGCGGTTTACAAATAACAAAGGCTGCACATTCAGAGGACACTGGTGTGCTTACATTATAACAGGAAACTTAAACTTGTCAACAACAGTTGACATCCTGTGATGCTCTAGACCACCTGTGTTCATGACTCTGGTAATATCCAGTACAAGTTGGAAGCTCTAGGAAAATTCAGCAGCTGAAGACTTCACCTACAGGCAGAATTCTCAAAAGTATCTATTTTACAATATCTCCTATTGCGATATATGCATGAGAGTTGTATACAATGGGTCTTCATTATATAATGATTTCTCAAACACAGATTCATGGTCATAGCACTCCTTGTGGCCCTGGGCAAGTCACTTAATTCTCCATTGCCTCAGAAAAATCCAAGTAAACAGGGACATTGTAACTTAAACTTGGTAATGTACATTTATCAATGTAAACCGCTTTGATTGAAATGATAAAGCGGTATTAAAAACAAACAACCCCCCCCTGTAAAATCCTGAAATGCAACTGGCTAGATGAGCCTTCAGAAGGCGGCTAAGTAATACTGCCCCGAATGTATTTCTCAGCTAGAATTTTTAATTTTCCTTTTTTTTTTTTTTTTAAATCTTCTGCTTATCCAGGCTCCCTGCTCAATCATAACTAGTGTCATATTTGGAATATCTCCCCCCCCATCCCCCTCTGCTTTTAGCCTAGTCATTGTAGTTAATGCGTGGCCTCTGACCACAGACTTAACCTTTTAGGCACCAACGGTCAACATGTGGAACATATTTTTGCAATGATATAGCTTTATAAAATTTCAAGCAAATTAGATGAAACTTTGTCAATGAGTTTATAGACATTAACCCTCTTGAGCAATAAAACATTTTTTTTTCCAGTTGGCGATATACCCCCTTCTACAGTATGCCAAAGTAGACCAAAGTTGGCACTTAATGGTTTATGTAATATATCCCTCTACAATTTTGTTCTCACATGTCTGTCTGTCTTATTAGGGTGAGATTCATACTCTGGAATGTTTAATGAGTGTGTTGGTCAGGTTTTATGCATGTCGGTAACCTATTCATGTTTTTGTGATTACTTCTTTCTGTGTGTTCCACTTGTGGAACGTTGGGACTTCCGGGTGTCATTTTTTTCATTTTACAATTTTTGCCATATTTTTTGCAGGATTGTTATTCAACTAATTCTATATAGTTTTATAATGCCTAAATACCGTTGAAATGGCTGCTTCAGACATTGAAGAAATTGATAAAGAAAATTTGGAGTCTATTGAGCCTGGCGAAGTGTGTGGTGAATTAGATCTGGATATTCAAAAAGTTGCTAATGTGGAATCCGAGGGAAGTGATCAGCTGATAGAAAGTGACAGTGAGCTCTTATCTAATTATCAGTCAGCTCAACCAGCAAAAAAGCGTAAGTGGATAAAATCAACCCCAAATGGATGAAGAGGAACGACTTTTTGACTCCAATGCCAGAAGCATCTCCCGAAAAATTAGCCGATCTTCGCACTGATTTGATTGATAAATCTCCCTTTGACCTCTTTATGCAAATTTTTGGTGGTGATTATGTTGATCATCTTGCCAGTATGATCAATATTTATGCTCAGCAGAAATTGGCAAATATTGATACAAATGGGGACGAGTTGATTCGTTTTTTTGGCATTTTGTTGCTCAGTGGATACCACCAGTTGCCCAAAGAAAGTCACTATTGGTCGACCGCCGAGGATTTGAGCAATAATATTGTCCCAAAGATAATGAGGCGCAAACGTTTCTGGGATTTGAAAACTTACTTCCACATTGTTGATGATCTCAATTTGCAACCTGGAAAAGTAGCAAAAATTGAGCCATTTTACGATCACCTCACAGCACAGTTTGGGAAAGTCGGTGGAGTGTTCAGTGAAAACTTGAGTATTGATGAATCAATGGTGCCATATTACGGGCACCACAGTTGCAAAATGTTTATTCGAGGTAAGCCAATTCAATTCAGTTACAAAGTGTGGATGTTGTGCTGCCCTGCTGGGTATCCATTTTCGATGCAAATTTACACTGGTGCCAAGGAAAAAGATGGTCCTCCAGTACAATGTTCCACTTGGTACTAGAGTTGTTCTTGATTTGATATCAGTTGTTGAAAATCCAAATCATCACAGCTTGTTTTTTGACAACTATTTCACTTCATATGATCTCATGATTGATCTGAAAGCAAAAGGCTTTCGTGCTGTTGGAACTGTTCGTGAAAACCGTACCAGCAAGTGCCCCTTGGTTTCTTCAAAGGAGCTTGCCAAAAAGCCTCGTGGCGAATATGATTACCGTGGTGATGGTAATGTGGCGTGTGTCCGTTTGAAATGACAACAGTGTGGTTACAGTCATGTCAAATTGGATGCAGCCAAAACCTCTTCAAAATGCCAATCGATATTCTGTCAAACAAAAGCAAAAAATCATTATCAAGCAGCCAAAATTGATTGGAGCTTATAACCGAAGTATGGGTGGTGTCGACTTGTTAGATCGTTTGATAGGTAGCTACCATCCTAAATTGCGAAACAAAAAATGGTGGTGGAATTTGTTTGCCAACGGTCTAAATATGGCTGTTGTTGCTGCCTGGCATTTGCAATGTCATCTTTTGGGCAAACAAGCCCTGAGTCACTTGGATTTCCTCCGAGGTTGCTTTGGTGGCTATGAAAGTTGGACTCGAGAGCTATCGTTCTCGAAAAGGTGGCCCAACAGCTTTGATTCCCTCTGCTATTACAGCTTCAGCTAACACCAGTCACTATTTGTCTTCTACAAGCCAAAGTCGTTGCATTGTCTGCTCGAAGAATACAAAACAATGGTGCCAGTTTTGTGGCAAGCGCCTGCACGAGAAGTGTTTTCCGGATTTTCACTCTCGCTAAAATTTTCCCTTCAAGCTTTATTCTGTACAGTCATCTCCGTTTGTGTCTAATTACTTTTAAAAACGGCTTAATTGAAGTATTTGTTTTCCAGTTTACGATATTCAATAAAAAAAGCAATTAAAAGTTTTGAAAAAATGACACTTGGAGGGGCCAACGTTCCACAAATGGAACATGCTTTTTCCTAGGAAGTACATATCCAAATTAGCTGAAAATTTATATTTGACATATTTACATGTAGTGTACTAAAGTACATAACACAATTAAGTATTAGAAGCAATTGCTTCTATGAGCGGCCTTTCAAAGATTAATCCTTCCAGAATACTACAGTTAGGGATCTTAGGTCCAGTCGCCGTTGTGCAATGACTAGGACTTGTGATAAGGAAGCTTATCATAGTTCAGGAAGGAGCTATAATAGAGGTGAAGTGACTCTGAACAAGCAACCTGTCCTGGTAGAAATAATAAAACAGAATGTTTCCATAAGACTACCAGTCCCAGAATGCACCAGGTTTCCAACAGCCATTAGAAGAGCTGAAGTGGGGAAACGTGTGTTCAATCAGGAGGGCTATGAGATCTATTTTACAGGGAACATGGGCTATGGAGGGTTAAGTGGCTTGCCCAAGACCACAAGGAGCACCTGTGGGACTAGAAACCCCAGTCCTTCCAGCCCAAGGTTGCTGTCCTCTAGTGGGATTTGAACCTCCGACCTTCCGGCCCGAAGTACCTTGCCCCAACCACTAGGCCACTCCTCCACTTCCATTGCTGTTAGAGAGGAACTCTAACAGCAATGGAAGCTCAGGTATGAACACTGATCTGTGCCCTAGCTCTTCACTGGGAAGACAGCAGGGAAACAAGTATTGTCCTGAGAGTGTTCCATTGAGAAATTCCTCGGTGCCAATCCATGATATTGAACCCATGATAGTTGAAGAAGGGGAAGATGTTATAAATGGGGACTTTGAGTACATGGATTGCTCTCTGTCTAAACCTCTGTGGTAATATGCTGTTACAAAATACAACAACCATCACAACGAAATATAAACTTGTTCTTTAATCTACTCAGAAAAGCTTCTGAGTAGGATTTGAGCCACGTAATAGAAAGTAAACCAGCCAAGAGGTTTTCAGCTGGTAATTGTTAGCAATTGAGCCTTGCCTAATTGCCTGTGAGCTCTGGAGGGACACTTCTGAGTGTGTGTGAAGATACAGGAAGATATCCCTGAAAAAGAACAGTTTTTTTCTACTTTGTGGGTTTTGTTTGTTCTTTGAAGCACTGCTAAGGAGAATTAGCAGGAGCTTACAGAAAAGACCTTTCTGTTCCCATCAAGGTCTTTATGCTTTGATTTGATTGCTTAACAAGTTCAGCTGTTTTTTCCTTATTTGTTTTTCTAAGTATAATACTGAAAGCAAGTATTCCTTTTTATGTGCTACCAAGTATATCTGTGTTGGGAGAAATAACCCCATAAATAAAATATCTTCTTTGCTTTACATTCGAGCAAGCACAACTAATTTATTGTGAACGGCTGAGTCTGGTATGAATGGACTACATTTCCCACAATCCTTTGCAAGTCATATTAATATTTGCCTTTGCCAAGACTGGATATTCTCACCCAGCGCCCCCGTTTAGACTTCATCTCTGATCAAGAGTTGAGCATGGTTTCTTCAGCATCCTTTATTTACCTGGGATATTGAAGACCTGATGCAGGAATTAGATTGTCACTAGACTGACTCCTAGATCTCTAAGAACAAATGTTTCTGTTCCGTTTCTTGTAATGGTTTTAGGAAAGTGCCTTGTGGTTGAGTTGCTTCAGCTTTATTTTAAATTGAGTAATTGGTGAAAGTTGTTACTAAAAGCCCTCCCTCATAACTGACAATTCATGAATATACTTGGTGTTGGTTATAATTGAGGTCCCAGAATGTGTCCCTAATAGCCTTTGTAGACTAAAATCAGGAGAGGTAGTAAAGTTTGGAGAAGTTAAAACTGGATTTTCATATTGGCAATATATTGTGTTGATACACATCCTAATTTTGTGTGTTCGCTAAGTGTACCTAGAGGACTCTTCTTAAAAGTTTTTATAGATACTAGATATATTGGTGTATAAAGCTACAGATAGACATTTAGTAATTAAGTTTTCTTCAGTTAAATTTTGAAGTTCAGAGGTTGTACAGTTGTATTCAAATGTTTAGGCACCCATGATCGAATTGTATGCTTCAATGAATCCCTGAAAACAGAAGCTTTGTTTAAATTTGTACCATATAGAGGAGGACTCCACAAATCCCATGGTGCAAAAACTACTCCGACATGGGATTTCAGGTCCCCATATATTTATAATTTTATATATTTTAGTTGTAGTTTCTGCAAAATGTGCACGTCCAGCTTTCCCACTGTGATTGGTTCTCTGCATGCTTGAGCTGTGTAGTGGGAAAGCTTAGAAATGCAATGTTTGTCAACAGTTGCAGTAAGAGAGATTAGGAGAAGCTTGGCTAGTGATGAGAGACTGGTGAAGGCTGGGGGGGGGGGAGTCATGACAAAGAGAAAGTGGGTGAAAATAAGGTGTAGAGTAAAAAAAAAAAAAAAAAAAAAAAAAATTATTAATGTCACATATTACCAGGCCATGATGATAATGTGAAGCAAAAGAAGGGAGTTGCCTCAGATGCAGCTATAAAGAGTCACATTGGGAGTGGTGAGGTGGGGAGAAGGATCTTTCTTCTGTTGACACTGTGCAGTGGCATATTAAGGACCTGATTTACTAATCTTTGTTTCCCCATAGAAAATGAGAAATCAGTCTCAGTAAATCGGGCTCTAAAAAAAGAAACTGATATACTTTTTTGGGGGTGGGGTGGGAGTGAGGAGCATGTACTGTGACCTAGATCTCAACGTCCAGCTCCTGAGTTTCTTGACTGTCTCCTAGATTCCAAGAAAATTTGTCAAGGCCTGATAGAGAGAGTGTCGTCTTTATACAAATTTTATTGCATAATTGCTATACTGCATTTAACAGACTGAAAATAAAAAAGTGAATATAGCAGATGCCAAAGTTTGGACATCCATCCAGTTGATTTAATTACACTTTCCGTTTAGTTACTCAGGCCTTCAGTAAAGTTAGGTAAAGGCAATTCTATTTTTGAACAAATACCGACCCTTCTAATCTCTCCGCTTGTGATTGCTCTTTCTGCTTTGAACAACCATGGGATGCTCTAGTAATCTTCACTTTCAAATGCTTTGACAGCTAATTCACTCTGCAAAGCAGGAGAAAGCTATAAACAAGTGGGAAAAGCTTGTGGAGTATGGCTCATTGAATTTGTTCCAACTCTGTGTATGCATGCATGCACAACCATTCTGCTTATAAATGCACTACCTGTGTGCGCACATGTGTATTTGTATGTCTGTGACTCTCACAGGGAGAGGAGATACGCAATTGTACTGTCAAACAGCCTTTCCTCAATTGCTGTATGTCTTTGAATCAGTGTTAGTGTGCTGCAGCTGCTGGAACTGCTTTTCTTAATGAAATACATTGAAGTGTGTTTTTGTGGAGTGAGGGGAGTTCATTTCTTTCATCTCCCACCACACGCAGAAACTAAATTTCCAAATCGTTTGTCCAGTCCAGATGCATTGGTTATGACCACCCAACAGCAGATGGAAACTGAGCTGAACCAGCCTTCTAGGAGCCTGTGCACCCTTCCACAGCCAGTGTTTTCTCAGTGTCAGCAGATGGTGGATGCATAACCTGTGCTCTCTGCTGACTTTCTTTGTTTGTTGTTTTTATTCTTTGGGCCTCTTCAGCTTAGTCCTACAGGGGTGCAGAGCCCGGTGGGCCAGGTCCTTCCCCAAATATCCTCCAGTCGCACTTTGCTCCCCAGCTCCCTCTCCTCAGTGTTGGGGAGAGGTTTTAGGGTTGAGCTCTTAGAGCTACCCATGCCATTTTTTTTTCTGCAAAAAAACAAAACAAAACCCCACAAAACAAACAAACCCCAAACCATTCAAGCCTAAGGAGGGCAGTGAGTGAGGCTGGGAGTGCAAGGCTCGCGTGTTTTGCCAAGAGGCTGTGGTTGAGTGGCAGATCTAGTGAATAGACTGGTGGAGGGAGCAGCCAGTGCAGGGGCAGTCCTCTCACAGGGATGGCAGATCAGGAGGTCCAGGGCCCGCTGCGCCACGTGTGGCAGCTGGTGGGCCCATCTCTCCCTGGAGGGCCTTTGCTGCAGCTGCTTGCGTGAGGGCGTGGTAGCCACGGACATTTTGGTGGGAACTTCAGCAGCACAAGAGGGTTCCCCCCCCTGATAATCGCAGCCGTGTGCCCTCCTCCCCCCCCCCCCCAGATGCCTCTGGTTCACTGACTGTGGTGGGAAACACCACCATTTTGAGTGGGGCTGGCTGTTTATAGTGAAACTCCAAACTTGTTGCTGGAGGACATGCTGACGCTGGAGTTAGTGGTAGAGGTGGCAGGAGCAGGGGACCCTCCATTTTTGCCGGAGTTCATATTGATGCTGCATTAGATCTACTGCCTAAGGCAGGGTTGTGGGGGGAGGTCTTTGGAGAGGACAGACCTCTGGTGACCCAGGAGAGACCCTCCATGTCAGTACCCAAGAGGCCTTGTTGGGAGCCCTTGTCCCTTGAGGAGGATGGGGCTCTCTGAGAACCCTGGAGGAGATGTCCCTAGAGGAAATGGAGGAGGGAGGATTAGACTGTGGTTCAGATCTTCCATGGGGATGAGCTCCCTTCTCTGATTTGACATGTTGGTGGAGCTGCGCTTCTCTGAGCTGCCTCTGTTGGTCCTGATGGGCGTTGCTGCTGACCCTATTCTGCAGGGGGGTGAAGAAGCCCTTCCAAAGCTGGGCATTGCTGCTGACCCTATTCTGCAGGGGGTGAAGAAGCCCTTCCAAAGCTTTCCCAGAGCATGCTATGGTGCAGGAGCTAATTAAGGCCAAACCTCTACAGAAACTTCCACCATTTCCAACCTGGAGGCAAGCTGAGTCAACGTCCAGCTATGTTATCTCATCCTGAGATTCACTTGAGATTCCAACTTGCCAGCTAATAACTGAAGTGAGGATCCATGCCCTTGATAGCATTCCAAAGCTGTAACTGGTCTTTCCCCCCACGAAAGAAGCCATAACAGCAAGAAGCTCTCTCTCCCTTGCACCAATGAGGAGGAAAGCCCTGTGGGTGCTGCCACTTCACTCAGTTGCAACACCAAGGGAATCCCCTCCAGAGACACTGAGTGCAGATCGCAGAGAAAGCGACTTGTTGGTTGTGGGGGTGCTACCTTTTCTTCGTGGCTTGACGACGGTCTTTCCGTGCTGGTCTCCACATCTCCCATGGAGATCGCCAAAACAGACAACCCCTCCTGCTGCAGCTGGATGCTGAATTTGTGTCTTGTGAACCTTTTTTTTTGGGGGGGGGGGAATTAGGGGGTGGAGGTTTTCCCTGTAGCCTTCCCTTCCTCAAATGTGGCATTTAGAGCCTGATAGGTCTCAAAGACAGCCAGTGATTCAGCGTGTCCAGCAGCAGACCAGCTCAAGATGCCGTCTTGGCCCCTTGTGGTGTTTGTCTTGACTAGATTGATCAATAGTAGTAGTCTTCTATCAGTTTTGCCCACATGCAAGCTTTATTCTATTTCGTTAAATTTTCGGAGACTTATTTTGCTCCCAGACGAATGGACAGACATTTTCGACTACTTTTTTATTTAATTCTTTCCAACTTAGTTGGGCTGGAAAGAATAAGAATCTTTAAATACGAGGGTTATTTTTAAAGTAAGGTCTGATTGGCTGTAGCTTTGTAAATTTTTTTTTCCCCCTGTAGAAACAAACATGCATGCCGGCTCCCAGCATGCCTTGTGCAAAAAGCAGATGCCATTTGCAGTCATAGCATTACTTTGTACGGTTTATACTGAGACATTAAAATGTTTGACAATTGAGCGGCCCTCCGACTGTGAAATATGGTCTGTGATTCGGTTTTTGAAAGCAAGGACCATGTCATCAGCGGACATTCATCGCCAGATATGTGAGGCGTATGGTCCAAATGCGATGAGTGACAGCAAAGGTGCGTAAATGGGTGAGATTGTTCAAGGACGGGCAGGACAATGTCCATGATGAACTCCGATAGGGTCGACCTTCAGTAATCACAGAAGATTTGGTGCGCACAGTTGACGCAAAATTTCATGAAGAACAGCGATTCGCGATTTCCACTTTGTCACTGAAATTTCCACAAGTTTCAAGGTCCGTGCTATACAAAATCTGTGCTCGCGATGGGTTCCCAGACTGCTTTCCGAGGAACACAGTTGCCATAATCTTGCATGTTGAGATTGTCTGTCTGTCTGTCTGTCTGTCTGTCTGTCTGTCTGTCTGTCTGTCTTTCACTTTGACTGGAGATGACGTGTCTCTCCATTCCATCGACTGCCACTTTGATTCTGGAGTTATGTGAGAAACCCATGTCTCATCCCCTGTGACATTGTGGTCCAAAAGTTCATCTCCTTCCTCATTGTATCGGATCAAAAATGTCAAAGCACTAGTCATTCTCCTTTTTTGGTGTTCCTTGGAAAGCAGCCTGGGAACCCATTGTGAGCGCAGTTTGTCCCGCCCATCTCACCCATTTACGCACTTTGCTGTCACTCATTGCATTGGGGCCGTACATATCTGGTGATGAATGTGTCTGCTGATGACACAGTCTTTGCTGTCAACAACCGAATCACAGACCGTATTTCACAGTCGGAGGGCTGCTCAATTGTCTTAAACATTTTAACGTCTCGGTATAAACCGTACAAAGTGACACTACGACTGCAAATGGCATCTGCTTTTGCACAAGGCATGCTGGGAGACTGCACGCATGCTTATTTCTACAGGGGGAAAAAAATTTACAAAGCTACAGCCAATCCAACCTTCAAAAATAACCCTCGTACTTCCAGTTAGCAGTTTCAGCTGTCAGAAATATTGTAGCAAAATCGGTCAAAGCACGATCTGGAATATCTGACCAAACAAATACTGGTAGAATTGACCTTATGTTAACATCTACAAAAAAACCAATCCTCAGAGATCACGGCAAATGACCTGCTGCAAAGTTTTGCTGCCACTGGGATAGTTGTCCACCTTATTTTTTTGCTTACAAAAGTTTGTAACTTCTTGGAACAAAGTTCCTTGGCCTGATAAATCAAAAAGTGCGTTTGGAGAAAGAGTGAAGCATTTTGAAGAAATTAACACCTGGTCACCTGTTAATCATGGAAGCGAATCTCTTATGCTTTGGAATTGTGTGGCAGCCATTGCACATGAATTTTTGTGTGGTTAGAACAATAGATTTGAGTAAATATCAACATATACAAGCTGATGTCTTAGTGAAGAAATGCAAGCTGAAAAGAGGCTGAATATTTACCAAGATATTCAAAACACATCACAATATCAAATATGAAGTACTTATTGGAAAGAAATATGGTGGTTTTAGAATGGCTTTCATGGTCCTTGGAATTGAATATGATGTAAAATCTTTGGGGAGATCTCAAACTTGCAGTGCATGTGAGGAGAACTAAATCTTTTTGAGCAAGGAAGAGTGGGGGAAAAATATTCTAAAAGTAATACTAGACACTTAGCAGTGTACAGGAAATGTTTGGAAACTGTTATTTCTGCAAAGGAGGTGTTACAAACGTCATCTGCTGTATTCATGGTTGTCTTAGTTTGCATTTGTGGAAACTATATATAGTAATTTAAGCATGACATCTTTCTTCAAATGTTAATGCATAAGTTGTGCCAGGTAGGGGTTGTACCAGTTTCTGTTCATGTGAAGACACATTTTAGAAAGGCTGTCTAGGTGCAAGCTGGGACTTCCGGGCAAAGTGTCCCAAATAATTTGGAAGTGGCAGCAATGAAGGTGGATACATGCAAGTGCCTTCTAAAATCACTCCATCTCTGGAGCCATTTTAAAGGGATGGGCATGTGCATGTTTCCAGCTGATTTTAGAAACCTGCATGTGACTGTGCACGGTGACAGACACGGGTATATAGACATGACCACTGAGCTATTTCAGGACAGGGACACCTATTTGATGCTGCGTACATATTGCAGCCTGTCATTTTAGATGTGTGGCGGGCAGAGCAGCAAAATTAGATGTTTGTTTTACATGGATGTTCTTTGACTTGGTGAAAATTAGTGGGAGAGTGAACACAATTACCTCCCTCCCCCCCCACTAATCTTTTTTTCACAAAACGAGAATTTTTCTGCTTTCTACGTATTTGTGCCCTGGAGCAGTTACTGTATATACATGTGTGTGGGCCTTTCTGAAATCGCGTGGAGGTTTTGCATCTTGACTGCCCAGACAACGCCTCCATGATGCCCCGTGTGATAGACATGATTGCGCCAGACATATGTATATCCCAGGATTTCTAAAATAACCCCTGAGATGTCTTTGGCATGTCGGGCTGTGTTCAATTGTGCAAATAAGTTTCCATATTGTCTCCTGTATGGACAGAAAGCTGGCTCTGAATCAACTCTGTATGCCTCTATGCAGTGCACTGATTAGCATGTGACTTCAGCACCGGCACGCAGAAAGGGGCACATAGGCAAGTTAGCCATGTGTTAAACTGTGGTGCAAATGGCAGTGTTAAGTGAGAAAGCAAGTCACAGTGTACAGAAGTCTGTGCAAGTTTGGTATGCTCTCCCAGATAAACAGGGGCACCACGTGGCTAATTTGCATATGTGCCACAACAGTATTTTGATGGCATCAGGGCTTTCCCCGATGCCTGGATCATCTGACAAGCATCGGGGAAAGCCCCTGATACCATCAAAATACTGGGGGGGTGTCTCTGTAACCCAAATCCCTGGTGGTCTGGCATCCCCGAACCCCCCCTCCCTCCTGGTACCTTTTTTAAAAAGGAGTGGGAAAGTTGCCCACGTGCTCCTGCTCCTGTACCACCATCTTGAAAAATGACAGCGCCTGGCCCCACATAGTGCATCCTGGGATGCACCGGGTGGGGTCAGGCTGCTATATAAGATAGAAAATGCAGCTCATTTGCCTACAATTTGAATACACTTGGCCTTACTTTGTGCGCTTGCTTTTCCTTTGCTGTTTACGTGCACCTCAGTCTCTTTTCTGCATTTGGCCTGTCGGAACTTGTGCTTATAAGTTATCTATGTGCAAAGGGCACGTTGGTTTTTCGGCATTGGCCCTATAATGATTAATTGAAACATAGTTTGACCATAGTGTAGTTGAAAAGAATTATACAAGAGATTGAGAATGTCTGTCGGGGTAAAATAAAAACAGAATGAGATGAAACTTGATATGTGGGGAAAGACTGGTAAAAAGACGCATAAAATTCATAAATGGGCCAGATCAGACTTGGGGGTTCCAGAGTAATAAGCCAGTCAAAAATAAATCCTAGCCCGATTTTTATATCAGTGGAAGGAGGAGTTCCAGCTTCTGTAAAATGGAAACTTAAACTGAAACATAGCAGTTAGGGGATTCCTCATCAGTTCAGTCTAGATGCATAGGTTATGCTTGCCTGCGAGCAGATGGAGACTGAGAACCATTGGTTTGATGTCATGATTTAAGGGTCCTGTGCAATCCTCCATTCACCAGTATTTCTCAGTCTCCAGCAGATGGTGAAGGTTTAAACATGTGCAGTCTGTAATGGTTGAAAGATTTTTTTTTTTGGTTAATGTTTGAGCAGGCCAGTAGGCATAGTATGGCAGTGACCACCTATAGAGCTCTGAGATGCAAAACCCGGTGGTAACAGGTCCCTCCCCCAACCCCCCCCCCCACCCTCCAGCTTTCACATGAGCAGCACCCTGGCAGTAGGCCTTCCTATTTTCCCTTTCCCTATTTTTGTCAGGGGGAAGGTGGAGGTTCATGGAAATTGGCAGTTGTGGGGCCCACGCTCCTCCCTTCCAGCCCTTGAGGGGGGTTGGGAGAGGTGTTCTCTAGTAATTATACACCCCCCCCCCCCAAAAAAAAACAAAAAAACCCAAAAACCTGCCGAAGTATCTTGGCCAAGAGCCATATGGTCCCGCCTCAAGATCTCAAGTACTGGGGGGGGGGGGGGCCCTTGTTCGACACCAACAAGGGGGGAGGGTGTTTCTCCTGGCTTCGTGTGCTCAAGGCCTTTGGACTCTAGTGTTACAGTTTCTGAGAAGAACAGAGCCTAAGTCTTCCCACTATCTTCAGTTTCTTGGGATCATGGTGGCTACTCTCAAACTACATGCGGCCTTTACAGAGGGCCTTGCTCCGGTGGTTGCACCAGACCCAGCCATTGTCCCAAAGCTTCCTTGCCCGACGGCGGCAAAATGGTCCCTCAGGTGGTGGCTGTGTTCAGATAATCTCAGAGGGATGCCTCTGGAGGCGCTGACCTGGCTCCCGGTGATCACCAACGCCAGCCTTGCTGGTTGGGGAGCCCATTTCAAAGGGCACTTTGCTCAGGGACTCTGGAGCAAAGAGGCAGCCGGTTGGTCAATCAACAGACTGGAAATGCATGCGGTATCTCTGGTGCTCCTGAGTTTAGAGTGTAGGCTGCATGGAAAGGCGGTAAAGGTCCTTTTGGACAATGCGAACACAGTGGCCTGCATAAACTGTCAGGGTGGCACGGGCAGCGCTGCCTTGGAGGAGGAGGCTGAAGGGGTTGTAAGGTGGGTGGAAAACCACCTCCAAGCTCTGTCGGCAGCACACGTTGTGGGTACCAACAACTTCACAGCGGATTACCTGAGCTGGGTGCTCAACCAACAGGTTTTTGCCCAGTTGGTAAGCCGCTGGAGTTGGCTAAGGCAACCTGCTTCTTCAGCAGGCGACGGGAGCGAATGTCAGAGGGCCTGGATACGCTGATACCGAAGTGGCCCAACCAGGGGCTCTTGTACTTATTCCCTCCATGGGCTCTCATAGGTCGAGTGGTGCAGAGGCGCATCAGGGCTTGGTGATTTTGATTGCTCCAGATTGACCAAGGCGTCCATGGTATGCCGACCTGCGGTGGCTTTTGGCAGATCATCCATGGCACCTACCGGCTCAGGAGGCCCTGCTGATGCAGGGTCCGGTGTGCATGCCCCAGGTGGATCAATTTTTGCTTACGGCATGGCCCTTGAGAGGGTGCGAGAGAGAGAGAGAAGGGGAGGCTACTCACATATGATCACTACGTTATTAGAGCCAGGAGGCGTTCGACCTCACTGGCCTATGTGAGAGTATGGCGAATCTTCAAGTCCTGATGTGACGACAGGCAGATTTGGCCATCTAAGGCTGCAGTGCCGGATATTCTTGTGTTTCTTCAGGCAGACTTTGACAAGGGGCTAGGAGCTAGCTCCTTACGGTTACAGCTGACAGCAATTTCCTGTTACTGTGGCAAGGTCCAGGGGGTTTCCCTAGGGTCTCACCCGGACGTAGCACATTTCCTAAGAGCTGTGATGCTTCTGCTTATTTCTACAGGGGGGAAAAAATTTACAAAGCTACAACCAATCCAACCTTGCTTCAAAAATAACCCTCGTACTTCCAGTTAGCAGTTTCAGCTGTCAGAAATATTGTAGCAAAATCCAATGAGGTCGGTGGTTCCCCCTTGGGATCTCAATCTGGTTTTAGCGGCATCGACGGGTGAGCCATTTGAGCCGCTTAGCAGGGCTTCCATAAAGGATTTAACCATCAAGGTGATAACCATCTGCTTGGCGCGCAGGATTTCCGAACTTCAAGCCTTGTAATGCTGGGAGCCCTTTCTCTCCTTTTCTAGGGATAAGGTCGTTCTATGGCCGGTACCGTCCTTTCTCCCCAAGGTGCTTTCGGCCTTTCATCTGAATCAGGCCATGTCTCTACTGGTCTTGGGAAACCCGGAAGATTCCTCTGCGGGACCTCAGTTGTGTCTGCTGGATGTCTGGTACGTTCTGAGGCGCTACTTCAAGAGAACGGAGTTCTTTCGCAGTCGAATTGCTTGTTCATCTTGTTTGGTGATCCGTGCAAAGGGGAGATGGCAGCAAAGGTGTCTATTGCATGGTTGATTTAAGGAAGCTATTGTGTCTGCCTATATCCTGAAAGGGAGGCCAGTGCCAACAGGATTGCATGCGCATTCCACGAGGGCTCAGACTGCCTCGTGGGCGGAATCGGGTTTGGTGCAACTGATGGAGATTTGCAAGGCGGCAACTTGGTCAGTGCTTCATACGTTCGCTAAGCAGTACTGTCCTAGATGTTCAGGTGGCTAGCGATGCCTGTTTTTGGATCGGTGGTTCTTCAGGCTGGTCTGGCAGGTCCTTCCAGTGATTTAAAACTGCTCTGTTACATCCCAGAGGTGCGGGACTGGACTGGAGGGACGATAAGGAAAGTGAAATTAGATTTACCTGCTGATTGTTGTTCCTTGAGGAACTCCAGTCCAGTATTCCTCCCTGAGTGCCTGTGGACCAGTGTTCCTGAGACTGCAGCTTGTCAAGGATTGCAGAGGCTTTGGGATGGAGGGGGGGGGAAGAGTGATTCTGGGGGGCTAGAGGATGGATCCAGGGGCCCGCTCGGCATGGTTGGCACTATTCTGGGGTACCTCAGGTAGGTTCCCCATGCCTTGGGGGGGGGGGGGAGGAGAACAAGTTTAGGGTAATGTTTTACTTGACTTGACTTACCACTTATTTGTTGCTCCTGTGAGTCTGCTTTGTCAATAGAGCAGGATCCGCCCACCAGTTCCAGTAAACTATTGTACTAGGTTCATCAAAAGATGATATGCTAGGTCTCCAAGCTGCTAGAAGAGGTGCACTACCCAGAGGTGCGGGACTGGACTGGAGTTCCTCAAGGAACAGCAATTAGGTAAATCTAATTTCACTCTTTTTTCCCCACGATTTGAGTTTCTTCTTCTACTTCCCTTCGGCCAGTATTAGTCCTTGAGTGAGGATATTTTGAGATGCTGTACATGGTGTATGGAGGACTTTAGGAGGTTCCTTTCCCTCAGTCTTTGGAAGAATTAGCACCCTTTAGGACAGCTTCATGGAAGGGGCTGCTGGCATTTTTGTGGAAGTGCGTTTTGACCAGTGAGGTAAATTCCACCTAGGCTACCCATGTGATGCAGAGGGAGACCACTTAAGACTAATCACATCTCCTGAGCTGCTTCCCTTCTATTCTGGGGGTGGGGGGGGGCTCTTTCCAATATTTGGCTTGGGAGGCCCTAAGTTTGAATTTCCACCACTGGCTTGGGACTTTTCTGCCTTGTAGCCTCTGATAAATTTTCAGAATGGTAATGGGTCTGTCTAGCTGAAGCCAGGATGGCCTTAATTAAGGGTTATTTTGGTGGCATGCCATCTGCTGTCAATTTGCGTGAAGTAGATAGAATGCATAATTTGCTTCATGTAGACTGATTTCTAAATGGAGTAGATCGAGGATTGTCAGGGAGCTCCACTCTGAGAGGAAGCGAAGTTCAGGATTTCTTTATTGCTGGTAGCATACTAGATAGAGGCGATATTGGTAAGGATGTTCTGAAATGACCAGAATGAGGGAGATACATTGACTATCCATTATTTGGTAGTTGCTCCTTATTCTCAGTCCATATGGAGGTGCTGAGTCTCGATCTATGGAGAGTCTCAGGATCTCTTATGCCGGCAGATCTTAGCAAAGGCGGCGTTGGGTCTGCTGACAGTTTC
Organism: Ichthyophis bannanicus; assembly: GCA_033557465.1. Classification (NCBI taxonomy): domain Eukaryota; kingdom Metazoa; phylum Chordata; class Amphibia; order Gymnophiona; family Ichthyophiidae; genus Ichthyophis; species Ichthyophis bannanicus. Next base: position 1,085,046,496 of record CM066032.1, on the reverse strand, counting down.
ACTCTATATTTTTAAGGCCTGCATATTCCCAGATGATGGTCCTGTAGACAGGCTGTGGAGTTTAAAAAAACAAAACAAAACAAACAAAGCAAAAAGGGGTTGGGGGGGGGGACTCGAATTTCTGCTATCGCCTTGCACTCCTAATGTGAAGCCTTATGGTTTGTTCAGCTGGATATGCTGTCCTTTGTAAACATTCAGAGCAGTTCATCCATGGTAAGTGCCACATTAACAGCTCATGGCTTGAACAAGGTTTGTACTGAACCGCGCCCTGCCTTGTCCTATGATGCAATGGTTGCTCCTATGGCTTGAAGGTTAACCGCAGCGTGTTAGTGCTTTGCTGTTTTAGAATATCTGCAGTACCGTTAATGTGATGGCAAACGTTCCTCCTTCATAATGCAGCTTGGAGATCCATTGGATTGTTTTTCATGTTTCTTTCCCTGGCTAGAGAGGTAGTCATGTGTTTCCTTTTGATGAAGGACATAGTAATGGAATGGGGAGACATGCTCCCAGGTTATTTCTGTTGGTCTACAATCTTAAGCACCCTTATAGGCTGTTTTGTATCTTCTCTAAGAAGGTGGTGTGGTTTGGTCATCCAGTGGGATCTAAAGTTGAGCTCAGAATAGACAGGGGTCTAGTGTTGGGAGGAGGAGTTTGAGCCAGCTCTTTTCCTGCCTGAATTCTAAAGTCACTGTTGCAAACCCAGTCTGACTGTCAAAAAAAGAGATGAAATGAATAATTAAGACAGAAGGAAGAGAGACAGTTTGGGGCTAGTTTCGAGCTTGACTGCTTGCTCGGCAGGATGCATGTGTGACAGGAAAGCTTGTGGTATCGCTTCCCTGTTCCCTTGGGGGGGGAAGAATTTAGGGCTTCAGTTGGCCTGAGGAGTCTCTGCCTCAGGGGCATAGCAACAGTGCAGTGTATGCTTGTAGTAGGGCACAATCTTTGGAGGCTATATTAACTTCCAGGATAAGACTTCATCATAGCTTCTGGCTTTAGCCCTCTAGGTCTTGGTCAACATTGTAGACAGTGCATGACAAATGTCACACTCCACTGAGAGGGTTCCTTTCCAGGGATAATTATGGCTTCCTGGAGATTGGCAGTATGACTGGACACTGTTTAGGCCATCGAGCAGTGACACTGCGTATCGGGTAAAAAGCTCTGTTGCTCTTACTACTTTATTGAATGTCCTTGATACGATCTCTCTCCAAGAAAGTGTGTAACTTGCATCGCATGTGCAATCAGTTCCATGTTCCAGAGGGTCATGGTGGCGTTTTGGTGAGATCATGAAGCCAATGGTAGTTCAGGGGAGCTAGCTTAATCTGGCATGTCATTTGCTTGCGTGGGAAGGTCTGCCTGGAAGGCTGGACACCTTAGTTCTTTTATTTTTATCTTTGTCGCTTGATATACCTCCCAGGCACATGCATTGGGGTGGTGTACAATAAAAAAAACAGGCTGCAAAACAAGAAATGGAAAAGAGAAACGCCAATGTTTAGATAGGAAAGAGACAGAGAAAGCAAAAGGAAATAGAACTGAAAGCTCCTGACTGTAAGGAGGGAAGGGGGAGGGGGCTGGCAAAAAGGGAGGGGGTTAGGAGTCAGAGGTCAAATGCTTGTTGGAAGAGGTGAGTTTTAAGCAAGCCCTTGAGTCGAGAGGACAGCATCGTGCGCAGGGTGGTAGGTGACAGTGCAACTGACAGCAGGCAATCTTGTCCATGGCCAATGCTGGATGGGCTCCAGTCTTATAAGTTGTGTTTCTCAGGCAGGAGGTGACACACTTCTTTCCTTTGTGAGAGCTGGTCTTGGGAGGCAAAACCCTCCTCTCCGAGCCATAGCTGATCTCTTCCAGAGCAGGCGGCGTGCCCTGAGGCTATAGGTCAACCCTCCCCTTTTAGGGGAGGAAAAGCAATGGGATTAGTCACTTGAGTGTTTTGCCTGGCATTTTGAGGATGATGGGGCAAGCGGAGATTAGAGTAGTGCTGGCCCGGCATTGGCTATTGGGGCATGTAGCAACTTTGGTCTGTTTTGGAGATCGGCGGCAGGAGCTAGCCCTCCTGTCTCTTCTGGTTGAGGTGGTATTCTTGGGACAAGTTGGACTTTGGTGTGCTCTCTCTCACAAGGGACCCTTCATGGCCTTGTGCTGTGATTTGAAAGGCTGTTGAAGGGGATTTGGGCATCTTTTTGGGATTATTGTGGAATCAGCCATTGTAGGCAGATGGATTCTAGACTCTGATAACTGTAGGTTATCACATATAGTTCTAGGTGAATTCTACGATGCATCCTCAATCCCTGGCCCTATCCATATTGTCTGAGGCAGTTAGAATTCTAGGGTCTCTGGAGCAGAACAAGTTACATGCATGCTGGCCCTTCATTGTGTCTGCAGTATGGAGTAGTTTTTCTCTTGGTGGGGTTTTGGCATAGCTCATGCAGCATGAGTAGACCTCCATGATTTCTTTTCCTTTTGGCCAAAGAAGGTTGGTCAGTGCCAGCAATAATGGCAGTTCTCCAAATGATGTCAAGTTCTGCATTGGGGAAACCTGGCTCAGAGCCCTTTGTATGTACCTGTCAGGCACAAATGTGCTAGGCCTTTTCTTTCACACTTCAGGAGAACTGAAATGCTTGAGTGTGGAGGATACAGTGGCAATTTGGGTTCTTCTGTTCCCCACCCATCGATAGATATGGTTTTGATACATCCCATGCATCTGGATTGGACTGGAGGGACGGTGAGGAAGATGAAAGTAGACCTTACCTGCTAATTTTCTTTCCTTGAGTCCTTCCAGTTCAGTCAGGACCTGCCATTTTTACTTCTAGTTCCGGCTTGGCTTTTGGGTTGGTAGTGCATTACAGCTATGAAGCTGGTTAGCTTTCAGGTAGTTAATTCAGTCATGTTATGTTTCTCTCAGGTTGCAAAACGTGGCTTCAGAAATTTGATGACCTGCATAGGTATGTATGGATATATATATATCCACTTCTCCAGACTCATTTCAGAGCAAAAGTGGTGGATTGGTGTGTTCTGAATTGTAATTGTTCTGGAGTCTGCTTTGTTACAGAAATACTGGTGAGCGGAGGGTTGCACAAGACCCGTATACCATGACTGCTTCAAACCAGTGGTTCTCCGTTTCCATCTGCTGGTAGGCAAGCATAACCCATGTGTCTGGACTGGACTGGACTGGACTGGAGGGACTCGAGGAAAGAATATTAGCAGGTAAAGCCTAATTTCATCATTGTTCCTTTAAAAAAACTCCCTCTCTCCCTGTCTTGTACTCTAACTCTCCTAACTGCCCCACCCCAAATAATATTCCCTTGCATCTGCCAAATACTGCCACCACAAAAAAGGCCTTACCACTCTACAAACTGCCCCATCGCTATAAAAATATCCCCCCACAACTCCCTTACCCTCTAAAACTAACTCCCCCTCCCTAAAAAAAACCCCCCGAAAAAAAAACCTTGCAAATGCCCTACCACTTGTCAAACTGCTCCAATTTTAATTCCTTATCGTCACTCCAGTCCAGTCCCTTTACTTCTGGGTTACGCAACCCTTCCAGCAGCTTGGAGGCTGAGCCCAACCTTTTTGGAGGTGGGGCGGTATAAATACTACTGATACCACCCACTAACTCCAGTATTCTCAGCCTCCAAGCAGCTGGAGGGTTCCGTAAGCCAAGGGCTTACTGGAGTCCTTCTTGTTAGCAATCTTGGTTTAATTTCATTTTAATTTCAGCTAATCCTGCCTTAATTGGCTCTTATTTTGCTCAGTTTGCTTCATTTCTTACTTGTTGGGACTCTCCGTCCTGTTTCTTTAATTCTGCCTGCTCTCTCAGTTCCTCCCCCCCCCCCCCCTTCCCGGATCGGGCCTCGGAAGTGCTCTCTCCTCGCAGCGTCGGAGGCAATTTCGCTCCTGCTCCTCTGCCCCGACGACAGCTCCGGCGCTTTCTCCTGCCTTCTGCTCCGGATCGCATCTGCCTCGCGCCGAAGCCCCGTTGGCGGCTGAGCGCTGGAGGCGGCGCCGCCCCAAGGAAGGAGGACGTGGAGGCGAGACTCGCTACTCCCGGGGAGCCCTACGGGGGGGAGAGAGAGGCAGCGAACAGATCGAAGGCTGCAAGAAGGCAGCACTTTACGGGGGAACCTCGCAAGGAGCACAGCGCGGCCCAGGAGATTGTCTCGCGGTCCTCTGCCCAGGCTCCACGTGGTGAGGCCTACCACGTGTAGAGCCATCAGGCTAGGATCGCAGAGTCGGGCCCAGGAGATACAGTCGGCCTAAACGCAAGTACCTCCGTGGGAGGAAAAAAGAGATAAATTTAATTTCTGCAATTAATGTGCTTTAATTTTGCTTTAATTTTACTTTAATTTACTTTAAGTTTACTTTAAATTACCGGATTTACTTGAATTTATTTAACTCATTTAATTCAGTTAATGCATTTAATTCTTTAACTTCTTCAAACTCAAATTGTTAGTTCCCTCTCCGAAGAACTTCTGAAGGGGAGAAATATATTTTGAATTTGGGCTCTTATAGAGGGGATCCAAGTCATGGCGACCAAGTCCCGCTGCCCTTCCTGCGGAACACGCAGAGGCACCTCCGCAGAGGCACCTCCGCAGAGGCAGGAATCTGCAGGAGCTGCGCCGCTGTGGCGGCCTCAGTTGAGCAGGAAATTAATCTGTCCATCGCTCCCCCTCCTCAGGGGCCAGGTGATCTCTTAGGGGGGGAGGGAGGATCCCAGTTACCCCCATCTACGTCCTCGGACGTACCCCCCCCCTTCCCTGCCCCCCTCCCCCCTCCCTTCCGGGGAAGGAGGGACCGGGGATTTTTTCTCTCCGGACTTCATCCTTTTGCTCCACAAAGCCTATTGTTTGCGGAAGCAGGGTTTGGGGCCAGGAGAGGCTGGTCCGTCAAGGGAAGACAAGTCAGCCAGGCTCTTGGGAGCAGGTACTCAAGAGCAGGGCATTCCGCCTAAGCGCCCCCGTCTGAGTGAGGAGGAACCTCTGGCGGCCCTCTCTCAGGGCACCCCAGAGGAGGCTTACTCGGACAGGGAGTTGGATGAAGAAGAAGAGGAGCTGGAAGAAGGAGAGATCCCAGAGGAAGACCAGTCCAGAGTTATTAGGGTCTTTCGCCGGGAAGAACTCCCGGCACTAATTAATGAGTCCCTAAAAGCGCTCAACGTGGCCTCAGATATGCCTACAGAAGAGGAGGCGCTGGAAGATCCATTAATCCAAGCCTTTAGGAGGTCTCAGAAAGTCTTTCCGGTCCACAGAGTGGTACGTCAGATGATCCAGGAAGAATGGGACCAGCCGGAATCTAGCCTAAGGGGAGTCAGGTCCATGATGCGCCTATATCCTCTCCCAGAGACAGACAAAGAGCTCTTAAAGTCTCCCAGAGTGGATGCAGCGGTATCAGCAGTCACTAAGAAGACTACTATCCCGGTTGAGGGCAGCACGGCCCTAAGACTCACAGGACAGAAAATTGGATACACTCCTGAAGCAAGCATTCGATGTAAGCGCTCTCGCCTTGCAAGCCTCCGTCTCGGGAGCCTGGGTAGCTCGGGCCTGTTTAAGGTGGTCTCAGCAGCTTCAGTCAGCAGAGACCCCTGCGGGCGACCCCCGGCCCAACGCCGCTAGGCTGGAATCAGGAGCAGCATACTTGGCGGATAGTCACTATGACCTCATTAGAAGCCTGGCCAAGAACATGGCCTCGGTGGTGGCAGCCAGGCGCTGCTTGTGGCTACGGAACTGGGCAGCGGATGCCTCCTCGAAGGCACGCCTGAGCCGGCTCCCCTTTAAGGGGAAGCTGCTATTTGGTGAGGATTTGGAGAAGTTGGTAAAGGACCTTGGCGAGTCCAAGGGTGGCAGGCTCCCGGAAGACAGACCGAAACAAGGTCGTCCTCTGGCTTCGTCTCGTAGCCAGGCTAGGGACTCTCGGAGGTTTCGTCCAGCCAGATCCAACCCCCCCTCCAGGGGACGCTTCCCCGTTAGAGGTCAAGGTTTCCGGGGGTTTCGGGGAGCAGGTCGGGGTTTTGGGGCCTCCTCCTTGGCCCCTAGAAAACAGCAATGAGGCGACGGGGGTCCAGGGGGAAGAGCTGCCAGTGGGAGGTCGTTTAAGGCAGTTTCTCCCCGCCTGGTCCCGGGTCACTTCGGATCAGTGGGTACTAGAGGTCATCAGGGAGGGCTACGCTCTCGAGTTCGCGAAGCAAATACCTCCAGCATTTATTCAATCTCCCAGCGGATCTCCGGCAAAGAGGTCAGCAATAGAATCAACCCTCGCTCGGCTAATCGCACTCGGGGCAGTGGTGCCCGTACCACCAGACCAGTCCGGATTGGGTCGATACTCGATTTACTTTGTAGTGCCAAAGAAGGAAGGGTCCTTCCGGCCAATCCTGGATTTAAAACAGGTCAACCGCTGTCTCAGAGTACCACACTTCCGCATGCAGACTCTACGATCAGTCATCGCAGCGGTAAGAGGCGGAGAGTTTCTGACGTCCCTCGACTTGACAGAAGCCTACCTGCATATTCCAGTCAGGAAGACCCATCAACAGTTCCTAAGATTCGTGGTACCAGCGGGCCATTTTCAATTCCAGGCCCTCCCCTTCGGCCTAGCTACGGCTCCACGGACATTCACCAAGGTGATGGTGGTGGTGGCGGCCTTCCTCCGGAAGGAAGGAATCCTAGTACACCCGTACCTTGACGATTGGCTCGTCCGGGCAAAATCGGAAGAAGAAAGTCACATGGCGACGATCAGTGGTCCAGGTTCTAGAGGAGTTAGGGTGGGTCATCAACCGAGCAAAGAGCAGGATGACGCCCTCCCAGGACCTCGAATATCTCCGAGCAAGATTCGACACAGGAAGGGGCAGGGTGTTCCTGTCTCGAGCTCGGTCAAGGGACCTAAGACTACTAGTTGCACAGTTCCTGAGCAGGCGAAACCCCTCTGCATGGCATTACCTTCAGGTGCTGGGCACAATGGCGGCGGCGATAGAGGTAGTGCCTTGGGCCAGGGCACACATGCGTCCGCTACAGCGCGCACTATTGCGTCGGTGGTCTCCACAACACCATCGCCTGTCAACGCAGTTACCCTGTGCTCCGCGGACCAAACAAGCCCTTCGCTGGTGGCGGTGCCCAAGGAATCTAGAGCGGGGGATGCCCCTCGAGCCCCATCTATGGGTACTGTTGACAACGGATGCCAGCCTGACAGGCTGGGGGGCTCACTGCGAGGACCAGTTCGTCCAGGGCCTCTGGTCGCAGTTGGAATCTCAATGGCCCATCAACAGACTGGAGTTGCGGGCCGTCACCCTAGCGCTCAGAGCGCTAGAGTTTCTAGTGCTAGGAAGAGCAATTCGCGTTCTCTCCGACAACGTCACCACGGTAGCTTACATCAACCACCAGGGCGGTACCAGCAGCCCCGCCTTGGAGAAGGAGGCGGAGGCCCTCTTCCAGTGGGCAGAGACCCGCCTGGAAGCGCTTTCGGCTCAGCACGTGGCAGGCACGGACAACCTCACGGCCGATTACCTCAGCAGACACAAGATAGACCACGGAGAGTGGGAGCTGGAAAAGGACTCCTTCGACCAGATAGTGGCCCGCTGGGGGCTCCCAGTCATGGACCTCATGGCAACTTTCTCATCAGCCAAGGTGGACCGATTCTTCAGTCGGCGGAGGGAGAGAATGTCTGAAGGCCTAGATGCCCTGTCTCAGAAGTGGCTGACGGAGGGTCTTCTCTACGTGTTCCCCCCATGGGTCCTGATCGGAAAGGTCCTGCAGCGGGTGGAAGCTCACCAAGGCCTGGTGATCCTCATCGCCCCGGATTGGCCGCGTCGTCCCTGGTATGCGGACCTGGTGAGGTTGCTGGCCGACCAGCCTTGGCGGCTCCCTTGCAAAAGGTCTGCTCAGACAAGGCCCGGTACTCATGCCTCACGTGGATCGATTCTCGCTTACGGCCTGGCTATTGAAAGGGCGCACCTCTTGAAGCGAGGCTATTCAGGAGCGGTAATCTCAACGCTGTTGAGTGCGAAGAAACGCTCGACCTGTCTTTCCTACGTAAGGGTCTGGCGCATCTTTGAGGCGTGGTGTTCGGAACGCTGAAGGAAACCCCTCTTGGCCTCAGTCCCTGAGGTGCTGGAATTCCTACAAGCGGGCTTTGAGAAAGGCCTGGCGCACAGTTCCTTGCGGGTCCAACTAGCCGCCATCGCTTGCTATAGAGGCAAGGTCCACAGCAAGCCCCTTGGGGCCCATGCAGACGTCTCCAGGTTCCTAAGGGCGGTTAGGCGGCTGCGTCCTCAACAGAGGTCGGTGATCCCTCCTTGGGATCTCAATCTTGTTCTAAATGCATTGGTCGGAGAACCCTTCGAGCCGGTAAAGAAGGCTTCCCTGAAGGACTTAACCCTCAAGACAGTCTTCCTGGTCGCTATCTGTTCGGCCAGACGGGTCTCCGAGTTGCAAGCTCTGTCCTCTCGACCGCCTTTCCTATCCTTTCTCAGGGACAAAGTGGTACTACGCACGGTACCTTCCTTCCTGCCCAAGGTTCTTTCTCCCTTTCATGTGAACCAGACAGTCACCCTTCCGGCCTGGCCGGCCGAGGGACCTGAAGGTAGAAATAGCAAGCTGCGACGGTTAGACGTCCAGAGGATCTTGAAGCGATACCTCTCACGCACAGCTCCTTTCCGGAAATCCGACAAGCTGTTCGTCCAGTTCGGAGGCCCGCACAAAGGAGAGGCGGCGGCCAAGGCCTCCATCTCCAGGTGGATCAGAGAAACGATTGCATCCGCCTACATACTGAAAGGGAAGCAGGTCCCAGGGGGGCTCCGGGCGCACTCCACCCGGGCTCAGGCTGCCTCGTGGGCAGAGTTCAGTCTAGTCCCCCCTTTGGATATTTGTAGAGCGGCGACTTGGTCCTCTCTGCATACCTTCACAAGGCACTACAGGCTGGACGTACAGAGTGCAGCGGACGCTCGGTTTGGTCGGGCAGTCCTTCAGTCCGGTTTGTCGGAACCCACCCAGGGTTGAACTGCTCTGGTACATCCCAGAAGTAAAGGGACTGGACTGGAGTGACGATAAGGAAGAAGTAATTAGATCTTACCTGCTAATTAGTGTTCCTGAAGGAGCGATAGTCCAGTCCCTGATCCCACCTGGCACGGTCTGACTTGAAGGCCTATCAGTCGAGAGCGGAGCATCTGGCTGAGCGTGGAACCAGGTCTGGGAGAAGAAGGGCAGGAGAAAGTCGCCTAGGGCAGTATCGGGCACCCCTCCCCCCCTTCCGTGGTATTTCCCCCTTCCTGACCCCTATTTCTTATTCCAAAAAAAAAAAAAAAGTTGGGTTCTGATCAAGTATCCCGTGAGGGAGTTAGGTTTTTTTGTAGTTTTGTTGATTGTTCATAGAACTTTGATTAGTCTGCTTTTTCATTCGAATACTGGAATTAGTGGGTGGTATCATTGGTATTTATACCGCCCCACCTCCAAAAAGGTTGGGCTCAGCCTCCAAGCTGCTGGAAGGGTTGCGTAACCCAGAAGTAAAGGGACTGGACTGTCGTTCCTTCAGGAACACTAATTAGCAGGTAAGATCTAATTACTTCATAAGCTCACAACTACCCCATTGCCTCACCCCCAGAAACTGCCCCTGCATATGTCCCGATACCACAAATTGCCTTCACTCTCAGAAAATGCCCCCCCATGTGAATGCCCATTGCTCGATAACTGTCACCAACCCCAAAAGTATGTTCTCCATAAATGCCCATCCCCCATCCCCCTCTGCTACCGAACCACAGATGCAACATGAGCACAGTACAAATATGCGACACACATGCACCCTCTGCCCCACCACTGTCAGCTACCCTCACCCCCAAAAACTACCCCTTGTAATTGTCCATTACCCTAAGAATGTGCCACCCCCAAAATAACCCTATCCTAACTGCACCACTGTCCTGCAAACTCCTCCCTCTCCCCCCTTAAAAAAACAAACAAAAAAACCAAACCCTCACCTGCCTCATGACCCTGCAGATTGCTGCTCCCTCTCCTCTGCAAACTGCACGTCTGGGGGGGAAAAACATAACCCTCCTGCCACTGTCCCACCACACCACAAAATGCTGCGCGCTCATAAACTACCCCTTTCATCTACCCCACCACCCCTAGCTGTTCTGACCACAGGCAGAACACATGCAAAACACAACAGAGATAAAGGGATTACTAAATTTCCTAGCTGGGTTGTACACCATCTTAAATTTTGTTTTCTTTGCTGTTTCTACTATCAAAGCTGGCTCTGATGTGTTTTTTTTAACTGCTTTCTTATTGATGCTATCTGGCAAATAATTCGTAGGTGCTGCTAGATTAACTGACAAGCTAGGAACTTATCAATGTTCCAAAGTGTAGGGAGGCCTGTCAAAAGTGGGTTCCCCGCTCCCCCCCCCCACGATTCTATTGATTTTTATCTTAATGTTTAAAAGTTAGAAGGAAGGCTATCATGTTTGCATATTTTTCATAGAGGTTTTAAACTCTGCAGTTCTCCAGTCGTCCCCCCACCCCACCCCCGTGTGAGTGAACATGCCCGGCCTGCTTCCAATGTAACTAACGAGATACTGGGTAGGATCCAGCCAGTGGGAAGGCTGTGAAAGTGGAGCACAAGAATTTTGTTCTAGCCATAGGAAGGGAGGTGGTGAGCTGGGCTAAGTTTGTTCTCCATGGAGAAGCAGGAGAAAAGTTCATGTATGTAGGTGACATCATCTGATAGAGCTGCTGTGCAAGATCATTCACAGTTTTGTTTTGTTTTTTTTTTCCCCCCCCCCCCTCTCAAGGCTTTTGGAAGCTCTACTGCACCTGTGCATATCTTCCTCCCTGCTGTTGCAGTGCCATCTTAGCTTCAATCTGTCTTCCCCTCCCCCCCACGAAGCCCCTCAGACGTGTTTGATATATCATGCGAGTATCCTTTCCATGATTCATCTTACTTGGAGTTTTTCTACAGTTTTGTCAATCTGCCGTTGCAGTATTTATTTCCTTCCTTTATATCCCTTAGTTTTTTTGTAATGCTTATAGTGTCCTCTTTTCCATGCCATCTCAACACCCTTAAGCACATGATGTTCAGGTCGGGATTTTCTTCATTTTTCTTCAAGGTTGAGCTGTTTGATTTTGTTGCAGGTGTCTGATGACCATATCCATGATGGACACGCATAAATGGTCCCTTTTAGTGCTTGGGAATCTAATCTCAGTCCTCTTGTGATTTATGTTTATAGATTAAACAAAGAGGGCTGAAGGTCGAGAGACACAAGTGATGACATATATTTTGGCTTTTTAAGTCTGATCTATTGAAAGACATCCATATCAGTCTCCATGGTTTCAAAGTTTGCATTGGATGCCGGTGGTGCATCAGCACCAAGAAGCACTTGAGCTCACTTGGAGTAGAGCATCTGTAAATCACTTGGATGTTCCCCTGAGAATGAGGAAGGATTTGGCTTAGTTACCTTCAGCATCGAAGGGCAAGGAAGTAGAATATCTGGTGGAGGCCTTGTTGCATCGACATTAGAGCCCTCCAAGACATGGTGTTGAGAGCATAGAGGACTTGCAGGAGCGCCCCTGTCAGCTGCCCCAAAAGGAGGATGGCTCAACCTCATTAGTACCAGAGGGGCAGCGCTGGCTGCCTTAGTCAAGACCAACCTGCTGATATTGCTATGCTCTTGGTGCCTTTTAGACGTGGCAGGTATGGAGAATCACTTTTTGAAACCTGTTGAGAGAATTACAGTGCTGTTGCCATTCAGCACATCAGAGCCTTCAAGGATGCTTCTATGGCTTCGCCAGCCATCGAACCCATCCTCAAAGCATGGAGTGCCTGTGGGAGAGACATTGAGGCATTGAAAGGCCCAGTCAGATTCCTGCCCAGCTGATATCGCTGTCCAGGGCTTTGGGGTCTGATGAACTCCCGATACTTAATAAATCATCAGTGCATTGACTGTCGGAGGAGCTCCTGTTCTCCACTGGAAGGAGTGTCTATAAGGCAGATACTCAGAAGCACTGTGACTCTCTTTGGGTCTGATTCAGAAGGCTGGACCACTGATGGAGTCTGAGCTTCTGTCTGAGGATGGCTTCAGGAAGATCTCTGTCCAGAAGTCTGGTGGTTTTTTTTTTTTTTAAATCCCCTACATCTTTAGCAGTGAGAGATACACAATGCTAATGGTCTGCTTTTTGTTAATATCTATTGGAAGCATTATTTTTCTGATTTTATCATCCTTGTTATTGAGTGATACTTTCCTTTTTTTGGATGGTGTGGCCCTCTCTCCCCTTCCACTTCATAAGCAACAGTTCAGCACAAGTCCATAATCACATGTGCGTAAGCTCCAAGAATTGTTTCGAATGCATTTTTCATGGGAGGAAGTGATGTCAGCTGACCTGATGGCAGCTTGATGTGAGGGCTCCTGGGCTCCATAGGTGTAATTACCTGTCTCCTGGTGTGATTTGGTGACTTGAATGCAATCATCAGGTGGAGTAAATGCCTGGGAAAAACCCTGTTATGGGTGATTATGCAGGACCTTGTGTGTTCAGGCCGCAAGCAGGCATGCCGCAAGCAGGCATGCCACAAGCAAACAAAGATGGCTGTGGCTGGGCAGAAGGACTGAAACTGCACGACAGTGGCACAAAGCCTGGTGCAGAGGGACAATGTAAGGAAGTTGAGGCATAACTGCAGCATATTCAAGGCTGGCTGTCTGGGATGAAATTGCCAGTGTAAGAGCAGAGATTATAAGTCTGGGGACTGACATCTGGTAGAGCTGTGCGAGCTGGGGCAGCGAATAGAGGATATCAAACGGCATGTGGATGAGCAATCTGTGGTGTCAGATGTGCTTGAAAAGGGGATGGAGGAGGTGATGCAACTCTAGAGCAAACTCTGACAAAGTTAGGCCTTAAATTACAGTACACCTGGGCCGGATGGTATACATCCAAGGGTGTTGAAAGAACTGAAATTTGAGATTGCAGACCTGCTATCAGTAATCTGTGAACTATCATTAAAATCATCTCTAATACCTGAGGATTGGAGGATCGCCAATGTAACACCAATTTTTAAAAAGGGTTCGAGGGGTGATCCGGGAAACTACAGACCGGTGAGCCTGACATCAGTACCAGGAAAAATGGTAGAAACCATCATAAAGAATAAAATTACTCAGCATATAGATAGTCATGACCTAATGGGAGACAGCCAACATGGCTTTAGACAAGGAAGATCTTGTCTTACTAATCTGTTATGTTTTTTTGAAGGAGTGAATAAACAGGTGGACAAAGGTGAGTCGGTTGATATTGTGTATCTGGACTTTCAGAAAGCCTTTGACAAGGTCCCTCATGAGAGACTTTTGGCAAAACTAAAGAGTCATGGGATAGGAGGCAGTGTACTACTGTGGATCAGGAACTGGTTAAAAGATAGAAAGCAGAGGGTAGGGCTAAATGGCCAATTTTCCCAATGGAGAAAGGTGAATAGTGGTGTACCCCAGGGATCTGTGCTGGGTCCGCTGCTTTTTGACATATTCATAAATGACCTGGAAAGTGGAATAACGAGTGAGGTTATCAAATTTGCTGATGACACAAAACTATTTAAAGTTGTTAAAACCCAGGAGGATTGTGGAAAATTGCAAGAGGATCTTGATAAATTGGAAGACTGGGCATCAAAATGGCAGATGAAATTTAATGTGGAGAAGTGCAAGGTTATGCACCTAGGGAAGAACAACCCAAACTATGGTTACACGATGCAAGGTTCCACATTAGGAACCACCACCCAAGAAAAAGATTTAGGCGTCCTTGTGGATACCATGTTAAAACCCTCGGCCCAGTGTGCAGCGGCGGCCAAGAGAGCAAATAGAATGCTAGGTATGATAAGGAAAGGAATGGAAAATAAAACAAAAGATATTATAATGCCTCTATATCGTTCCATGGTGAGACCGCACCTTGAATATTGTGTGCAATTCTGGTCGCCATATCTTAAAAAGGATATAGCAATTTTAGAAAAGGTTCAGAGAAGAGCCACCAAAATGGTAAAGGGGATGGAAGGCTACTCCTATGAAGAAAGGCTAAAAAGGTTGGGGCTCTTTAACCTGGAAAAGAGACGGCTGAGGGGAGATATGATAGAAGTCTATAAATTAATGAACGGAGTGGAACGGGTAAACGTAGATCGATTGTTTACCTTATCAGAATATAGAAAGACTAGGGGACATGCAATGAAGCTACAGGGTAAAGTATTTAAGACTAATAAAAGAAAATATTTTTTCACTCAACGTGTAATCAAACTCTGGAATTTGTTACCGGAGGATGTAGTAAAGGCTGTTAGTGTAGCTGGGTTTAAAAAAGGTTTGGACAAGTTCCTGGAGGAAAGGTCCATAAACCATTATTAAGAAGGGACCCAGGATATTTATTTATTTATTTATTTATTACAGGCTCTTATATACCGCTCTATTCAGCATCAGCGCGGTTTACAATATAACAACATACCATAATGAACAAACTGTTTGGTTTTACAGAGAACAAGGTCAGAGAACTTGGATAAAACATGGGAAGTCATTACTGCAACTATTTACAAGAGTATTTACAAGTATACATGACAGGATTTGTTCTTAGTTTGGGTAGTGATCAAGATTGGTTAGTTGGTTAAGTAATAATGGGGGAAGAGGTGGGATTTGAGTGCCTTTCTAAAAAGGGATAGATCAGTGATAGCACGAATTTCTGGGGGTAGAGCGTTCCAGCATTTAGGGGCATAGAATCTGAAAGCCCTGTTGGATGTCACTGATAGGCATTTTGTCGCTGCTTTAGGGATGATTAGAATATTTGTTGATATCGTTCTCCTGGATCTGTTGGGTGGAGCGGCCTGAATGAGGTCTATTAGAGAGGAGGAGGTGATGCTTTTAGTGGCCTTAAAGGTTAGTAATAATGTTTTGAACAATATTCTGCCATGTATGGGGAGCCAGTGGAGTTGCTCTAGGATGGGTGTTACATGGTCCCTTCTTGATGCTCCGTAGAGGACTCTAGCAGCGGTGTTCATGGCGAGTTGCAGAGGGTTTAATGTGGAGTGTGGGAGGCCTTGAAGAATGGCATTGGCATAGTCAAGGTGTGGTAAGGTTAAGGCTTGAAATATAGTTCTGAAGTCATCAGGATCAAGCAGGGGGCGAAGATGTCGAAGAGTCCGGATCTTGAGGTAGATTGCCCTGACTACGTTGGATATGTGTAGTTTCAGGTCCATGCGTTGGTCAAAAGTGACTCCAAGGTAACGAATGGAAGGTTTTGATTGGAGCTCGGCTTCTTTCACCTTTATATGGGATGGGGGGGAGAAAAGTGGGTCCCTGGTGATGCATTGTGGAACCTGTGTCCCTTGGGGAAACTGCTAGGTACGTATGACCTAGATTGGCCACTGTTGGAAACAGAATACTGGGCTTGATGGACCTTGGTCTGACCCAGTATGGCATATCTTATGTTCTTATGTTCTTATGTTCTAGGAGATGCAATCTCCAGTTTAGGGGATCCCTTAGACCCCTCACGTATGAGGGAGTGCAAGGTCATGGTCCAGAAACTTGTGCGGCGCACCTGGAGGGAGAGGACTGGAGATGGAATAAAAACTGAGCAAGTGCACCATGTGCTAGGGCAATGATCCAACCAAATGAAGGATACCATCACCTGTTTCCATGAGTTTAGACAGAGAGGGGATGGCTCAGAAGGCATACAGGGCTAGGGCCTTTAAATGTAGCAGCAATGAGCTTGAAGTGTTCCAGAACCTATCAACCATAGCACATCAGAAGAGCAGGGTATTGTGGCCAGTGACAACCAAGCTGAGGAGAGAGTTAGTCCCTTATCACTGGGTGTTCCTTTTCGTTCCTCCAGTTCAGTCCCGCACCGCTGGGTAGTGTACCTCTTCCTGCAGCATGGAGACTGGGCATGACTGTGGCACCTCCCACCAGCTTCCAGTGTGTCCAATCTCCATGCAGCAGGAGGTTGTGAGCCTAGGGGTTAGGCTCATCTAGAGGAGCATATAGGTGGTATGTGTTGAATTTTTGGGGCTTTTTGTTTTTGGGAGCGCTGTAACTTCATTTGCTAGCGTTAAAAAAACAAAACAAAAACAGAGCCTTTTTTTTTTTTTTTTTTTTCTCAACGGAGCCAATCAGGGCAGGGAAAGGGGTAGTTAAAGAGGATTCCTGATCTCCCCACTATTTGTTTTCTATTGCCCTGCTGCACTCACTGCCTGGATTGAACGGTGGGAGCTGCTGTCACACGGAGCTCTGTCTGCATATCGCAGCTCTGCCGGCTCTGCAGGGGGAGAGACGTCGGCAGTATTTCTTCTGCTTCAGTGCCTATCGGCATCGTTGCCTGGGGCTCAGCTGGCAGGAAATCAGGTATTTCAGTGAGAATTGGCTCCGGATCGTTGGGGGAAGGCATTTGCAAGAGGTGAGTGAGCAGATCTCATTTTCTCCATGCCAGGGCCTGCCGCCGCATGTAAAGCTGGCTGCTCAATTTATAAACACCATTTTGTAGAGCTGCCGTGTGTGTTTTTTTTGTTTTTTTTTTTTCCCCCACGGTTTTCCTGAACAGTTTCCTTTCTCTCACAGGCAGTTGCTAATCTCGTTGGCAGTGGGCACAATAGAGAAGTGTCACTTTTTGCTTGTTTGGGATTCTCTTTTTGCTTCTGGTAAAGGTTAAAAAAAAAAAAGAAATCGGAGAATTGGTGTATTTTCATAATAGGATTATTTTAGCAGTCAGTCCTTCAGGAAGCTGTTGGTTTGGTGCTAGAATTAAGGTGTTGGTTGGGAAGCCCTCTGTGGATTCTAGGGGGTTGGTAAAGCTCATGCCGGCACGTCTGTAGGGCTGGGGGTGTGGTACCTAGTGGTGGACTGTTTCAGTCGACAGCGTGTTGTGTGTGCACGACAGAGGCGGTTAATATGGAGCAGGCGTTACAGGATAAGCTGAAGGACAATTCTCTTTCCAAGCCCTGAGGGGCTGGAGGGATTTCGGAAGAAGAGGGAGGCTGGAAGCCCCCTCTTATCAGGCGTCAACCTCGTCGAGGCCTGCCTCCAGCGATCCTCTGGGGGCGCCTGACTCGCTGGTAGAGGATTTTTCCCCAGATTTTGTACTGCTCTTGCATCAAGCTTATTGCCAGTGTAAGCAGGGAGCTGCACCGGACATCTCGGGCGCAGATCTTGGGGTGGTTAGGGCAGTGGCGGAGTCGGCGGTAGCTACTGAAGTGAGGTTAACAGGCCACGCATGTAGAGGAGAATGTGCTGGCTTCAGATTGGTTAGAAGGAGACGAATTGGAAATGGAGTTCGAAGGTCCGGTTGAGGCTCTGGAGGAGGGTGAGATCCAGGAGCCGGAAGATCGGGCCCGGATTATGCGTGTGTTTCAGAAGGAGGAGCAGTCGGTGTTAATTACGGAATCGCTGCAAGCTCTTAATCTCTCTGTGACCTCTCCGATAGAAGAAAACGTGGAGGATCCTCTCATTCAGGTGGGAAGGAAGTCCCATGTGCTGTTCCTGGTCCATAAGGTAGTTAGCAGATGATTCAGGATGAGTGGGACATGCCGGGGTCAGCTCTCAGAGTTGGGAGGTCCATGGCTCGGCTCTATCCGTGGTCTGATCAGCAGCGAGAGCTGTTTCGCTCTCCTAGGATAGATGCGGCGGTTTTGCTGGTGGAAGGTAGCGTGGCATTGAAGGATGGACAAGGCAGAAAGATAGACTCGAGGAGGAAGCAAGCCTTTGAGGTCAATGCCCTTCCGTTACAGGCCTCCATTTGTGGAGCATGGGTAGCAAGGGCTTGTCTTCGTTGGTCTCAGTTCGCAGGTGGCAGATTTGCCACAGGGCCAGTGGCAGACCTGGTCTAGGTTGGAGTCCAGGGCAGCCTGTTTAGTGGACAGGCATTATGGCCTGGTCAGGACTTTGGCGAATAGTATGTCTTCATTGGGGCAGCTGATAGTTCCTCCAAGTCAAGGCTTATTAAGCTCCCCTTTAAGGGGAAGCTGCTGTTCGGCGAAGATCTGGACAAGCTAGTTAAGGACTTCGGGGAGTCCAAAGGAGGTCGGCTGCCGGAGGATAAACTGAAAACGGAGAAGCCCGGAGCATAGTTGAGAGACTAGACCTGTGATTTTCACTCTTTCGGAGCTTGCGGTTGGGATCCTTTCAGAGAGGGCGGTATCCCTTTCGTGGGCAAGGTTTTCGTGGGTTCAGAGGAACAGGCAGAGGGTTCGTAAACTTGCCTGCTGCCGATTTTCAAGAAGTTGCAATGAAACGAGGGGAACTCAGGCGGGTGTCCAACCCGTAGTAAGTAGGTTGCGGGAGTTTGCCTGCCTGGGTTCAATTTACATACGATCAGTGGGTATTGGAGGTCATTCGAAGGGGCTATGCTCTCGAATTTGCTTGACCGATTCGAGACTCGTCTGTGCTTTCTCCTCGCAGGGGGCAGAACAGGGAGTCAGCAGTTCGCGCAGCTTTGATACATCTCAAGCAGCTAGGGGCTGTAGTTCCAGTCCCTCAGGATCAATGCAGTTCCGGTCGATACTCAATTTATTTTGTGGACCCAAAGAAGGACGGGTCTCTTCGTCTGATTCTGGATCTCAAAGATGTCAACCGATGTCTTGTGGGTAACCCATTGTCGTATGGAGACTCTAAGGTCCGTAATGGTAGCAGTTCGTCAAGGAGAGTTCTTGACTTCGCTAGATCTCACCGAGGCGTATCTGCACATCCCGATTCAACCAGATCATCTAAGATACTTGTGGTTTGCGGTTCCGTGGGGTCATTTTCAGTTCCAGGCTCTACAGTTCGGATTGGCGACAGCTTCGCGTACGTTTACCAAGATAATGGTGGTTGCAGCAGCCTTTCTCCGCAGGGGAGGGGGGGAGCTCGTGCATCCTTACCTAAACGATTGGTTGGTTCAGGCAAGTCCCGAGAAGAGAGCGAAAAAGCAACGGACAGAGTGGTTTGGTTCTTGCAGAGCCTTGGTTGGGTAGTCAATGCCTCCAAGAGTCGATTGGTGCTGGTGCAATCCTTGGAATATCTGGGGGTTTGGTTCGACACGAAGGTCGGAGTGGTCTTCCTTGCGGAGGCTCAGGTGCTGGCAATGCTGTGATGCGTTCCTTGGTACTCTGGTTTTTGCAGCTACAGGTGCCAAAGGCATGGTATTATCTTCGGGTGCTATGTCCCATGGCGGCGGCTCCTCGAGGGAGTTCCTTGGGCTCAGGCGCACAAGTGACCTTTGCAGAGGTTCCTGCTTCGTTGTTCTCAGCAGGAGGATTCGTTGAGCAGGCGCTTGCCCTGCCCAGGGGAGGTTCAAGCGTCTCAAGTGGTGGCTGCTACGGGGAAGGAAAAAAAAAACAAAACAAAAAACTGACGGCAGGAATGCCGTTGGAGCAGCCACAATGGGTCCCGGTGATGACGGAGGCCAGCCTGGCGGGCTGGGGGGCTCATTGCGAGGGGCTCTACACACAAGGTGTGTGGAGCGTGGAGGAAGTGTGCTCTTCAAATATAAAGGTTGGGCTTACATGATTTGCACCAGAGAGGAGGAGGCAGAGCTGTCTAAGGACATGGGTATAGAGGACTTTGGAGTGGAAGTGACTGTTAGGCAGTGGTCAATGCCAAGCACTATTTATACCTCTGCTGTTTGGTTCTTTTGAAGCAGCCTTCGGTTAATATATCGGCAAAACCCAAGTCAAGAATTTTGGCTTCACAGATGGGAATTTTGCAGCACTTAATTTTATTCAGCTTTATTCAGCCAAGTAAACTTTATATGCATTTAAAAAGTGAAAAAATTAGAACTTTATTAGATAAAGACCGATGAATGAAATTGGATGGGAGAGTCTATGCCCACAGCCTTTGCATATTTCTGAAATTGGCAGGGCCACCCCAACTGAGGTCCTTTATGTATGTATGTAATGGCAGTTTGAGTGTCTTTCTTTTTCTGGAAGCACTTCGAAGTGGCAGTGTGTATCTAGTGGTCACATATGGCTGAAAGTAGTCTGAGAACAGAGTGGAGTGACTACTTGGCTGGGCCTGTGAAGGGCTTGGATGTTTCTTTTGTAATGCCATTGAATGGTGGCAGCTGGAATACTTGGAATGGAGTGTATTAGGGTTGTGAGTGAGGGTAGTAAGGGTGGTGGTGGTGGGGGGGTCGTATGATTAGGGTGGGTGCTGTGGCTTTGTTAAAGAAATGTTGGGTTTATAAGTGGAATGGATGAATAACTGAGGTGGCTTCAAAAGGGGGAGGGTTTATGAAGGGGGATAGAATCTCACTCGCCCATTCCATCCCTTGTCCATGATTTGATTATATCATATGGATGTTAAGTGCACTGAGGAAAAGAATGTATATTCTTGGGCCCTGGGTTTAGTTGCATCCAAGGCCCTCCTTTCCCCAGAATGTTGCCTAGTTCCTAACAAATCCAAAACCCTCTTCCTTGCACCATCGTCTCATCCACACATTGAGACTTCGGCGTTCTGCCTGCCTTCTGGGTCCTATGCGTGGAACGGGAAGCATGTCTGAGAATACTGCCCTGGAAGTTCTGGTTTTCAATTTCCTGCCTAAATTTGGCCTCCAGAACCCTCCCCCCACACTTTCCTATGTCATTGGTACCAACATGTACCGAGACAGCAGATTCCTTCCCAGCATTATCTAAAACTTTGTGTAGGTGGCGTGTCAGGCAGGCATGTTACCAGGCGGTCCTCACATCCACCAGCTATCTACATACCTAGTGATTGAATCACCAACTATAATAACTGTCCTAACCCTTCCCCTATGTGCACATGGCTCTGGAGAAACCAACTCAAGACAATCATAAACATTTTCAAAATCAAACATCAATCATCAGCTTTCAGCCTACACCCACTCATACA
Source organism: Ichthyophis bannanicus (assembly GCA_033557465.1). NCBI lineage: Eukaryota > Metazoa > Chordata > Amphibia > Gymnophiona > Ichthyophiidae > Ichthyophis > Ichthyophis bannanicus. Next base: position 1,085,025,705 of record CM066032.1, on the reverse strand, counting down.
ACCAGACAACAGCACAAGACCGAGAAGAAGAGGCACATCCAACCGTGTCAACACACCTAAAGATATCAACAGGATACGCAAGGACACTGAAAAACGAGCCTTATCAAAGGCAGCACCAACAATCTGGAACGCCCTCCCCGACGAACTGCGTACAACAACAGACCTTAAGAAGTTCAGGAAACTACTGAAGACAGCCCTCTTCATAGAACACTACTGTGACATTACTTAAACCATGCAACAGACACCAATTCCCCCCACATGTCACTATAATTGTAATTAAGCAAGGAACTGATACCCATAGCATTGTAAATAGCGCACGCTGTAATTAGCACCACAAGAATCAACGTCCAGACACACGCACACGCATACACTCCTCACTGCATGTGCACACTATACACTGTATCTTATTGATTGTTTGCTGTTCAGACCCCCTTGATTGCAGGATAAGACGGTATAGAAATACGTTTAAATAGAATAAAAATAAATAAATAAACTCGGTGCAATAGAGTTTTTTACATCACCTGGAGGACAGATCCTAGTTACAGGATCACTTCCTGCCACACCAGGGTGATGCTATCCTGTCACGTGACCTCTCTCCTCTATGGCAACAGGGAGGCTGCCAGACTGGAGGTGGGACTTCAGTACTACATCCCTGTAGGTCTCGTCTGTCTACCTCTCTTATATCCTCCAAGTCTGCTACTCTAGCCTCCAGAGATTGGACTCACTCCCTGAGAGCAAAGAGCTCCTTGCACCTAGTGCACACATAAGACCCCTCACCAACTGGGAGGAAATCATACATGTTTTACTTGATGCTAAAGAACAGAAAGCCCCCATCTCACTGCTGGACTGCTGTTTGCATTTTAGTTTTAAGGTTTTGTTTAGGTATTTAAGTTGTTTGTTTAATTTTGCTGGGGATTTTTATACTAATACAGCTATACCTAATGTTTAATGGACTTTCCTAAGCGTCCCTTCAGTCCAGTCCCTTTCCTCTGGGTTGTGCTCCCCTTCCAGCAGCTTGGAGACTGAGTACGTTGTCTTTATGATGACTGAAGGATATATATATCGCTGGCACATCCCACCAGCTCCAATATACTCAGTCTCCAAGCAGCTTATGATCTTATGTTCTTATGTTCAGCTGGAGGGAGCAGTAAGCCAGGGTTTGGCTTACTGGAGAGACACTTAGGTGTTAGTGGGGTGGTTCTTTTTCCCTTTTATTTATTCTGTGTTTTCATGGCTTTGTTAGGATTATTAGTGGAGTGGCTGTCCTCCCCCCTCCCCCCCCCATTTAGCAGGTTTGGGGGACAGAAGGAGGATTTGGGCGGTCCAAGGAGAATAAAAAAAAAAGCTGCGGTGCTGGGACCGACGGGAGTAAAGCAATGCCCAGGGCCTTTGAGCTTGCAGGGCCTGCCTCAAGAGCCTTTCCTGCCTTGCTGCTGAAGCCCTCCTGGCGGCTAAGCGGGAAGGCGCAGCCAGCCTGGGTGGAGTAAAGGAAAGAATTCTCTGGAGTTGGAAGCAGCTGTGCGGGGGAGTCAACAGGCTCAAGCGACGTTGGTCACTTTGGTGAGCCGAGAGAGGGTCGCTGACGGAGTCACGCGGCTGCCGGCTCGGCGGCAGAACCAGGCCTTTCGATTGTGGGGAGAGGGACTGCAAGGCAGAGGCAGGTAACTTTGTTCTTGTTTCGTGTGTGTTTCATGCGGCCGGCAGTTTGGCCGGGGCCAGCTTAACAGGGGCTGCATCCATTGTGTGTTGGTATGTAGTATATTAAAAAAAAAAAAGGTAATAGAGGTGCCTTGCCTGTCCTTTGTTTTTTCTGGAGAGGAGGGTATAGGTAGATATAGGGGTGTGGGGGTGTGTATAAGTATATATTTTGATATTTACAGATCGCTCTCTCGCTCTCTCCAGATATTGGTAGATAGTTTCTTTGGTTTTGTTAGGTGTGAAGGTCACCATGCCGGCGAGACCGCAGTGTTTGGTCTGCGGGGCGCGAAGCGGTGTCAGGGGCTGCGCAATAGAGACAGCCTCGGTTGAACAAGGACTCCAGGCCAGTGTGGCCCAGGATCCGCTAGCTTCTGGCTCTCAGGAGTCATGGGAGCCCCTGGAAGCAATCCTCAGCTTGAGGTCTCCTCAGCTTTGGAGCAGCCGGGCCCTCTTCTGCAGCAGGAGGGGGAAGCGCTGGGGGTTTTCACCCCCAGAATTTGTTTCTCCTGCACAAGGCATTCTGTCTGCGTCAGCAGGAGGGGGGACATGGGCTAGCGGCAGCACAGGGGCGTGTAGCTAAGCAAGGATCAGAGTCCAAAGGGCAGGTGGAGATAGGAGTTCCACCTAAGCGGGCTAGACTCACGCAGGAGATGGCTACCCACTCCCCCCTATGTCTGAGTCTCTAGAAGAGGAGACCTCAGATCGGGAAGCGGGGGAGGACAAGGAGGAACTCAAAGGCAAGATCCCAGAAGAGGAGCAGGCTAGGATTGTTCGGGTCTTCTGTCGAGAGGAGTTGCCGGCCTTGATTGGCGAGTCCTTGAAGATATTCAATATTGCTGCAGGGGTTCTGGCAGAGGAGGATGCCTTAGAGGACCCACTGATTCAGGCGGTCAGGAAGTCACACAGGGTTTTTCCTGTCTACCGGGTGGTGCGGCAGATGATTCAGGAAGAGTGGGATCAGCCAGTGTCCAGTTTAAGGGGGGTGCGGTGTATGTCACGCTTGCACCCTTTGCCGTAGGTGGACAAGGAGTTGCTGCAGTCTCCCAGTGGATGTGGCTGTGTCGGCAGTTACCAAGAAGACTACCATACCGGTCCAGAGCAGCCCCTAAGGATGCTCAGGATAGGAAGCTGGACACTTTGTTGAAGCAAGCCTTTGATATCAGTGCTGTGGCGCTTCAGGCCTCGGTGTGTGGGGCTTGGGTAGCCCGGGCTTGCCTGAGATGGTCTCAACAGCTTCAGCTGTCTAGCGACATTCCGGCCGGGGACAGCGGCAAGAATGGAGTCCGGAGTGGCTTATCTGGCAGATAACCAGTATGATCTCATCAGGAGTTTATCGAAGAACATGGCTTCGGTGGTAGCGTCTCGCTGTTACCTTTTGGCTCCGTAACTGGGCGGCGGATGGTTCTTCAAAGGCTCGCCTCAGCAGGCTCCCCTTTAGGGGTAAGCTGTTCGTTGAAGACCTGGATAAGTTAGTAAAAGAGTTGGGCGCGCCTATGGGAGGCAGGCTCCCTGAGGACAGGCCGAAGCAGAGTCATATCTCCGCTCCCGGGCGGACTCAGCCGAGGGTGGTCCGGAGGTTTTGGGCAACACGGTCGGTGCCTTTTCAGAGGGGTCACTTCCCCTCTAAGGGGCAGGGGTTCCGTGGGTTTCGAGGAGCGGGAAGGAGCTTTGGGACCTCCTTCCTCCGGCCCTAGGAAACCGCAATGAGACAACGGGGGTCCAGGCAGGAGTTCTGCCTGTGGGAGGATGTCTACGGCAGTTCTGCTCTGCTTGGGTCTGGGTCATGTCCAGTCACAGGGTCTTGGAAGTGGTGTGGGCCAGTCCTTCCTTTGTTCATTCAATCTCCTTGCCGATCGTGGGCCAAGATCGTGGCAGTAGAGGAGACTCTGACAAGGCTGTTGGCGTTAAGAGCAGTCGTGCTGGTGCCCAAGGACCAGTGTGGTTACGGTTGTTACTCAATCTATTTTGTGGTACCAGAAAAGGAGGGTTCCTTTTGGCCGATCCTTGACCTGAAGCGGGTCGATCGTTGTCTTCGGGTTCCTCATTTTTGCATGGAAATTCTGAAGTTGGTAATAGTGGTGGTTTATATCTTTTATTTATAGTATTTTCTTGAATACATCACAAATACAAAGGAAAAAGGAATAAGACATTGCAATAAATCCAAAAAGTTCAATCCACATAAAAAACGCATCAAGGAAGAGGAGCCAATCCATGATAAATATGAAATAAACATAGAAAATAGGTGTTACATAAACGCCACAATAGGGAGCACAATTGACATATCCATACCCTCCCACTAAGTCCCGACTATTTCCCTTTCACTTCGAAAATTTAACAACAATGAAACATCAGTAAATATAAAGGTCTGTCCCTCTAACATTATAATACAACGACATGGAAACTTCAAGAAAAAAGAAGCCCCCAGAGCCACTACCCGAGCTTTTAAACCCCAAAATTTGCTTACGACGAAGCTGGGCATTACGGCCGACATCCGGAAAAACCTGTAGTTTAAAACCACAAAAGAGAGCCTCTCTACATTTAAAGTAGGCCCTCAAAACACGCAATTTAGTGTACTCGGAGCCAAACTGCACCACAAGGGTGCAACGTTTGGAAATGACATCCGCTGAATCCTCCAGGAAAGCTGTGAGGTTCTGACCAACCGAACCAGTTGAGGGCGTAGAAACCCCTACAGCCGGCGGTAGAGGACCAGAACTACTAGGCAGGTAATACATATGGTGAATATCCAAAATCCCATCTAAGTGTAAAACCTCAGAAAAAATATTTTTCAAGCAAAATATTTGAAGACAAAAGGTGCGTTTATAGGAAAATTAAGGAAACGTAAGTTGCCCACTCTATACTGATTCTCCAGCACTTCCATTCGATAGGATAATGTTAAGGAATCTCGAGTCAAAGCAATATTACTGTCTCGAGAGGATTTAAGCTGGGAATCAGTTTGAGCGACCAACTTAGCCAAAGAACCTAATTGTTGTTCTACACTTTTCAATTTACAAACAGTGTCTTGAGAAAATTTACAAAGTGATGAGACAGTAGAAGTCAAACGAATGTCAATACTTTGAATGGCAGACCATATATCCTTTTAAAGTCACTTCCCCAGATGGGGGAGCGACAGTCAAAACTTCCGATGTCGCCGAATATACCGGGAGTGGCAGCGGGGGAGCTTTCCAATAGCATAGATGAAAAGGGAGCTTGCGGGAGAGGAGGAGGGGACCGAGATTCAGGGCTCAACGAAACCCCATCCGGTGACAGGGTGCCAGGCAGCGAGGAAGTCAAATGCTTGTCCATAGGGCCCACTACCTTACCTCCTTTAGCACTCTCACCCAGCTTAACACCAACTTTTCCTTTCCTCTTGCCCATGTTACTCGGAACTCACGGCTCCGTTCTACACTCCTCACGTGCGCCAAAGCGGTGCAAAAGGGGCGTGTCCTGCCCCTTGGTTCACGCCCCTTAGATCACGCCACGCAGGCCACGACACGCAGCTGCGTGTAGGAACCGCTGGGCTTTATAGAGCAGGTGGGGTGTCCTCCAGCCGTGGGAGCGTCCTCCAAGGTGCCTGCTAGCTGTTCCATGGCTCCAGACCACACGCTGCACAGCTCCGCAAGAGAGACAAATGTGGCAGCTCCCTCAAGCAGCGGCTCACTCTCTGTCTCTAACCATGTACTGCTGGGCTTTATAGAGCAGGTGGGGGTGTCCTCCAGCCCTGGGATCGTCCTCCAAGGTGCCTGCTAGCTGTTCCATGGCTCCAGACCACATGCTGCACAGCTCCGCAAGAGAGACAAATGCGGCAGCTCCCTCAAGCAGAGGCTCACTCTCCGGTAATAGTGGTGGTGCGTCACGGAGAGTTTGACGTGTCTCGATCTCACGGAGGCGTATTTGCATATCCCTGTCCAAGTCGCATCAGCAGTTTCTGCGATTTGTGGTGCCGAGAGGAAACTTTAAGTTTCAGGCATTGCCGTTCGGCCTGGCCACGGCTCCTTGCACCTTTACCAAGGTGATGGTGGTAGTGGCCACGGCACTACGCAAAGAAGGGACTTTGGTCCACCCGTACCTCGATGATTGGTTGATCCAGGCCAAGTCCAAGGAGGAGAGTTTGAGTAATGGTCAGGGTAGCTGGACTCCTAAGAAGTTTGGGGTGGATGATCAATCTGGCGAAGAGCAGATAAGAGTATCGGGGGGGGGGGGGGGGCCGCAAGATTCCACACCGGCATGGGCAGGGTGTTCTTGCCGGGGCAGCGAGTGAAGGTGCTCAGACGTTTGATGCGCATGTTAATGGCCATGAAGGTGCCCTCGGCTTGGCGCACTCTGCAGGTACTTGGCGACGATTGAGTTAGTGCCCTGGGCCAGGGCCCACATGCGGCTGTTCCAGCGCTCGCTGCTCCATCGTTGGTCCTATCAGCTGCAGTCCCTGTCTGTAGTGCTCCCCTGTTCCCCAAAGATCAGGAGAGCCTTGCAATGGTGGCTCTACCCAGGAAACCTAGAGAGAGGCATGCCTCTTGAATCCCCGCAATGGATGCAGGTGACGACAGGCGCCAGTCTGACCGGTTGGGGGGCTCACTGCAAGGGGCACTTTGCTCAGTGCCTTTGGCGTGCCCAGGAAGCTCAGTGGTCTATCAACAGATTAGAGTTGCTGGCGGTGGCTCTGGCTCTCAGGGCGTTTGTGCATTGGGTCCACCTGAGGACGGTCCGGGTGCTCTCAGACAATGTGACAGCGGTGGCCTACATCAACTGTCATGGCGGCACGAGCAATCCTCCCCTGGAGGAGGAGGCGGAGCACCTGTTGGAATGGGCCGAGGTCCATCTGGTGGCTGTATCGGCACAGCATGTAGCCAGAGTGGACAACGTCACGGCGGACTTCCTCAGCAGGCACAGAGTGGATCACTGCGAATGGGAGCTCTGTTGGGATGTCTTCAAGCAGGAACAGCACTGATGGGGGTGTTCCAATCATGGATCTGATGGCGCGCTGGGATTGGCCAAGGTGAGCCGATTCTTCAGCAGAAGGAAGGAAAGCATGTCGGAGGGCCTAGATGTGCTAGTGCAGAAGTGGCCCATGGAGGGACTTCTGTATGTTTCCTCCGTGGGCGCTCATAGGCAGGGTCCTCCAGTGAGTAGAGGCTCACCAAGGGTGGGTAGTTCTGATAGCCCTTGGCGGCCATGGTACGCCGATCTCATGCGGCTCTTGGCCGATCGGCCATGGCGCCTTCCGGTGAGGGACTATCTTCTGGTGCAGGGTCCAGTGCAGATGCCGCAGGTGGATTGGTTCTCGCTTATGGCCTAGCTGTTGACAGGGAGAGGCTGCGGAATAGAGGATATTCCGGAGCAGTGAAATCGACATTTCTGAAAACCCACAAGCGTTTGACCTGCCTTGCCTATGTGAGGGTCTGGTGCATTTTTGAGAGCTTGTGTGAGGACTAGCAGAAGAGGCCCTTGGCGTTATCAGTCCCGGAGGTATTGGATTTCTTGCAGGTAGGATTCGAGAGAGGCCTTGCGGCCAGCTCCTTGCGGGTGCAGTTGGCAGCTGTTTCCTGTTACAGGGGCAAGATTCAAGGTAAAGCCTTAGGCGAGCAACCTGACATAAATTGATTCCTGAGGGTGGTGCGGCGCTTGCGGCCTCAGCAGAGGTCGGCTATACCTCCCTGGGACCTCAATCTGGCTGGAGAGCCGTACGAACTGCTAGGGCATGCCGCTTTGAAGGACTTGACTCTTAAAGCCGTCTTTGGTTGCTATCTGTTTGGCGAGACGGGTTTCGGAGTTGTAGGTGCTGTCGTGCCGCCCGCCCTTCCTCTCCTTCAAGGATAAGGTGGTCTTGCGGACGGTACCTTCCTTTTTGCCCAAGGTGTTCTCTCCGTTTCACATGAATCAGTCGGTTTCTCTCCCTTCCTTTGCTAAGGGTGGACAGGGGGAGGTGAAGGCGCGGTTGCGTTTTCTCCACATACAAAGGGTCCTGAAGCGTTATCTGAAACGCACGGAGGCATTCCATAAGTTGGAACGGTTGTTTGTTTTGTTAGGGGGGCCGCGCAGAGGAGAGGCGGCGGCCAAGGCTTTCATTTCCAGGTGGATCAAGGAAGCCATTTCCTCAGCATACATTCTGAGAGGGAGACAGGTTCCAGTGGGGTTCCGGGCTCACTCTATGCGGGCGCAAGTGACCGCGTGGGCGGAATTTAGTTTAGTTCCACCACTGGAATTTGTCGAGCGGCTACTTGGCCTTTCCTGCATACTTTCGCGAAGCACGATCAGTTGGATGTTCAGGCAGCAGGAGATGCTGGGTTTGGAGAAGCGGTGCTTCAGTCCGGTCTTGCAAGCCCCTCCCATGGTTGAACTGCTCTGTTACATCCCAGAGGAAAGGGACTGGACTGGAGGGACGCTTAGGAAAAAGTAATTAGACCTTACCTGCTAATTAGTGTTCCTGAAGGAACTCCAGTCTAGTCCCTGATCCCGCCCAGTGTTTTGAGATGTACAAGTTGTTACTGGCCCAAAGCTCAAAGGGCTAGAGTGGAGGCTGCTGCGGAAGGATCTTAGTTGAGGGGTCCGATTAGCGGAGTGGAGAGACTGGCAAAGTGCCCTGATGGCAGAGTTAGGAAGGGCATCTGCTCTTTTGGGTAAGTCGTCTCCTCTTGGGGGGGGGGGGACAGGTAGGTATTAGAAGTTCAAGTTTGTTATGGTTATTAGTTCTTTTGCTTAATTGTCTCTGTTAAGTCTGCTTTGTCAACAGTATACTGGAGCTGGTGGGAGGTGCCAGCAGTATATATATCCTGCAGTCATCAAAAATATGACATACTCGGTCTCTAAGCTGCTGGAAGGGGAGCACAACCCAGAAGAAAGGGACTGGACTGGAGTTCCTTTAGGAACACTAATTAGCAGGTAAGGTCTAATTACTTTTTGTTCACCTCAAGATTAATTAATCTCAGGTCCTTAATCTATTCCTGATGAGGTTAACCAGCCACACCTGAAAGTGAATATGGACACCACCTTCCCTTTAATAGAGCTAAGATTATTCCTGGGGTGAGTAAGAGGGAATGAAGACTTAATATATGCTGGCTTACTACACAGTTCTCTGACCTGTGTTTTTCTAAAATAATGTCTTACCAATTTTCTGAGTGATTCGCATAGCCCTTGGTTTGATAGAGGGACCTTTCAAATTGCCCCTTTGATCTGTCACTTGACTTTAATACCTATTAAGACAACTTCACAGATCTCTTGCGTCCTAACTGGCAGGCCTCTTTGTAAAGGCCACTAGAAGCAAATTTCTTTCTTTCTATTCAGAGACTATTTTATGTGTATTGCTAAGCACTGACAATTGATAAAAGGTGTGTCTAATTTTACTGCAATGGGAATATGGTTCTGTTCAGACTGATTTGAATTGTTTATAAGAGTGTCAGTAATCATGTCCTGGTAATATCCTAGTTTTTATACTATTTCCTTTTTGTTTTTGTGTCAAGTATGCTGAGGGAGGAGTAGCCTAGTGGTTGGGGCAAGGTACTTCAGGCTGGAAGGTCGGGGGTTCAAATCCCACAGCAACCTTGGGCTGGAAGGACTGGGGTTTCTAGTCCCACAGATGCTCCTTGTGGTCTTGGGCAAGCCACTTAACCCTCCATTGCCCAGGTTCCCTGTAAGTATTAGTGTATGTGTCTCATATCCCCACGTGTTAAATGTATCCCCCAATTGTGTTGTGACCGCTTTGATTGAAGGATAAGGCGGTATACAAAACTGTCTAAATAAAATAAATAAATATGTGTGAATATATAGTCGAAAGTCATTTCACTGGCCACCTTTTTTGTTTTGTTTAGGATATATTGGACATTAAAGGGTTAAACTGCAGGGTGCCAATAATGTTAACTGTATGGTAATGCTGATGCTTTGCTTTTAGCTGACTAGCTAGCAGCCGTCCCACACTATTACCATATTCAAAATACATCCTCTTCACCCTTGCTATATAATACATCACTTTAATCAGCCCTAATGCCTTCCTCAGCTCTCCTGTCCCCTACACCCTCCCCACCACTTGCCCCTCTAATCTCTGAATTTCTCCTCAAGAGCTGGTTCAAATCCCCCTCTCCAAATCTGCTAGAACATATCGGTAAAAGCTTCCCATCTCATCCACACCCCAACATCCTGCCTACTATTAAACAAAATGTTCCCAAATAGCCTTCCCAAGCTCGCACACACCCACTCATCCTCAAGTATAGTCATTTAAATTTCCAGAACACAACCCCAGTCCTTTGTCTGGGTCGAAGGTCATGGGTCCTCCAGCCAGGACTATGACCCAAAACATACATCCAAAAGTACGGCTAAAAAGGGAAAAAAATAGACTTTTTAAACTGGCCAGCAATGAGTCTTGATCTCAGTCCAATTGAGAACCTTTGGGTAGAGCTGAAATCTGCCATTGGTAAAAAATCCTGGAAACATTTATGAGCTGGAACAAATTGCAATTGAAGAGTGGGAGAAACTACCAGCAGACAGATGTACGAAACATACAGATGGCTACAAGAAAAATATGGAGGCTGTCATCACTGCCAAGGGTTGCACAACCAAATATTTGTTAAGGGTGTCATTAATGCTGTCCAGGTCATATTTTTTTTTCTCTGAAATTACTACATCTATGTTGCCCAGACATCTATTTTTATTGTATACCTTTTGAACATACTATTAAAATATTAGGATGACATACCGTTGGAATATTTCCAATTATTTCTCAAGATATTGTATACAATATACTTTAAATGCAAGGGTGCCAATAATGTTGGCCACAATTGTATAATGGTTTTGAAGGGAAAGGGAGGCGGTATGTGCGCAAGGGAGGAAGGGAATAGGGAAGAGTATGTAGAGCTTTTATTTTAATAAGGCTCTGTATGTTGCTGAGGTAAAAGGGGCGATGGGATAAGGAGTTTGAGGGATATTCTAGGAGGGGCTGAGCTCCTCGGATTTACAGATGCAATGGAGTGGTCCATTTTGGAGGAGGAGATACTCGGCCATTAAGGATCTAAAGGGGAGGAAGGTGTTTGGGCTTGATGCAATGTTGGTTAAATTTTATAAAACATTGGCTACCCTATTAGTTCTGCATTTGGTGGAAGTGTTTAGCTCCAGTTTGGAGGCTGGGCTTTGGTGCCTTCGATTCTGGAGAGGGATAGGTATTATGGTCCTGCCCAAACCAGGCAAAGACCCCCTTATTGGCGGGGTTGTCTGATCCATTAAGACAGTCTGGTTTCGTACCTGGCAGGCAAACGGGGACAACGTGAGGAAGGTAGTAAACTTGATTTCAGAAGTGAGGGAGTATGCCTCTCTGGCACCACTACTGGCATTGGATGCAAAGAAGGTTTTTGATAGAGTGGAATGGAGGTTCCTTGTCGTCCCTCTAGTCTAGTCCCGGACATCTGGGGTATAAGCACCTCCTCCCACAGCCTTGGAGACTGAGCCCACCACCTTTTTTGGTGACACCAGTATAAGTAGATGAGGAACCGTCTCCTAGATCCAGTAAGCTCAGTCTCCAAGGCAGCTGAAGGAGGTGTGAGTCTCAGAGGGGCTCACTGGAGGAATTAGTGTAGCGTAGCTATAGTTTGTTTAAGAAAAAAAAAAAAAAGAATTGGATTGGAAGGCATTGCCTGCAGCTTTAAATTCGCTAGCAAAGGGTTTTGTCTGCTGAACGGCTGCTATCTTCCCGGCTGAATTTGGTTCCCCCTCTCCCGGCAGGTATTGTATCTGAGGGGAGTGTGGGAGGTGGTGTTGGGGCCTCCGTCTCCCGACCCCTGTCTGCGGGTGATGAGACGTTAAGGGAGCACCCGTCCCCGGGTCTGGAGCCGCGCCGCGGGCTGCTTTGGCTGCCGTGGCAGTATCGCAGCCGGCGAATCGCTTGCCTGCAGCCTTTTTTGAGTAGCGCTCAAAACCCCGGGGACGTTCCAGCCGCGGTGTGCGACATACAGTGCACAGGCGGCTAGAGGAGACTGGAGCACTGCGGGTTTAGCCCGGGGGGAAAAGCGCGGCAATCTGCTTGTGCTGAGGTAAACGGTGCACAGGCCTTCCTCACGCAGCGTTTTCGGCGGGAAACGCTGGGCGGGCGTGCACACATTTTTGGCGGGCCATTGACGGGGGCTGCATTCTGGGGGCAGGTCTCTCCGTTCTTTGACCGGACGTAATTGTTGAAAGCATAATAAAAAAAAAAATAAAAAAAAGTAAAAGCTGATATTTTTATTCAGCTCGGGTCCTTTGGTTTTTCTGTGGCAGCTGAGGGGTTGAGCTTGCCAGGATGCCATCCAGGCCCCAATGTGTCATGTGTGGGGCCAACAGGGGATCCCTTTCAGAGATGGGGGTCTGTAAGGGATGCGCTCTAGAGGCGGAGTCCAAGGACATCGAAGCAGACGACACTGCGCTGAGGGAAGGCGTGTCGGGCTCTCCACAGCCGCTCTCTCCTGCAGGGCCTTCGTCCGGGCCTCCTCAGGGGCCTTCCTTGTCAGCGGAGCCCTCCACATCCCAGGCGGGCTTGTGGGGGGGGGGGGGGCTGGCAGCCATTTTTTCGCAGGATTTTCTTTCTTTGCTTCAGCAGGCCCTAGCAGGGAAGCAGGGCACTACGGAGTTGGTGGGGGGCCTGAAGAGGCCTGGAGTTTTCTCGGTAGACGCCCGAGAGGGCACCCCATGCAAGAGAGCTAGAGTAGCAGCAGTGGTTTCTGGAGAAGTCTCGGACGGTCCGGATTCGGATGGAGATCTAGACCTGGAGGAAGGTGAGATTGTAGAGCAGGAGGACCAGGTCAGGGTCTTCCGCCGGGAAGAACTGGCAGCCCTAATCTCAGAGACCCTGAAGGCCCTTACATGCCGGTGGCGGAGAGCGTCGCCGATTCCACTTTGGAGAATCCGTTGCTTCAGGCGACACGGCAGTCCCAAAGGGTGTTTCCCATGCATCGGATTTTTAAGGAAATGATTCAGGAAGAATGGGACACGCCGGAGGCCAGGCTAAAAGGATCCAGGGTGATGGCATGGCTGTATCTGTTGCAGGAGCAGGATAAGGACCTTTATAAGTCCCCTAAGGTGGATGCGGCGGTTTCCGTGGTTACCAAGAAGACCACGATTCCGGTGGAGGGCAGTACGGCCCTTAAGGATGTACAGGACTGTAGGATGGATACTCTGCTGAAGCAGGTGTTTGATGTCAATGCTTTGTTCTTGCAAGCGGCTATCTGTGAAGCATGGGTTGCTAGAGGATGCCTACGGTGGTCTCAGCGGATTTCGCTGGGCCGGGAAGACGAGACAGTGGACGAGCCGGCCCGACTGGAGTCCGGGAGCTGCATATTTAGCAGATGTGCAGTATGATCTTATTCGAGGTCTGGCAAAGAGTATGGCGTCCGTGGTTGCGGCACGGAGGTATCTCTGGTTGCGCAATTGGGCGGCGGACGGCGCCTCAAGGGCAAGACTCGGTAAGCTTCCCTTTTGGGGCAAGCTTCTTTTTGGAGAGGATTTGGAAAAGTTGGTGAAAGACCTCGGAGAGTCTAAAGGGGGAAGGCTGCCGGAAGATAAGTAGAAGCAAAATCGCCCGCTCGCACCTTCCAGGAGTCAGAGAGAATTTCGGAGATTTCGAAGGCCCAGATTTGGACAGTTTCAAAGAGGACGTTTCCAGTATAGGTCCCAGGGCTTTTGAGGGTTCAGAGGGGCGGGGAGAGGTTTTGGAGCCTCCTCGGCCCTCAAAATGCCGCAGTGAAGCGAGGGGGGGCCCAGGCAGGGTTAGTGCCGGTAGGAGGTCGGCTGCGAGAGTTTTACCCTGCCTGGGTCCAAATCACTTCGGATCGTTGGGTTTTGGAGGTAATAAAGGAGGGGCATGCCCTAGAGCTTCAACGACCCATTGCAGAATCCTTCGTCCAGTCCCCCTGCAGGACAAAGTCAAAGCGTCGGATGGTGCAGGAGACCTTGCAAAGGTTACAGGCTCTGAAAGTGGTAGTGCCAGTCCCGGTCAGCCAGTACGGCTGCGGTCGGTACTCGATATATTTCGTGGTGCCCAAGAAAGAAGGTTCCTGGCGGCCAATTCTAGACCTCAAGGGAGTCAACAGGTGTCTCCGTGTGTCTCATTTTCGCATGGAAACCCTGCAATCCGTCATAGTGGCGGTACAACGGGGAGAGTTTCTCATCTCTCTGGACCTCTCTGAGGCGTACCTGCACATTCCCATTCGGTTGGAACATCAGCAGTTCCTGCGGTTCGCAGTTCCGATGGGGCATTTTCAGTCCCAAGCGTTACCGTTTGGCTTGGCAACGGCTCCGTGAGCCTTTACCAAGGTGATGGTGGTAGTGGCGGCGGCATTGCGCAGAGAGGGGGTGTTAGTTCACCCATAAGAACATAAGATATGCCATACTGGGTCAGACTGAGGTCCATCAAGCCCAGTATCCTGTTTCCAACAGTGGCCAATCTAGGTCATACGTACCTAGCAATATCCCCAAAAGACACAGGTTCCACAATGCTTGTACTGGGTCAAGCATTGATTATCCTGGGTCCCTTTTTAATAGTGGTTTATGGACCTTTCCTCTAGGAACTTGTCCAAACCTTTTTTAAACCCAGCTACACTAACAGCCCTCACTACATCCTCCGGTAACAAATTCCAGAGTTTAATTACACGTTGAGTGAAAAAATGTTTTCTCTTATTTGTCTTAAATAGTTTACCCTGTAGCTTCATTGCATGTCCCCTAGTCTTTCTATATTCTGATAGCGTAAACAATTGATCCACGTTTACCCGCTCCACCCCATTCATTAATTTATAGACCTCTATCATATCTCCCCTCAGCCGTCTCTTTTCCAGGTTGAAGAGCCCCAACCTTTGTAGCCTTTCTTCATAGGAGTAGCCTTCCATCCCCTTCACCATTTTGGTGGCTCTTCTCTGTACTTTTTCTAATAATGCTATGTCCTTTTTAAGATACGGTGACCAGAACTGCACACAATTTTCAAGGTGCGGTCGTACCATGGAACGATACAGAGGCATTATAATATCCTTTGTTTTATTTTCCATCCCTTTCTTTATGATACCTAGCATTCTATTTGCTTTCTTGGCTGCCGCTGCACACTGGGCAGAGGGTTTTAACATGTTATCCATGATGACTCCTAAATCTCTTTCCTGGGTGGTGGTTCCCAATGTGGAACCTTGCATTGTGTAACTATAGTGTGGGTGGTTCTTTCCTAGGTGCATAACTTTGCACTTGTCCACATTGAATTTCATCTGCCATTCCTTATCGTCACTCCAGTCCAGTCCCTTTACTTCTGGGTTGCGCAACCCTTCCAGCAGCTTGGAGGCTGAGCCCAACCTTTTTGGGGATGGAGCGGTATAAATACCACTAGGACCACCCCCAGGCTCCAGTATTCTCAGCCTCCAAGCAGCTGGAGGGTTCCGTAAGCCTAGGGCTTACTGGAGTCTTCCTTTTTATTCCTTTTTTATTCAAATTTATGTTTTACTTTCTTTATTAATAATTTGATTTTACCTTTTAGTTGTTTCAGGTCCTGTGCCTTTAATTCTCCTGCTTGCTCTCCCTCCCCCCCCCCCCCGACCGGGCTGGGTATCGGAGGTGGTTTTCCTGTAGGCAGCAGTGTGGATGACCGCGCAGAGCTCCTCTGCTGCTTATCCGGCCGGCTCCTGCACAATTTCTTTGCAGCCCTGCCCTGCCTCGCGCCGAAGCCCTCCTGGTGGCTGAGCGCTAGAGGCAACGCCGCGATTCCATTCTCACCGCCAGCCCCGTCCCGGAGCTGAGGGACGCGGAGGCGAGCTCCAGAGGCCGCGATTCCAGCGGGAAGTTGTTTTAAATGGCGGTTTTCCGGCTCTAGGGGAATCGCGGTGTCCAGCCCTGATCCTGCATTCGGAAGGAAGATCGGTGCTGTGAGCAGACTCGCGGCTCCCGTTTAGGTCTCCACGTGGTGCGGCCTACCACGTGTAGAGCCAACGGTGGCAGTTCGCAGAGTCGGGCCCAGACATCTCAGCAGAAGAATACTTAAACCGCAAGTACTGGGGATTGTTTTAAGGGATGTGTATTTCTTTAATTTTAGTTTTGGTTTAATTTTGATTCAATCTTTAAAGGGGAACTACTGATTTTTCAACTAGTGGAGAGCGCATACACACTTAATAAAGGAACGGGTTAACTCTGTATCGGAGCGCTACAGTCTCTCCTTGGTTAGACCCAGCGTTTCAGCCTCGAAGCTCAGGAGGGGCTCCTGTAATCTTTTCAAGGTCATGGCGGCCAAGTCTCGGTGTCCATCCTGTGGCACCTGGCGAGGTACTTCCTCGGAGGCAGGGATCTGCAGGGGTTGTGCTGCAGTGGCTGCCTCCGTGGAACAAGAAATTAACGGCCATGTCGCAAGCTTCCCAGGGCTCTGGAGATCCCCTACAAGGGGAGGGGGGTTCCCAGCTCCCTCCTTCTACGTCCTCGGATTTATTCACTCCTCCCTTGCCCCCCTCCCCCTTTCCTACGGGGGAAGGGGAGGCCGGGGATTTTTTCTCCCTTGACTTCGTCCTGTTACTACACAAGGCCTATTGCTTGCGTAAGCAGGGCTTGGGGTCAGGAGATGCTGGAACGTTGGCAGAGGTCAAATCGGCCAAGCCCACGAGAGTAGGCAATTCGGAACCAGGAATTCCGCCTAAGCGCCCCCGTCTGAGCTCTGAGGAGCCTCTCCCATCCCTCTCATAGGATACTCCTGAGGAAGAGAACTCCGACAAGGAGTTGGACGAGGAAGAGGAGGAGCTTGAAGAGGGGGAGATCCCTGAGGAAGATCAATCACGTGTAATCAGGGTCTTTCGTCGGGAGGAGCTCCCGGCATTAATTAATGAATCCCTGAAAGTTCTCAATGTAGCCTCGGATACGCCGGCAGAGGAGGAGGCGTTGGAAGATCCTCTAATCCAGGCCATCAGGAGATCACAGAAAGTTTTCCCTGTCCACAGAGTTGTGCGTCAGATGATCCAGGAGGAATGGGATCAACCAGAATCAAGCTTAAGGGGGGTCCGATCCATGACCTGCCTATATCCGCTTCCAGAGTCAGATAAAGAGCTGCTGAAGTCTCCCAGGGTGGATGCGGTGGTGTCAGCGGTTACGAAGAAGACTACCATCCCAGTCGAGGGCAGCACGGCCCTGAGAGATTCTCAAGACAGAAAATTGGACACGCTTCTGAAGCAAGCCTTTGATATTAGCGCTCTGGCATTGCAGGCCTCCGTTTCAGGGGCCTGGGTAGCACGGGCCTGCTTAAGATGGTCACAACAGCTTCAATCAGCGGAGGGCCCCGCGGACGAAGCTCAGGCCAACGCTGCTAGACTGGAATAAGGAGCTGCCTACTTGGCGGATAGCCAGTATGACCTCATTAGAAGCCTGGCCAAGAACATGGCCTCGGTTGTGGCTGCTAGGCGTTATTTGTGGCTACGGAATTGGGCCGCCGATGCCTCCTCCAAGTCACGCCTCAGTCGCCTTCCCTTTAAAGGAAAGCTGTTATTTGGAGAGGATTTAGAGAAACTAGTAAAGGACCTTGGCGAATCTAAGGGAGGCAGGCTTCCGGAAGACAGACCGAAGCAAGGGCGTTCCCTGGCCCCTGTACGTAACCAACCTAGGGATCCCCGGAGGTTTCGTCCAGCCAGGTCAAACGCCTTTCCCAGGGGCCGTTTTCCTTCAAGGGGTCAAGGTTTTAGAGGGTTTCGAGGAGCAGGTAGAGGCTTTGGTGCCTCTTCTTCCTCCTTGGGCTCTAGAAAACAGCAATGAGACAACGGGGGTCCAGGGGGACGGACTGCCGGTAGGCGGACGCTTAAGGCAGTTTCTTCCCGCCTGGTCCCAGGTCACGTCCGATCAATGGGTCCTAGAGGTGATCAGAGAGGGCTATGCTCTCGAATTCGCAAAGCAAATACTGCCAGCCTTTGTTCAGTCTCCCTGCGGTTCGCCTACGAAGAGCGCGGCGATAAGAGGCAACTCTTGCCCGACTAATAGCTCTCGGGGCCGTGGTCCCGGTTCCACCAGACCAGTACGGCTCGAGTCGGTACTCGATTTACTTCGTGGTCCCAAAGAAAGAAGGGTCTTTTCGCCCGATACTGGATCTAAAGCAGGTCAATCGCTGTCTCAGAGTACCTCACTTCCGGATGGAGACCCATAGCAGCCGTAAGGGACAGGGAGTTCCTGACGTCCCTGGATCTGACAGAAGCCTACTTGCACATACCAGTCAAAGTCCCATCAACAGTTCCTGAGATTCGCAGTGCCCAGAGGCCACTATCAATTCCAGGCTCTGCCCTTCCATCTAGCTACGGCTCCAAGGACTTTTACCAAAGTGATGGTGGTAGTAGCGGCTTCCCTACGGAAAGAGGGAATACTAGTGCACCCTTACCTGGACGATTGGCTGATCCGGGCAAAGTCGGAAGAGGAGAGTCGCTCGGCAACGGCCAGAGTAGTCCAAGTTCTAGAGGAGCTGGGGTGGATCATCAATCGAGCAAAAAGCAAGATGACCCCCTCCCAGGAACTCAAATATCTCGGGGCAAGGTTTGACACCAACAAAGGCAGAGTGTTTGTCACGAACGAGATCAAGAGACCTAAGGCTTCTGGTGACGCAGTTTCTGCACAGAAGGAGCCCCTCAGCGTGGCATTATCTTCAGGTCCTGGGAACCATGGCGGCAGCTATAGAGGTAGTTCCATGGGCCATGGTCCACATGCGGCCGTTGCAGCGGGCCCTATTGCGGCGTTGGTCCCCTCAGCATCATCCTTTGTCAATGCAGTTACCCTGTGCTCCACGGACCAAGCAGGCACTCCACTGGTGGCGGTGCCCAAGAAATCTGGATCGCGGGATGCCTCTCGAACCTCCTCAGTGGTTACTGTTGACGACGGATGCCAGTCTGGCAGGCTGGGGTGCCCACTGCGAGGACCAGTTCGTCCAGGGTCGCTGGACACCGTTGGAATCTCAATGGCCCATCAACAGGCTGGAATTGTGGGCCGTCGTCCTAGCCCTCAAGGCTCTCGAGCCCTTAGTGCTGAAAAGAGCAATTTGCGTCCTCTTCGACAATGTCACTGCAGTGGCATACATCAACCACCAGGGTGGCACCAGCAGTCCCGCCTTAGAGAAGGAGGCGGACGTCCTATTCCACTGGGCCGAGGTTCGGTTGGAAGCGCTCTCAGCTCAGCACGTGGCCGGCACGGACAACGTCACGGCAGATTACCTCAGCAGGTGCAAAATAGACCAAGGAGAGTGGGAGCTGGACCAGGGGACCTTCGACCAAATAGTTGCCCGTTGGGGTCTCCCGGTCATGGATCTTATGGCACGGTTCTCGTCCGCCAAGGTGGCCCGCTTCTTCAGTCGGAGGAGGGAAAGAATGTCCGAAGGACTGGATGCCCTGTCCCAGAAGTGGCCTTCGGAGGGGCTCCTCTGTGTTCCCCCCCCCCCGGGCTCTGATCGGAAAGGTCCTCCAGCGGGTGGGGGCTCACCGGGGATTGATAATTCTCATAGCCCCGGATTGGCCTCTCCGTCCCTGGTATGTGGATCTGGTGAGGTTACTCGTCGACCACCCTTGGCGGCTTCCCTACAAAAGGGACCTGCTGAGGCAAGGGCCGGTTCGGATGCCTCACGTGGATCGATTCTCGCTTACGGCCTGGCTATTGAAAAGGGCGCGGCTCCTGAAGCGGGGCTATTCAGGAGCGGTAATCACGATGCTGTTGAAGGCGAAGAAGCGCTCAACCTGCCTTTCCTATGTGAGAGTTTAGCGCATCTTCGAAGCGTGGGGTGCGGAACACCGGAGGAATCCTCTTTCGGCCTCTGTCCCCGAGGTCTTGGAATTCTTGCAAGCAGGCTTTGACAAAGGTCTAGCGCCCAGTTCCTTACGGGTCCAGCTAGCTGCCATCGCTTGCTGTAGAGGTAAGGTCCGCGGCAAGTCCCTAGGGGCCCACACGGATGTGTCCAGGTTCCTAAGAGCGGTTAAGCGACTGCGTCCTCAACGAAGGTCGGTCATCCCCCCTTGGGATCTCAACCTAGTACTAAATGCCTTGGTCGGGGAACCCTTTGAGCCGGTTAAGAGGGCCTCCTTAAAGGATCTAACCCTGAAGACAGTTTTTCTGGTCGCTATTTGTTCGGCCAGGCGGGTCTCAGAACTACAAGCGCTGTCTTCTCAGCCCCTCTTTCTGTCTTTTCTCAAGGACAAGGTAGTCCTGCGGATGGTTCCTTCATTCTTGCCTAAGGTTATCTCCCCCTTTCATGTGAACCAGGTAGTTACTCTTCCGTCCTTTCCGGCCGAGAGGTTAGTAGGAAGGGATAGCAAGCTTCGCTTGCTAGACGTCCAGAGGGCTTTGAAGCGTTACCTCTCCCGCACAGCCTCCTTCCGGAAATCAGAACGCCTTTTCATTCAGTTCGGAGGTCCACACAAGGGGAAGGCGGAGGCCAAGGCCTCCATCTCCAGGTGGATTAGAGAAGCTATTGCCTCCGCCTATATCCTGAAAGGGAAACAGGTGCCAGGGGGCCTGCGGGCGCACTCAACTCGGGCACAGGCTACCTCTTGGGCAGAATTCAGTCTAGTTCCCCCTCTGGATATTTGTAGGGCAGCGACTTGGTCCTCCCTGCATACCTTTACCAAGCACTACAGGCTGGACATACAGAGTTCAGCGGACGCTCGGTTTGGTCTTGCGGTTCTTCAGTCCGGTATGTCGGACCCCACCCATGGTTGAACTGCTCTGTTACATCCCAGAAGTAAAGGGACTGGACTGGAGTGACGATAAGGAAGAAGCAATTAGATCTTACCTGCTAATTGGTGTTCCTGAAGGAACGACAGTCCAGTCCCTGATCCCACCCGGTTTTCCGCCAGCCGTTAAGGCCTATTAGTCAGGGGCGGAGCGGCGGACCGAGCGTGGGGCCGGTGCTGGGGGGAGGTGTGCAAGTGAAGGACGGCTCGGACAGACGCAAGTTAACCACCTCCTTCCGTTGTCCTTCCTCCTCTCCTACTCCTAATCCTTAAAAAAAAAAAAAAAAAAAAAGGTTCAATTTGTTTATAAGTATGGGTTTGTTTTTCGGTGTTAATTTATGTAGGTCATTAATGGAAGTTCGTTAAGTCTACTTTTTCATTCGATTACTGGAGCCTGGGGGTGGTCCTAGTGGTATTTATACTGCTCCATCCCCAAAAAGGTTGGGCTCAGCCTCCAAGCTGCTGGAAGGGTTGCGCAACCCAGAAGTAAAGGGACTGGACTGTCGTTCCTTCAGGAACACCAATTAGCAGGTAAGATCGAATTGCTTCTTTGGATGCCCAGTCTTCCAATTTATCCAGATCCTCCTGCAGTTTTCCACAATCCTCTTGGGTTTTAACAACTTTAAACAGTTTTGTATCATCTGCAAATTTGATAACCTCACTCGTTATTCCCTTTTCCAGGTCATTTATGAATATGTCAAAAAGTAGCGGACCCAGTACAGATCCCTGGGGTACTCCACTAGTCACCTTTTTCCATTGGGAATATTGGCCATATAGCCCTACCCTCTGCTTTCTATCTTTTAACCAGTTCCCGATCCACAATAGTACACTGCCTCCTATCCCATGACTTTTTAGATTCGCCAAAAGTCTCTGAGGGACCTTATCAAAAGCTTTCTGAAAGTCCAGATACGCTATATCAACCGACTCACATTTGTCTACCTGTTTATGCACACCTTCAAAAAAACATATCAGATTAGTAAGACAAGATCTTCCTTGTCTAAAGCCATGTTGGCTGTCTCCCATTAGGCTATGACTATCTACGTGCTGTGTAATTTTGTTCTTTATGATGGTTTCTACCATTTTCCCTGGTACTGACGTCAGACTCACCGGTCTGTAATTTCCCGGGTCACCCCTGGAACCCTTTTTAAAGATTGGTGTTACGTTGGCGACCCTCCAATCTTCAGGTATTACAGATGATTTTAATGAAAGTTCACAGATTACCAATAGCAGGTCCGCAATCTCATATTTCAGTTCTTTGAACACTCTTGGATGTATACCATCTGGTCCAGGTGATTTGCTACTATTCAGTTTATCAAATAGTTGTAATATATCTTCCCGGTGTAGCGATATTTCTCTTAATTCCTCTGCAGTATCACCTTTAAATAACATCCCTACATCTTCCTCAATAACGACCGAAGCAAAGAATTCATTCAGTCTCTCTGCTATAGCCTCGTCTCCTCTTACTGCCCCTTTTACCCCTCTATCATCTAATGGCCCAACGGACTCTCTCACAGGCCTTTTGCTACGAATGTACTTGAAAAAGTCTTTATTTTGTGTTTTTGCTTCCGTAGCAAGTTCCTTCTCAAATTCTCGCTTTGCATGCCTTATCAATGCTTTGCATTTAACTTGCCAGTGCTTGTGCTGTTTCCAGTTTTCTTCGTTTGACTCTTTTTTTTCCATTTCCTGCAGGATTCTTTTTTGGCAGCAACAGCCTTTCTGACCTCACCTTTAAACCATGATGGCAGTTTTTTGGACTTTCTTCCACTTTTCTTAATGTGTGGAATACATCTGGTCTGGGCTTCGAGGATAGTATTTTTAAATAACACCCAAGCTTGCTGTAGTCTTTAACCTTTGCAACTGCTCCTTTTAGTTTTTTCTTAACTATAGTCCTCATTTTATCATAGTCTCCCTTTTGAAAGTTAAAAGGTAGTACTGTGGATTTCTTTACTATCCCTCCTCCACTAATTAAATCAAACACGATCATGCTATGATCACTATTGCCAAGTGGTCCCAACACCCTTATTTCTTGCACCAGATCTGGCGTTCCACTAAGGACTAGGTCCAGTATGGCTTCCCCTCTGGTCGGTTCATGAACCAGCTGCTCCAAGAAGCAGTCATTTATTTCATTTATTTCACCCGTACCTGGACGATTGGTTGATTTGGGCGAAGTTTCAGTGCGAGAGCGAAGAGGCTACTCTTCGGGTAGTGCGGTTTCTTCAAAGCTTGGGGTGGGTGGTAAACATCTCAAAGAGCAAGTTGACACTGACCCAGGAGCTGGAGTACCTAGGGGCTCGATTCGACACAAAGGCAGGCAGGGTGTTCCTGCCGTTCGCCAGGGCCCAAGGGCTGCGGTGGCTCATTTGGGAGTTTCTGAGAAGGAAGACCCCGTCAGCATGGCATTACCTACAACCTTTGGGGACAATGTGACCGCAGATCATTTGAGTCGGAACGCAGTGGACCCGGGCGAATGGGTTCTCAATCAGGAGGTCTTCGAGATGTTAGTGAAGCGCTGGGGAGTTCCGATGATGGATCTGATGGTGACCTTTGCTTCGGCAAAGTAGAGAGGTTCTTCAGCAGAAGGCGAGAGAGAATGTCAGAGTGCTTGGACGCATTGTTGCAGACGTGGCCGGAGGAGCAGCTCCTCTGTGTTTCCTCCATGGGCCTTGATAGGTCGTCTAATTCAGAGAATAGAGATGCACAAAGGAAAGGTAATTCTTGTAGTGCCAGACTGGCCGAGAAGACCGTGGTATGTCGACCTGGTGCGGCTCCTGGTGGAGGCTCCGTGGAAGCTGCCGATCAGGGAGGATTTGTTGGGACAGGTCCCTTACTGATGCCTCAAGTGGGTCGGTTCTCGCTTACGGCTTGGCTATTGAAAGGGCAAGGTTGACGGCCAGGGGGTATTCGTCAGCGGTGGTTGCCACTTTGCTATGGTCTCGGCGTCGGTCTACTTCGTTGGCTTACATCCGTGTATGGCGACTTTTTGAGGCCTGGTGCAAGTGGTGGCGTTACGTGCCTCTATTCCGCAGATTCTCGACTTTTTGCAAGACGGTTTTGATAAGGGTCTAGCAGCGGCGTCCTTGAAAGTCCAATTGGCAGCTCTTGTTATCTGGGAAAGGTGCAAGGTTTAGTACTGGGAGCTAACCCGGACGTGAAGCGGTTCTTGAGGGCAACCTCGCCGCTGAGGCCTCCGTTCTGAGTTCAGGTTCCATCTTGGGATCTCAACTTGGTGCTGGAGGCATTGGTAAGGGCGCTGTTTGAGCCTTTGGCTCAGTCAACATTAAAGGATCTCACGCTGAAGGTGGTGTTCTTAGTAGCAGTTGCTTCAGCGCGACGGCTTTTGAAATTGCAAGTCTTATCGTGCAGGGAGCCGTTTCTGACCTTCTATGACAAAAAGGTGGTGTTGCGCACGGTGCCCTCTTTTTTGCCTAAGGTGGTCTCGGTCTTTCATATGAATCAGACGGTTTCTTTACCGGCCTTTGTGAAGGAGGTTTCAGACAGTGCCGGAAGGAGGTTGCATCGGTTGGATGTCAGTCGAGTTAAGGGTGTGTTTGCAGAGAACGACAGTTTTTTGCAAGGCGGATAGATTGTTTGTCTTATTTGGAGGTCCGCGGCAAGGAGAGTCGGCATCCAAGGCTTCTATTGCGAGATGGATTAAGGAGGCTATTTCCTCGGCATATCTGTTGAAAGGAAAGGTCGTCCTGGCTGGATTAAGAGCTCATTCGACTAGGGCGCAAGCGGCGGCTTTGGCGGAGTACAATTTAGTGCCTGCAGCAGAGATTTGTAAGGCGGCGACTTGGTCGTCGCTGCATTCCTTTGTCAAGCATTACAGGATCGATGTACAAGCGGAAAGGGATACTAGGTTTGGATCAGCGGTTCTTCAGGCTGGTCTAGCAGGTCCCTCCCGTTGAAATATTACTGCTCTGTTACATCCCCAGATGTCTGGGACTAGACTAGAGGGACGATAAGGAAGGTGAAATTAGACTTACCTGCTAATTGTTGTTCCTTGCGGAACTCTAGTCTAGTCCCGTTACCCTCCCTATTGTGGACATGAATCTGTAGCCTGAAGAATTTAAAGGTTTGTATCACTTGGCTGCAGCGGCGCCTGACTGGTTTGCGATCCGGGGGTGGGACGGAGCACGTTTTTTCAGAGACAGTGATAACAGTACCTGTTTGGAGGTTTTTAAAGAGGGGGCCAGACGAGGCTGAGCGGAAATTTGCTTAGGCCTTGTCTGGTACGTTGCCGTTTTTTTCGGCTGTTCAGCCTCTGTTTTTGACGGTTATCTTAGTTAACATATAGTAATGTAGGTTGAACTTTTAAAAGGTTATATCTGATTACTTATTCCTCTGGTGAGTCTGCTTTGTCAATAGGTTACTGGATCTAGGAGACGGTTCCTCCTCTACTTATACTGGTGTCACCAAAAAAGGTGGTGGGCTCAGTCTCCAAGGCTGTGGGAGGAGGTGCTTATACCCCAGATGTCCGGGACTAGACTAGAGTTCCGCAAAGAACAACAATTAGCAGGTAAGTCTAAGTTCACCTTCCTGAGGGGGACACGGAGTAATTTTGGGTTTAGACATGATTTCATGGGATGAATGCAAGCTTTGTATTAGTCTGAAAGCAAGGGTTCGGGTGAATGGGGTCATTCTTATTGCGTTGAGGTATGATGCGGTGTGCCCAATATCTCTGCTACTAATGTGCTGACGTTTGAGCCCTTTGTGGCTCAGATACAGGCTAATGATATTAAGGACATAGAGATAGGGGACGATACATTTAAATTGTTGAATTTTGCTGATGACATTGATCTCCATTTTGCAGCCGATGCAGTCCTTGGCGTGCCATTGTGGAGGAAATTGAGCAGTATGGGATGTTGGGTTGGAAGGAGAGTTTTTAACTAAGTCGGAATTGCTTAATATTACTTTGGGATGTCAGGATATGGAGGATATTTTAGGAAAATTTTCATTTACGGAAACCCGGTAGTGCTTAGGATATTTAGAGGTTAGAATAAGTAAAGGATATGGATCAGATGTATAGGCTGAATTAAACTCCTGTATTGAAGAAGATGATTGAGGGCTTTAAAAGATAGCAAAGGTTATATTTGTCCTTCCTGCGGAGAATAGCCTGTGAAAATGATGGCATTGCGTTGTTTTCTTTACTTATGTCAGACCTTACCACCAGGGCTGACCCAAGGGTTGTTTCTTTTGTGGGGAACAGACCAGCTACTACAACTTTGGAAACGCTTTGAGATGCTATTAAATGCATGGACTTTTCACTTTATTCTTTATTAGGTTTGATATACCGTGCCTTCACATGAGCAGCAGGGTAGTGTACAAATATTAACAATACTTTAGAGAGAACAGAAACAGAAAGGAACGCCATGGTCTGATGATAAAAATATCTGTCATACAGAGAGGGCTGAGAAGGAAAGAACGGGATAGAGAGGAACGAGAGAAATGGGGGGACAGACTATATGCAAGGTAATGGTAGGTCAAAGGCTAGCTGAAACAGATGGGTTTTGAGCTTATGTTTGAATTTGGCAAAGGACAGTTCTAGATGGAGGTCAGAGGGGAGAGCATTTTAAAGTGCAGGACCGAGAAAGAAGGCAACGTTGTGGGTAGATTCCAGTTGAGCTTGTGAGGCCGATGGAAGGTGGAGGCGGTTAGCATGGATAGAGCAGACAATACTGTGGGGAGTGAAGGTGAATGCCCAAAAGATAGAAAAGAGACCAATATGCAGAGCCTTGTGAACCAGGGTAAGGAGCTTAAACTGTATTCGGTACTGAAGTGGGAGATAGTGAAGGCTTATAAGAAGAGGAGTGATTTGATCTGTGCGAGATGCGTGTGTGAGGATCCAGGCGGCGGTGTTCTGTATGAGCTGAATACGGTGAAGCTGATATTGAGAGAGACCTGCAAGAACCACATTACGATAATTTGATCTGAGACATGAGAGAGAGAAGAGTGCTCAGAGAAGAGGAGGGTAGAAATGGCTGCATGGCTTGGATCTGCCGGAGAGCATGGAATGAATGACAGATGAGAGAGGAGAGATGATTCTGGAAGGACAGAAGAGTTGAGAATGACACCTAGATAACTGAGTGAATGAACCAGTGGGACAGGGGAACTAAATGTAGGGGCCAATGACAGACAGGGGCTCCTAGCAATGAACCATATAGTGGAAGTCATTGGGGAACTGAGATGTAAAAAATAGATTGCTTTGTGGATGGCTGCCAATGTGAGGAAAGAGTTGAGTGGTGTCAGATCTGGACTGGAAAAGATTGGTGTGGTGAAGGAGAATGTCATTGGTATAGTAGTATGCCAGTATACTGTGCTGGTGAATCAAGTGTCAGAGGGCCAAGAAAAATGTTATAGTGGGCCATCACTGAGCTTTGGGGGGACACCACAGGGAAGAGGGGTGAAAGGAGATGAGTTCCCAGAGAGGACAGAAAAGGACCTGGAAGAGAAATGAGTGAAACTAACATAGTACAGACCTGTGGATACCAAAGTTATGAAGACTAGAAATAAGGTTGGAGTGATCAACAATGTTAAAGAGCGATCCAGGGAAACGGCTAGGGAGATGTCACCATGGTCATAAGAAGTGTGCAGTTCATTGAGAAAAGAAAGGAGAATAGTCTCTGTACTGTGTCCAGGGCGGAAGCTGGATTGACGTGTGTGTAGCATGGAGATGGTCAATGAGCTGGGTAAATGCCAATTTTTTGAGAATCTTAGATAGGAAGGGAGGTTCGAAACAGATCTATAATGCATAGGGACAGAGGGATCCAGAGAGGGCTCTTTCAGAATGGGACAGATCAGGGCCGCCTTCCAGAAAGAGAGGAAGATGCGAGAGGATAGTCTGGTGTTGAAAATAGTGAGAATTTGGAGGTAAGAGAGCCAAAGAGGGTTCGGTTAGCCAATGGGACGGAACAGAACGGGATGGGATCAGAACAGCAGATAGTCTTGTGAGAGGAAGACAGAACTTTGAGTAGCTCCACAGAAGAGAGAGTGCAAAAGGTAGATCAGGTGCGAGTAAGAGATGGAGAGGGGGAACAGGGAGGACTTGGGCTCAGGGGGAGGGGTGAGGGGCAGTCAGAAGGTGGAATGAGGGGAGAGGTGTGGGGCAGCCAGAGAAGGTGGAACAAAGGGACAAGATCTTGTCCTGGAAATAACAGATGAGTTGGACAGAGGCCAGTAGGGCAGCAGGGGAAGATGCAGAGGTGGATTGGGCGTGAAAAGGGAGGTCAGGACAGAGTACAACTGATGGGGGGGAAGACAAAATCACAACATGACCAGCAAGAATACAACAAATTAATATCCATTCACAAGAGCACACCACACAAACCTCATAATGGCCTCCTTAAATCACCCAAAAGAACTATTCACCATCGTGAAGGCACTCTCCAGGACTCCACAAAGCCAGGACTCCAACAAGCCAGGACTCCAACGACCTGACACCAGAGACTTACCTCATACCTTCATGGCAAGCTAGCACAACCACCACCTAACCAACTCTCGACACCTTCTCCCACCTAAATCCGACATAACTGGGCCTCCTTCTACCAAGTCACAAAAAGCCACTGCATTAACTTGCTCAAATCCCTGAACACCTCCACTTCACCTCTGGATCCATGCCCAACCCCGTGGATAAAAGCAATGGCGCAAGAACTAGCCCCAACACTTTTGCAAGATAATTAACTCCTCTCTTTCACAGGGAACTATGAATCCTTCCCTGAAAACCTCATCCATCAGACCACTACTGAAAAATAACACCTCTGATTCAACCTCTCCTGCTTCTTATCGACCCATATCCAGCATCCCCTTACTATCCAAACTGTTCGAGAAAACTGTACAACACCAGCTCCAAGACCATGTAGAGACTACTGCCTAACTCGACCCACAACATGGGTTCTGAGAGAACCACAGAGTCGAGACACTACTGACCTACCTTCTAAACACAGTAATAAAAGGAATCGAAGACATAAAAGGTTTTGTCCTCATCTCTGACATAACAGCTGCCTTTGACTCAATAAATCACCACACACTACTAGATAGGCTAACCGAAATAGGAGTAAGTGGCACACCCCTGGCTTGGTTCCGCTCTTACCTTAGATAGACAATCCCGAGTCAAGATAAATCACAACATATAGAGACCCTTCTCCCTAAATCAAGGCCTTCCCCAAGGATCATCCCTTTCAGCTTTACTCTTCAACCTGTACCTACAACCAGTTTGCAAAATACTACAAGCCTATAACATTCACTACCACCTATATGCGGATGACCTAATGATCTACACCACTCTAGATGCAAAGAACCCCGACTACTCCACCATCTCATCCTTCATGACAGCAATAACCGATTGGTTAACATTAAAGAACCTTGAGATCAACTACAAAAAATCGGAAACCCTTATCACAAAACTCCTCATTCAAACCTCCAGACAGCGTAACAATTGGAACCAGATCAGTGCCCATAAAAAATGAGGTAAAATACCTAGGAATCTTCCTTGACCAAAGACTCAGTCTTCAGACTCACATCAGCAGGACCACCTCCAAAATATACTACAAGATGAAATACTTGCAAAACCTACATCCACTGCTCAAGCAGAACCATTTCCGAACTGTCAAGCGCTCATCACACCACTCCTCGATTACTGTAACCTAATTCTACATAGCCTCGAATCTACCCGTCACGCTGCCTTCTTTTTTGCCAGTCCCGCTCTATGGAATTCCCTCCCACATGCTATCCGTACCGAACTGTTCTTCCCCCGCTTTAAGACTATGCTTAAACCTTTCCTTTTCTGCCAGGCCTTTGACCTTCCCCTCCCTTCATTCACCACCACCCAGTCGATTGCACCCATCCACCCACCGCTTCTTTCTGGGCTATAACATTTCCTTCACTCCCCTGACTCACACTCGTGGCCCTCCGGGCCGCCTCCCCTGCCGCCCCGCGGCCTCGACCCACCCTCATGTGGTTTATTGTATACTTGTTATGTAACCTATTCGTCTGTATGTTTTATTTTTCCCTTTTTGTTACCCCTGTTTACTACTTGTCTTGTCAGTCCGCTTACCACGTCTCATCTCATCTCATCTGGCCTGTTGGTTCTACAGCCTGTCTCTTCCTGTCTATACTGCCCCTTTCTTTCTATCCACTTTGCTATTTATAAATGGCGTTCCTTTTCATTCTTCTCTTTGCAGCCAAGCTTGTTTGTATTGTACACCGCCTTAATACTTTTTGTAAAGGCGGTATATCAAATTTGCTGAATAAAGATAAAGCCTTCCAAAGAGCTCACTCCACGCCCTACAGCTAGCCCAGAACGCAGCAGCTCGCCTAATCACAAGATCCAGCGAACATGACCACATCACCCCAATCCTCGAATTCCTCCATTGGCTCCCCATCATCTCCAGAATAAAATATAAAAACATAATGCTAGCATTCAAAATTCAAAATAACCAATCTGCTGGTTGCCTAAATGAGCTAATCCGAAAAACTCCTGACAACAGATCATGAAGAACACAGCATCAAGCTCACTTGCAAGCTGCACATCCCACACAGGAATATCCCAGAATACTCTAAAGAGAACCTTTGAACTCTACACCCCCTCTCTCTGGAATTCCCCCTCCCACCACCTGAGAGCCACCACAGACGTTTCTACCTTCAGGAAGCTTTTGAAAACACACCTATTTACTGAATACTTCTGCAGCCCACCACCTTCATAACAGACTGCCTTCCACCTCAGACCAATCTTAGGCACAAAGCAAGCACAAACTTATGTCAATAGATAAATATAAATACAGTAAACACTGCTATTTATATAGTTTGAAAAGTTCTATATAAACCAAATGCCGTTCAATGTAAACCGCCTTGAGATTATGAAAGGTGGTATATAAAAAATGTTTAAAGTCCCATTTATTTATCTCAAGTGGTGCAAGTGGATCTCGGGATGACAGACAGTGGTCAGACATTCACTCAGCATACCTCCAGGTTGGAATTAATGGATGCTTCTGTAGAAGCATTGCAAGCTGTGAGTACTGTACAAATTAAAGAGAGATCCTTTAACAGAAGGGTGGACTTTTTTTGGAGAACCAAATGAGGAAACAATTTTAACATCTTTGTTAGTGATATAGCGGAAGGGCTGTTGGGTGAGGTTTGCTTCTTTGGGGATGATACCAAAATCTGCAATAGAGTAGACACCCAGGAAGGTATAGATAACATGAGGGATCTAGCTAAGCTTGAAGAATGGTCTAGAATTTGGCAGCTGAGATTTAATGTTAAACAAATGCAAGGTCATGCATTTGGGCTGCAGCAGTCCAAGGGAGCAATATAGTATAGGGGGTGAAGTACTTTGTCCACTAAAGAAGAGCGGGACCTAGGCGTGATTGTTTCTGATGATCTTAAGGTAGCTAAACGGGTAGAAAAGGCCCCTGCAAAAGCTAGAAGGATGCTTGGGTGCATAGGGAGAGGAATGGCCAGCAGAAGAAAGGAGATGATAGTGTTTCTGTATGTCTGGTGCAAATCACACGGAGAGCGGATACCCTCACAAACAGCCAACAAACACAACAGAGTGGTATATGGAGCTCACAGGTGCTTTTATTAAATGATGATCCCTGACACGTTTCAGCCGTAGCCTTCCTCAGGTGGTACACTTCCTTAAGAGCAATATAATTACAATAAAAATAGTTAATAATACAATAACAAAAATGAAAATAATTGAAAAATATGTGAATAATTATATATATATAAATATTAAAAACATGTAAACAAAGTCAGGCGGAATACAAATCACAATAATAAATTAGTTTAACATCTGAACACCACATAAACATGAAAAATGAAAATACAAAGAGATGAGGAGGAATGCCTATCATCACAATAGCACACTATATAGATTCATTTGGAAGAGTAGTAGCTCATAGGATCAAATCTGTAAAAAAATGAACAAATAAAATCATGAAGGAAAACTGAAACTAAACGGCAAGCCCATAGAGACTCAAATTGCCCTTAATAAAATCTATCTTATAAAACTCCTATAGCATTTTAAATTCAGAGAACCAATTCTAAAGAAATGAGCGCACATTGCTACTGAATAAAGTATTAGCACATAGCCACATTAAATGATAAATAATTAAGAATGAGAATGTACTCAGTGGATATGTATGTACATATGATCTTGTGCTAAAAAATACTCAAAAAAAAACCACTACTGACGTTAGAACAACCAATCAAAATGGCTGAGAATGCCAGAAAAACAATGTTGCTAGCAATTAAAAAGGGGGGGGGGGGGGATCTTACCAGTCTAAAACAATGAATAAAAAAGCTGATGATACTGAAAAGATAATGCTCAATGCAAAAAATGCTGCTAACCATAAAAGGGAGTAAATCTTACCAGTCTGGAACAGAAACCCTTGTTCTCAAATGCTGAGTAGCAAAAACTAATGCAAGCTGGTACTGGAGCAAGAGATCGTTTTTACGCTGTTTTCGTGCCAAACAGAGGTCAAAGGTGCATTCATGCATATGCATTACATCAAATGCCAAGAGTCACCGCAATCATTTTGTATTATACAAACACACAAGTGAATGATTAGTGAAGTCAAAATTAAACACTGTATCCCGGTGCTGGCCAAATCAGTAACGTGAGGTATTCATCAAAATTCCATACCAACCATGGCACAGACCGCGGTGGAAAAATGCAGAGGGAGAAACAAGTACGCATACTGAGAGGGGTGGGAGGATGTAATTACAGTGTAAAAACTAAAGATAAAAAAATAATAAACACTATGTTAGAATTGTGAAGGAAAGGCACCAAAACGTGTGAGATGAAAGAGCTCTAAATATATATATGAACAATGAATAAAGGTGTAAACAGAGAACCTATGTGTTAAAACGCCTACAATAAAAGAAGAATCAAAATAAATAAATAATGAAACAGGTGTAACTAAAAGAGGGGGAGGGGAAGGGGACGAGGGGGGGAGAGGGAGGGGGAAGGAGATGGGGGAGGGAGAGGGGAGAAGGGGGGAAATTATCTTTTCTTTTATGAAGTTCTGTATCTTGGTACGTATGACCTAGTTTGGCCACTGTTGGAAACAGGATACTGGGCTTGATGGACCTTGGTCTGACCCAGTATGGCATATCTTATGTTCTTATGGTCCCTTTTATAATGGACTATAGTATGGCGTAGAGTTTGTAATTTGCAGCATAATCTTATTTTTTTTCCTTTCATTCAAGTAATTTTTGGATGAGTATTATAAATGCTGATATAAACTTAGAAAAAGACGGCACAATAGTTGGGACATAGGATATATCTAGAGAAATGGTAAGGAAACATATAGTTGGAGAGCAGGGGACTACATGGATCAGGATCCAAAAGCAGCCTTGAAGAGGTAGGTTTTTAGCCTGGATTTGATAAAGGCCAGAGATGAAGACACATGGAATTCTAAAATGGGCCATATCGAACTGGGGATTCAAGAGACTCATTTGACATTCACTACTGCAGTGGCACTGATCGAGAACCTTGGATGCTTTGCCCAGAAGGAGAGATCTAGACCGCTCTAGGGCCAGATGGATCATATTCTGGTCTTCAGGTGGATGATTGCCTAGGCCTCCTGAGGGAACTAGAGTCCCTGGCCCTTCAGGCTGGCATTTGCGGTAACAAGCACTCAATCCAATGCTTCCAATAGCATCCCAGCCATCAGCTGGCAGGACTTCAACTACCACCTCAACTGCTCTTTGATCTCCTGGGGGAGGAGAATAAGGGTCTGGTTGAACAACTGGGAACAAGGAGACAAGATAGTTAGGAGGCACCTCTGCAGTAAGTACATGAGTGCCCTGGCCCAAGGGACCAGCTCCAAGGTCGATGCTACGGACTCAAGGAATTGGAGGTAGTCCCAGGCCTGTGGAGCTGACTGAGCACAAAATGCCTTAAGATGGCTCTGAAGCTGAAGGGACCTATCCATCATGAGGAAAGCTTTGATGCAGGAGAAAGTGGAAGATGCTCCCATGTTCCTCAAGTCTTGGAGCAGAAGCAGGCTGTTCTTGGGATAGTTGATCACCAATCTCAGCCTTTCCAGCCAGTAAATCACTAGGGCTGTCTTGTTTCTAGTCTTCTCCAGAGAGTCTTATTTAACAGCCAAACATCCAGGTATGGGTTCACGCAGATTCCCTGCTTGCACACAAACACTACTACTGTTGTCGTCATTACCTTAGAAAAGGTATGTGGGGAACCTTGGCTAGGCCAAAAGGACAGACTCAGAAGTGTAAATGGTGGCAGAGAACACAAAAATGGAAGAACTGCTGATGCACATGAATGCAAATGTTCGCCTTGGTGAGGTCTAGGAAGGTGAGGAACTCCCCACTCCCCCCCCTTCCTGGCAGTTGCAATGACAGACCTGATGGTCTTCATATGGAAAAGACGAACTGAGTTCAGCCACAACCACTTGTAGGTCCAGAATTTGCCCTTCTCAGCAGCACTGTGTAAATGGAACATCCCTGGCTTGCTCTGAGGAGAGTAAGGTAAGATAGCCTTCCGATGCTGAGGCATGCTTTTAAATGTCACCCGCATGAGTAAGGAGCCACAGGGAAACTCCTCAAGCAGGTTCAGTAGAGGTGCTGCCACAATTGAAATACTTTGCATCCTATTTCCCAGGCTAGCCTGAACAAGTGACCTTAAGGTTAGAAGGCTGGCATCTTGCAGGAAGAGCTACTACACATCCATTCTTGAGTGAGTATCCTGAGGTCCGACTAGTCTATTATGGTATGGATGCCCTTAGAGAAAGTTGGAGGCATATTCCAACTGGCTGCATCTCGAGAGGGACCACTGGAAATCAGAATTACTGGCTCCAAATGGAGCCATTAGTGGAGACTCAAGCATGCTGAAGCTACAAAAGGACTGCCCTTTCTTGGACTAGGACCAAAAGGATATCTTCAGGCTCTACGCATGGTCCTCCTTGCACATCTAGGATTATCATCCAGGAATCTGTGGCTGAACCTCCCCATGGTCGGTCTTCATTTCACCGGGCCCACCTTAAGAGTAACTGGTCCTTAAGAGAGGGAGTTTGCTTAGCCTCAACTTTGAGGCAACATCCACCAACCTAGTGCAGAGCCATCATTTGGCTACCACCGCCACCATGGGGTTGAATGAACATCTGTTAGTCTTAAAGGGCACCAGCCACTTAGTCTGCTTTCAACCTTGCAGTCTCTGAGCAGGCCAACACTGACTCAATCCATTGTTAAGAGGGCTTGACACCAATCCTGCACATAGCACTGCTTGAGAGTCTAAGGCAGCAGCTGCAAAAATATTCTTGGGCGGTCTCAATTTACCAAACATGAGGCTTGTCAGACGGCTGCCTGGGTGAGAATGTTCACAGTCTTGGCAAGTGCATATATCAATATGATTTGCAAGGGATTGTGGGAAATGCAGTCCATTCACACCAGACACAGCTGCTCACAATTAGTTGTGCTTGAGTGTAAAGCCAATAAGATATTTATTTATGGGGTTATTTCTCCCAACACAGATATGCTTGGTAGCACATAAAACAGGATACTTTCTTTCAGTGTTAAACTTGGAAAAACAAAATCAGGAAAACAGATGAACTTGTCAGGCAATCAAATGAAAAGAATAAAGACCTGGTTGGTAACAAACTGGTCTTTTCTGTAGGCTTTAGCTAATATTTTCTTAGCAGTGTTTCAAACAACAAGCAAAACCCACAAAGAAGGGAAAAACTGTTCTTTTCAGGTTAACTTCTCATATCTTCCCACATAGACTCAGAGGTGATTCCCTCAGAGCTCACAAGCAATTAGGTAAGGCTCAATTGCTAGCAGTTACCCAGCTGAAACCCCTTAGCTGGCTTGCTTTCTACTGCGTGGCTCAAATCCTACTTCAGGAGCTTTTCTGAGTAGATTAAAGAACAAGTTTGTATTTCTTTGTGATGGTTGTACTTCGTAACAGAAAATTACCAAAGGAGTTTAGACAGAGAGCAATCCATATATTCACAGCCTGTATCTAAGACCGCTCCCCCTTCTTCATCAATCATGGGTTCAATATCATGGATTGGCACAGAGGAATTTCTCAATGTAGCACTCTCAGGAGAATACTTGTTTCCCTGCTGTCTTTCAAGGGTATAGCTAGGGCATAGATCAGTGTTCATACCTGAGCTTCCATTGCTGTTAGAGTTCCTCTCTAAATAGCCTGGCCAGTATGTAGTCCAGTTCTTATGTCCAGCCTTCCAATCCAGATCCCTGGACACTGGATCTCTCTTCACATACCTTCTGGCACGGGTCCTAGGGTCCCTTCCACGTGCAGCTGTCTCCCTCACAGGTACCGTCTGGAGATTCCTAGCTCTGCAGCACCATTCCTCTGGCTTTCCCCAGTCCAATGGTGTATGCTGGCCTTTTGAATGTCTCCCAGTATACGTACTGCTCTGGACTCCTTTAGGCCTCCCAAATGCTTTCCTCTTCTTTCTTCCAAAGGGTTTCTTGCCCCCTCTGTCCATCCGCACTGGCTTCTGCTTCTGATGATCCTCCAGATGATGAAGATGTCCAAGCTGAGGATCTCCAAGCTGAATCTGAGGATGAGGATAATTCTCTGTAGAATAAAGTCTACCTTTATTCTGCTTTGATGAGTGCTCCACCCTAGCACAGCGCAGCTGTGCTGAATCAGGCCCTGCCCTTTGAGATGAGTGCTTGGGGATTACCTCATAGCCCTCCTGATTGAACACACGCTTCCCCACTTCAACTCCTCTAATGGCTGTTGGAAACCTGGTGCATTCTGGGACTGGTAGTCTCTTATGGGAAAATTCTGTTTTCTTATTTCTACCAGAACTGACAGGTTGCTTGTTCAGAGTCACTTCACCTTTACTATAGCTCCTTCTTGAGCTATGATAAGCTTCCTTATCACAGGCTACTTGAGTATCTGTGCCTGCTTCCTCTCTGCAGGAATGTTTTTATGCTTTGCTATAGCCATGACTAGGGCTCTCACCCTAGGGAGCTTGAGAGGCTGATTCAACTTGCCCTGGAGCTGAGGGTACAGCTAAGACAGGACCTTAAGGCCCTCGGGGCCCAATTTGGGAGTTTTCTCCATGATTACCTTATCCTATGCAGCAGCATGTAGGGTGAGAAATAAAATGCAGCAGGTGCTCCCACCTGCCCTACAGCCATAAAGCGCCTGAGCGGGAAATCCTCCCGCTCAGAAGCTCCTGCCCATTCGGGGCAGTGGGAGCAACGAAACTCGCTTTAAAAGCGGCACCCCAGCAGGGCGTGCCTGCGCCTGGCGGTCCTCGCCAGAGGGCCCTTAGGCGTGGCCCTTTGGCGTAGCCACAGAAGCAGCCACAAATGCAACCAGGATTAAGGCAACAGCAGCCATCATCCACCAGCCCACACAGCAAAACTCAAGCAACTATACAAAAGAAACCACCACCAACACAGAAACCTCAGCCCACACGAGACAGCGAAAAAGAAAGGAACACCCAACGCCCTAAGGAAACCAACGCGGAAGCCCAACCCAGCCCCAGGACACACAGGTACACCTATAAACCATGCCACCCCTCCTAGCCCTAATTTACTTCCTAGCACCATTCCTAACCCTTTATCCCTCCACTACCGACACACTCCCCAACCACCCCATACCAAGCGTCACAACCATTCAAACCACAAACACCAACAACCCCCCCCCCCCTGCATGGAGCTACACCCACACACCACCCACACCAATCCACACCCCCAATCCCCCAAACAACAACCCTCTCTCCATCACACTAATAAATGCTCGTTCAGTCAGAAACAAGCACCACATGCTCCAAGACCTGATCACAACCCAAAAGATTGACATCCTATGCATAACCGAAACATGGTAACGGATACCAACACTGTGCTCATGAACCAACCAACACCAAATGGATACAGTCTTCATCACTGTTCTCGAGCCCACACCAGAGGAGGAGTAGCAGCCATCATTGTGAAAGCCAACCTCCACCTCAGAAACCATGCCTCAGAAACAACCAATGAAGCGGACATACTCACTCTCACCAACAAGCACCTCTCCATATGCCTAATCTACCGAGCGCCCACCCCAAGCACCGACCTATCAGGCATATTACAACACATATCAGAGTGCCATCTCCACAAAAGAACAACTAATCCTCGGAGACTTCAACCTCCCATCACTCCAGGACAAATATGCCGAAGCCTTCATCAATGCCATGGAAGCAATGAACCTAACCCAGATCATACACGAACCAACACATGAAAAAGGAAACACACTTGACCTCATATTCCTGAACTCCCAAAATGCCACCTCATACAAAAACCCAGAGATCACATGTATACCATGGTCATATCCCTATCTCATCAGCATCTCCCTCATCTACCAGCACACCAGCGTCAAAGAAAACAAACATACAAGAAGATTTAAACCATTCATCAAAGGATTTCCTGGTGCAAATATTACCTAAACTCCAAACAAGCTTCACCAATATCGATGACCTAATTCACAACTGGAATACTACGATCTCCTCTGCATCTTGTGCAACGGCAAACTGCACCAAAACCAGACATACCTCAACAGAAACCTGATGGTTCACCCCCAACCTACGAAGACTAAAGACCCAACTCAGAAGAGCAGAGAGAAAATGGAGAAAGACAAAAAGAGGAAGATAAAGTAAAATACATCAGTGAACTAGACGCTTACCACACAGAAACTGATAAAGCAAAAAAGACCTACCACTCGAAGATCATAAACACCTCAATAAACAAACCATGTGAGCTCTTCGAAATTGTCAAGAAGCTAACAAAAGCACCCAACCACTCCAACCAGCTACCAAACATCCTGCCAGAACTACTAGCACGCCAATACAAGCAGCTTCAACAACCTCAAATTCCGCAACCGAATGCAGAGACAGCAACCCGCCCTACTTCCATAGACACAGACTGGAGCACATTCGAAATAATCACAAAAGAAAAAATAGAATCCACCATCTCCTGCCTAAACACTACCACCTCTCTACTAGATCCATGCCCTGCAGAATGGATAAAGAAATCCAAGGAGGACATAAGCACGCACCTAACCCACATTGTTAATGAATCCCTCAGACAAGGGCACTTGCCAGACATCCTCAAAACCTCAATCATCCGCCCAACCCTAAAAAAAACACAACTTAGACCCCCTTGACCCCGCCTCCTTCAGGCCTATAGCACGTCTTCCATTCACCGCCAAAATCATTGAGAAGATAGTTCAACAACTTCAAGACCACCTGGATACCAACAACATACTGGACCCGCAACAACATGTTTTCCGTCCATTCCACGGAGTCGAGACCCTCATGACATCACTAATGAACACCCTCATCAAGGGCACACAGACCAAGCACTCTGGCTACGCTATGATCTTCCTGGACATATCCGTAGCCTTTGACACCATCTCCCACAACATCCTCCTACACAGACTCCAAGAAATTGACGACAACAACGTCGTACTTCAGTGGTTCCACTCCTACCTGACCAATAGACAACAACTGATCCGCGCAAGCATAGCAACCTCCTCCCCCCCCCTTTTAGCAACACCAAGGAGTACCCCAAGGATCCACACTATCTGCCATGCTCTTTAACATCTACCTGCAACCACTCTGCTCAATCATACGCGCCCATAACATAAACTACCACATCTACGTAGATGACATAATGCTCTATGGACCGATCGCAACCACCAACCCAACAAACAATCAACTAACAGACTGCTTCATAGAAGTCTCCTGCCAAAAAAATCACCCAATTTGTGAAGAAACTTAAAATCCACCAAACAACTTCACAAAAGCAGCCCCCAAAGCTAAAGTAATTTTTGTCAGAGTAAACAGAGGGAGGAATGAACAGGAATCATCCACACCAGACGGTATGCTCCTTTTATTTGTACGAGGTTCACCACCTTCAACAATATTAAAGTCACTTATCTGAAAGTCATCTTTGAAAATTACAGTTGTAGTTATAGTTGTAGACGTAGTTGTAAATTGGCACGACCTGCACGTTTCGGGCACAAGCCCTGTCTCAAGTGCCCCGATATTCCGTACTCATACCAACTGTCAAAAGACACCAAAGCAATACAAAGCAACTTTATAAGGACTCAGACTCACATGATTGGCTGAATCATTGTCAATCTTGGAGAACTGCCAATGGAACAGGGGACACCCCACACACAGGGGAATCCCTGCTCATTGGCCAAAATAAGAAAGTGTGTCCTGTTCCATTGGCGGTTCTCCAAGATTGACAATGATTCAGCCAATCATGTGAGTCTGAGTCCTTATAAAGTTGTGAAGTTGTTTGGGTCATAGTCTCCAGCTGGCTACAAAAGAACAACCTATCCATCAACGTAAAAAAAACAGAAGCCGTCCTAGTAACCAGGGATCCAAACTTCACACCACCACCACACCTCAACTTAGGAACCATACAAATACAGCCACACATAAAATACTTTGGAATCATCATAGACCAAGCACTCACACTCCAAGCAACAGATCAAAAAGACTACCGGAATAATATTCCACAAAGCAAAAACAGTACAACGCCTCAGGCCTCTTCTTGATCCACAGGACCTCAGGACAGTCATGCAAGCTATGACGCTCCCCCACCTGGACTACTGCAACATAATCTATCACGGACTACCTGCCACTCACACCAACCCACTACGAACTGCCTTAAATACCACAGCAAGAATTATCCAGAAAGCAAAAAAGATCACATCACCCCAGTCCTGAGAGAACTGCACATACTTCCTCTCGAAGCAAGAATCAAATACAAATCAGCCCTACTTATCCACAAAGTCCTCTATCAAACGCAGACCTCCCAGCTCCGAACTTTACTGCCCCAACCCACCCACAACAGAACAACTAGACAAACCACCAGCAACACCCTCACATCCCCCATGAACGAACTAAATACAGTCAACGGACCTGCAACAGAGCCTTCGAACTATCGGTGCCATCCCTCTGGAACTCCCTACCAAGTCAAATCAGAAACAACGGAGATCCTTCCTTCAACATTGAGAAAACAACTAAAAACCATCCTGTTCCAGGAATACCTCGGACCAGAAACAAACATCCACCACTGACACCCTCTCCAGACCCTTTAACATACCCACAGATCTACCTACTAAGAGACTGATGTCCATTGTTTAAGAGTGGTGGATCTGTGGAAGTGTCTCCCAGTGGAGATGGTAGAGATGAGGACAGTAACTGAATTCAAAAAAGCATGGGACAGAGGATCTCTAAAGGAAAAAAGGGGACTGTTGTAGTTATGGAAGGACAGACTAGATAGGCCATGTGGTCTTTTTCTGTCATATTTCTATGTTGCTAAGTCCTTAATGTCTGTCTAGTTCATTAATGTTGGCCTCCCCGGTGACAGCCCACCACCCTAAGAATTGATTGCTGTCCCCCCCCCCCTTTTTGTTAAACCGCTTTGACCCGGTGAAAAGCGGGATATAAATACACTTAAATAAGTAAATTTCTACCTCCATAAAAACCACCCATATCCCTTCCCAAAATGTGGCCAGCAGCTTCCTCCTCTTTCTGCCACCCTTTGTGCTTTCTCGCACAGTTGTCATCCCTTCACCCCATACTCCCCTTCTTCTCCTGCTGTCCTCTTCCTCCCCACCCTCTAACCTCCACTCCCTCTTCTTCCCCCCCCATCTGTTTCTGTATATCACTTTCTCCTAGCCTGATCTCACCCCACACCCCTGCTCTGCTCCCTACCTTCTCTTCCCTTCTTGGGTATTGAAATTCTCTTTCCAACATCCTATCCTCTTCTTTTCCTCGTCTGTTAACACTTCCCCATTCTGCCTTTCTTCTCATCCTGCCCCACTCCTTCTCTCTTCCCTCTTGTCAATCCAGTTCCTCCTCTCTTCCCTCCTTATGCCCTCTAATCCTAATATTATTCCAAGACCCAACATATCTGTATTCACTTCAGTGCTCCACAGCCTTGTGCCGCCTTTTCCCCCCTCTTACTGCTTAAAATGTCTCTATCTCCAGGAACAAGCAGGAATGAGTCTTCACATACGGGTACCGATGGAGCCTGCGTGGGAACGCTCCCCAGCGTCCAGTAAGAAAGCTTTTGGGAGCATCCCACAGCGCCTGCACGCTGCCTTCCCGCCTTTCCCAACTGCCTCTCTCCAGTTCTTCTTTTCCGCGGAGCCAGCAGGTCGTGTTCCTGTCACCGCAGAAGAATTCTTTATTTTTTTCTTTATTTTTCTGTGTCGCTTCTGCCTCCTTCGACGTCAGACCGGTACCGCCGGTCTTTTCTTTTCTTTCTTATACAAAAAAAACAAAAAAAACCCCCTTTTCTTTCTTCAACTGTGCATTTGCGGTTTGGGCCTTAGGCCTGAACATTTTTCTCCTCATGGAGAAGCCCGCTTCCGGGTTTAAAAAGTGCACGAAGTGTGGCGGTACTATTTCTGTCACCGACACCCATGATTGGTGTCTAAAATGTTTGGGGGGGAACCACGTGACGCATGAGCGGGTGAGACGTATCTCTCCTTGCTCCGGGGCTATCTTGCCTTCCTATTGATATTTGACCCCCCCCCTGGCTGTAACCCCCCCAAAGCATTGGGGGTGATACCGCACGATTTGCTGCAGCTGTAGATCAACTTACTACTCTCCGCAATGCCTCTCACGGCCAGGAAGGAGCGGGAAAAGGTGGCGAAGTCGGGGGTGGCCTCCGCTAGCAAGATGGCATCCACCATGATACAGCCGCGATCGCCGGATGCGGAGAGCGTGGAATCGAGCTCGGAGGAGCTAGCGAAGGAGGTTGCTAAATTCCTGGAGCCGAAATTTGACCGCATTCTGACCAAGCTCAAGGCTGTCGGAGAGACCCTGGCTGATTTTGGCCAACGGGTTGAACTGGAGCATCGGGTGTCCGCGATTGAGGAGGCCGAGGGGCTGCAGACACGTGAGCACACTGCTATGCAGAAGACTATTGAGGCCCTAAAGGAAAAAGTGGATGACTTAGAAAATCGTTCCCGCAGAAACAATCTGCGGTTAGTGGGCATTCCTGAAGCACACACTGAAAACTTGCTACAGGCGCTGGTGGAGTCTTGGCTGCCCAAAGAGCTTGGGTTGGAGCAGCTGGTGGGAGAACTAAGAGTTGAGCGGGTGCACCGCATTGGGCCTAAGTCGGAGGCTCCACAACGACCCCGGGTT
The DNA here is from genome assembly GCA_033557465.1 of Ichthyophis bannanicus. Classification (NCBI taxonomy): domain Eukaryota; kingdom Metazoa; phylum Chordata; class Amphibia; order Gymnophiona; family Ichthyophiidae; genus Ichthyophis; species Ichthyophis bannanicus. The sequence goes on along the minus strand of CM066032.1, from coordinate 1,084,983,200 downwards.
GTGATAGCTCGCATTTTGAACTTCCAGGACAAGTGGCAATTGCTCCAGGCATACCGCAAAAAGCGTTCACTGATGCTGGACAATCACAAAGTCCTCATTTTTCAGGACTATTCGGCCTCTGTAGCGGCAAAGCGTAAGGAGTTTTCCCCCTTTTGCTCTACTTTATTCCAGCGACAACTGCGGTTCACACTAGCATTCCCCGCGACGCTACGAGTGTTCCATGAGGGGAAGAATCATGTTTTCAACAATGTGGCAGCAGCCCGGAAGTTTGTGGAGGCCTTGGGGAGCCCGGTGTCTTCGACTTGAAGGGACATCTGCCACCTGGCACTACCTTAGTGTTACATTGGCCTATTTGCCAGGTTTGACTAGTGCAGTGGCTTTGGCATGCTGATAACTGGGTGATTTCCGAATTGCTGAGCCTGGAGGAGACATCGCGTGGCCATGCGTTTCTCACCTGAAGTTTGGGACTCTCTCTGCTATTGTGGGGCTTGTTACGAGATATGTGGTGGGTGGTGGGTGGGGGTATTGTATATATTTCTTTGTTTGATCTTTATTTCTGAAGGTTTATTCTTGTGTTAATGGGGGGATAACATTATCATTGCCAGTGCCCTTCTGGGAGGTGAAGCAGATGTAGTTTGCTGCGAGATAGATGAGGTCCGGTGCAGAGTCCACTGTAGGATCGCTGGTTTGAATGGGGACTGTAGTGGATTTAGTTTGTCTTGGGTGGGGGAGGGGGTATATTCATTGACCGTTGAGATGTGTAATTGTGGGGGGGGGCGAGATGGCCCTGTGGCGCACAAGCAGTGGGCCCCGAGCCTGGCGCAGTTAGCCGGGCATGCTGCTGGGCATGTTTTACCTTGGGGGTGGGTGGGGGGGGGGAGGGAGGGGGAGGGAGGGGGAGGGGTAGGGGGGTGGGAGCTCGGGGATGCATGGAAGGGTGTGCGGGGGGTTCAGTGGGACTACTTGTGTGAATGTTCGGGGATATATGTGAGGGGGGGTAGGTATGCAGTACAGACGGAGAGTGAATGTGTTTTATGGTGGCTATGGGTTAGCAAACCACAGCGCTTATTATCCAAACACTCATACACCTGGAGGGAGAGACTGATGTTTGACTGTTCTGAGTCGAGGCTGGGCGACTTGGAACGTTGGTATTCATGGGAGTCCTGTTGGATGAGACGTTCATGGCATGAGCTGAATGAGTGATGATCTACGTGTCGTTTCTTGGAACGTAGGGGGGCTGAACACGCCTGTAAAGAGGACGAAAGTGCTGCAGGCCCTGAAGAAGGGACATACACACATAGCTTTGCTACAAGAAACCCACTTAACTGCGGTTGAACACACTAAGTTAAAGAAAGATTGGGTGGGGCAGGTATATGCCACTTCTACGAAGGTAAAGAAGCGTGGAGTGGCGATTTTGGTGAAGAGGTTTAACGCTGGAGGTGATTAGAGAGGAGGCGGACCCGAATGGGAGGTTCCTCTTTTTGCATGCCAAGATTCAGGGACAAGAGCTACTCCTGGGAAACATCTATGCCCCAAATACATATGATCACCGGTTTTTCCAGTTACTCCTGGGGAAAGTGTTAGGGGCCCCGACGATACCTTTGATACTAGCGGGGGATTTTAACTGCCCGCATGACCCGCTTTTGGATAAATCCGCTGGTGGGGTTTCTCCTGGGGCTTGGCGTAATAAAGGGGTAGCATACCTGTGTAAGTTGGGGGGCTTAGTGGACTCCTGGAGGGTCTTGCATGGTGGGGAAAAAGACTATACACACCTGTCGAGAGCACATCAAACCTGGTCCCGGATTGATTACATCTTGATTTCGAGAGCGAACTTGGGAAAAGTGGTCATAGTGGAAATTGATCCTATTGTAGTGTCCGATCATGCTAAGGTGGTGTTGGATTGGAGAGGAGGATCTCAGCGAGGAGCCCGTTGGGCATTCCCGGGGCACCTCTGGCAAAATGAGGCTTTCCGAGCCTATTTGATCCGCCAGTGGGAGGAGTATCTTCGTCGGAATGACACCGAGAGGTGGATGTAATGACCTTCTGGGAGGCTGGGAAAGCAGTGCTCCGGGGACACATTATAGCGTATGTTGCGAGGGAGAGGAGGCGATTGGACGCGCGGCTCATGGAGTTATCGCGCCAATTATGGGAGGCAAAGCGAGCGGCTGTGGCTCGACCGCAGCTCCTCGCGGCATATTTTGAAGTGCAGAGAGCTCTTAATGAGGTGCTTCATGAGCGTGCAGTTCAGTCGCTACAGTATTATCGCCACCAATTATTTCGCTTTGGTGATCGGTCGGGACGTCTATTGGCGAGACTAGTTAAACGTAGAGGAGGCATTCAGGGGGTGACTCGGGTCCGGGACAATCAGGGGGTGCAGCAGACTGACATGCCAAAGATTGTGCAGGTGTTTAGCCAATATTATCAGGATTTATATACCCCAGACGCGGAGAATAGAGAACAGGAGAGGGCGTTTCTTGCAGCCGTGTCTTTACCTCGAGTGACGGAGGCTGAGCTTCAGGCTTTAAATGCTAGGATAACTTGTGCAGAAATCCAAGCAGTGATAAAGAAAGGGAAAGCACATAAAGCTCCGGGCCCCGACGGATATGGTGCAGAGTTTTATAAGATATTGATGCCCCATATTGTGCGTACTTTGATGGCAGTATATATATCAAGAAGCGCAGGAGCGAGGTTCATATCCGCGAGATATGCGAACGGCGGCCATTACTATCATACCAAAAGAGGGCCGAGATCCGGAAGACCCTGCATCTTATCGCCCCATTTCTTTAATCAACTATGATATGAAAGTGGTGGCCTCGGTCCTGGCGGCCCGGCTACAAGAGGTTTTGCCCCGGCTCGTTGGTGTCCATCAATCGGGTTTTGTTAAAGGACGGGATGCTTTTACTAATATTAGTAGGGTACTTCTGGGCATGGAACATTGTCTGCACCAAGGGGCGCCTCTTCTCCTGGTGAGCCTTGACGCCGAGAAGGCCTTCGACAGAGTGTCGTGGGCTTATATGTTCGAAACGCTCAAAAAATTTGGCTTTGAGGGTGCCTTTCTTTCATGGGTGAGAGCGTTATATGCGGGACCGTTGGCGTGTGTGGCCAGTGGGGGAACTTCCTCGGTACCATTTGAACTGCGCAGAGGTACTCGTCAGGATTGCCCGCTGTCGCCCCTCTTATTTGTTCTGCAGTTGGAACCTTTACTTCTGGCTCTTATCGCGGAGCCTGAGATACACGGGATTGAATGGCCGCATGGGGGAATCAAGGTCAGCGCGTTTGCCGACGATATGCTTTTGTGTTTACGTGACCCTCAGCCTTCACTGGAGTGCGCTTTGGGAGTGATTCAGAATTTTGGCTCGTTCTCAGGGCTCCGGATTAATCTTAGTAAATGTGTCGCGTTAGATGTAGGAGGCCGGGCGCGGAGACAATGGCGAGGGTTTTTTTCCTTTGCGTTGGGCGAATGGGGAATTTCGCTATTTGGGGATTCAGATACCAGATCAGATCTCCCGATTATATGATGTCAATATCCGCCCCATGATGCAGAGATTGGCGGCGGTACTGCATAAGTGGCGAGATCTTCCTCTCTCCCTCATGGGGCGGCTGGCTTTGTTTCAGATGATGGAGGTGCCCCGTTGGATATATCTATTACGCCATTTACCTTTGTGGCTGTTGCGGCGTGATGTCATATTGTTTCAGCGCTATCTTAGACAGTTCTTATGGCGTGGTAGGAAAGCAAGAATCCCGCTTACGGTCTTGATGAGTAATAGGGAGGAAGGGGGACTCGGACTCTTCTCGATCCGGGATTATAATTTTCTTGCTTTGTTGCGGCCATTGCGCAATCTGATCCGGGGTGGGGAGGGAGCCCTGCCATGGGGGTTGATCGCGGCACTATCGGCGCCCTATCATCCGGCCTACTTATTACATAGCCCCCCGATGGGCTTGCCGCGTTTCTGGCGACACTCGGTATATCTTAGTGCGTTGCGGCAGGCGTGGCGCTTTCTCTGTCAGAAGAAGCGAGCGAGTGCCTTGGAACAGTACGGAGTGTCTGCCCTTGAGGGGTAATGCTGATTTTGCGCCGGGTGCCCTGGAGGGACTTCCAGGCAGTTGGACAGCGGCTGGCCTTTGACATCTGGGTCAGTTGCGTATGCAGTCTCAGGAGGCATTGGACTCCTTTCAGACTTTATCCCGGCGCTATCAGCTTGCGTCTCACTCCTTTTACTTCTATTTGCAAGTGCGACACTATATACAGGCGCTCCATCGGACTACGGGTTTTCAGTTTCGAGATAGAGGGGTGTGGGACCTAATAGCGGACGCAGATGGCAAGTTTTCGCTCCGCTCATGGCGTGAGGAGTGTTGGCCGGGGGGAGACCGGACTCCGTTGGAACATCTGGCACAACAGTGGTGTAAAGCTGAGGCTGTGTCCCTTACGGTAGAGTTGCTCCAGACTGCTTTCCAGCACATAAAGCTCCTCTCGGAATCTATTAAATTACGTGAAATTCAGTATAAATTGCTATGGAGGGCATATGTACCCAACACACGGGCGTTTCAGATGAAGTTACTCTCGACAGATGTCTGCCAGCTGTGTGGCACTCATAAAGGGACCTTACTCCATCGTTTTTGGAGCTGCACCTGGATAATTCAGTTTTGGGGGGAGATCTATACTGAGCTGCGTGCCTGCAGACCTATGAGAGGGGAACTCACATATGAATGCTGTTTGTTTGGGGTGTGTGCTATAGCCTCCAGGGAATCCTCTCCGGATTTGTTTGATGTGTCTAATGGGGGTGGGCAAATACCCGGACAAGATCGTATCGCTGACCCTAGCAGCGTGGCGACTCGACAGCTCTATACTAGAGCCTTCCTGATTGCGAAACAGTGTATCTTGCGACATTGGCTGGACGCCCGCCCCCCGGGGATTCGGGAGTGGTGCAGAACTCTCTTAATTCTGAGAGATCACGAGCTGCGCACGGCGAGACTCCTGGGGGCCAAACAGCAGGCGAATTGTGAGAGCATCTGGAGAGGAGTCACGGAGCATTATTTCTCAGTCCGTGGGCTCCTGGGGGGTGTAGTGACAGATAATGAGGAGGTGTGATGTGTGGGGAAACTTGAACTCTGGGTGTATGGGGGTACGAGTGTTAAGACTTGAGGGGGGTTATTGGGCTGAATGTCTGTACTGCGGGAGGGGGGGCCGGGGGGGCTGGGGGAGGGGGGAGTAGCTTGGGGCGTTCTCAGGTTTGTCTGGGATAGGGAGCTGGGGGGAGGGGGCGGTTGGTGGAACTGCTTCACTGTTATTGACAACTATTTCAGGTTTTCCCGCTTGATATGTTTTGTGTTGTCTGTACAAAGGGGCCTACGGGGATGACCTGTCCTTCTGTTACTGTTATACTGTTATACTGTTGGTTCTTTCTGTTAACCCCTGTTTCTCTCTGTATTTGTGAAAATTTAATAAAAATGATTTGCACTAAAATGTTTGGGTCCTGACCATTCCATCACGGATTGTCCTGTACCATGATGTCTAAAAGAGGTCGACAGAACCAAGCAGCCAAGCTCAGTACCCTGTTTCCCTCTGATGCAGCCTCAGTGGCATCGACGTCTTCCAGGGCTGCTTCTTCCTCCCATGGATCTCAGGTAACCAAACATAAATCTAGCTGGTCCTCGAAGGGCAAATCTCCCTCTAAGCATCGAGATGCCTCCGGACTTGTCCTTGAGGAATCCACACCGGCAAAATTACCCCGGTGGGAAGTTCCGGCTTCCAAAGCATTATCTATGGGGTCACAGGTTGACATCGATGGCTCGGCCTCGACCGATCACCTGTTGCTGTGTTTTGGGGTACCGGTGGCCTCCACCGGTACCGACATCCAGACTTTGGTGGCGTCGATGGATCAGAAGATTCTATCCATGCAGCGCACCCTAACGGTGTTTATGCAGGCTTCGACGCCTTCGGTACCGCAACAATCTCCGTTGCCGGTACCGACTCCGGCACGGCATCGTTTCCGGTGCCGGTACCGATTGCATCGACATCGGCTTCGGTGTCGACTGCAACAGTACCCTGTCCTATGTTTATGTTTATGTTTATTTGAATTTGATATACCACTCAGACCAAAAAGGTATTAGAGCGGTTTACAATACTACATCATTTTTACTCCCGATGTCGATCCCACTCGGTACGCGTATCGGGCTTTACAGGAGCATCCAGACAGGCGATACTTTGATTCCTCCGAAGACCGAGTCGAAGGCTTCTGTCGAGGCACCGGTACTTCTTCCTCAAGAGTCTGATTCTCCAAAACGAAGAATGCCTCTTCCAGAAGACTTGTCTTGTCAAGACTTCATTAGGGAAGTGGCTAGGGGCCTCATCATTACAATGGCCCCTGAGTCAGAGCCTAGAGCCAAGCAGTTAAATATTTTGCAATACCCTAAGGCTCCTAAAGAAGCAGCCACCTTACCTATTCATGAGATTCTCTATGATCTCATGTTGAGCATGTGGGAGACTCCTCTTACTACCTCTCCTCATTCTCGTAGGTTAGACACCATGTACCGTGTCCCTCCTTGTCCTGGCTTTCATAAGTCTCAGCTTCCTCACCACTCTATTGTGGTAGAGTCTGCCATGAGGAAAATAAAGAGTGCAAAGAGACACTCATCTAATCCTCCAGGACGTGAATGCAGAACCCTTGATGCTTTTGGCCGAAGGGTTTTCCAAGCTAATATGCTTGCTGCCAGAATCAACTCCTATAGTCTCTATATGGGGATGTTTCTAAAAGAAGTCACAGATCATCTGCAGACTTTAGCCGCTTTTATTTCAGAAGATAAAAGGCAGGAATTTCTCACTTGGCTTAAACATGCCCAAGATGTTTCCAAATTTTCCAACCGTGCAGCCTTTGACTCTTTTGAGTGTGTAAGCAGAGCCTCGGCTATTGCCATAGGTGCACGCAGAATTGCTTGGTTACAAGCATCTGATTTGGAACTCTGGGTCCAAGCTGAATTGGGAAATCTTCCTTGTACAGGTGAAAACCTTTTTGGCAGGGATTGGAAAGCAAAGGCCACTCAGATGGATGCTGAGAACTCTGCTTTGGATCGACTTTCAAAGTCTACCTCTGCTCCTGCTAAGAAAAGATTGTTCAAAAAGACACCTTTTTCTAAAAAGGGAAGATACTATCCTGCTTATGGTCAGCAGGCATCTTCTGCAGGTCGTTTTCCTGCAAAGTGTCAGCAACCACCTAAACAGGCCAAGTCAAAGGCTGCCAGGCCTCCCACGGCCCAGCAGCCTCAGCCTCCTCAAGGCCTTTGACTTGCAACTAGAGAACTTAGCCTTTCTGGCTCTGGAAGAACCAGAGCCCCTCACCATTCCAGGAAGGTTAGCTTACTTTGCTCCCAGATGGGAGCAAATCACAGCAGAGCAATGGACCCTCTCCATTATAAAGGAAGGGTACAAGCTTCATTTCTTAAACCTTCCTCCCCACACCATGGTGAAACAGTTCAATTCTCCAACATCTCTCCTCAACCTTCTGGGTCAGGAGATTGCTACCCTTCTTGCCCAAGGGGCAATAGAAGAAGTATCCCTTCCTCAACAGGGCTCAGGGTTCTACTCCCCTTATTTTCTTATTCCAAAGAAAACAGGGGGCTACAGACCCATTTTAGGTCTCAGAGAATTGAACAAGTTTCTATTCAAAGAGAAATTCAAGATGATTTCTCTCGGTACTCTGCTGCCATACCTTCAGAGTCAGGATTGGCTTTGTTCTCTAGATCTCAAGGATGCGTACACCCATGTCCTCATCCATCCAACACACAGAAGGTTCCTTCGGTTCCTTTCTCAAGGAAAGCACTACCAATACAGGGTGCTTCCTTTCGATCTGGCCTCTGCACCAAGGGTGTTCACAAAATGCATGGCAGTAGTAGCTGCATTTCTGCGCACTCGGAATATTCGTTTTCCCATATCTGGACGACTGGCTCATTCGAGCTCCATCCCAGTCAGAGGCCCAGATTTGTCTAACCTGCACAATGCGTATCCTTCAGTATTTGGGACTGGTAATAAACATCCCAAAATCCCATCTCACCCCTACTCAGTCCCTGGAGTTTATAGGGGCCTTGCTGGATACCACAACTGCAAGGGCCTATCTTCCTCAGGCCCGTTGCCTACGCTTGGTGCAGTTAGCCTCCCAAATGCAGTTAAAGTCCCATTTAACTGCTCGAGAGATGTTACAACTATTAGGCCACATGGCATCCACCGTGCATGTGGTTCCATATGCTCGCCTTCACATGAGGGCAGCTCAGTGGACTTTGTCCACCCAATGGACTCAGGCATCAGGTTGCCTGTCAGACAACATAGCAAACTCCAGTCGCCTATTTTGCTCTCTACAGTGGTGGATGTCCCCTCCAAATCTGTTGCTGGGGTCCCTTTTTCAGCAGTCACTACCCCAAGCAACTCTGACAACAGATGCTTCTCCAATGGATTGGGGAGCTCATCTGCAGGATCTCTCCACCCAGGGCATCTGGTCTCCACAGGAGACTTCTCTGCATATCAATCTCTTGGAACTCGCAGCAATATTCTTAGCTCTGAGTATTCCATTCCCTGCTCAGCTACAGGACAGTCCTCATCCATACAGACAACCAAGTAGCCATGTTCTGTGTAAACAAGCAGGGTAGGACTGGCTCTCTGTCGCTTTGCAACGAAGCTTTGTGACTGTGGGCCTTCGCCAGAGAGCATCACATCCATCTTCTGACAGTATATCTTCCAGGCATTCAAAACTCTTGGGCGGACAGACTCAGTCGAGTTCTGCTCCCACACGAGTGGTCCCTCCACATTTATTTTTCGAATTTGGGGAACCCTGGACATAGACCTCTTTGCAAGTCTGTGGAATGCCAAACTTCCCCGGTTCTGTTCCAGAATTCCGTGTTAGGGAGTTCAGGCCAAGGATGCCTTCCTCTTTCACTGGGGTCAAGACTTCCTTTATGCCTTTCCACCAATTCCCCTAATTCCCAAAACACTATTCAAGCTTCAGAGAGATCGAGGGACCATGATCCTCATAGCTCCACATTGGCCATGCCAAGTGTGGTACCCTCTACTTCTGCATCTCTCTCAAGCTTCTTCCCTGGACTTGGGCTCTACACCAGACCTTCTGTCCCAGGAAGGGGGAACATTGTGGCACCCAAACCCCCAGTTGCTCCAACTCAGGGCTTGGTTGCTGAGGGCCTAGACCTTCAAGATTTTCAGCAAGTCAGAGATGTTATTCATGCCTCTAGAAAGCCTTCTACTAGGCGTTCCTATGCTTTCAAATGGAAAAGATTTACCATTTGGTGTTACGGTCTAAACCCTCTTGCAATACCTCTGAATTCTCTACTAGAGTATTTCCTGCATCTATCCCATGCAGGCCTGAGAACGAATTCAGTAAGAGTCCATTTGAGTGCTATTGCAGCGTCCCTCAAGCCTCTCAATGGACAACCTATTTCCTATCACCCTCTTATAGCAAGATTCATGAGAGGCCTTCTTTTAACTAAACCTCCCATTAGACCACCTCCAGTGGCATGGGACTTAAATCTGGTTCTTGGCCAGCTTATGAAGCCACCCTCTGAACCTTTAGCCCCCACCTCCTTGAAACTTCTTTCTTGGGAAGTTGTTGTTCTCATTGCAGTCACCTCAGCACGCCGCATCAGTGAGTTGCAAGCTTTGGTGGCTAATCCACCTTATACAAGGTTCCATCATAAGGTAGTCCTCAGGACCAATCCACACTTTATGCCTAAAGTGGTCTCGCCTTTTCATCTGAACCAGGAGGTATATTTACCTGTCTCTTTTCTAGGAGCTCATGCATCAAATGCAGAGAGGAATCTTCATACCTTGGATTGTAAGAGAGCTCTCGCTTTCTACTTAAAAAGAACACAGCAACATAAAAAGTCTTCTGAACTCTTTGTTGCTTTTGATCCTTCTCATTTAGGACTTCCAGTCTCTAAGAGAACACTGTCCAACTGGATTGCTCAGTGTATTTCTTTCGCCTACCAGAGTAGGAACATTTCTCTGGAGGGCCATGTCACAGCTCACAATGTGAGAGCCATGGCAGCCTCAGTGGCTCATCTAAACACTGTCCATGGACCAAATCTGTCGAGCGGCCACCTGGGCCTCGGTTCATACTTTCACAGCCCATTACTGTTTGGACAAGGACTCCCGCCGGGATGCCTCGTTTGGTCAGGCTGTCCTCAAACACCTGTTCCATTCCTAATCAACTCCTACCCACCTACCCTGGTCGGATGCCAGAGATCCATGGGGGGAAGTGGAGCCCTCTGCAAGGGCATTACCATGGGGTCTCTCCCTGGCATCTGCAGCTAGGGAGTCCCCATATGTGAAGACTCATTCCTGCTTGTTCCTGGAGATAGCACAGTTACTTACCTGTAACAGGTGATCTCTGGGAACTGCAGGAATAAGTCTTCACAACCCACCCACCTCCCCTAGGAGTTGTATCTCTCTATCTATCTTTCCTTTCCTCTCTCTCTCTCTCTTTCTCAGCTTTAAAACTCGAACTGGAGAGAGGCGGTTTGGAAAGGCGGGAAGGCAGCGCGCAGGCGCTGTGGGATGCTCCCAAAAGCTTTCTTACTGGACGCTGGGGAACATTCCCGCACAGGCTCCGTCGGTACCGACGATACCCATATGTGAAGACTTATTCCTGCTGTTCCCAGAAATCACCTGTTACAGATAAGTAACTGTGCTTTCTGCCTCGTACTAGTGACCAACTAAAGAAAATAAAAGCATTGGACTGGACAGTTCTTTTTACTCCTACCTCTGTGATGGTGATAACCGAGCATCCTCTTTGATTCAATGGCCCTTTGGTCTAGCCAGGCTGCTCAGATTCTTGCAGGCAGCAGCACTGCAGCTTAAAAGAAAGGAACAGAGGATGGCGCTTTGATCAGTAAAGTTGGTACTGCAGTGCAGTGATTTGACCCAACTGTTAAGTTGTCTCTTGACTAGATTGTAAGCTCTGAGCAGGAATCATTTCTTACATGTCTCTGTAGAATGCTGCTTGCGCCTTGTAACACTATACAAATGAACAGTAGTAATCTCCAGGAACAAGCAGGATGTAGTCCTCACATATGGGTATCGTTGGTACCGACAGAGCCTGCATGGGAACGCTCTCCAGCGTCCAATAGGAACGCTTTTGGGAGCATCCCTCAGCCCATGCGCGCTGCCTTCCCGCCTTTCCAGCTGCCCCTCTTCAGTTCTTCGTTTTCCATGGAGCTGACGGGATCTATTCCCTGTCACCGCAGAAAATTCAGTCTTTAAATTTCTTTTCTTGTGGTCGCGTTGCCTACCTTACGATGCCTACCGGTACCGCCGGTTCTTTTTCTTTTCATACCAAACCCCCCCAAAAACGTAGACTTTAGACTAGACTGTTTCTTTTCAGAAACTTTTCTCTTTGGTGCTAGGCGCCATTTTTGGTATTAGGCCCCATATTCCTAAATCATGGAAAAGCTAACTAGTGGTTTTAAGAAATGTACTAAGTGTGGCGGTACCATTTCCGTCACTGACACCCATGATTTGTGTCTGAAATGTTTAGGACCTGAACATTCTGCAACTGAATTGTCTCTCCTGCACGGGGATGACTAAAAGAGGAAGACAGAACCAGGCTGCAAAGCTCGCTACCGTCTTTTTTTCTTCAGATGCCAGATCCATTGCATCAACATTGTCGAGGCCCTCTTCTTCCTCCCATGGATCTCAGGTAATTAAACATAAAAGCCGGTCCTCAAAGGGTAGCTCTCCTGCTAAGCATAGAGAGGCCATTGGCATTGCCCTTGAGGGAACCACACCAGCAAAACAGCCCCGGTGGGAGGCTTCGGCTTCCAAAGCATCGATGAGGCTTCGGGATGTTCTCGAGGCTTCGGGATGTTCTCGAGGCCTCAACATCGCAAGAACTACCTGTGTCATGCTCAGGGGTTCCGGCTGTCCTTACCGGTACCGACACTCAGGCATCGGCAGCGTCGATAGACCAGAGGTTCCTGGCTATCGAGCGCAGCATCGCAGCTCTTCTTTCAGCTGCAGTACTGGTGGTCCCACGGGCACTGGTACCGACAGCCACCGATGCCGGTACCAACACCACCGATACCGGTACCAACGGTACCGGCCCCTGTGGGAACTCTTCCCATGCCATCTCTGGCTGGAATTGACAAAGCGGTACCGGGTCACCTTGGTACCGACTTCAATCGGTACCAGGATCGTGCTTTACAAAGCATCGGGGTCAGGAATACTTTGATTCCTCCGATTCTGAAGACTCTGACAATTCTGCTGGCACTAGAGGGTTTCTCTTAGAGGATTCCTCTTCTCCCCAACGCAGAATGTCACCTTCAGAGGACATGTCATTTCAGTATTTCATCCGTGATATGGCCAAGGGTCTTTCAATCACAGTAGCTCCTGAAGACGAACCCAGAGCAAAGGAATTGGAAATTCTCCAATATCCTAAAGCTCCTAAGGAGGCAGCCACTCTGCCTATCCATGAAATTATGCATAGCTTGATGTTCAGAATGTGGGAGACACCTCTGACTACTTCTCCTCACTCTAGGAGACTTGATACTATGTATTGCGTTCCGCCATGTCCTGGATTTCAGAAAACTCAGCTGCCACACCATTCAATGGTAGTGGAATCAGCCATGCGTAGGATGAAAAGTGCAAAGAGGCATGCATCCAATCCTCCAGGTCATGAATGCAGGACTCTGGATGCTTTTGGACGCAGGACTTTTCAAGCTTCTATGCTTTCAGCTAGGATCAGGTCATATATCCTATATATGGGAAAGTTCCTCAAGGAAGTTACGGGAGACTTGGAACTTATGAGCCCATTTCTCCCAGATAAGACAAGATTTTCTTGCTCTAGTTAAGCATGCTCATGATGTCTCCAAGTTTGTCAATCGTGCAGCCTTTGACTGCTTCAAATGCATCAGCAGAACTTCTGCTATTGCCATTGGAGCACGACGGATTGCCTGGCTACAGGCATCAGACTTGGAGACTTGGGTACAGGACAAGTTAGGCAACATTCCTTGCACGGGGGAGAATCTCTTCGGCAAGAACTGGCAGGAGAAGGCTAACGAGTTAGATGCTGCCAATTCTACCTTAGATTGTCAGTCTACAGCCACTCCAGCCAAAAGAAAGCCTTATAAAAAACCCTCTTTTAGCAAAAAGAGGAAGTTTTATCCTTCCTATACCCAGCAGAGTCAAACTCCAGGTCAGGTTGCTCAAAAGGGACAAACTAGACAGCAAAATAAGTCAAAAGGCCCGAGAGCCCAACCAGCTCTCCAGGTTCAATCCCCTCAAGGGCTTTGGCTCCTTTCTAGAGAGCTTTGCCTTCCTGTCTCTGAGGGGTCCCCAACCCCCCAATATTCCGGGCAGGTTATGCCACTTTGTCAACAGATGGCATCAGATAACAGCAAAACATTGGACTTTGTCCATTGTAGGAGATGGGTACAAGCTTCATTTTCACAGCATGCCCCCTCCTACAATTCTAAAGCAGTTCAGTTCACAAATCTCTGCAGACAATCTGCTAAATCATGAGGTCTCCACACTTCTTGCCCAAGGGGCAATAGAGGAAGTACCCATTCTTCAACAGGGTGCGGGGTTCTACTCCCCCCTATTTTCTTATTCCAAAGAAAACAGGAGGACACAGACCCATTCTAGACCTCAGAGAATTGAACAAATATCTGTTTCGAGAGAAATTCAAAACGATTTCTCTAGAAACTCTTCTGCCATACCTTCAAAGCCAGGACTGGCTTTGCTTTCTAGACTTAAAGGATGCATACACTCACATTCTCATCCATCCAGATCACAGGAAATTTTTACGTTTCCTTTTCAGGGGAAGACATTTCCAGTACAGGGTTCTTCCTTTTGGTCTGGCTTCAGCACCAAGGGTATTTACGAAATGCATGGCAGTAGTAGCTGCATTTCTACGAACCCTGGAGATTTTCGTCTTCCCTTACTTAGATGACTGGCTCATTCGAGCCTCCACAGTTGCAGAGGCCAGCACTGCACTGTCCCATACAATGCGAATCCTCCAATACTTGGGATTGGTAATAAACTTCCCAAAATCTCAACTAGTTCCTTCTCAATGCCTAGAATTCATAGGAGCCTGTCTAGATACCAGACAGGCAAGGGCTTTCCTTCCACAAGCCCGGTGTCTTCGCATAATTAAACTAGCTTCCCAAGCAGCAGGCAAATCCTCCCTCACTGCTTGGGAGCTACTGCAGTTACTGGGACACATGGCATCCACAGTTAATGTAATCCTGTATGCTCGCCTCCACATGCGAGCAGCTCAGTGGACCCTCTCCACACAGTCGACACAGGCCACGGGTCATTTGTCAGACAAAATAACAATCTCTCAACGACTAATTTTGTCCCTCCAATGGTGGCAATCACTAAAAAAATCTGGCAGTGGGGTCTCCTTTCCATCAACCCCTTTTTCAGGCCACCCTAATAGATGCATCACAGGTGGGTTGGGGAGCACACCTGAATCATCTCTCTACCCAGGGCACCTAGACTCCATAGGAGGTTGGTTTACATATAAACCACCTGGAATTAAGAGCAATTTATTTAGCTCTTCGAGTGTTCCACGCCCAGCTCAGCTACAAGACAGTCCTAGTCCAGATGGACAATCAGGTAGCCATGTTCTATGTGAACAAGCAGGGCAGAACGGGCTCTCTGTCGTTATGCAATGAAGCTTTACGACTATGGGCCCTCGCCAGAGAGCATCAAATTCACCTTCTAGTGGTATATCTTTCAGGCATTCAAAACCTTTGGGCAGACAAACTTAGTCGAGTACTGTTGCCTCACGAGTGGTCATTCCACCTAGACCAGGTGGCAATGGTATTTCATCTCTGGGGCACTCCAGACATAGACCTCTTTGCAAGTCCACTGAATGCCAAACTTCCCCTGTTCTGTTCCAGGATTCCGGCTCACAACTGTCAGGCCAGGGATGCCTTCCTCCTTCACTGGGGTCAGGGCTTCCTTTATACCTTCCCACCCATTCCCCTCATCCCCAAAACACTCTTCAAGCTTCAGAGAGACAGGGGTCGCATGATTCTCGTAGCACCACAATGGCCACGCCAAACGTGGTATTCCCTGCTTCTGCATCTCTCTCAAGCGGCACCTCTGGAGTTAGGGCATGCTCCAGATCTCCTTTCCCTGGAGAACGGGAGGCTGTGGCACCCAAATCTTCAGTCCCTGCACCTCACGGCCTGGTTGCTGAAGGCTTAGACCTCCAGGATTTCAACCTGTCCCAGCAGGTAAAAGATATCCTTCAGGCTTCTAGGAAACTTTCCACAAGAAGATCTTATGCCTTCAAGTGGAAACGTTTTACTATATGGTGCTCCAAGAGGGGATTAAACCCCCTGGTCATACCCTTAGAATCGATACTAGAGTGTCTCCTTCACTTATTGAATTCTGGTTTAAAGACCAATTCGGTAAGAGTCCATCTTAGTGCAATTACAGCTTCTTATAAGCCTCTAAATGGACAACCAATTTCCTCTCATCCACTCCTATCAAGATTTATGAGAGGCCTTTTATTAACTAAACCTCCCATCAAGCCAACACCGGTGGCATGGGATCTAAATCTAGTTCTCGGGGGAGCCGCCTTTTGAGCCTTTAGCCACTACAGCTCTTCAGGTCAAAAACTTAAGGTCACCTTCCTAATTGCAATCACCTCTGCCCGTTGCATTAGTGAATTGCAAGCTTTAGTGGCTGATCCTCCTTATACTAGGTTTCATCATAAGGTTGTTCTTCAAACTCACCCACATTTTATGCCAAAGGTGGTTTCGCCTTTTCATTTAAATCAATTAATTTACCTTCCTGCATTTTTTCCGAGGCCTCACGCCTCTAATGCAGAAAGAAACCTTCATACTTTGGATTGTAAAAGGGCCTTGGCCTTTTACATACAAAGAACACAGCAACATAAAGTCCTCGCAACTTTTTATAGCTTTTGATCCTAGTCATTTGGGACTTCCAGTCTCCAAAAGAACTTTAACTACATGGATTGCCCAATGCATATCCTTTGCTTATGAGAGTAAGGGTCTTCCTCTTCAGGACCATGTCACAGCTCATAATGTGAGAGCCATGGCAGCTTCTATGGCTAATGTCCACTCTGTGTCTATCGATGACTTTTGTCGAGCAGCCACTTAGGCTGTGAAGGTGTGTACCGAAGCCCATTACTGCCTAGATAAAGCCTCCCGTCGGGATGCCGCCTTTGGCCAAGCTGTTCTTCAAATTCTCTTTCAAACCTAAACCAACTCCTACCCACCAACTCTGGTGGGATGCCAGAGATCCATGGGAGGAAGGATTCCCACCTTCTACGGTGGCATCTTCCTGGGGCTGTCTCCCTGGCATCTTCAGCTAGGGAGTCCCCATATGTGAGGACTACATTCCTGGTTGTTCCTGGAGATAGCATAGTTACTCACCTGTGACGGGTGATCTCCGGGAACAACAGAAATTTAATCCTCACAACCCACCCACCTTCCCTAGGAGCTCGCTCTCTCGCTCTCAGCTTGGGAAGGCAGCACGCATGTGCTGAGGGATGCTCCCGGGAGCGTTCCCGCACAGTCTCCGTCAGTACCGACGATACCAATATGTGAGGACTACATTCCTGCTGTTCGTGGAGATCACATGTTACAGGTGAGTAACTACGCTGTACTTGCAGGAAAAGGGAGGTGGGGGCTGTCTGCTAAACTTGCCCAAGAATAGGCTCAAAGACATGTTGAACTCCCATAATGTCTCTTGAAAGGGCATATGACGAACCTTTCTGCAAATTAGGCAGATCACAGAGATCCTAGCTTCCTACCAGAGGAATTGTCTCATCCTCATCACACTTAAATTATGGAGACCAGGATTGGTTGAGAGGCTCAAAAGAAATCCTGAGGGGGCTAAGGATGGTCTCGCAGAATAACTGCTTCCAATGGATGTGCTTCAGGTCCCTGGGTCCCCCATAGGGGAGACCTGGGCCTCAGACTCCTGCAGAGGGAGCTTCTAGGCATCTATGAAAAACGGATAACTCTGAGCTGTTTTGGGAGCTGCAGCTCAAACTGGTTGAGAAGGAAGGCTTAATGTGGGGAGAAAGGGGGAGCAGTGGCCTAGTGACTTAAATTTAGGGCCACCCAATCAGGACGAAGAAGCCATCTTAGATTACCATGGTGCCCACTTACTTAATAAGAATTTTTAAGACCATTTTAATTGCTTAAGAAAATAAGGGAAAAGCGATTGAAAAAGTAGTAAAATGGACATGTAAAGGTACTGATGGATGTATATACCAGAGTGCTATGGTATGAGTCACACCAAAATATATTTTAAAAGTGTTCACTTGGTTAATGAGTATTATATAGCCTTTTTGCTCCTTGAATTTATTCCCATTTGGATTGCTATTTTTAAATATCCAAGCCTGATGTAAACTCCAAAGTTATGCAAAATTCCCCAGGAGGATACAGTGAAACAGCAGTTAGGGAAGTGCTCTTTTCAAACTGCCTCTTTCCTATTTTTCCTGTCACACCTCCCCAAACCCACTTACTTCTCTCAACCCTATTTCACTTACGGGCAATGTGGAAAAGTATGCTAGGCTTTGTACACAGGTTAGCAGTTTTACATGCAATTTTGTGCACTACCAATTCTAGAACAAGTTTTGTGCACAACCAGGCACAAAGCCTTAAGCAGACAGCTACAGACAGCATATATAAATCTATTTAAATGGATGGTAATGAAGCATTAGCTATGTAGCGAGATGCAGAGAAGTGTGCAGAAGACCAGAAGGCTGAACTGAGTACTGGGATTTTAATGCAAGATCCGAGACTACGTTAGTTTATAGGTCTGCGATCAATGCTGATGAGGGATTTATACCTACAACTTTTTTTCTGGTTTTGATAAAGACAGTGGTGGGAAAGCACAGGAGGTGGGCTGAAAGAAAGCATTCCTGCACATGGCAATTTGGTGCATAAGCACATTCTGCACAGAATTTCTGTGCAGAATATTACTTCCATTTATGATCACTAATAATCTGAGCAGAACATCTGCACAGAATATTGCTATGCACCAGATAGCATTCCAGCAAAGGTTCCAAAGTATTTTTCTGCGCAAGATATAGGTGCTGCTAACAGCCACACCTGTGCGCCGTGACCAACTTGCCCTTTGTTTAGTGCAGATTTTCTGCACACAGCTTATTTGCATGCTGTTTGCTTACAGCATTGCTGAAGGAAACTTCTGTATTAAACTTGCAGTAAAAAACACTGTGCTAGAGCTTTAGTGCTAGGTTCTAGCAGAGTTTCTGCATGGACCTCACTGTATCTGCAGTTCAATTTTCTGCCCTGAAAGAGTAAGTCTGGATTGCGGGCCTGCTTCAAGTAACACTAGCAGCAGAGATTGTGCTCAAGGATCAAACTAATGCAATGGCATTGTGGGTGAAACACTGAAAGGCAGAGCTAGTCACAGGAAGGGAGGGTATGAGCAGGAGTAAACCACTGAGGTGGGGGAGGGGAAAAGTGCTCTCTAAGAGGCACTGGGCTAGGTTGACCTCCAAGTTAGTGAATTTGGGTGGGTGGGGAGGAGGGGAGTGTGTTCAGTGACTTGAAATGGGGGAGGGGTAAGAAAGTGGGTCTGCTGGAGGCCAACTAAAGAAACCGGTTACCAACTGCAAGAACTTTACCTGGTAATGGGCAACAGCAGAAATGTGTCTGAAGTGTGCGTTTTTCTGGTGGGAGACCACTTTCATATGAGACTTTCCCTTTGAAAATTGAAGCTGATAAATCCAATGCTACAGATGTAGCCATGTGCATACTGGGTAGCAGAACTTTTCTGTCTGGGGAATTTATCCAGTAACCATTGAATTAGCTAGTCAACTTCCAATTACCCTGAGACTCTACTTTTCCCTTATAGTGGCACAAAAAACGCTAGCAAGTTATTTTAAGCTACTTCCATTTGTGTTACCTCTGACACTTAAATCTTTCCAGATTTATGCTTTGGACATACGAAGAAACATTTTAGACATGACATCTAGATGCCATCTGGGACGTCCAGGTAAAAAATGTTCCAAAAAGACCAGGCACATCTACGTTTAGGCACTATTTCAGAAATGTGGATGGCTATTCTCCACAATGGTATTCCAGACAGGGGATGTATTCCAGTCTGCCATTCGGCTAGCAGAGACATTTGGTAGCACAGCCACCACCAAGCAAGTTTCCCCAATATCTATCAATGGTCTTTAATACCCCCAAGTACTGTCTACAACTCGTAGAGTACCATCTCCTCTAAACTCTCTGGATGTTTAACTGGCAAAAGGAGCACTTCCCAGATGCCTATTTGTGCCCTAGAGCAGGTACAGATGGAGGATGGAGATGTGCTGGCTGTTTCCAAAATGGTACTTTCATGTCTAAGGTCTTTGTTCCTGCCACACCTCCATCCCATCCCATCCCATCCTAGAGGCTCCCACACCAGGGACAGTCTAACATGTTTTTTGTTTTTGTTGTTTTTTTTGGGGGGGGGGGGGGGTTTATAAAGTGGCCCAAGCAGGTATCTGGATGATTTGGATATCTACAGTATGTGCCTGTTCTTAGATGTCCAACTCACGAATAGGGTTTCTAAAATGGCCACCATGATTATAAATATCACTCTTTGGGGCAATCTACCCTTGGCATTTCTGGTTTGTATAAAAGGCTGTGGAGAATGAAAATTACTGCCCAGCTTCTATGTCTGTCAGCCATCGGCTCTAAGGTGAAATTAGGCCTTACTAATTGGCTTTCCTTGAGTATCTCTAGCCCAGTCCCGGCCTGTGAGTTGTCATCCCTCACCAGCAGTTTGGAGACTGAGCATGTCATCTTTGATGACAATGTACACACAGGCAGCTGATACCATCCACCAGCTCCAGTAACCTACTGAAAAGCAGACTCATGGGAGCAATAAGACAGACAATATACAATGAAACTCAACTAGTATAGTCCCAACAAAACCGGGCAGTCAAAAAATCCTCCCCCAAAGGAAGGAGCAGTTTACTCACTGATGCTCAGAGAGCACACATGTCTGCGAGAACCGAAGTCATGACTTCTTCTCCAGGTGCTGTCTACGAAAAATATCTACAAAAGTGTTTTGGGGGGGACGACTCCTTTTATTTGCACCCTTAGAGAAAAACAAAAAGAAAAGAAAAAAAAAACCCACAGTGCCTTCAGAGGCGCTCTGATGCTTCGATGGCCGTCACCCCCACAACCACCGGACTCCAATATAAAGATGAACTTCAGACCCAGGGTCACCATCGCCACCTACAGTTGAAGAACCAGGGAGGGTCCGGGACTGGATTAGAGGTACTCACGGAAAGCCAATTAGCAGGTAAGGCCTAATTTCACCACCTTTATCGTCCCTGTAGTCCAGTCAACCTGAGGGATGTACCATAGCAGTACTAACCTCAGGAGGGACCTGTAAGTCCAGCCTGAAGCATCGCTGACCAGAACCTTGCACCTCCCATCACTTGCACATCTAGGCGATAATGCTTCACAAAGGTATGTAGACACAACCAAGTAGCCGCCCTGCAGATCTCTCTTGGCAGAACCAGGCTAGCCTCTGCCCATGTGCCTGGGTCGAATGAGCCTGCAACCCTGCGGGCAACACTTTGCCGCAGAAGATAAGCAGAGGAAATGGATTCGTTCACCCATGTAGAGATGGAGGCCTTAGAGGCAGCTTCTCCCTTACAGGGTCCTCCAAACAGGACAAAGATGGCCTGACTTCCAAAACTGTTCTGTTCTCTTCAAGTAATGCCCCAGTGCACATCAAGGAGGCTCAGGAGTGGGTTAACGGGCGCTTCACCCACCCCCCTGAGAAGACCAGCAAAGTGACCAGCTAATTCCAATGAAAAGCAGAGAGCACCTTGGGCTGAAAATGAGGGTACTGGCCTCAGCACCATCTTCTCTTTGGAGATGGAAAAAAAGGGCTCCTGACAACAGTGTTTGAAGCTCAGAAATCCTCTAGGCAGAGCAAATAGCCACCAGAAAAATGGTTTTCAGCATCAAATCATTCAGTGTGCAAGCACTCAACAGTTCAAAAGGCGCTTCTGTCAGCGCAGATATAACCAGATTAAGGTCCCAAAAAGGAACTATTGACCATATTGGAAGGTGAACCTGCTTAACTGCTCTAAGAGAATGAACGACATCTGGATGGGTCCCCAAGGATACCCCTTGGACCGTACCGTGATAACAGGTTATTGCCACCACCTGCACCAGCAGCAAACTTCAGGCCAGGTTCTTCTCCAGACACACCTATAGAAAAGCCAGCATCTTGGGCACAGATGGCTATAGAGGACAACAATTCTCCATACACCAGGCTTCGAATAGCCTCCAGACTAACATAAGACAACAAGGAGGAATGCTTGCAAGCCTTCAACAAAGTCAAGGATCACAGGAGCCAAATTGTCTCTTTTCCTCAACCAAGCCTTTTCAAGAGCCAAGCCATAAACAAGAATTGATCCACTTGAAACATCAGGACCAGACCCTGTGAAAGTAGGTTGGACCGAAGGGGCAGACGCCATGGATGGTCCACTGTTAGCCTGACCAGATCTGCATACCAGTTTCCGTGGCCAATTGGGAGCAGTGAGAATGACTAGCCCTTGATGCACATGATTCGCTGCACCACTCTATGAGCGCCCACAGGGGAAAAACAGCAGCTTGTCCATGGGTTTACGATGCACCAAGGTATCCAGCCCTTATGACATTCATTCTCTTTTCCTACTGAAGAATAGGCCACCTTGACAGAAGTGAAGGTCGCCATAGGGTCCATGATTGGCAGACCTCACCACCTGCACAAACACAGATGTGCTGGGTGACCATTCTCCTGGGGTCCAGGCAAAACAGATTGAGATAGTCTATGGTTACATTCACTGTCCCCACTACATGAGCTGCAGAGAGTGCCTGAAGGTTGTCCTCTGCCCATTCCAACAACGGGCCCCCTCTCGCTGTCCAGTTGCACATTGCTTGTGCCGCCCTGCCGACTGATAAATGCCACTGTAGTGAAACAATGGGCCCCCTCTCGCTGTCCAGTTGCACATTGCTTGTGCCGCCCTGCCGACTGATAAATGCCACTGTAGTGACTGTCTCAGAACACCCTTACCACCTTCTCATACAATAAAGCATAGTTACTCACCTGTAACAGGTGATCTCCGGGAACAGCAGGAATTTAGTCCTCACATATGGGTATCGTCGGTACGATGGAGCCTGTGAGGGAACTCTCCCCAGCGTCCAATAGAAATCTTTTGGGATCATCCCATAGCGCCTGCGTGCTGCCTTCCCGCCTTTCCCAACTGCCTCTCTCCAGTTCTTCGTTTTTCCGCGGAGGCAGCAGGTCATGTTCCTGTCACCGCAGAAATTTTTATTCCTTATTCTTCTATTGGACGCTGGGGAGCGTTCCTGCGCAGGCTCCGTCGGTACCAACGATACCCATGTGAGGACTACATTCCTGCTTGTTCCTGGAGATTGAGTGAAACGCCTGCACTGCACTGCTCTCATCTCCAGTTGGTTGATAGGCCAGGTTCTCTCTTCCAGGGCCCAATGACCCTGTGCTATCTGATCCTCACAATGAGCTCCCGAGTCTGAGAGATTGGCGTCCATTGCCAACAGTACCCAGGTTGGTGTCTCCAGGAGCATCCAGGGCCATAGCCATCACCTGATCGCAGTCTGTGTGGCTCTTGGACAGAGCAATGGCTATGTGAAAAGGTGGTGCTGAGCCAACCATCTCCACAACAATGCCCTCTGCGGGGAATGTGGACCAGGGACCAAGACACCAACTCAATGGATGATGCCATGAATCCTAAGATTGAAGATATCGTCATGCTGTAAGGATCTTCATTCTGAGGAACTGCCGCATCTGCTCTTGCAAAACATGCATCCTCTCCAGTGGCAGAGATAAACATAACAGAAAAAGATCACATGGCCTATCTAGCCTGTCCTTCCATATCAACCACTACAACAGTCCCCTTTTTTCCCTTTAGAGATCCTCTGTGTTTGTCCCATGCTTCTTTGAATTCAGATACTGTCCTCATCTCTACCACCTCCATTGGGAGACTATTCCACGGATCCACCACTCTTTCTGTAAAGAAATATTTCCACATATCACTCCTGAATCTATCCCCTTTCATCCTCATCCCATGTACCCTAATAGCAGAGCTTGCTTTCAATCAAAAGAGGCTCACCACCTGTGCATTTATGCCACGGAAGTATTTAAACGTCTCAATTATATTATCTCTATCCAGCCTTTCCTCTAAGATGTACATATTAAGATCCTGAAGTCTGTTCTCATGTGCTTTATAATTAAGATCACTAACTATTTTAAGTAGCCACCCTCTGTACGGACTCCAGCCTGTTTATATCCTTTTGAAGGTGTGGTCTCCAGAATTGCACACAATACTCCAAATGAGGTCGCACCAAAGACTTATACAGAGTCACTATCACCTCCTTTCTTCTGCTGGCCATTCCCCTCCCTATGCACCCATGCATCCTTCTAGCTTTTGCTATTGCCTTTTCTACCTGTTTAGCTACTTTAAGATCAGACACAATCACACCTAAGTCCTGCTCTTCTTTAGTGACAAAAGTACTTCACCTCCTATACTATATCGCTCCCTTGGACTGCTACAGCCCAAATGCATGACCTTGCATTTTTTAACATTAAATCCCAGCTGCCAAATTCTAGACCACTCCAAGTTTAGCTAGATACTCCAGATTTTGGTATCATCCGCAAAGAGGTAAACCTTACCCGAAAGCTCTTCCGCTATATCAGTAACAAAAATGTTAAAGAATCGGACCAAGGATAGATCCTTGGGGCACACCTCTGTTAACCACCACCTCCTCAGAGTGAGCTCCACTTACCTGTACCCTTTGTCGCCTTCCACTCAACCAGTTTCCAACCCAAGCAGTAACTTTAAGGTCTATCCCTAGAGTGCTCAGTTTGTTTAAGCTGCCTGTGAGGAACAGTGTCTAAGGCTTTACTGAAATCTAAATACACATCTAGGGCTCTCCCCTCAGTCCAACTCCCTGGTAACCCAGTCAAAGAAATCAGATTTGTCTGAGAAGATCTGCCTCTAGTGAATCCATGCTGCCTCAGATCCTGCAATCCGCTGGACTCCAGAAACCTCATTAAATTTTCTCTTTCAGCAGCGTTTCCAATTTACTCACCATTGAAGTTAAACTAACCGACCTGTAGTTTTCAACCACATCCTTTCTTCCACTTTTGTGTAAAGGGACCACATGAGCCTCTCTAGTCCTTTGGCACAACTCCCGACTCCGAGGCAATAAAAAGGTCAGTGGAGCTGCTAGAACATCCCAAAGTTACCTCAATATTCTAGGGTGTATCCCATCCAGTCCCATCACTTTGTTTACTTTAAGTTTAGCAAGTTTATCACAAACAGTCTTTTGAAATTTGTTCAAGATACCCCTCGCTTCCTTTCCTGTTTGTGGGTGTTTACTGAGGTCCTGCTCCTGGTTCTTCATCTGTGAACACAGAACAGAAATATTTAAGAAATTCCGCTTTATCCTCATCAGCTTCTACATATTCCTCCCCTCCACCCTTGAGTCTGACAATACCACTTTTGCCCTTTTTGCCTCTGGAACTGGGCCCCCAGGTACACCAGGTCTTGCGACTGCGATAGACAGCCCTTGGTGAAATTGACAACCCAGCCAAGGCTCTGCAGAACTCTTGACTCACTGTGGCTCACTCACTTTCCTCCTTGGACTTTGCCTGGATGAGCCAATCGTCCAGGTAGGGATGTACCAGAATCCCCTCCTGATGAACTGCTGCAACCATGACCTTGGTGAACAGACGGGGAGAGGTTGCCAGGCCAAAGGGGCACTTTCAGTTTCAGGCATTTTCTATGGGCACCATGAAGCAGATAAACTGCTGATGCTCAGGATGAATTGGAATGTGCAAGGTAAGTCAGGAATTCACTGACAACCACGATGACAGACCTGAGGTTCTCCATGTGGAAACAGAGTTCCTGCAGGCACTGATTCACATGCTTGTGATCCAAAGTGGGCTGGAAAGAGTGTTTCTTTTTGGGGACCACGAAATAGAGTATCAACCATAGCTGCACTGGTTTTGGGGAACCTCCACAACAGCCTCCAACTCCTGAAGCTGCCTGAGGGTGTCCTGCATGGCCTTGACTTTGCTGGGCATTTTGCCAGAGACCTAACAAAGAGTGGATGGACAAACTAGCTTGTAACTCTTTCTGATGATTTTTAAGACCCACTGGTCGGATGTGATCCGGGCCCAGGCAGAGTAGAAGTCCCACAGCTGACCTCCAATGGAAACTACCTCTGCCCAGGCCCCACCCCCCCCCCCTCGCCACATTGTCTCTTCTTGGCTGAGACAGAGGAGGTGGTGTAAAATCCCCGTCCTGTTCCCCGAAAGCTGAAAAAACACTGCTGTCGAGAAGGAAATCTCCCTCTGGTAAGACAAAACGCACTGTGCGGAAGCGGCAGAAATCCTGCAGCCGGCCTCACACTGGCACAGACGAATGGACCAGCTTCTGCTTATTCTCAGGGAGCCAACCTCCCTTAGACTCCCCTCGATCATTTACCAATTTCTCCAGCACCTCACCAAAGTACTTACCCTTAAAAGGGAGCTTGCTTAAACAGGATTTGGAGGAGACATCCACCAACCAATTACACAGCCACAAGTAGCTCTTGGATAGACCCCTAATGAGATCATAGAAGGCATCCGCCAAGTAGGCCACAGACTCCAGCTTAGCCGCCTCCAACGGTGGAGATTGCGCCTCACCAACACTGTCCAAGATTCCCTGCACCCATCACAAACATGCGCCTGCCACAAAAGCATTGCTGACAGACACCTGCATAGACAGTGCATTAATGTCAAGGACTTGCTCCAACAAATTCTCCATCTTCCTGTCCTGTACATCCTTAAGGGCTGTACTGCCTTCCACCGGGCTAGTGGTCTTAGTGACAGCTGAAATTGTTGCATCCACCTTAAGAGCACGCAGGATCTCCCTCTCCTGCTCTGGGACAGGATAGAGCCACGTCATGGTCTGTGTCCCCCTCAGGCTGGACTCCGAGACGTCCCATTCATCCCAAATCATTTGCTTAATTTAATTTACATTCTCTTATATACCGCGCTATTCTGCATCAGTGCGGTTTACATTGAACAAACTGAAATTACATTGAACAGGGCATTATAACTTGGAGATAACTATTTTACAGGGAACATGGGCTATGGAGGGTTAAGTGGCTTGCCCAAGACCACAAGGAGCACCTGTGGGACTAGAAACCCCAGTCCTTCCGGCCCATGGTTGCTGTCCTCTAGTGGGATTTGAACCCCCGACCTTCTGGCCTGAAGTACCTTGCCCCAACCACTGGGCCACTCCTCCACTCCAATAATAACCCAATGCTGCTTAACCCAATGCAGCAGGAACACCACTCGAGACTTTCAGATGGCTTGAAACAGCAGATGCTCCAATGGTTTGCCCTCCTGCAGCCATGTTAAGTGTCTTCAGAGACTGGGATATGAGCACCACCAACTCTTCCTGGCAGAACATGTGCACAATACAAGGCTCTCCTCCTGAGGGATCTCACCTTCCTCAATTTCCATTGCCCCGGCCCAGAGGTCCGCTTCCCCATCCAGGTCTACCGGATTTTCTGAGTAGAGACCCTGTCCAATTGTCATCTGCTAGGACCAGGCTCCTCCTCAGTTGCTGCCCTTGACAGAGCCTTGGGCAGCCCTCTTCTTGGCTCTCTTTGGCATGCCAGAGAGGGTTTTCCTTCCACTGTTGCTTCATGCAGAACACTTTATGCATGAGGAGTACAAACTCTTAAGAAAAAAATAAACCTGGTCTTTTTCTGAAGCTGAATCCCGAGACGCAGAGGGCCAATGAGGAGATTTGCCTGCCCCTATGCTCCTCCACAGGCAGAGCCAGACTATCACTCCCCTCTAAAATTGTCAGAAGTACCACAACAACGGTGGGTGAACCATGGCCCTCTAGAGACTTTGAGCCAACCTCTGACCACCCCCCCCCCCCGAGGTCCCAACTCGCTTAGCCTTAGCTGAACTTTCCTCCAGCAAGCCTTCCTCTGCAGACTGACTGCCTCACAGCTGCAAGAAAGACCAGAGGCTGAGACAGAGCTCCATCGGGAACTATACACAAGGCATGTGGCCTTCGAGGGCATGTTAGATCCAAGAGAAGGGAAGAATCCCGGTGGCCCTTCAACACCCTTGCTGGGCACTCTTCCAGAAGGCTCAGTTCGCAGCTTGAACAAAAAGTATTAAAAAAAAAAAAAAAACGAACACAGAAGAGAAAAAAAAAATAAAAAATTTCTCGGCTATTTTTTTTTTTTTTACCCTAAGCAAAAGACAGGTGCAGCCCAACAAGAAAACACGGAGGAAGTGCCCCACAGCACCTGAGCAGGCCTCCCCCCTTCCCTACTGATGGCAACTGCAGGGAAAAAAAATGGTGCTGTTTCCCGTGCTCAGCAAAATGACTGCCCTCGGCCACATGGCTTTCAATGCTGCTGAAAAAAACGCCACACAAAACAAAAAGCACTGATGCATGTAATGATTGCACTGGGCCAAGCAGAAGCTGTGACACTCACGCCCTCATGCTCAGCCCTACTCACCAGCTTCAGCACCAGAGGCAGGATTTTTTTCTAAGGGACGCAAGTAACTGGCCTCTACTGCAGATGCAGCTCCTCACATGTTGACGTGCTCAGAAACCCACATCTTCATTAAACATGACAGACAAGACGCCTCCTTCCACCGAGGAAGGCCTCTCGTCCCAATCACTTAGTTTTGTTTTGTTTTATACTTGCTTTATTCGTCAGGCCATGCAATAGAAAACCCTCAGGCTGGAAATTAGAGGGGCAGAGATCCCCCAAAAACCAGCCCAACCAAACTGCAAGCAAAATGAATGAAAAAAAGGTGCTTCTTAGTTGTCCCTTCAGCGAGTCCAGAAGCCTGGGATCACATTTCTCCAGCTGCTTGGAGACTGAGCTTACTGGGGCTGGTGGGTGGTACCAGCTGCTTATGTATATGGATGTCAGACGACATGCTCAGTCTCCAAACTGCTGGTGAGGAGTGACAACCCACAGGGTCGGGACTGGACTAGAGGAACGATAAGGAATGACTACGCCACTCCATTCAAAGCATGTGCTAGCTGTCACTATGTTTTAGATACTATAGTGCAGACCCTTATTAACATCTAAAAGGTTCAGAAGCCCCCAAGTTTATACCCTGCCATTCTTTCAAGACCTCTTACCCTGAGTGCAAAGCCTGTCCTCACTAGCTCTTTTTATTTCCCTTCCCATCTCTTTTCCCCCTCCAGCCAATCCTCACTAGCCTCTCTTGCTTTCTTTTATGTCCTGGTGGTCTCAATGACTCCCAAGGATCCACAGACCACAGGTTAGGATACGGATATAGAGGTTATGGTCTTCACTTTTAACATTGAAAGAGAAATTAGGCCTTACCTGCTAATTAGCATTTCTGGAGGAACTCCAGAACAGTCCTGCACTTCTGGGTAGTGCACCTCTTCAGGCAGTTTGGAGACTGAGCATGTCATCTTTTTGATGACAATGGAGTACATATACAGCTGGCACCTGCCACCAGCTCCAGTAACCTATTGATAACGCAGACTCACAGGAGCAACAATTAAATAGCTAAAACTCTGCACTCTTTACTACTGAACCATTTATGCTCCTTCCCCCCTCCCTTTATGGAAGGAAGTCTCTCACCCACACAAACGAGACCACCATCTACTGTGAGCCACTGGGCCTATGATGCCACTTCTAGAGCCAGAGACTGACAGCCTCCTGGACCGCTCCTACCACCTCTGTCTCAGACATCCACTTCCTGTCCCCAACTCCTGCTAACCCCCCCCCAAGAGTACCTCTGAAGGGCCGGGGTCGTGTTCTCAAGTCGCACCAAACCTGGTGGGATCCGGGACTGGACTAAAATTCCTCCAGGAATGCTAATCAATAGGTAAGGTCTACTTACTCTTTCCTTATCGTTCCTCCAATCCGGTCTGCACTTCTAGGATGTAACACAGAAGTTTGATCAACAAAGGGACCCACGATACCAGCCCAAAGGACTGCTCTACTGAAACCGGCATCTCTCTCCACCTGAACATCCAGATAATGCTTTGCAAAGGGATGTAGGGAGGACCACATTGCTGCCCTACAAATCTCTACCAGTGGGACTAAGCTATACTCCACCCAAGACCCCACCTGGGCTCAAGTGGAATGTGCCCATAATACTGCCGGCACCAGCACTGTCCTGCCCTTCAATATGTAAGCAGAAGAAATCGCTTCTCTGATCCATCTGGAGATGGAGGCCTTGGCCACTGCCTCTCCTTTGCGAGGCCCCCCCTCCAACAAAAAGGACAATAAGATCTGCGGAACGCTTCTGTCATCCTCAACGCTGCAGCACCCTCTGAACATCCAAAAGGCACAAGCGCACGTCTGTGGCCTCCTCCCCCGCACTCACCAGCACCAGAAGGGAGACAGACTGGTTCACATGAAAGGACGAAACCACCTTGCCCCCAACCACTAGTAGCCTAGTGGTTGGGGCAAGGTACTTCAGGCTGGAAGGTCGGGGGTTCAAATCCCACTAGAGGACAGCAACCTTGGGCCGGAAGGACTGGGGTTTCTAGTCCCACAGATGCTCCTTGTGGTCTTGGGCAAGCCACTTAACCCTCCATTGCCCATGTTCCCTGTAAGTATTAGTGTATGTGTCTCATATCCCCATGTGTTAAATGTATCCCCCCATTGTGTTGTGACCGCTTTGATTGAAGGATAAGGCGGTATACAACTGTCTAAATAAATAAATAAATAAATAAACCTTGGGTAAGGAACGGAGGAGTCAGCCGGAGGACCACCTTCTTCGAGAAAGAAAGAAATGGTTAATCACAGAATAAGACTTGACATTACGAAATCCTTTGCACCAAGCAAATCGCCACCAGGAACACCATTTTTAGGTCAAATTCTTTAAAGAAGCCTGGCCCAACAGCTCAAAGGGCTCCCCCATAAGGGCCGCTAGCACCAAATTAAGATCCCAGGGCAGGACCACTGACCTCCAGGGGAGGGGGGGGGGGCCTGAGACGCCCCACCGCCCTCAGGATTTTACCACCTCTGGGTGAGAGTGTCCAATGACACACCTTGGACCCTACTTTGATAGCAGGAAATCGCTGCAGGCTGAACCCGCAGAGAGCTGGTGGCCAGCCCCAAATTAAATCCTGCCTGCAAAGAGACCATAATGTCCAGTATGGTTGTCGTGAGAGGTTGGCACCTTCAACCTTCACACCACTCCTCAAAGATGCGCCAGACCTGGACGTAATAAAGGCAAATAGACTTCTACTGAACCCTCAGCAAGGTTGAGATTACCGGACCCAAGTAACCTCTTTTCCTCAACCTTGCCCTTTCAAGAGCCATGTTGTAAGTGAGAATTGATCCACCTGAGGCATCCATACCGGACCCTGGGTTAATAGATCCTCTGTCAGAAGCCACCATGGCCAATCCGCCAGGAGCCACACCAGATCGGTATACCACGGACGTCTTGGTCAATCCGGGACGATCAGGATGACCAACCCCCCAGTGAACCTCGATCTTCTCTAAGACCCTGCCTATGAGTGGCCACGGAGGGAATACATAAAGCAGTCCCTCCGTGGGCCACCTTTGCACCAAGACATCCAGGCCCTCCAACATCATTTCCTGCTGAAAAAGCGGCTCAACTTGGCAGAGTCCCACTTTGGCATGAGATCCACGATTGGAGTACCCTATCTCCTTATTATCTGTAACACCACCACCTGACAGAGCATCCACTCACCCATATCCACATGAACCCAGCTTAGGTAATCCGCCATCACATTTTCAACTCTGGCTACATGCGTTGCCAACAATGCTCAAAGATGGCTCTCCGCCCACTCCAGCATGCTTTCCGCCTCTTCCTCTAAGGAAGTGCTTCCCATGCCTCCTTGGCGGTTGATGTAGGCTACCATGGTCGCACTGTCCGAGAAGACCCAGATCACCTCCCCCTGCAACCATGGCTTGAAGCTCTGGAGCACCAGGGCTACTGCCCTCATTTCTAACCTGTTGATCGACCAAAGTGTTTCCTGCAGACTCCAGCATCCTTGGACAATGTGACTTTCGCAGTGGGTTCCCCAGCTCGACAGGCTGGCATCTGTCATCAGTGGGATCCACTGAGGAGACTAGAGGGGTATGCCCTCTGCTAGCTTCTCTGGGCATAGTCAGTGCTTTCCAGGTCGCCGGCAGGCAGGGAAGCCTTTTTGACAACAGATGGCACTGGTGAGACCAACGGCAGTGCAGTGCCCTTTGTAATGGTGTCATGAGCGCCTTTGCCCACGGAACCGGATCGAGAGTCACTGCCATGGTCCCAAGCACCTGAAGGTAATGCCAGGCTGACTATTCCGCCATGCCCAGGAATCTGCAAACCAAACAAACATCGCAGGCCCTGTGCCTGGTGCTCTGGCAAGATGACATTTCCCAGGTGGGTGTCGAAGCGCGCCCCCAGGTACTCGATCTCCTGAGATGTAACCAGACGAGACCTGGGCAGGTTGGTCACGCAACAGACTCTGCAAGAGCTCCACCACTCTTGCTGTAGCCCATTCGCTCTCTTCCTTGGACTTTGCCCGAATCAACCAGTCATCGAGCTATGGGTGTACTAGCACCCCCTCCTTGCGGAGCGCCTCCGTGACCACCACCATGACCTTAATGAAGGTACAGGGAGCTGTTGCCAGTCCAAATGGCAAGGCCTGGAACTGGAAGTGGCCCATCGGCACCGGAACCGGAGGAACTGCTGATGTTCTGGACGGATGGGAAATGTGCAAATATGCCTCCATAAGGTCAAAAGACGTTAAGAACTCCCCACTTCATACCGCTACTATAAACAGAGTGCGACATCTCTATGTGAAACCGTGGTACCCATAGGCACTTATTCACTTGCTTGAGATCAAGGACAGGACAGAAGGATCCCTCCTTTTTTGGTACCACAAAGTAAATGGAGTACAGATTGGCTCCACATGGCCTTGCTTTAAGTCTTGCAGAGGGACTGAACAAAAGGATGGGCATACCGGCTGTGCCAGATCGAAGGCATAGCCCTCACGGATGACCTCCAGGACCCACTGGTCGGACATGATCTGTACTCAGGCAGAGTAAAAGTCCTGCAGGCGACCTCCCACAGGCTGCACCTCCACCTGGCCCCCTCCCTCGCTTCATTGTGCTTTCTTAGGTCCCAAGAATGAGGAAGCATTGAATCCCCTTCTTGCTCCTCGAAAACCTCAAAACCCCTGATCCCTTGAGGGGAAGCATCCCCTCTGGTAAGGTGCAAAGTGAGCTGACACAAACCTGAATTCTTGCAGCTGGGTCCATGCTGTAGGAATGTTGCGGCTCTGTTTCTGTTTATCTTCAGGCAGATGTCTCCGCTTGGATTCCCCCCCAAGTCCTTCACCAGCTTATCCAATTCTTCTCCGAAGAGAAGCTTCCCTTTAAAGGGGAGCTTACTGAGCCAGGCCTTGGAGGAACTGTCTGCTGTCTAGTTCCGTAGCCAGAAGTAGCAGCGCGCCAACAGCAGAGAGGCCATGCTCTTAGGACAGACCCCTGTGGCTCACCACTTCCTCCAGCTGCTTGGAGACTAAGCTTATTGGGGCTGGTAGGAGGAGCCAGCTCTATATTTACTCCAGTGTCATCAAAAAGAGGTAATTAGACCTTACCTGCTAATTAGTGTTCCTGAAGGATATCTAGTCCAGTCCCTTAATGCTGGGTTGTGCTCCTATTCCTGCAGCTTGGAGACTAAGTAAATCCAACTCTTGATGACGTCGGGATATATATAGAACTAGCACAGCCCACCAGCCTCAGTATCCTGTTGACAAAGCAAACTAACGGAGAGACACCCATGAAAAACAACTACAATACCTATAATACTTATAACCCCATACACCCCCAAGAGAGGGGGAAGAGGCTTACCTGTCAGCGCGTGCTGCTGCTACCGAACTAGCTTTGCAGCACTACGGCCCAGAGGTCTCTGCTTTGGTCCCAAACCGCCCCAAGCGCGGAGCTGCCTGGGAACCCGGCACCCCTTGTGGCAATTACTCCCCGAAAACTGCTTCGAACCAGCAGCAACACCGGGTGGGTCCAGGGACTGGACTAGATATCCTTCAGGAACACTTAATTAGCAGGTAAGGTCTAATTACCTCTTCCTAGTCTATCTAGTCCAGTCCCTTAATGCTGGGATGTATCAGAGCAGTTCAGGCTTGGGAGGGCTCTGCCAAACCGGCTCGAAGCACCTCTCTCCCAAAACCTGCATCCGCTGCGGCCTGCACATCCAAACTATAGTGCTTAGCAAAGGTGTGCAACGAAGACCAAGTCGCCGCTCTGCAAATGTCCAAAGGAGGAACCAAGCTAAACTCCGCCCAGGATGATGCCTGAGCTCGAGTGGAATGGGCTCTTAAACCCCCCTGAACCTGCCTGCCCTTTAGGACATACACGGATGCAATGGCCTCCCTAATCCACCTGGAAATCGTGGCCTTAAGACGCCACCTCCCCCCTGCGCGGTCCACCGAACAAAATAAACAAACGCTCTGACTTGCGGAAAGCCTTAGTGTGTTTCAGGTAACGCCTCAACACTCGACGCACATCCAAAAGATGCAGCCGAACATCACCCTTGCCCTGCTCTAACCCGGCAAAGACCGGAAGGGACACCGGCTGATTGACATGAAAAGGAGATACTACCTTGGGCAGGAAGGACGGAACCGTCCGCAACAACACCTTCTCCGCGGAAAAAACTAGAAAGGGAGAACGACAAGACAAGGCCTGCAACTCTGAGACCCGCCTGGCGGAACAAATGGCCACC
Organism: Ichthyophis bannanicus; assembly: GCA_033557465.1. NCBI lineage: Eukaryota > Metazoa > Chordata > Amphibia > Gymnophiona > Ichthyophiidae > Ichthyophis > Ichthyophis bannanicus. The sequence goes on along the minus strand of CM066032.1, from coordinate 1,084,949,377 downwards.
AAGAACACCGCCTTGAGAGTCAAATCCTTAAGAGACGACTGATCGAGGGGCTTGAAGGGCGCCCCGACTAGAGAATCCAACACCAAATTAAGGTCCCAAGAAGGAACCACGACACTCCTAAGTGGTCTGAGACGCCTGACCGCTTTAAGAAAACGAATCACATCGGGATGATGGCCTTAGGCTTTGCCCTTCACCTTGCCCCTGTAGCAAGCGATAGCTGCCAGCTGCACCTTCAAGGAACTGGCTGCCAGCTGCACCCTCAAGGAACTGGCCGCTAGCCCCTTCTCCAGGCCCGCCTGCAAAAAATCCAATACAGAAACCCCCACCAACAGGGGCTTCTTGCACCGCTCCTCACACCAGACCTCAAAAATGCGCCACACCCTCACATAAGCTAAGCAGGTGGAGCGCTTGCGGACCTTCAACAAATTGGAAATCACTGCTCCTGAATAACCTCTCTTAAGGAGCCGTGCCCTCTCAATAGCCATGCCGTAAGCGAGAACCGACCCACCTGCGGCATCCTTACCGGACCCTGCCTGAGGTGGTCCCACCCCTTACCGGAAGCCGCCAGGGACGATCCGCCAAGAGTCGAACCAGATCGGCGTACCATGGTCGCCTCGGCCAATCTGGAGCGATCAGGATCACCAACCCCTGATGAGCTTCTATCCTCTGCAGAACTCTGCCGATGAGAGCCCAAGGAGGGAACATGTAAAGCAACCCCTCCGAGGGCCACCGCTGACTTAGGGCGTCCAGCCCTTCCGACATCCTTTCCTTTCTCCTGCTGAAGAACCTGCTCGTCTTGGCTGACTCCCATCGCGCCATCAGATCCATGACCGGTGGCCCCCAACGGAGGACGATCTGCTCGAAAACCTCCTGGTTGAGCTCCCACTCGCCTGGATCTATCCTGTACCTGCTGAGATAATCGGCCGTGACGTTCGCCACTCCGGCGACATGCTGGGCTGAGATGGCTATGAGATGGTCCTCGGCCCATCTCATGAGAGCTTCCGCCTCCTCCTCCAACAGAAGGCTGCCCGTTCCTCCTTGCCAATTGATGTAGGCCACGGCCGTCATGTTGTCTGACAGGATCCTGACCGCTTTGCCGACAACCTGACTCCGGAACGCTCTGAGGGCCATCACTACTGCCCGCAACTCCAGACGGTTGATGGGCCAACGAGACTCCTGTACGCTCCAGCTTCCCTGGGCAAAGTGTCCCTCGCAGTGTGCCCCCCAACCCGACAGACAGGCGTCAGTCGTCACTTGCATCCACTGAGGGACATCTAGGGGCATCCCCTTTTCCAGACTCCTGGGGGAGAGCGACCACTGCAGCGACGCCCTGGCCGCTGCTGTACACGGAAGAGCCATAGACAGAGACTGATGCTGTTGAGACCACCGGCGCAACAAGGCCCGCTGGAGCGGCCGCATATGAGCCCTGGCCCAGGGTACCAGGTCCAATGTCGCCGCCATCGTTCCCAGAACCTGTAGGTAGTGCCATGCTATCGGACTCTCCCGAGTCAGGAACTCTCGGACCAGAAGGCGAAGGCTCTCTGCACTCTGGGCAGGCAAGAAAACGAGGCCCAACTGGGTGTTGAACCTTGCCCCCAAATACTCAATCTCCTGAGAGGGTACAAACCTGCTTTTTGCTTGGTTGATCACCCACCCCAGACTCTGCAGAAGAGCCACTACCCTGGCCGTTGCCTTCAGGCTCTCCTCCCTGGACTTGGCCCTGATCAACCAATCGTCCAGGTACGGATGCACGAGGATGCCTTCTTCGCGGAGAGCCACTGCCACCACCACCACCATGACCTTGGTGAAAGTGCGAGGAGCTGTTGCCAAGCCGAACGGCAAGGCTCGAAACTGAAAGTGACCCTGCGGTACCACGAAGCGCAGAAACTGCTGGTGAGCCTCTCTGATGGGAATATGAAGATATGCCTCGGTGAGGTCAAGAGAAGTTAGAAATTCTCCCGGCCGCATTGCTACTATTACTGACCGCAGAGTCTCCATACGAAAGTGCGGAACCCAGAGACACCGGTTGACATGCTTGAGATCAAGAATGGGTCACCAAGAGCCTTCCTCCTTTGGCACTACAAAATAGAGTACCGACCGCAGCCGAGTTGATCCCTTGGCACCGGGATCACCGCACCTAACACCAACAGCCTTACCAAGGTTTCTTCCACCGCTGAGCACTTGGCCGCCGTCCTGCAAGGCGACTGGACGAACGAGGGAAGGACAGACCTCGCAAATTCCAGGGCATAACCGGATTCTACGACTTCCAGAACCCACCTGTCGGAAGTTACCCGGGCCCAGGCGGAGAGAAACTGTCGCAAGCGACCCCCGATCGGCAGCACCCCCACCCGAGCCCCCTGTATCTCACTGCAGCTTTCTCTGGGCCGAGGAGGCTGAGGAGGCCCCAAAGCCTCTGCCGGCCCCTCGAAACCCCCGGAAGCCCTGGCCTCTGGCGGGGAACCTACCCCTCTGAAAGGAGCTCTGCCTACCGGACCGAGGTTTCCGAAAATCCCTCTGCTGCGAGCGCCCCTGGGAGGAAAGGCACCCCTGCTTAGACTTATCCTCCGGAAGTCTGCCCCCCTTAGACAAGTTGGTAAAGGACTTAGGAGAGTCTAAGTCCTCCCCAAAAAGCAGCTTCCCCCTAAAAGGGAGCCTGCCAAGGCGAGACTTGGAGGAAGCGTCCGCTGCCCAGTTACGGAGCCAAAGATAACGGCGAGCCGCCACCAGGGAAGCCATATTCTTTGACAAGCTACGAATAAGGTCATACTGACTATCAGCCAGATAGGCCGCTCCGGACTCAATACGAGCCGCATTCCCCGGGTGCTCCACCTGCGGCCCCTCGGCCGACTGCAGCTGTTGAGACCACCTTAAGCATGCACGGGCCACCCACGCCCCGCATACCGAGGCCTGAAGGGCCATAGCGCTAATGTCGAAGGCCTGCTTTAGCAAAGTGTCTACCTTCCTGTCCTGGCCATCCTTCAGTGCCGCACTGCCCTCCACTGGGATGGTAGTCTTCTTGGTAACTGCCGCTACCGCCATATCCATCCTGGGAGGCTTTAGCCAACTCCTTTTCCACCTCCGGCCACGGGTACAAACGCACCATAGAGCGTACCCCCCGCAAACCAGGTTCCGGCTGATCCCACTCCTCCTGAATCATTTGCCGGACTACCCTGTGAACCGGGAAGACCCTTTGAGACTTCCTGACCGCCAAAATCAATGGGTCCTCCAGGGCCTCTTCATTCTCCTGTTCTCCCATGGACACATTAAGCACCTTCAATGATTCCCCAATCAAAGCAGATAACTCCTCACGGCGAAAAACTCACAATTCTCGCCTGTTCCTCCGGGATCTCGCCTTCCTTGAGCTCTTCCTCTTCCCCCAGATCCCTGTCGGAGTCTAGCAGCTCAGAATCCGGGGAAAAGGGCTCCTCTTCAGCTGTTCTCGCCCTCTTGGCTGGCAGGTCCGGAACCAACGGCTTGCCCTCCGCCCCCCTCTTGTAAGGGACTTGGGCCTCCTGCTGCCGCATGCAGAAAGCTTTGTGTAACAACAGCACAAACTCCGAGGGAAAATCCGCCGGGACTTCCCTCCCCCGAGGAAGTACCCGGCAATGCCTGGGAGGATACCTGCTGTCCCGCCGACAAGGAGGGCAGCGAAACCTCCCCAAGGACCCCTTCCAAAACTTCCTCTGCATCCACAGACCCAGGAGCTGGAAGAGACTGCTTACCACTGTTCTGGAGCTCCTGCTCCACAGAGGCCGCCTCCAGCGCACAGCCCCTGCACACTCCAGCGTCAGACACTGCATCCCTGCGGGCCCCACACACAAGGCACTGCGGACGCGCAGGCATTGTACACGTTGCCTTTTTTTTTTTTTTTTTAGCTATGCAATAAGAAAACCCAAACAGGAATCTTAAACTTTCTATCTATATATCAATATAAACCTATATAGGAATTTATCTCCAACTTCTCTATAAAATTTAAAGCAATGTCAAGAAAAGCTTGCCGTCCGGCTCCTACTGTGCTCTGCACCGTCCCCTCACCTCCCCGAGGCAAGGAACGGAACGCTGCTGAAAAGCACGCGCCGGCCAGAGCGGGTAAACTCCTCTGCACCAGGCCGCAACACGCTGCAGTGGCCGCGGGCCTCGCTGCCGCTCTCCCCCCCACAAGAAGCAAAAAACCTCTTCTGCAGGGCTCCACACTGTCGTCCCTCGCCGCTCCTCTGCCCAGCTAGGCGGTCCGAGGGGAAAGGAGGCCGAACTTCCCACCACCGCGCTCAGCCGCCTATGGGGCTTCCGACACGAGGCAGGAGACCGAAGCAAAGGTCCTTCGCCGCAGGAGAACCGGCCGCAAACGAGGCCGGTCTCCGCTGCCTTTAAAAATCCTTTTTATCGTAGCTTTTGAAAACCGGCAGGCTCGCTGTAAGTCTCCTCCGCCGGATGGGGGGGGGGGGGGAAATGGAGGGGAGAGGGCCACCCAAAATAACTCACTGAAGAAACCCAAAGTAAATTAAATCAAACAAATTGCCCCAGGCAAAGAAAGCAAAAAACCTTCCTATGCTAAGTCTCTCCTAATCTGCCAGCTTGCTGCTTCACTCCAACTGCTTGGAGACTAAGTTAAAACTGAGGCTGGTGGGCTGTGCCAGTTCTGTATATATCCTGACGTCATCAAGAGTTGGATTTACTTAGTCTCCAAGCTGCAGGAATAGGAGCACAACCCAGCATTAAGGGACTGGACTAGATAGAGGACTAGGAAGATGATATGCTCAGTCTCCAAGCTGCTGGAAGAGGTGCACTACCCAGAAGTGCAGGACTGGACTGGAGGAACAATAAGGTCTTTTTTAGGTGCTGTAAACATCTCTCCCCTTCCAGCTCCCTAAAATAGAGAAAAATACAGAATAGAGCTTCCAGCTTTCTAAAATATACTTGACAGTATTCGCACTGTTCTACTGTTTGGGGTCCATTATGATAGAAACATCAAATTTATTAATGTTTGCAATATTTACAGTCTCCTTTGTGACTGGACTGCAGTCACAATATATACAGAAATTAGAATCACTTGCAGGATGCAGCTGTGTGCTTAAGAATCTGCTTTTTCTTTTTCTTAAAGCAGAAAGAGGAAGCGCTATACAGGAAGCAAGTGTGTTAATCTATGCCACCTCCTTCATATTGAGAATAAAAGTTAAAATGAGGCTTATTGATAGTATGTGTATACACTATCTCTGGTCTAGTTCTTGCACTATGAATTTACTGTAATCTTATTTTGTTTATAAATCTCTTTTTTTTTTTTAGTGCCATCAAGTCAGTGTTGACTCATAGCGACCCAGCTACCTCTGGGTTTTCTTGGCAATGTATCACCGGAAGTAGATTGCCAGCCTTTTCTTCCGAGGCAATGGAGGGTAAAGTGACTTGCCCAAAGTCACAAGGAGTGCCAGTGGGAATCGAACCCTTGATCTTCTGGGTACGAGGCAGTTGCTCTAACCACTAGGCTACTCCTCCACTCCTTATAAATCTACCAGGCTATAATTTGTTACAAGTTGACATTTTATTTTGTGTGCCAGTTATCAATATTGGTTGCGAGTGAAAGAAGGTGAAAGCATTCTTACAGAAAATTTACATTTGAGGCATCAATTTGGCAAAATTTAAGAGGCTATCACTGCAAGTCTGTAACTTTGCAATTAGGCTAAATATTTAAAGGCAAACTGCCATAGACTCAGATTGCTGTCATATGAGTTGTGGAAGGTAAAAGTCAATCTAAGCAAATACTTGAGGAACCATTTTAAACTTTCAATAATTTTTATACTAACCCGACAGAATTTGGAAAATCTACTTGCTCACTTCAGATGAGTGGATTTTGATAGCTGAGACTTCCCCAAGGGGAGGTAATGTTGATGACTTCCTGATAAAATCAGGGCATTAGGAGATGGTGATATGTTTGATCTTTATTAGGCCTCGGTAGGCTGAGGAGGTGTCCTTGTCCCCAATTTGGGGTCTGGAAAGCAATGGCAGGATTGTGGGGAGAAGAGTAAGAAAATTGCAGTGGGAGAGTAGAAGACAATAATGAGAGGACTGGCAATGGAAAAGATGGGCATGGGTCAATGTTCCCTCTAATTTTCTGTAGGATGTGTGCGCATAAAATATCAGCTGTGCAGCTTTTGAAGGAAGGTTAAATTTTTGTGTGCCACATAACGACACTCGGAGTAATATACTTTAAAATTTGACTACACGTCAGAATACAGTATGTACACCACATTGATTGCACTAGAAAATATTGTAGAACTTGTGAAAACCGTGAATACACAACAACTTTAAAATTTTAAGACATCTGTGTTTTCTATCAGAATCAGAACCGTAATTTTTGTGCGCTCTGTTGTAAAGTATGTGCGCTCGCTCGGCGAGGTGTGTGCGCACGCACACGCGCACAGCTTAGAGGGAACAGTGGCATGGGTATGGGGGAAAGAGGGGTGAGAAGAACCAGAAGCACATGAGAGACAGAAGATAGGACTGTACCCGAGAGAGGTAGTGGAGAGGAGAGGATGGAGTAGAAGACAAGAATGGAAGGGCTACACAGGGCTGTGGTGGGGTTAGAGATTTGTGTACTTGCTATGAATTCTTGCCGCTCTCTCCTCCCCCCGCCCCCACCAAAGCAGACTGAGGGAAGGATAATTCTTTCAGGCAAATTGAGCAACTACCAGGTCACCCATGTTGAGAAAGCATAGTTACTCACCTGTAACAGGTGATCTCCAGGAACATATGGGTATTGTCGGTACCGACGGAACCTGTGCGGGAATGTTCCCCAGTGTCCAATCAGAAAGCTTTTGGGAGCATCCCACAGCGTCTGCGTGCTGCCTTCCCGCCTTTCCCTACTGCCTCTCTCCAGTTGAGTTTTAAAGCTGAGACAGAGAGAGAGGGAAAGGAAAGAGAGAGAGATACAACTCCTAGGGGAGGTGGGTGGGTTGTGAGGACTAAATTCCTGCTGTTCCCGGAGATCACCTGTTACAGGTGAGTAACTATGCTATCTCCAGGAACAAGCAGTAATGTAGTCATCACATATGGGGACTCCCTAGCTTTAGGTGCCAGGGAGAGACCCCAGAAGTTGTGTGTCCCTGAAGAGGGCTCCACTTCCCCCCATGGATCTCTGGCATCCTACCAGGGATGGTGGGTAGGAGTTGATTAGGTATGGAACAGGTGTTGGAGAACAGCCTGACCAAACAAGGCATCCCGGCGGGAGTCCTTGTCCAAGCAGTAATGGGCTGTAAAGGTATGAACCGAGGCCCAAGTGGCTGCTCGACAGATGTCGTCGATAGACGTCGTCGATAGACACAGAGTGCAGATGAGCCATTGAGGCTGCCATGGCTCTCACATTGTGAGCTGTGACATGGCCCTCCAGAGAAAGGTTCTTACTCAGATAGGCGAAAGAAATACACTGAGCAATCCAGTTCGACAGTGTTCTCTTGGAGACTGGAAGTCCCAAATGAGAAGAATCAAAAGCAACAAAGAGTTGAGAGGACTTTCTATGTTGCTGTGTTCTTTGTAAGTAAAAAGCTGAAGCTCTTTTACAGTCCAAGGTATGAAGATTCCTCTCTGCATTTGATGCATGAGGCCTTGGAAAAAGCACAGGTAGGTAGACCGCTTGGTTCAGATGAAAAGGTGAGACCACCTTTGGCATAAAGTGGATGAGTCCTGAGGACTACCTTGTCATGATGGAACCTTGTATAAGGTGGATCAGCTACTAGCGCTTGCAACTCACTAATGCGACGAGCCGATGTGATTGCAATGAGAAAGATAACCTTCCAAGAAAGAAATTTCAAGGAGGTAGTAGCTAAAGGTTCAAATGGTGGCTTCATGAGCTGCCCAAGAACCAGGTTTAAGTCCTATGCCACCGGTGGTGGTCTAATGGGAGGCTTGGTTAAGAGAAGGCCTCTCATAAATCTTGCTATAAGAGGATGAGAGGAAATAGGTTGTCCATTTAGAGGCTTAAGGGAAGCTGCAATAGCACTCAAATGGACTATTACTGAATTGGTCTTAAGACCTGCATTGGATAAATGAAGGAGATACTCCAGCAATGATTCCAGAGGCATCGCAAGGGGGTTAAGAGCCTTTTGCGAACACCATATGGTAAACCTTTTCCACTTGAAAGCATAGAGCGTCTTGTGGAAGGTTTCCTGGAAGCAAGAAGAATATCTTTCACTGGCTGCAGGATATTAAGATCATGGAGATCTAGGCCTTCAGCAAACAAGCCCTGAGATGCAGAGACTGGGGATTGGGATGCCATAACATTCCGTCCTCCTGGGATAGGAGATCTGGAGCAGACCCTAACTCCAGGGAGGGGTGCTTGAGAGAGATGTATAAGCAGAAGGTACCACACTTGCCGTGGCCAATGTGGAGCTATGAGAATCATATGGCCTCTGTCTCTCTGAAGCTTGAACAGGGTTTTGGGAATTAGGGGAATGGGTGGAAAGGCATACAGGAAGTCTTGACCCCACTGAAGGAGGAAAGTATCCCTGGCCTGAGCCCCCTGAGCCGGAGTTCTGGAATAGAACTGGGGAGGTATGGCATTCCATGGACTTGCAAAGAGGTCTATGTCCGGGGTTTCCCAAAGTTGAAATATCTGGGTCACTTGATCTGCATGCAGAGACCATTCGTGTGGAAGCAGAACTCGACTGAGTCTGTCTGCCCAAGAGTTTTGAATGCCTCGAAGATACACTGCCAGAAGATGAATCTGATGCTCTCTGCCGAGGGCCCATAGTCGCAAAGCTTCGTTGCAAAGCGACAGAGAGCCTGTTCCCCCCTGCATGTTCATATAGAACATGGCTACTTGATTGTCCATATGAATGAGGACTGTCTTGTAGCTGAGCAGGGTGTGGAACACTTGCAAAGCAAGAAAGATTGCTCTGAGCTCCAAGAGATTGATATGTAGATAACTCTCCTGTGGAGACCAAGTGCCCTGGGTGGAGAGGTCTTGCAGATGAGCTCCCCAACCCACTGGAGAAGTATCTGTTGTGAGAGTTGCTTGGGGTAAGGGTTGCTGAAAAGGGGACCTCAGCAATAGGTTTTGAGTGGACTTCCACCACTGGAGGGACAAAATGAGGCGACTTGTGTTTGCTATTTTGTCTGACAGGCATCCTGATGCCTGGGTCTATTGGGTGGATAAAGTCCACTGAGCTGTCCTCATGTGGAGGCGAGCATAGGGAACCACATGCACAGTGGATGCCATGTGGCCTAGTAGTTTTAACATTTCTCGAGCAGTTAGATGAGGCTTTAGCACTGCTTGAGAAGCTAACTGCACCAAGTGAAGGCAACGGGCCTGGGGGAGATAGGCCCTTGCCTTTGTGGTATCCAGGAAAGCTCCTATGAACTCTAAAGACTGAGTGGGAGTCAGACTGGATTTTGGGATGTTTATTACCAGCCCTAAATACTGAAGGATACGCATTGTGCAGGATAGAGAAGTCCTGGCCTCTGACTCTGCTGGAGCTCAAATGAGCCAATCGTCTAAGTAAGGGAAGACGAATATCCCTAGAGTGCGGAGAAATGCTGCTACAACAGCCATGCATTTTGTGAACATCCTTGGTGCTGAGGCCAGGCCAAATGGAAGCATCCTGTATTGGTAGTGTTTTCCCTGAAAAAGGAACCGAAGGAACCTTCTGCGAGTTGGATGGATGAGAACATGGGTGTACGCATCCTTGAGATCTAGAGAACAAAGCCAATCCGGACTCTGAAGGTATGGCAGCAGAGATCCGAGAGAAATCATTTTGAATTTCCCCTTGACAAGGAATTTGTTCAATTCTCTGAGGTCTAAGATAGGTCTGTAACCCCCTGTTTTCTTTGGAATAAGAAAATAAGGGGAATAGAACCCTGTACCCTGTTGATGGAGGGGTACTTCTTCTATTGCCCCTTGGGCAAGAAGGATAGCGACCTCCTGACCTAACAGGTTGAGGAGAGAGGTCGGAGAATTGAACTGCTTTACTATTGTGTGAGGCGGCATGCTTGAAAAATGAAGCTTGTACCCCTCCTTTATGATGGAGAGTGTCCAATGCTCTGCTGTTATTTGCCCCCATCTGGGGGCAAAATGACATAACCTTCCTGGAATGGTGGAAGGTTCTGGTCCTCCCAGAACCAGGAAGGCTAAGTTCTCTAGATGAGAGTCAAAGGCCCTGTGGAGGCTGAGCCTGCTGGGCCGGTTGAGGCCTAGCAGCCTTTACTTTCTTTTGTTTGGGTGGTTGCTGACCTTTCCTGGCAAGCTGACCTGCAGAACGTCCCTGCTGAACATAAGCAAGATAAAATTTTCTCTTTTTAGAAAAAAATGGTTTCTTGAACAACTTTCTTCTAGCAGGATCAGCAGTGGACTTGGATAATCTATCCAAGGTGGAATTTTCGGCATCCATTTCATTGGCTTTTTCCTGCCAATCTTTATCAAACAGGTTCTCACCAGTACAAGGGATATTTCCCAATTTGTCTTGTACCCAGAGCTCTAAATCAGATGCCTGGAGCCAAGCAATTCTACGTGCACCTATGGCCATAGCCGAGGTTCTGCTTATGCACTCAAAGCAGTCAAAGGCTGCACGGTTGGAAAATTTTGAAACATCTTGGGCATGTTTGACCAAAGTGAGAAAAATAGAAATTACACTTACCTGGTAATTGTCGTTCCTTGAGTGACGAGTTTAGTCCTGCACCTCTAGGTTGTGCACCTCTTCCTGCAGCTTGGAGACTGGGCATGTCAAAGTCGTGACATTACTGGATATAGCCTGCTGGTATCTCCCATCAGCCTTCAGTGTACTATTGACAAAGCAAACTCAAAGGAACAACAAATAGGTAACTATGCCATAACTTTAAATAACTCCCCATTCCTCAACCTGAGGAACCTTTTTAACCATATCCGTTTTATATTTTCTTTTTTTTTTTTTTTTAACTTTACATTCACGTCCCCCCTATGCAAACACGTTTCCTATACCATCCCCTCGTTTAAATAAGAGAGAAAGAAGAAACAGAGGGATACTCACTGCGATCTAGAAACTGAAAGGATCTGTCTACTCCTTGAGATTAATGCTCTACTCCGCCTGAAAATAAACTGAAGAAATCACACCCCTGGGCGGGAATGAGGACTAAACTGTCGTCACACTCAAGGAATGACAATTACCAGGTAAGTGTAATTTCTATTTCCTTATCATTCCTCCAGTTTAGTCCTCCACCTCTGGGATGTAACAGAGCAGTAATCATTGGGAGGGACCTATCCTGCCAACTCACCACACCGTCGACCCGGAACAGGCATCCTTTACTGCCAAAACATTTAGGCAGTAGTGGTTACTGAGGAAATGAAGAGACGACCTGGAAGCTGCTCTACCAATCCCTTCTGGTGGAATGACACAGTGATTCATCCATGAAGCTGCTTGTGCCCTTGGTAGCAAGAGTCAGAAAGCCCCCCGGAATCATACAGAAAGCTGAGGCAACCACCGCCTTAACCCAGTGCGAAATGGCCGCCTTCGCTGCTGCTTCCCCTTTGCGGGGACTTCCAACCAACACACAAAAACAAAGAAGCTAATGCCGCACCCTGCATTTTATGTTTCCTATCGGCTTAAGCTACGAATAAAAACCTCCCCTTCCAGAAAAACCGAGAACTGGAAGAGAAACCAATAGGCTCAGGAGAAAAATCAGATACCACCTTTTGGAAGGACGACGGGACTGCTCACCAACACCACCCTCTATCCAAAAAGGGTGAAAACGGCTCATTACATGGACAACGCCTGAAGCTCCGAAACCCGTCGCACCGAACAAAGAGCTATCAAAGCCACTGTCTATAATAGCAAATCCTTTACAGACGCCTGGAGTAAAGGACCAAAGGGCTCTTTAGTTAACGCCTCTAAGGCCCCATCGGGATCCCCCGGTGGCACCCGAAATCTCCTTGAGGAGCGCAGTCGGGTCCCAACTTAAGGAAACGTTACACATCGATCCGAACACCTAGCGCTATTCCCTCCACAGAACCTCTACAGCCGGAAACAGTCACCTGCTGGACCCTCTAAGGAACTGGCCGCTAGTTCCTTCAGACACTGTCCTGCAGAGAACTCAGACCAAGGATACAGACACCTTTGTTGCCCGGACTTGCCGCCGTGAACAGCAGCCTTCAAAAAGGCACTAAGCACAGACCTGTGTACCAGAAGCAGCCTGCCTCCTCGCTCTCAACAAGGTGGCGAAGACTGACGCAGAATAACCCTTCTTCTTCAGCCCCACCCATTCAAAGGCCAAACCGTAGGCGGGCACTGATCCACCTGAGACATTCGTCCCGGACCTAGCTGCAATAGAACGTCCACTACCGGCAACTTCTAGGAAAAGCCTGTCGAGCAGGCGAATGAGATCAGCCTAGTATGGCCGTCTCGTCCAACCGGGCGCTACCAAGAGTGCCTTTCCCCGAAAGCCTCGATACGCCAACTAGTTGCCCTATGAGAGCCCACGGGGAAAGGACAAGAGAAAGACTTAAATGGGAGCTTACTGAACCTCGACTTGGACGAACCATCAGCCGCCCCATTCCTCCACCAGAGAGACCTCCGGGTGAACCCCAAGGAAGCCAATAATATTAGCTAGCGCTCGAATTAAGCCATAATGCACATTTGCCAAATAAAGCAAATCAGGCTCTAGTCGATTCAACTCCCTGATCCTTTCCTGTTCCAGGCGAGTAGACTGCCGTAAACACTGCGACCACTTGAAGCATGCTCTTGCCTCCCCAGGCTCCACAAATGGGAGCTTGTAAGGACAGAGCATTGCCCCCAACGATCGCTTCAGTGAACCATCTACTTTCCTATCTTGCGCTAAAGAAGATTGCTAGGGCTCTCTTCCATACAGTGAGTCCACACCCCTTGGTAGTGCAAGGTGTGCACCCACCCACGTAGTACCCAGGCCTGCCCCTGCTTAGCCTCAAAATGTCAAACAAGAACAGGCGAATTCAGGACAGCTGAATATTTTTTTTTTTCACTTTTTCACAAAGACATCTCTTAACCAAAAATTCCTTCAGCATATGTTAAGAGACGCTCTTTCCGTGCCACCAAGTAGAAAGAACTCCCAAACACAGGCATACTAATCCATGGCCTTCCTGCTAGAATAACACCCCATTCCGTCTGACTGCACAAAGATGGACTTTATATTTTAAGTTCAACTAGCACCTGGTGTTAGGAAATACAGCTTTCTCATTCCGCAGTGGCAATTGAGTCAGCAATGAAGAAGCCGAGAAACTGCAGACAAGTTCTGTTATGGCATACTGACAAGGCATGCCACTATGCAATGAGCTCTTGCTGGCAATAGAAAAATCTAATTTAAACCTCATCTCCGATTAATTTATTTAAAAATGGAAGCAACATACAGGGGCAATTCAATCAGCAAGCCTCATACCTTTTTTTTGGCTAGGGGACAGGCAGTGAGGCATCTCCTGCAAGCTCGCTCATTTACCTGCCCTGATTTCAGCACTGGACTTCTGACAGCGGGACTGCTCAAAGTCCAAAGAGAAACTGGTATAAAAAAATGATCTCCCCCCCCCCCTTGCAGGAAGAGTAAACATTGGGGAGACCCTTTGATTCAGATACAAAACCAGTCTCAACTTAATATCTGGATTTCCCAGAGAAGGGAAGAAGAAAATCCTTCACAATAAAGCAGATGATGCCAGCAGATGTCGTTTGCAGGTGGCTCCCTGGCTGTCATTGCAGAAAGTTACCTGGCAAATTCCATGCGCTGGCAGAAGAGCCAGAAAGGGGCTAAAAAAGCTGCAACCTGCCTCTGTGGCTTTGCCAACTGCTCAGCCCCTCACATCCCTATATCTGCCTGCAGTCCGAGTTGGTGAAAGGCAGAAGCTGCATTCCTGGAGAAGCACAATCCCAAGAGGGGTGCGAGGGGGATGGGACAGCTTTCTTTAAACAGCTCAGTGCCCTTAAACCTGGGCCTCCATCACTTTCAGGTGCTTTCTCGGGGACTTTCTGGGCAACCACATCCCTTCCCTGACCTTGGGAGCCTCTGTGGAATCCTGCACTGTGCCCTGCCAAACCATTGACAAGGTCTTACCTCCCTCTGCTGCCAGTATCTGGGTGCTGAGCCTGCGTTTGGCTGCTGCCTGTCTGCAACATGGTTGGGCCTCAGTGTGGCAGGGAGACAGGCTGGAGGAGGTAATGGAGGTTTCCAGTCCAGCCCCAGCCTATGTTGACATATTCCAGGCTGGATGTGCAAAGTCCTACCCAATGAGCAGCTACCGACAAACCTATGTGGTTGCAAAAATACATATGGTGAGAAACATTTCAACTGGACTAACTTAATGCGTTTCTTAACTAGCTTTTATAAGTTTCTCAGGCCTGAATGGCCTTTTGATCAGGATTCTTACAGAGAAATTTGAAACAAAGCAGGAACCTAAAACCTTTGACATGTAAAATGATCAGACACTTTGAAACTGACCAGAAAGTACTTGGCTAAGACCTAGATTCTACTGCTTGTCACCTTCTGATCGCACATCAACGGCCTCCCCTCTTCTGCCCTTGCACTATTGTTGGAATGCTTTTTATGATTTACTTTAAACTTTTTCTTAATGACGTTTATCTCCAGGAACAAGCAGGAATGTAGTCCTCACATATGGGTATCGTCGGTACCGACGGAGTCTGCGTGGGAACGCTCCCCAGCGTCTAATAGAAAGCTTTTGGGAGCATCCCACAGCGCCTGCGTGCTGCCTTCCCGCCTTTCCAAACTGCCTCTTCCAGTTCTTCATTTTCCGCGGAGCCAGCAGGTCGTTCCTGTCACCGCAGAGAATTTTTTCCTTATTCCTTCTTTTTTGTGGTCGCATCTGCCTTCCTCAACGCAATACCGGTACCGCTGGTGGTTCTTTTCTTTAAAAAAACAAAACAAAACTATTTTTTTTCAAACTTTTCTTTTCCAGGTGCATGCGCCATTTTGGGCCTTAGGCCCAAAATTTTCTCCACTATGGAAAAACCCTCCTCGGGTTTCAAAAAGTGCACCAAGTGTGGCGGTACCATCTCCGTCACCGACACCCATGAGTTGTCTCAAATGTTTAGGTCCTGACCACTCCATCTCCGAGTGTATGGTTTGTGCCATGATGTCCAAAAGGGGTCGACAAAATCGGGCTGCTAAGCTCAGCACCCTTTTTCCTTCCGATGCAGCTTCTGTGGCATCGACGTCTTCCAGGGCTTCGTCTTCCTCCCATGGATCTCAGGTAACTAAACATAAGTCTAGCCGGTCCTCAAAGGGTAGATCTTCTTCCAAGCATCGAGATGCCTCTGGCGTTGCCCTTGAGGGTTCTGTACTGACAAAATTGCCCTGGCGGGAGGCTTCGGCTTCCAAAGCATTATCGGGGCTCCAGGATGTTCTGGAGGCCTCGACCTCAGCAGATCTACTGGTGCCATGCTCTGGGGTACCGGCTGCTTTCTCCGGTACCGATACCCAGGTATTGGCAGCCTCGATAGACCAGAGGTTCCTGGCTATTGAACGCAGTCTGGCGGCTCTCCTTGCGGCATCGACACCCTCGGAACTGCATCAGACAGTTCAACTGGTACCGGCACCAACAGCATCGGTATCGACATCGGTGTCTGCTTTGCTGGCACCCAGTTATGCGATGCCTTCTGGTACCGATACACCGGTACCAACTTCGGTCGGTATGGGTATCGGGCTCTTCAAGAGCATCCGGACAGAAGGTACTTCGAATCCTCAGAGGAATCCGAGGATTCTGATAGCTCTGTCGGTACCGGAATACTTCTCCCGGAGGAGCCTTCCTCTCCTAAATGTAGGATGTCTCCTCAAGAAGAGATCTCCTTTCAGGATTTTATCAGGGAGGTGGCTCGAGGTCTGTCCATTACTGTGGCTCCTGAAACAGAGCCCAGGGCAAAGGAGTTGGAGATTCTGCAATATCCCAAGGCTCCTAAAGAGGCGGCTGCTTTGCCTATCCATGAGATCTTACATGATCTCATGCTAAGAATGTGGGAAACAACTCTTACATGGTATCCAGTCTACGAGAGTGAGGAAAGGTGGTATCAAGTCCCTCCTTGTCCTGGTTTCCAGAAAACTCAGCTTCCTCACCACTCTATTGTAGTGGAATCAGCTATGAGAAGAATCAAGAGTGCAAAGAGGCATGCCTCTGATTCTCCAGCACGTGAGTGTAGCACTTTGGATGCCTTTGGACGTTGTACTTTCCAGGCTTCCATGCTTTCTGCCAGGATCGGTTCCTATATTTTATATATGGGAATGTTCCTTAAGGAAGTCACAGGTGATTTAGAGGTTTTGAGCCCTCTTCTTCTTGAGGATAGAAGGCAGGATTTTCTTACACTGGTCAAACATGCCCAGGATGTTTCTAAGTTTGTCAACTGTGCAGCTTTTGACTGTTTTGAGTGCATAAGCAGAACCTCTGCCATTGCCATAGGTGCACGTAGAATTGCCTGGCTCCAGGCATCCGATTTGGAGCTCTGGGTGCAGGACAAATTGGGCAATATCCTTTGTACAGGTGAGAATCTGTTTGGCAAGAATTGGCAAGAGAAAGCCAATGAATTAGATGCTGACAACTCTACTTTGGATAGATTATCCAAAGCTACAGCTGATCCTGCAAGAAAGAAAGCTTTCAAGAAACCATTCTTCTCCAAGAAGAAGTTTTATCCCTCTTATTCCCAGCAGGGACGTTCTGCAGGTCAATCTGTCTGAAGGAGTCAGCAACCACCTAAACAAAGGAAAGCGAAGACTGCTAAGCCTCAACCGGCTCAGCAGTCTCGGCCTCCGCAAGGCCTTTGACTTTCATCTAGAGAATTTAGCCTTCCTGGCTCTCAGTGGACCAGAGCCTTCCACCATTCCAGGAAGGTTGTGTCACTTTGCCCCCAGATGGGGGCAAATAACAGCAGAACATTGGACACTCCATCATAAGAGGGGTACAAGCTTCACGTTTCGTGCATGCCCCCTCCCACAATAAGACAGTTCAATTCTCAGACCTCTCATCAACCTGTTAGATCAAGAGGTCACTATGCTTCTTGCCCAAGGGGCAATAGAAGAAGTACCCATTCATCAACAGGGTACAGGGTTTCACTCCCCCTATTTCCTTATCCCAAAGAAAACAGGGGGACACAGACCTATTTTAGACCTCAGAGAATTGAACAAATTCCTGTTCGAGGAGAAATTCAAGATGATTTCTCTGGGAACTCTGCTGCCATACCTTCAGAGTCAGGATTGGCTTTGTTCTCTAGATCTCAAGGATGCCTACACTCGTGTTCTCATCCATCCAACTCACAGAATGTTCCTTCGGTTCCTTTTTCAAGGAAAGCATTACCAATACAGGGTGCTTCCTTTTGGCCTGGCCTCTGCACCAAGGGTGTTCATGAAATGCATGGCTGTGGTAGCAGCGTTTCTTCGCACTCTAGGAATATTCGTCTTCCCTTACTTAGACTGGCTCATTCGAGCCCCATCAGAGTCAGAGGCCAGAATTTCTCTATTATGCGCAATGCGTATCCTTCAGTATTTGGGTCTGGTCATAAACATCCCAAAGTCCAGTCTGACTCCCATTCAGTCTTTAGAGTTCATAGGAGCTTTGCTGGATACCAGAAAGGCAAGGGCCTATCTTCCTCAGACCCGTTGCCTTCACATGGTGTAGTTAGCTTCTCAAGCAGTGCTTAAGCCTCATCTCACTGCTCAAGAGATGTTAAAACTACTAGGCCACATGGCATCTACCGTGCATGTGGTTCCTTATGCTCGCCTCCATATGAGAGCAGCTCAGTGGACTTAATCCACTCAAAGGACCCAGGCATCAGGGTGCCTGTCAGACAAAATAGCAAACACAAATCGCCTTATTTTGTCCCTACAATGGTGGCAGTCCACTCAAAACCTGTTGCTGGGGTCCCCATTTCAACAACCCTTACCCCAGGCAACTCTCAACAGATGCTTCTCCAATGGGTTGGGGAGCTCATCTGCAAGACCTCTCCACCCAAGGCACTTGGACTCCACAGGAGACTCATCTACATATCAATCTCTTGGAGCTCAGAGCAATCTTCCTTGCTCTTTGAGTATTCCACACCCTGCTCAGCTACAAGACAGTCCTCATTC
Source organism: Ichthyophis bannanicus (assembly GCA_033557465.1). NCBI lineage: Eukaryota > Metazoa > Chordata > Amphibia > Gymnophiona > Ichthyophiidae > Ichthyophis > Ichthyophis bannanicus. Next base: position 1,084,931,332 of record CM066032.1, on the reverse strand, counting down.
ATACGGACAATCAAGTAGCCATGTTCTACATGAACAAGCAGGGAGGGGGGGGAACAGGCTCTCTGTCGCTTTGCAACGAAGCTTTGCGACTATGGGCCCTCGCCAGAGAGCATCAGATTCATCTCCTGGCAGTGTATCTTCCAGGCATACAAAACTCTTCGGCAGACACTCAGTCAAGTTCTGCTTCCACACGAGTGGTCTCTGCATGCAGACCAGGTGGCCAAGAATTTTCAAATTTGGGGAACCTCGGACATAGACCTCTTTGCATGTCCATGGAATGCCAAATTTCCCCGGTTCTGTTCCAGAATTCCGGCTCATGGCTCTCAGGCCAGGGATGCTTTCCTCCTTTACTAGGGTCAAGACTTCCTTTATGCCTTTCCACCCATTCTCCTAATTCCCAAAACCCTGTTGAAGCTTCAGAGAGACAGAGGCTGTATGATTCTCATAGGTCCACATTGACCACGGCAAGTGTGGTACCCTCTGCTTCTACATCTCTCTCAAGCTCCCTCCCTGGAGTTAGGGTCTGCTCCAGGTCTCCTGTCTCAGGAGGATGGAATGTTACGGCATCCCAATCCCCACTCTCTACATCTCAGGGCTTGGTTGCTGAAGGCCTAGATCTCCATGATCTTAACCTCCCTCAGCAAGTAAAGGATATCCTTTATGCTTCCAGGAAGCCTTCCACAAGACGCTTTTATGCTTTCAAGTGGAAAAGGTTTACCATATGGTACTCGTAGAAGGGTCTTAACCCCCTTGCGATACCTTTGGAATCATTACTGGAGTATCTCCTTCATTTATCCAATGCAGGACTTAAGACTAACTCAGTAAGGGTCCATTTTAGTGCTATTGCAACTTCTTTCAAGCCTCTAAATGGACAACCTATTTCCTCCCATCCTCTTATAGCAAGATTTATGAGAGGCCTTCTTCTAAGTAAACCTCCCATTAGGCCACCACCTGTGGCATCGGACTTAAACCTGGTTATTGGTCAGCTTATGAAGCCACCTTTTGAACCACTAGGCTACTACCTCATTGAAATTCCTTTCTTGGAAGGTAATCTTTCTCATTGCAATCACATCAGCATGTCGCAAAAGTGAGTTGCAGGCACTAGTGGCTGATCCACCTTATACAAGGTTCCATCATGACAAGGTAGTCCTTAGGACTTATCCACACTTTATGCCAAAGGTGGTCTCGCCTTTTCATCTAAACCAAGCGGTCTACCTGCCTGTGTTTTTTTCCAAGGCCTCATGCATCAAATGCAGAAAGGAATCTTCATACTTTGGACTGTAAAAGAGCTTTAGCTTTTTACTTACAAAGAACACAGCAACATAGGAAGTCCTTTCAACTCTTTGTTGCTTTTGATCCTTCTCATTTGGGACTTCCAGTCTCCAAGAAAACACTGTCTAACTGGATTGCTCAGTGTATTTCCTTTTGCCTATCAGAATAAGAATCTTCCTCTGGAGGGCCATGTCACAGCTCACAAAGTGAGAGACATGGCAGCTTCAATGGCTCATCTGCACTCTATCGATGACATCTGTCAAGCAGCCACCTGGGCCTTGGTTCATACCTTCACAGCCCATTACTGCTTAGATAAGGACTCCTGCCGGGATGCCTTATTTGGTCAGGCTGTTCTCCAACACCTGTTCCATACCTAATCAACTCCTACCCACCATCCCTGGTTGGATGCCAGAGATCCATGGGGGGAGGTGGAGCCCTTTGACAGGGGCACACAACTTCTGGGGTCTCTCCCTGGCATCTAAAGCTAGGGAGTCCCCATATGTGAGGACTACATTCCTGCTTTTTCCTGGAGATAGCATAGTTACTCACCTGTAACAGGTGATCTCCGAGAACAGCAGGAATTTAGTCCTCACAACCCACCCACCTCCCCTAGGAGTTGTATCTCTCTATCTTTCTCTTTCCCTCTCTCTCTCTCTGTCTCAGCTTTAAACTCAACTGGAGAGAGGCAGTTGGGGAAGGCAGCACGCAGGCGCTGTGGGATGCTCCCAAGAGCTTTCTATTGGACGCTGGGGAGCGTTCCCATGCAGGCTCCGTCGGTACCGACGGTACCCATATGTGAGGACCAAATTCCTGGTGTTCCCGGAGATCACTTGGTACAGGTGAGTAACTATGCTTTTTTGGCTCGTTTTATTTTTCGAATCTGATTGCATGCTTTCTTTGATACACTCCAAGCGAGTTACGAAACAATGCATACAGATAACAAAGCTATATTCAGATAATAGAATAAAATTCCTCTAGCAATAACCCCAACAACCCTCCCTCAAACTCTCCCCAATGGCCCTATTAATAATGACCTCCCCTAAACTCCTGCGGTACAACGGTTGAAAATCATTGAGATACAGGGTCATTAAGTTTACTATGGACCTAACATTTAATATTTGTCAATAGTCTGGATAGCTGGATGGCACCCAAGTGGTCGCTTACATTTTGATGGTTGCAGATGTGGGTCCCTGCAAAGGTTAGGAAATGCTGCTGTTGCAGAGTTGCCAAGTTATCCAGAACTTGGACCAGGAGTGAGTTTTTTTTTTTTAACCAGTTCTAATTTTAAATTTGTATTGAAATGCCGTGTGGTATTTGTAGTCCCTGATTTTACTCATTGAAATTTGGTTCTGTAACTCCCATAGTGCATCAAATGAGATTGTCAGAAATCAGGATTGGCTTAAAACCTCGCTCCTGGACTTGGGCTCTTGGCAATTCTTTTTGCTGTCGGGTAACTGAAAAATCATGAGCCACTCCAGAGGCATAACAGGAGTCTGTGTAAATGTTGATAACCTTCCGTTGTTACAGGTAGTACGCTCTGGTTAGGGCCACAAGCTTGGCTATTTGGATGAATCTAACATCCTGGAGAGAAGCACTTTCAAGTAGCTGTGAGCTGGTGGTAACAGCACACCTAACCCTGAAATTAACATGTTCCTCCCAGCGGCAGGACCTGTCTAGAAAAAGGATTAAATAAGGGTATGGCAAAGGCATATTGGTTAAATCTGAATGCGGCTCAAGGAAGGTGCTAGTAATTTCAGCAAGACTAGGGGACATGCAGTGAAGCTACAGGGTAACCTATTTAAGACTAATAAGAGAAAATATTTTTTCACTCAATGTGTAATCAAACTCTGGAATTAATTACCGGAGGATGTAGTAAAAGTTGTTAATGTAGCCAGGTTTACAAAGGTTTGGACAAGTTCCTGGAGGGAAGATCCATAAACCATTATTAAAGGGGACCCGGGATAGCCACTGTTTGCCCCAATACAAGCATTTGGAACCTGTGTCTTTTAGGAAAACTGTTAGGTAGTTGTGACTTGGATTGGCCACTGTTGGAAACAGGATACTGGGCTTTGATGGACCTTGTTCTGACCCAGTATGGCATATCTTTTGTTATGTTTTTGCGTTTCAATGACTAGTAGGAATGAGTGAGAATCCACAAGCATACAGAGGAAAGGAAATAAGAGAATTTGCAAAACAAGGGAAACTTTTCAAAGAACTAGATCAATAAACAAGGAAAAACAAGTGGCAGATGCACAAATATAGTGGGAAATAGGTTTCCTGGAGTGACATTCTGTCGATCAAGAATGGACTCATGAATGGTTAAGGAGAGGTGAATTGAAACTGAAGGGTATGAGGTTGTTAGTTGTAGCCCAGGACAATGGCTTACAGACAAGATGGTTTATAGTGAACATGAAAAAACTGGCAAAACAGACCCATGTCTGTTCTGTGGGGAAAAAACTGGAAACGGTGATTAACCTCATACCTGGCTGTGAAGTTCTGATGGCAGAATGTTTCTATACAGAAAAGCACAACAAAGTGGCATGCCTCCTCCATTGGAAACTCTGTAAACACTACACCATCACTGTGCCTGGAAAGCACTGGGATCGTGACCCTAAAAGAATTAGAGAATGAAGAGGTGGTGATCACCTGGGATATTTCCATTCTGACTGATTAAAATGCTGGATGCGAGGAAGCCCGATATAGTGGTAAAAGAGAAAAACACCTGAACAGCATTAATTATAGAGGTGTCTGTTCCAAGTGACAACCCTAAATCGTGTTGAGGAAGAAAATCTTCAAGAACCAAGAAATGCAGTTGGAGACCAACAAAATGTGGCAGAAAGTTATTTGCTGTCATATTGGGTGCCACAGGCTTGCTTAAGAGGAATTTCTAAGCACACCCTTGATAAATTACCCATACATGTAACATCTTACAAACTCCAGAGGGAGGCTCTCTTTGGCATGATGTAAGTACTATGCCGAGCATTAGCAGTAAATTTGAGAGAGAGAGATCATATTACACACATCCTTGCTTAGAAGTGAGGTTCATGACTTATGGTATGCACAAAAGTCACTGATTACCACAAGCTACTGCAACAAGGGAAAAATGTATATTTGTACCCCAAAAAATCCCTTGAACCTACCTAAAACCTTCTCATAAAACAAACACAATTACCAAAAATAGACTATCCAACACACTCCTGTAATAACTACAAAAACTCAAATTTCTGAAAGGGAGAAAATGACTTCAGGTTTTACTTTTCAGTCCCACCATGTGGTGAAATTCATCACCATAGGGGATCTCCAAGGTGTAACATCACGGGTCCAACAATTCCCCTGTATCAAATAAAAAATTATCCATCAATATTAAAGTATTTTTCCAATATGTTCAATACATTTTAATATATGCTCAATTCATTTTCAAATACCACCATTAACATACTTTTTTCCTTTTTTCTTATTTATGCACAAGTATAGTGGCCTCCAACACTTCTTCAAACCAAAGCCAAACGGCTCTGTTAGTTAAATAACTTTATCACCATCCAAAAGTACACAAATATTTATCTGAAAAGGTTAACTGCAAAGGTTCACTTCTGCAAATCCAACCATCATCGCCTGCCCAGATTTGATACAATTCTTTACACTCGTAGAAAAAGAATTGTAAAGGGCAACGTGTGGTTAAGATGGAACACCACCTATGACTACAAGCTAAATAGGCTAGGGATGTTCTGTTTGTAAGAGATGAATGAGAAGAGGATATGATAGTTTTTAAAATCAGGGTGGTGTGGAATGGGGATGGTTGTAAAACCTTTTCAGTACTGAAACCAAGGGTTCCACGTCACTTTGTCTCGGAATTATTTATAATCAATTGTAGCGTGTATTTGACCGGGACGAAGGCCCAAGTTAATGTGAAGGGGGACCTGCAAGCTGAGACAGGAGGCCTTGGAAAAGCCACATAAAATGCTGGGCTGTTAATTAGTCCTAAAATGGAATCCGGCTCATTGAGGAGGGGTATCTGAACATCCTGGATATGGCAACTGCGCCAGGAAGGCCCAAATCAAGCAAGTTGGGCTCTGGGAAGGCTGCTGTAAGCCTAATGAGATGAGGTGGGGCCGGTCTTAAAAGTGTAATAGCCCAATATTAAAAGTATTGAAAATCGGCAAAATTTTAAAATTAAAATTCAAAGTTTCTGAGGGTCTGGGTTAACTGAGTGAGAGCTGCCAAGCCCAAAAACATATTTTGTTTAACTTTAAATGGTTTATTTTGGTTGAAATTTGCAGGAAGCGATCCTTTACTTTTTTTCTTTTTCTTTTTCGGCGGAGCTACTGCCCTAGCCATCCATGCCTGGCAGGTGACATCACCGGAACCTTTCTACTTTTTAATGGTGTAAACAACTGATCTTCATTTACCTGTTCCACACCATTCATTAATTTATAGTCCTCTGTCATATCTCCCCTTTCTAATTGTATTAGTGTTTTCTGATTACTTTTTGTGTTATTATAAGAGACTAGATGACACCGCCGGTATTATTTGACTGGGACAAAGAGACGCGGGACGAAGGGACACCAAATCGGGGTGAATGATTGGGACGCTGTTTCAAACCCTCTGACCAGTGTAGCGATATCTGTGATGCTTGATGAATTAAAGAGAACTTGGATCTTGACACTGCAATGAAAGGTTTGGGAGATGTTGGCTGACATGTTCAGAAACATTGCAGATCTGGGTATTCAGGTGGACGAGATGGAAGAAAAAATGGAGGCTCAAGAGGAGGAACTTGAAGTGATCAGAGGGAGAATAGACAAGATTGAATCCTTATGGGTGCTAAAGGGGAAGATATTGAAAACTGCATGCAGCTGTACAACTTGCATGTTTGTGGGGTCCTGGAAATAGGGAAGTACAGCAATACTGCCCATGTTGCCCAGAAAGCTTTTCAATTTACATTGCAACCTAATGCTTCATATGAAGGATGTGCAAAAAGATTCTTTTGGACCTTAGGACCCCTGAGGCTTAATCTTCCCAGGAACATTGTAGTGTGGGCATTGTGCTTTCCAATGAAGGAAAAAATTGAACATAGAAAGGATCTTTCCTGAACTGTTCTGGGAAGGACATACTGTGATTTTCTGTGGCGATCTGTCCCCATAAGCAGTGCTGAAATTGTGCGGACTTTAAGAAGTTAAATCTCATCTTAAGAAAGCTGCTTTGAAGTATGGATGGCTGTACCTGTTTGAATGGTGATTTTGAAGTTAAAGGAACTTAAGAGTTGGAATCTGGATGGTGCTTTGAAACACTTGCAGGAAGCTGGCCTAGTCAAAGAGCAGGTGAGACAAAATTAAAGCAAATAGAATAGGTAGAATATTACTAGACCTAGCAGTGAAAGAATAAGTGGGCTTTGTGGGAGGTATGGGTTAGATGTAACTTAGCCAGGATTGAAGCTGTGCATAGGCATGACAAGCAGGTCTTTGGTGGTGGACTTTTGATATTGAAAAAGCTTTTGTTGAGGTTTCTTGAGATTACTGTTGGAGGTTTTAGGGAAATTTGGCTTTGGGAGAGTATTGATTAATGGAATCGCAGTCCTTTTTATCATTGTCCATTAGCTCGAGTTCTGGTGAATGGCCAGTTTTCATTTGAATTAGGCGGAAGGACCCGTCAGGGATGCCCCTTGTTCCCAATATATTTGACTTGTATATTGAGCCATTTAGTGATCTGTCTGTTGTGGGATGGAGAGTACATGGAGTGCAATTAGACCAAGAAATGTGTACTGCTTTGTTTGCAAATGATCTCTTAGTAATGAAATACCCCAGAAATGTTCTTGCCACAAATGTTGGAAATCTTGGAGAATTTCGGAATTGGAAGTGAACTGGGGGAAATCGGTTCTAGATCTTTTGGGCAGTGTGTACAGGGAAGGTGGGCTGGAGTTGTTTCCACTGGAGTGGGTGTGGAGCTCTTTAAAATATTTGGCCTTAGGGATTCCTCAGGACTTAGGCCCAATATTCATTTCATAAAACATTTCTTTCTTGTGAGGATGTGCCAACAACTAGAAAGATGGAGGGACTTACTTTCACTCATGGGTTGAACAAGCTTGGTTAAGATTTTATTTCTCACATTTTTATACCGCTAAAGTTGGCACATCTAAGTGTGATTTACAATCTATAAATATGCTGTTAACAGAATAGTTGTACATTTTACAGAATTTGCCATTGGTGCTAATTAGAGGGGAATTTATCTAAATGGGGAAAGGATGGTGCAAAATTTTAATGGAAGGGGAGGAAGTTGAGAATGCCATTACGATTTTTTGCAGAAGACAGCAGGTGTGTCAGATCTGAGGCTATATAATATCTGCTGCCAATTGCGCTCGCTTCATGTGTGTTTGGGGATGGGTCGACATTGCCTGATATGCAGTTAGGGTTTCATCAATTGGTTTATGCTCTGCATAGTAGCAGCCTCCATGGCTTTCATCAGGGCTTCCAAAGCTGCCTGGTTTGAGCAGCCTGGTGGACCTGGAATTTGACTTGCAAAGCAAATGTATAAAAAACATCCAAATAATACCGCCTTATCAAAGCAGTTTACAGGGAACAACATTTCTCACCTTTTGTTACTTGTATTATAATCTTACAGGTTACAAGAACATGTAACATGGGTGATCTAAAATAAAAGATGAAACAATGAAAAATTATAGACATAAACCTTGATAAATTTAAATTAACTGAAATATATTAACAGTTCAGGATTGGACAAACTGCTGAGGGAGGCATGCTATTTCCAGAGGATCTCCAGGAGCAAGCAGGAATAAGTCTTCACATATGGGTATCGTCGGTACCGACGGAGCCTGCGCGGGAACGCTCCCCAGCGTCCAGTAGGAAAGCTTTTAGGAGCATCCCACAGCGCCTGCGCGCTGCCTTCCCGCCTTTCCCAACCGCCTCTCTCCAGTTCTTCTTTTCCGCGGAGCCAGCAGGTCGTGTTCCTGTCACCGCAGAAGAAGTTCTTTATTTTGTGTCGCGTCTGCCGCCTTCGACGTCGGACCGGTACCGCCGGTCTTTTCTTTCTTTCTTTAAAAAAAAACCCAAAAACCTTATACTTTCTTCACTGTGCATTTTCAGTTTTTGGGCCTTAGGCCTAAAAATTTTCTCCTCATGGAGAAGCCCGCCTCCGGATTTAAAAAATGCACAAATGTGGCGGTACTATTTCTGTCACCGACGCCTATGATTGGTGTCTAAAATGTTTTGGTCCTGACCATTCCATCACGGATTGTATGTCCTGTACCATGATGTCTAAAAGAGGTCGGCAGAACAGAGCAGCCAAGCTCAGTACCCTGTTTCCCTCTGATGCAGCTTTGGTGGCATCGACGTCTTCCAGGGCTGCTTCTTCCTCCCATGGATCTCAGGTAACCAAGCATAAATCTGGCCGGTCCTCGAAGGGCAAATCTCCCTCTAAGCATCGAGATGCCTCCGGGCTTGTCCTCGAGGACTCCGCACCAGCAAAATTACCCCGGCGGGAGGTTCCGGCTTCCAAAGCATTGTCTATGGGGTCACAGGTTGACATTGATAGCTCGGCCTCGACCGATCACCTGTTGCCATGTAAGGGTACCGGTGGCCTCCACTGGTACCGACATCCAGACTCTGGTGGCGTCGATGGATCAGAAGATTCTGACCATGCAGCGCACCCTGACGGCATTCATGCAGGCTGCGACGCCTCCGGTACCGCAACAATCCCTGTTGCCGGTACTGGCTCCAGCACCGGCATCATTCCCGGTGCCGGTACCGATTGCATCGACATCGGCTTCAGTGTCGACTGCAACGGTACCCTGTCCTATGATGCCCATCGGTACCGAACCAGTACCGGTTACTCCTGATGTCGATCCCACTCGGTACACATATCGGGCTTTACAGGAGCATCCAGACAGGCGATACTTTGATTCCTCCGAAGACTCTGAGGAGTCTGAAGGATCTGTCGAGGCATCGATACTTCTTCCTCAGGAGTCTTCTCCTAAACGAATAATGTCTCCTCCAGAAGACTTGTCTTTTCAAGACTTCATTAGGGAAGTGGCTAGGGGCCTCTCCATCACAGTGGCCCCTGAGTCAGAGCCTAGAGCCAAGCAGCTGGATATTTTACAATATCCTAAAGCTCCTAAAGTGGCAGCTACTTTACCTATTCATGAGATTTTGTATGATCTCATGTTGAACATGTGGGAGACACCTCTTACCACCTCTCCTCATTCTCGCAGGTTAGACACCATGTATCGTGTCCCTCCTTGTCCTGGCTTTCATAAGATTCAGCTTCCTCACCACTCTATTGTGGTAGAGTCTGCCATGAGAAAGATAAAGAGTGCAAAAAGACACTCATCTAATCCTCCAGGACGTGAATGCAGGACCCTAGATGCTTTTGGCCGTAGGGTTTTTCAAGCTTTTATGCTAGCTGCCAGAATCAACTCCTATAGTCTCTATATGGGGATGTTTCTAAAAGAAGTCACAGATCATCTGCAGATTTTAACCCCTTTTATTTCAGAAGATAAAAGGCAGGAGTTTCTCAGTTGGCTCAAACATGCCCAGGATGTTTCCAAATTTTCCAACCGTGCAGCCTTTGACTCTTTTGAGTGTGTAAGCAGAGCCTCGGCTACTGCCATAGGTGCACGCAGAATTGCTTGGCTACAAGCTTCTGATTTGGAACTCTGGGTCCAAGATGAATTAGGAAATCTTCCTTGTACAGGTGAAAACCTTTTTGGCAAGGATTGGCAAGCAAAGGCCACTCAGATGGATGCTGAGAACTCCGCTTTGGATCGACTTTCAAAGTCCACCTCTGCTCCTGCTTTGAAAAGATTGTTCAAAAAGACATCCTTTTCTAAAAAGGGAAGATATTATATTATCCTGCTTATGGTCAGCAGGCATCTTCTGCCGGTCGTTTTGCTGCAAAACGTCAGCAACCACCTAAACAGGCCAAGTCAAAGGCTGCTAGGCCTTCCACGGCCCAACAGCCTCAGCCTCCTCAGGGCCTTTGACTTGCAACTAGAGAACTTAGCCTTTCTAGCTCTGGAAGAACCAGAGCCCCTCACCATTCCAGGAAGGTTGGCTTACTTTGCTCCCAGATGGGAACAAATCACAGCAGAGCAATGGACCCTTTCCATCATAAGGGACGGGTACAAGCTTCATTTCTTAAGCCTTCCTCCTCGCACCATGGTGAAACAGTTCAATTCTCCAACATCTCTCCTCAACCTTCTGGGTCAGGAGATTGCCACCCTTCTTGCCCAAGGGGCAATAGAAGAAGTACCTCTTCTTCAACAGGGCTCAGGGTTCTACTCTCCTTATTTTCTTATCCCAAAGAAAACGGGGGGCTACAGACCCATATTAAATCTCGGAGAATTTGAACAAGTTTCTATTCAAAGAGAAATTCAAGATGATTTCTCTCAGTGCTCTGCTTCCATACCTTCAGAGTCAGGACTGGCTTTGTTCTCTAGATCTCAAGGATGTGTACACCCATGTACTCATCCATCCAACACACAAAAGGTTCCTTCAGTTCCTTTTTCAAGGAAAGCACTACCAATACAGGGTGCTTTTTTTCGGTCTGGCCTCTGCACCAAGGGTGTTCACGAAATGCATGGCAGTAGTAGCTGCATTTCTACGCACTCTAGGAATATTCGTTTTCCCTTACCTGGACGACTGGCTCATTTGAGCTCCATCCCAGTCAGAGGCCCAGAATTGTCTAATCTGCACAATGCGTGTTCTTCAGTATTTGGGACTGGTAATAAACATCCCAAAATCAAATCTCACCCCTACTCAGTCTCTGGAGTTTATAGGGGCCTTGCTGGATACCACAACTGCAAGGGCCTATCTTCCTCAGGCCCGTTGCCTACGCTTAGTGCAGTTAGCCTCCCAGATACAGTTAAAGTCCCATTCCTTATCGTTCCTCCAGTTTAGTCCTCTACTTCTGGGTTGTGCACCTCTTCCTGCAGCTAGGAGACTGGGCATGTCAAAGTCGTGACATCACTGGATATAGCCTGCTGGTATCTCCCATCAGCCTCCAGTGTGTCCAGTCTCCTTGCAGCAGGAGGACATAGTGAGCCTAGCTTCTGGGCTCACTTGGGGGGAACAGATAAGGAGCATTTAGTGTGACAAATTCTATTCAGATTTTACTTTTGCTTTTTACCTTTAATTTACTTTTAATTCAGTTACCTTTGGTTACTTGGCAATCAGGGATTAGTTCCCTTTAGTTAGGAGCAAATTTCCTTATTTACAGTAACTTTAAATTTGAGCCTGGTTCTTTAAATTAGTAGCAGTTCTCGCCTTCCCTCCTTCTCAGTTATTTTCACTTGCTGCAGGCATTTGCCGGTGCGGATCTCTCTCCCTTGACTGTACGGGAGAGAGCTCCGGGACCCGTACAGCCACACTGAAGCTGTGTGAGACGGAGCCTCTCCGTTGCTGCGGGATTTTAATTTTACTCTGTGGAACCGGCTGAGCGATCCTCACCGCGGCTGCCAGGCACATCAGCGCGGCTTGAGGATCGGAGGAATTCAAGGTGGTAGGAGCAGGCGGTGTGGCTTTTGGCCCTGCAGGTAAGGCCTTCGGGCTCGGTCGGTCTGCTGAGGCCTCCTTTTTGCAGCGGTTGTTCTTGGCGCCAAAATTCATTGGCGAAAGGGCGGCCATTTCCTCTCTAGGTATTTGGACCGCATGGCGAGAGTTGCAGTGAGCTGCCTGCGTGAGGGAAAACAACAGGCAGAATAGCTAAATTTTTGGGCCTAGTGTTTGTTTCTTTCTTTAATGGTTTGTAGGATTTTTTTTGAGGCTCAGGGGGTTCCTCAGCATTAAGGGGGACTGTTGTCAATCCTCTTTATAGAATAAATAAGAATAAACTTAAAAACAGGACAGCAGTTTTGGCATTGATCCCTGAAACCACATGGTCTTTCCCTCCTAATCATGTCTCTGAGGAGCATCTGTTAAGGCCCAGGATATCAGGCAAATTGCCAGTTTTTAAGTTCAAGGGCAGAGCCCTAACTTGTAGTTGGCAGGAGGGAAAGCCTAGAAGTGTGCCTTTATGTATTCTATAGTGAAAGTTGCCCAAAATTCACAGGGACAGGTTTAGGAAACCTTAGGATATAAAAAAATAGACAGTTAAACTGTCAACCAGGAAGTGCCTGTGCTACGGTCTATGGCCACCAGATGGCAGCTGCTACACTCAATAGTGCCTTTCTATGACTGTGGGTATGCATGCAGCCATTATCTGCAGGTCAGGCAAGAAATCACCACAGAGCCTCTGTAAGGTGATGTTATGTTCTGAGAATCCAGATTATATGACCAAGATTTAAAGCTCTTAACTTCTGTATCATTGGTCGGGCTCTGGTGCCCTAAAGGCCACTGAATGACAGCGCTGCTCATGAATCACATATAGTATTCAGTGCCCCCATCCCTGGGGGGTGAGTGGTACAATACAAAATCATATTACTCATCAGGTTCACACAGGCAACAACCTCTCAGACCTCCATTTGCAAGGTGGTTGGTGTATTCCACTGCTATTTCTCTGACTCCAGGAAGGCCTGGGGAGGTGCTTGTGTGTTTCATAGCAACACTTAGCAGGCCCTTCCCAGGAAATTATCATCTATTACTAGAGCAGGGTTTCATTTCATTTCTCTGGTTGTGGTTAATGCACAGCATCAGGGGCTGTGTTCGAAAGCTTGAGTCCCACGGACTTCAGTGGGATTTCAAAAAGAAAAAGAAACTCGCTTTAGTGAGAGATAGCCTTGTTCATTTTTAGCTAACACTGTTGATTTTGCTTTTGATTTTTACCTTTTGCGCCTGAATCCCAAGGACGGGACACTGTTTGCTTCCAGGGGTTCTACTTTCTATTTTGCTCTTCAGCTCCCTGGCAGATGCAGTAGGCTGGCATGGGGTGGGCAACGCCTCCTGCAATGCAGAATCTCCCAGGATAAGGGGGGGAAGGACAACTGGGTGCAGCGGGGGCTGGTAGCTTCTTGCAAAGCTATAGTAGCAGTTCGGGTAATTTTAGCGGATCTGCTTTGATTTCATTGGAGTTGGCGGAAACTTGGTTTTTGGAGTCCTATCCTTTAAAAAAAAAAAAAAAAAAAAAAAAAAAAAAAGCAAAGAAAAAAGGGCATAACTATGTTAATTTACCAGAATCTCCTTCCGCTATCCATAGAAGGTCCTATAAAGCGTTAAAGTCGGTTTATATGGCAGGATAATATTTTGGCTTAGCTGCTGTGATATAGCGCTATGTTCCGCTGTAAACATATTCAAGTCAAAAGGAATTATGGTGATAACTCTCTTGGACAGTTGTAACAGGTGCTTGGGTGAGCGCCATGGCCAGTCCACAGATGTGGAATGCTCTGCCTTAAGCATTATGTCATGGGAAGAATTTTATAGTTGTGTGGTTTCTTAATGGAAAATGTTCCTGTTTAGTTTGATTTTGCCAAATTATACGATTTTACGGTATATTTGTAATGTCTTAATTTTGGCTATACAGTCAAACCTCGGTTTTCATGATTAATCCGTTCCAAAAAGTCTGACTAAAACCGAAACGGACTAAAACCGAAGCAAGATTTCCCATAGGAAATAATGTAAATTCAATTAATCCGTTCCAGACACCCAAAAATATTGACAAAAAGTACATTTTATAGAGAATAACTATATTTTTACATACAGAAAACAATGAGAAATACATATAAATGACTAATGAAATGGATAAATGAACATTTAACATCACATTTAACTTTATTGAAGACTCTTGTTGAGGGGAGAGGGAGGAGGAGAGGTTATTGTTTGGAAGGGGAATCCCCCTCCATAAGGACCTCAGGTATCAAGGCCCTATCCGGGGTTACTTCCCTTCTTTGTCTTTTACTGGCACTAGGACCAGCTTGAGAGTCACTGGACCCCTGTCGCACAAAAAATCTGTCCAGAGAGGTCTGTTTCTGGCGTCTCTTTAAGATTTGCCTAAAATGGAACAAGGCATTGTCATTGAACATGTTGCAGACACGGCTTGCAACAGCTTTGTTAGGGTGAAATTTCTCCACAAAACTTTGCAATTCACTCCACTTTGCACACATGTCCTTAATCACTGAAGAAGGCACCTTCTCTTCTCTCTCTTCTTCCTCCTCCTCTGAAGCAATTTCCTCAGCTACCATCTGTTGCTGTTCCACTTGAAGGTCTTGCAGCTCTTCAGTGGTTAGCTCTTCCCTGTGGTCCTCCACCAACTCTTCCACATCCTGGCCACTCACATCCAACCCCATGGACTGCGCCAAAGACACAATAGATTGCACAACAGGCGTAGGGTCATCAGGGTGAGCCTCAAACCCTTCTTCAAAATTCTTCTCGGACACATTCTGGCCACAATTTTCTACAAGCACAGTTCAACGTCCTGGAAGTTACCCCCTGCCAAGCCTTATCTATAAGGCTTATGCAATTGAGGATATTGAAGTGATCCCTCCAGAACTCTCTTAGGGTCAATTCAGTGTCCGAGGTCACGTCACAGCACCTTTGAAACAGTGCTTTGGTGTAGAGTTTTTTGCAGTTTGAAATGACCTGCTGATCCATGGGCTGGATGAGAGGAGTGGTATTAGGGGGCAGGAACTTCACTGTGATGAAACTAAACTCCTCCAACAATTGGTCTTCCAAGCCTGGAGGATGAGCAGGAGCATTGTCCATTAGCAGGAGGCACTTGAGTGGCAATTGATTTTCCAGGAGGTATTTCTTCACACTCGGGCCAAACACTTCATTGACCCACTCAATGAAAATTAGCCTCCTGACCCATGCCTTACTGTTAGCCCTCCACATGACACACAATTTACTCTTGATAACATTGTTTCTCTTGAACACTCGGGGATTTTCAGAGTGATACACCAGTAAAGGCTTCACTTTGAAATCCCCACTAGCATTACCACACAACAAAAGAGTTAGCCTATCCTTCATAGGCTTGTGTCCTGGCAGTGCCTTTTCCTCCTGCATGATGTAGGTCCTCTTTGGCATTTTCTTCCAAAAGAGGCCTGTTTCATCACAATTGAAGACTTGTTGGGGGAGGAGGAATCCTTCAGCCTCTACGTACTCCTTGAATTCATCAACAAATTCTGCGGCCCCAAGTTTGTCCGAACTTGCAGCCTCGCCATGCCTTACCACACTGTGTATGCCAGTTCGCTTCTTAAATTTCTCAAACCAGCCTCTGCTGGCCATAAATTCAGTAACATCAGCACTCGTTCCAGGCATTTTCTTTGCAAGATCTGCATGCAACAGCCTTGCCTTTTCACAAATTATCGCCTCTGAAACACTATCTCCCGCTAACTGTTTTTCGTTGATCCACACCAACAACAACTTCTCGACATCTTCGATTGTTTGCGATCTCTGTTTCGTTAGCGCATTCACTCCTTTCGCAACATCAGCTTCCTTAATTTCGTTTTTCTTCAGCAGCATGGAACTGATCGTTGATGCAGACTTCCTGTACATCCTGGCGAGATCGGCCACGCGTACGCCACTTTCATACTTTGCTATGACTTCTTTCTTGAATTCTATCGTGTTTCTCACCTTCTTTATCAAAGGGTTGGCATTCGGAACTTTCTTTGGCCCCATGGTGGCTTATTTAGCAGTCACACTCAATGAATGCGGGGTGATGCTCACTCAACGAGAAACAAAGGCAGACTGAATCACAAACGCACTTTGTATGGGCGCTGGATTCGGGAAATGAGTGGCCGAGTCACGCAAGCAGGCGGACGAGTTTTGATACAGACCATTTCGGATCACTGCTCCCCTCAAAGTCTGTGTCAAGGCACAATGTGAACTTTTAGCAATTTGCAATCAGGAAGAGAGTCAATCCCACTTCTGGCCACAAGATGGTGCTGCAGAGGTATTTTTGGCAGACAAATTCTTTAAAACTCCTGTGAAGGGAGAAAGGTAAACAGCACAGTCAAGAATCATCAGCAAAAAAACATCCACAAAATTTTAAAGACAACAGAAAAAAAAAAGAAGGATCAACAAAAAAAAAAGGCACCAGCCATAGCCACCGGAAACACCACTCTCCCGCTCAGCATGCGTTCCAGAGCCATGTGGCAATGGCTGCAGCAGCACGAGCTCCCGAAGTCTGAGCCAGTAGAACAGCTCCTGTCACTTCTCTCAGCAAACACACAGATACAGTACCTTAGGACACCAATGTGATCGCTGACTCCGTCTCAACAGCATACCCCGCAAGAGAAAGCCACATTCATTCAACATCTCCTGCTACCTCCGAGCCTGAGGGGGCGCTCCAGAGAACAGGCAGGCGGTGGAGAGATCGGGGCCTTCCTCTCTGCAATCCTTCCATTGTACCACACCATGTCTGGCTCGAGGATGTTGCTCACCTGGGCAGGCACACGCAACAGCTGGGTTTGAAGTCTGCCCCTCCAGATCTTCACGCACACGTGATCGGTGAGTCCGGGGGGGGGGGGGGTAATGCTGCCGGGACTGGGCAGGCAGTGTACAGTACTCTGCAGGCACACGCGATCGGTGAATCGGAGGGGGGGGGGGGGGGAGGCTGTACGAAAACCGAGGCTATCGACGAAAACCGAGACAACATCTGAGTGGGGAAAAGACGTCGAAAACCGAAACCGACGAAAACCGGGGCAACCGATAACCGAGGTTTGACTGTATGTGGTTTAATTTTACATATGGAAAAGGCAGCTCAGCGGAGAGGGGTTGCAAAATAGAACTCTGGCCTTTGGAGCTATCTGTGCTCCCATTCCATTTATCAGAGGTTCTCCAGTATGGAGAGTCTCTGCTAGTGTTCGGTGAATGCCTTAATGGGGGACCAGAAGCAGCTAGGCTAGTTCTCTAGCAGCAATGGCAGCGGCTCAGACTCTAGTAGGCATACTTCATATGCTGGGCCGAGCGAGCGCACATTCTTTACAACAGAGCGCACAAAAATTACGGCTCTGATTCTGATAGAAAACAACACAGACGTCTTAAAATTTAAAAGTTATGATTGTAATTACTAGAAATTTCCCGCTTCATTTAGTAATCGTCTATTTTCATTTCATTTGATTAAAATGTGTGGTGTACATACTGTATTCTGATGTGTAGTCAAATTTTAAAGTATATAACTCCGAGTGTCGTTATGTGGCGCACAAAAATTTAACCTTCCTTCAAAAGCTGCACACAGCTGATATTCTATGCGCACACAGCCTACAGAAAATTAGAGGGAACATTGGTCTTAACCCTCTTGCAATACCTTTGAATTCTTTACTAGAGTATCTCCTGCATTTATCCCATGCAGGTCTTAAAACAAATTCAGTAAGAGTCCATTTGAGTGCTATTGCAGCGTCCCTCAAGCCTCTCAATGGACAGCCTATTTCCTCTCATCCTCTTATAACAAGATTCATGAGAGGCCTTCTAACTAAACCTCCCATTAGACCACCTCCAGTAGCATGGGACTTAAACCTGGTTCTTGGCCAGCTTATGAAGCCACCCTTTGAACCTTTAGCCACCACCTCCCTGAAATTTCTTTCTTGGAAAGTTATATTTCTCATTGCAGTCACCTCAGCACGCCGCATCAGTGAATTGCAAGCTTCAATGGCTAATCCACCTTATACAAGGTTCCATCATGATAAGGTAGTCCTCAGGACCAATCCACACTTTATGCCCAAAGTGGTCTTGGCTTTTCATCTAAACCAAGAGGTATATTTACCTGTCTTTTTTTCCTGGACCTCATGCATCAAGTACAGAGAGGAATCTTCATACCTTGGATTGTAAGAGAGCTCTTGCTTTTTACTTACAAAGAACACAGCAACATAGAAAGTCTTCTGAACTCTTTGTTGCTTTTGATCCTTCTCATTTAGGACTTCCAGTTTCTAAGAGAACACTGTCCAACTGGATTGCTCAGTGTATTTCTTTCGCCTACCAGAGTAGGAACCTTTCTCTGGAGGGCCATGTCAGAGCTCACAATGTGAGAGCCATGGCAGCCTCAATGGCTCATCTAAACTCTGTGTCCATCGACCAAATCTGTCGAGCGGCCACCTGGGCCTCGGTTCATACCTTCACAGCCCATTACTGTTTGGACAAGGACTCCCGCCAGGATGCCTCGTTTGGTCAGGCTGTTCTCAAACACCTGTTCCATTCCTAATCAACTCCTACCCACCTACCCTGGTTGGATGCCAGAGATCCATGGGGGGAGGTAGAGTCCTTTTCAAGGACACACAACCTGGGGTCTTCCCCTAGCATCTGCAGCTAGGGAGTCCCCATACGTAAAGACTCATTCCTGCTTGTTCCTGGAGATAGCACAGTTACTTACCTGTAACAGGTGATCTTTGGGAACAGCAGGAATAAGTCTTCACATTCCACCCACCTCCCCTAGGAGTTTTATCTCTCTATCTTTCCTTTCCTCTCTCTCTCTTTGTCTTAGCTTTAAAACTCGAACTGGAGAGAGGCGGTTGGGAAAGGCGGGAAGGCAGCGTGCAGGTGCTATGGGATGCTCCCAAAAGCTTTCTTACTGGACGCTGGGGAGCGTTCCTGCGCAGGCTCCGTCGGTACCTACGATACCCATATGTGAAGACTTATTCCTGCTGTTCCCAGAGATCACCTGTTACAGGTAAGTAACTGTGCTTTATTGTAATATCCTTGTCGTATGGTGATTGCTGGACTACCGTTTGAGGTAAAATGTGTTTCAGATTATGTTGGATAGTTATTTGTACAATATAGCTTAATTCCACAATGTTCTGTAAAGAAGTGTGTCTTGAGTTGCCTTTGAAAGGTAGTGAGTTTGTGTATACTTATTCTGTCTGGGGGGATTTCCAGAGAATTGGTGAATGGAATGTGAAAACTCTGCTGCTTGTTGATTGGTTAGTTTTTCTGAAATCTGTGGCTATGGTTAGGGTATCTTATGTGTACCCTCTCCTTTCTGTTCATTATTGTGTGTATTAGTGAGTTTAGGTAGGTTGAGGATACGTTGTGCAGTAGTTGGAATGTGATCATTAGGGTTATGTATTCTGCTTGAGATAGGGAGCCAATACAACTGGTATAATAGTGTGATATGCTCAGTTTTTGGTATCTTGAGGATTATTCGTGCAGCAGTATGTTGTGCCATTTGAAGTTGATTCAGCGTTGTTTTGGTAGGCCTTGTAGGATGGTCTAGGGTTATTCCTAGGTACCTTACTTTGGGTTTTTTTTTTTTTTTTACTTCCAAAGATTCTTCTTTGGCCTTTATTTTGGATGGGTGGGGGGTGACGTTCTTATCTTTGGTAACAAATAGAACTTCCGTCTTTTTGAAGTTTATCCTCAGGTTGTATGATGAGCCATTGTGATGCTTCATTGAAGCATGTGGCTATTTGCTGAAGATTGGGTTTTGATATATTGTATAGACGGTATAACATTATATTGTCTGCAAATATTTGGTAGTTTACGTTATGTTTTTGAAATATGTTTCAGATCGGTTTTCTTCAAACTCAGAATGCTGAAACAGATCTGCTCACTCCTCTACCCCCATGATTTTAAGACCATTATCAGTGCCATTGTCACACCCCACTTTGACTTCTGCAATATCACCCACCAAGATCTCCCTAAATTTGACAACTCCAGTTAGCTCAGAACATTGCAGCAAGGATAACTTCAAATGTAAACTTACCTGAACACATTATACCTATTCTAGACAACCTTCACTGGCTTCCAATCCAAAGCCACATACAGTACAAAATACTAATCACTACCTTTACGCTAATCAAAGATATCACCCCATTACACCTCAAAACATTAATCACCAAGGAAATCAACCTCCGAAACCAAAGAGAACATAACAAAAACAAGCTAACCATCCCATCTGACTTCAGGAAATCCAGAAAATAAACCAACAGAGCTTTCTCCCACTTCTCCCCAGTTCTCTGGAACAATCTCCCAAACGGCATAAGATCTATAGATGACCTCACCACATTTCGTAAGCACCTCAGAAACCACCTGTTCACCCTACACTTTGGAAATGCACATGAGCACTCCCATACAGAACAGAACCAAGACACCCCAACAGTCAACCCAACAGTCCTTCCTAACAGGCTCGTTCCCACAGAGTCTTAAACACACCTCTATCAAGCCCCTACTGAAAAACAGACTTGACCCATCCAAAGTTGATTCATTTAGGCCAATCTCGAACATCCCCCAGCTCGCAAAAATCATCGAAAAAGCGGCTCAACAACAAATCCAGCATCATATCGACACGGAAGCACCACTAGACCCATCTCAACATGGCTTCAGGGAAGCACATGGAGTCGACACAATACTTACCACCCTATTCAATGATCTGGTCACTGGAATAAACAGCATCCAACAAGGATTTGTCCTCATCTTCCTGGACATCTCCGCCGCCTTTGACTCTGTGAATCATGATATACTTCTGCAACGCCTGAAAGAAAAGGGGATTCGAAGCACAGCACTAGAATGGTGTAAATCCTACCTATCCAATAGGTGGCAATAAGTCAAAACTGGCCAGGCATCCTCGGAACCTTTCCTGCAGTCTCAAGGGGTACCTCAAGGATCATCCTTATCTGCACTGATGTTTAACATCTATATGCAGCCGATATGTGATTTGATCCGATCTTTCAACGTACATTGCCTGTCGTACGCAGATGACATCCTCCTCTATATGCCGTTCAGAATTGACCAACCAGTGTTCTCCCCAATAATCAATTGCTTCGGAGCAGTAGCGGAATGGCTGCTGACACAAAATCTACGAATCAATTATAGCAAAACTGATGTTTTTGTTATGAGGAACAGGAAGTTTATACCTCCTCCATCGCTACTGGTCAATAATGTAGAATTAAAGTCCAGACCCACAATCCGATATCTCGGCATCACATTGGACCAGCACCTGGATATGACAACACATGTGAGGAATGTGACAAAGACTATATATCATAAGATCAGAACACTACGCCACCTTCGCCCCCTACTGGATTATACTGACTACCGAACAACCTTCCAGGCATTAGTCCTCCCACACCTGGATTTTGCGAATATCATCCTCCACGGTATCTCTCAATCAACTTTAAATCCACTTCGTCTGGCTATGAATGCAGCTGCAAGAGTCCTCTCTGGGTCATCAAGATACGACCACATAACGCCTATCATGAAAGATCTACATTGGCTACCTTTACATGCCAGACTCCATTATAAGTCATTAGTCCTTACTTTCAAAGCCTTGAATAATTACCCACCTACACCAATCAGCAAGCTAATTCACAGCACCCCCCGAAAATAGAAACAGGAGACCAACTGCAATGAACACCTTAATAGTTCCTAGGATGATGACATCGTGCACTAAGGCTACCTCAGACAGAGCCTTCTCATTATTCGCTCCTTTAAACTGGAATGCACTTCCCCATGAGATCCGTGGTATCAAAAGCTTAATCCTATTCCGAAAAGCTTTGAAACACCATCTGTTCACAAAATGTTACCCAGAAGTCATCCCAGACACTCGCACATCTGGCAAGCTTCCCACATACCCCAGACGCCTTAACACAACTAGAAAATGGCTAGCCTATACATTAGCCCACCTGATAACCTTTACCTACACCATCCACACAAAATCTCTTGCAATATCCAGTCGAGTTTAGAATATTGTATATAGTATCAAGTTAACTTGTACATAGTTCCCCCGGTTTTCCCATATATTATTTTCCCTGTTCATTGTAAACTCAATGTTGCCTGTATGCATTGCAGTATGTTTTGTTCGATGTACACCGCGCTGATTATAATAGTGCGGTATAGAAAAAATGTCAAATAAATAAAACACTCTCTTACCAAATGTCTTCCAGAGCAGCTCTAATTTACCTAAACATAATCCAATATCTACAGACCAAATATGTATATAGTTAATTAGATAATTGTTTTTATACAAATGTATATAGTTATCTGTTTAATGTAAATGAATATGTACCGCTCCTGTACATTTCAAAGTTTGTGATCTCTGTAAACCGTATTTGAGCTCCTGGAAAATGCGGCATAAAAATTTCAAATAAATGGGTAAATGTTAAAAAAAATAATGCTGAAAGGGCAGAGCCTTGTAGGTTTCCTTGCTGTTGACTGTACAAATTTGATGTAGCTTGACCTATAATTTTACTTGTTAGGTGCGATCAGATAAATATGATTTAAACCATAGTAGAGTAGTTCCATCAATTCCAGTCTGTTGGAGTCTTATTAGAATATTGTGACTGATGGAGTCAAACACTGATGCAATATCCAAGAATATTAGTATAAAGGCTTGTGTTGGATCTTTCTATTCCCTTTATCAGCCTGTCCAGCAGGGATATAAGGAGGGGTTCTACACCATGGCATGGCCTAAAATCATGTTGGGATCAAGTGGGGCGTGCTTATCTGTGTGCTCCTGTAGTTGGTTTTGTACTGTACAATCTTTTCAATTATTGTTCGTATAAATGGTAGGATTGATATTGGTCTATATGAGCTTGGGCTTTGTTTGGCAAGAGAAATATGCTTTAAAATAGGATGAATAGTTGCGTTTTGTTTTTTTTTTAAAGATCTGTAGGCACTCTTCGCCGCTTGAAGTTGAACATGGCCAAGACTGAACTTATCTTTCCCCCTACAACCTCCCCGCTTCCTCCCTTCTCAATCTCAGTGGATAACTCCGTAATCCTTCCTGTTTCTTCGGCCCGCAATTTGGGGGGTAGTCTTTGACCCCTCTTTCTCCACACACATTCAGCTCATAGCCAAGACCTGCCTTTTCTTTCTCTGCAACATTAGCAAAATCCACCCCTTCCTCTCTGAACACACTACTCAAATGCTTGTCCACTACCTAGTCACCTCCTGTCTCGACTACTGTAACCTGCTCCTTGCTGGTCTCCCTCTAAGTCACCTCTCTCCCCTTCAATCTGTTCAACCCTCTGCTACGCTACTAATTTTCCGCCAGCCTCGCCATGCCCATATCACACCTCTTCTCAGGTCACTTCACTGGCTCCCTATCCGCTTCCGCATCCAATTCAAACTTCTCCTTCTGACCTATAAATGCATTCACTCTGCGGCTCCTCGGTACCTTTCATCTCATCTCTCCTCATAACCCCCCTCGTGAACTCCACTCTTCCAGCAAACTGCTTCTATCTGTGCCCCGCACTCCCACTGCTAACTCCAGACTTCGCTTCTTCCACCTTGCTGTATCCTACGCCTGGAATAAACTATCTGTGTCTGTACGCCAGGCACCTTCTCTAACCCTCTTCAAGTCCAAGTTGAAAGCCCACTTCTTTGCTACTGCTTTTGGATCATGACTCACCTAGTCTTCTTTCCTCCCCCTTGTTCCACCCTTGCCTACACCTTCTGTATCTGTGTGTTTGTGCGTTCTGTCTTAACTAGATTGTAAGCTCTGAGCAGGGATTGTCTCTTACATGTCTATAATGTACAGCGTTGCGTATGACTGGTAGCGCTATATAAATGCTGAGTAGTAGTAGTAATGTGTCCTTAGGATAATGAAAGATTAGCTATTTTGATTATAATGGGTGCCATTTCTGTTCTTGTTTTAACCCAGCTGGCAGGGCATGGATCCATTGACTACAGTGTAGTATTGATGTTAATGATTTGCTCCAGCTGTTCTATGTGGATTGGTGTGAAAGATTGTGTACTGTAACGTTAGCAATGATGAGTGCTGGCATTGGGGAAACGGATGCTGGAATTTTTACTTTGTGCATGGTAATAGTTAACTAGAACTTGGCGAGTTGATGGTAGCATGGTTTCTTTCTGTATTGGGAACTTGATTTAGTGATTTTACAATTTTTGAAGGGATCCCTGGGGTGATTTAGAGATTTCATAATTATTTTTGTATGATACTCCTTATTCCTTGACGTCTCTCCAGTCTAGTCCCAACATGTGGGTTCCGCACCTCTCACAGCAGCTTGGAGACTGAGACACCTCAACCTTTTGTGGTGATGATGATGATGAGAGAGAGAGATCCTCCCAGGATCCGCCTCCTGAACTCCAGTAAATCAGTCTCCAAGCAGCTGGAGAGTAGCGGAGCCAGGAGGGCTCCACTGAGAGACAATTAAGGAGAGAGCTTTAGCTGTAGAATTAAAGATAAATACCTTTAAAAAAAAAAGAAAAAAAAAAAGGATAAATTTGGCTAATTCTGCGGTAGGGGAGAAACGGGTATTGAGGTCTTTTCTCCTCTCTTTCGGCTACTTGCTCCTGTTCCCCCCCCCACCTTCCCTTTACGGGTTTCTCATAGCAGGTAGGGGTTGTCGGGGTACCTGGTGCTTTTAGCGCAGGCTCTTGGCTCAGGGCACACGACGCGGTGAATTCGTTCCCCCCTATTTATTCAGCGCTTACAGAAGACTTGCCTGGCTGCGCTGTAAAGACCTGTCGACTCTGGCGGCACTCGGCGCAGTGCGGTGTCTCAGCCCCGGCGCTGTCAGCAGGTCGTTCGGAGGCTTGGAGTGCCGGCCACAGGCAGTAGGAGAGAAAGCCGGCGTTTCTTTCGGCTGCAGGCTCGGAGGAGCATTGAGTGGGGAGTAGCGCTTCTGGCAGCCTCATTCTCCAGTTCCCGGCGCTGTGCGGTTACTGGAACGGAGAGCGTGTGCGGAAGCACGACGCAGCTGCAGCCGCCACAAAGGTAAGGCAACAGATCGCGTGGCGTTAGAGCGGGAAACTGCTGGCGGTTCACAGGCCCGATCGCCGTTTCTTTTTGAGCGGGAAGTTTTCTTTTTTCTGGCGGTAGTTCTGCTTCGCTCGGGATTTTTTCTTGCTTTTTCGCTTTTCCTTTTTCAAGGCGTGCTTGAAGTTTTTGATTGGACCCGATTAGCGGTCTCATTAAAAAAAACAAAAAAACCCACCTTTTTCTGAGGGAATGTCGTCTAGGCCGCATTGCCTAGTCTGCGGTTCTAAAAGGGCTATTGTGGCAGACACGGGGGTTTGCAAGAGGTTTGCACAAGAGGCGGCTGCCATGGAGCACAGCATAGAGGGGGCATTGGGGGACCAGACAGAGTCTGTAAAATCGCAGGACCCCTCTACCCTATCCATGCCCCTTGCGGAGCCCGTCGCAGGTCCCTCTTCCACCCCGGACTTGCCTTCCCCTCCTCAGTTGGCACTCCCGGGGGGGACTGGCAGCCATATTCTCCTCAGACTTTGTAGCACTGCTGCAACAGGCCTTGGGTCAAGGTGGGCGAGAGCAAGAGGCCAGCTCTTTCGGTTTATCTCAAGGCGAAAAGAGGCCAGGGACTCCTTTGCATATGGGGAGGTTGTCTCAGCTGGCAAAGAAACCGAGATTGGAAAAGGAACAGCAGGAGCGCTTTGTGGACTCCAAGGGTGTCCAATCAGATGAGGGAGATCCGGAGTTGGAATTGGAGGAGGAGTTGGAAGAAGGGGAGATCACAGACAGAGAGGAGCAAGCCAGAGTGGTTCGAGTGTTTCGGAGAGAAGAGCTTCCCGCGCTTATTTCAGAGTCACTTAAGGCGCTCAACATGCCGTCACCAGGGCCAGCAGAGGATGCTTCCTTGGAGGATCCTTTGCTGCAGGTGTTTAGGAAGACGCAGCGGGCCTTCCCAATTCATAGGGTAGTCAAAGAAATGATTCAGGAAGAATGGGACATGCCGGAGGCGGCCCTAAAAGGGGCCCGAGTCATGAACAGGTTATATCCCTTGGTGGAACAGGATCGGGATTTGTTCAAGCCTCCAAAAGTGGATGCGGCTGTCTCTGCAGTAACAAAGAAGACTACCATTCCGGTCAAAGGTAGTACTGCGCTCAAGGATGCCCAGGACAGGAAGCTTGATACCTTGCTACGTCAGGTTTTTGAGGTCAATGCTTTGTCCGCCCAAGCAGCCATCTGTGGGGCTTGGGTGGCTAGAGCTTGTCTGCGCTGGTCCCAGAGGGTGCAGGGGGGCCCAGGGACAGATATGGATGCAGAGGCGGCCAGGCTGGAGTCTGGCGCAGCATACTTGGCGGATGTCCATTATGATCTTATTAGAGGTTTGTCGAAGAGTATGGCATCAGTAGTTGCAGCACGGCGGTATCTGTGGTTGCGCAAGTGGGCGGCAGATGGACCCTCTAAATCCAGGCTAAGCAAGATGCCGTTTAAGGGCAAGTTACTCTTTGGGGAGGAATTGGAGAAACTTGTAAAGGATCTGGGAGAATCGAAAGGGGGTCGGTTGCCGGAGGACAAGCAGCGGCCAGTGTGCTTGGCTAGCGGCTTCAGGGGGCAGCAGAAAGAGTTTCGGCGCTTCCGGTCTCCGCGGTTTAGTCAGTCACAACGCGGGAGGTTTCCTGCTCGGAACCAGGGGTTTCGGGGCTTTTGAGGAGCGGGAAGAGGGTTTGGAGCCTCTTCCTCTTCCTCGACCTTTCGGAAACAACAATGAGATCAGGTGGGCCCAGGCAGACCTCATTCCCGTCGGAGGTCGGTTGCGGGATTTTTTTCCCTGCCTGGGCTGAGATAACATCCGACCAGTGGGTGCTGGAAGTCATTCGAGAGGGGTATGCTTTGGAGTTTCGGCGCCCCATAAGGGAGTTTTTTGTACGATCCCCGTGCAAGCACAGGCTCAAGCGCAAAGTGGTCCGAGAGACGGTAGAAAGGCTTCTCGCCCTCCAAGCGATCATTCCAGTTCCCCCGGTCGAGTGCGGTGCCGGTCGATATTCCATTTACTTCGTTGTTCCAAAAAAGGAGGGCACCCTGCGCCCCATTTTGGACCTCAAAGGGGTGAATCGGTCCTTGAAGGTCTCGCACTTTCGGATGGAGACGCTCCGGTCCATGATCGTAGCGGTCAGACGGGGAGTTTCTTACTTCGCTAGATCTGTCCGAAGCGTACCTGCATATTCCAGTTCGAAAGGCCCATCAAAGATTCCTCAGGTTTGCGGTACCCATGGGGCACTTCCAGTTCAGAGCATTGCCCTTCGGGTTAGCCACGGCTCCCCGAGTCTTTACCAAGATAATGGTAGTGGTGGCGTTGCGGAAGGAAGGGGTCCTCGTGCATCCCTATCTCGACGATTGGTTGATTCGAGCGAAGTCCAGAAGCAAGAGCGAGTACGCTACGGCAAGAGTGGTGGCCTTTCTGCAGAGCTTTGGTTGGGTCGTCAACTTGGCGAAGAGCCAGCTGGTTCCGTCTCAAAGCCTAGAGTACTTGGGAGCTCGGTTCGATACGGCGGCGGGGATAGTTTTTCTTCCGGGCAGTCGGGTGCACGGGTTAAGGACTCTCCAGCATCAGTTTCTAGGCAGACCCAAGCCCACGGCGTGGCATTATTTGCAAGTGCTTGGCACCATGGCGGTGACGATCGAGCTGGTACCGTGGGCAAGGGCACAAATGCGACCCTTGCAGAGAGCATTACTCAGGAGGTGGTCACACCAGAACGATTCCTTGGCCCAGAGGTTACCTTGGCTGTCGGGGCTGCGGCGAGCCCTTCAATGGTGGGTGATGTCGAGCTTCATCACTATGGGCATGCCGCTGGAGGCACCGGCCTGGATTCCCTTAACGACGGACGCAAGTCTCTTCGGCTGGGGAGCTCACTTTCAAGGCAAGTTTGCACAAGGGCAGTGGACCGTTCGCGAGAGGACCTGGTCGATCAACAGGCTGGAGCTGCGGGCGGTACGACTCGCCTTGCTGGCGTTTCATCCTTATCTCGGCAGTGCAGCCATACGAGTCCTGTCCGACAATGCAACGGCCGTAGCATATGTAAATTGACAGGGCGGTACCGGCAGTGTGTCCCTGGAAGCGGAAGCGGAGCTGCTGTTCGAGTGGGCCGAGGTGAATCTGCAGGCTTTGTCGGCAGCACATGTAGCGGGAGTGGACAATGTGGAAGCCGATTTTCTCAGTTGCGTAAAAGTGGACCCGGGCAAATGGGTCCTTCATCCAGACGTCTTCGGCCTACTGGTGACTCGCTGGGGGACTCCAGTAATGGACCTCATGGCAACGTTTCAGTCGGCAAAGGTCGAGCGGTTCTTCAGCAGACGAAGAGAGAGTATGTCGGAAGGGCTGGACGCCTTGATGCAGAAGTGGCCCGTGGAGCGGCTGCTGTACGTTTTTCTTCCTTGGGTGTTAATCGGAAGAGTGATACAACGCATCGAAAAGCACAGAGGACAGGTGATCTTGATAGCGCCAGATTGGCCAAGGAGACCATGGTATGCGAACCTCCGCAGGCAGATCTTCTTTCACAAGGGCCGCTGCGCATGCCACATGTGGATCGATTCTCGCTTACGGCCTGGCTCTTGAAAGGGCAAGGTTGAGAGCCAGGGGTTATTCGTCTCCGGTCATCACTACTTTGTTGAGATCGAAGAAACGGACTACTTCCTTAGCGTATGTTCGGATTTGGCTAATATTTGAAGCCTGGTGTGAAGACCATTTGGAGCCGTTGCGGGCGTCGCTTCCACAGGTCTTGACCTTCTTGCAGGCCGGCCTGGAGAAGGGTTTGGCGGCGGCATCCTTAAGGGCGCAAGTCGCAGCGTTATCCTGTTATCGAGGAAAGATAGGGGGTGTTTCTATAGGCAGTCACCCAGATGTAAGACGCTTCCTACGAGCTGTTACTCTTATTCGGCCACCGTGTAGGCAGTTGGTGCCTCGATGGAGTCTTCCTTTGGTGTTGGAGTCTCTCGAAGGGAAACCCTTTGAACCGTTGGGAGAAGCGTCCTTAAAAGATCTTACCCTGAAGGCTGTATTCCTGATTGCAATTACTTCGGCTCGCAGAATTTCCGAGTTGCAGGCGCTGTCTTGTCGGAAGCCTTTTATCTTTCTATGACTCAAAAGTGGTGTTGAGAACCGTGCCTTCCTTTTTGCCAAAAGTGGTATCGGCCTTCCACTTGAATCAAGAGGTCACCCTGCTGGTGTTTCGGAAGGATTCTGCGCGGGCACCAGAAGCAAAGCTGCACAGGCTGGACGTGCGGCGGGCGTTGAAGATGTACCTCAGACGGACGGCGGAGTTTCGTCGGTCTGATAGGCTTTTCGTTCTCTTTGGCGGCCCTAGGAAGGGGCTCGCAGCCTCGAAGGCTTCTATAGCCCGGTGGCTTAAAGAGGCTATCGCGGCAGCTTACGTGCTGAAAGGCAAAGCGATACCGGAGGGATTGAAAGCTCATTAGACTAGAGCGCAAGCAGCTTCTTGGGCAGAGGTAGGCTTCGTCTCGGCGGTGGAGATTTGTATGGCGGCTACTTGGTCCTCGTTAAATACCTTTGTCAAGCATTACAGATTAGATGTTCAGGAGAGCGGAGATGCCTGTTTCGGTTCAGCGGTGCTTCAGGCTGGCCTGGCAGGACCCCCCCATGATTTGTAGTCACTGCTCTGTTACTGACCCACATGTTGGGACTAGACTGGAGAGACGTCAAGGAAAAGTAAATTAGACTTACCTGCTAATTGTTGTTCCTTACGGAAATCCAGTCTAGTCCCATATCCCTCCCTAATGGCAGGCCAGGACACACAGTGGACTGACAGGTAAGCGTGCATACTTCTCTTAGTTAACGGAGGGGCTTCTTGCGGTGGTTTTTCCTTTACAAAAAAAAAACAATAAACGAAGAAACTGTACATAATTACAATAGCGGAGGGGGTGAGGTTAGGCCTCAGGTATCTTTCTCCCTCTGTCTACGTGGGTCTCAGTTTAGTAACCACAGTCACAGGTTTGCGTGAGTTGCTACTTAATTGTTGCTCCGAGGAGTCTGCTTTGTCAATAGGTTACTGGAGTTCAGGAGGCGGATCCTGGGAGGATATATCTCTCTCATCACCACAAAAGGTTGAGGTGTCTCAGTCTCCAAGCTGCTGTGAGAGGTGCGGAACCCACATGTTGGCACTAGACTGGATTTCCGTAAGAAACAATAATTAGCAGGTAAGTCTAATTTACATTTGTTGATGCCTTCACAATAAGCTTGGAGTGTGGCCATGTGCATGTTCTGGTCATGGGTAGTTTTGTAATTCTCTATTTCTCCAGGACCAAGCAGGAAGTCAGTCCTCACATATGGTGATGTCGGTGCCGACGGAGCCCTCGTACGGAGCATTTCCCCAGCTTTCAAAGAAAGCCTTTGGGAATGCAGCGCGCATGCGCGGTCCCCTTCGCGCCCAAGTGTGCCATCTTGCTCAGTCTTCTTTTTTTCCGCGGAGCCCAACGGACGTGTTTCATTTTCACCTGAGAAAAAAATTGATTTTCTGCGTGGATCCGTGTTTTTCTTCGGTTCGCCGGTTTCCCTTTCCCGCCTGGGCCCGGTACACAGGTATCGAGCCCGGACTTCATTTTTCGATTTTTGTCCTTTGTGACTAGCATTCGTGCCATTTTTCTATTTTTCCCTGGCAGCCCTGTCTTCTGACCTTGCAGGGGCCCTTTTTCCCCCGATGGCTGCCAGCGGGTTTAAAAAGTGTGATCGGTGTAAGAAACTGATGTCTCTCACCGACACACATGGCTGCTGCCTCGGGCCCGATCATGACCGGCTGATCTGTGGCCCGTATGGGAAAATGTCCTCGAAGGCATTGAGGAGCCGTCAGCATCAGAAGGAAAGAATCTTTTCTGACTCCATGTCCGGCCGAGCCCGGACTTCGTCAGAGGCCTCGATGTCTCGGTACTCCGGTCCCGAGCATTGCTGGGGTTCCTCTGAGAGGGGCTCTCCCTCGCGGAAGCACCGCAGTAAGAAGAAACCTGCGAGGGCAGCGTCGGTAGACGCACTTGGATCCTCGAGGGCCAAGTCGCATAGCCCTGAACGCCATCCCGGGTCTTCGGAGTTGGAGAGGCCTGCTAAACAACCTCGTATGGAGACTGAGTCCCTGAGTCACATGAGTACTGTAGTCCTCGTGGACTCTCCTCCGGGGGAGCCGATGTCGGGCCCGACTATCGGGGCCCAAGTCAGCTGCTGAGTCTCCTGAGCTCGGACTCAGGTTGACGGCCTTGGAGAGCAGCTTGGCTGCCTTCATGGAACAGCAGTAGGCAATGATCACCGGTGCATCTGCCCCAACCACTGGGTCATCGACGTCCAAGTCGACCCCGGAGGCAGTGTCGATCCTCGGCCAAGGTCTCCCTCAACCTCCCGTTCAGGACCGAGGTCATCGACGCCGGTACCCTCGGTGTCGGGGCAGATGGCATTGGTGCCTGTCCGACCGGAGCTGCTAGATTCCTCCTCCTAGGGGTCGAGCTGGGAAACGGAGGACGAGGAGTCCTCGGATGCTTTTCGGACCCAGTGTGTCCCTTCGGACTCACCGGAGTCTGAGCCTCAGACACTGTCCCCCCCAGGGGACACCCGGTTCTCGGACTTCGTGCGGAACATGGCAAGGCCTTGGCCTTCCCCGCAGACCCCGAGGAGGAGCCTCGAGCCGAGGAGCTCGAGGCCCGGCAGTATGACTCTCCTCCCAAGGAGGCCTTTACTGTACCGGTTCCTCTGATGCTGGAACGGTTGCTCTTCCGCATGTGGGAGGTGCCGGCCTCAACGCCGGTTCTGAGCAAGCGGGTCGATTCCATCTATCGAGTCCGCAAGAGCCCCGGGTTCCAGAAGGCACAGCTACCACACCATTCCATGGTTGTGGAATCAGCCATGCATCGGCTGAAGAGTCAGAAGATGCACTCCTCGGTGCCTCCTGGCCGGGAGGCCCAGAACCTGGATGCCCTTGGTAGAAAGTGCTTCCAGGGCTCTATGCTTGCTTGCTGTGTCCAGACTTACCAGCTATACATGGGCATGTACCTTCGAGACCTGGCAAAGGAGATTGCCAGGTTCTCTGCTGGTCTCTCCGAGGAATCTTTGCAGAGGTTCACAACCTTGTCAACTGGGATCAGAGAATGCTTGAAGTTTGTCTCGAGCAGCTTATGATGGCTTCGAGGCTTCGGCCAAAGTAGCTGCGGCCGGCAGCGGTGCACGCCGTCAGGCCTGGCTACAGTCATCGGACCTCAAACCATGGGTGCAGGACAAGTTGGTCGATGTCCCCTGCTGAGGTGAAAACCTTTGGCAAGCCCATTGCTGAAAAAGCTGCACAACTCGAGTCCGAGACTCTCACCAGGACAAGGCTGTCCAGGAAAACCTCTGCCCCTTCTCAAAAGAAGGGTCGGGGAAAAAAGTCCTTTTACCCGAGAAAGTCATCTGCCTACAAAACTTACCCTCAGTACCAGGCCTCCACAGCTCCCCAACGGGCAGCAGGCCAAGGGGCAGGGACATGGGCCCCGTGGGCAGAAAACCCCCAAGCCACCAGCTCCGGCTCCTGCACAGCAGGGAGCGGGGTTTTGACTCCAGTGGCATAGCTTCTCCTCCTCAGCTGGGCCCTATCAGCACAGGAGGCCGGTTGACCCTGTACGCCCACAGGTGGTTGGCCGTAACAAGGGATACCTGGGTACTAAGCATAGTCCAGAGAGGCTATCTGCTCCACTTCCACCAGGTACCCTCCTCCTCCTTTCCAGGGGAGCCTCCAAGACTCCCTCTGCACAGGAACCTACTCCTGCAGGAGTTAGCAAGTCTTCTAAAGGAACAGGTGGTGGAACCGGTGCCCCAACACCTGAGAGGTCAAGGCTTCTATTCCAGGTACTTCCTGGTACCAAAAAGGACAGGAGGCCTCTGGCCCATCCTAGACTTGCAAAATCTAAACAAGTTCCTGCAGAAGGAAAAGTTCAAGATGCTTACCCTTGGAATACTGCTGCCCTACCTCCAGCAGGGAGATTGGCTGTGCTCCTTAGACCTAAAGGATGCTTATATTCACATCCTTATTCATCCAGACCACAGACAATATCTCATATTTGTGGTGGGAGGAAACCATTTTCAGTACAGGGTACTCCCTTTTGGCCTAACCTCTGCCCCCATCAAGTGCCTGGCAGTGGTGGCGGCCTACCTCAAGGTTCAAGGGATCTTTGTCTTTCCATACCTGGATGACTGGCTCATCAGGGGTCAGTCTCCACAGGAGACCAATCAAGCCACTTTCCGCACTATCTCTTCTCCAGCATCTGGGTTTGTCATAAACTTTGCAAAGTCCACTTTGCGCCCCTCACAGAGCCTAGAGTTCATAGGAGCAAGACTGGACACCCTTCAGGCAAAGGCTTTTTTGCCTGTGGACAGGGCCCACAGACTGGATTTGGCCAGACAATTCCGCAGCAATTCTCTGGTCTCCGTTTCAGTTCAATGTAAACCGCACTGATGCAGAATAGCGCGGTATATAAGAGAATGTAAATAAAATAAATAAATAAAATAATTCCTGAGGCTCTTAGGCCACATGGCATCCACAGTCCATGTCACTCCAAATGTCCGTCTGCACATGAGGCTGGCTCAGTGGGGCCTCCGGACTCAGTGGCTGCAGGCCACAGGAAACCTGATGGACAAGGTGAGGGTGTCCCAGTTGCTAGCGTCTAATCTGCAGTGATGGCTTCATCTTCCGAATCTAGTGCAAGGAGTGTCTTTTCAGGCACCTCCACACTCCCAACTGCTCACCACCAATGCTTCTCTTCATGGTTGGGGTGCACATTGCCAGGGAGCATGCACTCAGGGCCTGTGGTCTCCATGGGAGGCCTACAGCAGATCAGTCTATTAGAGCTGAGAGCTACCCGCTTGGCCCTAGGGATTTTATCTCATGTCCTCTCTCACCAGTCCGTCTTAGTTCAGACGGACAATCAAGTTGCTATGTTCTGTGTGAACAAACAGAGGGGCACAGAGTCTCGCCCTCTGTCAGGAAGCACAGGACCTGTGCACCTGGGCAGTCAATCATGGCATACTTCTCAAAGCGGTCTATCTCCCGACAGGAGAATTATCTAGCAGACAGATTGAGTAGGATCCTACAGCCCCACGAATGGCAGCTGAATCCTCTGGTGGTTCAACAAATCTTCCTACAATGGGGTCTTCCAAACATAGATCTCTTTGCCGGTCCATTGAACCATCTCAGAGTAGCAGTGGATGCATTTCTCATTTCATGGTCTACAGGCCTCCTATATGCATTTCCTCCCACGCCTCTAGTGCCCAAGACACTGTTCAAAGTGATCCAGGACAAGGCCTCGGTGATCCTGGTTGGCTCCCAGGTGGCCAAGGCAACCGTGGTTCCCACTTCTTTTGCAACTAGCGGTGGACACTCCTCTTCCTCTGGGGATGCAACCAGATCTCCTGTCTCAGGAGCAGGGATCTTACACCCCATCTTCCAGTCCCTCAATCTGATGGCCTGGCTGCTGAAAGGGGTAGTTCTAGCACCCTTACTGCTGCCTAGGGAAGTGAAGGACGTGGTCTTGGCCTCCAGGAGGCAGTCCACCCGGAAATCTTATGCCTTCAAGTGGCGTAGGTTCTTCACCTGGTGTACTCAACACAAGGAGGATCCTTTCTCATGCCTGGTACCAGTGGTGCTGCAATATTTGCTTCACCTTTCTAATCTAGGCCTTAAATCCAACTCTGTTAGGGTCCATCTTGGTGCGTTCTCAGCGCACCACTCACCGGTGGAGGGCCAGTCTCTTTCAAGCCATCCTTTGGTGACTCGCTTCCTCAGAGGCCTGCTTTTGCTTAAGCCTCCGGTTCGTCCACCAGCCCCTCAGTGGGATTTGAATGTGGTCTTGCAACAGCTTACTTGCCCAACATTTGAGCCTATGGCTACTTGCCCTTTGCATTTTCTCTCCTGGAAAGCGTTGTTTTTGGTGGCTCTTACCTCAGCAAGACGAGTGAGCGAGCTTCAAGCCCTGGTGTCAGATGCACCTTACACTAGGTTCTACAGGAACAGAGTAGTCTTGCGGACTCACCCTAAGTTCCTTCCAAAGGTTGTCTCCTCCTTCCACCTCAATCAGGAGGTGGTTCTTCTGACTGCCGCATGCCAGCCGGGCTGAGATGGTCTTGCATACCCTGGACTGTAGGAGGGTGTTGTCTTTCTACCTAGACCGTACGCAGGGACACGGAAGGGCTGTGCAGCTCTTCGTCTCTTTTGACCCTAATAAGGTAGGGATGCCTGTCTCTAAGCGTACCTTGTCCATCTGGGTGGCGGACTGTATCGCCTGGGCGTATAGGGCAGCCGGCCTCTCCTTGCAGGGTCGAGTCACGGCCTACCGTGTCAGGGCGAAGGCTGCGTCAGTTGCTCATCTCCGCTCTGTTCCGTTGGCAGACATCTGCAGGGCCGCTACTTGGTCTTCAAGCCAGACTTTTGCGGCCCACTACTGCCTTGAGAGGGAGTCCCGCAGGGACAGTGCTTTTGGACAAGGCGGTACTCCGGAATCTCTTTGAAGTATAGGCAACTCCTACCCTTCGGCCCTGGTGTTGGACTACTGTTCGGAGGCGATATCAGAGAAGATTCTTTTCGCACATGCTGGGGCTCTAGAGGGAGCTCATTTTTCAGCTTTGGGTCCCCGGTAGCCTTAAGCTGGGGAGTCCTATATGTGAGGACTGATTTCCTGCTTGGTCGTGGAGAAAGTGTAGATCTCCAGGAACAAGCAGGAATGAGTCTTCACATATGGTATGTCGGTACCGACGGAGCCTGCGCGGGAACGCTCCCCAGCGTCCAATCAGAAAGCCTTTGGGAGCATCCCACAGCGCCTGCGTGCTGCCTTCCCGCCTTTCCAACTGTCTCTCCTCAGTTCTTTTTCCGTGGAGCCAGCAGGTCGTGTTCCTGTCACTGCAGAAGAATTTCATTATTTTTTCTTTTTCTTTTCTGTCGCGTCTGCCTTCCTCGACGCTGTACCGGTACCGCCGGTTCTTATTCTTTTCTTTAAAAAAAAAAAAAAAAAAAAAAGACACTTTTCCCCGTTATTTTTCTTCAGGTGTACTTCAGTTTTGGGCCTTGGGCCCAAAACCCTTTTCCTTAAATATGGAAAAACCTGCCTCAGGATTTAAGAAGTGCACAAAATGTGGCGGTACTGTCTCCGCAACCGACACCCATGACCAATGTTCCCTCTAATTTTCTGTAGGCTGTGTGCGCATAAAATATCAGCTGTGTGCAGCTTTTGAAGGAAGGTTAAATTTTTGTGCGCCACATAACGACACTCGGAGTTATATACTTTAAAATTTGACTACACGTCAGAATACAGTATGTACACCACATTGATTTTAATCAAATTAAATGAAAATAGACGATTACTAAATGAAACGGGAAATTTCTAGTAATTACAATCAAAACTTTTAAATTTTAAGACGTCTGTGTTGTTTTCTATCAGAATCAGAGCCGTAATTTTTGTGCGCTCTGTTGTAAAGTATGTGCGCTCGCTCGGCGAGGTGTGTGCGCGCGCACACGCGCACAGCTTAGAGGGAACAGTGCCCATGACTGGTGTCTAAAATGTTTAGGCCCTGACCATTCCATTAAAGATTGTGTGTCCTGTTCCATGATGTCTAAGAGAGGTCGACAGAACCGAGCTGCCAAGCTCAGTACCCTGTTTCCCTCTGATGCAGCTTCGGTGGCATCGACGTCTTCCAGGGCTTCTTCCTCCTCACATGGATCTCAGGTAACTAAATATAAATCCAGCAGTTCCTCGAAGGGCAAATCTCCTAAGCATCGAGATGCCCCTGGCCTTGCTCTCGAGGATTCTGGACCGGCAAAATTACCCCGGCGGGAGGTTTCGGCTTCTAAAGCATCGGGATTCCAGGATGATCTAGATGGCGTGGCCTCAACAGATCTCCTGGTGCCATGCTCTGGGGTACTGACTGCTTCCACCGGTACCGACTTCCAGGCATTGGCAGCGTCGATGGATCAGAGGATTCTGTCCATCGTATGCAGTCCGGCGGCTTTCCTTGTGGCATCGATGCCTGTGGTACCGCAACAGACTACTCCGCTGGTACCGGCTCCGGTATCACCATCGGCACCGATTCCAGTACCGGTGGCATCGGCATCGGTGTCAGCTATGCCGGCAGTCTGCCCTCTGGTACCGATACCCCGGTACCGATGATTCCCGATACCGATCCCGGTCGGTACGGGTATCGGGCTTTGCAAGAGCATCCCGACAGACAATACTTTGATTCCTCTGACTCTGAGGATTCTGAAGAGTCTGTCGATGCAGCGATGCTTCTTCCACAGTTGGAGTCCTCTCCTAAACGAAGGATGTCTCCTCCAGAGGACTTGTCTTTTCAAGACTTTATCAGAGAGGTGGCTCGGGGTCTCTCTATTACAGTAGCCCCAGAGTCAGAGCCTAGAGCTAAGGAGTTAGATATTCTACAATATCCTAAAACTCCTAAAGAGGCAGCTACCTTGCCTATTCATGAGATTCTGTATGATCTCATGTTAAGGATGTGGGAAGCACCTCTATCCACCTCTCCTCATTCTCGCAGGTTAGACACCATGTATCGTGTCCCTCCTTGTCCTGGTTTCCATAAAACTCTGCTTCCTCACCACTCTATTGTGGTTGAGTCTGCAATGAGAAAGATTAGAAGTGCCAAGAGACATGCCTCTAATCCTCCAGGCTGTGAATGTAGAACCCTGGATGCTTTTGATAGTCTTCCAGGCTTCCATACTTGCTTGCGAGAATCAATTCTTCTAGTCTCTACATGGGAATGTTCTTAAAAAGTCACTGACCATTTGCTGACTTTAAGTCCTTTTATGTCTGACAGTAAAAGGCCAGAATTTCTCTCTGGGCTCAAACATGCCCAGGATATCTCCAAATTCTCCAACCGTGCAGCTTTTGACTCCTTTGAATGCGTAAGCAGAGCCTCAGCTATAGCTATAGGTGCACGTAGGATTGCCTGGCTTCAAGCATTTGATTTGGAGACCTGGGTCCAAGATGAATTGGGAAATATCCCTTGTACAGGTGAGAATCTGTTTGGCTTTTGCTTGCCAATCTTTACCAATCAAATGGATGCTGAAAATTCTGCTTTGGATAGACTATCCAAATCTACTGCTTCTCCTGCTAAGAAAAGGTGGTTCAAGAAAACACCTTTTTCTAAAAAGGGAAGATCCTATCCTGCTTATAGTCAGAGTATCTTCTGCAGCTCAGTTTCCTTTCAAAGGTCAGCAATCCTCCAAACAGACTAAGGCGAAGGCTGCGAGGCCTGCTCCAGCCCAGCAATCTCAGCCCCCTCAGGGCCTTTGACTCTCTGCTAGAGAACTTAACCTTCCTGGCTCTAGAAGGACCAGAGCCCTCCACCATCCCAGGAAGGTTATGTCACTTTGCTCCCAGATGGGGGCAAATCACAGCAGAGCATTGGACACCCTATCATAAGAGAGGGGTACAAGCTTCATTTTTCCAGCTTGCCCCTTCTCACAAGAGTGCACCAGTTCAATTCTCCAACCTCCCTCCTCAGCCTGTTAGAGCAGGAGGTTGCCACTCTTCTAGCCCAGGGGGCAATAGAGGAAGTGCCTTCTCAACAACAGGGCACGGGGTTCTTCTCCCCCTATTTTCTTATCCCAAAGAAAACAGGGTGCTTCAGGCCCATTTTAGATCTCAGAGAATTGAACAGATTCCTAATCAAAGAGAAATTTCAAGATGGTTTCTCTAGGAACTCTGCTGCCATACCTTCACAGTCAAGATTGGCTTTGTTCTCTAGATCTCAAGGATGGGCACACTCATGTCCTCATCCATCCAACTCACAGAAGGTTCCTTTTCCAGGAGATGCACTATCAATACAGAGTGCTCCCCTTTGGCCTGGTCTCTGCACCAAGGGTGTTCACGAAATGCATGGCAGTCGTTGCTGCTTTTCTGCACACCCTGGGAATATTTGTCTTCCCTTACCTGGACGACTGGCTCATTCGAGCTCCCACTCAGTCAGAGGCCAACATTGCTCTAACCTGCACAATGTGTATCCTTCAATATTTAGGCTGGTAATAAACATCCCAAAATCCAATTTGATCCCTACTCAGTCCCTGGAGTTTATAGGGGCACTGCTGGATACCACAAAGGCAAGTGCCTATCTTCCCCAGGCCCGCTGCCTTCGCTTGATGCAGTTAGTAGGGGTTTTGACTCTGCTTGAGAAGCTAACTGCTCGAGAGATGTTACAGTTGCTAGGCCACATGGCATCCACCGTTCATGTGGTACCATATGCTCGCCTTTACATGAGAGCAGCTCAGTGGACTTTATCCACCCAATGGACCCAGGCATTAGGCCGCCTGTCCGACAAAATAGCAAACACAAGTCGCCTCATTTTGTCCCTCCAGTGGTGGAAGTCCCCTCAAAACCTGTTGCTGGGGTCTCCTTTTCAGCAGCCTCTACCCCAGGCAACTCTTACAACAGATGCTTCTCCAGTGTGCTGGGGAGCTCATCTTCAGGACCTCTCCACCCAGGGCATCTGGTCCCCACAGGAGACTTGTCTACATATCAATCTCTTGGAACTCAGAGCATTCTTCCTTGCTCTGCGAGTTTTCCACACCCTTCTGAGCCACAAGACAGTCCTTGTCCACACAGACTATCAAGTAGCCATGTTCTATATAAACAAGCAGGGAGGAACTGGCTCTGTTGCTTTGCAACGAAGCTCTGCGACGGGGCCCTCGCCAGAGAGCATCACATTCATCTTCTGGCAGTCTATCTTCCAGGTGTTCAAAACTCTTGGGCGGACAGACTCAGTCGAGTTCTGTTTCCACATGAGTGGTCCCTGCATATGGACCAGGTATCCAAGATTTTTCAAATTTGGGGAACCCCGGACATAGACCTCTTTGCAAGTCCGTGGAATGCCAAACTTCCCCGGTTCTGTTCCAGAACTCCAGCTCGGGGCTCAGGCAAGGGATGCTTTCCTCCTTCATTGGGGTCAGGACTTCCTGTATGCCTTTCCACCCATTCCCCTAATTCCCATAACCCTGTTCAAGCTTCAGAGAGACAGAGGCCACATGATTCTCATAGCTCCACATTGGCCACGGCAGGTGTGGTACCTTCTGCTTCTACATCTCTCTCAAGCTACCTCCCTAGAGTTAGGGTCTGCTCCAGACCTCCTCTCTCAGGAGGAAGGAAAGTTGTGGCATCCCAATCCCCAGTCTCTGCATCTCAGGGCTTGGTTGCTGAAGGCCTAGATCTCCAGGATCTTCCTCTTTCTCAACAAGTGAAAGATGTTCTTTATACTTCCAGAAAACCTTCCACTAGACGTTCTTACGCTTTCAAGTGGAAGAGGTTTGCCATCTGGTGTTCTGGAAAGGGTCTTAACCACCGGTCAATACCTCTGGAATCGTTGCTGGAGTATCTCACTGACTATTACCCAATGTTGCTAGTCCATGTTGGAACAAATGATACTGCCAGGTATACCTCGGAACGTATCAAAAGTGACTTCATAGCTCTGGGACAGAGGGTGAAGCAGTTAGGTGCACAGGTGGTGTTCTCTTCAATCCTCCCTGTTGAGGGTAAAGGCAAAGGCAGAGAGGCTCGCATCCTGGAGATGAATGCATGGCTGCGTGGATGGTGTCATCGAGAGAGTTTTGGTTTCCTAGACCATGGGATGCTGTTCCAAGGGTTGCAGAGCAGAGATGGCATCCATCTGTCCAAGAAAGGTCAACGCATCTTCGGTAGTAGACTGGCTAATCTACTGAAGAGGGCTTTAAACTAGATTCGTTGGGGATGGGTGAAGAAAGCCCCCAGGTAAGTGAGAGCCCCCAGGTAGGTGATACCCATTTCCATAAAGGTATTTAATGTAACAGTGGTAACATATGGAAAGCAGTGTGTATTAATGCCCGTAGCATGGGAAATAAGATCCCTGAAGTTGAAGCTTTGGTGGGAGTGGCTGACTTGGATTTAGTGGCAGTTACAGAAACTTGGTTCACAGAAAACCATGACTGGGATGTAACTATACCTGGCTATACTTTATTCAGAAAGGACAGGGTAGGAAGAAGGGGAGGAGGAGTGGCACTATATGTAAAAACTACCATTAAAGCTTTGGATTTACAGAGCTTAAAAGGGAGAGAGGAGGCATTGTGGGTTAAACTAGAAAGAGGGAAAGAGAAATCTATTTGCATTGGTGTGATATACAGACCTCCCTCACAAGAGGAAGAGGTGGACAGAGAGTTAATTGAAGACATACGCAGCATTGCTAGGAAAGGGGAAGTGCTACTGATAGGAGATTTCAATATGCCAGATGTTGATTGGCACATTCCTGCTGCAGTAGCATCTAGAAGTAAGGAGATCCTGGATTCTCTACAGGGAGAACTATTCAGGCAATTGGTAACAGACCCCACACGTGAAGGGGCCATACTGGACTTGGTGCTTACCAATGGTGAAAGTGTTCCTGATGTTGTAGTGGGAGATCATTTTGCATCCAGTGATCACCAGATGGTGTGGTTCAGTATTAGGACTAGGGCTGTTAGAATCCATTCCAAGGTGAGGATCTTAGACTTTAGGAAGACTAACTTTGCGAAGATGGGCCAATACCTCAGGGAGTCGTTAGTGGGAAGGGAACAGCTGGGGGATGTAGAAAAACAGTGGGCAAAACTGAAAGGGGGTATTTTAAGGGCAACCAACCTTTTTGTTAAAATGGTAAATAAAGGCAAAAGGAACAGGAGACCGCTATGGTTTTCGAAGGAAGTAACTGAAAAAGTGAAGAAAAAGAGGGAGGCCTTCATGAAATACAAGAGATCACAGAGAGGAAGACAGGCATCTGTATTTGGAAAAACTTAAGAGAAGCTAGCAAAGTAGTCAAGAAGGCAAAGATTCAAAAGGAGGAGGAAATAGCCATTGCAATAAAATGGGGGGATAAGACATTTTTCAGATATATTAGTGAGAAGAGGAAGGGCAAAAGTGGTATTGTCAGACTCAAGGATGCAGGGGGGAATATGTAGAAGCTGATAAGGATAAAGCGGAATTGCTTAACAAATATTTTTGTTCTGTGTTCACAGATGAAGAACCAGGAGCAGGACCTCAGAAAACACCCACAAATAGGAACAGAAGCGAGGGACATCTTGAACAATTTTCAGAAGACTGTGTTCGTGAGAAACTAGCTCAACTTAAAGTAGACAAAGCGATGGGACCGGATGGGATACACCCTAGAATACTGAAGGAACTTGGGGACGTTCTAGCAACTCCACTGACTGACCTTTTCAGTGCCTCGTTGGAGTCGGGAGTGGTGCCAAAGGACTGGAGAGAGGCTCATGTGGTGCCTTTACACAAAAGCGGAAGTAAGGATGTGGTTGAAAACTACAGGCCGATTAGTTTAACTTCGGTGGTGAGTAAATTATTGGAAACGCTGCTGAAAGAGAAAATAGTGAGGTTTCTGGAGTCCAGCGGATTACAGGATCCGAGACATCATGGATTCACCAGAGGCAGGTCTTGTCAGACAAATCTGATTGATTTCTTTGACTGGGTGACCAGGGAGTTGGACCGAGGGAGAGCTCTAGATGAGGTGTATTTAGATTTCAGTAAAGCCTTTGACACTGTTCCTCACAGGCGACTTATAAACAAACTGAGCACCCTAGGGATGGACCCTAAAGTTACTGCTTGGGTTAGAAATTGGTTGGGTGGGAGGCGACAAGGAGTACAAGTAAATGGAGCTCACTCTGAGGAGAAGGATGTTACCAGTGGTGTGCCCCAGGGATCTGTCCTTGGTCCGATTCTTTTTAACATCTTTGTTAGTGATATAGCAGAAGGGCTGTCGGGTAAGGTTTGCCTCTTTGCGGATGATACCAAAATCTGCAATAGAGTAGACACCCAGGAAGGTGTAGATAACATGAGGAGGGATCTAGCTAAGCTTGAAGAATGGTCTAGAATTTGGCAGCTGGGATTTAATGTTAAAAAATGTAAGGTCATGCATTTGGGCTGCAGCAATCCAAGGGAGCAATACAGTATAGGAGGTGAAGCACTTTTGTCCACTGAAGAAGAGCGGGATCTAGGCGTGGTTGTGTCTGATGATCTTAAAGTAGCTAAACAGGTAGAAAAGGCGACGGCAAAAGCTAGAAGGATGCTTGGGTGCATACGGAGAGGAATGGCTAGCAGAAAAAAGGAGGTGATAATGCCTCTGTATAAGTCTTTGGTGCGACCTCATTTGGAGTATGGTGTGTGCAATTCTGGAGACCGCACCTTCAAAAGGATGTGAACAGGATGGAGTCGGTGCAGAGGGTGGCTACTAAAATGATTAGTGGTCTTCATTATAAAGCATATGAGGACAGACTTAAGGATCTTAATATGTACACCTTAGAGGAAAGGCGGGATAGAGGTGATATGATTGAGATGTTTAAATACCTCCGTGGCATAAATGTTCAGGGAGAGAGCCTCTTTCAATTGAAAGCAAGTTCTGCTACGAGGGGACATGGGATGAGGGTGAAGGGAGATAGATTCAGGAGTGATATGCGGAAATATTTCTTTACAGAAAGAGTAGTGGATCCATGGAATTGTCTCCCAGTGGAGGTGGTAGAGATGAGGACAGTAACTGAATTCAAAATCTCTCTAATGCAGGCCTTAAGACAAATTCAGTAAGAGTCCATCTGAGTGCTATTGCAGCTTCCCTCAGGCCTCTAAATGGACAACCTGTTTCCTCTCATCCCCTTGTAGCAAGGTTCATGAGAGGCCTCCTTTTAACAAAGCCTCCCATTAGAGCACCTCTGGTGGCATGGGACTTAAATTTGGTTCTTGGTCAGCTTATGAAGCCGCCTTTTGAACCTTTAGCTACTACCTCCTTGAAATACCTTTCTTGGAAGGTTATCTTTCTCATTGCAATCACATCA
This sequence comes from Ichthyophis bannanicus, assembly GCA_033557465.1. Lineage (NCBI taxonomy): Eukaryota > Metazoa > Chordata > Amphibia > Gymnophiona > Ichthyophiidae > Ichthyophis > Ichthyophis bannanicus. The sequence goes on along the minus strand of CM066032.1, from coordinate 1,084,887,689 downwards.
GCACGCCGCATCAGTGAATTGCAAGCACTAGTAGCTAATCCATCTTATACAAGGTTCCATCATGAGAAGGTGGTCCTTAGGACTAATCCACACTTTATGCCTAAGGTGGTCTCGCCTTGTCACCTCAACCAAGAGGTCTACCTACCTGTCTTTTTTCCAGGACCTCATGCATCAAGTGCAGAGAGGAATCTTTATACCCGGGACTGTAAAAGAGCTCTAGCTTTTTACTTACAGAGGACGCAGCAACATAGAAAGTCTTCCCAACTCTTTGTTACTTTTGCTCCTTCTCATTTGGGACAACCAGTCTCCAAGAGAACTCTTTCCAACTGGATTGCCCAATGTATTTCTTTCACCTATCAGAACAAGAACATTTTTCTGGAGGTCCATGTCACAGCTCACAATGTGAGAGCCATGGCAGCCTCAATGGCTCATCTGAACTCTGTGTCTATTGATGACATCTGTCGAGCAGCCACTTGGGCCTCAGTTCATACCTTCACAGCCCATTACTGCTTAGACAAGGACTCCCGCCGGGATGCCTTGTTTGGTCAGGCTGTTCCCAAACACCTGTTCCATACTTAATCAACTCCTACCCACCATCCCTCATGGGATACCAGAGATCCAGGTGGGGAAGTGCAACCCTGTCCCGGGGACACACAACTTCTGGGCTCTCTCCCTGGCATCTGCAGCTAGGGAGTCCCCATATGTGAAGACTCATTCCTGCTTGTTCCTGGAGATAGCACAGTTACTTACCTGTAATAGGTGATCTCTGGGAACAGCAGGAATAAGTCTTCACAACCCACCCACCTTCCCTAGGAGTTGTCTCTCTCTCTCTCTTCCTTTCCCTCTCTCTCCCTCTTTGTCTCAGCTATAAAACTGAACTGAGGAGAGACAGTTGGAAATAGCGGGAAGACAGCACGCAGGCGCTGTGGGATGCTCCCAAAGGCTTTCTGATTGGACGCTGGGGAGCATTCCTGCGCAGGCTCCGTCTGTACCGACGATACCCATATGTAAAGACTTATTCCTGCTGTTCCCAGAGATCACCTGTTACAGGTAAGTAACTGTGCTTTACTCACCTGTAACAGGTGTTCTCCAGGAGCAGCAGGAATCAGTCCTCAAAACCCTCCGTCTTCCCCTTGGAGTTGCAGTCAGATATTTCATTTTTGTTTTTTGCTGTCTTAGCTATATCATCAGACTGAGCAAGATGGCACCCTTGGGCGGGAAGGGGACAGCGCATGCACGCTGCATTCCCAAAGGCTTTCTTTGAAAGCTGGGGAAATGCTCCGCACGTGGGCTCCGTTGGTGCCGACGTCACCATATGTGCGGACTGATTCCTGCTGCTCCTGGAGAACACCTGTTACAGGTGAGTAACTACGCTTTGTGTTCTAGTCTTCTTTAAACGTCTTATGTTTCTTAGCTTTTGTGTGTACCACGTCTCAGGTCTTTTATGCCTCTTGTGGGGATTGTTGGTGGAGCGGTTGCAGCTCTGCTTATGACTATATTCCAGTTGTCTAGTATTGCATCTGTCAGTTAATTCTGAGTTAAGCTGGGGTAGGGTGTAGTTTAAAAATGCCTCTGTTAGGAGAGTGTTTGATCAGGGGAGCAGACGCAGCTGGAGAGTCTCTTCGCCGCGGGAGCAGCTAGCAGGTGCCTGGAAGTGGTTGTGATCGGGCAGGCACAAGGAGGGCGGTCCTGGCTGTGGAGGACCCCTCCTCCTGCCTCTACTAAAACCGGCAGCTACCGGGGACTGTGGAGAGTGTTTAATCAGGGGAGCAGATGCGGCTGGAGAGTCTCTTTGCTGCGGGAGCAGCTAGCAGGTGCCTGGAAGTGGTTGTGATCGGGCAGGCACAAGGAGGGCGGTCCCGGCTGTGGAGGACTCCTCCCCCTGCCTCTACTAAACCCGGCAGCTCCTACACGCGGCTGCGTGTCGCGGCCTGCATGGCATGGTATAAGGGGCATGGTTCAATGGACAGGTTATGCCCCTTTGGCGCTCTTTCGGCGCTTGTGAGGAGCTAAGAAGTCTGTTTTATTTTGGTGCTGTGTTCTACTGCCATGGGGAAACGGAAAGCAAAGTCAGCTGCTAAGTCTGAAATTAAGACAGAGGGAGGTAAGACGGTGGGCCCCATGGATAAACATTTGACTTCCTGCTACCTGCTGTATCGTCACTGGAAGGGGCTTCGCTAATCTTTTATTCGCGGACACCACCATTGTTCCCTCAACCTTCTTTTTCATCTACACCATTGGATTTGTCCCCCGAAGTGGTTCCCCCAATTCCGAACCCTGTCTCTCCTGTATGCAGTGAAGGGAAGGCCATTACTTTATTGTCTGGAGAAGTGACACTCAAGGATATATGGTCTGCTATACGTAATATTGATGTTCGTTTAACTTCCACTGTATCATCTTTGTCAGTTTACTCATGATATAGTTGATAAAATGCAACATAATGAAAAACAGTTGATTTCCTTTTCCAAGTTTGTAACCCGGACAGATTCGCTACTCCAGTCTCGCTCGGATAACGAGGTTGCTTTATTGCGTGATTCTCTTTCACTTTCTTACCGGCTGGAGGTTCTTGAAAATCAGTCTCGGGCTAAAAACTTGCGTTTTTTGAATTTTCCCATCACGCATCTGTTATCTTCTGATATTTTGATAAGGAAGTATTGTACAGAGGTCTTGAAATTAGAAGGAGATTTAGATATTGTTGATATGTATTATCTGTCAATGAGTTCTTCTCCTTCGGATAAAGCACATGATCCTTTAGAGTCCCTAGATCTCTCGGTTGGTCAGGATCTTACAGCTTTTTTGCAAGATTCTGCGGATAACATTCCCAAACGTGCCACTCTTGTAACTTTTGGGTCTGAATCCAGTAAATTGTCTGTTTTGCGTGCTTACTTTAAATACCGAGATATTACCTTTTGTGGGCAAAAGCTTCAAATATTTCCGGATGTAGGCAGAGTTACCCAGGTTAGGTGTAAGCAATTCCTGGCATTAAAAGCTCGAGTTTTGGCATTGGGGGCCTCTTTTTTTTTTTTTTTTTTTTCTGAAATTTCCCTGTCGATGTATCCTTTTGAGGGTCAAACTTTAGTGTATACTGATGTTTCACAATTGTTGTTCCTATCTGGGAAAGAGGCTGCTCGGGCTTAGGGTGGTGAGATCTACTGTTACCAAATGGCTGTTTATGGCTCTTATTTCCTTACCTTTGTAGTTTATTTTTGAATGTATTCTCCCGTAATGTGGGTTCTGATGTGGGGTAATTTTTTTTTGGATATTCTCATTACATTGTTTTCCTTTGTATTTTTTTCTCTATTGAAATATTGTTATTCAGAAAATGCTAAATAAAAATATTAAAAAAAAGAAAAAAATGCCTCTGTTAAACTGTCTAAAGCAGTGTTCTGCAGATGGTTTAGATGTTTGTTTATGGGTAGATGTATAATAGTGAAATTGATTAGGTAATGATCAGACCAGGAGTGTGTTTGTAATAGGGGGCTATATAGACTTGTTGAGAATGTCGTTAGGTAAGAATGTGAGATCTAGTGTTTTTCGCTTGCTATGAGAGGGCCTGACAATTTGTTGAAAGCTCCTATCATTCATGGCATTAAGGAATGAGTGAACATTTCTATTGTGAGTGGATGCAAGGATAGAAATATATATATTTCAAAACTGGGGGAAAAGTAGGTGTCTGTTGGGTAGGTTAAATGGGGGGAGAGAGGGTCCAGTATGAACTTAAGTGGTGGTGCAGGCTGAATTTGGGTTAGGAGCCAAAGAAGTGTGTTTGGATACTTGCAAGTGTCGTCATGTTGAGCTATTTTTATCATCCAGCATAGATGGCTAAAGACTTTTTTTTTTTTTTTTTTTTTTTTTAAAAAGCAGTTTTTTATGAAACAGGGCCTTAAAGTAGGGCTGATACCTTGGCTAGATAAATGTCTCAGTAGAAAATTTGGGGGATGTCCTAGTCCTAGCTGCAAAAGCGAACTGGAGAAGTGAAGTGATGTAGAGTTTGAAGATGACTTTAATGTGACTGTAGTGGGTGTTGGTGATGGGCTAGAGCAGTGATGGCTAACCTTTTTGAGCCCGAGTGCCCAAACTGCCGCACAAAACCAAAGAATTTCCTCAAAGTGCCAGCACGTCAATTAAAGCTCCATTTGCATAAGGTGCTTCATTTGCATAAATATTTGCATAATGTTACCATACACTAACTTTTAGTAAACATGCCTCTTAATGAGTATATGGATAAAGAAAGACTAAAAGGTTTCTACATTACTATAATCCAGTACCAACCGCCAGGCACATTAGGAACTACTACAAACGCTGCCCATTTAGAACCCATAGCAAACCCGCCGTATCCTAACAGCACTACCAGGACTCACAAAGCACCATACTCTACCTATCAAAAGGCAACACTGCAAATATTAAGAACATAAGAACATAAGAACATAAGACATGCCATACTGGGTCAGACCGAGGTCCATCAAGCCCAGTATCCTGTTTCCAACAGTGGCCAATCTAGGTCCTACACACCTAGCAATATCCCCAAAAGACCACAGGTTCCACAATGCTTGTACTGGGTCAAGCATTGATATCCTGGGTCCCTTTTTAATAGTGGTTTATGGACCTTTCCTCCAGGAACTTGTCCAAACCTTTTTTAAACCCAGCTATACTAACAGCCCTTACTACATCCTCCGGTAACAGATTCCAGAGTTTGATTACACGTTGAGTGAAAAATATTTTCTCTTATTTGTCTTAAATAGTTTACCCTGTAGTTTCATTACATGTCCCCTAGTCTTTCTATATTCTGCTAGCGTAAACAATTGATCCACGTTTATCCGTTCCACTCCATTCATTAATTTATAGACCTCTATCATATCTCCTCTCAGCCGTCTCTTTTCCAGGTTAAAGAGCCCTAACCTTTTTAGCCTCTCTTCATAGGAGTAGCCTTCCATCCCCTTCACCAATTTGGTGGCTCTTCTCTGTACTTTTTCTAATAACGCTATGTCCTTTTTAAGATACGGTGACCAGAATTGCACACAATATTCAAGGTGCGGTCGTACCATGGAGCGATACAGAGGCATTATAATATCCTTTGTTTTATTCTCCATCCCTTTCTTTATGATACCTAGCATTCTATTTGCTTTCTTGGCCGCTGCTGCACACTGGGCGGAGGGTTTTAACATGTTATCCACGATGACTCCTAAGTCCTTTTCCTGGGTGGTGGTTTCTAATGTGGAGCCTTGCATCGTGTAACTATAGTGTGGGTTGTTCTTTCCTAGGTGCATAACTTTGCATTTGTCCACATTAAATTTCATCTGCCATTTGGATGCCCAGTCTTCCAATTTATCCAGATCCTCCTGCAGCTTTCCACAATCCTCTTGGGTTTTAACAACTTTAAACAGTTTTGTGTCATCTGCAAATTTGATAACCTGACTAGTTATTCCCTTTTCCAGGTCATCTATGAATATGTCAAAAAGTAGCGGACCCAGTACAGATCCCTGGGGTACTCCACTATTCACTTTTTTCCATTGGGAATATTGGCCATTTAGCCCTACCCTCTGCTTTCTATCTTTTAACCAGTTCCCGATCCACAATAGTACACTGCCTCCTATCCCATGACTTTTTAGTTTTGCCAAAAGTCTCTGATGGGGGACCTTGTCAAAAGCTTTCTGGAAGTCCAGATACACTATATCAACCGACTCACCTTTGTCTACCTGTTTATGCACACCTTCAAAGAAACATATCAGATTAGTAAGACAAGATCTTCCTTGTCTAAAGCCATGTTGGCTGTCTCCCATTAGGCCATGACTATCTACATGTTGTGTAATTTTGTTCTTTATGATGGTTTCTACCATTTTCCCCGGTACTGATGTCAGGCTCACCGGTCTGTAATTTCCCGGGTCACCCCTGGAACCTTTTTTAAAAATTGGTGTTACGTTGGCGACCCTCCAATCTTCAGGTATTACAGATGATTTTAATGAAAGTTCACAGATTACCAATAGCAGGTCCGCGATCTCATATTTCAGTTCTTTCAACACTCTGGGATGTATACCATCCGGTCCAGGTGATTTGCTACTATTCAGTTTATCAAATAGTTGTAATATATCTTCCCGGTGTAGTGATATTTCTCTCAATTCCTCTGCAGTATCACCTTTAAATACCACTTCAGTCATGGGTAACATCCCTACATCTTCCTCAGTAAAGACCGAAGCAAAGAATTCATTCAGTCTCTCTGCTATATCCTTGTCTCCTCTTACTGCCCCTTTTACCCCTCTATCATCTAACGGTTCAATTGACTCTCTCACAGGCCTTTTGCTACGAATGTACTTGAAAAAGTCTTTATTTCGTGTTTTTGCTTCCGTAGCAAGTTTCTTCTCAAATTCCCGCTTTGCCCGCCTTATCAATGCTTTGCATTTAACTTGCCAGTGCTTGTGATGTTTCCAGTTTTCATCATTTGGCTCTTTTTTCCATTTCCTGAAGGTTGCTTTTTTTGGCAGCAACAGCCTCTCTGACCTCACCTTTAAACCACGCTGGCAGTTTTTTGGACTTTCTTCCACTCTTCTTAATGCGTGGAATACAGCTGGTCTGGGCTTCGAGGATAGTATTTTTAAATAACACCCAAGCTTGCTGTAAGTCATTAACCTTTGGAACCGCTCCTTTTAGTTTTTTCCTAACTATATTCCTCATTCTATCATAGTCTCCCTTTTGAAAGTTAAAAGATAATACTGTGGATTCCTTTACTATCTGTCCTCCACTAATTAAATCAAACATGATCATACTATGATCACTATTGCAAAGTGGTCCCAACACCCTTATTTCTTGCACCAGATCTGGCGTTCCACTAAGGATTAGGTCCAGTATGGCTTCCCCTCTGGTCGGTTCATGAACCAGCTGCTCCAAGAAGCAGTCATTTATTCCATCTAGAAACTTTATCTCTTTAGCTTGTCCTGCCGTGACACTGACCCAGTCGATACCGGGGTAATTGAAATCACCCATTATTACTACTCTGTTGTGACTTTTGTTAGCTTCCTTGATTTCTTTGAGCATTTCATCATCCATTTGTTCATTCTGGCCAGGCGGTCGATAGTATACTCCCACTGCCATCGCCTTCCCCTTCATAAATGGGATTTCAATCCATAGAGATTCTACAGCAAATTTTGTTCCCTGCAAAACTTTAATCCTTTCTGACTCAATGCCCGCTCTAACATAGAGCGCAACCCCTCCACCAATTTGATCAGCTCTATCATTACGATATAGTTTGTATCCAGGTATCACAGTGTCCCACTGGTTATCCTCCTTCCACCATGTCTCTGGAGTGCAATCATATCTAACCTCTCATTTAGTGCTATATATTCTAACTCTCCCATCTTATTGTTTAGACTTCTAGCATTGGCATACAAGCATTTTAGAGACTGTATTTTTTTCATATTAATCTGGCTATTGGTAGGCAGGGGTAATTTGGAATCTTTATGCTCTGTCTGCTCCTTACTCAAGGGCATTTGGGCTACTATACCCCCTTTTGGAACCTCACTGCTTTTGGTAGTATCCTTCAAGGATACCTTTGTCCGAACCATGCGCTCCTGGGTGACTGTCGGCTTTCCCCTATTTTCTAGTTTAAACCAATACATCTCAGAGAACAACAATACATGACCTACTGGGGAAAGAACAAGTGGCAATGTCAAATAGGAATTATATAAACAGAATACCTCAGCTCAGTTACACATGCAGAACATGACCATTACCAAACAAGGAATCACAATTTAGAAACAGGAAGACAATAATTAAACTGGGAACCCCAAAAGCCAAACTTGGAATATACAACAACACTGTAGAAATAAAACTATATATTAATTTCCTCTTGTACTAAACAAAGCGCAAAAATTAATGATGCACATTTCCCAGAGCTGACATATTCCAATTAATAAATTCAAAATAAAGAGATATTTTTCTACCTTTTGTGCATTTTTTTTTCAGTTGCAATTGTTCCAGCCACTTTCTTCTGGTTTCTTCTTCGTGTCTTCTGCTAACTCTCCATCTGCTGTCCATTTGTCCTTTCTTCTGTCTTCTTGGTTTTTTTTTCCATTCTCTCTCTACATCTGCTTTAACATACTAATCTTTCTCCTTTTGCTCTTTCCTCATTCCTATTTCATCTACTCAAAATTTACCCCTCCATCCTCAATCCCCACTTACTCTCCCAATACCCGGCCAATTGTAGATTTTTATCCCTCCCACACAAAATATTTTTCCCCTCTCCATTTTACTCTCCCAGCCCCATCCCATTCTAATCCTCCCCCAACACCAGCTCCCTTCTAGTTCCAGCCTCACCCAGCATCCATTCCCTTCTAGTCCCTGCATCAGCCCATTTCCAGTCCTAGCAGCCCCCCAACCCATTTCCAGTCCTAGCAACCCCCCAACCCAATACCAGTCCTATCCCCCCCTCATCAACCCACTTCCAGTCCTAACCCCCCATCACCCCATTTTCAGTTTAAGCCCCCCCCTATAACCCATTACCAGTCCTAACCCCCCATCAGCCCACTTCCAGTCAGCCCCCCATAGCCCATTGCCAGTCCTAACCCCCCCCATCAGCCCACAGTCCATTACCAGTCCTAACCCCATCAGCCCACCTCAAGTCCTAACCCCTCCCCATCAGCCCAGTTCTTGTCCCAGCCCCCCATAGCCCATTATCAGTCCTAAACCCCCCCATAGCCCATTACCAGTCCTAACCCCATCAGACCACCTCCAGTGTTAACCCCCCATCAGCCCATTTCCAGTCCTAACCCCACCCAACAGCCCACCTCAAGTCCTAACCCCTCCCCATCAGCAGTCCTAACCCCCCCTAGCCCCTTAGCAGTCCTAACCCCCCCCCCTCTAGCGCATTAGCAGTCCTAACCCCCCCCCCCATAGCCCATTACCAGTCCTAACCCCCCATCACCCGATTTCCAGAAAGCCCCCATCAGCCCTCTGCCCATTTGCAGTCCTAACCCCCCCTAGCCCATTAGCAGTCCTAACCCCCCCAGCCCATTAGCAGTCCTAACCCCCCCAGCCCATTATCAGTCCAAACCCCCCCCACGCCCATTAGCAGTCCTAACCCACCCCCCATGGCAAATTTAAAAAAAAAAAAAAAGCAGCTGGCTCTGGCTTCTGCCGCGGCAGCAGCAGAATGCAATGTCCCGCAGGGCCCCCTCCGCCCGCTAAGCCCCTCTGCAAGGGCTTTCAGATTCGCGAGGGAGAGCGTCTCCCTCGCGTCTCTGTTAAGCCCGCAGGGGCTAATGGGAAATTTCCCATCAGTCCCTCTAAAGGGGCTGATGGGAAATTTCCCATTAGCCCCTGCGGGCTTAACAGAGACGCGAGGGAGACGCTGTCTCCCTCGCGAATCTGAAAGCCCTTGCAGAGGGGCTTAGCGGGCGGAGGGGGCCCCGCGGGACACTGCATGCTGCCGCGTCCGCGTCCGCGGCAGCAGCCAGAGCCCGCTTTTTCTTTTTCTGCGGACCTTCACGCGTGCCAGCTGCAAGGCCTTCGCGTGCCACAGCTGGCACGCGTGCCATAGGTTCGCCATCGCTGGGCTAGAGTGTATATTGTGTCAAGACTTTAAATTTAAATTTATACTTTAAATTTCTGCATTGTTGATGCACCCATGCTGGGTACACAGAGTGGTGTAGGGGAGAGTGGGATTTGTCTGAAGTGTGGGACGGAAGCAGGTATAGTACATATAGTACCTGTTTTTGGTCTTGCACTTTAATAGCAGGGTTATGGGCAAGGGTCATACAGTATATATCCCAGTTAGAGAAGATGTAACCTACTGAGGCAGTTTGTTAGACTTGCATGATCAGATTACTTTGAGCTGTAGTACAAAAATCCTCTTTTTCAGGAAAACATGCTTGGCTGTTAAGCGTTATCTTCATACAAAGATTTGGGAATGTAGCTTCTACTTTTGTTCAGTGGAAGATACAAATGCATTTTTTTTTTATTTAAAGGCTTTATACAAGTGCAAAAGAAAAACAATTCTGTTCAAACCGTACATGAAATACTTGTACATATATCAACATAGTCTTCAACCAGAACAATTGCTACATCACAGCCTTATATTTTTTTCTTTATTCACAATACCTCGTTATCACCCATTTTCCCCTTGCAGCCCCTCCCCTCCTCACTTCCTTCTACCTCCCCCCCCCCTCTCCTTCCCTTCCCCTCCCCCTCATCCTCCCTCACCACCCCCTCCCTCACCACCCCCTCCCTCACCCATCTTCCCTTTACTTGCAAAGCTATATATTAAGGGGTAGCATTCTAACAACACTAAACAAAAAAAAAAGGGGGGATACCAAACACGCACACCAAAGAAGGCTCCCATTTTACACCTCCATCTAGATTAGAGACCGTGTCAGTCGTGAGCCATATTTCAAGACAAAGGCCTCCCATACCTTTTTTAAGTGCCGTCAAGTTGGTGCCAACTCCTGGCAACCCAGCTGCCTCAGGGTTTTCTTGGCAATATAACATCGGAAGTAGATTGCCAGGCCTTTTTCTTCCGAGGCAGTGGAGGCTAAAGTGACTTGCCCACGGTCACAAGGAGTACCAGTGGGTACTCGAACCCTTGATCTTCTGGGCATTAGGCAGTTGCTCTAACCACTAGGCTGCTTCTCCACTTAAAGAATATTTTATAGCGATTTGGCACCCATTTGTGATGACCGTGATACTATATTGTTGGTGTGCTGTGATAAATGTTGTAGCTATGGTAATAGAGTAGAGGGTTGTAGTGGGGTGGAGAGGGGTTAAGGGTGGGAGGAAATAGTCTTGGATATTAGATATTTTGGAACTTTTGCTGTATTGAAATGTTGATGACGAAAAACTTTAGACTTTAGTGTAAATTTAAAATATCAATAGAGTTCCACTTTATAGACCTGCCAATGTTACTTTGGATAGTTCGAGGAATACTAATATTGAGCAGTCATTTTCTTCTTTGGCTCAATTGATGAACGCTAAAGTAAATTCTCATCAAATTAGAGCCACTGCAGCTACTGTGGCTGTCCAAGTCTGCTTCGCTGGAGACATTTGTAAAGCAGTGACATGGTTCTCGCTTCATACATTTTTATTGTACTCTACTGCCTGGACCAAGCCTCAAAGTTGGTGCTTTTGATCAAACTGCTGGCCAGTCTGGTAGTTAATGCTGTCACCCCTACAGTTAACATCTGTCTGTTTCACTGTGGTGTCCCTCAGGGTTCTGTGCTTTCGCCCAACCTGTTCAATGTATTCTTGAGCCCCCTTGCATTACTAGTTCAATCCTGTGGTATTTCAGGCTATTACTTTGCTGATGATATTCAATTAATAGCCTATATTGATGCTCATGATTTCGATCTTCAGCATTTTTATTTGTGTCTCAGCAATCACATGGCGGTTAGATGGCAATCATTTAAAACTTAACCTGGTGAAATCAAAAGACATGGGGATCACAAGGAATAGAGTCCTACTTTCATTGGCCCCTTTTGTTAAGCTCTGACTTTGGCCCTATCCCTGAAAATATTAGGCTGCCACTTTGATCAGCAGGTGTTTTTTGATGCCCAAATAATCCATTCTGAAGTCTTAGCCTCTCTTTGAGCCATTCGGGTTATCGGACCCCTTCTTAATAAATCTGCTTTCTGCACCCTTATTTTGCATTGGTAGTTGATTCGATCAGGGCTGGCGCTACCATCAGGCAAACTAGGTGGTCGCCTAGCGTGCAGGTCATCCAGGGGCACCTATTGCCACTGCTCCTCTCCAAGACCTACAGCGGTGGCAATGGCCTAAAACAGCCCATAGTGCAGACATCAAAACTTTGGCTGCAGGGCTGTTTGCTTTTGCCTCACCGATGCGGACTTCCTTTTGTATGAGAGCAGCTCGCAGGCTGTTTTCAATGTATACTAGCTGCTTTGTTCCTCTGAGCCCTCAAGTGCTTTTGTCAGTGGTGTCAAGGGGGTTAAGCACCCTTGCTTTACTCTTTCATCTGTTCATTCCTCTGAGAGCCCAGCCCTTTTCCCTATGTTAGGGATGCAGATAAGGAATCCTTTTCTTCAGGAGTGCAAGTCAGAGAAGGAAGGGAAAATGCCTCTAATGGAAGGTGATGGTCCCTCTATGATCCATCTATTTCACAGAGGTGACTCTCCTATTCTTATTCAGGAATTTATAGTGGCTTTACATATTGTAGAGCCTGCTCCTGTGCAAGCTTTGCAAGTGGGATCCTATTCTGGAGGGTATCCGGTGCCTCCCTGGTTTATTTCCTCTCTGAACCTTTGTGACAGTTTGTAGTCTTCTATTGGGATGCTCCTGGGCTGGACCTTAAAGGTTCTAAGGTCCTGTCTTGGCTGTACCTTCTGCCCCAGGCAACCCAGATCAGCTTTATGGGCTTCCTTGGGTGGATGCCCTTGTCATGACAGTTAGTGTGGTACCATTGTATGCCCTGAAAGACTCCAGAGGAAGCAGCTTCTCCTGTGGAAAAGTAATTTGGCTGTGGGATATGTTGGGCATTAGGCTAGGTTGGCTGCTGTCCCATGCAGAACAGAACCAGGGCCAGGTGAGGCTTTTGTTCCTTCCTGCCGCACGTATTTCCTGGAAGTAGGAGCTACTTGCAGAGGAAATGCAACAGAAGGAACCTTCATGTAAACACTTGAGGTTTGGAATCTTCTGCTTAACAGCTAGAGCCCTTCCACCTGGTAAGCAGGGTCTTGGTGGCTCCCAAATCTGAGAGAGATATTGGAATGAAGCCCAGATCTGTAGGTAAAATTTGCTGGTTTAAGGAGGAGTAGAATGGAGAAGGGAATGCAGCCGGATAATATGATAAGAGACAGGGAAGGCTTTTATCTTGCAGTGACACATCTTCACGCAGTCTGTTTTCTCAGGCATTTCTGGCTTGGATTCTGAAGGTTTTTCTCTTCAGGCTAACCCAGTGCCTGGAGGCCCAGCTAGCTTGGTGTCTTTGAGAGCAGCGCCTTAGATTAATTAGATTCAGGTATTTGATTAGCTCACCTGGAACTTGGTTTAGTAAGAAACCTGACCTGAATCTAGGGCATGGAGGCCTCTCCCATCGTCAGGCATAGTGAATTGAAAAGGGAAGGAGGAACCTTTTAGCTTGTGGTATGGCAGTGAGTATAAAGGCCTTCTATGTAGTTGACTTGATTTTTACTCCTAGCTAAAGCTAGTATTACTTTAAAAAGGGAGAAAAAAACTGCAACAGGAGAACCCATTGCCTCTAATGGCGCTAAAAGGAATGGATTTAAAGACTGGCTGTGCTGAGGGGTACACCAGTTTGCCTTACTGCTGCTTGTACTAAAGACCGGCACTCAGTGCTGCAGGCTGTTCTGCAGGTAGGCCAGTGCTCAGCACTGCTGATTGCAGTGAGTTCAGGCCAGCACTCATCACCTTGGATCATACAAGGGTAAGCAAGCAGTGCAGGTGGAGGCCAGGGCTTATCACTGCCATCTCTGTGCCATAAGTAAGCTGGTGCTCGTCTTGAACTGCACTAGGTGGAGACTAGCACATACTGCTGCTGGCGGTGCTTGGCTGAAACTGGTGCTCACGGATGTGGATGAGATTTGTCGTAGGGTGCAGACCAGTGTGCCTCATGGCTCTAGGTATAAGCAAGGACTTAATGAAATAATTATGCTATCTGTCATACGACAGCTCTAATCTCCAGGAACAAGCAGGAATGTAGTCTTCACATATGGGTATCGTCGGTATGGACGCTCCCCAGCGTCCAATAGGAAAGCTTTTGGGAGCATCCCACAGCGCCTGCGTGCTGCCTTCCCGCCTTTCCCAACTGTCCCTCTCCAGTTCTTCGTTTTCCGCGGAGCCGACAGGTCGCACATCCTGTCACCGCAGAAAATTCCCTTCTTATACACTTTTTTTTTTTTTTGGTCGCGTCTGCCTTCCTTCAACGCTATACCGGTACTGCTGGTGGTTCTTTTCTTTTTTCTAAAAAAAAAAACTACTTTGTTTCTGGAGTCTTTCTCCAGTAATTTTCTTCTTGGGTGTCACGCGCCATTTTGGGTACTAAGCCCAACTTTTCCTCAAAAAGGAAAAGCCCACTTTGGGTTTTAAAGTGTTATAAGTGTGGTGGTACCATCTCCGTCACCGACACCAATAAGTGGTGCCTGAAATATTTCGGTCCTGACCACTCTATTTCAGAGTGTGTTGCCTGTGGGATGATGTCGAAAAGGGGCCGGCAGAACCGAGCTGCTAAGTTTAGCACACTTTTTCCCTCCAATGCAGCCTCCGTGGCATCGATGTCTTCCAGGGCTTCGTCTTCCTCCCATGGATCTCAGGTAACTAAACATAAGTCTAGCTGGTCCTCAAAGATGCCTCTGGCGTTGCCTTTGAGGGACTTTCATCGGCAAAACTGCCCCGGCGGGAGGCTTCAGCTTCCAAAGCACTAACAGGGCTCCAGGATGTTCTCGAGGCTTCAACCTTGGCAGAACTACTGTTGCCATGCTCTGGGGTACCGGCCGTTTCATCTGGAACCGATACCCAAGCATCGGCAGCGTCGATAGACCAGATATTCTTGGCTATTGAATGCAGTCTGGCGGCTCTTCTCACGGCCTCAATGCCCCTGAAACCGCTTCAGATGATTCAATTGGTACTGGCACCGACTGCATCGACATCAGCAGGTATTCTACCGGGACCGAGTCATGCATATCAATCCGGCATCGACAAGTCTGTACCGGCCCACTCCGATGCCGACTTCGATCGGTACCGGTACCGTGCTTTGCACGATCACCTGGATCAGAGATACTTCGAATCCTTGGATGACTCTGAAGATGCTGAAAGCTTTGCCGATACCAGAGTACGTCTTCCTGAGGACTCCTCAGCATAGGATGTCTCCACCAGAGGATATGTCCTTTCAGGATTTTATCCGAGATGTGGCCAGAGGTCTTTCCATCACAGTAGCTCCTGAAAAAGAGCCTAGGGCAAAGGAATTAGAAACCCTGCAATACCCTAAAGCTCCCAAGGAGGCGACTACCTTACCTATTCATGAGATCTTGCATGATCTCATGTTAAGGATGTGGGAAACACCTCTAACACATCTCCTCACTCTCGAAGACTCGACACCATGTATCGAGTTCCTCCTTGTCCTGGGGTTCAGAAGACTCAATTACCACACCATTCCATGGTGGTGGAATCTGCTATGAGAAGGGTAAAGAGTGCAAAAAGGCATGCATCTAATCCTCCAGGACGTGAGTGTAGGACTCTTGATGCCTTTGGACGTCGAACCTTCCAGGCTTCCATGCTTTCTGCTAGGATCAATTCCTATATCTTATTTATGGGGATGTTCCTTAAGGAGGTCACAGGAGATTTAGAGCTTATGAGCCCTCTCCTTCCTGATAAGAAGCAAGATTACCTCGCCCTTGTGAAACATGCCCAGGATGTTTCCAAATTTGTGAATCGTGCAGCCTTTAACTGCTTAGAGTGCATAAGCAGAACCTCTGCCATTGCTATAGGTGCACGGGGGCATCTGACTTGGAAATTTGGGTACAGGATAAACTAGGGAATATTCCTTGCACAAGAGAATCTCTTTGGCAAGAATTGGCAGGAAAAAACTAATGAGAGAGATGCTGACAATATCACTTTGGATAGATTGTCTACAGCTGATCCTGCAAGGAAAAAATCCTATAAGAAACCATTCTTCAGTAAGAAGACGTTTTATCCCTCCTATACCCAGCAGGGGCATCGTTTCGGTCACTGCCCAAAAGGGACAGCAGCAACAACCTAGGCAAAGAGAGACAAAAGCAGCTAAACCTCAACCGGCTCAGCAGACTCAGCCTCCACAGGGGCTTTGACTCCTATATAGAGAACTTTGCCGCTTTGGCCCTGAAAGGCCCTGAACCCTCCACCATCCCAGGAAGGTTGTCATTTTGCCCCCAGATGGGGTCAGATAACAGCAGAAAATTGGACTCTGTCTATTGTAAGAGAGGAGTACAAGCTTCATTTCCTCAGCATGCCCTCTTACAATGGTAAGACAGTTCAATTCTCAGACCTCTTTCAACGACCAGTTAGGTTAGGAGGTCACTGTGCTCCTTGTTCAAGGAGCAATAGAAGAGGTACCCATTCCCCAATGGGGTACAGGATTTTACTCTCCCTATTTCCTTATTCCAAAGAAAACAGGAAGACAGACGTGTTTCAGACCTCAGAGAATTGAACAAATTCCTGTTCAAAGAGAAGTTCAAAATGATCTCTCTAGGAACTCTGCTGCCATACCTTCAGAGTCAGGATTGGCTTTGTTCTCTAGATCTCAAGGATGCGTACACGTGTGTTCTCATCCATCCAACTCACCGAAAGTTCCTTCGATTTCTGTTTCAAGGGAAGCACTACCAATAAAGGGTTCTTCCTTTTGGCCTGGCCTCTGCACCAAGGATGTTCACAAAATGCATGGCTGTGGTGGCAGCATTTCTCCGTACCCTGGGAATATTCGTCTTCCTTTACTTAGACTGAGCCCCTTCAGAGCCAGAGGCCAGGGTTGCCCCCTCTCGCACAATGCACATCCTTCAGTATTTGGGACTTTCATAAACTTCGCAAAATCCAACCTTGCTCCCACTCGGTCCCTAGAGTGTATAGGAGCTCTGCTGGATACCAGACAGACAAGGGCCTACCTTCCACAGCCCCGCTGCCTTCGCATTGTGCAGTTAGCTTCCCAAGCAGTGCTAAAGCCTCACCTCACTGCTTGGGAAATGTTACAGTTGCTAGGCCACATGGCATCCACTGTGCATATGGTCCCTTATGCTCGCCTCCATATGAGGGCAGCCCAGTGGAATTTATCCATTCAGTGGACTCGGGCGTCAGGTTGCCTGTCAGACAAGATAGCAAACTCAGATTGCCTTATTTTGTCTCTCCAATGGTGGCAATCACCCCAAAACCTTTTGGTGGGGTCTCCTTTTCAGCAACCCCCACCCCAGGCCACTCTAAGAACAGATGCTTCACAGATGGGTTGGGGAGTCCACCTGCAAGGCCTCTCTACCCAGGGTACCTGGACTCCACAGGAGGCTTATCTACACATCAATCTCCTAGAACTCAGAGCAACTTTCCTTGCTCTTCGAGTATTCCACACCCAGCTCAGCTACAAGACAGTCCTAATTCAAACTGACAATCAAGTAACTATGTTCTATGTGAACAAGCAGGGCGGAACAGGCTCTCTGTCGCTCTGCAACGAAGCTTTGTGACTATGGGCCCTCGCCAGAGAGCATCAGATTGATCTCCTTGCGGTATATCTTCCAGGCATTCAAAACTCTTGGGCAGACAAACTCAGTAGAGTTCTGCTTCCACACATGCAGACCAGATGGCCAAGATTTTTCAAATTTGGGGAACCCCGAACATAGACCTTTTTGCAAGTCCGCTGAATGCCAAACTTCCCCGGTTCTGTTCCAGAATTCCGGCTCAGGGTTGTCAGGCTAGGGATGCTTTCCTCCTCTATTGGGGTCTGGACTTCCTGTATGCCTTTCCACCCATTCCCCTAATTCCCAAAACCCTGTTCAAGCTTCAGGGAGACAGAGGTGATATGATTCTCATAGCTCCACGTTGGCCATGGCAACTGTGGTACCCTCTGCTCCTACATCTCTCTCAAGCTCCGCCTCTGGAGTTAGAATCTGCTCCAAATCTCCTTTCTCAAGAGGACAGGATGCTGTGACATCCCAATCCCCAGTCTCTGCATCTCAGGGCCTGGTTGCTGAAAACCTAGAACTTCATGGACTTAACCTTTCCCAGCAGGTAAAGGATATCCTTTATGCTTCCAGGAAGCCTTCCACAAGACACACTTATGCATTTAAGTGGAAAAGGTTTACCATATGGTGCTCGCAGAAGGGTCTTAACCCTCTTGTGATACCTGTGGAGCAATGTTCCCTCTAATTTTCTGTAGGCTGTGTGCGCATAAAATATCAGCTGTGTGCAGCTTTTGAAGGAAGGTTAAATTTTTGTGCACCACATAACGACACTTGGAGTTATATACTTTAAAATTTGACTACACGTCAGAATACAGTATGTACACCACATTGATTTTAATCTAATTTAATGAAAATAGACGATTACTAAATGAAGCGGGAAATTTCTATTAATTACAATCATAACTTTTAAATTTTAAGACGTCTGTGTTTTCTATCAGAATCAGAGCTGTAATTTTTGTGCGCTCTGTTGTAAAGTATGTGCGCTCGCTCGGCAAAGTGTGTGCGCGCGCACACGCGCACAGCTTAGAGGGAACAGTGCTGTGGAGTCATTACTGGAGTACTTCCTTCATTTATCAAATGCAGGGCTTAAGACCAATTCAGTGAGAGTCGATTTGAGTGCTATTGCAGCTTCTTTCAAGCCTCTCAGTGGACAACCTATTTCCTCTCATTCTCTCATAGCGAGACTTATGAAAGGCCTTCTTTTAACTAAGCCTCCCATTAAGCCACCACCAGTGGCATGGGACTTAAATCTGGTTCTTGGGCAGCTCATGAAACCGCCTTTTGAACCATTAGCCACTACCTCTTTGAAATTCCTTTCCTGGAAGGTCATCTTTCTTATTGCAATCACATCAGCACGTCGCATCAGTGAATTGCAAGCATTGGTGGCTGATCCTCCTTATACAAGGTTCCATCATAAGGTAGTCCTTAGGACTCATCCACACTTTATGCCAAAGGTGGTGTCACCTTTTCATTTAAACCAAGCAGTTTACCTTCCTGTATTCTTCCCAAGGCCTCATGCCTCAAATGCAGAAAGGAATCTTCTGTAACGCTTCCCTGGCCAATCTCCCACTCAGCTTCGCCGACTCCAATTAGTTCATTACACTGCTGCCTGTCTTCTGACCAATACATCCCGATCTGCCCATGTCACCCCCCTTCTCATTCATTTACACTGGTTGCCTATCCCTTTTCGTATCCAATATAAGATTCTGATTTTGTTCACAGAGCTTTGTACACTGGTGTCCCACTCTTCCTTTCTGATTTGGTTCACTTCCATTGCTACTCTAGAGCTCTTTGATCGATTCATGCTAATCGCCTTTTTCTTCCACCTCCTTCCAGGGCTCGTCTTGAATCCACTCGTTCCTCTGCTTTCTTTTTCCTTGGTCCCCGTCTCTGGAACTCATTGCCACTTGCTTTACGTCTGGAATCTTCCCTCCGCACCTTTAAAGCCTCTCTCAAGACCCACCTCTTTTGCACAGCCTTTGACATTCCTCCTCCTCCTGCTGACAACTGATTGTTTCCCCTTACCTCTGTTTTGCGCTTATTGCTTCCCTCTGTTGCGCTTATTGTTTTCCTCTGTTTTTCGCTTATCCCTTCCCCCTGTTTTGCGTTTATCACTATACTGTTCTTTCTTTCTGCTGTCCCTTTTTGTAAACAATTGGCGTTCCTTTGTTTCCTTCAGTAGTCTCCTTTGTTTTTATTGTAAACCGCTGCATGCCTCTTGGTTTAGGCGGTATAATAAGTTTTAAATAAAGATAAAGATTCATACTTTTGGACTGTAAAAGGGCTTTGGCCTTTTACTTGCAAAGGATACCGCAACATAGAAAATCCTCTCAACTCTTTGTTGCTTTTGATCCTAGTCATTTGGGTCTTCCACTCTCCAAAAGGGCACTGTCCAGCTGGATTGCACAATGTATATCTTTGGCCTATGAGAGTAAGAACCTTCCTCTTGAAGGCCATGTCACAGCTTACAATGTGAGAGCCATGGCAGCCTCAATGGCCCATCTTCACTCTGTGTCTATCGACGACATCTGTCGAGCAGCTACTTGGGCTTCGGTTCATACCTTCACAGCCCATTACTGCTTAGACAAGGACTCCCGCTGGGATGCCTTGCTTGGTCAGGCTGTTAACACCTGTTCCAGACTTAATCAACTCCTACGCACCATCCCCTAATAGGATGCCAGAGATCCATGGGGGGACGTGGAGCCCTTTTACAGGGG
Source organism: Ichthyophis bannanicus (assembly GCA_033557465.1). NCBI lineage: Eukaryota > Metazoa > Chordata > Amphibia > Gymnophiona > Ichthyophiidae > Ichthyophis > Ichthyophis bannanicus. The sequence goes on along the minus strand of CM066032.1, from coordinate 1,084,867,816 downwards.
CACACAACTTCTGGGGCCTTCTCCCTGGCATCTGCAGCTAGTGAGTCCCCATATGTGAAGACTACATTCCTGCTTGTTCCTGGAGATAGCATAGTTACTCACCTGTAACATGTGATCTCCGGGAACAGCAGGAATTTAGTCTTCACAACCCACCCACCTCCCCTAGGAGTTGTATCTATCTCTTTCCCTCTCTCTTTTGTCTCAGCTTTAAACTCAACTGGAGAGGGACAGTTGGGAAAGACGGAAAGGCAGCACGTAGGCGCTGTGGGATGCTCCCTAAAGCTTTCCTATTGGACACTGGAGAGCGTTCCCGCGCAGGCTCCGTCGGTGCCAATGATACCCATATGTGAAGACTAAATTCCTGCTGTTCCCGGAGATCACCTGTTACTGGTGAGTAACTATGCTATCTATTGATTGACTCTGTTGGGTGGTAGTGGTTGTTTACTAGTATCAAGGTGGAACTAACTGTTGTGGTGTCAGGGTGCAATAAAGTCAGTACTCAATGAGGACTCTGTGGAATATGGCACTAGATTAAAAGCAGTGTTCATCGATCTTGAGGGTGCTGGTCTCTTATGAATAGTGACCAACTCTTGTTGGGGGCTGAGGGCTGTGCTTAATAATGGTCACTGCTCAGAGATGCATATAGCTAGGTGAAGGTATTGTTTAGAGAAGCAGACCAGTTGAGAGAGCCACTGCTTGATGGGAACTAGTGCTCATTGATACAGACTCTACTTATCTAGTGTTTAGTGCTAGTTGATGCCGGTACAGTGCCCGAGTGGTCTGTATCCAGGTAAGGTGGCCAGGACTGGCTAGTGGTGCTGGGTAGGAGCACCAGATAAAATCTGGTGCTTGTTGACAAAATACTAGTGAGGATAATTTACATGGTCTACTAATTTTTGGGTGTCTGCATAGGAAGATCAGCCTCATAAGGTGGCCTGCTTTAGGCTTATATCTATGATAAGGGTGGACAGTGGTAAGTATGCAGTAAGGCTGTAGCATTTTTGTATAAAAAAGAAAAGGGGAGGGGGGAGGAAGCAGAGACAAGTGAAGAAACTTTTATTGACCCTGGCTGCATGAGATATGGTACTTACTCTGTGGCCCTCTTCCATGCTCTGATTGCTCAGGACGAGCTCCATTGCAACTGGGAGAGGTTCTTGTCCTTTGACCGGCATTACAAGAGTGTTCATTAGCTCTTCCGTTTTAGCACACACACAACATAGTTATCAGTCCTTTTGGCACTTGGGGTCCCTATATAGGCTCTTCCAAACCTGGGCATCTTTCCTCACATGAGGAAGATAATCTGTGAACCATCCCAAAACCCTCTGCTATGCTTTTCTGGCCAAAATTTACTGACTCTGAAGCAGTCCCAACGTGAAAAATTGTTAATAATTTTTGTTGGATCGCGTCGAGGAAGGGAAAGATAAATAACTTATCCCCACCAACTGACACCATCCATTTTATTCAGAGTTCCTTCGTGTAATCAAGAAAACCTATCTCACATCGTAGAAGCAGCGTACTCATGTTTAACATTGCAGCAATTTCCAAGTCCAAAGAAGTGCGACGTGCATGTTTCGGGAAATGTATCTCCCTGTATCAAGTGCTTGAAAGGTAATCTTGATCCATGGCGTCCTTCCACCTCAAACAAGCCGTGGTCACCTTAGATGTGGTGGCTCTGTATTCAAATATACATCAGGGGGGAGCTTTGATTCTACTACAGTCTTCTTTCACCATGGTCCCTTCATGCCTACCTAAAGCGTTTTTGCTGGATTTAATGACTTTGGTTTTGACAAAAAATTATTTTTTGTTTGAGAGTACACTTTTTCAGCAAACGTTTGGTATTGCTATGGGGGGGCGACGGTGACAGAAAACAGTATCTATGGATCTACGTTTTTCAGCCACGTTTTATTCTGTAAGAGGTTCCTTGATATCATTTTTGTTTGGACATCCCACTTGGGGTCTTTACAAGAGTTTTTGCTTTGGCTAAATGGGCTGAAGTCTAACATTAAGTTTATGGAACATGAAGACCCACAGAAGATCAAATTTCTCGACATGGTGGTCTTTAGAACTGGAGCTTCCCTTCACACATCGTTATTTAGAAAACCGGTACAACGGAATAGCTTATTGAGCTTTAGCAGTTTTCACCCTGCTTCTCTTTGACATGGTCTTCCATATGGTCAGTTCCTTAGATTACGCCGATTGTGCTGCTCTCTTATTGATTATAAACATCATGCTTTGGATCTGAAGATGCGCTTGGTGGTTAGGGGTTATCCTCCGTTCATTGTGGATCAGGCTTATCGCCGAGCTCGTTACACTCACAGGGAATGGTTATTACAATCTACAGCTTTGGCTCGGGAAGATGCCATTGGGGAACGGATGGTTGGAGTGCTTCCCTATATGGTTCAGAGTTCTGCAGTTATGGGCATTCTTCGCAGATATTGGTCTGTGCTATCTGTACATTCTTGTTTTGATCGACCATTAACGATAGCTTTTACCAAAGCATCTAATTTGCGTGACTTATTGGTGAAATCTACTGTTCCCTCAGACAGACCCAGTTGCCGCGGGGAAGAGCAGGGACACTTTTCTTGTCAGAATTGTGGTTTGTGTACAAGTACCATCACTGGCACCACTTGGATCCATCCTCAATCAAATCGACTTTATCATAGACGGTGGCTGACCACCTGTTCCTCCACTTATGTGGTGTATTTCATAATGCCCCCATGTTCTTTGCTTTATGTGGGTCGTACCACCTGACCAATTAGGGTTTGAATCGGGGAACATGCCTCTCGTTTGAGGCAGCAGGTTCTTTCGGCACCCATAGTGGAGCATTGTGTATCACATGGCCATCAGTTCGAGGATTTGCGCTGGACTGTTATAGATCATGTTCCAGAGGACCCACGAGGGGGAGATCGGGTGGCCCGTCTACAGTGGAGTGAACAACGATGGATTTATGAATTGCATTCTGTGCAACCCACTGGCCTTAATCGGGAAATCGATTGGCTTAGTTTAGTATAGTGAGGTACCAATTGGATAAGGGGTTTCCCTGACATTGGGTTATCCCCTTTCTTATTGGTAGTTCCTTTTGATGGATCTAAAAGTTTATCTAGGGGAATTGCAGTTTCACCATTATGATTGGGGGAATCCATTCCAACCGGCGCGGGGGATGTGCTTTGAGCCACCCCGTGCTTGTGATTGGTTGTTCCCATGACTGACAGTATTATCAGTCTATTTTTAGACTTTTGATGTCCTATAAGGTGATTGAACCGCTGATTTTGAAACAGCTTGTTTGAGGTGGAAGGACGCCATGGATCACGATGACCTTTCAAGCACTTGATACAGGGAGATACATTTCCCGAAACATGCACGTCGTGCTTCTTTGGACTTGGAAATTGCTGTAATGTTAAGCATGAGTACGCTGCTTCTACGATGTGAGGTTTTTTGATTACACGAAGGAACTCTGAATAAAATGGATGGTGTCAGTTGGTGGGGATAAGTTATTTATCTTTCCCTTCCTTGACGCAATCCAACAAAAAGAATTAACAAATTTTCACGTTGGGACTGCTTCAGAGTCAGTAATTTAGGATATTTAGGGGGCTTTGGTTTGGTATTGATATTTGGATGCTTTTCTGGCCAGCGAGTAACACAACCGCAATTCCTTTCACCAGGGACAGGGGGGGTGCTAAATCATGCAGAGTTGCGTACAATGGAGGTAGCTGAGCTGCAAATCTCTCATATGCATATTCATTAGGGATATTCTGAAAACCTGACTGGTGGCCCTTCAGGAATGGAAGTGAAGACCAAGGGTGTAGGGGATTTTGAAAGAGACTCGATCTCCTTCCACTATGGATTACGTGACACTTTATTTTTTAATTTATTTATGCAACTTTCAACAAACACATAAGAATTAATCTTGCTAGAAAAGAGCAACACCTGAGAATAATTCAAAGGAAAAAATCCAAACTGATTATAATAAGGAAAAAAAAAATGCTATCGAATGCACCCACCAGTTAAGATAAAGGAGAAGGATACACAATTTCAAAGAGGAAAATAAAGCATACACATGAGACAATAGGAGTTACAAATTAAAGCCAATTCAGCCAACCTAATAACAAGGATTGCTCAGGGGGGAGGGGCTTAACTGAGTCAGCATGGGAAACCGCCAGTTTAGAGGAGATGAAGATAGACAACTGCTGGGGATCTAGAAAAACGTAACCCCAGCCAACTTGACCAGGCATTTACAAGGAAAATAAAGAAAAAAACAATTCTCCCCCCCCCCCCCCCCACTGAAGCACCCCAGATTTAAGGATCAAAAATTTTCTTCCTCTTTGTAGCCTTGGAAGCATCTGGGAAAATCCTAATAGTGGAACCCATGAACACTCTGACTTGAGATAAAAAAAACAACATTTTTAATAACCGATCTGTCTAGTGCCAGGGTGACCAACAAAGTAGCAGTTGCCCCAGAATCAGACCCTGACTGCTCCAAGAAACTAACTAAATCCAGGCTATCGAAGGAGAGGGCTGGGAATGAACTTAAAACTTTGACCCGACCCCCCCCTCCCCTCTCAACCAACTTAACCTTAGCAACAAATAGTAAGCACGAGAAACTGGCGGAATAGATTCTGATGGAATCTTCAAAATGTTAATCAAGAATTACTTACATTTCAATGGTGAAATAGACTGAACCTTAAGAAAATTCAACACTCCTAAGTTTCTGCCTCTAGATGTATTTTTCAGAGCTTCAGCTTTCTGTTGTAAATTTTCAGAATCGCGTATAACAGCAGTTACTGAATCCTGAATACAATCCACCCTCTACTCCAAAGTGGAAACCTTTGTCAGCAATTCTCTCAAAAGTAGTTTGTGCTTCAGTCTTATGTCCGAAGCTAACAAACTGGCTGGAGAAGGTCATTGTCTGGACAACTACAGGCTGTTCAAGTTTAAAAAGTGCCTCCAATATAGTCTCAGGTGAAAAAACATTAGGTCTCACTAGTACCACCCGATGCTCCAATGCTGAAATCTGCTCTCCCATTGTTCCAGGTTGCTGCACCAGAGGTGCACTCCTGGCAGAGGATTCAGCTGGCCCCTACCAGCCCCCCACCTCTACAGCAACTCTGGCTCCTACCTCTATTACCTGGGAATCCCTTATGGGGCAGAGGAGCTGCTCAATCTGTGAGGAAGGACCCACCACACTCTCCAGCGGTGTCCCACTCACTGCGGACGCCATAATCTTACTTGCTGGTGGAGCTGGAAGAAATTGGCACTCCGGACTTAAACCTCAGGGCTTTGCGGGAGTCATTTCTTCCACCTCCACATCTGTCAGCGAACCACCCGATGCATTCACTCCTCCACCTGGCACCAGGAATGTCTTATCGGCCCAGTACTCCCCAAGTGCTCCAGCTGCAGCAGTGCTTTCCGTTTATGAGCGTTATGAGGCATGGGGCAATAACATTTAAGGAAAGGAATGCCACAGCAGAGCTCCTCAGAGTGCCTCATGCGCTGCCATCTTCCTTCTCTTACAAGTCCCGTGTTCTGTGAAACCTAGTTGGTTATGTGCCATTTCAAGTTGTTGGTTTCACTTCTGGTTGTTGAGCATTGGCTGCTGTAGAGGATGATCTGTTTGGCCAACGGTTACGCTGGTACTTTGCTCAGTGGGCTAAAACGGGTGTTCCTTGCTGTTCTGGGTCTTCTGGAAGAGAGAGTTAGTGTCCAAAATGCCCATATCTGAAACTACTGGGGGGGGGGGGGGGGGTTGGTATTTTGCCTGTATTAGAGATCAACAAGTAATGGGAGAGCAGTGAGTAAAGACGAAGGTGACTTAGACATCTAAAAGGAAATCAAGCCAGGACACGCTGATGGGTCTCTCACTTGCTAAGTGCAGCATCTGGGATCAAAATTATGGCCTGGGTAACAAAAGAAGGCTCTGCTTGGCTCCATATTACAGAGGATATCTATGGCCGCCTCCTGCCAGGTTTACAGAAGTTTTGGTACCTCCTCCTGTTCTGGACCAGTCTGGCAAGGTACAAATATGCTTTACCCGGTGGTGGTGGTGGTTCCTTAAGTTAGGCCAGATAAGTCTAGATCCCCACCTCAGAAGACCATGGTGCGCATGCTACTGGATGATAGGTCACTAAAACGATGCAACTTAGATTATGGTTACATGAGATTCAGTGCCCAATGGAAGATATGGTTGGGAGAATAGGGGAAACTCTTGTTTGACCCAAGACCACTGTTTTCTCCAAAGTATGTTCCTTGGCTCCCAGAGGGAACATCACCTTCATCTCTGAAGTTATAGGGATGAATTTGGCCCATGAGGTACAGATGCACAGGAGTAGAGCTTAATGTTGGTCCTTGAAGATTCCAAGGCTTGATATGGTTCCATCTTCACAACTCTTGCTTGAGCCTGAATATGAATTACCTCAGTGTGGGCTCTAGACAGCACAACATGAAATAAATTCTTCCTCAGTGTGCTGCTGCTGCCTAGCTCTAGTCCTTGATGCTCCATGCTATGAACCATCTCTGTGACAATGCAACTTCAGTGCAGTCAGACTTCTTGCGCAGACCCTTCTAGCCAACTATTTACATCTGCAGATGGCCATAACTAAGGACAACCAGTGCAGACAATCCAGACTGTGTTCTGCATTGTCGTACTTGTGTAGTTCCTCGTCTGCATATGCAGGAATTGAATTCCACATTGTAGAGTCCTGAATCCTAACCCAGTATGTACCAGTATGGAACCTATCTGCTGGTTTGCCACAGTGTAATCAATTGCATTTTGTCCTGCAGTTATCACAGATTATTTTTTCAACATTTACTTTTTAGCAGTTGACGACAGAAGGTGATGGAGACAAGGGCTTGAATGAATCTGTTTTCCCAAAATCCTCTCTGAAAATTCCATCTTGAAATGAGTGCATACAGAGGTCTGTGTGTATGTACTGTGAACCTTCAGACGGCTGTCAAGATGAATTACAGAGAGAATGCTTTACCCATGAGTATACATAAATGAGAGAGACAGGAATTGGGGAAGGTTAAGGGAGATGAGACATAGAGAGTAGACCCCTGCAAAAGACCATAAAACAAGAGAACAAAGAAAGGAATGTGCTCCTGTGTTTTTAAGGAATAACCATATAAGAAAAAAGTGTGACGTGAATGTATAAATTAGTGCTTTGTAGAATGTAACTTGGGCAGATAGTGTCTGAATCTCTGTATTGAGTTATGTCACTCACTGCCTCACAGGATAACACATCTCCAGGAACAAGCAGGAATGAGTATTCACATATGGGGTATGTCGGTACCGACGGAGCCTGTGTGGGAACGCTCCCCAGCGTCCAATCAGAAAGCCTTTGGGAGCATCCCACAGTGCCTGCGTGCTGCCTTCCCGCCTTTCCAACTGTCTCTCCTCAGTTGTCTTTTTTTCCGCGGAGCCAGCAGGTCGTGTTCCTGTCACCACAGAAGAATTTCCTTATTTTTTCTTTATTTCTTTTCTGTCGCATCTGCCTTCCTCGACGCTATACCGGTACTGCTGGTTCTTATTCTTTTCTTTAAAAAAAACCAAAAAACTTTTTTCTATTTATTTTTCTTCAGGTGTACTTCAGTTTCAGTTTTGGGCCTTAGTCCCAAAACCCTCTGCCTTAAAAATGGAAAAGCCTGCCTAAGGATTTAAGTGCACAAAATGTGGCGGTACTATCTCTGTCACCGACACCCATGACTGGTGTCTAAAGTGTTTTTAGGCCCTGACCATTCCATTAAAGATTGTGTGTCCTGTTCCATGATGTCTGAGAGGTCGACAGAACCGAGCTGCCAAGCTCAGTACCCTGTTTCCCTCTGATGCAGCTTCGGTGGCATCGACGTCTTCCAGGGCTGCTTCTTCCTCACATGGATCTCAGGTAACTAAACATAAATCCAGCCGGTCCTCGAAAGGCAAATCTCCTTCTAAGCATCGAGATGCCCCTGGCCTTGCCCTTGAGGATTCTGCACCGGCAAAATTACCCCGGCGGGAGGCTTCAGCTTCTAAAGCATCATCATCGGGGTTCCAGGATGATCTAGATGGTGTGGCCTCAACAGATCTCCTGGTGCCATGCTCTGGGGTACCGGTGGCTTCCACCGGTACCGACTTCCAGGCACTGGCGGCGTCGATGGATCAGAGGATTCTGTCCATCGAACGCAGTCTGGCGGCTTTCCTTGTGGCATCGACGCCCATGGTACCGCAGCAGACTACTCCGCCGGTACTGGCTCCGGTATTGCCATCGGCACCGATTCCGGTACCGGTGGCATCGACATCGGCATTGGTGTCAGCTATGCCGGTACTCTGCCCTCTGCAGCCCTCCGGTACCGATACCCCGGTACAGGTGATTCTCCAGGACCAAGCAGGAAGTCAGTCCTCACATATGGGGTGACGTCGGCGCCGACGGAGCCCTCGCGGAGCAATTTTCCCCAGCTTTCAAAGAAAGCCTTTGGGAATTGCAGCGCGCATGCGCGGTCCTCTTCCCGCCCAAGGGTGCCATCTTGCTCAGTCTTCTTTTTTTCCGCGGAGCCCTACAGACGTTGTCTGTGAATCCCCGCCGGAAAGTTGATTTTTTTTCTCTATTTTTCTCTTTTTTCTTCGGTTCGACGCCGGTTCTTTTCCCGCCCGGACTCACGACGCCGGTTGCGAGTCCGTTCCTTATTTTTCGTTTTTTTGTCCTTCGTGACAGATTTCGCGCCTTTTTCCTTTTTCCCTGGCAGCCCGGTCTTTCGACCTCGCAGGGGCCCTTTTTCCCCCGATGGCTGCCAGCGGCTTTAAAAAGTGTGACCTCTGTAAGAAACTCATGTCTCTTACAGACACTCATGACTTCTGCCTCCGCTGCCTCGGACCCGATCATGACTCCATGATCTGTGGTCCGTGTGGCAAAATGTCCTCAAAAGCGTTGAGTCGGCAGCATCAGCGGGAGCGTATCTTCTCTGACTCCGGCCGGGCTCGGACCTCGTCAGGCTTCGACGTCTCGGGACTCTGGTCCTGAGCATCGTCGAAGTTCCTTGGAAAGGGGGTCTCCTACCCGGGAACATCATCGGAAGAAGAAACCCGCGAGGGCGGGATCGGTGGACGCTCCTGGTCCCTCGAGGGCCAGGTCGCATAGCCCCGATTCCCGTCCTGGGTCCTCGGAGGTGGAGAGGCCGTCAAAACATCCTCGACTCGAGGTGGACTTGCCCGCTCATGTGAGTACTGTTGTCCTCGTTGACTCGCCTCCGAAGGACCCGACGTTGGGCCCGACGCCGTCGGGGCCCGAGTTGGGGGCTGCTGGGTCTCCTGAGCTCAGACTCAGGTTGACAGCCTTGGAGAGCAGTCTGACTGCCTTCATGGACCAGCAGCGGGTATTGATCGCTGGCCTCGCCGGTGTTTCTGCCCTGACCGCCGGGATGTCGACCTCTAAGTCGACCCCAGAGACCGAGCCGATCCTCGAGTCCATGAGGGCTCGAGTCGATCCTCGGTCGAGGTCTCCTTCGGCCTCCCATTCGGGACCGAGGTCGTCGACGCCGACTCCCTCGGCGTCGGAGCGGATTGCATCGGTGCCCGCCCGACCGGAGCCGTTCGACGACTCCTCCGAGGAGTCGGCCTGGGAATCCGAGGACGAAGAGTCACCTGGTTCCTTTCGGACTCGGTGTGTCCCTTCGGACTCCCCCGAGTCCGAACCTCGGAGACGGTCCCCCCCCGGAGGATACCCGGTTCTCGGACTTCGTGAGGGATATGGCCAAGGCTTTGGCCTTCCCCGCGGATCCCGAGGAGGAACCTCGAGTCGAAGAACTCGATGCCCCTCCAATATGACTCTCCCCCGAAGGAGGCCTTTATTGTACCGGTTCCTCTGATGCTGGAACGACTTCTCTTCTGCATGTGGGAGAGCCCGGCGTCGTCGCCGGTGTTAAGCAAGCGGGTCGATTCCATTTATCGAGTCCGCAAGAGTCCCGGCTTCCAAAAGGCACAACTACTGCACCATTCCATGGTGGTGGAATCGGCCATGCATAGACTTAAGAGTCAAAAAATGCACTCCTCGGTGCCCCCCGGTAGGGAGGCCCGAAGCCTGGATGCCCTCGGTAGGAAGTGTTTCCAGGGCTCTATGCTTGGTTTTAGAGTCCAGACTTACCAGCTCTACATGGGCATGTATCTCCGGGACCTGGCTAAAGAAATAGCCGGGTTCTCTGCTGGTCTCTCCGACGAACCTTTGCAGAGGTTCCAAACCTTGTCTACTGGTATTCGAGAGTGCTCCAAGTTTATATCTCGAGCAGCCTATGATGGTTTTGAGGCTTCGGCTCGAGTAGCTGCGGCCGGCATCGGTGGACGCCACCAGGCTTGGCTTCAGACGTCCGACCTCGAGCCCTGGGTACAGGACAAGTTGGTCGATGTCCCCTGCCGAGGTGATAACCTCTTTGGCAAGCCCATGGATGAGAAGGCTGCACAAATCGAGACGGAGACTCTCACCAGGACTCGTCTCTCAAGGAAGACCTCTGCCCCTTCTCAAAAGAAGAAGGCCTTGGGGAAAAAGCCCTTTTACCCGAGGAAAGGTGCTGCCTATAAATACTACCCTCAGTATCAGGCCTCAGCAGCTCCCCCACAGGGCATGCAGGCCAAGGGACGGGGTAATGGGTCCCGTAGGCAGCAAGCCCCCAAGCCTGCACCACTGGCCCCTGCTCAGCAGGGTGGGGGCTTTTGACTTCCTCAGCATAGCCTCTCCCCCTCAGCTGGTTTCTCTCAGTACAGGAGGCCGGCTGGTCCACTTTGCCCACAGGTGGTCCAACATCACCACAGATACCTGGGTACTTCACATAGTTCAAAAGGGCTATCTTCTTCACTTTCACCAGGTACCTCCCTCCTACTTTCCAGGGGAGCCTCCCAGACTCCCTTTGCACAGGGACTTACTCCTTCAGGAGTTAGCAAGTCTCGTTCAGGAACAAGCCGTGGAACTGGTGCCCCACCACCTGAAGGGCCAAGGATTTTACTCCAGGTACTTCCTGATTCCAAAAAGAACAGGAGGCCTCAGACCTATCCTGGACTTGCGAAACCTCAACAAGTTCCTTGCAAAGGAAAAGTTCGAGATGCTTACCTTTGGAATCCTGCTGCCCTACCTCCAGCAGGGAGACTGGCTATGCTCCTTGGATCTGAAGGATGCGTATACTCATATCCTCATTCATCCAGACCACAGACAATATCTCAGATTTGTTGTGGGAGGAAATCATTACCAGTACAGAGTACTGCCCTTTGGCCTATCCTCCGCCCCCAGGGTGTTCACCAAATGCCTCGCAGTGGTGGCGGCCTATCTAAGACGTCAAGGTCTGTTTGTGTTCCCATACCTGGACGGCTGGCTCATCAGAGCCCCATCTTCAACAGAGGCCGCTCAGGCCACTCATCGCACTGTGGCTCTGCTCCAGCACTTGGGTTTTGTCATAAACTTCGCAAAGTCCACTTTGCTCCCCTCTCAAAATCTCGAGTTCATCGGCGCCAGGTTGGACACACCTCAGGCGCGGGCCTTCCTCCCTCTAGACAGGGCCAGGCGGCTCATGGATCTCGCCAGCCACTTTCACAGCAATGCGCTGGTCTCCGCCAGGCACTTTCTGCGACTGCTCGGCCATATGGCTTCCACGGTCCATGTGACCCCCAATGCCCGACTGAACATGCGTCCTGCTCAGTGGTGCCTTGGCAATCAATGGCATCAAGCCACGGGGAGCCTAGCGGACTCCGTACAGATCTCCGACCAGCTGGTCTTATCTCTGCGATGGTGGCTTCATCTACCAAACCTAGTGCTAGGGGTGGCTTTTCAGCCTCCTCCGCATTCTCAGGTCCTGACGACCGATGCTTCCCTCCTGGGTTGGGGAGCACATTGCCAAGGGTCATGTACTCAAGGCCTCTGGACTCCTTGGGAGTCTGCTCAACAGATAAACTTCCTGGAGCTCAGAGCCATCCGCCTAGCGCTCAGAGCCTTCTCTCACCTGGTGTCCCACCAGTCGCTGCTGATACAGACGGACAACCAGGTTGCCATGTTCTACGTCAACAAACAAGGCGGAACAGGCTCCTTCCTCCTCTGTCAGGAGGCGCAACAGCTATGCTCTTGGGCAGTCCGCCACGGCATCCTCCTCAGGACTGTCTATCTCCCCGGTTAAGAAAATTACCTGGCCGACAAGCTCAGCAGGATCCTCCAGCCACACGAGTGGAGGCTGGATCCGATGGTGGTTCAGCAAATCTTTCTCAAGTGGGGTCTCCCCACCATGGATCTGTTTGCCAGTCCTCTGAACCGGCAGCTGCCCAGATTCTGCTCTCGACAGCTGCATCCTCTCCGAGTAGCGGCGGATGCTTTTCTGATTCCATGGTCCACCGGCCTTTTCTATGCCTTTCCTCCCATGCCACTGGTGTCTCGGACGCTCTTCAAGGTTCTCAGAGACAAAGCATCGATGATCCTAGTGGCTCCCCGGTGGCCGAGACAACCTTGGTTCCCGCTTCTGATGCAGCTGGCGGTGGACACTCCTCTTCCCCTGGGGTTTCAGCCCGACCTCCTGTCGCAGGATCAGGGGACTCTCCTACACCCCAACCTCCGGTCCCTTCATCTGATGGCCTGGCTGCTGAAAGGGTAGTCCTTGCTCCTCTGCAGCTACCTCCAGATGTGGAGGAGGTCGTCTTGGCCTCCAGGAGGCCCTCCACCCGGAAGTCCTACGCTCTTAAGTGGCGTCGGTTCTCCGTCTGGTGTACTCAGCAGTCTCAAGATCCCTTCTCCTGTTAAGCATCAGTGGTCTTGCAGTACTTGCTCTCTCTCTCTAACCTTGGACTTAAGTCCAACTTGGTCAAGGTCCACCTCAGTGCTCTTTCTGCGCATCACATGCCGGTGGATGGTAGACCTCTTTCCAGCCACCCTCTGGTGGCTCGTTTTCTCAGAGGCCTCCTTCTCCTTAAGCCACCTTTGCGCCCGCCAGCCCCGGACTGGGATCTCAATGTGGTTTTACAGCGGATTACCTGTCCGCCTTTTGAGCCTATGGCTACCTGTCCTCTTCGTTTTCTTTCGTGGAAAACCTTGTTCTTGGTAGCACTCACTTTTGCTAGACGCGTTAGTGAGTTGCAGGCCCTAGTGTCTGATCCTCCTTACACTAGGTTCTACAAGAACCGGGTAGTCCTACGGACTCACCCTAAGTTTCTGCCCAAAGTGTTATCCCCTTTTCACATCAACCAGGAGGTGGTACTTCCGACCTACTTTCCCAGGCCACACTCCAGCCGAGCTGAAATGGTCCTGCATACCCTGGACTGTAGAAGGGCGTTGACCTTCTACCTTGACCGTACGCGGGAGCACCGAAGGACTGTTCAGCTCTTCGTGTCTTATGACCCCAACATGTTGGGGCTCCCTGTCTCCAAGCGTACTCTGTCCATCTGTATTGCTGACTGTATCGCTTGGGCTTACGAGGCAGCCGGCCTCGTGTTGGAAGGTAGAGTCACAGCTCATCGTGTTCGGGCGAAGGCTACGTCGGTGGCTTACCTCCGCTCTGTTCCATTGGCAAACATCTGCCGGGCCGCTACTTGGTCTTCAAGCCAGACTTTTGCAGCCCATTACTGCCTGGAGAGGGAGTCCCGCAGGGACAGTGCTTTCGGACAGGCAGTCCTCCGTAACCTCTTTGAGGTATAGGCAACTCCTACCCTCCATCCCGGATGTTGGGCTACCGGTTGGAGACATATTCAGAGAAGATTCCTTCCTTCTGTGCTACTGCGCTTGAGGGAGCTCATTTTTGTGCTTAGGGTTTCCGGTAGCCTTAAGCTTGGGAGTCCCATATGTGAGGACTGACTTCCTGCTTGGTCCTGGAGAAAGCGTAGTTACTCACCTGTAACAGGTGTTCTCCAGGAGCAGCAGGAATCAGTCCTCACAACCCTCCCTCCTCCCCTTGGAGTTGCAGTTCTATGCTTTCGTTTTTTGCTAATTTTTTGCTGTCTTTTAGCTATGTCGTCAGACTGAGCAAGATGGCACCCTTGGGCGGGAAGAGGACCGCGCATGCGCGCTATAATTTCCAAAGGCTTTCTTTGAAAGCTGGGGAAAATTGCTCCGCGAGGGCTCCGTCGGCGCCGACATCACCCCATATGTGAGGACTGATTCCTGCTGCTCCTGGAGAACACCTGTTACAGGTGAGTAACTACGCTTTCCCGATCCCAGTCGGTACGGGTATCGGGCTTTGCAAGAGCATCCCGACAGACGATACTTCAGAATCCTCAGAGTCAGAGGAATCGAAGAGTCTGTCGATGCAGCGATGCTTCTTCCACAGGAGGAGTCCTCTCCTAAACAAAGGATGTGTCCTCCAGAGGACTTGTCTTTTCAAGACTTTATCAGAGAGGTGGCTCGGGGCCTCTCTATTACAGTAGCCCCAGAGTCAGAGCCTAGAGCTAAGGTGTTAGATATTCTACAATAGCCTAAAACTCCTAAAGGGGCAGCTACCTTGCCTATTCATGAGATTCTGTATGATCTCATGTTAAGGATGTGGGAAGCACCTCTATCTACTTCGCCTCATTCTCGCAGGATGGACACCATGTATCGTGTCCCTCCTTGTCCTGGTTTCCATAAAACTCAGCTTCCTCACCACTCTATTGTGGTTGAGTCTGCAATGAGAAAGATTAGAAGTGCCAAAAGACATGCCTCTAATCCTCCAGGCCGTGAATGTAGAACCCTGGATGCTTTTGGTAGAAGTCTTCCAAGCTTCCATGCTTGCTGCGAGAATTAATTCTTATAGTCTCTACATGGGAATGTTGTTAAAGTCTGCAAATGGTCAGTGATTTTTTTTTAAGTCCTTTTATGTCTGACAGTAAAAGGCAAGAATTTCTCACTGGGCTCAAACATGCCCAGGATATCTCCAAATTCTCCAACCGTGCAGCTTTCGACTCCTTTGAATGTGTAAGCAGAGCCTCAGCTATAGCTATAGGTGCACGTAGGATTGCTTGGCTTCAAGCATCTGATTTGGAGACCTGAGTCCAAGATGAATTGGGAAATATCCCTTGTACAGGTGAGAATCTGGTAAAGATTGGCAAGCAAAAGCCAATCAAATGGATGCTGAAAATTCTGCTTTGGATAGACTATCAAAATCTACTGCTGCTCCTGCTAAGAAAAGGTTGTTCAAGAAAACACCTTTTTCTAAAAAGGGAAGATCCTATCCTGCTTATAGTCAGAGAGCATCTTGTGCAGCTCAGTTTCCTTCCAAACGTCAGCAATCCTCCAAACAGACCAAGGCAAAGGCTGTGAGGCCTGCTCCAGGCCAGCAATCTCGGCTCCCTCAGGGCCTTTGACTCTCTGCTAGAGAACTTAGCCTTCCTGGCTCTAGAAGGACCAGAGCCTTCCACCATCTCAGGAAGGTTATGTCACTTTGCTCCCAGATGGGGGGCAAATCACAGCAGAGCATTGGACACTCTCCATTATAAGAGAGGGGTACAAACTTCATTATTCCAGCTTGCCCCCCTCTCACAAGAGTGCACCAGTTCAATTCTCCAACCTTCCTTCTCAACCTGTTAGAGCAGGAGGTTGCCACTCTTCTAGCCCAGGGGGCAATAGAGGAAGTGCCTTCTCAACAACAAGGCACAGGGTTCTACTCCCCCTATTTTCTTATCCCAAAGAAAACATGGGGCTTCAGACCCATTTTATATCTCAGAGAGTTGAACAGATTCCTAGTCAAAGAAAAATTCAAGATGGTTTCTCTAGGAACTCTGCTGCCATACCTTCAGAGTCAGGATTGGCTTTGTTCTCTAGATCTCAAGGATGGGTACACTCATGTCCTCATCCATCCAACTCACAGAAGGTTCCTTTTCCAGGAGATGCACTATCAATACAGAGTGCTCCCCTTTGGCCTGGCCTCTGCACCAAGGGTGTTCACGAAATGCATGGCAGTGGTTGCTGCTTTTCTGCACACCCTGGGAATATTTGTCTTCCCTTACCTGGACGACTGGCTCATTCGAGCTCCCACTCAGTCAGAGGCCAACATTGCTCTAACCTGCACAATGTGTATCCTTCAATATTTAGGGCTGGTAATAAACATCCCAAAATCCAATTTGATCCCTACTCAGTCCCTGGAGTTTATAGGGGCGTTGCTGGATACCACAAGGGCAAGGGCCTGGGCCTATCTTCCTCAGGCCCGTTGCCTTCGCTTGATGCAGTTAGCTTCTCAAGCAGAGTTAAAACCCCTACTAACTGCTTGAGAAATGTTAGTTGCTAGGCCACATGGCATCCACCGTCCATGTGGTACCATATGCTCGCCTTCACATAAGAGCAGCTCAGTGAACTTTATCCAGCCAATGGACCCAGGCATTAGGCTGCCTGTCAGACAAAATAGCAAACACAAGTCACTTCATTTTGTCCCTCCAGTGGTGGAAGTCCCCTCAAAATCTGTTGCTGGGGTGTCCCTTTCAACAGCCTCCACCCCAGGCAACACTTACAACAGATGCTTCTCCAATGGGCTGGGGAGCTCATCTTCAGGACCTCTCCACCCAGGGCATCTGGTTCCCACAGGAGACTTGTCTACATATCAATCTCTTGGAACTCAGAGCAATCTTCCTTGCTCTGCGAGATTTCTACACCCTGCTCAGCCACAAGACAGTCCTTATCTACACGGACAATCAGGTAGCCATGTTCTATATAAACAAGCAGGGAGGAACTGGCTCTCTGTTGCTTTGCAACGAAGCTCTGCGACTGTGGGCCCTCGCCAGAGAGCATCACATTCATCTTCTGGCAGTCTATCTTCCAGGTGTTCAAAACTCTTGGGCAGACACTCAGTCGAGTTCTGCTTCCACACGAGTGGTCCCTACATATGGACCAGGTATCCAAGATTTTTTAAATTTGGGGAACCCTGGACATAGACCTCTTTGCAAGTCCGTGGAATGCCAAACTTCCCCGGTTCTGTTCCAGAACTCCAGCTCAGGGGGCTCAGGCAAGGGTTGCTTTCCTCCTTCATTGGGGTCAAGACTTCCTGTATGCCTTTCCACCCATTCCCCTAATTCCCAAAACCCTGTTCAAGCTTCAGAGAGACAGAGGCCACATGATTCTCATAGCTCCACATTGGCCATGGCAAGTGTGGTACCCTCTGCTTCTACATCTCTCTCAAGCTCCCTCCCTAGAGTTAGGGTCTGCTCCGGACCTCCTCTCTCAGAAGTACGGAAAGCTGTGGCATCCCAATCCCCAGTTTCTGTATCTCAGGGCTTGGTTGCTGAAGCCCTAGATCTCCAGGATCTTCCTCTTTTTCAACAAGTGAAAGATGTTCTTTATGCTTCCAGAGAACCTTCCACTAGACGTTCTTACGCCTTCAAGTGGAAAAGGTTTACCATCTGGTGTTATGAGAAGGGTCTTAACCCCCGTGCCATACCTCTGGAATCGTTGCTGGAGTATCTCCTTCATCTGTCTAATGCAGGCTTTAAGACAAATTCAGTCAGAGTCCATCTAAGTGCTATTGCAGCTTCCCTCAAGCCTCTAAATGGACAACCTGTTTCCTCTCATCCCCTTGTAGCAAGGTTGTTGAGAGGCCTCCTTTTAACAGAGCCTCCCATTAGACCACCACCGGTGGCATGGGACTTAAATTTGGTTCTTGGTCAGCTTATGCAGCCGCCTTTTGAACCTTTAGCTACTACCTCCTTGAAATACCTTTCTTGGAAGGTTATCTTTCTCATTGCAATCACATCAGCACGCCGCATCAGTGAATTGCAAGCGCTAGTAGCTAATCCACCTTATACAAGGTTCCATCATGACAAGGTGGTCCTTAGGACTAATCCACACTTTATGCCTAAGGTGGTCTCGCCTTTTCACCTCAACCAAGAGGTCTACCTACCTGTCTTTTTTCCAGGACCTAATGCATCAAGTGCAGAGAGGAATCTTCATACCCTGGACTATAAAAGAGCTCTAGCTTTTTACTTACAGAGGACACAGCAACATAGAAAGTCTTCCCAACTCTTTGTTGCTTTTGCTCCTTCTCATTTGAGACAACCAGTCTCCAAGAGAACTCTTTCCAACTGGATTGCCCAATGTATTTCTTTCGCCTATCAGAGCAAGAACATTTCTCTGGAAGGCCATGTCATGGCTCACAATGTTAGAGCCATGGCAGCCTCAATGGCTCATCTGAACTCTGTGTCTGTCGACGACATCTGTCAAGCATCCACTTGGGCCTCTGTTCATACCTTCACAGCCCATTACTGCTTAGACAAGGACTCCCGCCGGGATGCCTTGTTTGGTCAGGATGTTCTCAAACACCTGTTCCATACTTAATCAACTCCTACCCGCCATCCCTCATGGGATGCCAGAGATCCAGGTGGGAAGTGCAGCCCTGTCCCAGGGACACACAACTTCTGGGCTCTCTCCCTGGCATCAAAAGCTAGGGAGTCCCCATATGTGAAGACTCATTCCTGCTTGTTCCTGGAGATAGCACAGTTACTTACCTGTAACAGGTGATCTCTGGGAACAGCAGGAATAAGTCTTCACAACCCACCCACCTCCCCTAGGAGTTGTCTCTCTCTCTCTCTGTCTTTCTTCCTTTCCCTCTCTCTCCCTCTTTGTCTCAGCTATAAAACTCAACTGAGGAGAGACAGTTGGAAAGGTGGGAAGGCAGTACGCAGGCGCTGTGTGGTGCTCCGAAAGGCTTTCTGATTGGACGCTGGGTAGCGTTCCCGCGCAGGCTCCGTCGGTACCGACGTACCCCATATGTGAAGACTTATTCCTGCTGTTCCCAGAGATCACCTGTTACAGGTAAGTAACTGTGCTTATCCTGTGAGGTAGAGAGTGACTTGCTGCAAACATGTATATTTGAGTTCAATAAATTAGATTGGTTTTCACTCATAAATTGTCCTGTCTTACAAATGTATGCACATATTGTAAGGAATGAGCGAGGTCTGATATTGGGGTGACCCACAGCACTAGGACATAAATAAAAAAAAACCCCACATAATGGTAAATGGAACGCCCTCGGATGAAAGGAAGGTGATTAGTGGTATGCCCCAAGGTTCAGTCCTGGGACCAGTACTGTTCAATTTGTTTGTGAGTGATATTGCTGAAGGACTGAATGGGAAAAGTCTGTCTTTTTGCAGATGACATGAAAATTTGTAACAGAGTGGACTCCCCTGAAGGAGTGGATAACATGAGGAAAGATCTACAAAATCTGGAAGAATGGTGTAATGCTTGGTAGTTAAGATTTAATGTGAAGAAGTGCAGTGTCATGCACTTGGGAAGCAGAAATCAAGGGTTTTATATGCGATAGGGGGCGAAAGATTGGTGTGCATGGACCTGGAGAAGGACCTTGGAATGATTGTTTCTGTGGATCTCAAGATGGCGAAACAGTTTGACAAGGCGGTGGCAAAAGCCAGAAGGATGCTGGGTTGCATACAAAGAGGAATTACCAGCAGAAAGGAAGAAATACTAATGTCACTGTACAAGTCACTGGTGAGGCCTCACTTAGAATATTGTGTTCAGTTTTGGAGACCATATCTCACAAAGGATATAAAAAGACTGGAAATGGTTCAGAGGAAGCTGACCAAAATTATTTGGAGCCTGTGTCAGAAGATGTATGAGAAGAGACTTGAATACCTAAATATTATATACTCTAGAGGAGAGGAGGGAAGGGGGAGATATGATTCAGACCTTTTCTTTTTTTATTTCCATTTTTTGTTTATTAATAACGTCACATCACATTACGCACAGATCAAATTTTTTAGTTTTCTGTTTTTTTTTCTACCCCTTCCCTAAAAGACACCACCCCTCCCCCTCCCCCCTCCCCCAACCTCCACCACCTTACTCTTGACCTTTAATCGTTGGAACACAGCAACCCTCATCCTTAAATTCCATATAATTCAACCAGTGTGCTTGTCTATGCAGTAATTTCAGCTGCATAAGTCAGAGCGTCCACTAACAGCTGTATTCTATTAGATATACAATTAACCAAACATACCTTTCAAAGCAACCCTAGTTTCATTACATTATATTATTCTTATGTCATTCTTATCTCGGAGGCCTCAACTTAGCAGCAGCCTATAGGGCATTCTTTATTCCTTTCTCGCCCTTTTCATGCCATTTAAGATAAGGACCCCATGTTTTTTTGAAAGCCCAGCAGCCTTCTCTGTGGAAGTGCTGAAAGATGGTACATCAGATATAGGTGTTCCACTCTATTCTGAACCTCCGCTAGAGTGGGTGTTTACCTCTCTCCATTTCCTCACTATCAACTGCCTCATAGCCACACATACTATTCTACACCACCCCTGCACCTTTAATTATCCCTCCTCACTGTCCACATTTAACAATGCCAGACATGGGCCAAGGACAATATCCTTCGCCATAATTTCACTCATCCATTCCGCCACCTCACCCCACTTAGGCTGAAATTTAATGCAGCCCCACTAAATGTGGAGGAAGGTTCCTAGTTCTCCACATTCCCTCCAGCATAAGGCCGGCCCGCCCTGCCATCTCTGCATTCTCTGGGGTGTCCGATACCACCTATACAACATTTTGTAGTTGTGCTCCAATATATTACTAGAGAGAACCCCCTTAAATAGATCCTTACACACTATCGCCCATTGATCTCCATCCCAACACTTATTTAAATCCTTCTCCCATGCCTTCCTATGTGACCATTCATCACTATTTACTATCTCCATTGCTTTGTATAATTTGGAGATTAATCCTTTAACCACCTGATCTTCAAATATCCCATCAATATCTCCTCCCTTCTCTCCAACCCCCTTTCCCCCCATCCTCTTACAGAAGTGGATTGCTTGTAGATACCTATAGCTGTCCATATCAGGTAACGGATATTCACTTTGCGGGTCCTCAAACTCCAGCCAGTCTTCTCCCTCCTTAAACTGCCCAATAGATATCAACCCTTTCTGGGCCCATCTCCTAAAAGTTGGGTTCTGTGCTCCAGGCGGGAACTTGGGGTTATCTACCAATGGTGTAAATTTGGAACGCCCTTGAGGTCCAGACCATCTTGCTTGCCATTTTCTTCAGTACTGTAGTGTAAGCAGTATAAAGGGATTGTCCTTCCCCACCCCCCCGAACCAATGAGGCCACACCCTTCAGCCAAATTATATCGGTCATTCTTGTCTTCTGCCTTACCCCATATCCTTCCAATACTACCCATTCTACTTGGTCCCTCAACACCCATTCAAACACCGCCCTTACCTGAGCCGCCTCATAATACCTTAAGACCAGCGGCATCCCCATACCTCCCACTTTCCTATTTGCACACAGGATATTCCTAGCCACTCTGGGTTTCCCCCCTTTCCAAACAAACTTCATAAGCCTATCTTGCAGCTTACTTAAGAAGGTGACAGGAACTTCCACTGGAAGGTTCATAAATAAGTACAGGAGCTGGGATATCAGAATCATCTTTATCAACTCTATCCTATCCAACCAGGATACTTCATATCTCCCCCATCTCCATTTCCCTTAGTACACTGTTCCTAGCCGGGACATAGTTCTCTTGAAACAAATTTTCTCCCTGTGCTGTAATCTGCACTCCTAAATAACGAATGCTACCCTTTGCCCATCTAAAAGGGAACTCTTGCTTCAAACCCTCCACCTTCTCCTTACTAATAGTTATATTTAGAATTTCAGATTTGGTGGTATTCATGCGAAAACCAGACACTTCTCCTTATCTAGTTAATTCGTCCAGAATCGCTTGAAGTGACCATGTCGGTTCTGTTATAAAAAAAAAAATAAAATCTGCGAACAGTGATATCTTGTGATGGGTCTGCCCCACTTTTATCCCCATAATGTCTCCTCCATCCTGTATTCTCTGGCCCATTGGTTCCATTGCTAGGATGAATAGTAACGGAGAAAGCGGGCACCCCTGCCTTGTCTCCCTCTGCAGCTCAAAGGCCTTTGTAGCTGATCCATTAATTTTTAAGCACCTCATCGGCTCTTTATACAAGATCTGCACCCAGTCCAAAAAAGCCCCGACTATCCCCACCTTTTCCAATGTCTGAAAAAGAAAGGGCCAGCTCACCCTATCAAAGGCCTTCTCAGCATCGACTGCTAAGAGGGCAAGTTCCTCCTTCATACCCTCTCCGTACCATATCAAATTAAGGGCCCTATGAATATTATCAGAGGTATATCTCCCCGGCACAAAACCTGATTGGTTTGGGTTATCAATTTCCCTAAATGTGGTAGCAGCCTGTTCACTAATACCCTTATAAAACATTTTTAAATCACTACCTAAAAGGGAAATAGGCCTATATGAACCACGCTCAGTTGGGTCTTTCCCTTCATTGTGCAATATACTGATCCCTGCCAATCGCAATGATGCTGGTATTATACTATCTCCAGGAACAAGCAGGAATGAGTCTTCACATATGGGTATCGTCGATACGGACGGACCCTGCGCGGGAACGCTCCCCAGTGTCCTTAAAGAAAGCTTTTGGGAGCATTCCACAGTGCCTGCGCGCTGCCTTCCCGCCTTTCCTAACTGCCTCTCTCCAGTTCTTCTTTTCCGCGGAGCCAGCAGGTCGTGTTTCCTGTCACTGCTGAAGAATTTCTTATTTTCTTTTATTTTTTCTTTAGTCGCTTGTCTGCCTTCTCGATTCCGCACCGGTAGTACCGGTTCTTTTTCTTTCTTTAAAAAAAACAAACCAAAAACTTCTACTTTTTCAGTGCATTTTTCTTCTGGGGCCTTAGGCCTACAGAGATATTTTTCCCTCATGGAAAAACCCGCCTCCGGGTTTAAAAAGTGCACAAAGTGCAGTAGCACTATTTCTGTCACCGACGCCTATGACTGGTGTCTAAAATGTTTAGGTCCTGACCACTCCATTGCGGATTGTGAGTCCTGTTCTGTGATGTCTAAAAGAGGGTTACAGAATTGGGCAGCTAAGCTCAGTGCTCAGTACCCTGTTTCCCTCCGATGCAGCTTCCGTGGCATCGACGTCTTCCAGGGCTGCTTCTTCATCCCATGGATCTCAGGTAACCAAACTTAAATCTGGCCGGTCCTCAGAGTTCATCTCCCTCTAAGTATCGAGATGCCCCCGGGCTTACTCTTGAGGATACCACACCGGCAAAATTACCCTGGCGGGAGGCTCCGGCTTCCAAAGCACTACCTGTGGGGTCACAGGTTGACATCGATGGCTCGGCCTCGACCGATCACCTGTTACAATGTTCTGGGGTACCGGCAGTTTCTACCGGTACCGATATCCAGACATTGGTGGCGTCAATGGATCAGAATATTCTGACCATGCAGCGTGCCATCACAGCATTCATTCAAGCTGCAACGCCTACGGTACCGCAACAAAACCCCGTTGTCGGTACCCGTACCGATTCCGGTACAGGATCCGATTCCGGTTACGATACCAGTACCGCTTGCATCGACATCTGCATCGACGGCAGCGGTACGCTATCCAGTAATGCCTATCAGTACCGGCCCGGTACCGATTACTCCCGATGTCGATACCTCTCGGTACGCGTATCGGGCTCTACGAGAGCATCCAGACAGTCGATACTTCGATTCTTCTGAAGACTCTGACTCTTCAGAGGCCTCAATTGAAGCATTGGGGATCCTTCCTCAGGAAACCTCTTCTCCAAAAAGGAGAATGTCTCCTCCTGAAGACTTGTCTTTTCAGGACTTTATTAGGGAGGTGGCCAAAGGCCTGTCCATCTCAGTAACCTCTGAGACTGAACCTAGAGCCAAAAAATTAGATATCCTACAATATCCTAAGGCTCCTAAAGAGGCAGCCACCTTACCAATACATGAGATTCTTTATGAACACATGTTGGGCATATGGGAGACTCCTCTTTCCACCTCCCCTCATTCCAGAAGGTTGGCCACCATGTATCGTGTTCCTCTTTGTCCTGGATTTCATAAGACTCAGCTTCCTCACCACTCCATTGTGGTAGAGTCTGCTATGAAAAAGATCAAGAGTACAAAAAGGCACTCCTCTGCTCCTCCAGGAAGAGAATGCAGAACCCTAGATGCCTTTGGCAGGAAAATTTTTCCAGGCCAGTATGCTTGTAGCCAGAATCAACTCCTGTAGTCTCTATATGGGGATGTTTCTAAAAGAAGTTACAGATCATCTGCAAACCTTATCTCCTTTTATGTCAGAAGATGAGAGAAGAATATATCACCTGGCTTAAACAGGCACAGGATGTATCCAAGTTTTCCAACCGTGCAGCCTTTGACTTTTGAAGGGGTCAGTAGAGCCTCGGCTATTGCCATAGGTGCACGCAGAGTTGCTTGGTTGCAAGCCTCTGATTTGGAATCCTGGGTACAGGATGGTCTAGGTAACCTTCCCTGTACAGGCAAAACCTGTTTGGCAAAGATTGGCAAGCAAAGGCCAACCAGATGGATGCTGAAAATTCTGCTTTAGATAGACTTTCAAAGTCTACTACTGTTCCTTTCAAAAAGAGGTTATTCAAAAAGGGATCTTTCCCTAAGAAAGGGAAATTTTCTTCTTATGGTCAGACCTCTTCTCAAGGTCGTTTTGCTACAGAGAGGCAGCAACAACCAAAACAGGCCAAAACCCAGACTGCGAGGACTGCTATGGCCCAACAGGCTGAGGGCCTTTGACTTTCCACTAGAGAACTTAGCCTTTCTGGCTCTAGAACATCCAGAGCCCCTCACCATCCCAGGAAGGTTAGCACACTTTTTGCTCCCAGATGGGAACAAATCACAGCAGAGCAGTGGACCCTCTCCATCATAAGGGAAGGGTACAAACTTCATTTCTTAAACCTTCCTCCTCACATCATGGTGAAACCGTTCAATTCTCCAACATATCTCCTCAACCTTCTAGGTCAGGAAATTGCTACCCTTCTTGCCCAAGGGGCAATAGAAGAAGTACCCCTTCTTCAACAGGGTTCAGGGTTCTACTCCCCCTATTTTCTCATCCCAAAGAAAACAGGGGGCTACAGACCCATATTAGATCTCAGAGAATTGAACAAGTTTCTATGCAAGGAGAAATTCAAGATGACTTCTCTAGGAACTCTCCTTCCATACCTCCAGAGTCAGGACTGGCTTTGTTCCCTAGATCTCAAGGATGCGTACACCCATGTTCTCATCCATCCAACACACAGAAGATTCCTTCGCTTCCTGTACCAAGGAAAGCACTACCAATACAAAGTGCTTCCTTTCGGTCTGGCCTCTGCTCCAAGAGTGTTCACAAAATGCATGGCAGTAGTAGCTGCATTCCTACGCACTCTAGGAATATTCGTATTCCCATATCTGGACGACTGGCTCATCCGAGCTCCATCCCAGTCAGAGGCCCAGATTTCTCTAGCCTGCACAAGGCGTGTTCTTCAGTATCTGGGACTGGTAATCAACATTCCAAAATACCATCTTACCCCTACTCAGTTTCTAGAGTTCATAGGGGCCTTACTGGATACCACAACTGCAAGGGCCTATCTTCCCCAGGCCCTTTGCCTACGCTTGGTGCAGTTAGCCTCCCAGATTCAGTTAAAATACCATTTAACTGCTCGAGAGATGTTGCAACTTTTAGGCCACATGGCATTCACGGTGCATGTGGTTCCCTATGTTCGTCTTCACATGAGAGCAGCTCAGTGGACCCTATCCACCCAATGGACCCAGGCATCAGGTTGCCTGTCAGACAAAATAGCAACCTCCAGTCGCCTATTTTCGTCCCTCCACTGGTGGAAGTCCACTCAGAATCTGTTGCTGGGGTCCCCCTTTCAACAGGTGTTACCCCAAGCAACCCTTACAACAGATGCCTCTCCAAAGGTTTGGGGAGCTCATCTACAAGATCTCTCGACCCAGGGCATCTGGTCTCCACAGGAGGCGTATCTTCATATCAACCTCTTAGAGTTCAGAGCAATCTTTCTGGCTCTGTCTTCCACACCCTGCTCAGCTACAAGACAGTCCTCATCCACACGGACAACCAGGTAGCTATGTTCTACGTGAACAAGCAGGGGGGAACTGGCTCTCTGTCGCTTTGCAACGAAGCTCTGAGATTGTGGGCCTTCGCCAGAGAGCATCAAATCCATCTCATGGCAGTGTATCTTCCAGGAGTTCAAAACTCTTGGGCAGACAGACTCAGTCGAGTTCTGCTACCGCACGAATGGTCCCTCCATGGGGACCAGATAGCCAAAATTTTTCGGATTTGGGGTACCCCAGACATAGACCTGTTTGCAAGTCCGTGGAATGCCAAACTTCCCCGGTTCTGTTCCAGGATTCCATGTCAGGGAGTTCAGGCCAGGGATGCCTTCCTCCTTCATTGGGGGCAAGACTTCCTTTATGCCTTTCCACCTATTCCCCTAATCCCCAAGACTCTGTTCAAGCTTCAGAGAGACAAAGGGACTATGATCCTCATAGCACCACTTTGGCCACACCAAGTGTGGTACCCTCTACTTCTGCATCTCTCTCAAGCTCCCTCCCTAGACCTGGCGTCTGCTCCAGATCTCCTCTCCCAGGAGGAGGGAACCTTGTGGCACCCAAATCCTCAGTCTCTTCATCTCAGGGCCTGGTTGCTGAAGGGCTAGACCAGTGATGGCTAACCTTTTTGAGCCCGAGTGCCCAAACTGCCGCACAAAACCAAAGAATTTCCTCAAAGTGCCAGCACGTCAATTTGCATAAATATTTGCATAATGCTAACATACACTAACTTTTAGTAAACATGTCTCTTAATGAGTGTATGGATAAAGACAGACTAAAAGATTTCTACATTACTATAATCCAGTGCCAACCGCCAGGCACATTAGGAACTACTACAAACACTGCCCATTTAGAACCAATAGCAAACCCGCCGTATCCTAACAGCACTACCAGGACTCACAAAGCACCACACCATACCTATCAAAAGGCAACACTGCAAATATTAAACCAATACATTTCAGAGAATAACAATACATGACCTACTGGGGAAAGAGAACAAGTGGCAATGTCAAAAAGGAATTACATAAACAGAATACCTCAGCTCAGTTACACAGTTGCAATTGCTCCAGCCACTTTCTTCTGGTTTCTTCATGTTTTCTGCTAACTCTCCATCATCTGCTGTCCATTTGTCCTTTCTTCTCTCTTCTAGTTTTTTTTTCCATTCTCTCTCTCTACATCCGCTTTAACATACTAATCTTTCTCCTTTTGCTCTTTCCTCATTCCTATTTCATCCACTCAAATTTTACCCCTCCATCCTCAATCCCCACTTACTCTCCCAATACCCAGCCAATTGTAGATTTTTTATCCCTCCCACACAAAATATTTTTCCCCTCTCCATTTTACTCTCCCAGCCCCATCCCATTCTAATCCTCCCCCAACATCAGCTCCCTTCTAGTTCCAGCCTCACCCAGCATCCATTCCCTTCTAGTCCCTGCATCAGCCCATTTCCAGTCCTAGCAACCCCCCAACCCAATACCAGTCCTAGCCCCCCCCCATCAACTCACTTCCAGCCCTAAACCCCCATCACCCCATTTCCAGACAGCCCCCATCAGCCCACAGCCCATTAGCAGTCCTACCCCCCCAGCCCATTAGCAGTCCTAACCCCCCCAGCCCATTAGCAGTCCTAACACCCCCCCCTCCTGCCCATTAGCAGTCCTAACACCCCGCCCGCCCGCCCATTAGCAGTCCTAACCCCCCCAGCCCATTAGCAGTCCTAAACCCCCCCGCCCCGCCCCGCCCATTAGCAGTCCTAACCCCCCCCCTCCTGCCCATTAGCAGTCCTAACCCCCCCTCCTGCCCATTAGCAGTCCTAACCCCCCCTCCTGCCCATTAGCAGTCCTAACCCCCCCCTCCTGCCCATTAGCAGTCCTAACCCCCCCTGCCCATTAGCAGTCCTAACACCCCCCCCTCCTGCCCATTAGTAATCCTAACACCCCCCCCCCTGCCCATTAGCAGTCCTAACCCCCCCCCCCCCCCTGCCCATTTGAAGTCCTAACCCCCCCCCCCCGGCAAATTTTAAAAAGAAAAAGCAGGCTCTGGCTGCTGCCGCGGCAGATTACAATGTCCCGCGGGGCCCCCTCCGCCCGCTAAGCCCCTCTGCAAGGGCTTTCAGATTCGCGAGGGAGAGCGTCTCCCCCGCGTCTCTGTTAAGCCCGCAGGGGCTAATGGGAAATTTCCCATCAGTCCCTCGCGTCTAAAGGGGCTGATGGGAAATTTCCCATTAGCCCCTGCGGGCTTAACAGAGACGCGAGGGAGACGCTCTCCCTCGCGAATCTGAAAGCTCTTGCAGAGGGGCTTAGCGGGCGGAGGGGGCCCCGCGGGACGCTGCATTCTGCCCTTGCCGCGTCCGCGGCAGCAGTCAGAGAGCTTTTTTCTTTTTTTTGCGGACCTATGGCCCGCGTGCCAGCTGCAAGGCCTTCGCGTGCCACAGCTGGCACGCGTGCCATAGGTTCGCCATCGCTGGGCTAGACCTTCAAGATTTACAACTTTCTCAGCAAGTGAAGGATATCCTTCATGCTTCCAGAAAGCCTTCCACCAGACGTTCATATGCTTTTAAATGGAAAAGGTTTTCCATTTGGTGTGCAGAGAAGGGTCTCAACCCTCTTGCAATACCTTTGCATTCTTTACTAGACTATTTGCTGCATTTATCCCATGCAGGCCTTAAAACAAATTCAATCAGAGTCCATTTGAGTGCTATTGCAGCATCCCTTAAGCCTCTCAATGGACAACCTATTTCCTCTCATCCTCTTATAGCAAGATTCATGAGAGGCCTTCTTTTGACTAAACCTCCCATTAGACCACCTCCAGTGGCCTGGGACTTGAATCTGGTTCTTGGCCAGCTTATGAAGCCACCCTTTGAACCCTTAGCTACTACCTCTTTAAAATTCCTTTCTTGGAAGGTATTTTTTCTCATTGCAGTCACCTCAGCTCGCTGTATCAGTGAGCTGCAAGCTTTAGTGGCTAATCCTCCTTATACAAGGTTCCATCATGACAAGGTAGTCCTCAGAACTAATCCACACTTTATGCCTAAAGTGGTCTCACCTTTTCATCTGAACCAGGAGGTCTTTTTACCTGTCTTTTTTCCAGGACCTCATGCATCAAGTGCAGAGAGGAATCTTCATACCCTGGATTGTAAAAGAGCACTTGCTTTCTACTTAGAGGACGCAGCAACATAGAAAGTCCTCTCAACTTTTTGTTGCTTTTAATCCTTCTCATTTAGGACTTCCAGTCTCTAAGAGAACTCTGTCCAATTGGATTGCTCGGTGTATTTCCTTCGCCCACCAAAGTAAGAACCTTTCTCTGGAGGGCCATGTCACAGCTCACAATGTGAGGGCCATGGCAACCTCTGTGGCTCCTCTAAACTCTGTGTCCATCGACCAGATCTGTCGAGCGGCCACTTGGGCATCGGTTCATACCTTCACAGCCCATTAGTGCTTGGACAAGGACTCCCGCCGGGATGCCTTGTTTGGTCAGGCTGTTCTCAAACACCTGTTCCATACCTAATCAACTCCTACCCTCCATCCCTGAACTGGATGCCTGAGATTCATGGGTAGAGGTAGAGCCCTTCCCAGGGACTCACAATCTGGGTGATCTCCCAGGCATCTCTAGCTGGGGAGTCCCCATATGTGAAGACTCATTCCTGCTTGTTCCTGGAGATAGCACAGTTACTTACCTGTAACAGGTGATCTCTGGGAACAGCAGGAATAAGTCTTCACAACCCACCCACCTCCCCTAGGAGTTGTATCTCTCTATCTTTCCTTTCCTCTCTCTCTCTTTGTCTCAGCTTTAAAACTCGAACTGGAGAGAGGCAGTTAGGAAAGGCGGGAAGGCAGCGCGCAGGCATTGTGGGATGCTCCCAAAAGCTTTCTTTAAGGACGCTGGGGAGCGTTCCCGCGCAGGCTCCGTCGGTACCGACGATACCCATATGTGAAGACTTATTCCTGCTGTTCCCAGAGATCACCTGTTACAGGTAAGTAACTGTGCTTTCCTTATTAAAGGAATTATACATTTTAGTCAGGGGTCCTACCAGCGCACCTGCAAATACCTTGTAAAACCGATTGGGAAATCCGTCCATACCAGGAGCTTTGTGAGGCTGCAAACTTCTAATCACTGTCATCACCTCCTGTTCCCCAATCGGCTGTGAGAGCTCTTCTGTTTCGTCACTATCTAGGCAGGGCAAGGTGATTTTATCTAGGTACTCTTGAACTCTTGCTTCCCCTACTGGTGCTTCCAGAGAGTACAGCTCCTGATAGAACTGAACAAACCTCTCCTCAATATCTTTCCCCACCCACCTCAATTGTCCGTCTTCACCCTTCACTTTCACTAAGGTGTTCCTGGTTGCCATCTTTTTAACCTTGCGGTACAGTAATCTCCCTGCTTTATTAAATTCAGAATTCTTTTGCTTCAGCATTGTAAGTTTATGCTGGATGTCCTTCATATGCAACTCACTCAGCTCCACCTGTAATCCATTCAACCTCATTCTCAACCCAGCATTCAATGAATCCCTTTTCAACTGCTTTTTCATCTCACCTATAGAGGCAATCAATTTTGTTTGTTTCTATAACTTTAACCTCTTCCTGTGTGCCCCTAACACAATAAACTTCCCCCTTACCACAGCTTTCAGGCAGTCCCAAACAGTACCAGGGGAACATTCACCCGTATCATTCAATAATATGTATTCTTCCAATACGCCCTTAATCTGCTGCACTACTTTCTTTATTTAACGTTTCTTATATACCGCCTTTCATGATATCAAGGCAGTTTACATTGCACAAACTGAAATTACGTTGAACAGGGCATTATAACTTGGAGATAACTATTTTACAGGGAACATGGGCAATGGAGAGTTAAGTGGCTTGCCCAAGACCACAAGGAGCACCTGTGAGACTAGAAACCCCAGTACTTGCGGCCCAAGGTTGCTGTACTCTAGTGGGATTTGAACCACCGACCTTCCGGCCTGAGGTAACTTGCCCCAACCAGTAGGCCACTCCTCCCTATTCTCTAATAAGGATTCATTTAATTTCCACCAGGTTTTTACGAATCTCGGGCTCCACAATTGTATGCTACATGTAATTGGAACGTGGTCCGACCACATTCTTTCACGTATCTCGCAATATCCTACTTCAGCTACTAAGGTTTTATATATGAGGAGCAGGTCAGTCTGAGAATAAACATGTACTGGGGAGTAAAAAGAATAGTCTCTCTCCCCATAATTTAACTCTCTCCATAAATCCACCATTTCTCCAGGACCAAGCACGAAGTCAGTCCTCACAGATGGGTGACGTCGGCGCCGACGGAGCCCTTGTGCAGAGCATTTCCCCAGCTTTCAAGGAAAGCCTTTGGGAATGCAGCGCGCGTGCGCAGTCCCCTTCCTGCCCAAGGGTGCCATCTTGCTCAGTCTGTCTTTTTCCGCGGAGCCCAACGGACGTGAGTTCGTGTCACCCAGTAAAATATTTTTTTTCTGCGATTTTTGCTTTTTCTGATCCGGTTCGACGCCGGTTTCTCTTTCCGCTTGGGCTTGGTACACCGGTATCAAGTCTGGTATTCTTTTTTCAGTTTATGCCCTTTGTGACTAGCGTTCGTGCCTTTTTTGTTGTTTTCACTGGCAGCCTGGTCTTTTGACCTTGCAGGGACCCTTTTTCACCTGATGGCTGCCAGCGAGTTCAAAAAATGTGATCGGTGCAAGAAACTTATGTGTCTCACTGATACACATGACTGCTGCCTCTGATGCCTCGGGCCCGACCATGACCCGCTGGCTTGTGGCCCGTGCGGCAAAATGTCGTCTAAGGTGCTTTGGAGCCGTCAGCAGCAACATGAGAGAATTTTCTCAGAGTCTGTGTCCGGCTGGGCCCGGACTTTGTCAGAGGCCTCAACATCTCGGGAGTCGGAACCCGAGCGCTGTCGTGGTAACTTTGAAAGGGGGTCTCCCACCCGGGAGCACAAAATGAAGATGAAGCTTGTGAGGGTGGCGTCAGTGGAAGCTCCTGGGTCCTCGAGGGCCAGGTTGTGTATCCTTGACTGCCGCCCCGGGCTCTCGGAGTCGGAGAGGCTGTCCAAGCTATGTCATGTGGAGCCAGAGTCCTCGGGTCACATGAGTTCTGTTGTCCTTGTGGACTCTCCTCCGTGAGAGCCGACGTCGGGCCCGATGCTGTCGGCTGCTGGGTCTCCTGAGCTTGGACTCAGGTTGACGGCCTTGGAAAGCAGCTTGGCTGCCTTCATGGAACAGCAGCGGGTGCTGATCGCCGGTCTCACTGGTGCATCTGCCCCGACTACCGGGACCTTGATGTCTAAGTCGACCCCGGAGATCAGGAATGCTGTATGAGGCTTTTCCTTTTTATTTCAATCATTGCTGCCAGCAGAAACACCCTCACAGTGCTGTAGCCTAAGGTGCCTCATAGGCGCCCTATATGGTGCTCTGTAAGGCGCCCTGTAAAGCACCCTATATGGCGCATTATAGGGTGCCTTGGCAGACAGGGCACTTTATAATGTGACCTATGGGGTGCCTTATAGGGCGCCTTATGAGACACCTTAGGTTACTGCACTGTGAGGGTGTTTTTGCTGGCAGCACTGATTTAAATTAAAAGAAAATGCCTCAGACAGCCTTTTTAGATTGCACCACTGCAGGATTGAACCCATGACCTCTGCCTCCACAGTCATTGCAGTAACCAGTGGGCTACATCGTTGTAGCTTCTAACACTGTGCTGGCATGTACTTAGTGTTAACGCGCGTTAACGTGCCACGGCGCCCACTATCGCGCGATACAGATTCTTGCTACCTTAGGACTGGAATGCCCACTCCTTATATGGCATTCTTCACATTATCGCTGCAACTAGCACCGGTAACATTAAGACGGTTTAGTAAACATACCCCCTAGTGTTTTGAACAGTATATGTTCATGTCCTAAAACAGGCCTTCACAAATTTTCTTGGCATCTAGGAGCCAGCTTAAACATTTGAGCCAGCTGCTGGGACCTCCGCTACATGTCTCACTTCCCCTAAAAGGAGTATTGCAGCTCTTTAAGAGTTTGATTTACTGTGTCCCATTTTCTCTGGGAAAAGAAAGCTTAATAAATCAAGCCCTTATTGTGTGTTTACATAGTGCCAACAGAAGTCAGCGATCCTTCTCTGATTTTTTCCTCCCTCCCCCCTCCCACTAATCCCAATGAGTATGTTGTCAGCAGCATATTTGTGACCCTTTATAGCTGCACATGAGGCAGCTTTCTTTTTTGTTTCATATACCATGGCCTAGTAATACGTGAAACAATAAAAAATCTCTAATAGCCCCTACACTCTGCCTTCTCTTTCTGTCTCTCACATAGCCTCCTCTGCATTTTACCTAGTCTCTCTCTCATATAACCCCCCTCCTATCATCACCCAGTATCTCTCTTAATCCCAAGCCATCATTCAGTGTGTCTCATTGCGCGCCCTCCCCCAGTCATCACCCGATGTCATCTTGCCATTCCTGCACCCGTGCTTGAGCCACACATGGGATTTGAAGCATTGAGATCGGCCCAAGTTTCTCTACTGTGTAGTTCAAGGTACATACAGAAAGCCATATGCAGTGGAGGGCTGCTCCAGCATAGGAATAAAATTTCAGGAGCATGAATGTCTGGGTGCCCTGGTGTCTGGGATTTGTTGAGCCCTGTCTTAAAACAATCTTCTAAATCGTTATTGGTGATGATTGGTCAGCAGAAAATTGAGAGTAGCTCATCCATTAAGCTTAATTTCTAAATTATTCATACCTGATAAATCTTTTATATACTAGCTAGGCATATTTGTGACTTTAGAGCCTGACATTTAGTAGTGGATGAGCTGATCTAACGTGGCTAGCAGTCACCGCTGAACTCTAAACCCGGATATTCAATTCTGGGGCCATATCCGGCATTGAATATCTGAGATGACCAGATTGCTGGGAAGCTAATCAGGCAGTGGCGATATTGAGCTGCTACCCGGTTAGTTTCTGTGATGAAAATTAGGCCAGCTTTTACTGTACTTGACTTTTGCTGCATGTCGGTAACTAGGCAGTGGCAATATAGAGCCGCTGCCCAGTTATTAACAGGTTAGCATCAGGGTGTGAAGTGGTGGCACCCACTGAATATCCTGCTGTGAGTGGCATTTACATGGTTTGCAAGTCTGCAAACCGTGTAAATGCTTCTGAATATCTTCTCTCCCCCCCGTCCCTCCCCCTTAATGCCTAGGTAAGGCTTCTGTGTTGTTCAAGCAGATACAGCTTCATAGTATTGGAAAATACTATATTAAAAAAAAATAGTCTGGAGGAAAGGGAGAGGGCTTTGGACCCAGAGTCCCTTAGCTTGAGAGTGAGTGCTTGGAGACATAGTAACATAGTAAATGACGGCAGATAAAGACCAGTATAGTCCATCTAGTCTGCCAGTATGATGGCAAGAGTAGGTGCACCTGCTGCTCCGTACAGGCAACCCCACCCCATGTTTCTGCTCAAGGGATGAACCCAGCCCTCCATGGAGGACACCCCTATTTGTTGAGAAATTAGATGGTTCAGTTTATTTGGATTTTATCCTGTTGCTGTAAAGGGATCCACTGTGTCTGTCCCATGCCATTTTGACTTCCGTCACCATGTTTGCCCCCACCACTTCCATCGGGAGGACGTTCCAAGCATCCACCACCCTTTCTGTGAAAAAGTATTTCCTGACATTGCCTTTCAATTTACCACCTTGCAGCTTCCTGTTATGCCCTCTAGTTTTAAAGCTTGCCCATCTTTGGAAGAGGCTTGTTTGTTCATTATTTCCCTTTAAGTATTTAAAGGTCTGGATCATATCTCCCCTGCCCCTCCTCTCCTCCAAAGTGTACATGTTTAGGTCTTCAAGTCTCTTCTCATAAGGCTTCTGACGCAGGCTCCAAATCATTTTGGTTGCCTTCCTCTGAACAGTTTCCAGTCTTTTTACATCCTTTGCAAGATATGGTCTCCAAAACTGAACACAGTATTCCAAGTAAGGCCTCACCAGTGACTTGTACAGTGGCATAAGTACCTCTTCCTTTCTGCTGGTAATTCCTTTTTGTATGCAGCCCAACATCCTCCTGGCTTTTGCCACTGCCTTGTCGCACTGTTTTGTCACCTTGAGGTCTTCAGAAATAATCACACCAAGGTCATTCTCCTGATCCGTGCACACCAACCTCTCGCCCTCTATCGCGTACATTTCCCTTGGATTTCTGCTACCCAAGTGCATGACTCTGCACTTCTTTGCATTAAATCTTAATTGCCAGGCATTAGACCATTCTTCCAGCTTTTGTAGATCTTTCCTCATGTTATCCACTCCCTCGGGGGAGTCCACTCTGTTGCAAATTTTTGTGTCATCCGCAAAAAGACAGACTTCCATTCAGCCCTTCAGCAATATCACTCACAAATACATTGAACAGGGCTGGGCCCAGGACTGACCCCAGGGCACCCCGCTAATCACCTTCCCTTCATCTGAGTGAGCTCCATTTACCATCACCTTCTGTCGTCTGTCAGTCAACCAATTTCTGATCCAATTTTCCATCTTGGGATCTGTTCCCAAGCTACTGAGTTTATTGATAAGCCTCCTATGAGGAACAGTATCAAAGGCTTTGTTGAAATCCAGGTAGATGACATCCATCGCATGCCCCTGATCTAGTTCCCAGGTCACCCAGTCAAAGAACTCAGATTTGTTTGGCAAGATCGTCCTTCGGTAAAACCATGTTGCCTCGGGTCTTGCAACCTGTTGGTTTTGAGAAAGTTCACTATTCGCTCTTTCAGGAGCGCCTCCATTACTTTTCCCGCCACAGAGGTAAGGCTCACAGGCCTGTAGTTTGACACTTCTTCCCTGTCACCACTTTTGTGTAGAGGTACGACATCAGCCATTCTCCAGTCCTGAGGAACCTTTCCTGTTTCCAAGGATCTGTTGAAAAACATCCTTTAATGGCCCTGCAAGAACCTCTCTGAGCTCTTTCAGTATCCTGGGATGTATCCCATCCGGTCCCATTGCCTTGCCACTTTCAGTTTTGCAAGTTGCTCTAACGCTTCATCTTCTGTGAATGGTGTGGTATCTACTTCATTCCCATTTTTATATTTGGGAGTCAGAGGAGGTCCTTCTCCAGGACTTTGTTTAGTAAAAACAGAGCAAAAGTATTCGTTTAGCAATTTCGCTTTTTCAGTGTCACTTTCCACAAGTCTGTTCGCAGCACTTCCGAGTCCTGCAATTCCACCTCTGATCATCTTCCTTTCCCGAATATACCTGAAGAAAGTTTTGTCGCCACACTTAACATCCTTAGCCATCTTTTCCTCTGCCTTTGATTTTGCTATCCTTATTTCTCTTTTTGTCTCTTTGAGTTTGATCCTGTATTCATTTCTGTGTTCCTCTGTGAGCTTTTGAATTTTGCGAAAGCTGTGTTTTTTGCCTTTATTTGAGCAGCCACTTCTTTGGAAAACCAAACAGGTTTTCTTCTCCTCTTGTTTTTGTTTAGTTTTCTTACATATTTATCTGTTGCCCCTTTTATTGCCACCTTTAGTTTAGCCCATTGCAATTCCACTTCCCTTATCTCCTTCCATCCTGTCAGCTCCTCCTTTAGGTACTCGGCCATTTTATTGAAGTCTGTGTTTTTGAAGTTTAGGACTTTGAGCTTGCTATGATTGGCCTGTACCATGACTTTTATCTCAAACCACACCTGTGTGGTGATTGCTGCTGCTCACAGGGGCACACAGACATTTGACACGCTATCACCATTGGTGAGCACTAAATCCAGTGTTGAGCTTTCCCTGGTTGGTTCCATTACCATTTGTCTAAGTAACGCATCTTGGAGAGCATCCACAATTTTTTTGCTGCTTTCCAGATTTGCAGAAGGAGTAATCCAATCCACATCCGGTAGATTAAAGTCACCCAATATTATCACTTTCCCCTTTGTGGCTATCTTGGCAATATCTATAATCAGTTCATTATCTATCTTTTCAATTTGTGTCGGAGGTCTGTAGATTACAGCAGTATGGATAACAGTGCCATCTCCTCTTTCCAGCACAATCCAGAGCGCTGCTTCTTTTCCCTAGGCCCCCCTGCATTTCAGTAGGTTTAATATTGCTTTTGACATGCAAGGCTACTCCTCCTCCTCCTCCTCCTTCCATTTTCTCTGTCTCTTCTGAATAGATTATAGTCAGCTATGGCTATATCCCAATCATGCGAGTCATTAAGCCATGTTTCTGTAATGGCCACAATGTCCAAATCCATTTCCACCATTAGGGCTTCCAGGTCCAGAACTTTATTGGCTAAGCTTTGAGCATTAGTGCTCATTGCTTTCTAGCATTTAACTGGCTTGTGTGTATTTTGCATTGATTTTGTTCTGCCTACATAGTCCCACTTGTTTTTGATGTGTTTAAAAGTGCGGCTGTTTCTGATTTTAATCAGCTTTTGCAGGGGGTGATCTCCAGAGCTTGACCTTCCACATCCTCTCCCCCCTTTTCTAGTTAAATGCATATCCACATATTGCTTGAATTTTTCACGTAGGATTCTTTTCCCTGTGCTAGAGAGATGTAGTCCATTAGCACAGTATAGTCTCTTGTTCCATTTGTTACCCCAGTCGCCAATAAATCTGAATTCTCCTTGTTTGCACCAGGTCTGGAGCTATGTGTTAAAGCTGTTAATGCGATGCAGCCTTTTTGCCCCCTTACCAAGAACAGGTAGAACCTCTGAGAATGCAACAGTGTTAACAATGGGCTTGAGTTTCTCTCCCAGAGTTTGGATGTCCTTTTGGACTGTAGAGGCACTGTTTCTAGCCAGGTCATTTGTGCCCAAGTGGATAACAACATAACATAAAGTTTGGAGTGTTCACTTTCTGCACGAAGTACTTCAACAATATGGTTTGTGTTCCTGTTGGCTGAAGAGCCTGGGAGGCACTTGACTATCTCCTCTCCTTCGAACTGTGTTCTCAAGTTGGTGCCACTGATGATGGAATCAGCCAGTAGTAGTAGTTTGCTGTTTGGTGAGGTTTTCTTCATATTTGGTCCTTTAGCAGGAGATTGGGCATTGTCTGTCTCATTTAAGGGCCCTTCAGTTTCTTTGGATTGGGCATCCTCATTCGCCAAGGCAGAGAAGACATTATGCAGGGATATCGCCTGATGCATAGGATGCCTCTGTGTCACAGGTCGCAGTCTACCAGAACCCACTGTGATCCATTTGTTCCTAGGGTGTTTG
This sequence comes from Ichthyophis bannanicus, assembly GCA_033557465.1. Lineage (NCBI taxonomy): Eukaryota > Metazoa > Chordata > Amphibia > Gymnophiona > Ichthyophiidae > Ichthyophis > Ichthyophis bannanicus. The sequence continues at coordinate 1,084,829,835 of CM066032.1, read as the reverse complement.
ATTCTTTGTGGGAGCGGTGGTAGACTTCGTTCAGTTTGTATCCTAGAAGAGGTGCGCTTCACTGCAGCCAGTTCCTCCCTCAGTAGGGTCACCTCTTTATGCATGGCAGCTAGATCTTCCCTTAGTAGATTCAGCTCTTTATGCATGGCTGCTGACCTGAGGCAGAGGACAAGCTCTTAGGTTCCAAATGATTCGTCTTGGAATGAATGTACTGCAGTTATTGCACTGAATAAACGACATGCTGAATAAGCAGTCCTAGAAGTAGAAGATGAAGAAGAAGAGAAGATGATGTGGACTTTAACCCAAGTTAAAAGGATAGATGGCAATGTACGCGATTACTATATAGGCAGTGAAGCCCCGGGGGGGGGGGGGGGGGGCGGGAACCTAAGTATCTCTGGCCAGAAGGCTGTTCCTGAATTGGGGGCACCCACAGATATCTGCTCCAAGGCTACCCAGAAAAGCAGTCGGTCAGTCGGATTATCCCCAAGCTTATTGTATAACCAAAGTTAAGCGTTATATTAGCAATTTTCCCAAAACAGACAGTTAAACTCAATATTGGAAGCTAGCAACCAGCAGAGATAAGAAAGAAAATTATAGTTTTTGCAGGCTTTAGGGCTACACAGTCAGAATATTCCCAAAGTAAGGTATAACAGTTAAAATCTATATTAGCCAAAAGGCGAGAGAAGCTGTAACTTAGCGTTTTGCAGGCTTTAGAAACTGTGCAGGCTTCAAAACGCAGGAACTGTGGCAGCCAGTAAGCTGATCTATTTAGCCCTTCCCCCTGGGAGCTGGCTTGTACCAGAAAATTCAAACAATGAAAGCCAAATAGGTACACTGAACTTTTTCTTTCCTTCCTGTATCACACACAGCTATCTGATTTAAGGGCTACACAGTCAGAATATTCCCAACATAAGATATGCCATACTGGGTTAGACCAAGATCCATCAAGCCCAGTATTCTGTTTCCAACAGTGGCCAATCTAGGTCATATGTACCTAGCAGTTTCCCCAAGAGACACAAGTTCCACAATGCTTGTACTGGGTCAAGCATTGATATCTTCGGTCACTTCTTAATAATGGTTTATGGACCTTTCCTCCAGGAACTTGTCCAAACCTTTTTTAAACCCAGCTACACTAACAGCCTTTACTACATCCTCCGGTAACAAATTCCAGAGTTTGATTACATGTTGAGTGAAAAAATATTTTCTTTTATTAGTCTTAAGTAGTTTACCCTGTAGCTTCATTGCATGTCCCCTAGTCTTTCTATATTCTGATAAGGTAAACAATCGATCTACGTTTACCCGTTCCACTCCGTTCATTAATTTATAGACTTCTATCATATCTCCCCTCAGCCGTCTCTTTTCCAGGTTAGAGCCCTAACCTTTTTAGCCTTTCTTCATAGGAGTATCTTTCCATCCCCTTTACCATTTTGGTGGCTCTTCTCTGTACCTTTTCTAAAATCGCTATATCCTTTTTAAGATACGGCGACCAGAATTGCACACAATATTCAAGGTGCGGTCTCACCATGGAACGATATAGAGGCATTATAATATCTTTTGTTTTATTTTCCATTCCTTTCCTTATCATACCTAGCATTCTATTTGCTCTCTTGGCCGCCGCTGCACACTGGGCCGAGGGTTTTAATATGGTATCCACAATGACGCCTAAATCTTTTTTCTGGGTGGTGGTTCCTAATGTGGAACCTTGCATCGTGTAACCATAGTTTGGGTTGTTCTTCCCTAGGTGCATAACCTTGCACTTGTCCACATTAAATTTCATCTGCCATTTTGATGCCCAGTCTTCCAATTTATCAAGATCCTTTTGCAATTTTTCACAATCCTCTTGGGGTTTTTTTTTTATTTATTTATTTATAATCATTTTACATTATAAATCAAGAAAGTTCACAGAACAGTCTTGAAAGAAAAAGTACAGATACAATCAGGAACAATCATAGCAGATTAATTATAACAAGAAAATTCTTATATTGTGGGCTAGGGTGAACAGATGCATTGATTTTTGAAAAATTTTCTTGTTATAAACAATCCTCTTGGGTTTTAACAACTTTAAATAGTTTTGTGTCATCTGCAAATTTGATAACCTCACTCGTTATTCCACTTTCCAGGTCATTTATGAATATGTCAAAAAGCAGCGGACCCAGCACAGATCCCTGGGGTACACCACTATTCACCTTTCTCCATTGGGAAAATTGGCCATTTAGCCCTACCCTCTGCTTTCTATCTTTTAACCAGTTCCTGATCCACAGTAGTACACTGCCTCCTATCCCATGACTCTAGTTTCGCCAAAGGTCTTTGATGAGGGACCTTGTCAAAGGCTTTCTGAAAGTCCAGATACACAATATCAACCGACTCACCTTTGTCCACCTGTTTATTCACTCCTTCAAAAAAACATAACAGATTAGTAAGACAAGATCTTCCTTGTCTAAAGCCATGTTGGCTGTCTCCCATTAGGTTGTGACTATCTACATGCTGAGTAATTTTATTCTTTATGATGGTTTCTACCATTTTTCCCGGTACTGACGTTAGACTCACCGGTCTGTAGTTTCCCGGATCACCCCTGGAACCCTTTTTAAAAATTGGTGTTACATTGGCGATCCTCCAATCTTCAGGTATTAGAGATGATTTTAATGATAGTTCACAGATTACTGATAGCAGTTCTGCAATCTCATATTTCAGTTCTTTCAACACCCTTGGATGTATACCATCCGGCCAGGTGATTTGCTACTCTTCAGTTTATCTAATAGTTGTAAGACATCTTCCCGATGTATCAATATTTCCTTCAATTCTTCCGCACCTTTAAATACCACTTCAGTCATGGGTAACATTCCTACATCTTCCTCAGTAAAGACCGAAGCAAAGAATTCATTCAGTCTCTCCGCTATCGCCTTGTCGCTTCTTAGTGCTCCTTTAACCCCTTTATCATCTAATGGACCAACTGACTCTCTCACACGTTTTTTGCTACGAATGTACTTGAAAAGGTCTTTATTTCGCGTTTTTCCTTTTGCAGCAAGCTTCTTCTCAAATTCTCTCTTTGCTTGCCTTATCAATGCCTTGCATTTGACTTGCCAGTGCTTGTGCTGTTTCCAGGTTTCGTCGTTTGGCTCTTTTTTCCATTTCCTGAAAGATGCTTTTTTGGCAACAGCAGCCTCTCTGACCTCACCTTTAAACCATGCTGGCAGTTTTTTTGGACTTCCTTCCACTTTTCTTAAAGCGTGGAATACAGCTGGTCTGGGCTTCCAAGATAGTATTTTTCAACACCCAAGCTTGATGTACGTCTTTAACCTTCGCAACTGCTCCTTTTAGTTTTTTCTTAACTGTTTTCCTCATTTTATCATAGTCTCCCTTTTGAAAGTTAAAAGGTAGTACTGTGGATTTCCTTACTATCCGTCCTCCACTAATTAAATCAAAGGCGATCATGCTATGATCACTATTGCCAAGTGGCCCCAACACCCTTATCTCTTGCACTAGATCTGGTGTTCCACTAAGGACTAGGTCTAATATGGCTTCCTCTCTGGTCGGTTCATGAACCAGCTGCTCCAAGAAGCAGTCATTTATTTCATCTAGGAACTTTATCTCCCTAGCATGTCCTGACGTGACACTGACCCAGTCGATACCGGGGTAATTGAAATCACCAATTATTATTATTGCGCTGTAATGTTTGTTAGCTTCCTTGATTTCTTTGAGCATTTCATCATCCATTTGGTCATTCTGGCCAGGTGCTCGATAGTGCACCCCCACTGCCATCGCCTTCCCCCTTTTATATGGAATTTCAGTCCATATAGATTCTACAGCAGATTTTGTTTCCTGCAAAACTTTAATCCTTTCTGAGTCAGTGCCCTCTTTAACATAGAGCGCAACCCCTCCACCTATTTGATCAGCTCTATCATTACGATATAGTTTGTACCCAGGTATCACAGTGTCCCACTGGTCCCAAAGTAAGGTATAGTAGTTAAAATCTATATTAGGAAAAAGGAGAGAGAAGCTGTAACTTATCGTTTTGCAGACTTTAGAAACTGTGCAGGATGTGTTCCTTTGCTAAATGACCCTTTCATTTTGGATTGGTTAGAGTGAGAGAACTTGAACTGCCCAATGTGGCAGAGTGGAGGAATAGCCTATGGTTAGAGCAACCATGAGATCTGGGTTCATTTCCCACTGGCAATCCTTGTGACCTTGGGTAAGTGACTTTACACTGCATTGCCTCGGAAGAAAAGACTTGGCAATCTACTTCCGGTCATATCTTGCCAAGAAAACCCAGGGGCTGCTGGGTGGTCAGGAGTTAGCATTGACTTGATGGCACTTGACAAGCAATGCCACTTTTTTTTTTAACCAAACTCTTTAATAGGGTTATGATAACACTACTGTATTTTCCATCTCAACTTAATTTTTTTCATTTTGTAGACTACTGAAAAGTGTAGTTTCTCACCTGTAACAGGTGATCTCCAGGGAACAGCAGGAATCAATCAATCAATCATAGCTGGGTTTAAAAAAGGTTTGGACAAGTTCCTGGAGGAAAGGTCCATAAACCACTATTAAAAAGGGACCCAGGATATCAATGCTTGACCCAGTACAAGCATTTGTGGAACCTGTGTCTTTTGGGGATATTGCTAGGTACGTATAACCTAGTTTGGCCACTGTTGGAAACAGGATACTGGGCTTGATGGACCTCGGTCTGACCTAGTATGGCATGTCTTATGTTCTTATGTTCTTAATCTTCACATATGGGTAAATGTTACCGATGGAGCCCACGTGTGAGTGCTCCCCAGCGTCCAATAGGAAAGCCTTTGGGAGCACTGCATCAATGCTTCCTGCCATCCTAATTCCTTTCCTCAGTTGAGTTTGTAGCTGAGAGAAGAAGAAAAATCAAAGAACCTTGCAAATCCTCCTGTTCCCGGAGATCACCTGTTACAGGTGAGTAATATGCTATTTCCAGGAACCAGCAGGAATGTAGTCTTCACATGTGGGACTCACTTGTTCCCAGGTACCAGACTGGTATGGGAGAGAGGAGAGTGATCCCCTAGTCAGAAAACTACAGCTAAACATGAATTTTTTTAGGGCCACTGGATTTGGTTTTATGAATGCAATGGCACTGGTATCCTGATAAGTCCGGAAAGGGAGGGTAGTAGTTGAGTTTAAGTCCTAAAAAGGTGCTGGAGAACAGTTTTGCCAAAGAATTTCTGTCCAGACAATGGGCTGCAAAGGTATGTACTGAGGACCAGGTGGCTGCCCAGCAGATCTCAATGCCCACTGAATGGAGATTGGCTACTGAAGTTGCCATAGCCTGTACATTTTGAGCAGTTTCATGACCATCTATAGAGTCCTGCCTGTGCATAGGCAAAAGAGACCCTCTCAAAATGGATAGCAGATTGCATGTTTGGTCACTGGGAGACTGAGGCGACTAGGATTGAAGGAAATGAATAACTGAGAAGACCTCCTGTGCTCTTTAGTTCTGTTCAAAAATAAGCAAGCACTTACATACAATAGTGTGTGTAGTTCTGCTTCAGTCTGAGATGCATGTGGTCTGGGGAAGAATATTGGCAGGATAATCGATTGGTTCACAAAAGCCCATGTTCCCTGTAAAATAGTTATCTCCAAGTTATAATGCCCTGTTCAATGTAATTTCAGTTTGTTCAATGTAAACCGCACTGATGCAGAATAGCGCGGTATATAAGAGAATGCAAATAAATAAATAAATAAAAACTGAGAAACCATCTTTGGAAGGAAGTGTGGATGAGTATGGATAACCACCTTGTCATGGTGGAAATGAGTATAGGGAGGATCTGCTGCAAGCGCTTTGTAGCTCACTGACTCGGTGAACTGATATGAGGAAGATGACCTTCCAGGAGAGGAACCTTAGCAAAGTGGTGGCTAAAGGCTCAAAGGGTGGTTTGAGAAGTTGAGCTAAAACCACATTGAGATCCCAGGCCACTGGAGGTGGCTTAATATGGGGGGGAGGAGGTTGGATAGTAGGAGACTCCTCATGAAGTGTGCCTCTAAAGGGTGCAAGGAAATAGACCGTCCATTCAGAGTCTTGTGAGAGATGCCATGGCACTAAGATGCACTCTGATCGAGTTAGTTTTTAATCCTGTTAGGGATAGGCGGAGGAGATTTTGAAGCAGTGGCTCCACTGGGCAAGCAAAAGGATTGTTTTGTGGAGCACCATAATGCAAACCTGTGCCATTTTGAAGGCATAAGATTGCAGAGTTCAATCTTTGTGGGATACAAGGAGAATATCCTTGAGCACCTGTGGAAGGTTGAGATCAGTGAGTACTACCCTTTCAGGAGTCAAATCGTCAGGTGTAGTGAGTGAGGGTTGGGATGGAGAAGTGCCCTGTTGTCCTGGGAGAGGTCGGGTGTATATCCTAGGTTGAGTGGTTGAGCCTGAGCGAGATGAAGAGGCAGAGGAAACCATGGTTGATGAGGCTAAAAGGTGGGGGGGGGGGGGGCTATGAGGATCATCGAGCCTGTGTTGGCCTGTAGCTTGAAAAGCGTTTTGGGTATCAAGGATGTGGGTGGGAATGTGTAGAGTAATCTCTGCCCCCAATGGAGAAGGAAGTGTCTGTGGTCTGCCAGTGTAATGATGGGGTTCTGGAACAGAAGGGTGGAAGTTGTGTGTTCTGCGGAGTGGCAAAGATCTGTGAGTGGAGTTCCCCACGTCTGTAATATGTGGCAGCCATTCCCCTGTGCAACATCCATTCGTGAGGACTGAGGATACGGCTTAGCTTCTCTGCAAGCAAATTGAGCTCATTTGGGAGGTATACTGCTTTGAGATTAATGCAGTGTGAAATGGCAAATGTCCAGAGGCGAGCTGCTGTCGCAGAGGGGATGTGATCCTATATTCACCCCCCCCCCCCCAGCTTGTTCACATACAACATGGCAACCTGGTTGTCTGTCCTGACTAGGACAGGTTGGCCCGAAAGATGGTGGTGAAAAACCTGCAGAGCATTTGTGAGGGCTCGTAGCTCTAGAAGATTTGATCTGTAGAGTAGATTTGTGTGGCGTCCATAACCCCTGAGTGGTCAGGTGGTTTAGATGCAGGCACCCTAACCCCGTTTGGACACATCTGTTAGTGTACATTGAGGTGAAGGCATCTGAAAAGGGGATCCAACAAGTAGGATGTGGGGGAGACACCACCACTGCAGTGACCTAATCAAGTGAGGGGTGGTGAGGATTCTGTCTGAGATAGCTGCTTGCCTGTATCCACTGAGAAGCGTGTCTACTGTGCTGGATGCATGTGCAAGCGAGCATATGGGGCAACATGGATTGTGAAGGCCATGTGACACAAGAGGTGTACTTATGGTTTTTGTTGCATGCTTCTTGCTAGCTCGACGAGGCGGAAAGGAAGACCTTGACCTGTAGGGTGTTGAAGTGCTCCGATGAACTTTAGCTTTTGAGTTGGAGCAAGGTGAGATTTCTGAAAGTTTGATGAAGTCCAGGTGTTGGAGCACTGTTATGGTACAGTGAAGGGCGTTGGATACTTCTTGAGGGGATTCTCCCCTTATCAGCCAATCTAAGTAAGGGAAGACTAATATCCCCAAGGTGTGCAGGTAGGCAACAACCATTGCCATACATTTTGTAAAGACCCTTGGGGCAGAGGAGAGGCCGAAGGGAAGAATGCGATATTGATAGTGGCCTTTCTGATATATGAAACGCAGATACTCTCTGAGATGGTAGATCAGTATGTACACATATGCCTCCAAGTCTAGAGAGCAGAGCCAATCATGTTGCTAGAGATATGGTAGAAGAGCTCTGAGAAATCATCTTGAATTTTTTCTCAGACCATGAATTTGTTTAGGTCCGTGAGAGCTAAGATGGATCTGAATACCCCTGCTTTTTTGGGATGAGAAAGTAAGAGGCGTAGAAGCCCATCCATTCTTCTGAAAGAGGAATTCTTTCTTTGGCATCCTGTACCAATAAGATGGTTACTTCTTCCTTTAGTAGAGTGCTTTGGAGGGGTTGAGTGTGTTATTCCCCTGTGAAGCTGTGGGGGTAAGGTTTGGAAGTGAAGCTGGTACCACCTTTGGACAAGTTGGAGTGTCCATTGTTTTGTGATGAGGTGCCATCTTTGGGCAAAATGGCAGTCTCTTCTATGTGGATGGGCTGGGGTCCCACCAGAGGCAGATTGGCAATGCTCTGCATGAGAGTGAATATCCAGGCGCAGGTTGAGTCTGCGCTGGTGGCTGAGGTTTTGCATTCTGCTGGCGAGGAGCCTGTTGCCTTTGTCGAGGCTGCTGAGGATGGTAGGGAGTAGGTGGTGTATAAGAAAAATAATACTTTTTGGTGTAGAAAGGCTTTTTGGTAAATGATTTCCTCTTGGAGGGATCAGCAGTTTTTCTGGAGAGACATTTCAGGGTGAGATCTGTCTGTGTCTATCTCTCTCTCCTGCTTTTTCTCTCCATCCCTTACCGAGTAGTCTCTTACCCATACAGAGAACGTTGGCTAATTTATCCTGTACCCATTGTTTTAGGTCTGAGGCCTGTAACCAAGCCATCCTGTGAGCTCCAATGCAAGTAGAGGATGTTTTGCTGATTGGTTCAAAGGCATCAGAAAGAGAGACTTGTGAGAAATTTAGATGTATTTTGGCTATGTTGGATGAATGCTTGATAAGCACCCCGCTTGTCCGGAATCAAAGGAGTAAAGACGTCCAGATCCCTATTAATGTCTTTTAGGAACTTGCCTATATAGAGCATGTGGGAGTTAATTCTCGTTGCAAACATGCATGCCTGGGAACAGTGTCTTGTAAAAGTATAGTGTGTTCTAGACTCTCATCCTGGTGGAACTGAAGAGTAGTTCTTGGAACTCTTTATTCGGCGCATTGCCGATTCAACTACCATTTCGTGATGTGGGAGTTGAGGTTTCTGGAAACATGGAGACTTTGGTACTTGATTCATTGTATCGAGCCTCTTACTGGGTGGGAACATCGAAAGCGGGACCTCCTACATGCTGAGCATTTGATCCTGGAGGATGTGATGCACTGGCAGGATAGCTGCTTCTTTGGACGTCAGAAGGTATTGGAGAATTTCCAATACTTTTGCAATCTGTTCTTTCTCTGATATGGTGATGGAAAGACCTGCTGCCATGTCCTGGAAGGACATGTCTTCTGGAGGGGACCGGCGCTGTTCTTGAGGCAGTGTTGGATCTGATGGGATGTCAGGGGAAAGTCACAGGAATCGAGTGATTCCTGTTCCGAATCAGATGAAGTGGAGTTTGAGTCCGGCAGGAAGTCGAAGTATCGACAGTCCTTAGATGTGCCTCAATGGCCCTTGGATGTGGAAGGTTGATGCTGATATCGGTATTCTGAGACATCAGAACCAGGCAGTTTGTCAGCTTGAGATTGTTGAGCAGCACTGGCATAAATCGGTGCCAGAGAAGGCATCGATGTCCATGCTGAGGGTTCTGGTTGTACTGATTCTGGGACATGTACCATTGCTTATGTCTCCAGCTGGAGGCTGATTGCCAACATATGCACTCCCGGTGCCCTCGATGATATTGGTATTGAGGCTGCCAGGAGGGCTGTCAAACTTCTTTCAGTAGTCAGCATGTGCTGATCTAAGGAAACTGCCGATGAATGGGTGGATTCAACAATGGGACTTTGGGCCACCATCCCAGAGCATGGCATTGGTAGCTCTCTGGAGGTCAAGGCCTCGAGCTTCCTGGAGCCTCACCTGTGCTTTGGAGGAAGGATCCTCCCGCCAGGGCTGTTTGGCTGACTGGTCAGCATCTGAGGCATCCCTAGGGAACATTCGATGGTTATGGGACTTTCCTCTATTATCAGTATTAGTCTTGGATGCCAATATTGATGTTTTGGACTTACCCTTGTGTTTGGACTTTAAGGATACCTGCAACCTACGTGACGAAGTGAAGGCCTTCGATGACATAGAAGCCACCAACACAGAGTCAGAGGCAAATAAAGTTCCAAATTGTCTGGCTCTTTTTTGCCAGGCCTCTGTCATTTGTTGACAGAGAGGGCAGGTAATGGGCTGGTGCTCGGGGCCCAAACTCGAAGCACCAGTCATTGTTGTCCGTGACTGAAACTGTGGCTTTGCACTTTGTACATTTCTTAAACCCCCTATGTGGTTTATCTATGCCTTACTGGTGAACTTCTGGTGAGAAGAAAAGGCAATGGAGGCCTGTAGACCTAAACTGATAGTAAAAACCACAATGAAAAAAGAAAGAAGAAAATAAAAGTAATTTCAGGACCGGTAGAGGCTTTGACTGTGCCAGCGTGGCCAGGAAAGCAGAACTATTGAAGAAAGTGTTTTTTAGTGGTGACAGGAAACAGTGATGTGTTGGCTCTGTGGAAAACAAAGAACTGAGACGAGATGGGAAGGCAGACATGCAGGTGCAATAGAGTGCTCCAAAGGCTTTCCTATTGGATGCTGGAGAGCGTTCCTGAGTGGGCTCTGTCTGTGACATTTATCCATATGTGAAAACTGCATTCATGCTTGTTCCTGGAGATATCATCTTGATCATAAAGAACAAAGACAACATATTTTAAAAGGATAGCTAACAAACTATACGAACAGACCTAACAAACAATCTCAAAAAAAGCTAATGGTATGTGTTAGTAGTATAATGGGTACACTACTCGTCAACCTGATTGACAGGTGAGATAAGGATGACAGGAGCCAATCAGCATTCACTTATGGTGTATGTCCTGCCTTAGGCCATGCCCCCTCCCATAGAAGTGAATGGTGAGTTAGCCCTGCCCACTCCTGCCCCCAGGTGTGGCTACTGCCCCACTTGACACGCCTCCACCCTGCCCCAAGGATGACATCCAATCAGCATCCACTTCTGGGGTTGTGCCACACCCATGCCCCGCCCCACAATATGGCATTAGCCAATCAGCACCCATTTCCGGGTTTGTGCCCCACCCACAGCCTCCCACCCTCAACCATGCCCCTGCCTACATCATCGGAAATGACATCACCGGAAATAGGGTGTCATCAGAAATGGACTGTCCCTTTTTGCTGACATCACCGGAAACAGGGTGGCGTCAGAAAAGGGCCGTGTCCTTTTCCGATGACCTCAGCGGAAGCAGAGTGTCTAACTCCGGAAATGTGTTTTGCTTCTGGTTAATGTTTACATCTGCAAAAAGCAGGAACCCTGGAAAACAAAAAATGCTTTTCTCCCTCTCCCACTGCCCCAGTTCTTTTTTCTCACAAAAGATTCTTAGCACAGCACAGGGCTTTTCACAGAGGCACAGACAGGGTAGAAGCTTTTCTTTACAAATGTTAAACCTCAATTAACACATCTTTTGTTAGAGAAACCACTGCTGTCCATGTGATAGAATTTTGCTTTTAAGACCTCATGATTAGAGAAAAGTATTCTGGCAAACACAGTGTAAGTTCAGACTGAAATACAGAGAGAGAGAGAGAGAGAGACCTGAGTTCAAATCCCCTTAATACAGCTATTTTTTGGAGAGAGCGCTGAGTTCAAATCCCCCTAATACAGCTATTTTTTAGTGGCTTTGAAAAAACCAGTACTGAGAGACAAGTATGAACATGCCTCTCTAGGGTGTGGTAACACGTGATTGGTTGAAACAAGAGGTCTATTCTGAGCATGCTCCTGGTGTAAGGCTGTGTGCTCTGTGGAAGGGGAACATTTTAACACAGATTCAAAAAGAAAAAATGGCTCTTTTTGGAACACCAAGCAGAATTTCCAGCAGGGCACACAACATTAATTACTACAACCATTCTGAAGATGTTGGCAAAATAAAAAGAATAGTCAAAGCATGGCAATCATGAAGGAAACCTTATTGAAGAGCATTTACTATGACCCCAAAGCAACAGGGAGCTTTGGGGGCATAAATCCTCTACTTCAAGCTGCTAAAAAGCAGGATAAAACAGTCAACAAACGATGTAGTTAGATGGGCTACTGAACAAGATGCTTATACTTTACACAGACCTGCTAGGGTCCGTTTTAAAAGAAACAAGATGATCGTGTCAGATGTGGATGCGCAATGGCAGGCTGATTTAGTTGATATGGCAGCCTTGTCCCATTATAACAATGGCTACAAATACATATTAACAGTGGTAGACATCCTGTCAAAATATGCATGGGCTGCAAGTTTAAAATCGAAAACCGGTCATGAAGTTGCTAAAGCCTTTGAAAAAATATTTAATCTAGGTCGTATACCTGAAAAAATACAGACAGACAAGGGTAAAGAATTTTTAAATAGTTCCCTGAAGAATTTATTAAAACAAAGAGGGGTTCATTTTGTAACCAATAACGATGTTAAAGCAGCGGTGGTAGAAAGGTTTAACAGGACTTTGAAATCCAAAATGTGGTGGTATTTTACTACACACAACACCTTTAGGTACCAAGACGTATTGCAGGCTTTTGTGCACAGTTATAAGCATAGTTTTCACAGAACAATAAAGACAAGGCCTGTAGATGTGACACACACAAATTCTCTGCAGATCTGGAAAAGAGTCTACGGTGATAGTATCAAGCGTAAGCACACCAAGAATCCCTTAAAGGGGATCATGTAAGACTTTCAAAAACTAAAGGAAAATTTGAAAAAGGTTACGAGCAAACGTGGACTGACGAGGTATTTATAATAACGGACATTTTTTTTTTTAAGACTTTTTTTAATTCCACCAACAAATCCAAACAACATATCAACATACGTCTCCACGGGGGGGTGTATTCTTATCCCCACCTGGAGCCAACAAAAAGGTAATACAGCAGGTGGTCATTTTACATTATATCACATCCCCTCCTCTTCCCACCCCCCCTCCCCCTCTCCCACCAACCCTCCCACATTCCATTACAACGTCTTAAACCAACTGGTCGTCCAAGAACAAATTGGTCTGTACCCCCATGACTACTCCCCATGGCAAACTCATTTAATTCCCCCATTGCAGGGTTGCATTACAGCTGTGAGCCCCTAACTGTTGAATATACGGCTCCCAGACCGACAAGAAAACTGTCCAACGCTTGGCACTGCCCCGCACCAACCAACGCTCAGTTAGCATCAATTGATGAAAGCTATTCCGCCATTCACTAAAAGTAGGCAGCTGGCGTTCTCTCCACAATCTAAGAATCGGTCCTTTACCCACCAGACAGGCCTTCCGCATGAGCAAACGTTCACCGGCTTTTACAGGGCTTGGGGTCGTCATCTGGTCAAGTACTATGAATGAGCCAGTCCAGCGGAGCCTTCGCTGAAGGAGGGTGTTAAGAAAGTTGCATATCCTCGCCCAGTAGGCCCGGATTCCCCGACAACCCCACCACATATGTAATAGAGTCGCTAAGGGCTCTGAACAGCGTGGGCAAGAACCATCTGTCTCCAGGCGACTTCGCATTGCCCGCCGCGGCGAGAAATGAACCCTAGTCACGCTTTTGAACTAAATCTCGCGCCAACGCACCCCCTGCGCCAGCCGGCCAATCCTTTTCAATGCCTTCAAAACCGACCCCGGGGATACACCCTCCCCCAGTTCAGCTGCCCAAGCCCTTTCGACTCCACTATAATCGGGGAGATTTCTATATCGCTCTAAACTGAGTTTCAGTTTGGAAATTGAGGGTGGGCGCTCCTCCCCCAATTGAAAAAATTCCAGTATGCGAGCTGATCGCTCAGTTTGCAGCGCGTCACGCGGCAGGGAGGCCACATAGTGGGAGACTTGTATATATGCAAAGCAGTGTGTGTTGGGTAGATTGTATTCCCGACTTAGGGTTCGAAATGATTTACAGCTTCCCTCCGGGTCAACCAGATGCCCCACATTCCGGATACCGCGCATCCACCAATCCCGAAACACCACAGTCTCGGACTCAGGGGTGAATTGAGCATTTCCCTGCAGTGGCAACCAACAAGACACCCTCCACGCGTCAGTCCAATTTTTGTTAATCTGCTGCCAGGTACGCCGGGCCGAGTCCATTAAGGTACTCTGCCGAATAGAATCCGATAGGTCCTTAGGCGACCCATGCAAAATCCCCAATAGAGTCGCAGGGGCCACTAAGCACTCCTCTAAAGTCCTTGGAGTGTATACTTCCGTCCCCCCTAACCAATCCCCCAAGTGTCTAGCTTGACAGGCCAGTTCATAGGTCTTCAAGTCGGGCAGGCCCATACCCCCTTCTCGCCACTTTCCAAGCAGGCGGTTCCATGGGATACGCGCTCGCTTCCCCCGCCAAAAAAAATGCTTAAACAAAACCTCCATTTTACGCAAATCTCGACTTAGCAACCAGACCGGCAGGGTTTGCAACCAATATAAGATTCGAGGTAGAATTATCATCTGCACTGCTGCTATCCTCCCTGCCAAAGACAGCGGGAGAGGTTCCCATGCTTTTAATTGCATAGCCAGGTGCCGCAGTGTCCGCTCCAGGTTACGCCGATATAATTCTTGTGGTCTCCCTGTCAGTACTATGCCCAAATAGACGAATTCCTTTTCTGCCCATCGTAAAGGGAAGGGTCCTCTCCATGAGTTACGAAGATGTCCTAAAACATCCACTACTTCGGACTTGTCTTTATTAATGCGCAGGCCTGCAAATGCTCCGAAACGCAAGAATTCGTCTAAAAGCGGTTGTAAGGAGGTGGCCGGAGATGTCAGATGGACTAGTAAATCGTCTGCGAATGCCGAAAGAATGAAATTCTGCGACCGCATCTGCACTCCCTTTATCTGTCCCGAGGTTACAATGGTGCGGATCAGCGGGTCTAAGGAAAGAACAAATAGCAAGGGCGATAAAGGACAGCCCTGCCTCGTACCTCGTCCCAACATAAAGTCATCCGATAATAGTCCATTGCACAGTATACCTGCTGTTGGTGTGATGTACAAGCTTTGCACCATTTTACAAAAGTCCGCCCCTATGCCATATTGCGGTAGTAGCCTCCAGAGATATTGCCAATCCACCCTGTCGAATGCTTTTTCGGCGTCGAAGCTAATCAGTAACGACTGAATGCTGTGGGCATGCACCCACTCCAATGAGGCCAGGATCTTCCGAAGGTTCCGAACTGCGTATCGGCCCTTCACGAAACCCACTTGTGCATCATGGATTAAATGGCCTAATACCCCTGCCAAGCGATCGGCTAGGACTTTCGTGAATATTTTGAGATCAAAATTTAATAACGAGATAGGTCGATAGGAAGCCGCAAGCATCGGGTCCTTACCCGGTTTTGGGATCAGGGTGATATACGCGTGATTGCGCCCCCAGCGAAACGCTCCCCGCTCTGCCCTAGTGGCAAAAACCTCTCGCAGTAAAGGGCTCACCCCATCACTCAGGATTTTATACAATTCGGCCCCTAGTCCGTCTGGCCCTGGTGCTTTATAGCACTGGGCAGCGGAAATTACGGATTGTATCTTGTGGGGTAAGAGGTAGGTCTAACACCTCCCTCTGTTCCGCAGTGAGTTGAGGCAGCTCCAATGCTTTTAGATAATCTTGCATCACCTCAGAAGGTCCAGCTTCCATTTTATACAAGTTTTGAAAGAAACTACGAAAAATCTTTGCAATTTCCACACTCTCTTTATGAACACGTCCCTGGCCTTCTTTTATTGCCGCTACGTGGGCCGGACCCCGTCGGGCCCGCAGACACCGAGCCAATAACTTGCCTGGTTTATCACCGTAGCAATGCAATCGAAATCGATAGAACAAAATCGACTTCTTTGCTCGCTGGTGTAAAAGCTCATTTAGCTCAATCTGGGTTTCCCATAACTGCTTCTTATTTAACATCGATGGCGTATGGGCATACCTCCGACGTAGTTTAGTGACCTGGCGTTCAAGTAGGATAATACGTTCTGCCATCAGCCGACGCCTTCGCGCAGCGTACCCTATAATATCCCCCCGGAGGACCACTTTCGCCGTTTCCCATACTAATTTGGGATCATCCAGATGGTCGCGATGGTCGCTAAGAAATTCCGCCCATCTCTGACGTATAAACTGGCGGAATTGCCCATCTGAATATAACTCTAGGGGAAACCTCCACAAGCATGACCGAGCCGTATCTCTCCCCCAATGTAAATTAATCCATACCATCGCGTGGTCCGAGATTTCCGAGGGACCAATCTGTGCATCCTCAGTGCGAGTGAACAAGGTCCCCGAAGTCAATACATAGTCTATACGTGCACTAGTGCCATGTGCCTGAGACTGATGAGTATAGTCTCTTTCTAGGGGGTGCATCACTCGCCAGGGGTCAATTATACCTAGTCTCCTACAAAACCGTTTCAATGTCTGGGAGGGTGCTACCCGCTCTCGTCCTCCTCCTCCCCTAGATGTATCCAAGTCCACATCGAGGACTCCGTTGAAGTCCCCTCCCAGGATCACAGGGCACTCTGGTAGCTGTTCCACTTTGGCTGCCAACCCATTATAAAAACCCGGGTCGACGACATTGGGGCCATAAAGGCCTCCAAGAATCACCGGGTTACCGTCTAGATGACCATATACCAACAGGGATCTACCAATATTATCAGCGAGGACCGTCTCCGCCACGAAACGTATGCGTTTGTGAATTAATATAGCTACTCCCCCCTTGTGCCCCTGCGCAGGGGATCCCCAAACTTGGCCCACCCAGTTCCGACATAGTTTGCCATGCTCAACAGCCATCTGGTGGGTTTCCTGGAGAAACGCAATATCACATTTATGCCGAGCCAGCGCCTGCAATATTTTATGTCTCTTAATGGGGTTCCCCAGCCCACAGACGTTCCAAGTAATTATTTTCAAAGCGCCGGGGCAGTGCCAAGATTCCACCACCTGATCCTCACCAAACGTTTTTGAGGGACTCCCCCAGCCTGGAGCCCCCTCCCTGCCAAAATCAAGTAATCATACCATCTACAACCAGTTAGTAGAGTGTACCCTATCCCCTCCTCCCCCCCCCCACCCCTCCCCCATCCCCCCCCTCCTCAGACTTTCAGGTCCAGCCATAGCCTGGACAACTTCCTATGGCAAACGGGATCTCCCCTTCTACTCTACAATATAACATCTATCAACTAAATTATTTGAGTCCTTCCTTAGTAACCGCTATGATGGGAACTCTAGCGCTCGTCTCCACTGCCCCCCCACCCTCCCGCTCCCAAGCTACCTTCACCCGCACCCACCCTGTATAACCTCGCAGCCTACAATTCCTCCCCCTCTCCACGTACAAGCCACATCTATCTTCCCAGGGCCATCACTCCCTCCCCCCTACCTAGAACTCTATTCGCCCCCACTCGCTAGCCGCCCTAGGTGTCTCAGGTCTTAAACCTTGCTATGACGCTGTCGCCCAGCTGTGCTCGTTGCGCAGCTCACAGTCCAGGGCGGCGGCTGTACTCCAGCCGTGCCCCAGCCCGGGCCGCTGAGGTAGATAAACCCCCTACGCTCTTAAGGCAGCCCAGGGGAGCGAGGACAGCGAGGCCACCAACCTCTGCTATATTAAATAAAGAAATCTCTGTGGGGGCAAGATCTAGACGAGCCATAGAGGTGCTTCAAATAATCATATCGGGCGCTTCCTGCTACCAACTCCCCCTCCCCCCCCCCCCAGCAACCTCTATCCCCTCTGGGCCACTCATCCAGTTAAGTCTTCTGGAGACGCCATCACCGATACATTGACTTTTACATTTCTGTGTCAGAGTGTTTCAGAATGTTTCAGACTCTCCAGTGTCTCTCTCTGTCAGATCAACGCTCACCTATATCCCCCCCCCCCTCAGCCACCCAGAGAACCCGATCCAGGTGCCCCTCCCTCCCCTCCAATCCTCCCAAGGCCCAACATGGTGGCGTCTTCTAATCACCTCCTAGCCCCCCAGTGCCTATTTGATAGTATTCATAGGCGGCTAAACAGGATATGGGGAAGTGGTGAGCTGCTGCAGCAAAACTAGCCATCCACCCTTGATCGGTTAGCAGCCTCTCAATCCTCCCGTGTTTATCACCCCTACCTCCTAGGTAACATACCTGGCCCCCCCCCCCCAGAGAGAGAAAGGTAGAGGGGGAAGGAGAAGGACCGAGAGGGAGGACGGGGACAGAGAGAGAGAGGCAGAGGAAAGAGAGAGACAACAAACCGGGAAATCAAACACAACTGCAACAAAATAACAAATGTTCATTGTCTCCCCCTGCATATTAAATGTTACCAAACCAGTGAGACTGTGTATCCCGGCACAGCAAACCACATTAAGTTCAAACCCTAGAGTTCTCAGAAAACGTTGGGATCCACGGAAAGGCAGCTATTGAATGTTCGGTCTATAGCAGGCCTTGGGACTTCCGTCTTGCTTTTCCTCCCTTCTCATGAAGATCTCCAGCCAACTCTCCATTGAGCTTTCAAGAGTCACGAGGCCGGTTGGGTAGGCAGGGAGTCCAGGAATGTAGTAGCCTTGTCGAGGGTCGCGAGGAATCGTGTTTGTCCTTGGTACTCGATCCGCAGCCGGGCCGGGTATAATAATGAGAAGCGGATGCCTCGATTTAACAATTGGGTACAGACCCCGGAGAAGGCTCTGCGCTGTTGGCTAACAATCATCGAGTAGTCCTGGAACACTAGGATCGGTTCGGTGTCCTGTTGGTGTCTTCGATGGCCCCGTGCTGCTTTCAGTACCTCTTCTTTTTGTCGGTAGTCGAGAAAGCGGACGATTATTGCACGCGGCCTCCTTGCCTGTTCTCTGCGTTGGCCCAGCCTATGTACTCGCTCCAGTTTGATAGGATCATCTCTCGGGCTTGGCAGTAATTTCCCAATCCAAGACTGCAGATATCCAAGCAGGGCACTATCAGCGACACTTTCAGGTATGCCAATAAAATGCAAGTTTTTGCGTCGTCCCCGATTCTCCAGCTCGTCTAATTTGTCGCCCTGCTGTTTTACCAAGGTCTCCAAAGCTGCCACCTTGGCCACCATAGATTGTTGTGTGTCTTCCACGTCGGACACCCTTGTCTCAGCCTGTTCCAGTCGCTCCACCACCTCTGTGAAGCATTGGCCAACCGACTGAATCTGCTCCACCAAGTCCTGAAAGCGTGTGTTGAGCGCCTGCACTACTGCGGCACTCACCTCTGCCACCAAGTCTGGTGTGCGTCCCGGTTGTAGGCTAGATGGTGAGCCCTCCGCCATCTTACTTTCCGTGGTGCGGGGCTTGTCTTTTCGGAGTGTTTTGGATGCCATCGGGTTGGTGGTAGTGGGGATACCCCTTCCCACACTTTATTATATTCCCGTAGGGTGGGAGAGATAGACTCTTGCGGTTAAAAACCACTATAGCAGGATTTTAAAGCCGTTTTACGGGGTCGATTACCCAGAGCTGAACTGAAGACGTCTGTTCAGCTCATTGCCCAACCGGAAGTCAATATAACGGACATTTTAAACAGGGGCCAGAAAGCGACATAGAAGATACAGGATTATGATGGTGAAGCCATACAAGGTTCTTTTTATCCTGAAGAATTGCTAAAAGTCACACCGCAACAGGACAGAATATACCGAATCGAAAAGGTTCTAAAGGTAAAAGGATGTGGCAGGAACAGATTCTACCTCGTGAAATGGAGGGGGTGGCCTGTTAAATTTAACAGTTGGGTTAAAGCATCAGATATTCAAGACATCTGATTTCTTTCTTTCTTTTGAAGCAGCATTAAAATAAAATTTAAAATGAATGATGGTGGCTTTTATATCACACTGCCTAGCAATGCCTCAGCAGGTGTGTTTTCCCAAAATACCAGCTCTAATTTTACCATACAACTAGCAAGGCCTTTGGACTTACAAGGACAGTGGGAAGTAGGGCTCCTTGGAAATACAATACCCCAACACCTGGGAGAATATTAAGGAAGACCATAAGTATGTTGTCGCTTCCGCAGCAGGAAATATACAGCACCTTATAGTCAGGAAAGGACATTACGCGACCATGCAGAGTTTAGTGGAATCCATGAATCAGGACATTAGCAACATCTATAAATCGGCAGCACCACTAATCATTTATGAGCCCCACGCGTGAAGAATCCAAATAAAATTGGAAGATAGGTCTACTATTTATGCATATGGTGATTTGGCAACCATTTTGGGAATAGAAGCTTACGTTAATACACAGCGTTCCCATTTTCCAGCGGATATCACGGCCGGTTTTAATACCCTCTACCTGTACACAGATATTGTAGAGCAACAGTTAGGTGACCATTTTGTGCCACTGCTGTGCTGTGTTCCAACTAAGGGGGTTAGGGATGAGTTTATCACGTCAACCTATGATAAGCCACACTATGTCCCTGTGAACAAACAGCATATTGATACCATCACATTTGAAATAAAGACGGATCAGGACAGGCATGTCTCATTTCGTTACGGGAAGGTGATCCTTAAGCTTCATCTGCGCCCCCGGAGGGTGACTGTTTTTTTTAAATGGTTGTGGCTAAAGACTATGGAGACCCCAAAGCATACAGGCATTATTATACAACACAAGCTGGCTATGGGCTTTCAGGATGATATGGAGTACCGGTCATGTACGGGGTCGGTATAGGCGGTGTTTTTTGCAGCCTCTTTAGAAAAGCTATGCCGTTTTTGAGAAGGGGTTTTGAAATTATTAAACCACACGTGAAAGGCGCTGCAAAAAACATAGCTAAGGATGTCATGAGTCATGTCACAATGGCTGTTCTAAATAAAATGAACCAGGCTACAGAACAGGCAGGATCAGGACTGGCTGTGATTAGAAGAGCTGTTAAAAGAAAGAGAACCGTGTCTCGGGAGTTACCGCAAGGACCGCCCAAGCTTTTTAAAAGAAAGAAACCCGTGGGTGACAGGTCTCAGAAGCTTAACCGCCGGTCTAAGAAGAGAAGCGCTAGCTCTAGGCAGCGAGATATATTCTAAAAAGCACCATGGCTTTTGTACACCACGGCTCTGAAGAGTGTGTTAAATAGGAACTGGACCTGTTTCAACTAGCACCAACCCAAACAAGTATAAAAAAAAGTATTTATGTTGGAAATTCCGCCATTATCGGCTTTGTCGGAAACAGCCCCTTTGGACTTCTATATCGCAGGTCATGGTGAAGACTACATTGATTTAAATAGCACACTTTTGCACCTGACCTGTAAAATTGTGGCAGAAGATGGCTCGAACATCGACCCGGCAGCCAAAGTAGCGCTGGTGAACTACCCAATCACAGCTCTGTTTAGCCAGCTGGATGTTACCCTGGGTGACCAACTCATTAGCCAGAGCAACAACTGCTACCCCTACAGAGCCCTCATAGAGCTGCTTCTCAATTATGGCGAAGGATCCCTCAAATCACAGTTTACAAGCGGGCTGTTTTATAAAGACACAGCCAGGCAGCATGAGGTGAGAGAGAGAGGATCTTGCAACGTCGGCTTTACTGAAAGGGCCCAATTTACAGTCTCTAGCCACAAGGTAGAGCTATTGGGGCATTTACATAGCGATCTATTTTTTCAAGAAAAAAGCTATTGATTGATGGTGTGGATCTCAAAATCAAATTGACCCGCAACAAAAACTCTTTCTGTTTAATGAGCGGTGATGCCGAAGAAAGTTATAAAATCCTTATCCTAAACGCTGCGCTCTTTGTAAAGAGAGTTAGTTTCCCCCGGAGTGCGCCTGGGACATGCGGAAGCTCTGCTGAAAGCTAATGTCAAGTATGCTATTGACCGTGTGGGGCTGAAGGTGTTTAGCATACCAGCCGGAGCCTGTGTGACTAATCAGGAAAATCTCTTTTTGGGGCAGCTACCAAAACTCATTGTGCTGGGATTTGTGGATAATGATGCTTTCAGCGGTAATTATGCTAAAAACCCCTTCAATTTTAAACATATTAATTTTGCTGCTCTATATGTGGATGGTGAACAAGTACCCGGGAAAGCTCTTCATCCTGACTTTCAAAACGGATGTTGTGTAAGAGAATATATGCAACTGATACAAGCAAGTGGCAAACATCTGAAAGATACAGCATTGCTGATTGACCGTCAGGAGTTTTACAAAGGTTATACCCTGTTGGCGTTTGACTTTTCACCGGATCAGGAGTGTGTAGACCATTACTCACTGATTAAAACTGGTAACCTGTGGGCTGAAATACATTTTGCCAGTGCCTTACCCCATACAGTTAACATGATTGTTTATGGGGTTTTTGACAATGTGATAGAAATTAATCATAGAAGGAATGTTCTTTTTGATCATTCTTGAAAATGAACACCCTGCAGATCTTCTGTATTTTAAAGAAGGACCCCTGTGTTGCAGATTTCTTTTTAGATGTGCTACCCAGCGACTGGTATATTGTCGGGTAGCACCAACGTTTTCATTGCCTGTTTTACAACGGCTTATGCACGCCTGGAGTTGTACAATATTCTAGATAGTTTGCAAGAGTGCTGTCTGTACCATGATACAGATTCTGTGATTATTTAGGTGAGCTCACAAGCGAGATACCCTCAGATGAACATATCACAGAGTTTGTATCAGCGGGGCCTAAAACATATGGTTACAAGCTGTCAAGCGGGAAGACCTGTATGAAAGTGAAAGGGATTATGTTAAACGTAGAAAACTGCCAGAAAATCAATTTCACTAGTTTGAAAGATCTAGTTTTGGACTACAAGCCTGGGGCAGCTGATTTATCCCAGAAAAAGATAGGAGTACAGCAACCTGGTATTATAAGAAACAAAAAGGGTTGGACAATAGAGACTGGTGTGATTAAAAAAACACAAAAGGTTGTGTGTGACAAAAGGGTGAAGTTGGAGAATGGCTTTAGCACATTACCCTATGGATACTAGCGTGGTGGATTTGTGCTATTCACATCCTTTTTCTTGTATTTTAGCGGGGCTGTCCAATTCAGGCAAGAGCTTCTTTGTTAAAAAGCTGTTAGAACATGCTGGTCGTGTATTGACTGTCATGCCTAACAATATTGTGTGGTGTTAGTTGCTGGCAACCTTTGTATAAAGAAATGTTAAATATCCTTTTATTACATTTATGGACACTTTGCCTGATACTTTTAATGATGAACGAATGTTTCCAGCCAATAAAGTAAACTTGGTGGTTGTTGATGATCTAATGGATTCTGCCTGTAAAAGTGACGAAATAGAGAAAGCCTTTACCAAGTATGTGCACCACAGAAACCTGAGCATCATATATATTGTTCAAAATGTTTTCTGCCAAGGCAAAGCAAGCCGAACTATAACTTTAAATACCAAATACATGGTGCTCTTTAAGAATCCTAGAGAGAACTTACAGATTGCCATTCTAGCCAGGCAGATGTACCCTGGAAAATCAAATTTCTTTTTAGAAGTCCTCGAGGATGCAGCCAGAAAGCCGTTTGGTTATCTCGTTGTGGATTTAAATAACACAATGCCTGAGGCTTACAGACTGAGGACGGATATCTTCCTGCCAGATTGGACCATGGTATACTGTGAAAAACCACAAATCACACACAAAAAGAAATGAATATGTAACCAGCCACTTCATACATGCTTGTGTGTCTCAGACAACATGTCTTGCCGTGTAAAGAGAAACCTGCCCCTTTTAAAACTTTTGGTTCAAGCCTCTCCGCAGCACAGAAGAGCCATCCTGAATACAGCTTCTAATGATATGGTAGCAGCTATAGTTGAAATCGCTCTCAACACCCTAAAAGGTAACATTCCTCTTTCACAACAACAGATAAAGGTTTTAAAAGGGAAGCGTCATGCCATAAAGAGTCTGTGCGATAAAAGACTACCCATTAAAAAAAGAAGCAATTGGTGAGACAGTCGGGTGGATTTATCGGGCCCCTGTTAAGTTTTGCATTACCGTTGATAACGGGGCTTCTGACAAACCTCTAATGCAGCACGCTGAAAAAATGTACATAGTCCCTAGTCAACAACTTGAGCGCTTGAGAAACCCGCCAGATTGGGATGAAAATATTAGAACCACGACCATTCATAAGTTAGATGAAGAAATGAAAAACATCCTGCAAAGCGTCGGTATGTCTGAACACGAAAAGGCTAAATGTTACTCAGAAGTGCTACAGCGCTATCTTGTGCTTAACAGACAGAGGGATATGGAAAAAGAAAAAATAAACTTGTATCTACAGGCACAAGATGAGACATCAACAGCAGCATCTCTAGAAAATATTATACCTCCAGACCCTGTAATACAAGAAGTGTTAAACAGCATCAATATGCACTATAGGAAAAATGCTGAGTTGCTGCTTAATAAACGTTTAAAAAACAAGGATGTGGCATCCTGGGAGGGGAATGGAACATTTGTATACCGGGGAAACCCTGTCAATGGCTCTAACCTACTCGACCTTGTTCGTGGGGCTATGCAGCCCCAAGCTCTTTCACAACAAAGAATACCCAGGGGCTGGGAGGAGTTCATGCAAACCCTAGCTGTATTAAATATGCCCTCTACGGTAATGGGTAATGCAGCCAACAGAGATGTACTGGCACGCCTCAAAGAGAACCCATCTGTGAAAGCTACTAAAATGTACACGTGTCCGATAAAGAGCAAAGAGCTACTCCCACACAAAAAGTGTAAATTATCCCACGGCCACCGGTGGTTGAGTGTGTAAAAATGTATTTTCAATAAAATGTTTAAAAACAAAAAATAAAAGACTAGACAGTGGTTTCTTTTCAAAAAACCTCCTTAGAGGGGTTACTTTTTATTTAGAAGCATCAAAACATTCACGATAGGAAACACACACTTGCTGATTATGGAACGGATTTCTAAAAGATTTACACAAAATTTGTTGCGTTTTACAAAATGTAACACCATATCATCATTTTGCATTACATCTTCAGAATACATTTCTAAAATATTCTCAAAAGGCACCCCTTTACAGCGGTGGTGCAAGAAAAATACACAGTGATATCCACAAGCCGTAGACATTGGGTGCTGTAATTGTCTGTTGTGGTATAAAAGCTTTACAATGCCTGTTGAAAAAGCTCATAATGCTGGTAGGAAAGAATAAGCTATCAGGGGGTTGTCCATAAGAATAAAAAAATTCCCCTGTTCCATCTCCACATTTATAGATGGCTAACCAGTGTTCTCCAGGTAGGTTATGAGGGTGTGTATTTACCACCAAACACACGGGCTTCCTTAATATTTGTACATCCGCTAACCAGTCGCTGGGTAGCACATCTAAAAAGAAATCTGCAACACAGGGGTCCTTCTTTAAAATACAGAAGATCTGCAGGGTGTTCATTTTCACGAATGATCAAAAAGAACATTCCTTCTATGATTAATTTCTATCACATTGTCAAAAACCCCATAAACAATCATGTTAACTGTATGGGGTAAGGTACTGGCAAAACGTATTTCAGCCCGCAGGTTACCAGTTTTAATCAGCGAGAGTAGTATAATGGATACACTACTCGTCAAACTGATTGACAGGTGAGATAAGGATGACAGAAACCAATCAGTGTTCACTTCCGGTGTATGTCCTGCCTTAGGCCATGCCCCCTCCCATAGAAGTGAGTGGTGAGTTAGCCCTGCCCACTCCAGCCCCCAGGTGTGGCCACTGCCCCACTTGACATGCCCCTGTCCCCACCCCCAAGGATGACATCATCCAATCAGCATCCACTTCTGGGTTTGTGCCACACCCACAGCCTCCCACCCTCAACCACGTCCCTGCCTACATCATCGGAAATGACGTCACTGGAAACAGGGTGTCATCAGAAATAGACCGTGTCCTTTTCCGATGACCTCAGCGGAAGCAGAGTGACTGACTCCGGAAATGTGTTTTGCTTCTGGTTAATGTTTACATCTGCAAAAAGCAGGAAACCTGGAAAACAAAAAATGCTTTTCTATCTCCCACTGCCCCAGTTCGTTTTTCTCACAAAAGATTCTTAGCACCGCACAGGGCTTTTCACAGAGGCACAGACAGGGTAGAAGCTTTTCTTTACAAATGTTAAACCTCAATTAACACATCTTTTGTTAGAGAAACCAGTGCTGTCCATGTGATAGAATTTTGCTTTTAAGACCTCATGGTTAGAGAGAAATATTCTGGCAAACAGTGTAGTTCAGACTGAAATACAGAGAGAGAGAGCTGAGTTCAAATCCCCCTAATACAGCTATTTTTTGGAGAGAGAGAGCTGAGTTCAAACATAGCCACAGCTATTTTTTAGTGGCTTTGAAAAAACCAATACAGAGAGAAGTCTGAACATGCCTCTCTAGGGTGTGGTAACACGTGATTGGTTGAAACAAGAGGTCTGTTCTGAGCATGCTCCTGGTGTAAGGCTGTGTGTCCTGTGTAAGGGGAACATTTTAACACAGAGATTCAAAAAGAAAAAAATGGCTCTTTTTGGAACACCAAATATTACGCCGCTGCAAATGTAGAAACAAACTGTTTATTGGAAGAACTAGGATCAGCAGAGGTAAGAAGTTTTTTTTTTATTTAGAAAAGTGTTATAGAAGAAGAGGTGGTTCACAATTTCACACTGGCATTGTTTCTGTATGTCCTGGCATTGTTTCTGTATGTCCTACAAGAGCTAGAGGACATACAGGCAACCAATCTACGCTGTTTGTGCTTTCTCTGTACATATCAAAGGGAGGCATTTGATGTCATAGCCAACCAAAAGGACAACTCAAAACCTGATGAAATAAACATTTAAATCTGCTATACAAGCAACGGTGGGCTGTATTATCAGGAAATGCTGGCAGGGCTTTATGCATAGAGACGTGCAGCTTGTGTAATACATGCTCCAGGGCAAAGACATCATGTTTGTCTGACACAAGGAAATACAACAGAAAATCCATAAAACTTGTAACAGGTTGTGTCTAGGACCTATTGTAAATGTTGCCATGATTGTTGGCCATAAAATGAAAGCAACTGCCCTAGTTTATGAAAATTTGAATTTTTTTTTGAACTCATCAGAGATTTTAATACCACTAGAAATCCAGGACAACTGCTAAATATTTTGCTTAGATCTGCTTCAGACATTGATATGGAGCTAGTAGATGGTTTAATCAGTGACAGAGATTATAGATCGTTCTTTAAAAAATGTTGCCATGATTGTTGATCATAAAATGAAAGAAAATGTATGTATTTCCAGAATCTATTAGTTGAACATATAGATGAACAAAAATTATATGTATACCTTTATTTATTTTTTAAACTTGTAATGTGCAAATAAAATGTTTTCATCTTGTGATATGATTTATAGATAAATCACAAGGTCCCATTTTTCCAGACAACCCATTGTAGGTTTAATTAACTAAGCATTCCTAAAACACACCACACAACTGTAGGTTCAAAATGTTTTATTTCAAATGTTTTCATCTTGTGATATAATTTATTTGCACATTACAAGTTAAAAAAAAATAAAAGATGTGTTAATTGAGGTTTAACATTTGTAAAGAAAGGCTTCTACCCTGTCTGTGCCTCTGTGAAAAGCCCTGTGCTGTGCTAAGAATCTTTTGTGAGAAAAGAACTGGGGCAGTGGGAGATAGAAAAGCATTTTTTGTTTTCCAGGGTTCCTGCTTTTTGCAGATGTAAACATTAACCAGAAGCAAAACACATTTCCGGAGTCAGTCACTCTGCTTCCGCTGAGGTCATCGGAAAAGGACACGGTCCATTTCTGATGACACCCTGTTTCCGGTGATGTCAGCAAAAAGCGACAGTCCATTTCTGATGACACCCTGTTTCTGGTGACGTCATTTCCGATGATGTAGGCAGGGGTGTGGTTGAGGGTGGGAGGCTGTGGGTGTGGCACAAACCCGGAAGTGGATGCTGATTGGATGATGCCATCCTTGGGGGTGGGGACAGGGGCGTGTCAAGTGGGGGCGGTGGCCACACCTGGGGGCTGGAGTGGGTGGGGCTAACTCACCACTCATGTCTATGGGAGGGGGTGTGGCCTAAGGCGGGACATATACCAGAAGTGAACGCTGATTGGTTCCTGTCATCCTTATCTCACCTGTCAATCTCCTTATCTCACCTGTCAATCAGTTTGACGAGTAGTGTACCCATTATACTACTTGTGTTTGACTTGAATGCTTGGAAGAAATAGGCCTTTAATCTTCTCTCAAATTTAATGGTACACTTGCCATATATATTGCGTGGCTTTTTTTCGCCTTGCCACACGAGCTAGCAGTCATAGCTTTTGTCATTTGTGAATGCATGAATGAAGAAGATCTCTATGATTTATTGAAATGTAATCCCCTGATGAAATACATGGTGAAACGCTTGGGCGCCTTAGATACACGGCGTCGGGATTTACACTGCAGCCGTAAAATATCTTCATCTCATAGTGCTTCTGCATAAGAATTTAACACAGTATTCGAAGCTAAGTACCAGCAACCTCATTTTCTTAGAAGCTGTTTCAACAATGTTTTTGTTTAAAGAGTATGAAAGAAACTTTTTATAGTAATGGAAGAATTCAAACAAGAACGTTTATTGATGTGGCATGTTTTTAAGTTTGAAGCACAGTGAGTTTAGTTTTTGATCACTTGAAAATGTTTTGAAAAAAATCACTTGATAAAGTCTTGAAAAAATTTTTGAAGAAAAAGTATTAAATATAAAAAAAAATTGTTCTAAAGAAAAGGACGATAATTGTCAAAGTGTACGCAACTCAAAGGTCATTGATGTAAACAGCGGCATAATTAAGGGAGGTACATTTTATGATACCCCTTTGACATATAAGCTGCGACGTTTTAAACTGAGACCTTGGTACACGATAGTATTAAGTCCTACTAATTTCATATGGTGAAAATTCAAGCAAATAATAATCCTGATATTTACTCTAGTAGTAGTTGCTTGATAACGCGACCAAGTTTTGTAATATATATTGTGGGACACTGTTCCATAAGGTAGGAGCTGAGCGCGAACGGTTTGAGAAAAGCAAAGACTTTGCATGCAGGTTATGGCATAAGTCAATCAGCACGTCATACGAATCTCCCATCTACTTGGCGAAGTGAGCAAGTACTTATTTACATTGGCACACTCATTCCTCTTTAATGCCTGCATTATGCATTAGCTATTGATTATATTAGTTCAGATCTTTACTTGTCTCTGTTGCTATTGTTCCAAATTTGGTATTTGCCAAATAAGGAACCTTATTTTCTGTGCCGAGTTAGCCTGCTGGCCACTTCCTCTTATGTTTTCCAACACAAAAGGTTTGAAAAAATTATTTAAAAGGGATTGATGTATTTGATTTCTGTGTCAATCTGTAGACACACTAACCTTCCAGAAAAGGGATGGAAATTCACCAAGTTTATCAAGCAGGAGAAAATGTGTCTGTTGGATGAGTCTGAAAACCAGAAAAAAAAAACATTTTTCAATGGAAGGGAACCCATTGCTTTACATGGGGCAACTGTTTAAGCTGATAAAATGCTTACTATTGCATCATTCTAAAACCCCCTCTCCCTTGCAATACATTGCCACAAAGCTACAGGCAGACAAGGAAAAAAACGGAGGCAGTTGGTACCAAAAGACGTGTTTGAAGCTGCCACCTCATGCTTCCAAAGTAAATACTCACATCCCCCATATGCACATATCGCATATGCAAATTTTGGCCTAACACAAACAGACACATCTGTACAGAATTAAGGAAAATAACTGATGGAGCTTTTTAGTTCATCTTCCCCCACCCCCCAACGCTTACCTCAACTCCTATTTCTAACTCTAGATCACCTTATTGAATTCAGTGGGAATACCAAAAGTGACTTGGACATAATGCATTCACAGCCATATCCCCAAAAATGAACCTCAAACTCCCCTTACATATACAATTCTGCCACAATTGCCTCCCTTTTCTCTCAGAGAACCTCCACCCAAACATATCCTCCATATCTCCAGGTATTCCCATACATACACCCACATATACCTTTCCCTAAAACTATATTCACTACCTAAACATGGCCATACCCAGTGCAAAAAAAACCTGTACCCATGCAAAACCATAATCACACTTCACAAATCCCCAAACACATTTCCACCATGCACATTTCTCCCAAAAATAAGTGTACCTTCTTCAGGAACAAGCAGGAAGTCAGTCCTCACTTATGGGTGACGTTGGCACTGACTGAGCCCACGTGGAGCAATTACCCAGCTTTCAAAGAAAGCCTTTGGGATTGCTACCATGCATGCGTGATCCTCTTCCTGCCCAGGGGTGCCGTCTTGCTCAGTCTCCCTTTATCCGCGGAGCTCTTCGGACGCACGTCCTCATCCCTCCGAAAAAGTTTAGTTTTCCTAGTCTTAACAGGCTCTTTTTTTTCCGGTTGCACCGGTCCTTTATCTGTCCTTTCCTCTGCTCTACTTCAGAGCTCCCAGGGACACACATTTTTCCTAAATGTTTTGTTTTGGGCTTCGTGCCCTCTTTTCTTTCCAACTGCTGGCCGCGTGGGTCTTTGACCTCGCAGGGGCCATTTTTGCCCCCATGGCCACCGGATTTAAAAAATGTGATAAATGCTCTAGGAGCATGTCCCTTATGGACACCATGAACCAGAGCTCTGTTTTCTCTGCAAGAAAATATCCTCTAAGGCCCTGCTCAGTCCGTAAGCAGAAGTACGAAGACATTTTCCAAAAGGCCGCCTCGGAATCCCTGGTGGTGCTCTCGGTCGTCTCTCCTCCGATGGGTTCACCCCCTGTGGCCCCACGTTCTCGGTGGCACTCTGACCAGGGGTCCCCCGAGATGGAACGACACACAAAGAAGGCGGCCTCAAAGTCGCTGTCTGGGACTCATGACAAGCATGAGTGCTGTTGCGCCCGGTCGCTTAGTCCCCTTCAGCATTTCCGAGAATCGGACAAGCAGAAGCCACGCAAGGTACCTTGCAGGGAAACGGAGGCCTCCGGCGAAGACGCCCAGTCTCCTGAGGGTCGTCCTGGTGAGAACCTCCTCGACGCCCGATCCGGTGACCCCGGTATCAGCGTCCCAGGGCCCCACACCCACGTGGGAGTCCCGTAAGCTGGCGTTCGAACGCAGTGTTTCTGCATTCATTGCTTCCCAGCAGGTGCTCACGGCCAGCTTCACTGACTTGCGCCCAGAGACCAGGAAATCCCTGAGAGCCGCGGGCCTTGTGAGGGTCCTCGATGTCTGTCTTGCTCACTCTCCCATTCCTCAGAGGCAAGATCGTCCAGAGCCTCTGCTTCCAGGCCGCTGGCCATCGGACAGGGCGACCCGCCCAGCTTGGATCCCTTGACCGATTTTTCGGACTGGGAGTCCGATGGGGACACCTCCCTGGAAACCCGTACCCACCGGGATCTTCCGTCGGACCCCTCGCCGCCTGCATTCCAGTGGCGCTCACCACATGAAGACACCTCTTTCTTGGTGTTTGTTCAGGATATGGCTCAGGCCCTCAGTCTGGTCACCCAGGCCGAGGAGGACTCTTGTGCTGAAGAACTCGATATTCTTCAGTACGAGTCCCCCGCACAGAGAATCCCTCGCTGTGCCTGTACCGCCAATTCTATCTCGGCTGTTACTCCGCATGTGGGAGGCCCCAGCCTCGGTCCCCATCGTGGGCAAGCGCCTTGGCACAATGTACAAGGTGCAGCGCGGGCCTGGCTTCTGAAAGACCCAACTCCCACACACCTCAATGGTGGAATCGGCCATGAGGAAGCAGAAGAGCCTGAAGTCGCACTCATTGGTGCCACCGGGCTGAGAGTCGAGAGCCCTTGATGCCCTAGGCTGCAAGGCCCATCAAGGTTCCATGCTCTCTTGTCGCATCCAGGCATATCAATTGTACATCGGTATGTTCCTGTGCAACTTGGCAAAGGAACTGGGAGGTTTATCCGTGGGCCTCGAGGGAGAGCCCTTCGACAGATTCCGCGCCTTGTTGAAATCAGTGGCCAACTGCTCCAAGTACATCTCTCGAGCCTCTTATGATGGCTTTGAGACATCGGCTCTGGTGACAGCCGCCGGCATTGGAGCCCGCCGCCAGGCATGGCTCTAATCCTAGGATTTGGAACAATGGGTGCAGGAGAAGCTCCTGGACGTACTCTGCCTTGGTGAACAACGTTTTGGTAAGCTGATGGAGGAGAAGGCTGTGGAGATTGAGACTGAGTTCGTTATCGAGACCCATCTCTCCCGCAAGACCTCCACTCTGCCTCGGAAGAAGCAGCCAACCAAGAAGCCCTTTTTCCCCAGGAAAGGTCTCCAGTATCGCGGCTACTCGCAGTACCCGGCTACCTCCACGCCGACTGCTCCGGCGTAGGGAAAGACCGGCCAGGGGCACCGTAAACCAAAGGGCCCGAAGGCCCAAACGCCGGCCCCCCCTGCAACCCACTCATGGGTTTTGACACCAGCGGCATGGCCCCTCGCCCTCCGGCGATATACCAGCCAGTGGGAGGGGGAGCACCTGTCCTGCTTCGCCCCATCATGGGTGCTCATCGCCTCGGATACTTGGGTTTTCCAGGTCGTCCAAGAGGGCTATTGCCTCCATTTCGTCAAGCTCCCACCCCCTTTCTCCCCAGCGGAGCCTCCTCGACTCCATGCAGACCAGCTTCTGCTGCAGCGGGAATTGCACACTCTCCTTGCCCAACGGGCAGTCGAGAAGGTCCCTCCCCACCTTCGAGGTCGGGGCTTTTATTCCCGGTACTTCGACCTCCGCAGGCTAAACAAGTTCCTGGTGCGGGAGAAATTTAAGATGTTCTCTTGGCGTGCTGCTGCCCTTCCTTCGGCAGGGCAACTGGCTATGTTCCTTGGATGTAAAGGACGCTTACGCCCATATTTTGATCCACCCCCAATACAGGCAGTACCTGCGTTTCAGGGTGCAGGGAGAGCACTTCCAGTACAGGGTGCTCCCCTTTGGCCTTGCGTCTGCCCCATGGGTCTTCACAAAGTGCCTCGTTGTGGCTGCCGCTCACCTTCAGTGCCAGGGCATGACGGTTTTTCCCTACTTCGATGACTGGCTCGTTACGGGCTCCTCTGTCAAGGAGGCCCGGAAAGCGATGTCGTGCACTGTCCTCTTGGAGAGCTTGGGGTTCTTGGTCAACTACCCAAAGTCTCACCTCGAGCCAGTGCAGGCTCTCGAGTTCATCGGGGTACGCCTCGATACTTTGCAGGCCATTGCCTTCTTGCCGGTGGATCGCTCAACCAGCCTCTGGGCCCTGGCGACTCACATCCAGAGCACCCACCATGTCACCGCTCGGTCCATGCTACGTCTCCTGGCCACATGACCTTGACCGTGAATGTGGTTCCTCACTCCCACCTGCACATGCCGACGGCTCAGTGGTGTCTCAGTGCCCAATGGAGCCAGTCCCTCGGACATCTCAGGAACCCCGTCAGGGTTCTTCCCGACCTCCACTTTCCCCTGAACAGATAGCAAAGCCCCCGCAACCTCCTGCGGGGATCGCCCTTTCAGGCCCCACAGCACGATGTGGTGCTGACTACAGACGCTTCCTTTTTAGGTTGGGGAGCCCATTGTGGGTCTCTCTACATGCAGGGGCAATTGTCACCCACAGAGGGAGGCTCAGCAGCGGATAAACCTGCTTGAGCTCTGGGTCATCCAGTGGGCCCTGATGGTCTTCAACGATCTCCTCAGTGGAAAGTCGGTTCTGGTACAGACAGACAACCGTGTAGTGGTGATCTACATCAACAAGGAGGGGGTCACGGGGTCACGATCCCTCTGCAGGGAAGTGGTCCTCATCTGCTCTTTCGTCAGAGCGGCGTACCTCCGGGGTCAGGAGAATGGTCTGGTGGACAGACTCAGTAGAATCCTTCACCCCCCATGAGTGGCGGCTGGATCCCAGAGTGGCAGGCTGGCTGTTTCTACGCTGGGACACTCCAGCGATAGAGCTCTTTGCCAGCCCCCAGAACACGCAGCTCCCTCACTTTTGCAGCCCGGTACCACACCTGGGCAGGGAGGGCCCCGATGCATTTCTCCTGGACTGGTTCTCCAGTCTTCTATATGCATTCCCTCCGTTTTCCCTCATTGCGAGGACTCTGTTCAAGGCTCAACGGGACGGGGCATCGTTGATTCTCATGGCCCCCTCATTGCCTCGGCAGCCTTGGTTCCCGCTCCTGCTCTGGCTGTCGACGGAGCCTCCGGTTCCCCTGGGCTCGGCCACGACTTGCTAACTCGGGAGGAGGGTTGGGTACTACACCCGAACCTAACCTCCTTATCCCTCGCAGCCTGGTGGCTGAACAGATCTTTCTAGCCTCTCTAGTCTCTCTGGCCCTTCCGGGGGAGGTCAAGGAAATCCTCCTTGCCTCGAGGAAGGACTCCACTAGGCGGGCTTATGCCTTTAAGTGGAAACTATTCTCCTTCTGGTGCTCGGAACACCAGAATGACCCCTTCTCATGCCCCGCTTGGTGGGTTCTCCAGTACCTCCTCCACCTCTCGAGGGAAGGGCTGAAGTCGAACTCTTAGAATTCATTTGAACGCCATATTGGCTAATCATCTCTCTATCGAGGGAAAACCTCTCTTAGGGCAGCCGCTAGTCTCCTGCTTCATGCAGGGCCTTCTGCTATCCAAGCCGCCCATCTGTCCCCCTCCGGCGGAATGAGACTTGAACATGGTACTCATGCAGCTCACTCGTCTACCCTTCGAGCAAATGGCAATGTGTTTGCTCCAGCATTTGTCCTGGAAGGTGGCCTTCCTGGTGGCGCTGACCTTAGCTCACTGAGTCAGTGAGCTTCTGGCGCCCCTTACACAAGGTTTTATCGGTACAGGGTGGTCCTCCAGACCCATCCTAAATTCTTACCCAAAGTCGTGTCGGCCTTTCATCTCAACCAAGAGAGTGTGCTCCCGACTTTCTTCCCGAGGCCCCACGCCGACCAGGTGTCAGCGGCTCTCCACACCCTCAACTGCAAGCGGGCCCTCGCCTTCTACTTGCAGCGTACCCAGACTCACCACAAGTCTGACAGACTTTTCGTGACCTACGATCCCAATCGGCAGGGGCAAGGAGTCACCAAGTGCTCCCTCTCAGTTTGGGTGGCGGACAGCATCACCTTTGCCCATATGAAGGCGGGCGCCCCGCTGGATCATTGAGTCACCACAGACGGGGTCCAAGCCAAAGCGGCCTCGGTAGCCTTGCTGCGCTCTCTGCCCATGATGGACATCTGCCGGACGGTGACCTAGTCTTCCATGAACACCTTCGCTGCCCACTACTGCCTGGAGAGGGAGTCCCGCCGGGACAGTGCCTTCGGCCAGGCTGTACTCCGTAATCTGTTCGGGGTATAAGCAACTCCTACCCTTCTTCACGGCTACCGAGGGCGTCACCCCGAGGACTCGGGCTCCGTGTTCTGCTTACGGCTTCGCGGAGGTGTTTTTCAGTTACAGGTTCGGTAGCCTGTAGCTAGGGAGTCCCATAAGTGAGGACTGACTTCCTGCTTGTTCCTGGAGAAAGCGTAGTTACTCACCTGTAACAGGTGTTCTCCAGGGATAGCAGGAATCGGTCCTCACTATCCTCCCGCCTCCCCTGTTGAGTTGCTGTATTTTTGTCCTTCCTTTGTCATCTGCTTGGTAGGGCTCGAGCTAAGGTACCTGACTGAGCAAGATGGCACCTTTGGGCAGGAAGAGGACCAGGCATGCGTGGTAGCAATCCCAAAGGTTTTCTTTGAAAGCTGGGTAATTGCTCCGCACGGGCTCTGTCAGTGCCGACATCACTCATAAGTGAGGACTGATTCCTGCTGTCCCTGGAGAACACCTGTTACATGTGAGTAACTACACTTTCCCATCCTTTCATTTATGCATCTCCCCCACCCCTATGTTACCCAAGCTATAGCCCTCTTATATCCACACTTTATTCCTACCAAAACACACCCACACCACTAACCAATCCAACCACACTTCTACAAATGTGTTGGAAAACATTCTCTGAGTCATGGCTTTATGTATATTGCTTACTTTTTATTTGGTGCCATATCCATTTTTAGCATCTTTTCAGGACAAACGTTTTGAGAGAGTAATCTATTTTTTGATCTAGTCACTTTTTTCCCCTCAGGTGGTTTTTCTACAGTCTTTTTGGTGCGGACTCATGGTGGACTACGATGTGCATTGAAAAGAATGTACGTAAACAATATGCCTGATCTCAACATCTGCAAACGAGAAATAACCATTATGGTAAGTGAAGGTATCAATTAATATTATAATCCATGGATTTGGAACAGTGTGACCTGATTGATTTGTGGCCAATGTATGGTATCGCTACTGCATGAATTTAGAAATATTTTTTTCTTAAAATTCCATCTTCTCATAGCAGCAGAGAAGTACTCCAGAATCCTTTATTTAGTTGTCTTATACTTGGGGTATTTGGAGGATATTTACTTGTATTCAATTAAGTCGTCTTGTATCCCTAAACTACTAGGTAAAATTACCTAGTTACATTCCTTGCTCATTGGGTTTTTGAATATTGATTAATTTATTCAGAGCACCAAGTCAGCATGAAAACATTTCTAGTGGTGATGAAGATGCTCTGATTAAGAAGAATACTTAAAGGAGATTGTTGTATAAAAAGAAATTTGAGTAATAAAAATAGGTTTGTAGCCTTCTTTTATCTTGTTTTAATTGTTATGTATTTCAATGTTTAAATAAAAGGCTGTTGATTAAAGTACAAACATGAGCTTTGAAGTGTGCTCAGGCTGAATTTTAAATGTACCTTCCTTCAAAGATTTTAAGATGGCTAGAACTTGTGCTAGTGCTGCCGCCTTTATTTTTCCAAAATTGTGGGATTTGATTTCCAGGGAAGCACCTTTTTAGATACCTGATTAAAACCTTTTTTTTTTTTAAATGAATTTAAATGTTCATGCTATGATTTTTCTTCCATATTGTCTGTCCAAAAGAGTGTTATGTCCCCCTCGTCAGCAGATGAAGACTGAGAAGCTCTGGTTTTGATGTCGCACTACAAGAGACTGTGTGTACATCTGAGCAAGACAGTGTAACTTAGTCTCCAGTAGATGGTGTTCCTGTGCAGTCTGAGCTGCTGTGTGACTGGAGGGGAAAAAGTCTTCTGGAGCTTTTGCTTTGAGAAGGAATTTAACATTGGAGCTTAGCCAGGCACCGGTGCTGTTTAGTCAGCATGGTGTTCTGTGTGGGGTGAAAATTTGTTTATAAAGTCCCTCCTCCTCTAACAAATATGGCTTCTCCTTCCAGTTATCTCTGCTAAGGTCAGCTGAGGTTTCCTTTCTCCCTCCCCTGCTTTTGGGAGAGAGCCTGGGACCTTTATTTGGCACTGTCTACTTGCAAAAAAAAAAAAGAAAATCGGTAAGTCAGCACAGCTGGTAAGAACTGTTTTTTCTCCAGGACCAAGCAGGAAGTCAGTCCTCACATATGGGTGACGTCGGCGCCGACGGAGCCGTCATGGAGCAATTTCCCCAGCTTTCGAAGAAAGCCTTTGGGAATTGCAGCACGCATGCGCGGTCCCCTTCCCGCCCAAGGGTGCCATCTTGCTCAGTCTTCTTTTTTCTGCGGAGCCCTACAGACGTAGTTTGTGATCGCCGCTGAAAAAGTTGATTTTTTTTGTTCTGGTTTTCTCGGTTCGACGCCGTGTCCTTTTCCCGCCCGGCCTTGATACTCCGATGTCGAGTCCGTTCACTATTTTTCGGTTTTTGTCCTTAGTGACTGGCGTTCCTGCCACTTTTTTCTTTTTCCCTGGCAGCACGGTCTTTTGACCTCGCAGGGGCCCTTTTTTCCCCCGATGGCTGCCAGCGTGTTTAAAAAGTGTGATCGGTGTACGAGACTTATGTCTCTTACCGACACACACGACTGCTGCCTCCGTTGCCTCGGACCCAATCATGACCCGATGATTTGTGGTCCGTGTAACAAAATGTCCTCAAAGGCGTTGAGGAGTCGGCAGTCTCAAAAGGAGCGAATCTTCTCTGACTTCGCGTCCGGTCGGGCCCGGACCTCGTCAGAGGCTTCGACGTCTCGTGACTCTGGCCCCGAGCATCGTCGGAGTTCCTCTGAGCGGGGGTCTCCCGCCCGGGAACATAGTCGGAAGAAGAAACCCACGAGGGCGGCGTCGGAGGACGCTCCTGGTCCCTCGAGGGCCAGGTCGCATAGCCCCGTCAGCCGCCCCGAGTCTTCGGAGGCGGAGAGGCCTTCGAAGCATCCTCGTCTCGAAATGGAGTCTCCTGGACACGTGAGTACTGTAGTCCTGGTGGACTCGCCTCCGAAGGAGCCGACGTCGGGCCCGACGCCTTCGGGGCCTGAGTCGGGAGCTGCTGGGTCTCCTGAGTTTGGACTCAGGTTGACGGCCTTGGAGAGCAGTTTTGCTGCCTTCATGGACCAGCAGCGGGCATTGATCGCTGGCCTCGCCGGTGCATCTGCCCCGACCACCGGGACGTCGATGTCCAAGTTGACCCCGGAGGCCGAGCCGATCCTCGAGTCCATGCGGGCTCGAGTCGATCCTCGGCCACGGTCTCCCTCGGCCTCCCGTTCGGGACCGAGGTCGTCGACGCCGGCCTCGGCGTCGGGGTGGAGGTCCTCGGCACTCGCCTGCACGGAGCCGCTCGATTCCTCCACGGAGGAGGACGAGTCACCCGGTTCTTTTCAGACTCGGTGCGTCCCCTCCGACTCGCCCGAGCCTGAGCCTCGGAGACGATCCCCCCGGAGGATACCCGGTTCTCTGACTTCGTGAGGGATATGGCCAAGGCTTTGGCCTTCCCCGCGGATCCGGAGGAGGAGCCTCGAGCCGAAGAGCTCGAGGCCCTCCAGTATGACTCTCCCCCGAAGGAGGCCTTTGCTGGAAAGACTTCTCTTCCGCATGTGGGAGAGCCCGGCATCGACGCTGGTGTTAAGCAAGCGTGTCGATTCCATGTATCGAGTCCGCAAGAGCCCCGGGTTCCAGAAGGCACAACTACCGCACCATTCCATGGTGGTGGAATCGGCCATGCATCGACTCAAGAGTCAAAAGATGCACTCCTTGGTGCCTCCGGGTAAGGAGGCCCAGAACCTGGATGCCCTCGGTAGGAAGTGCTTCCAGGGCTCTATGCTTGCTTGTCGAGTCCAGACATACCAGCTCTATAAGTTAAATTCCCAGTTGAATTCTCCTGTTATATGTAAACTCATCACAGTTTGTTGCTTGCAATGAGTATTTCTGTTTAATGTAAACCGCGCTGATGAAAAAGAGTGCGGTATAAAAGAACACTAAATAAATAAATAAATATGGGCATGTATCTCCGGGACCTGGCAAAGGAAATTGCCGGGTTCTCTGCTGGTCTCTCCGAGGAACCTTTGCTGAGGTTCCAGGCCTTGTCCACTGGTATTCGAGAGTGCTCGAAGTTTATTTCTCGAGCAGCCTATGATGGCTTTGAAGCATCGGCTCGAGTAGCCGGGGCCGGCATCGGTGCCCGCCGACAGGCTTGGTTTCAGTCATCCGACCTCGAGCCATGGGTGCAGGACAAGTTGGTCAATGTCCCCTGCAGAGGTGAAAACCTCTTTGGCAAGCCCATGGCTGAAAAGGCTGCAGAACTCGAGTCCGAGACTCTAACCAGGACTCGCCTGTCCAGGAAAACCTCTGCCCCTTCACAAAAAAGGAAGGGCTCGGGAAAAAAGCCCTTTTACCCGAGGAAGGTGTCTGCCTATAAACAACACCACCCACCATATCACGCCTCAGCAGCTCCCCATCAGGGTCAGCAGGCTAAGGGACAGGGAAATGGGTCCCGTAGGCAGAACGCCCCCAAGCCCACTACACCGGCCCCTGCTCAGCAGGGTGGGGGTTTTTGACTCTGTAAGCATAGCCTCTTTCCCCCCGCTGGCTTCTCTCAGCACGGGAGGCCGGCTGGCCCACTTTGCCCACAGGTGGTCAGCCATAACATCAGATACCTGGGTGCTTCAGGTAGTTCAAGAGGGCTACCTTTTGCATTTTCACCAGGTACCTCCCTCCTACTTTCCATGGGAGCCTCCAAGACCCCCTCTGCACAGGGACTTACTCCTTCAGGAGTTGGCAAATCTTATTCAGGAACAGGCTGTGGAACCGGTGCCCCACCACCTGAGAGGTCACGGCTTTTATTCCAGATACTTTCTGATACCAAAAAGAACAGGAGGCCTCAGACCCATCCTGGACTTGCGCAACCTCAACAAGTTCCTGCAAAGGGAAAAGTTCAAGATGTTTACCCTTGGAATCCTGCTGCCCTACCTCCAGCAGGGAGATTGGCTATGCTCCTTGGATCTAAAGGATGCTTATACTCACATCCTTATCCATCCGGACCACCAGCAATATCTAAGATTTGTTGTGGCAGGGAATTATTATCAGTATAGGGTACTGCCCTTTGGCCTATCCTCCGTTCCCAGGGTGTTCACCAAATGCCTGGCTGAGGCTTTAAGGCCTCTTTGTCTTTCCCTACCTAGACGACTGGCTCATCTGGGCACAGTCTTCCCTAGAGGTCACTCAGGCCACTCAGCGCACAGTGACTCTGCTTCAGCACTTGCGGTTTGTCATAAACTTCGCAAAGTCCACTTTGCTCCCCTCTCAAGATCTCTAATTCATAGGAGCACGGTTGGACACTCTGCAGGCTTGTGCCTTCCTGCCTCTGGAACGGGCCAAACGGCTCAGAGCTCTGGCCAGCAGGTTTCACAGCACTTCCCTGGTCTCTGCCAGGCAATTCCTGCAACTGCTCGGCCATATGGCTTCCACGGTCCATGTCACTCCGAATGCCCGTCTACATATGAGGCCTGCTCAGTGGAGCCTTCGCACTCAATGACATCAAGCCACAGGGAGCCTTGCGGACTTAGTACAGATCTCCGACCGCCTGGTCTCCTCTTTGCAATGGTGGCTTCATCTGCCCAATCTGGTACTCGGCATGACCTTTCAGTCTCCTCCGCCTTCCCAAGTGCTAACGACAGATGCCTCTCTTCTGGGATGGGGAGCACATTGCCAAGGGACATGTACTCAAGGCCTTTGGACCAATGTTCCCTCTAATTTTCTGTAGGCTGTGTGCGCATAAAATATCAGCTGTGCAGCTTTTGAAGGAAGGTTAAATTTTTGTGCGCCACATAATGACACTTATATACGTTAAAATTTGAGTACACGTCAGAATACAGTATGTATACCACATTGATTTTAATCATATTAAATGAAAATAGATGATTACTAAATGAAGTGGAAAATTTCTAGAAATTACAATCACAACTTTTAAATTTTAAGACGTCTGTGTTTTCTATCAGAATCAGAACCGTAATTTTTGTGCGCTCTGTTGTAAAGTATGTGCGCTCACTCGGCGAGGTGTGTGCGCGCGCACACGCGCACAGCTTAGAGGGAACAGTGCTTTGGACCCCTTGGGAGGCTGCTCAGCAGATAAACTTCCTGGAGCTCAGGGCGATCCGCCTAGCTCTACGGACCTTCTCTCACCTCACTTCTCATCAGTCTGTACTGGTCCAGATGGACGATCAGGTTGCCATGTTCTTTGTGAACAAACAGGGGGGCACCGGCTCCCTCCTTCTATGTCAAGAGGCTTGGAGACTGTGCTCTTGGGCAGTCGACCATGGCATCCTCCTCAAAGCTGTTTACCTGCCAGGACAGGAAAATTACCTGGCAGACAAACTGAGCAGGATTCTGCAGCCACACGAGTGGAGGTTAGACCCGTTGGTGGTTCAGCAGATCTTCCTCCGGTGGGGCCTCCCCACCATGGATCTT
The DNA here is from genome assembly GCA_033557465.1 of Ichthyophis bannanicus. Taxonomy (NCBI): domain Eukaryota; kingdom Metazoa; phylum Chordata; class Amphibia; order Gymnophiona; family Ichthyophiidae; genus Ichthyophis; species Ichthyophis bannanicus. The sequence continues at coordinate 1,084,788,493 of CM066032.1, read as the reverse complement.
TTTGCCAGTCCCCTGAACCGGCAACTTCCCAGGTTCTGCTCCAGGCACCCGCATCCTCTCCGAGTAGCGGCGGATGCTTTCCTCATCCCGTGGTCCACGGGCCTACTGTATGCCTTTCCTCCCACGCCACTTGTGTCCCGGACGCTTTTCAAAGTTCTACGGGACAAGGCCTCGGTAATCCTGGTAGCACCCAGGTGGCCGAGACAGCCCTGGTTCCCGCTCCTGCTACAACTGGCGGTGGACACCCCTCTTCCTCTGGGGTTTCAGCCCGATCTCCTGACTCAGGATCAGGGCACTCTCCTGCACCCCATCCTCCGGGCCCTTCAACTGATGGCCTGGCTGCTGAAAGGGTAGTCCTAGCTCCGCTCCTACTACCTCTGGAGGTGGAAGCTGTCGTCCTGGCGTCTAGACGACCATCCACCCGGAAGTCTTACGCCCTTAAATGGCGTCGCTTCTCCGTCTGGTGTTCTCAGCAGTCGGAGAACCCCTTCTCCTGTTTGGTATCGGTGGTACTACAATACTTGCTTCACCTTTCCAATCTAAGCCTCAAGTCCAACTCTGTCAGGGTCCACCTCAGTGCTGTCTCTGCACATCACTCGCCGGTGGACGGTAGACCTCTTTCCGCACACCTCTTGGTGGCGTGTTTTTCTCAGAGGCCTCCTTCTGCTTAAGCCTCCTTTGCGCCCTCCAGCCCCTGACTGGGATCTCAATGTGGTCTTACAGCGGATAACCTGTCTGCCTTTTGAACCTATGGCTACCTGCCCTCTTCGTTTCCTTTCCTGGAAAACTCTCTTCTTGGTAGCCCTTACCTCCGCTAGGCACGTTAGTGAACTGCAGGCCCTAGTGTCTGAGCCCCCTTACACTAGGTTCTACTCGAATAGGGTGGTCTTGCGGACTTACCCTAAGTTTCTTCCAAAGGTGGTTTCCCCTTTTCATCTCAACCAAGAGGTGGTTATTCCAACCTTCTTTCCCAGGCCGCATACCAGCCGGGCTGAAACAGTTCTGCATACTCTGGACTCTAGGAGGGCCTTATCCTTCTACCTTGACCGTACGCGGGAGCATAGAAAGGCTGTTCAGCTTTTCGTTTCTTTTGACCCCAATCGGTTGGGGGTACCTGTCTCCAAGCTTACTTTGTCCATCTGGGTAGCTGACTGTATCGCCTGGGCTTATGGGGCAGCCGGCCTCTCCTTAGAGAGTCGAGTCACGGCTCACCGTGTCAGGGCGAAGGCTGCATCAGTGGCTCAACTCCGCTCTGTTCCGTTGGCAGACATCTGCCGGGCCGCTACTTTGTCTTCAAGCCAGACTTTTGCGGCTCATTACTGCCTGGAGAGGGAGTCCCGCAGGGACAGTGCTTTCGGACAGGCAGTCCTCCACAATCTTTTTGAGGTTTAGGCAACTCCTACCCTCCGGCCCTGGTGTTGGGCTACCAGCCGGATTCATATTCAGAGAAGATTCCTTCCTTCTGTACTGCTGAGCTAGAGGGAGCTCATTTTTTGGCTTGAGGTCTCCGGTAGCCTTAAGCTTGGGAGTCCCATATGTGAGGACTGACTTCCTGCTTGGTCCTGGAGAAAGAGTAGTTACTCACCTGTAACAGGTGTTCTCCAGGAGCAGCAGGAATCAGTCCTCACAACCCTCCCTCCTCCCCTTGGAGTTGCAGTCATTCTTATTCAATGTTTTTGCTAACTTTTTTGCTGTCTTTTCGCTATGTCATCAGACTGAGAAAGATGGCACCCTTGGGCGGGAAGGGGACCGCGCATGCGCGCTGCAATTCCCAAAGGCTTTCTTCGAAAGCTGGGGAAATTGCTCCGCGAGGGCTCCATCGGCGCCGACGTCACCCATATGTGAGGACTGATTCCTGCTGCTCCTGGAGAACACCTGTTACAGGTGAGTAACTACTCTTTCCACTACACTTGTGGGTTCTTTATTTCGTTTCATTTAGTTTTCTCTCGGTTGTTCGAGAGGATCTTTTTTGCATCAGTAGAATGCCAGTGAGTAAAGCTGTGGGGGCCTTGGCGGGTGTCTGTCAGGTTTGAGGGAGACAGTCATTTGGAGGAGTGAGTTTTGAAAGAATCTGAGTCCCTGCAGTCTGGCTTTACCACTATCAGGGTCTGAGCTTGCTAGTGATTGGGGCTCTCCTCAGTCGCAGGTTCCTACAGTTTTGGCAGAACTGCAGCCATTGCTGACAGTTTGCTGTTCAGTTGGGGGAGTCTTTACCTTCTCTGGGGATCTTCCTCTGCTACCAGGGCACTGGTGTTCTGGTCTGGAAGTCTTAGGGGAAGCTTCTGATTCTTCTGTTGTGGATTTTTCCCCAGAGTTTGTTGTACTTATTCACCAGGTTGCTTATTTTGAAGTGTGGCAGCCTGCATGAGTTGCTTAAGGTCTCTGTTTCTGGGATAGCTTCCTTGGCTGTGCTATCTGTTTAAGGAATCTGTTCAGCCGGCACTGAAGCACCACAAAGACCCAGAGGAAATCTGGATGGACCAGGCTTCGTCATTCTCCATTGGTCCTTTGGGCCTTTGGGAGGAACCTTTCCCTGAGGATTTGGAGGAAGCTGTGACTTTTCTTGGGGAAGATCCTCTGTTACCGGGGTTTTTAGGTGTGAAGAGCTGCAGGCATTGATCAGGTGCTTTTGGCTTTTAATATAGCGCATGATTCTCAGTCTGAGGATCTGTTGTTGCAAGGCATTCATAAGCCTCAAATCGTTTCCTCTTCATAGTGATATTAAAGAAATGATAGAGGTGGAATGGGAAATGCCGGAGTTGGGCTTGCGAATGAGTAGAGCCATGGCTTGCCTATACTCGGTTCCTCGGGAGTAGGTGGAACTTTTGAAACTTCCTAAGATGGATGCATTGCTTTCAGCTTTTTCAAAGAAGACAACCATTCTGGTGGAAGGAGGTTCAGCTTTGAAGGATGCTCAGAATTGTAAGCTTGACTCTTCTGAAGCGGTCTTTTGAGATTACCACTCTGGCCTTGCAGGCATCTGTGTGGTGGCTTTGTGGCTCGGGCATGTTTGAGGTGGGCTCGGGGTCTTCCTTAGGTGGAACCTGATGTGCAAGGTAGTGTGTTGGATGTGGCTAAATTGGAGTCCTGTTCGGCCAATCTTGCTGATTCCTTCTATGATCTGGTGAGAGCTTTGGCTAAGAATATAGCCTTTGTCTTAGTGTGGTGTCTTTTATGGCTCTCTAATTGGCCTGCGGATGGCGCTTTGAAGTCTCGTCTTAGTTACCTTTTAAAGGAAAACTTCTGTTTGTTGAAGCCCTTGAAAAGTTAGTGAAACAGTTAGAAAGTATAGTTTCTTGCCTTCTGGAAGATAAGCCTAAGTTGACGAAAGCTCTGGCTCCTGGACGGGGTCGTTTTCGGGACTTTTGTAATTTTCAATTATCTCGTTCCATTCCCTTTCAACTGTTGTGCTATCTGTTTCACAGTCAGCCTTTTAGGGGGAGACAGCAGGTAGGGGATTTAATGGGTGGCCAATGGCAGCTCCTAAGAAGTCCCAATGAAGCCAAAGAGGCCTGACTAGTTGATTCCGGTTGATGGTCGATTGCAAGCTTTTTACTCTGCTTTGGTCCATATCACCTCTGACCATTGGGTTCTCAAGGTAATTTGGGAAGACTATGCCCTAGAATTTGCGTGACCCCTCTTCAACATCTTTATATTGTCCCCTTGCAAGACTCCAGCCAAGCTCTGAGCTGTGGCAGAAATGCTTTGGAGGTTAATCCAGTTAGGCCATAGTCAGGGTGCCTTTGACAGAATTAGGTTTTGGTCGATATTCAATTTACTTTGTGGTTCCCAAAAAAGGAGGGATCCTTTCGACCAGTTCTGGATCTCAAGCATGTCAATCGAGCCTTGAGGGTGACTCATTTTTATATGGGAACTTTGCGATCGGTCATACTAGCGGTAAGGAAGGGTGAGTTTCTGACTTTGCTGGACTTGTCCGTAGCGTATTTGTGCATTCCTATCCATCCAACTCATCAGAGGTATCTGCACTTTGCGGTGCCCATGGTCATTTTCAGTTTCAAACACTTCCCTTTGGCCTTGCCACTGCTCCTCGAATGTTTACAAAGATGATTGTAGTTGTAGCGGCCATCCTTCATCAAGACGGTGTTCTAGTGCATTCTTATCTGGATGATTGGTTGAATTGTGCAAAATCAACTCAGGAGAGTCTGGGTGTGACCAGCAAGGTTATATATAACCTTCCTCCAGCATTCAAGTTGGGTTGTCACTGTCAGCAAAAGCAGCTTGGTTCCAGTGCAGGATCTAACATATCTGGGAGCCCATTTTTGCACAGATTAAGGTTTGGTGACCCTTCCTCAGGAGCCAGTTTTAGAGAATTCAGCACCAAGTTCTCATCTTTTCCCAGAAGTCTGCTCCTACAGCGTGTGGTGTCTGCAGCTGCTGGGGTTCATGGCAGCGACTTTGGATTTTGTGTCATGGACCAGGGCTCATGAGGTCCCTTCAGAGTGCATTGCTGTCCTGTTGGTCTTCTCAGATGACTCTTTTTTTGGAAGAGGCTACCCTGTCCGCAGGAGACACGACTGGATCTCTCTTGGTGGCTGGATGCTGACAAACTGCTAGCGGGATTCCACTAGAAGCACCTGAGTGGATAATTTTAACCATAGATGCCAGCTTTTACAGTTGGAACAATTGTCAGCCCAGAGTAATGCAAGGTTCGTGGTTTCCAGTGGAGGCCACTTGGTCCATAAATTGGTTAGAGATGAGTGTGTTTTTCTGGCTCTCAAGTACTTTCAGCCCCTGTTTTGGAACAAAGCAGCATGGTTTTTTTTCAGTCAATGTGACAAGGGTGGTTTATCTTAATCATTGTGGCAGAACAAGCAGTGCTCAGCGGAGGAGGTGGCACCTCTGCTCCAGGGGCTGGAGATTCACCTTCTAGTTCTCTCTGCGTCTCGCGTGGCAGGAAAAAAAATAAGCAGGCTGATTTTCCAAGTCTACCTTGATTGGATCCAGGGTAGTGGTGTCTGGAGTAGTCTGTTTTCTAGTCCATAGTTCGTCGGTGGTGTCTGCCAGTCATGGATCTGATGGCCTCCTTCCGGAATGCCAAGCTGGAAAGATTCTTCAGTCGTAGGCAAGAAAGAGGGTCAGAGGGGTTGGATGCTCTGACTCAACCGTGGCCATTCCATGTCGTCTTCTGTGTTTTCCCTCCTGGCCTCTAGGCAGATTGCTGAGGAAGATAGAAGCTCCTCAGGTGTAAGTAATTTTGCTGGCACTTGATTGGCCTTGGAGGCCAATGCGGATCTGGTTTGCATGTTAGTGGCAACAAAGAGCAGGACACAATTCACCTGGAAGGACTGCTTTAATCAGCCAAACATGAGATCTCCCAACGTGTTTCGGCTGGGGGCCTTCTTCAGGGGAATAAGACCTTTACAATAAAATAGTAACATTATAATGATTAAAAACATCACAATAAACAAATAATCAATCATAGATAAGTAAATATACAAATGGAAAGTTAAAATATATAAGAAGTAAAAACTGGAGGCACAACCTGACATTTCAAAATAAGACAAATGTATATAAAATATGCTAAACATGAACATACAAAGATGTCAGTTTCATAAAAAAAAACAGTGCAAGGGAAAAAAGCCATCAGAAATACATGAGTTACATATGTAGAGCTAAGTCTTTCATGAGAATATACTAAAAAGTGAATGATGAACATTGCACTGAATGTTAATGCAAAAAATACCTATATGTATCTGAAAGAGAATAAGAAAACAAAATATATATGCACAGAACCAAGAGGTCAGTTACTCACAGGAGATTGTCACAAAAAAACAAATAGGAAAAGCACCTAAAGATAAGTTAGAGGTAAAAATGTCATTGCAACTCAAACTGAGCCATCATACATTCAAAAAACCAACCATGACACCATTCTGAGGACCGGGGGCAAGGATATTCAGACATTGACAAATCTGTGTGGATTTAGCAACCAGGCAAAAATCTTAGCAACCCAGTGCTTGACCTCCTTACTCATTCACACCCCTCTCCTCAATTGTCTTTCGTGCTGGTCTCATTTTTCTGAAGTCTTGTGAAACCTGTGTCAGAGTACATATACCATGTGGCATTTTTAGACAAAAATATAGTTAAGCTATAGCTTCAGATATTAAGTGTCTGTATGTGTGGTGCAACAGTGGTGTGCCTACTGTGTGTTGGTGGGATGCAGGGCTGTGGCTGTGTATACGTGCTGCAGAGCTGGGGGAGTGTCTGGTGTAGAGCATTGGGTCCATACCTGAATGTGAGTGTGCAGAGATGGGGTGCCTGTGTGTATTCTGGGGGAAGGGGAATGCACCTTTTGGCAAAACCTTGAATTCTTCCCTCCCCTCTCCAACTCCTCTCCTGCTGATTCCCCCATTCCGTTACCCTTCCAGACTTTTCCCCTTTCATCAATCCCACCTAGCACTCCCATTCCCAGCCCTAAAATGCCCCCACCATTCTCCTCTATTAAACCCTCTGCCCCTTTAAATTTTCCTTGCCTTCTCTCCTCCCCCCCCCCCAAAAAAAAAATGTTCTTGTTGCTGCAGGTCGCGATTGTGGCTTGCCCCTTCTCTGCCTGTGGGGATCTGATCTCCCACAGGCAGACAGAAGGGGTATTTGCTGTGATCACAGCCTTCTGTTCTGTTCTCTACCCGTGGGAGAAGGATTCTTCATAGGCAGACATAAAGGGTTGCAGTCATCCAGGGGGCAAAAAATCAGAGGTGCCAGATGCAAATTTTTGCTCACCATGGTGACCTGGCGCCTGGGATTTGTCAAGCCCTGTGCATAATCATTGTAATAATCCTGAAAATCTGACTGGCTATGTGTGCCTGCCAGAAGAGGGTTGAGAAGCACTGGCGTAAGTATTTGTATTTATGATCAATATTTGTTGATTTTGATAATTTACTGTTTTAAATATTTTTATTTATAGTTGAAATGTATAAGGTATATTCCCATCTGCTGATTGTGGATGGATGTTGTACAGTATCTTAAATATTTCTGATGGAAAAATGATTTGAAATTATTCTATTGCCCAACACGTTTTATTGAATAATCAATGATCATCCTTAATCAAATACAATTGCGAGCAGAAATAAATAAAGCAGACTCAAAAAAAGAGTAACTATGAACATAAAAATAATCGGCTCTCACAGATCTGCAATCGTAACATGTTCTTGATCAGAGAGAGAGAAAACAAATCCAATTTTACATTTTCATTGCCCCGAACCAATCCCAATCCGCCCCTCCCCAAATCCCTACACGTCCCCTTAATAGCCCTCCCATCCCAAGTACCCTCAACAAACACTGGCAAACTGCCACCAATAAGTTACTCCCTAGGGCAGTGCAGGAAGGGAGGGCCAAGGTCACAAGTTACAAGCCCCCCTCTAGCCCATTGAAGCCCACAGCCCTCCTCAGCCAGCCCCTCCCCCCTCATACCCAGACACAATCCCATCTGCACACCCCCAGGAGTTCATGAACCTACCAGCCCCCTGAGCACAGATGAAACTGCATACTAATCAGGAGCCGCTTCTACCCCAACACAATGCACCTAAAGGGAATGAAGGTACGACATGAATGCATTCACCCCGTATACTAACCTTCTATCCTCCATCCCCCCAAGTCTGTGTGAGGGAGGACTGCTGGACCCCACAGCATCACCACCTTGGGATCAGCAGAGGTTGAGAATCTGACTACGGGTCCCCAGAGACAAGGACTTAAGATAAGGCCCCCAAACTTCAAAAACCTTTCCCACCATCGCATCAAGCACCAACATGTTCCAACAGCATAAGTCCGTGGAGCTCATTCCACCACTGTGAATATGATGGGCCCAAGCCCAAGAGCCACATTTTCAGAATAGTCTACCATACAACCAGAAGAGCCTGCCCCACCCACAGTCTAGCAGGATCTATGAGGTTCTCCAAGGTCACACACTGACTATGTAGCGATGAACCCACCCCTGAAAGCATCATGTCACTGGACAACTCTAAAACATGTGGTCTAGTGTGGCTATGGGGCACTCACATCTCGGTCATGCCGCAGATATACAACAGATTAGACACTTTTTCCCCGCGGGGTTTAAATGCCTCTGTGGAATGGCAGACATTATTGTGAGATGACTGATTCTACTGACAACAGTGACATCATTGGGGTTCCCTTGCTGTGGGTTTCCCCCAATACACGCATGCTTGTAACGTTTAGACTGCTGATTGGCTGTTTGATCTCCACATGTGTATTTGATGTCACACGCCATTCTTTTTAAACCTAACCGTGGTGATGGGACTTAATCAAAAGCCAACTTGCTGGGATTCAACTTTTTTCACCTGATGCAGGGCCACAGCTTGATGGATGGCTCGAAACGTGGCACGTTGTGTCTTCTGAATTCTGTGCTGGCTGGACTAAAATAAAGATAAGTTGAAGTTTTTCAAGCATTTAAATGATTAAAATGGAGTGACCACGGCGAGGGGTGGGTTATTTTTCCTGCTTTCTCTTGGATGGTTACTCCGACAAAAAGATAGTGTTATAATTACAATTTTGGGATCTGTTATTCCAATATACGGCAGGTTCTGTGAGCCGGGGCTTTTTTCTTTTGGGTTTGGCAGATATACAACAGCCAGCTTTAAAAACCTGATTTGGGGAGAAGCAAATGTGGCGTAAAATCTTGTACTGCATGTTCCAAAATTACAAGCAGATGCTGATTGTGCGTACTGCCTGGAGTGCACCACCCAGTTTAGCTCTGCTCAGTGAAATCCCAAGCACCTTACTCCAAGCCTCAGCCAAGCCACTCTCCTCCACAGACAAGCCTCAAGGAGCCCCTGCTATGCATGCACACTCGCTACTGGAAAACAGCTCCTCCAATATAGAGCAAATCGAACCCTGCAAATCCCCTAATCTAAGGTCGTGTAGATAGTTGCGCACTTGTTTTATTCATAGATATCTCAAAACGCCAAACCAAATTCCCTCCGAGTCCCCGAACACCACTGAGGCACCAGTCACATTCACCAACTGTTCAAGACCACAAATCCCTTTTTGTTCCTAGCCATAGAAGGCAACTGTATTCATCCCAGGACCAAAGTCACCATTACCATACAAATAGAAACGGAACAGCCAGCATTACATTGCAGGTGCTGACACACCAGCCGCCATGCCTGTCTCATCGGCTGAAAAAGGACATTAGATTGAATTAGGCTTGCTGGTGTCCAAAATGTAGAGCCAGCAGTGCAGTCATCACCCTCGCTACCACTAAAGGAGGTATAATCCGTCATGCCCCAGAGCCAATCCCAGACATGGCGGAGTAAACACGCCATGTTATATTTGCTAAGGTCTGGCAGCCCCATACCGCCTTGGTCCCGAGGACGCTGTTATACCTCAATCTGTCCGAGGCCTTTTTCCTCTCTACAAGAGTTAAATAACCGGTTGATTTGTCAAATCTCCACCTTTCTTAAGAGTGGTGGCCAAACCTGTAGCACATTCAGCCATTTGGGGAAAAGAATCATAAGGGCAATCCATGCCCCCCCCCAACCCCCCACAACGATAACAGCAAGTCTTGCCACTGAAGGACCCTGTTCCACAGGCCCTCTAAAATAATGGGGACACTAAGGTCATGGAGCTTAGACAAGCTAGTTGGGTGCTGTATTCTGAAATATCTGAAAGCCACCTTGGCTTACTTCAACAGAAAGGTACCCCCACCATCCTGACCTGACATGACCTTGGACTGTAGCGTTAGGGCCTCCTATTTATCAAGATTTAACTCAAGGCCAGAAAACACACCAAAAAGCTCAAAATCTACCAGTAGAACCAGCAATGCCACCTGAGGGTTCACTACACACACACCAACATATCTGCAAAAGCCACCCCCAAAATTCCTCTTTACCAAGCCATACCTCCTCCAGCTGGGGGATGTAAGTGTATCTGGGTCAGCAATGGCTCAAAGGTGAGGATGAAAAGCAAAGGTGACAGAGGGCAACCCTGCTGCGTCCCCTGGCGGAGAGGGAAGTCCTGCATTAAAGCCATTGACAAGGACCTTTCTCTGTGGGTCAGAGTACATTAAGTGCATGACATCCGCAAAAAATCCCGTGATCCTCATTTTTCCCAACACCAGGTACATATATTCTCCAGAAAAAGCAGGAAGTCAGCCCTCACATATGGGTGACATTGGTGCTGATAGAGCCCGCGTGGAAGCATCTTCCCAGCTTTCAAAGAATGCCTTTGGGAGATGCCACCACACATGCATGGTCCCCTTCCCGCCCAAAGGTGCCCCTCCTTTTTTCCACAGAACCCAGCAGACATGCATCTGATCCCCCGGGAAAAAGTTGATATTTTTTCTCAGTGATCCTTTCTCTCTCTGGCTTTGACTGGCCCCTTTCCCGCCCCTGAGCTCGCCTGTCTTGGCACCGTGTCCTTGGGCCCATGACTTTTTTTTTTTTTTAGCACGATTCATGCCCTTTTCCCGCTGGCAGTTCCTTGGGTCTTCGACCTTGCCGGGCCTCTTTTTCCCCCACTGAGCAGCGGCTTTAAAAAGTGTGATAGGTGTCCCAGTAATTTTTCTATCACAGACTTTCACGACTGCTGTCTCGGTCCTGATCATGATCAGAGACTTGCGTGTCTTAGAAGAGGCTGACTCCCAAGGTAGTCTAAAGCAGGCAGGAGAAGCATGACCGGATATTCAGTTCAGACTCTGCTTCAGAAACCCCTTCCAGGGCTCAGTGTGAGGCCCTGGGATCACACAGAACATAAGAACATAAGATATGCCATACTGGGACAGACCAAGGTCCATCAAGCCCAGTATCCTGTTTCCAACAGTGGCCAATCTAGGTCATACGTACCTAGCAGTTTTCCCAAAAGACACAGGTTCTGCAATGCTTGTACTGGGTCAAGCATTGATATCCTGGGTCCCTTCTTAATAATGGTTTATGGACCTTTCCTCCAGGAACTTGTCCAAACCTTTTTTAAACCCAGCTACACTAACAGCCTTTACTACATCCTCCGGTAACAAATTCCAGAGTTTGATTACACGTTGAGTGAAAAAATATTTTCTTTTATTAGTCTTAAATAGTTTACCCTGTAGCTTCATTGCATTTCCCCTAGTCTTTCTATATTCTGATAACGTAAACAATCGATCTACGTTTACCCGTTCCACTCCATTCATTAATTTATAGACTTCAATCATATCTCCCCTCAGCCGTCTCTCTTCCAGGTTAAAGAACTCTAACCTTTTTAGCCTTTCTTCATAGGCATTTCCTTCCATCCCCTTTACCATTTTGGTGGCTCTTCTCTGAACCTTTTCTAATAACGCTATATCCTTTTTAAGATACGGCGACCATAATTGCACACAATATTCAAGGTGCGGTCTCACCATGGAACGATATAGAGGCATTATAATATCTTTTGTTTTATTTTCCATTCCTTTCCTTATCATACCTAGCATTCTATTTGCTCTCTTGGCCGCCGCTGCACACTGGGCCGAGGGTTTTAACATGGTATCCACAATGACGCCTAAATCTTTTTTCTGGGTGGTGGTTCCTAATGTGGAACCTTGCATCGTGTAACCATAGTTTGGGTTGTTCTTCCCTAGGTGCATAACTTTGCACTTGTCCACATTAAATTTCATCTGCCATTTTGATGCCCAGTCTTCCAATTTATCAAGATCCTCTTGCAATTTTCCACAATCCTCTTGGGTTTTAACAACTTTAGTTTTGTGTCATCTGCAAATTTTATAACCTCACTCGTTATTCCACTTTCCAGGTCATTTATGAATATGTCAAAAAGCAGCGGACCCAGCACATATCCCTGGGGTACACCACTATTCATCTTTCTCCATTGGGAAAATTGGCCATTTAGCCCAACCCTCTGCTTTCTATCTTTTAACCAGTTCCTGATCCACAGTAGTACACTGCCTCCTATCCCATGACTCTTTAGTTTTGCCAAAAGTCTCTGATGAGGGACCTTGTCAAAGGCTTTCTGAAAGTCTAGATACACTATATCAACCGACTCACCTTTGTCCACCTGTTTATTCACCCTTTCAAAAATACATAACAGATTAGTAAGACAAGATCTTCCTTGTCTAAAGCCATGTTGGCTGTCTCCCATTAGGCCATGACTATCTACATGCTGAGTAATTTTGTTCTTTATGATGGTTTCTACCATTTTTCCCGGTACTGACGTGAGGCTCACCGGTCTGTAGTTTCTCAGATCACCCCTGGAACCCTTTTTAAAAATTGGTGTTACATTAGCGATCCTCCAATCTTCAGGTATTAAAGATGATTTTAATGATAGTTCACAGATTACTAATAGCAGGTCTGCAATCTCATATTTCAGTTCTTTCAACACCCTTGGATGTATACCATCCGGCCCAGGTGATTTGCTACTCTTCAGTTTATCTAATAGTTGTAATACATCTTCCCGATGTATCGATATTTCCTTCAATTCTTCCGCATCTTTAAATACCACTTCAGTCATGGGTAACATCCCTACATCTTCCTCAGTAAAGACCGAAACAAAGAATTCATTCAGTCTCTCCGCTATCGCCTTGTCGCCTCTTAGTGTCCCTTTAACTCCTCTATCATCTAATGGACCAACTGACTCTGTCACAGGTTTTTTGCTACGAATGTACTTGAAAAAATCTTTATTTCGCGTTTTTGCTTCCGCAGCAAGCTTCTTCTCAAATTCTCCTTTCCCCTGCTTTATCAATGCCTTGCATTTGACCTGCCAGTGCTTGTGCCTGTTTCCAGGTTTCGTCGTTTGGCTCTTTTTTCCATTTCCTGAAAGATGCTTTTTTGGCAACAGCCTCTCTGACCTTACCTTTAAACCATGCTGGCAGTTTTTTGGACTTCCTTCCACTTTTCTTAAAGCGTGGAATACAGCTGGTCTGGGCTTCCAAGATAGTATTTTTCAACACCCAAGCTTGATGTAAGTCTTTAACCTTTGCAACTGCTCCTTTTAGTTTTTTCTTAACTATTTTCCTCATTTTATCATAGTCTCCCTTTTGAAAGTTAAAAGGTAGTACTGTGGATTTCCTTACTATCCCTCCTCCACTAATTAAATCAAAGGCGATCATGCTATGATCACTGTTGCCAAGTGGAACCAACACCCTTATCTCTTGCATTAGATCTGGTGTTCCACTTAGGACTAGGTCTAATATGGCTTCCCCTCTGGTCGGTTCATGAACCAGCTGCTCCATGAAGCAGTCATTTATTTCATCTAGGAACTTTATCTCCCTAGCATGTCCTGACGTGACACTGACCCAGTCGATACCGGGGTAGTTGAAATCAACCATTATTACTGTAAGTTTTGTTAGCTTCCTTGATTTCTTTGAGCATTTCATCATCCATTTGGTCATTCTGGCAAGGCGCTCGATAGTACACACCCACGGCCATTGCCTTCCCCCTTTTACATGGAATTTCAATCCATATAGATTCTACAGCAGATTTTGTTTCCTGCAAAACTTTAATCCTTTCTGACTCAATGCCCTCTCTAACATAGACCGCAACCCCTCCACCAATTTGATCAGCTCTATCATTACGATATAGTTTGTACCCAGGTATCACAATATCCCACTGGTTGTCCTCCTTCCACCATGTCTCTGATATTCCAATCATATCTAACCTTTCATTTAGTGCTATATATTCTAACTCTCCCATCTTATTTTTTTGACTTCTAGCATTTGCATACAAGCATTTTAGAGAATGTATTTTACTCATATTAATTTGGCTATTGTTAGACATGGGTAATTTGGGATCTTTAAGCTCAGTCTGCTCCATACATGAGGGCATTTGGGCTACTTTACTCTTTTGTGAAACCTCTCTGCTTTTGGTAGTATCCTTCAAAGATACATTCTTCCGAACCATCCGCTCTTGGGCGACTGTCGGCTTTCCCCTAATATCTAGTTTAAAAGCTGCTCTATCTCCTTTTTAAAGGTTAATGCCAGCAGCCTGGTTCCATCCCGGTTAAGGTGAAGCCCATCCCTTCGGAAGAGCCCCTCCTTTCCCCAGAATGTTCCCCAGTTCCTAACAAATCCAAAACGCTCATTTCTGCACCATTGTCTCATCCACGCATTGAGACTCCGGAGCTCTGCCTGCCTTTTGGGTCCTGCACGTGGAACAGGAAGCATTTCGGAGAATGCTACCCTGGAAGTTCTGTATTTCAACTTCCTACCTAAAAGCCTAAATTTAGCCTCCAAAACCTCCCTACCACATTTTCCTATGTCATTGGTACCGACATGTACCAAGACAGCAGACTCCTCCCCAGCACTATCTAAGACCTTATCTAGGTGGCACGTGAGGTCCGCTACCTTCGCACCAGGCAGGCATGTTACCAGGCGATCCTCACGTCCACCAGCCACCCAGCTATCTACATGCCTAATGATCGAATCACCAACTATAACGGCTGTCCTAACCCTTCCCTCATGGGCACATGGCCCTGGAGAAACTTCCTCGCTGCGAGAGGGTTTTACATCACCCGGAGGACAGGTCCTAGTTACAGGATCACTTCCTGCCACACCAGGGTGATGCTCTCCTGTCACATGACCTCTCTCCTCCATGACAACAGGGATGCTGCCAGACTGGAGGTGGGACTTCAGGACTATATCCCTGTAGGTCTCGTCTATGTACCTCTCTGTCTGTCTTATGCTTTCCAAGTCTGCTACTTAAGCCTCTATAGAACGGACTCGTTCCCTGAGAGCAAAGAGCTCCTTGCACCTAGTGTGCACGTAAGACCTCTCACCAACTGACACCTGGGCCCTCCAGGTTGTCAGAGGGTTTCCTCCTCCACCTGGACCAGATGCCCCCTCCATTCTTCCCAGCAGAGTCCCCCGGACTTTCCTGTATCATGCCCTGCTACTTCAGGAACTCGCAGGTCTTCTCAAAGACATGGCTGTGGAACCAGTGGTTCTACTCAAGGTACTTCCGTGTCCCCAAAAGGACAGGAGACCTCAGACCCATTCTAGACCTCAGAGACCTAAACAGGTTCCTGGTGTGGGAGAAATTCAAGATGAACTCCCTTGAAACTTTGCTGCCATATCTCCAGCAGGGAGACTGGCTGTGCTCCTTGGACGTAAAGGATGCCTATACCCACATCCTCATCCACCCCAGGCACAGACAGTACCTCAGGTTCATGGTCGGGTGTGACCACTACCAATAGAAGGTACTACCCTTCGGGCTCGCCTCTGCACCCAGAGTCTAAACAAAGTGCCTGGCAGTCGTGGCAGCCTATCTATGCCTCCAAGCTGCCTTCATCTTCCCCTACCTAGATGACAGGCTCATGAGCGAACAGTCACTGATGTGCAACAGGCCACAAGCTGCACCATTGGTGGCCTGCAATACCTGGGGTTCGTGATAAATCGCCTCAAATCCCACCTCAGCCCAACACAGAGCTTGGATTTCATTGGAGCACACCTGGATACTCTCCAGGCGAAGGCCTTCCTGCCCATGTTCATGGCCCTGGCCACAAAGGTCCAGGGCAGACACTCCATGCTGGCATGCTTAGCCTGCTCTTCCATACGGTACACATCACACCAAACACCTGCCTTCACATGAGGGCAGCTCTGTGGTGCCTCAGGTCTCAGTGGACTCTGGCCACCGGCTACCTCCGGGACAAGGTCTACATGACCCACCCTCTGGCAAAGTTGCTCTGCTGGTGGCAGACCACGCAACATCCGAAGACAAACGTGCCTTTCCAATCTCCCACTCCTCAGCAGGTTCTCACCACGGATGCCTTACTGCTGGGTTTGGGAGCACACTGCAGGAACCTCCACTCACAGGGCACATGGTCCTGGGCCAAAGCCCAACAACAGATCAACTTCTTGGAGCTTAGGGCCTTCTGCCACTGTCTCAGAACCGGCTGGTGCTCATCCAGATGGACAACCAAGTGGCAATGTTCTACAAGAACAAACAGGGAGGCATGTACTCCTATGCCCTCTGATAGGAGGCAGTAGCTCTCTGCTCATATGCAGTCAGCTAGAGGATGCTCCTGAGAGTGGTCTACTTATCAGGCCAAGACATTGTCCTCACAGACAAGCTAAGCAGAGTCCTTCGACCACACAAATGACAGCTAAACCCCAGAGTAGCCCACAGGCTATTTTGGATCTGGGGGACCCCCCCAGATGGAACTTTTCGCCAGCCCGGCCAATGCCCAGCTTGACCCACTTCTGCTCCTGCCAACCTCACCCATTCCGGGTAGCGGAAGACGCTTTTCTCATTTTGTGGTCGGAAGGTTTTCTGTACACCTTTCCACCCACGCCACTGGTTGCCAAGGCCCTATTCCAGGTCCTTAGGGACAGGGTATCACTAATCCTGGTAGCTCCCCGGTGGCCCAGGCAGCTGTGGTTCCCACAGCTGCTCTGCCTAGCGAAGGAACCCCCCCCCCCATCCTTCTCGGGAACTCCCTGTGTCTGCTGACTCAGGAGGACTCCCTCCTTCACTCTAACCCTAGGGTCTCTGGCGTTAACAGCGTGGATGCTAAACAGCCGTAGCTCCCTTTAATCTCTCGATGGAGGTGGAGGCCGTCTTGCTGGCCTCCCGCAAGCTTTCCACAAGATGTGCTGCCACCTTCAAGTGACATTTCTAACAGGGGCTATATATTTCTAGCAAAGGTAAGAGTTTGTGGCTGTTTAAATTACTAACTCTCTGTCTGGGAGCTCTTAAAAGGGGTTTGATACTTTTTTAAAACAGTTACATTCTTTTTGGTGCTTTAGTTTAAAAGGGGAACTATTTTGTTTAGTGGGATAGGTTTAAAACTCTGCTTTAGTATCTATTTTCAGCTCTTTGAAGCTACTGACACCTTATCAGGTGTTAGTTCCCTCCCTACCCCCCCCCCAACTCCCCCCCCCCTCTAGTGAGCAATCTTGCTTTATAGGGCACCTCCGCAATTAACTACTCACATTGACTTGGAATAGCACATTTTGAACACACTTAGAGATTTAACTGCTTTTTCTTTGAAAGGATAGCTGGGAAACTGGCTGGTAGATCTCTCTCTCTCTTGCTTTAACAGATACCTAAGCTCCACGAACTGAACAATAGCTGGGACAAATCGTATCGCTAAAGCTATTGCCCCTGTAACAGCTTCTGCCTCTGTCCAGGCAGAGGTCACAATGCCAGTTGCAGGACCGGTTCCATGTGTTGGATGCCTGCATGCTGAAGCTCTCAGAAAACAAGTAGAGGACCTCAGAGGTGGTGGCGAGGCTCAGGAGCATTCAAGACCATGAAAAGTATATTGAGATGCTTCTTGCAACTTCCAAGCTCTCCAGCAGATGAGAAAAGGGGTGCCTACAGAATGACGAAGGCTGGACCCAAGTCACCAGGGCCTGCAGAATCACCAATCCAATTTCTCCAGCCCTTGAATTGAAGAGCCATTATGCTGCCCTAGAAGTGGAGGAGGTGAAAGCATCCCTGGAAAGGGAAGAACCAGAGCTCAAGTGCCCCAAAGTTGCAGAATCATTGACAATAAGGAAGTGAAGGGTAGTGGTGGTTGGGGCAAGAGAAGAATCTTGTTCCCATTCATCAGCAGGGTACAGGGTTCTACTCCCCTTATTTCCTTATTCCAAAGAAAACAGGGGGATACAGACCTATCTCCAGGAACAAGCAGGAATGAGTCTTCACATATGGGTACGTCGGTACCGACGGAGTCTGCGCGGGAACGCTTCCCAGCATCCAATCAAAGAGCTTTTGGAAGCATCCCACTACACCTGCGTGCTGCCTTCCCGCCTTTCCCAACTGCCTCTCCTCAGTTTTCATTTTTCTGCGGAGCCGGCAGGACGTCCTTCTGTCACCGCAGAAAATTCTTCTTTTATTTCTTTAGTTTTCTTGTGGTCGCGGCTGTCTTCCCGACGCCACCGGTACCGCCGGTATTTTCTTTTCTTTTCTTGTAAAATCTTCCTTTTTCAGGGAATATTTTTTTCTTCATAGTGTCTCACGGTATCTTAGGCCTTTTAGGCCTCTTCTTTTTCCCTCATGGAACCGCCAGCCACTTTCTCCAAGAAATGTTCAAACTGTGGCAGTACAACTTTATTTTTAGACCCTCGACATCGGTGTCTAACCTGCTTGGGTCCTGACAAAGGTTTGGTGAGAAGAAGTCTTCAATATCGAGGTTCCCTCGATACACGGTTTCCCTCCAGCTTCGGGGCACCGTCCCCTTCTTCTACACAGGATCAGGTAACCCACAAACAGTCTGTTAAGACTAGCCAGCCCTCGAGTGGTAGGTCTCATGCACAGCATGTAGACGGCTCCGGCCTTGCCCTCGAGGGCCCACTGGCTTCAAAACCCCGGCGGGAGTCTTCGGTCTCCAAAGCGTATAAGGGGTTTCAGGTTGTTCCTGGGGTTCACCCCTCACAGAACATACCTGAGCCGTGTCCGGTGGTGGCATCCACTTCGAGCGGTACCGATACCCCAACATCGGCACTGGTGTTGGATGAAATACTCCTCACCAGGGATGGTCATCTGGCGTCCTCGGGGCCTTCGGGACCGGTGGATACACTCCAGACTGACCTTCCATTATCGGTACCAGCACCGATACTACCACCGACGTCGGTACCCTCCAGACGTGCATCGATAGCCTCGCTTCCTTCGATGCCGAGTCTGGAATCGATCTCCAGTCTGGATGACTGGGTACCGACTCGCCTTGGTACCGGCTCCGGGCGGTACCGAAGGCTCGGTTCCGATGATTCAGATCCACAACTCTCGGTTCCCTCGAGGCCGATTGAGTTGTCACTAGCTGACCTTCACTCACCGGTATCAGACACGGTACCGAAGTCGGTACCGATGTCCTCATTACCCTTACAGTCGGTGCATTCCATGCTTCGCTTATTGATGCCGAGTTTAGAATCGCTCTCTAGTCTGGAAGACTCGGTACCAGTACACTTTGGTACTGACACCGATCGATACCGGTGGCTCGGTACCGAGGATAGCACCCGGAGGTTTTCGGTTACCTCGGTACCGATTGAACGGTCACCGATGACTGCTCCGATGTCTTTGTCGAGCTCGACTCCGACATCGGTACCGGTATTGGCATCGGTACCGGTATCCACAGTAGCATCGTGGCCAACTCCTACCATGCTTTTTTCAACAGGATCGCTCCCTTCTATGCCAAGCTTGGAGTTGATACCTGGCATGGACAATGTGGTAATGACGGTTGCTGCTCCTGACAGCCAGTACCGGCGACCATCCTTTAAGCATTCCACACTGCACTGTGCAGGATCTTCTATTCCTATATATCTGGATAGCTCTGTCGGTGCTCAGGCTAGTTCTTCAGATCTAACCTGTCCAAGGGAAAATACTGTTGGGGAACCCTCTTTTCAGAGTTTCCTCCTGGATATAGCAAGATCTCTTGCTATTCCTATCGCAGGACATGATCCTGCACAGGACTCTCTTTCTACCAAAGCAAAGGAGAACATAATGCTTCCTTTGCATCATTCCTTGCAGAATCTCCTAGGAATGTGGAAAACACCTTTAAGGGTACCCCCACCTTCCAGAACAACTGATCTCTTATATCAGGTGCCCCCCTCTCCAGGGTTTCAAAAGACTCAACTTCCTCATCATTCCGTAGTTGTGGAATCAGCAGTGAGGCGGGTAAAGAGCAAGAAAAAACACTCTTCTTATCCGCCAGGTCGTGAGTCTAAGATACTTGATGCCTTTGGACGTCAAACCTTCCAGACATCTATGCTTTCTGCACAAATTCTCTCATATATTTTCTATATGAGTCTATCTCTTGAGGAGGTCACAAAGCAATTACATCTTTTGACTCCTTCTCTTCCAGAGTCCAGGAGTGCAGACTATTCTTCACTGCTCAAGCATCTCCAGAATATCTCTTGGTTTCTTACTTGTGCTTCCCTAGACTCTTTTGAGTCTGTTAGCAGGACTTCTGCTATAACCATAGGGGCACGACGTAGAGCCTGGCTCCAAGCTTCAGGCTTGGACAAATGGTCACAGCACAGACTGGGACATACTCCTTGCACTGGAGACAATCTTTTCAACAAGGAGTCTTTACGTCAGGTTACTCAGTTCTCCACTGACTTACCTGTTCCTAGGAGCTGTTCTGCACCTTCTTCTGTCCCAGTAGGTAGGAAATGTCCTGCCAAAATTTCTTCCCATAGGAGAAGAAGGTTTTATGCATCATCTGCCCATCATACAGATGTTCCCAAACAGGGGAAGCATTGTCCTGGTCTGCAGAGTTCAACCTCTCACCAGGCTCAGCAAATCCAGCAACCACAGGGTTTCTGATCAATTCATCAGATGCTTGTGACTCTGGGGATTACAATCTGCAGTTGCTTCTTCTCATTAGAGACAATCCACTGCTGTCATTCTAAATCCTAAACATGGATCTCTTCCCGAAAGAAATCCATTCTTTCTATGTTCTATGAGCTGTTAGGATGTTCATGCTTCTAGGTCACAGGATTTTCCTCTTTTTCCTTCTAGGGAAAGAGGTCTATCCACTATCAAATGATAGTTTCCTGTGCCAGCATGTCTTTTTTCCCTCCTATAAACTTACTACTTTGTAAATTTTCTTCAGCTCCATTCTCTTTACCCTCTTACTAGGGTTTTTTCCCTCTGTAAGAGCGGTATTGCTTCACTGGAGGGCTTTTCTTCAGCCTCTCTAGTTTTCTTACTTTCCAGTGCGGAGTTCTCTTCTCTGAGTTGACTCCTCTTTTTCAATCTTGCTTTGAGGCAGTTCATCAGACACGTCCAGAGTTTTCTACTCTTGTTTTGTCTGTTCTTACTGTTTTTAAACAGTACCATTCTTCTGCTGTCTGGCAAGCAGCTGCCAATGCAGGAGCCTTAATGTTTCAACCACTGGTTCTTGTCCACCAGCAACCAGATTTGTCCTCCACTAACATTCTGTCTGGTCTTAGTAGTGGCTCCAAGTCAGTGCTGTCATCTGTCTTGGAAAACTTTTTCACTACAAGCTTGCTGGATTGTCTTCTCTGTCTGCCATCTCCATTCCCCTGGGTTTGGCAGCATAGTTGACATAGCTACTGGCTCTTCTGCAGCCAGTTCTATCTCCCCATTCTCCTGCATCATGCTCTCTGCAATTCTACAGAGAAGCTCTCCACTATGGGCCCTTGCTAGAGAGCATGGGGGGGGGGGGCTTTTTCTCCAACAGCCATACTAGATGGTTGAAAAAGACTTTTTCAGTCATGTCTCCCATGACTAGAAAAGTTCTCCTTTTTAATATAAAGGACATAGGCCTCCTCTTACGTGCAAGCTTAAGGAGTTGCTAATTCCCTGCTTTGGTCCATAGTATTTCCAGTAGGGAATATTTTTCTCCTTCCAGCTCGTCCTCATGGTAAGAACGCATGATACCTTTTTGCCCTTAAGCAGGTCAGCATGGTATCTCATTCCTATGCGTCTTCTATTCACTTACCATGCTAGAATTCTAGAATACGCGGGACTTGCAGGCTGCAGACTGATATCATCCTCTGCTTTTCACGTAACCATCCTGGTTATTCTACTACCTAGCATTCCTGTAGCCATAACCAGTGGGAATTGATTCTCTATATGTCTTCTCCACATTGTCCTATTTGAATACCTTTTGTAGGCATATTTCTGTCTGCTTCTTTGCAGACTTCCATATAGAGGTATATATATAAATATATATATTCATACCTATAGCACACATCTTACAGATGTCTATGTCTATCATGTGTGAGTATTTTATGCCCTTCATATCTCCCTATAGATATATTCTCATATATTTATATGATATTTATTTATATATATATATATAAATAAATAAATATAAATAAATAAATATATGTGTATCTATATCTATATGTATATGTGTATCTATATCTATATGTATATGTGTATCTATATGTTGAGATTTTTTACTATCGGTAGATATGTTTCTGCTTTATCTACCTGACTGTCGAAGCTCATATAGCCATATGATTCTGACAGATGGGCTTTACCCATACTTATGCTATCCAGCATGTTTTGGGATCCTACACCCACAACCACTTTGGTGGTAGTTAACACCTACCATAACCCTAAGGTTAGGTACCTCTGAAGCTCTCCATGTTCCAATATCTCTCCCAGCTGACTTCAGTTAGGAGAGACATTGCGGATCTTCAGCTACTCACAGGCTCTAATGCCTCCGGCGTTGTCCTTTCTTTTGGGATACAAGGGGTTTCCATACCCTTTCTCCCCACAAGGACTGGGCCTGTCTGTCCAAATCGGTTAGCCTTTCTCTTTTTGTTCCTAAGAGTGGGCCACTCTGCTGCCAAAAGAGTTGGGCTTTTATCATATTGCCTTCCGCTGAAGGCCCACCGTTTTTGTATTACCCCAGTTTTTTCCTACTGGGGTTCTCTGTTACCTTTCAGGATTCTGACCTCCATTGCTTTTCCTACAGGTTTACTACCTCCACTTACAGTGAGGTCCTTCTCGAGGTTCCTCTACTGGGTTCCCCAGTAGATCCCATGAACCTCCATACTTCTCTAAAGTCCTGTTAGGGGAGGTCCCTATTGCAATATTTTTTCTTTGCAATATCATTGATGACAATTATCATCCACACATGGACTCCTTGTCTGCAAGCCTATGCTAGGTTAGCTGTTCCACAGCACCTTTCTTTCTTCAACTCCTACCCTCCATCCTCAGGATGCCTGGTGTTCTGGGAGATAGCATGTTCCAACCTATGACATGCTGGGACTCCAGGCATCTCAGCTTGGGAGTCCCCATATGTGAAGACTCATTCCTGCTTGTTCCTGGAGATAGCACAGTTACTTACCTGTAACAGGTGATCTCTGGAAACAGCAGGAATAAGTCTTCACAACCCACCCACCTCCCCAGGAGTTGTATCTCTATCTTTCCTTTCCCCTCTCTCTCTCTCTCTCTCTCTTTGTCTCAGCTTTAAAACTTAACTGAGGAGAGGCAGTTGGGAAAGGCGGGAAGGCAGCACGCAGGCGTGGTGGGATGCTTCCAAAAGCTCTTTGATTGGACGCTGGGGAGCGTTCCTGCGCAGACTCCATTGGTACCGACGTACCCATATGTAAAGACTTATTCCTGCTGTTCCCAGAGATCACCTGTTACAGGTAAGTAACTGTGCTATCTTAGACCTCAGAGAATTGAACAAATTCCTTGTCAGAGAAATTCAAAATGATTTCTCTCGGGTCTCTACTGCCATACCTTCAGAGTCAGGATTGGCTTTGTTCTCTAGATCTCAAGGATGCGTACACCCATGTCCTCATCCATCCAACCCACAGAAGGTTCCTTCGGTTCCTTTTTCAAGGAAAGCACTACCAATACAGGATGCTTCCTTTTGGCCTGGCTTCAGCACCAAGGGTGTTCACGAAATGCATGGCTGTCGTAACAGCATTTCTCCGCACTCTAGGGATATTCGTCTTCCCCTACTTAACCACTGGCTCATTCGAGCCCCAACAGAGTCAGAGGCCAGGACTTCTCTATCCTGCACAATGCATATCCTTCAGTATTTGGGTCTTGTAATAAACATCCCAAAATCCAGTCTAACTCCCACTCAGTCTTTAGAGTTCATAGGAGCTTTGCTGGACACCAGAAAGGCAAGGGCCTATCTCCCTCAGGCCCGCTGCCTTCGCATGGTGCAGTTAGCTTCTCAAGCAGTGCTAAAGCCTCATCTCACTGCTCGAGAAATGTTACAACTACTAGGCCACATGGCATCTACTGTACATGTGGTTCCTTATGCTCGCCTCCATATGAGGGCAGCCCAGTGGACTTTATCCACTCAATGGGCCCAGGCATCAGGATGCCTGTCAGACAAAATAGCAAACACAAATCGCCTTATTTTGTCCCTCCAGTGGAGGAAGTCCACTCAAAACCTGTTGCTGGGGTCCCCTTTTCAACAACCCTTACCCCAAGCAACTCTCACAACAGATGCTTCTCCAATGGGTTGGGGAGCTCATCTGCAAGACCTCTGAACCCAGGGCACCTGGTCTCCACAGGAGAGTCATCTACATATCAGTCTCTTGGAGCTCAGAGCAATCTTCCTTGCTCTGTGAGTGTTCCACACCCTGCTCAGCTACAAGACTGTCCTCATTCATACAGACAATCAAGTAGCCAGGTTCTATGTGAACAAGCAGGGGGGAACAGACGTTCTGTCGCTTTGCAATGAAGCTTTGCGACTATGGGCCCTCGCCAGAGAGCATCAGATTCATCTTCTGGCAGTGTATCTTCCAGGCATTCAAAACTCTTGGGCAGACAGACTCAGTCGAGTTCTGCTTCCACACGAGTGGTCTCTGCATGCACGCCAGGTGGCCAGGATATTTCAACTTTGGGGAATCCCGGACATAGACCTCTTTGCAAGTCCGTGGAATGCCAAACTTCCCCGGTTCTGTTCCAGGATTCCGGCTCAGGGGACTCAGGCCAGGGATGCTTTCCTCCTTTACTGGGGTCAAGACTTCCTGTATGCTTTTCCACCCATTCCCCTAATTCCCAAAACCCTGTTCAAGCTTCAGAGAGACAGAGGCCATATGATTCTCATAGCGCCACATTGGCCACGGCAAGTGTGGTACCCTCTGCTTCTACATCTCTCTCAAGCTCCCTCCCTGGAGTTGGGGTCTGCTCCAGATCTCTTATCTCAGGAGGACGGAATGTTATGGCATCCCAATCCCCAGTCTCTACATCTCAGGGCTTGGTTGCTGAAGGCCTAGATCTCCAGGATCTTAATCTCCCTCAGCAAGTAAAAGATATTCTTTTTGCTTCCAGGAAACCTTCTACTATAGTCAGATCCAATGAAAGAGTGAACTACTATCAAAATTAAAAATGTGAAAAATCCACTCTATACTATTATCATCCTCAACCTCAATATTTTTAAATATTTTATAACTTTTCCCAACGGTCTCAGATAAACGATACCTTTCTTTACACCTTAATATGGGTACTTGAATTCACCCAGTACGGTATTCGTTCGGTTTCTATTTCTATTTCTATAGTACGGGTTTCTATTTCTTCGAGTGCTGAAGGGACATTGTTTAAGCACCGTTCTGCTCAAAGATAAGTAGAATGGTGTCTTGTTCTCTCTTTTTTAAGTATCTTTTAAGTTAAATGGATGAAGATTAATTAGAAAAGCACAAAAAAATCTTATATATATAAAAAAACAGCCTCCGGTCATTGATGTGAACGAACACCGTACTGGGTGAATTCAAGTATCCATATTAAGGTGTAAAGAAAGGTATCGTTTATCTGAGACCGTTGGCAAAAGTTAAAAAATATTAAAAAATATTGAGGTTGAGGATGATAATAGTATAGAGTGGATTTTTCACATTTTTAATCCAGGAAACCTTCCACAAGATGCTCTTATGCTTTCAAGTGGAAAAGGTTTACCATATGGTGTTCGCAAAAGGGTCGTAACCCCCTTGTAATACCTCTGGAATCATTGCTGGAGTATCTCCTCGATTTATCCAAGACTAATTCAGTAAGAGTCCATTTGAGTGCTATTGCAGATTCCTTTAAGTTTCTAAATGGACAGCCTATTTACTCTCATCCTCTTATAGCAAGATTTATGAGAGGCCGCCTTCTAACTAAGCCTCCCATTAGGCCACCACCGGTGGCATGGGACTTAAACCTTGTTCTTGGGCAGCTCATGAAGCCACCTTTCGTACCTTTAGCTTCTACCTCCTTGAAATTCCTTTCTTGGAGGGTTATCTTCCTCATTGCAATCACATCAGCACGCCGCATTAGTGAGTTGCAAGCGCTAGTAGCTGATCCACCTTATACAAGGTTCCATCATGACAAGGTAGTCCTTAGGACTCATCCACACTTTATGCCAAAGGTGGTCTCGCCTTTTCATCTGAACCAAGCGGTCTACCTACCTGTGTTTTTTCCAAGGCCTCATGCATCAAATGCAGAGAGGAATCTTCATACCTTGGACTGTAAAAGAGCTTTAGCCTTTTACTTACAAAGAACACAGCAACATAGAAAGTCCTCTCAACTCTTTGTTGCTTTTGATCCTTCTCATTTGGGACTTCCAGTCTCCAAGAGAACACTGTCTAACTGGATTGCTCAGTGTATTTCCTTCGCCAATCAGAGTAAGAACCTTTCTCTGGAGGGCCATGTCACAGCTCACAATGTGAGAGCCATGGCAGCCTCAATGGCTCATCTGCACTCTGTGTCTATCGACGACATCTGTCGAGCAGCCACTTGGGCCTCGATTCATACCTTCACAGCCCATTACTGCTTGGACAAGGACTCCTGCCAGGATGCCTTGTTTGGTCAGGCTGTTCTCCAACACCTGTTCCATACCTAATCAACTCCTACCCTCCATCCCTTATAGGATGCCAGAGATCCATGGGGGGAAGTGGAGCCCTCTTCAGGGACACACAACTTCTGAGGTCTCTCCCTGGCACCTAAAGCTAGGGAGTCCCCATATGTGATGACTACATTCCTGCTTGTTCCTGGAGATAGCATAGTTACTCACCTGTAACAGGTGATCTCCGGGAACAGCAGGAATTTAGTCCTCACAACCCACCCACCTCCCCTAGGAGTTGTGTATCTCTATCTCTTTCCCTCTCTCTCTCTGTCTCAGCTTTAAAACTCAACTGGAGAGAGGCAGTTGGGAAAGGCGGGAAGGCAGCACGCAGGCGCTGTGGGATGCTCCAAAAGCTTTCTAATTGCGCAGGCTCCGTCGGTACCGACGATACCCATATGTGAGGACTGAATTCCTGCTGTTCCCGGAGATCACCTGTTACAGGTAAGTAACTATGCTATCCCAGGTGTTGAAGCTTTAATGGGAGAGGCTGACTTGGATTTAGTGGCAGTTATAGAAACATGGTTTACAGAAAACCTTGACTGGGATGTAAGTATACCAAGCTATACTTTATTCAAAAAGGACAGGGTAGGAAGAAAGGGAGGAAGAGTGGCACTATATGTAAAAAATATTAAAGCTTTGGAACTTCAGAGCTTAAAAGGGAGAGAGGAGGCACTGTGGGTTAAACTAGAAAGAGGGAAAGAATTCTATTTGCATTGGTGTGATATACAGACCCCTCACAGGAGGAAGAGGTGGATGGAGAGTTAATTGAAGACACATGCAGCATTGCTAGGAAAGGGTAAGTGATATTGATAAGGGATTTCAATATGCCAGATGTTTGGCACATTTCAGCTGCAGTATCATCTAGAAGTAGGGAGATCCTGGATTTTCTACAGGGAGAACTATTCAGGCAATTGGTAACAGACCCCACATGTGAAGGGGCCATACTGGACTTAGTGCTTACCAATGGTGAAAGTGTTTCTGATGTTATAGTGAGAGATCATTTTGCATCCAGTGATCACCAGATGGTGTGGTTCAGTATTAGGATTAGGGCTGTTAGCATCCATTCAAAAACGAGGGCCTTAGACTTTAGGAAAACTAACTTTGCCAAGATGGGCCAATACCTCAGGGAGTCATTAGCGGGATGGGACAGCTTGGGGATGTAGAAAAACAGTGGGCAAAACTGAAAGAGGATATTTTAAGGGCAACGAACCTTTTTGTTAAAATGGTAAATAAAGGTAAAAGGAAAAGGAGACCGCTATGGTTTTTGAAAGAAGTAACTGAAAAAGTGAAGAAAGAGGGAGGTTTTCATGAAATACAGGAGATCACAGAGAGGAAGACAGACATCTACGAGGGTTGCTCAGAAAGTAATGTCCCACATGTTTCTCAGTCCAGAACGAAGATAGAGGTGTGAAATTGAAAGGGTAGTAGCTAGGAACTTCAAAGGACATGTGTGTAATTTTACAGTCGTCCGACAAATAGCGAGGCGGTAGTGATCCTTCAAATGGTGTTTGAGTGACACACAGTACAAACAACGAGCTGCAATTGAATTCTTGGTGGAGGAAAGAGAAAGTGTGAAACATTCAGAAATGGTTGTGTGCTGTGTATGGAAGTTATGCAATAGATAGGAGCACCATTGGATGATGGATGAAGAGAGTAAGGGCTTCAGGAAATGGTAAAACGGAAGTGGAAGATCGGCTGCGGTCTGGGCGTCCTGCCTCTGCCACCAGTCCAGACAAGTTGCAGCGCCCTGCGATAGCTGCCAGTGGGCATTAAAATACTGTAAGCTGTTGCGGTGTGCCTTGCACACACCTTTGAATATCCCAAAGCGTCAATAATTGCCTTTGTACTACCTCTACTGACGGAAAGCTGTACGAACAATTCTCCAGGACCAAGCAGGAAGTCAGTCCTCACTTATGGGTGACGTCGGCGCCGACGGAGCCCTCGCGGAGCAATTTTCCCCAGCTTTCAAAGAAAGCCTTTGGGAATTGCAGCGCGCATGCGCGGTCCCCTTCCCGCCCAAGGGTGCCATCTTAGCCAGTCTTCTTTTTTCCGCGGAGCCCTACAGACGTACCCGTCGTGTCCCCGCGAAAAAGTTGATTTTTCTTCATAATTACTCTTTTTTCTTTCGGTTCGACGCCGGTCTTTTTCCCGCCCGGACTCGCGACGCCGGTCACGAGTCCTCTCCTTCTTTTTCGGTTTTTCTGACTTAGTCAGTTTTCGTTTCGGTTTTTCCCTGGCAGCCCAGTCCTTTGACCTCGCCGGGGCCCTTTTTCCCCCGATGGCTGCCAGTGGTTTCAAGCGGTGTGGTCAGTGTGACCGAAATATGTCACTAACTGACACACACGACAATTGCCTCCGCTGCCTGGGCCCGGATCATGAAGAAATGATCTGTGGGCCTTGTGGCAAACTTTCCTCCAAAGTGTTGAGAAGTCGGCGGCATCAGCGGGATAGAATCTTCGCTGACCCCAGCCGTACCCGGACCTCGTCGGAGGCCTCCGCGTCCAGGGGTTCCAGCTCGGACCGTCGCCGGAGTTCCTCCGACAGGGGTTCTCCCTCCGAGGACCATCGACGGCAGGTGAAACCCGCGAGGGCGGCGTTGGTGGACGCTCCTGGCTCCGCGAGGGCCAGGTCGCATAGCCCCGATAGCCGCCCCGGGTCCTTGGAGAAGGAGCACCTCACGAAGCGACCTCGCCTGGAGTCGGAGCTGCCTGCTCGGGTAAGTCCTGTGGTCCTTCTGGACTCGCCTCCGCGACAGCCGACGTCGGGCCCGACGCCGTCGGGGCCCGAGTCGGGGGCTGCTGGGTCACCTGAGCTCGGACTCAGGTTGACGGCCTTGGAGAGCAGACTGTCTGCCTTCATGGACCAGCAGCGGGCACTGCTCGCTGGCTTCGCTGGCGCCGCTGCCCCGACCGCCGGGACGTCGACGTCCAAGTCGACCCCGGAGACCGAGCCGATCCTCGGTCGAGGTCACCCTCGGCCTCCCGTTCGGGACCGAGGTCGCCGACGCCGACTCCCTCGGCGTCGGGGCGGCAGGCGCCGCGCCCTGCCCGGGCCGACCCCACCGAGTCCTCGTCGGAGTCGGTCTGGGAGTCTGAAGAGGAAGAGTCGCCTGATTCTTTTCGGACTCGGTGTGTCCCCTCGGACTCACCTGAGTCCGAACCTCGGAAGCAGTCCCCCCCGGAGGATGCCCGGTTCTCGGACTTCGTCAGGGATATGGCCAAGGCTTTGGCCTTCCCTGCGGACCCCGAGGAGGAGCCTCGAGCCGAAGAGCTCGACGCCCTCCAGTATGACTCTCCCGCCAGGGAACACTTTACTGTACCGGTTCCTCCCATGCTGGAACGACTACTCTTCCGCATGTGGGAGAGTCCGGCCACCTCGCCGGTCCTGAGCAAGCGGGTCGATTCTATCTATCGAGTCCGCAAGAGCCCTGGCTTCCAAAAAGCACAGCTACCACACCATTCCATGGTAGTGGAATCGGCCATGCATCGTCTTAAGAGCCAGAAGATGCACTCCTCGGTGCCTCCTGGCAGGGAGGCCCGTAACCTGGATGGCCTTGGTAAGAAGTGTTTCCAGGGCTCTATGCTCATAAGAACATAAGAACATAAGGGGACACAGGTTCCACAATGCTTGTATTGGTTCAAGCATTGATATCCTGGGTCCCTTCTTAATAATGGTTTATGGACCTTTCCTCCAGGAACTTGTCCAAACCTTTTTTAAACCCAGCTACACTAACAGCCTTTACTACATCCTCCGGTAACAAATTCCAGAGTTTGATTACACGTTGAGTGAAAAAATATTTTCTTTTATTAGTCTTAAATAGTTTACCCTGTAGCTTCATTGCATGTTTTCTATATTCTGATACACTCCGTTCATTAATTTATAGACTTCTATCATATCCTTTTTAAGATACGGCGACCAGAATTGCACACAATATTCAAGGTGCGGTCTCACCATGGAACGATATAGAGGCATTATAATATCTTTTGTTTTATTTTCCATTCCTTTTTCTATTTGCTCTCTTGGCCGCCGCTGCACACTGGGGTTTTAACATGGTACACAAGGACGCCTAAATCTTTTTCTTGGGTGGTGGTTCCTAATGTGGAACCTTGCATCGTGTAACCATAGTTTGGGTTGTTCTTCCCTAGGTGCATAACCTTGCACTTCTCCACATTAAATTTCATCTGCCATTTTGATGCCCATGCCATGCGCATGTCGTGTCCACACCTACCAGCTATACATGGGCATGTATCTCCGAGACCTGGCTAAAGAGCTAGCCGGCTTCTCCGCTGGTTTGTCCGAGGAACCCTTGCGGAGGTTCCTGGCCTTGTCCACTGGCATTCGGGAATGCTCAAAATTCATGTCCCGAGCAGCCTATGATGGCTTTGAAGCATCGGCTCGAGTGGCCGCAGCCGGCATCGGTGCCCGCCGACAGGCTTGGCTTCAGTCGTCTGACCTTGAGCCCTGGGTGCAGGACAAGTTGGTCGATGTCCCTTGCCGAGGCGAAAACCTCTTTGGCAAGCCCATGGCTGATAAGGCTGCACAAATTGAGACGGAGACTCTCACCAGGACTAGGCTTTCTAGGAAGACCTCCGCCCCTTCCCAGAAAAAAGAAGGGCTCGGGAAAGAAGTCCTTTTACCCGAGGAAGGCGGCTGCCTACAAACAGTACCCCCACTATCAGGCCCCTACAGCTCCCCAACAGGGCCAGCAGGCCAAGGGACGGGGTAACGGGTCCCGTAGGCAGCAAGCCCCCAAGCCTGCACCACCAGCCCCTGCTCCGCAGGGTGGGGGTTTTTGACTCCTTAAGCATAGCCTCTCCCCCCCCGCTGGTTCCTCCCAGCACCGGAGGCCGGCTGGTTCACTTCGCCCACAGGTGGTCCAGCATCACCTCAGATGCCTGGGTGCTTCAAGTCGTGCGAGAAGGCTATCTTCTCCACTTCCACCAGGTCCCTCCCTCCTATTTTCCGGGAGAACCTCCACGACCCCCTCTGCACAGGGAATTACTCCTTCAGGAGTTAGCAGGTCTTCTACAGGAACAGGCGGTGGAACCGGTGCCCCACCACCTGAAAGGTCAAGGCTTTTATTCCAGGTATTTTCTAATACCAAAAAGAACAGGAGGCCTCAGACCCATCCTGGACTTGCGCAACCTCAACAAGTTCCTCGTGCGGGAGAAGTTCAAAATGCTTACCCTTGGAATCCTTCTGCCCTACCTCCAGCAGGGAGATTGGCTATGCTCCTTGGATCTAAAGGATGCCTACACGCACATCCTCATCCACCCAAGCCACCGCCAATACCTAAGGTTTGTGGTGGCAGGAAATCATTACCAGTACAGAGTACTGCCCTTTGGCCTGTCCTTCGCACCGCGAGTCTTCACAAAATGTCTCGCGGTGGTGGCGGCCCATCTCAGGCTTCACGGCCTCTGTCTTTCCGTACGTCGACGACTGGCTCATCAGAGCAGCGTCCGCTCTGGAGGTCACCAACGCCACGCGCCGCATGGTGACTCTTCTGCAGTACTTGGGCTTTGTTATAAACTTCGCAAAGTCCACTTTGCTCCCCTCACAGGATCTCGAGGTCATCGGCGCAAGGCTGCACACTCCTCAGGCACGAGCGTACCTACCGCTCGACAGGGCTCAACGGCTCATGGACCTAGCCGACCGTTTTCGCAGCCAGCCCCTGGTCTCCGCCAGGCGCTTCCTGAGACTACTCGGCCATATGGCTTCCACCGTCGATGTGACCCCCAATGCCCGCCTGAATATGCGGCCTGCTCAATGGTGTCTCCGCCAGCAGTGGCGACAAGCCACAGGCGGCCTAGCAGACCTAGTGCGCGTCTCTGAGCCGCTGATCTCGTCTCTCCAGTGGTGGCTTCAGCGTCCGAACCTGATATTCGGCATGCCTTTCCAGTCACCTCAGCCAGCCCGGGTGCTGACAACAGATGCTTCCCTCCTGGGCTGGGGAGCGCATTGCCAAGGGGCACGTACTCAGGGCCTCTGGACCTCGTGGGAGTCTGCTCAGCAGATCAACTTCCTGGAGCTCAGGGCGATCCGCCTGGCTCTCAAGGCCTTCTCCCACCTGACTTCTCACCAGTCCGTCCTTGTCCAGACGGACAATCAAGTTGCCATGTTCTACGTGAACAAGCAGGGGGGCACGGGCTCCTTCCTCCTCTGCCGGGAGGCACGGCGTTCTCCTCAAGGCAGTTTATCTCCCAGGCCAAGAGAATTGCCTGGCGGACAAACTCAGCAGGATCCTTCAGCCGCACGAGTGGCGTCTGGATCCCTTGGTAGTTCAGAAGCTCTTTCTAAAGTGGGGCCTCCCCACGGTGGATCTCTTTGCCAGTCCTTACAACCGGCAACTTCCTCGCTTCTGCTCTCGTCAGCCACACCCCCTTCGGGTTGCGGCGGACGCTCTTCTTCTCTCATGGTTGGGGAGCCTTCTGTACGCTTTCCCTCCCATCCCGCTAGTCTCTCGGACTCTTTTCAAGGTTCTCCGAGACAAAGCCTTCATGATCCTGGTGGCCCCTCGCTGGCCCAGACAGCCGTGGTTTCCGCTCCTGCTGCAATTAGCGGTGGAGGATCCACTCCCTCTGGGGTTACAACCGGATCTCCTCACTCAGGATCAGGGGTCTCTGCTACACCCCAACCTCAGGTCTCTCAACCTAATGGCCTGGCTGCTGAGAGGGTAGTCCTTGCTCCCCTTCTCCTGCCGGCAGAGGTGGAGGAGGTCGTCCTAGCTTCGCGACGACCTTCTACCCGCAAATGCTACGCCCTTAAATGGCGTCGTTTTTCCGTTTGGTGTACCCGACAGTCTCAGGATCCCTTCTCCTGCCCGGTGTCGGTGGTCTTGCAGTACTTGCTTTACCTCTCTAATCTGGGACTTAAGTCCAACTCCTTCAAAGTTCACCTCAGTGCTCTTTCAGCACATCATGTGCCGGTGGATGGCAGACCTCTCTCCAACGACCCTCTCGTAGCGAGGTTTCTCCGAGGTCTCCTTCTACTTAAACCACCTCTGCGCCCGCCAGCGCCTGACTGGGACCTGAATGTGGTTTTACAGCGGATCACCTGTCCGCCTTTTGAACCTATGGCTACCTGTTCTCTCCGTTTTCTTTCTTGGAAAACACTGTTCTTGATAGCCCTCACTTCCGCTAGACGCGTAAGTGAATTGCAGGCCCTCGTGTCTGATCCCCCTTACACTCGGTTCTACAAAAATAGGGTAGTCCTACGGACTCACCCAAAATTTCTTCCAAAAGTGGTCTCCCCCTTTCACATCAATCAGGAGGTGGTACTTCCAACCTTCTTTCCCAGACCACACTCCAGCTGAGCTGAAACGGTCCTCCATACCCTGGACTGTAGAAGGGCTTTGAACTTCTACCTTGACCGTACGCGGGAGCACCGTAAAGCTGCTCAGCTTTTTGTGTCTTTTGACCCCAATAAATTGGGGCTCCCGGTCTCCAAGCGTACTCTGTCCATCTGGGTTGCGGACTGTATCTCTTGGGCTTATGGGGCAGCCGGACTCTCCTTGGAAGGTCGAGTCACGGCTCATTGCGTTCGGGCAAAGGCTACGTCAGTGGCTTACCTCCGCTCTGTTCCGCTGGCAGACATCTGCCGGACCGCTACTTGGTCTTCGAGCCAGACTTTTGCGGTCCATTACTGTCTCGAGAGGGAGTCCCACAGGGACAGTGCTTTCGGACAGGCAGTCCTCCGTAATCTCTTCGAGGTCTGAGCAACTCCTACCCTCCATCCCGGATGTGGGCTACCGGTGGGTAATAATTCAGCGAAGATTCTTTCCTTCTGTGCTGTTGAGGTAGAGGGAGCTCATTTTTGTGCTTAGGGTCTCCGGTAGCCTTGAGCTTGGGAGTCCCATAAGTGAGGACTGACTTCCTGCTTGGTCCTGGAGAAAGCGTAGTTACTCACCTGTAACAGGTGTTCTCCAGGAGCAGCAGGAATCAGTCCTCACAACCCTCCCTCCTCCCCGTGGAGTTGCATTCATCTGCTTTAGTTTTTTTGCAAATTTTTATGCTGTCTTTTTTAGCTATGTCATCTGACTGGCTAAGATGGCACCCTTGGGCGGGAAGGGGACCGCGCATGCGCGCTGCAATTCCCAATGGCTTTCTTTGAAAGCTGGGGAAAATTGCTCCGCGAGGGCTCCGTCGGCGCCGACGTCACCCATAAGTGAGGACTGATTCCTGCTGCTCCTGGAGAACACCTGTTACAGGTGAGTAACTACGCTTTCCCGACTCGTGATGCGCCAATCCGCGCGAATAATGTCATCAGTGCGCTGCAACGTCTCTACTGGTGGCTGAGGCAGGACGCCCAGACCGTGGTCGATCTTCCAGTTCCGTTTTACCACTTCCTGAAGCCTTTACTCTCTTCACCCATCGTCCAACGGTGCTCCTATCTACCGCAGATCCTCCATACACAGCACAGAACTGTTTGTGAATGTTTCTCACACTTTCTTTCTCCTTCGCCAAGAATTCAATTACAGCTAGTTTGTACCGTGTGTCACTCAGGCGTCATTTGAAGGATCACTATTGCCTCGCTATTTGTTGGATGACTGTATAATTACACACGTGTGACCTTTAAAGTTCCAAGTTACTACGCTTTCAATTTCACACCTCTGTTCATTCTGGACTGAGAAAAAACATGTGGGACATTACTTTCTGAGCAACCCTCGTATATTTGAAAAAACTTAGAGAAACTAGCAAAGTAGTCAGGAAAGTAAAGATTCAAAAAGAGGAAGAAATAGCCAATGCAATAAAATAGGGGGATAAGACATTTTTCAGATGTTAGTGAGAGGAGGAAGGGCAAAAGTGGTATTGTCAGCCTCAAGGGTGAAGGGGAGGAATATGTAGAAGCTGATGAGGATAAAGCGGAATTGCTTAACGAATATTTCTGTTCTGTGTTCACAGATGAAGAACCAGGAGCAGAACCTCAGAAAACACCCACAAACAGGAACAGAAGTAAGGGGCATCTTGAACAATTTTCAGAAGTCTGTATTAGTGAGAAACTTGCTAAACATAAAGTAAACAAAGCGATGGGACCTGATGGGATACACCCTAGAATACTGAGGCAACTTGGGGATGTTCTAGCAGCTCCACTGACTGACCTTTTCAATGCCTCGTTGCAGTCTGGAATGGTGCCAAAGGACTGAAGAGAGGCTTATGTAGTCCCTTTACACAAAAGCAGAAGTAAGGATGTAGTTGAAAACTACAGGCCGGTTAGTTTAACTTCGGTGGTGAGTAAATTATTGGAAGCGCTGCTGAAAGAGAAAATAGTGAGGTTTCTGGAGTCCAGCGGATTACAGGATCTGAGGCAGCATGGGGTTCACCAGAGGCAGGTCTTGTCAGACAAATCTGATTGATTTCTTTGACTGGGTTACCAGGGAGTTGGAGTGAGGGAGAGCCCTAGATGTGGTGTATTTAGATTTCAGTAAAGCCTTTGACACTGTTCCTCACAGGTGACTTATAAACAAACTGAGCACCCTAGGAATGGATCGTTAAGTTACTGCTTCAGTTGGAAATTGGTTGAGTGGGAGGCGACAAAGGGTATAGGTAAATGGAGTTTACTCTGAGGAGAACGAAGTTACCAGTGGTGTGCCCCAGGGATCTGTCCTTGATCTGATTCTTTTTAACATCTTTGTTAGTGATATAGCAGAAGGGCTGTCAGGTAAGGTTTGCCTCTCTGCGGATGATACCAAAATCTGCAATAGAGTAGACACCCTGGAAGGTGTAGATAACATGAGGAGGGATATAGCTAAGCTTGAAGAATGGTCTAGAATTTGGCAGCTGAGATTTAATGTTTAAAAATGCAAGGTAATGCTTTGGGGCTGCAGCAATCCAAGGGAGCAATATAGCAATCCAGGTCACTGTAATTCTTAGCTTCTACCTCCTTACCCACTGGCTTGGAACCTCCCAGGCCCTTTACACGCCACATGGCAGGATTCCAATCCTGAATAGCCATGGAAAAAGATGGAATAGTCCACCTTACTCCAACCCAGGAAGTGACGCCTACATGCGCCACTCCCACCTGATACATGTAGCACTCCAGCTATCCAAGACACCCAGCCAGGAAAAACCTTTGAGATGCCGACCCCTAAAATGTTTCAAATAGCCCTTACTACGTGAACGGTTCTTCTATCCAATATGAAAATTTTCCGTTCTTTGTTAGCTCCAATCACCAGAATTCAAAAATAGAAAATATACATTTAACAATCTTCTTTATGAGGTCTCAGTATTACAATGGCTAGGCCTCATAGACTTCCGTCTTAATGAGACTCTATGCCTAATCACATCAACGACCTCAAAATGCTCTCAACAGTTCCTAGTTATCAGCGGAATGGTCTATATGAAAAATACTTCTACAGTTCCTTTAACTTAGCTTCCAATTAAGCTCCAGAAAACCAGATAAATTTTTGTATTCACTCTCCACGCTGATCTAGGCCTTGTTGTATCTTATTTTAATCTTAGATAATGATCCCAACGTCACTTCCCCGGCACCACTTAGACGTTTCACTGTGCTGTTTCATCAGGGGATCACAGGGGTTTTCTGGAGCTTAATTGGAAGCTAAGTTAAAGGAACTGTAGAAGTGTTTTTCATATAGACCATTCCGCTGATAACTAGGAACTGTTGAGAGCATTTTGAGGTCGTTGATGTGATTAGGCATAGAGTCTCATTAAGAAGGAAGTCTATGAGGCCTAGCCATTGTAATACTGAGACCTCATAAAGAAGATTGTTAAATGTATATTTTCTATTTTTGAATTCTGGTGATTGGAGCTAACAAAGAACGGAAAAATTTCATATTGGACCCCTAAAATGTGCCATCATCAACGTGCGTTCCATCCGCAAAAAATGGCCTGTTGTCCTTGACACAATCTCCTTCTACGACCTTGAAATTCTTATGATCACAGAAACTTGGCTATCACCAGAAGACAACGTCCTCCTCAATCAACTGCTTCCCCCCAATTTCTCCATACATACGAGACATAGGGAAAACAAAAAAGGAGGAGGGGTGCTCATAATCTCCAAATGAGACCTCAACTTCCACATGGTGGACTCTTCCAGCATAAACAGCCTGGACATCCTCTCCGTTGCTAACCAACAATGCTCCCTTACCCTGTTATATAGAACACCATCTACTTCTCCAGTTGACCTTCCAACCATTATTGACCTTGCAGCTAACACCCTCACTCCCAATAAACCAAATTGGATAATGGGTGATTTCAATCTCCCATCTTTACCCCAAAGCCACGCAAATTTATTTATTTATTTCAACTTCTTATATACCGCACTCTTTGACATCAGCGCGGTTTACAAATAACAGAAAGAAACCAGAACAACAGGCTGTTTGGTATTACATATAACAGGAGTATCAACTTGGATAACATGGGATAACTATTTACATGGAGTATATAATCTATTAGCTAGATAACATGCTCAAACTATTTACATAGAATTAGCAGGGGTGCTTGGGACAAGAGGGATATTGTGGAATGTGCTAGGGTGAGGTTGTTATGTTACGGTTCATGTGGGGTAGTATTTGATGAAAAGGTGCAATTTAAGGGCTTTTCTGAACTGAGTTAGGTCGGTTATGGCACGGAGATCAGGTGGGAGAGAATTCCAGTATTTTGGTGCGCTGAACATGAAAGCTCTGTTTGATGTTGATAGGCTGCACGTTGTAATAGCCTTTGGGGTTGTTAGTGAGTTTAATGCTGCATGTCTCCTATTTCTATTTGATGGAACGGATTGGATGAGTGCGGTAAGTGATGTGGACGATAAACCATTTAAGGCCTTAAATGTGAGAATGAGGGTTTTGAATGTAAGTCTTCCGTGTATAGGGAGCCAATGGAGCTGTTTGAGGATAGGTGTGATGTGTTCACGTCTGGCCGCTCCTAGAAGAACCCTGGCAGCGGTGTTCATTGCGAGCTGCAAGGAGCTTATGGTGGATTGTGGTAGTCCTTGTAGAATGGAATTGGCGAAGTCGAAATGCGGCAGTATCAGAGCTTGGTAGATGGTTCTGAAGTCTTCGTGGTCTAGTAGGGGACGCAGGTGTCTGAGGGTGCGTATTTTGAAGTATACAGATTTTACGATATTGTTTATGTATGATTTCATGTCGAGTCTATGGTCTAGTGTGACTCCGAGGTATTTTATTGTATCCTTGATGCCTAGGTCAGCTCCCTTGACACTTATATGTGGTGGTGGGGTGAAGTTGGGGTCTCTTGTGATAAAGAGAACCTCAGTTTTCTTATGCTGAATGCGGAGGTTCTGTGACAGGAGCCATTGTGAGACTGCATCGAAGCAGTTTGTTATAGGCAATAAGTCCATTTGCATTGTGGAAAATGGCATGTAGAGTAGGATATCGTCGGCGTATATCATACATTTCACATTGAAGGACCTGATGATATCGCAGATAGGCTGCATATAGACGTTGAACAAGAGGGATGAAAGTGAGGACCCCTGCGGAACGCCTTGTCTTTGGTGGAAAAGTTTTGATTCTCCTGTTGCGGATTTGACGTATTGCATCCTGGTGTCGAGGTATGATTTACACCATTCAAGTGCTGAGTTGCAGATGCCTTTTTCTTTCAGTCGACCGAGGAGAATCTCGTGATTTACCGAGTCAAACGCTGCTGCTATATCCAAGAAGATTAGCACAACGCCTTGTCGGATGTTGTCTATGGTATTGAGAACATCATTGAAGAGGGTGGTAAGCAGTGTCTCCACGCCGTGGAATTCTCTGAATCCGTGTTGAGAATAGTCTAGAGGGGCTGTGGAGTCGATGTGGTCTTGGATTTGGCGCTGTGCCTCTTTCTCAAAGATCTTTGCTAAGAGGGGGATACTGGCTATAGGCCTGTATGAGTCTGGCCGTTTTGGGTCTAGTTTAGCATTTTTTAGCAGTGGCCTGATGGATGTGAGTTTTAATGCAGATGGGAAGGAGCCAGTAGTGAAGGAGAGGTTCATGATTCTTGCAATGAAGGTGCTAAAGTCACACCGCAGATCCTTTATACAAAAGGCTGGGCAGGGATCGGTTTGCGCAGTGGTCGTGTTGAGTGAGGAGATGGTGTCTTCAATGTGTTTGGAAGAAGGCGTGTTAAGTGAGGATAGGGATGTTGGGCAGGTTGTTTCTTGTATATTGTTTTTTGAGAGTTCATCTGTCTGTAGGAGTTTTGATTGCAAGTAATCAGCGAATTCTTGCGGGTGAATATCATTGTTTTGTTCAGAGGATGGTTCCTTTAATAGTGACTTAACCAGGTTGAAAAGGTCACGAGGTTTGTTCAAAGATCTCTTGAGTATATCTGAGTGGTATTGCTTCTTTCTGGCTGCGATTGCCTCGCGGTGAGTTGAGAGGTGAAGAATGTAGGCTTCGTGGTCATCGGTGGCTAGTGTGCGGCGCCAGCGTTTTTCTAGCCTTCGTAGGTGAGTAAGAGAGGCCCGTAGTTCCGGGGAAAACCATGGAGCAGAGGTTCTTTTCCCTGAAAAGGTCTTTTTGTTTGGTAGTTGAGCAACAGCGTTGAGGCTGTTGTTCCAGGCAGCGATTGACTCGTCAAGGTTGAGTGATGTGTTTTTGAGGATTGGTTGGGTACTTGACAGAATAAGTTCTCTATTGAAAGGTCGAAAGCCCCGTGTTACTCTGGATGTATTGGCGAGTTTGCTGGTGTTCAGATTATGACTGTTGTTCAGGGGGATTCGTAGGTTTATAAGTTTATGGTCAGACCATGGGACATCGGTGATCGATTCTACAATGTTGCTGTTTTGCTCAGAGAAATGGTGTGGGGCAAATACCATGTCAAGAATGTTTCCTTTGGTATGAGTAGGTTCAGTGATCATTTGTTTATAACCAAGATTTTCGATGGCATTGAGGAGTGATGAGGATTGGTTTTGTTGTAGTGATGGGAGGTTCAGGTCTCCCATGATCCAGTTGGGAGTGTTGGGGTTGTTGGTGTTAGCGGCCAGATCCAATATAGTGGGCAGATCGTCTGGGGAGCTCGAGGGGGCTCTGTATACCAGGTTTATGGAGCATTGTTTATTGGCTATGGTGATTATGTCCAGATTGTTTGTGCTATGGGAGTTGGTCATGTTGAAGAGGAGTTCAGACTTGGTGAGTATGAGTGCTCCTCCTCCTTTCTTGTTTTCTCTGTGGGTTGTGTGTATAGTGAAGTTTGGTGGAATGAGTTGGTTGATAAGGACATTGTCCTCTTTAGATAACCAGGTTTCGGTGATCATGAGAGCATCAAGATTATGGAGGGTAACTATGTCTAGGATTACAGGCCATTTTTTCCGAATTGATCGAGCATTTATAAGGGCACATTTTAGGCTTTGTGAGGGCGATGGTTTGTGTTGCTTCAGGTTGCTGGATTGCTGTATTGCAATGTGGATCAGGTGGGAGTGTCGGATATGTGCTTCCCTAGTCGGATACTGAAAAGGGTTGCCTGCCCATTGCTTTCCGTGGTTTTTGAGGATGGGGATAAAACTGTAGGTGGGGGAGTAGGCAGTGGTGGTTCCGAGCCAATCTGTGAGAAGATAGAAACTGAGGAGAGTAATGAGGTGGAGAGACATTTTTGGTTTCTGGGATGTAATATGAGGGGGTAATTGAGTTTTGGGTGGTAAGAATACACAATACAGTATACAGGTAATTTCACAGTACAGTATAACAGGCTATGAGGAGGTAACAAAGATATCACTGATTAAGGTGTATGTTACAGAGCTAGTAATGGCTACAGCAAAATATAACAGGTGTCAGGTGTGTGCGTGTGTGAATGCGATACAGACAACTGTAAGATATCACTGATTAAGGTGTATGTTACAAGGCTAGTAATGACTACAGCAAGATGTAACAGGTGTCAGGTGTGTGGGTGTGTGAATGCAGTACAGGCAATGGAAGACCTGGGACTCAAACAAATTATCAATGAACCCACACATACAAAAGGGAACATTCTTGACATGGTATTTGTTCCACATCCAGTCATGGACAAAAACCACAATCCTCCAATATCAGTCGTGGATGTACCCTGGTCCGACCACAAATTGATCATTATCCAGATACCCATCAACAATGACCAGCTGAACAGAAGCCGACCCACGAACATCACCTCTCGAACTGCCACTAGATGCTTTCGCCCCTTCGATAGGGAACACATCCTTTCGGAGACCCCATCACTCATCAACAAAACCACACCGGACCTTGATGAACTAATCTCTTGCTGGAACTCCAGCCTGCTTGCCATCTCACAACACTCGAACCCTAAGAATACAGCAAGGTCAAAAAGAAGCTCTGCCCCATGGTTCTCCCCTGAGCTACGATCTTCCCT
The DNA here is from genome assembly GCA_033557465.1 of Ichthyophis bannanicus. Classification (NCBI taxonomy): domain Eukaryota; kingdom Metazoa; phylum Chordata; class Amphibia; order Gymnophiona; family Ichthyophiidae; genus Ichthyophis; species Ichthyophis bannanicus. Next base: position 1,084,747,004 of record CM066032.1, on the reverse strand, counting down.
CACGCAACTACGTAGACTTGAACGCCGATGGCGCCGATCGCGCTCAACTGAAGACCAGACCACATACCGAACCCACCTTGCAATACATATCGAGAAACAATCACTACCAAAATGAGACAATATCACACTGACACCCTAAAGAGGTCTCTGAATAAACCACGTGACCTCTTCAATTTGGTCAAATTCCTCTCAAAGGAACCATCTCCCGAACAACACAGCGAGATTCACCCACAAGAGTTCGCTGATCACCTGCAATCCAAGATTGTGCAAAGCAACAAGGTGTCAGCAGTCCAATATCAAGAACCAACGGGCCTTTCCCCACTGAACATTTTTTCCACACCATCCACTAAATGTATTGAGAACACCATAGCATCGCTCAACACCTCCACTGCACAGACTGACCCATGTCCAGCTTTTTGGATCAAGGAGCTACGTGATCAGCCCTGTCATCGCAAATATAATGAAACTCTCCTTTACAACAGGGTATTTTCCCACTTCACTCAAGCAGACTTCCATTAGGCCACTACTGAAAAACCCCAAACTTGACCCCCAAAGAGTTGATTCCTATCGACCAATAGCTAGTATCCCCCTCTTAGCCAAAATAATTGAGAAAGAGGCACAACGGCAAATTCAAGATCACATAGATGCCGTTGCTCCCTTAGACAGCTGCCAACATGGGTTCAGAGAACATCATGGGGTCGAGACACTACTTACTGGTCTATTCAACGATATCATCACAGGAATTGACAACATCCGTCAAGATTTTGTGCTCATCTTCCTAGACATCGCCGCGGCGTTCGACTCCATGAGTCATGAAATTCTCCTCGGAAGACTGAAAGAGAAGGGCGTCTGCAACAACTCACTAGGATGGTGTAAGTCTTATCTGGACGGTAGATGGCAATATGTGAAGTCTGGATCAGAAGAGTCAATACACTTCCATCAAAAGCAAGGGGTACCTCAAGGCTCCTCGTTATCCTCCTTACTTTTCAATATCTACATGCAGCCCATCTGCAATATCATAAGATCATTCAACGTGAACTGCATGATATATGCAGATGACATTCTCTTATACATGCCTTTCTCCACAACTCACATGGACCTGACCTCACTCACAGATTGTTTCAATGCAGTTTCAACTTGGCTCCAGACACAGAACCTATGCATTCAACATAAAAAAACAGAGGTCCTATTCATCACCAGAGACTCCAACTTTACTCCCCCGTCCCACGTCAGTGTCAAGGAAGCTGATTTGCAAACTAAAGATGCAATAAAATACCTGGGAGTTACTCTGGACCAACGTCTAGATATGAAACGCCACATAAGCAACATAGTCAAAGCCGTCTATTTCAAAATCTGTTCACTCAAGCACCTACGCTCCCTGCTGGACCCAGACGATTTCCGAACCATATATCAAGCGCTGATCCTGCCGCATTTTGACTTTGCTAATGCCATCTTACAAGGTCTCCCCCAATCCACACTGACCCCCTTACAGTTGGCCATGAATGCCGCAGCTAGGGTCCTTTATGGAGCATCCAGAAACGACCACGTGACCCCTATTCTCAAACAGCTGCACTGGCTACCGATCCATGGGAGGATCACCTTCAAATCCCTTCTATTAGCATTCAAGGCAATCAAAGGTATTTCATCCTCCTCACTCACGCATCTTATCCACATTGTCCCCCCCAACAGACCCAGAAGAACAGCTGTAAACTTGCTAGCAACACCAAAGGCTTTGACAAAGTCCAACACGACAACCACAAACAAGGCATTCAGTTTTTATGTCCCCAAATGCTGGAACGCTCTTCCCCCTGACATCAGGGCCATTACCAATCTATATCAGTTCAGGAAGGCTCTCAAAACCCACCTTTTCCTCCAATACTTCCCAGACAGCAATTGAACCTAGATATCCCTCCCAAGAAATGACCCAATCCAGAATGGCCCTTACATGTATTATCTGCAGTGTAAATAGCTTATGTATATAGTTAACCCTGTTATCCAAGTTTGTACTCCTGTTCGATGTAAAACCTAACAGCTTGTCGTTATGGTCGTTATGTTATGATGTAAACCGCGCTGATTCTAAATAGCGCGGTATATAAGAAACTGTAATAAATAAATAGTATAGAGGTTGAAGTACTTTTGTTCACTAAAGAAGAGCGTGACCTAGGCGTGATTGTGTCTGATGATCTTAAAGTAGCTAAACAGGTAGAAAAGGCAACAGCAAAAGCTAGAAGGATGCTTTGGTGCTTAGGGAGAGGAATGGCCAGCAGAAGAAAGGAGGTGATAATGCCTCGGTATAAGTCTTTGGTGCGACCTCATTTAGAGTATTGTGTGCAATTCTGGAGATTGCACCTTCAAATGGATATAAACAGACTGGAGTCAGTATAGAAGGTGGCTACTAAAATGGTTAGTGGTCTTCATTATAAAGCATATGAGGGCAGACTTAAGGATCTTAATATGTACACCTTAGAGGAAAGTCGGGATAGAGGTGATATGATTGAGACATTTAAATACCTCCATGGCCTAAATGAAGAGGAGGAGAACCTCTTTCGTTTGAACGCAAGCTCTGCTACGAGTGGACATGGAATGAGGGTTAAAGGGGATAGATTCAGAAGTGATATGCGGAAATATTTCTTTACGGAAAGAGTGGTGGATCCGTGGAATAGTCTTCCAGTGGAGGTGGTAGAGAGGACAGTATCTGAATTCAAAGAAGCATAGGACAAACACAGAGGATCTCTAAAGGAAAAAAGGGGACTGTTGTAGTGGTTGATATGGAAGGACAGACTAGATAGGCAGTGTGGTCTTTTTCTGTCGTCATGTTTCTATGTTTCTAAGTAGCGGAGATTGTGTGTGGTGTTCAGAGAAACAGGCAGACCTTTTCTCCTGCACAGTACAACTAGTCCTGAAATACCTGCTGCACCTCTCCCATGCCAGATTCTAATCCAACTCAGTCAGGATGTACCAGTGGGCCCTTTCAGCACATCACCATCCTATCGGGGGCAAGCCTGCCTTGGCATAACCCCTCATCACCCATTTCCTGCAGGGCCTACTGCTCTCCAAGCCCCCAATCTGCCTGCCCCTACTATATTTAGTGCTGACGTGGCTCACCCGCCTCTCATTCGACTCCCTGTCCACCTTCCACCGGCAGTATCTCTCTTGGAAGGTCGCCTTCATGGTGGCACTCACCTCCGCTTGCAGGGTCAGTGAGCTCCAGGCTCTGGTGGCAGACACACCATATACAAACTTATATGCCACCAAAGACGCGAGCCTCAGCAGTCTGGTACACCTCAGAACTTCGATCATCTCTCACCCTCCTTCGGAAACTAGAGAGACGCTGGCGCAAATCTCACTCGGAAATAGATCAAGAGGCATATAATTCCCATCTTGAACAACATCGTGAAGCAGTAACTACAAACTTAAGGCAATTTCACATAGATTCTCTGAAACGATCACTGAACAAGCCTCATGACCTTTTTAGCCTTGTAAAGAACTTAACTAAGGAACCAGTACCAGTTCAATCAAACGACATCCACCCTCAAGACTTTGCTGACTATTTGCAAGCAAAGATAAACCACACCAACAAATTTCCAGTACCCTCAATCTCAATGATACAAAACAATATAACGCCCTTGACCATGTTCACTACACCATCTAAGAAACAAATTGAAAATACCATTGCTACAATCAACACCACCACTGCCCAGACTAACCCATGCCCCTCCTTCTGGATAAAGGGGCTACGGTCTGATCTTAGCCTATTTATAGCCAGACTCATGGAAAGATCTTTCACTTCAGGGGTGTTTCCTCAATCCCTCAAACATACCTCCATTAGACCTCTGATGAAAAACTGCAAGCTCGACAGCCAGAAAGTGGACTCATACAGACCAATATCGAGTATACCACTTCTGGCCAAAATAATAGAAAAAGTGGTACAAAGACAAATTCAAGACCATGTCGACAACAACTCACCACTGGACCCATGCCAACACGGCTTTAGAGAACAACATGGCGTGGAAACCCTCCTCACAACACTTATCAATAATATAACCACAGGAATTGATGACATCCGGCAGGGATTTGTCCTCATTTTCCTTGACATAGCAGCTGCTTTTGACTCAGTATGTCACGAGCTCCTACTGTTGCGCCTCAGAGAGAAGGGTATCTCGGAGACAGCATTAATCTGGTGCGAATCATACCTCACAGATGGCAACACGTACGCTCAGGTGCCTCAACTTCTTAAACCCTTCCATCAGAAACAAGGAGTACAGCAGGGATCCTCCCTATCCGCCCTGATGTTTAATATCTACATGCAGCCTATCTGTAATCTCGTTCGCTCTTTTGGTATACGCGGACGACGTCCTACTTTGCATGCCCTTCTTGACAGAAAACCCAGACCTTTCACCACTTACAGAGTGCTTTGAAGCAGTATCTGATTGGCTTCAATCCAAAACCTTAGAATCCAGCACAAGAAAACTGAGGTGCTATTCATTACAAGGAATTTAAATTTCATGACTCTAACACATATAAAAGTCAAGGAAGCAGAACTCCAGACCAAATCCTTGATCCGGTACCTCGGAGTCACCCTTGACCAGCGTCTCGACATGAAAATCCACATAAGCAACGTAGTCAGAGCAATACATCACAAGATTTGTACCCTCAGACACCGTCGTTTCCTACTTGAACCAAGCGACTTCAGGACTATCTATCAGGCACTAATCACACCTCATTTTGACTACACAAACTGAATCCTTCACGGCCTCCCTCAATCTACTTTAAATCCTCTACAGCTTGTAATGAATGCGGCAGCGAGAGTTCTGATCGGAGCGTCCAAAAAAGATCATATCACACCCATCCTAAAATACCTTCACTGGCTCCCTATACAGTCCAGACTATCCTTCAAAATTCTGCTGCTCACTTTCAAATCAATCAATAGACTAGCCTCTACATGACTAGCAGAGCTCATTCGTACCACCCCATCCAACAGGTCCAGGAGGTTGACAGCGATCAACTCATTAGTTGTCCCAAAAGAAATAACCCATTGCACTCATTCTACAGCTAACAGAGCTTTCAAACTATATGCACCAAGAATCTGGAACTCTCTCCCACCCAACATACGAGCTATCACTGACTTGGTCCAATTTAGGAAGGCAGTGAAACACTTCCTATTTCTTCAGTACTACAAGATAGACGAAGATTCAGTAGCGTCATCTGCAGTCTAGGATAGATGTTATGGCTAAAAGAAGACACCCATGAGCAGAGCCTGTACAATATGAAAATCTGATGTAAATAGTTACCCCAAGTTATCCAAGTTTTATATCCTGTTACCTGTAAAACATTGATTTATATGCAACGTGTTTTGTTATGTTTTATGTAAACCGCACTGATGTCGAATAGTGCGGTATAAAAGAAATGTATGTAAATAAATAAATATAAGAACAGGGTCATGCTTCGTATGCACCCCAAATTTCTACCAAAGGTGGTCTCCTCCTTCCACCTCAAACAGGAGGTGGTGTTCCCCATCTTCTTCCCACAGCCTCACGCCAGCAACGTGGTGGCTATACTTTATACTCTGGACTCTACCTGCAGAATACCCAGGGTCACTGCAAAGCCTCCCAGGTTTTTGTCTCCTATGACCCTAGCTGACTGGGGGAGGCGGTGACCAAGCGAACCCTGTCCATCTGGGTTGCAGACTGCATCGCCCTTGCCTATGAACAGGCTGAGCTCCTGCCGGAGCACCTTGTCACGGCTCACAGCATCTCAGGGCTATGGCAACCTCTGTTGCAAACTCGCACTCTGTCCCGAAGACGGACATCGGACAGGCCACCACCTGGTCTTTAGTCCAGAACTTTGTAGCTCACTACTGTCTGCAGAGGGAGTCCTGACGGGACAGTGCCTTTGGCCAGACCGTATTCCTAATCTTTTTGGGGTTTAGGCAGTTCCGACCCTTCTGTGTTCAGGCTGCCAGACTGATGGTTCTTACTGAACACTGGGGTCCTTTCAGAGTCTGTCCTTCGTATTCACTGGCTGCTACTCACGGCTTGACTGTCTTCCTACAGGTTCTTGGTAAACTGTAGCTAGGGAGTCTCATAAGTGAGGACTGACTTCCTGCTTGTTCCTGGAGAAAGTGTAGATCTCCAGGAATAAGCAGGAATGTTGTCTTCACATATGGGTATCGTCGGTACCGATGAAGTCTGTGCGGGAATGCTCCCCAGCGTCCAATAGGAAAGCTTTTGGGAGCATCCCACAGTGCCTACGTGCTCTCTTCCTGCCTTTCCAACTCCCTCTTCAGTTTTTCGTTTTCCACGGAGCCGACAGGACACAACGCAGAAAAATTTATCCTTATTCTTTTGTGTTTTTTTTTTATTGTGGTCGCGTCTGCCTTCCTTCGACACCTACCGGTACCGCCGGTTCTCTTTTCTTTAAAAAACAAAAAAAACAAACAAACTAGTTTTCTAAAAGATTTTCTTTTTTCGGTTTTTGCCCTTAGTGGCTAGGTGCTCGCGCCAATTCTTTCTTTTTCCCTGGAAGGCCGGTCCTTTGACCTCGCGGGGACCCTTTTCTCCCCGATGGCTTCCAGTGGTTTTAAAAAGTGTGATCGGTGTAAGAAGATAATGTCTCTCACCGACACACACGACTGCTGCCTTCGGTGCCTTGGCCCGGACCACGATTCTAAAACGTGCGGGCCATGTGGAAAAATGTCTTCCAAGGCCCTCCGAAGTCGTCAGCAACAAAGTGAAAGGCTTTTCTCGGACTCGGCCTCTGCCCGGGCCCGGACCTCGTCTGAGGCCTCGACATCTCGGGATTCCGATCCCGAGAGGCGTCGGAGCTCCTCGGACAGGGGGTCCCCCGACCGGGAACGTAAGAGGAAGAAGCGGCTCGCGAGGGCGGCGTCTGAGGAGGTCCCTGAGCCCTCGAGGGCCAGGTCTAAGACCCCCAACTGTCGTCCCGGCCCGTGGACCAGTGAAGGTGTTGGAGTATAGGTGTGATGGGCTCATTTCTTGCTGTGTTTGTGATGATCCGGGCTGCCATATTTTGCACCAGTTGGAGGGGGTGGACGGCATGTTTAGGGAGCCTTTGATATAGTGAGTTACCATAGTCCAGTATAGGAGTGATGATTGCTTGACACATACCGTGTGAAAGTGCTCTTCGTTTAGGATTGGTTTGAGCCTTCTGATGAGCTTCAATCTATGGCAAGCCTTTGCAGGTATTTTACTTCCTCCTTCACTGCTATTGTTTTGTCCCTGATGCAGATTTTTGGTGGTGGGTTGAAGGTGGTACTTCTGGTGATGAAGTCTTGTTGTAGATCGCTGACAGATTGTTGTTGGTGAGCCATATAATCACCTCTTCAAGGCATTTAGTTATGGGTGTCAGGTCCAGTGCGTGTATGTTAATAGGAGTATATACAATATCATCTGCATAAATGTGGTAGTGCATCTTGTGTTGCTTGATGTTGTATGTATGTATAGGTTAAAGAGGATGGATGACAGGGCGGATCCTTGAGGGATGCCTTGTGGTGCGTCAAATCACACTGATTTTCTTTTCACCACATTTGACCCTGCTGTGTTGCTGAGGTACGATTCAAACCATTTTATTGTGGTGTTAAGCAGCCCAATTTCGTATTGTAGCATTATGTTGTGGGAAACCATAAAGATTAACAAGAATCCTTTTTTTTTTTTGATAGTATCAATGCCTCTTAAAAGGCTGTCAAATAGGGAGGTTAGCAGAGTTTCAACGTTGTGTTGCAGTTTGTTTTTTTTTTAAACTTTTATTTTCATTTTGCAACAAACAAAAGAAACAACACACCAAAAGAGACAAAACAGGTATACAATAAGGAAAAGTAAACCCATTACCCCCCACCCCGATGCTTCTTCTCTACCCGATTATATCAGCATGTGAGCGCTTCCAATTAACAGTGATTATACATCAAACGATCAAAAGAGTATCTACAATACAGCATGATCATGGGACAGAGATATATACAAAGTTAGATAGTCAGATGAGAGCATTCAGCAAAATTTAATTTAATTTAATTTAATTTAATTAACAGTTTCTTATATACCGCATCTTCCCAAGATCAAATGCGGTTTACATAGAACAAGGTAACATAACAGACAGGTGTCTGTTTTTACAGTGAACATCTTAGAACCATAACAACTACATTACAATAATAGAACAAGCAAGAACTATTTACAGGGAACAAAATAAGTAACAGATACAGTGTTGTATGTGACATTTAAGGATAATAAGCATATAGAGTTTCACATCATTTGTCAATTCTAGTTTGGTTTATGGGGAAACTTACTTGGTATTATCCATTTTCTAGCAGGGGAGGTGTGTTTGGCAAAGATCCGTAGTATGATGTGAACAGGTGCGTTTTAAGTTTTTTGCGGAATTCTTTAATCTCTACAAGTGATCTTATTTCAACTGGAAGGGCATTCCATAGAGTGGGGGTAGCGTGTGAGAATGCCTTTTTGTTTGTTATCTTTCTGGATTTTATAAATTCTTTCGGAGTCCTTAATTTGTTTGTATGATCTCTCCTGTGTGAGTTATTAGTAGGTTGTTTAGTGATGAGTTGGCTAGGGTGGGTGGTGCCATGTTGTTTAGAGTTTTGAAGGCAGTTGTAAGAGTTTTGTATATTATTCGGCTTTGTATCGGAAGCCAGTGTAAGTTCTCCAGTATCGGAGTGATATGTTGAAATGGGGGGACCTTCATAATGGTCCTGGCCGCTGCATTTTGTGCAATTTGTAGTCTTCTCAAGTTTTGTTTTGTTGTGCCTAGGAGTATTAGGTTTGCAAAGTCGAAATGAGGCGTGATTATGGCTTGTATTATTTGCTGGAAATCTTGTAGGTGCATTAGCGGGCGTAGCTGCTTTAGGATTTTGAGTTTGAAGTATACTTTCTTCGTTGTATTTCTTATATGTGTTTCCATGTTGAGATGTGTGTCAAGTATTACACCTAGATATCGTACTTCCTTTTTTAGTTTGATTTCTTGGTTTTGCAGAGTGATGTGTGTAGGGGGTAAGTATGAGAGGTTTCTTGTTACAATTAGGGCTTCTGTTTTTGCATGATTGATGTAGAGGTTATTTTCATTTAGCCATGTAGTTAGTTCATTAAAACACTCAACGAGTAATTGAATTGGTATATCGGGGATTGTAAATGGAATGTACATCATTATATCGTCTGCATATAAGTGATAGTAGACGTTGAATTTTTTAAATATATTACAGACATGCTTTATGTAGATATTAAATAGGAGGGCTGATAGTGCTGATCCTTGAGGGAGACCTAGTTCCTGGTTGTATGTCTTGGATGTAAGGTTGCCAATTTGTACTGTTTGTGTTCTATTGCTTAGATAAGAGGTGAACCAATTAAGTACAGTTGAATTTATTCCTATTTGTTTGAGTTTCTTAAGCATTAGAGAATGGCTTACGCTGTCAAATGCTGCAGAGATATCGATGAATAGGAGTAAAAATGCTTGCTTGGGATTGTCTATTCCTTTTACAAGTGTGTCAATGAGTACTGTTAAGAGTGTCTCAACACCATGGCGTGGGCGAAACCCATATTGTTGTTCATCAAGTGGGGCTGAAGTGTCTATGTGTTCTTGAGTCTGGATTTGTACAACCTTCTCTATTAGTTTTGCCATGAAAGGAATACTAGAAATGGGTCTGTAGGAATTAGGCGATGTTTTGTCAAGGGTGGCATTTTTGAGTATTGGGCGGATCAGGGCATGTTTTAGTGAGGGGGGTAAGTATCCAGTTTTAAGGGATAAATTGACTATAGGGAGTATGAATGAAGATAAAATTGGGAGAGTGTTCTTTAGCCAAGATACTGGGCATGGATCTAGGTTGGATGTTGTTGTGTTTAGATTTAAAACAGTGTTCTTGAGTATATCCTTGGTTATAGGGTTGAATTCAGACCATTCATCTATATAGAGGTTTTGATATGTGTGTGTGGAGTTAGTTAAAGGTGGATGGAGCTTAGTTTTATTTATGTAGTAGTTGGCTAGGGTCTGTGGGGAGATTTCAGTAATATCATTGCTGGCGTTGTTAGGGTTACTCGTTAGTTTTTGTACAATTGAAAATAATTCTCTTGGTCTGTTTAATGATTTTGTTAGGATTGATGCATGGTAATTTTTCTTAGCATTGTCTATTGCTTCCTTATAATTTTTAAGTTGACTGTGGTATATCTCATTATTAATGGTAATTTTGCATTTACGCCATTTGACTTCTGCTTTTCTTAGTGCTTTTTTCATTTGTTTTAGTGTATTATTATACCAAGGGGCATTACCAACTCTGGTATGTATGTTCTTTCTGTTGACATATTTATTAGTAGCTGCGTTACTTACAGTTTTATGCCAGTTTGCTACCGATTCATCCAAGTCAAGTGGAGAGGTGTTTAGGTGGGGGATTGTTAAATCCAGAAACTCTTCTTCATTAAATTTTTTGAATCTTGGGGTTGGGACCTGTGTTGGTCTACTTTTGTCTGTTGTGATATTGGTTGTGATGTTAAAGTTAATAAGATGATGGTCTGACCATGGTATTGGAGTGCATTTGAGTGAGTTAGGATTAAAGGAATTGTAGATTGCTTCAGGGAGGAGGACAAGGTCGAGAATATTTCCTTTGTTATGTGTTTTAGTGTTGATTATTTGGTGAAAATCCATGTCTATTAATGAGTCAAAGAAGAAGGTAGAATATGAAGCTGGCAGTGAGGGGAGGTTAAAGTCTCCGAGTGTTATTATTGGGTTTTTGTCAGTGGAGGTGCATAGGAATTCGATTAACGTATCTAGGTTTTCTGATTGTTGATCAGGTGGTCTGTAAATTAAACAAATTCTAAGATGGCCTATTTTCATAATGATAGTGTCTATGTTTGTGGATAAGTTCGATGGCTGTTGTCTAGCTTTTAAAGTGTTTTTTGTCATCATTAGTACGCCACCTCCTTTTTTGTGATTTCTATGTGTATATGCAATATTGTAGTCATGGTTATTTAGCTGGTTTATGAAGACATTATCAGTATCTGTTAACCAAGTCTCCGTGACACACAGTATATCTGGTTTTAGGTCAGCTAGAATGTCTGCGAATATAGAAAGTTTATTTTCATTGATCTATCATTTATTAGAATAATCGATAATGGTTTCGAGTTTTTGATGACATTGTGGTTCTTTAATTGGTGAGGTAAGGTATAGTTTATGTGGATTAGTCTATGGGAGTTAACTTTGGGATGGTGGTGATTCCATGGGGAGGGGTTAGATCTTGGTGTATTATGTATGATTGGGATGTTATTGACGTTATTGCTATTTAGGCTGTGGTATTTGTTCATATTTACTGTAAAGACAGGCATGATTCCACCATTCATTGGGGCTCAGATGGGAGCTAATTTTCCAGTATTACTTAATTAGGGAAATAGCAATGCCAAGCATAAAGTTCGAAAGGAGATAAGCCATTTTTGGGAGAGAGGGGATCCCCGCTATTGGGCGAAGTCCCACTATCCTCCAAGAAAGGGGCTCCTGAGAGTGAATTCACTATCTCCAACCTCAAGGTGTACACGGGCCCATCTACCCTCCTTGTCAGCGCTAATATCAGTTACAGTAGCATGCAAAGATTTCTTAACCAAAATGGTTATCCCGTACCATTTGGAAACGGTGGGAGAATAGGCAGCTACCATGTGAGGCTTAGCATTGAGTTTCAGTGTTTCAGCAGAGTTTAAATGCGTTTCCTGAAGAAACACTAAATCAACATGCTCATGGCTAAGATAGCTAAGGATTTTCTTTCCTTTGAGTGGACCATTAATGCCTTTGACGGTGAATGATAAGATTTTACATAAGGCCATTCAGAAAAGTTAAAAATTCTGAGCATGATAGCACACATAATTTCACTATGTCCCTCAAACGGCTGTATCTGGCTGTACACATGACATAGGAAAAATAAGCTAATATAATACAATGAAGCGCCCCACATTAACAAAGAAAACCGCAGTACGGTAGAGGAGAAGCAAAACCCCAAAATTACTGGCGACCATGTGTCTGCGGGGAGAAACCCCAGAGAAGGCCGAAATTGAAAAAAACACATAACCTGTAGGACTGTGCGTGCTCCGAATCCGACCGAGGCACACATCATGAAGGGATAGGAGACCAAAAACAAAAGTCATATAGAGAAAGAAAGAAAGTCCAGGCTATTTCTGTGCTTGGCTGTGACCGCCGCATCGGGCCCTTCAAAATGGCGGATAGAGCCGGCAGATAAGAGTCCAAGATTTGGGATTAGCGCATCTGCTCTGCTTCTTTGGAGTCTAAAAATGTTGATAGTAGATCAGGATCTTCGAACGTCCTGGTTTGGTTGTGGAGAGTCACTCGGAGCTTCGCTGGATACAACAGGCCAAAGCGAGCCTGTAGCTGTTGAAGTCGAGGGCGAAAAGCAAGGAGTTTCTTCCGACGGTCAACGGTAGGCTTTGCCAAATCAGGAAAGAAGGAGACCTTACGACCTTCAAATTCCAAATGATGATTCGCTCGGGCAGCATGTAAAATTTGTTCCACTTGTTGATATCGTAGCAAGCTAAAGATAATAGGCCGGGGGGTCGTGCGGTTGAGCGCCATGTGGGCAGGAACGCGGTGTGCTCGATCGATTTCCAGTTCTCTGTGAAAAGTGATCTTCAGCAAGGAGGGAAGAGTTTTGAGCAAGAATTCTCTTATATCTCCTGCTTCCACCCCCTCCGGTATTCCGAGGAGCCTCACATTGTTGCGACGGGCTCGATTATTGCTATCTTCTAACTCCTTTTGAAGATTCTGTATCTGGCGCTCAGCCTTGTCCAGTTTGCCCAAGCGCACCTCGTGCGAGTCGAGGACCCCCGCCATGTTGTCCTGCCGTAATGAAAGATTTTCAAGTCGGTCCTGGAGCACTCCAAAGTCTTCTCGCATGGCTCGAAGCGCTTCTCCATTGGACTGCACCAATTCCTTCACGCCGCGTATTTCCTCCAAAATCTCCAGGTGCATTTCGGGGTTTTCACGAAATGGGACCATCTTCTGTGGGGAGGACACCTCTGTTTTGGAGCGTTTTCCGTGAGAAGAAGAAGGAGACCCGAAGTCCAAGCGCGCTGGTTTATGGGCCGCCATCCCCCCCGAGGTGCCCCGGTCAGCTCGGAGCGAAATAGTAAATTTATATAGGTATTAAGTCAGGATTCTAAGTAGGCCTCTCGGGAGCTTCAACGCAAAGCGTCCTACCCGCTGGACATCAGGCTCCGCCCGCGTTGTGTTGCAGTTTGAATCGGTGTTGATGGATGTCCAGAGGTGCATTCAGGTCGATGTAGTCCTGCAGCTGCTTTTGGACAGATTTTTCAATGACTTTTGTGATGAATGGCAGGCTGGAGATTGGTTGGTAGGATTTAGTGTCTGCTGGATTTAGGGTGGCACTTTTTTTTTTTTTAAATAGTTTATTTATATTCCACCAAAAACAGTACAACACAGTACATATATACAGATAACCCCGGGGGGGCGGGGTGAACTCTGATCCCCCCCCCCCTTCGGGCAATGCAGCACAGATAAATAGGGGGTGGATTTTAACAATTCCCCACCCCCAACATGCTCTCACCCTCCCCCCTCTCCCCGCCCCCGCCCACCTATCCCCCCCTCGCCCCCTCTGATACAGCCAGCGGTACCGCACCCCTCCCGGTCTCCCCTCATTGCCTTATTCGGGATGAGTCCTCAGCTACCTCCCTGTAAGATCTCATTCCGACTTCGGGCCCCCAGTTGTAGAATGTAGGGCTCCCAGACCGCCATAAAGGCCGGCCACCTTTTGACACTGCCTCGCGCCCAGCGATGTTCCATTTGCATCATTTGATGTAAGCTGTTTCTCCACTCCCCAAAGGTAGGGGGCTGGGGGTCCCTCCAAAGCCGAAGAATCGGCGCCTTCCCCACCAGACAGGCCTTACGAATCAACAACCGTTCCCCCTTCTTCCCTGGGCAAGGAGGGGGTATGCAGTCCAGCACGACCAGGGGGCCCGACCACCGGGGAGTCTGCTGAAGGAGACCCCCCAGAAAGGAGCAGATTTTAATCCAATAGGGCAGTGATGGCTAACCTTTTTGAGCCCGAGTGCCCAAACTGCCGCACAAAACCAAAGAATTTCCTCAAAGTGCCAGCACGTCATTTGCATAAGTGGTCTTATTTGCATAAATATTTGCATAATGTTACCATACACTAACTTTTAGTAAACATGTCTCTTAATGAGTGTATGGATAAAGAAAGACTAAAAGATTTCTACATTACTATAATCCAGTGCCAACCGCCAGGCACATTAGGAACTACTACAAACGCTGCCCATTTAGAACCCATAGCAAACCCGCCGTATCCTGACAGCATTACCAGGACTCACAAAGCACCATACCCTACCTATCAAAAGGCAACACTGCAAATATTAAACCAATACATTTCAGTGAATACTGGGGAAAGAGAACAAGTGGCAACGTCAAATAGGAATTTCCTCTTGTACCAAACAAAGCGCAGATGTTAATGATGCACATTTCCCAGAGCTGACATATTCCAGTTAATAAATTCAAAATAAAGAGATATCGTTCTACCTTTTGTGCATTTTTTTTCAGTTGCAATTGGTCCAGCCATTTTCTTCTGGTTTCTTCATGTTTTCTGCTAACTCTCCATCGTCTGCTGTCCATTTGTCCTTTCTTCTCTCTTCTAGTTTTTTTTCCATTCTCTCTCTCTCTACATCTGCTTTAACATACTAATCTTTCTCCTTTTGCTCTTTCCTCATTCCTATTTCATCCACACAAATTTTACCCCTCCATCCTCAATCCCCAATTACTCTCCCAATACCTGGCCAATTGTAGATTTTTCATCCCTCCTACACAAAATATTTTTCCCCTCTCCATTTTACTCTCCCAGCCCCATCCCATTCTAATCCTCCCCCAACATCAGCTCCCTTCTAGTTCCAGTCTCACCCAGCATCCATTCCCTTCTTCAAGCCCCCCACTTCCCCTCAGCCCATTTCCATTCCAAGCCCCGTCCCCATCAGCTATGTGCAGTTCAAGCCCCCCACTTCCCCTCAGCCCATTTCCATTCCAAGCCCCATCCCCAACAGCTATTTGCAGTTCAAGCCCCCTTCCACTCAGCCCATTTCCAGTCCGTGCAACCCCCCCAACCCATTACCCCTCCTAGCCCCCCCTAGCCCACTCCCAGTCCTAATCCCACCAGCCCATTTCCAGTCCTAACCTCCCCATCAGCCCACTCCCAGTCCTAATCCCCCATCACTCAATTTTTAGTTTAAGCCCCCCCAGCGCCTATCACCACTCCTAACCCCCCCCAGCGCCCATCACCACTCCTACCCCCCCAGCCCAGCCCATCACCACTCCTAACCCCCCCAGCCCAGCCCAGCCCAGCCCATCACCACTCCTAACCCCCCCAGCCAGCCCAGTGTCCATCACCACTCCTAACCCCCCCAGCCCAGTGCCCATCACCACTCCTAACCCCCCCACCCCAGCCCATCACTACTCCTAACACCCCCCAGCCCAGCCCAGCCCAGCCCATCACTACTCCTAACCCCCCCCAGCCCAGCCCAGCAACACTCCTAACCCCCCCCCAGCCCAGCCCAGCCCATCACCACTCCTAACCCCCCCAGCCCAGCCCATCACCACTCCTAACCCCCACCCCCCCCCCCAGCCCAGCCCAGCCCAGGGAAAATTAAAAAAAAAAACCAACCCTGTCTGCTGCCGTTGTCGGGGCCGCCGCGGCAGAATCGAGCGTGCCGCGGGGCCCCCCTGTACCCACCCGGCAGAGCCTGTCCTCCCCGTAGCAGCTCTCTCTTTGGAGCTGCAGTCAGACGCGCCGGCTTGCAGAGCGCGAGGGAAGAGTTCCCTCGCTGCTCTGTTAAGCCCGCGGGGTCTGACTGCAGCTCCAAAGAGAGAGCTGCTACGGGGAGGACAGGCTCTGCCGGGTGGGTACAGGGGGGCCCCGCGGCACGCTCGATTCTGCCGCGGCGGCCCCGACAACGGCAGCAGACAGGGTTGTTTTTTTTTTTTTCGATTGCGGACCTTCCCGCGTGCCAGCTGCAAGGCCTTCGCGTGCCACAGCTGGCACGCGTGCCATAGGTTCGCCATCGCTGCAATAGGGTTTCAAAGACAGACAGTCCCACCACATGTGCAGGAGGGTCGCCAAAGGTTCCGAACAGCGAGGGCATCGGCCATCTGTAGTTAGTCAGCTCCGTAGCGCCCGCCTCGGAGAGAAATGGACTCTAGTGATACATTTAAATTGCACCTCTCTCCAACGCATCCCCTGTGCTAGTCTGACTATGCGGCGCAGCGCCGCACGCACCGTACCGGGGGGCACTTCGCTAGCCAGTTCGCCCGCCCAAACCACCTCCACCTCCCGATAGTCCGGGGCGGGAATGAGGTTGGCCACACGAACTTTAAAGGCGGATATCGATACCGGGGTATCGCCCCCCAGTCCGAAGAAGTCCAGTATCCGCTCAGCCCTCTCACTCCGCAGTGCCGCACGCGGCAGAGAGGATATATAGTGGGCCACTTGGATATAGGCGTATCCGTGTCGGGGGGACAGATCATATTCCCGGCTCAGCGTCCTGAAGGATTTGCATTCTCCCGAGGGCTCCACCAGGTGTCCTAGGAGCTTCAACCCACGGCCGTCCCAGTCTTGGAAAAGCACAGATTCCGAGCCCGGAGTAAATGACAAGTTCCCTCGCAGTGGCAACCAGCTAGAGGTCTGCCAGGGTTCGCCCCACTGCGCATTAAGATATTGCCAGGTCCGTTTTGCCGAGTTTATCAGCACGCTCCGCACTAAATAACGGGGGAGGGCTGAATTTGCTCCATGCAGAACCCCTAATAAAGTAAGCGGGGCGACAAAACATTCTTCAAGGGTCCGGGGTGTAAAGAAGGCGGTGTCGCCAAGCCAATCCGCAACATGCCGAGCTTGACAAGCTAAGGCATAAGCCCGCAGGTCTGGGAATCCCATCCCCCCTTCACGCCACTTTCCCAACAGCCGGGTCCACGGGATGCGCGCCCGACCCCCCCCTCCAGAGAAAGGAATGAAAGCAGGCCTCAATACGGCGCAGATCTTTGCGAAGCAACCATACTGGCAGAGTCTGGAGCCAATAAAGGAGTCGGGGCAGTACCACCATCTGTACCGCCGCCACCTTGCCGGAGAGGGGACAATGGAAGGGAGCCCCACGCCCGCAGCTGCGTTTGCAATCTCCTCAAGGTACGGTCCAGATTACGGCCATATAACCTAACGGGGTGGCTGGGCAAGACAATTCCTAGATATATGAACTCGTCTGTCGCCCATTTGAGCGGGAACTCTCCAGTCCACGCGCTCCGCAGAGTGCCCAGGACGTCAAGGGCCTCCGATTTCTCCTTGTTGATGCGCAATCCCGCCACCCTCCCAAACCTTTCAAATTCCGACATCAGACCCCGCAGGGACCGCTCGGGGGACTGCAAATGAACAAGTAGATCGTCGGCAAAGGCAGAGAGCTTAAATTCCTGTGTCCCGATGTGTATTCCGGATATCGCTCTGGAAGCCTCGATAGTCCTTATCAAGGAATCAAGGGAAAGAACGAACAACAAGGGGGAGAGCGGACAACCCTGCCGTGTCCCCCGGCCTAAGTCAAAGGCCTCCGAGGCGACACCGTTACAAACCACCCCCGCCGTCGGATGGGCATAGAGACTCCTTACCATCTGACAGAAGTGGGCACCCAGGCCATATTTTGGCAAAAGTGCCCACAGATGTTCCCAGTTCACCCGGTCGAAAGCCTTTTCGGCATCGAAGCTAACCAACAAAGAAGGCAGTTGGCGATAGTGCACCCACTCCATGGAAACCAGAATTTTCCTCAAGTTCCGTACAGCATAGCGGCCCTTAACGAAGCCCACCTGCGAGTCGTGTATGAGGGGGTCCAACACATCTGCCAGCCGAGTAGCCAAGACTTTGGCTAACAACTTCAGGTCAAAGTTAAGCAACGAAATAGGTCGATAGGAGCCTGCCGCTAAGGGATCTTTACCGTGCTTGGGGATCAGCACAATATGGGCGTGATTATTCCCCCAGCGAAAGGCCCCCCGCTCAGTACGACGTTCGAAGACCGCCAACAACGCTGGGTTCACGGCTTCCCCTAAAATCTTGTAAAATTCAGCGCCCAAGCCATCTGGGCCAGGCGATTTATAGCAACAGGCCGACGAAATTACCGACTGGATCTCCTGAGCTGTCAGGGGTTGTTCCAAGGCCTCTCATTGGTCTGCAGTAAGTTGGGGGAGGTCTAGTCCCTCCAAATAGTCGCGGAGTTCGGCCTCTGGCACACTCTCGGTCTCATAAAGAGATTGAAAAAAGGTCTGAAAAAGTTGTGCAATTTCTCCACTCTCTCTGCGGAGTCTGCCCGTGTCATCTCGTAGGGCCGCCACCAAGCGGGAGCCCCTTTGTCCCCGTAGACACCGGGCGAGCAGCCTTCCCGTTTTGTCACCATGACAATACATTTGGTATCGATAGTAAAGGAGGGATTTCTTGGCCCGTTGGTGGATTAACTCATTTAAATCCACTTGAGCTTCCCATAGCCGTTTTTTATTCGCCGCTAGTGGGGCACGAGCGCATAGCCGGCGCAGGCCCACAACCCGCCTTTCCAGGCGTATGATCCGGTCAGCGATCATCCGGCGTTTGCGAGCCGCAAAGCCAATAATAACGCCACGTAGCACCACTTTCGCCGTCTCCCAGACCAATTCTGTGTCCCCCTCATGGCACTGATGATCGTTCAAAAATTCTTGCCAGCGCTGGCGAAGGAAGTGGTGGAATTGGGCATCATGATAGAGGTCGAGTGGGAAGCGCCAGAGCCGAGATCTAGGAGATTGTGTTTCTCCCCAATGTAGCTCCAACCACACCCATGCGTGGTCGGAGATTTCTAGTGGACCAATCTGAGTCCCTCCCACCCGGGCAAAGGTTTCCCCCGACAGCAGAATGTAATCAATACGGGCACTTGAGCCGTGTGCCCGGGATTGGTGGGTATAGTCCCTCTCATGGGGATGGAGCAGTCTCCAGGGGTCCACCAAGTCCAACCGTCTCCTAAATCGCTGTAACATACGGGTCGTGGGGATTCTATCCCGGTTCTCCCCCTCCGTCGAGGTATCCAACTTGACATCCAGGATGCCATTGAAATCCCCCCCCAAAAGCAAGGGGCAGTCGGGGAGCTGCTCGACTTGGGAGGCCAAGTCACAAAAAAAATTGGGGACGGACGTATTCGGCCCGTAAAGGTTTCCAATTGTCAGTAACTTCCCTTCATGGTAGCCATGCAGAAGCAAATATCTGCCCGTATCATCTGCTTTAAGGGTGGTCAGCGAGAAGCGAACCCTTTTGTGGAACAAGATCACAACGCCCCCCTTCCGCCCATTCGCAGGAGAGCCCCAAACCTGACCCACCCAGGAACGGCATAGTTTATCGTGTTCTTCGGCTGTCTGGTGGGTTTCTTGTAGGAGGGCGATGTCGCACTTTTGGCGGGCAAGGGCTTGCAGCACCTTATATCGCTTGATCGGGTTCCCCAGCCCGCAGACATTCCAAGTGACAATCTTCAAGGGCACGAGGCAGTGTCAAAGATCCACCAAAGGTCAAACTTTGCATATATTAGAGAGGTCCTCCCAGCCTGGGACCCCCCTCTCTCAGGATTTTTGAGGGTGCAGTACCACAGAGTCAGCCTTAAGAGCCCAATCGCCCCCCCCCTCTCCCCCACCCCTCTCCCCCCTCCCCCCCCCCAAGTCCTACCAGTCCACCCACCCGGTCGGACAACTTCCACTGACATTCGGGTTAACCCCTCCCTTGGTCCTCCCATCCCACCCCTATGCGGACGGCTCCCCCCTCCCAGTGCCCCCCACAAAGACCTAGCCATTGCCTATTCATATAAAGGATCTCCCACTGATGGCCAAACTCTGCCAATTCCCCTCAACCCACCCAATCCCGAACACCGGGGGGCCGGGCGACTCCGCCCGGCTCCCTGCCCGTCCCTCCCCCCCCCCGCCGTCTCCAACCCCGTAAGGGGCTGGATGGGCGTCTCATGGCCCGCTGTCCAGGGCTATCCTTATGGGATCCCCCGGTAGTACATTTTAAACCGCCCAGCCATGGGGGGGGGGCGGGCCCCACCGCCACCCCACATTCGGGGGGGGACGGACCGCCCACCCCCCCACCGGCATTTTCCTGACCGCCCTTCTCCCACCCATGCCCCCCCCCCCCCCGTGCATGGGCCGGCCAGTCAGGCATCGCCAGGGCTAAATTATACAGGCCACAGTCTCCCCCAAGTTAAACGCATGCACATTGTCTAAGGCGCGTAGCTGGATTTGTGGCCCCCCCTCCCCCGAGCCCCCACCAGCCGGAGGAGACGTCGGCGATCATCACATCAGCCCTGTGGGTGCTGTTCCCCCCCGTCCAGACGTGTATTTAGGCCTCCAGGGGGGTGTCGGAGCAGCCCACTCCATAGCAAGGCCAAACCCCCTCCACGTCAGCGGGGGCAGGGTGGGAGAAGCCCCAAGAACCAGCCGGCCATCGGAGTCCCAGCTCGCCCCGGCCTGGAACCTCGCGTACCGGCCGGGGAGTCCCCCCCCCCCCGACCCCGCCCCCGCCCCCAATGATCGGGCCAGCGGCCGACCACCATCCCCGAGTTATCCGGTCCTACGTAATCACTAAGCTTACGGGAGGGGGAGGGGGAGGGGAAGGGGAGGGGAGAGGGGAGGAGACCAGCCTGACTATTCCCATCACTCCGTGTTGTAGAGGCCTCGGCACTACCCCAGGTGAACCCATCCTGCACACTTGCCAGCAATTGCATTCACAAACAAAAACAAAGTTACCATATAAACCCAACAGCATGGATTCAAAGTAACCCTGCTGGGGCTACATACTACTGCTTTGTAGCCATGCTCTCGGTGCAGGTACCTTGAACTACCCATAGGAAGAGTTCCACAGGGTTCAATATAGGTCTAGAGCCCAGTCCAAGAAAGTCCAAGGCCGGAAGGAAATTGAAAAGATAAAATAAATAAATAAATAAATAAAAGAAATTAATAAAAAAACGGGAAAGGGCAGAAAACTTGAACCCAACATACGAATCAGGAACTGGCAAACTTAAGAAAGAGATAAATAATAAAAATAATATACAAATATTAAAAGTAATAAACAAAGCTCCGGATCCTGGTCCTCAGTCTAGCCGCTACAAGGCAGTCTGCGGAGGCCTAAGGTCCTCTTAGTTGAGCGCTAAAGTCCCGTTACGCACAGAGCGTCGGCCCTCAGGAGGAATCATGACTTGGGGTGTTGAGGGAGTCCAAAAATATAGCTGCTTCGGCCGGCGTCGCTAGGAGTTTAGCATGGCCCTGATGTTCAACCCGCAAGCGGGCAGGGTACAGCAGCGAGAAGCGTATCCCTTTGGCGAAGAGCTGCGCGCAGACTGAAGAAAAGGCACGCCGTTGCTGACTTACTAGGACAGAATAATCCTGAAATACAAGGATTTGTTCAGCAGACGCTTGTTGGGGTACCCTGCGGCTGCGAGCAAGTCGCAGGACTTCCTCCTTCTGCCGGTACTCCTGGAACCGGGCGATGACTGCTCGGGGTCGCTGTGCCTGCTCTCTGCGGGGTCCCAGCCTGTGTACGCGGTCCAGTTTCACCCGGCTTCCCTCGGCACCTCCAACAAGCTGGTCGAGCCAGGATTGCAGATGGTTGAAGAGGGCTCCGTCCCCCACGGATTCGGGGATCCCCACAAATCGTAAGTTTTTGCGGCGTCCCCTATTCTCTAGATCGTCCAGCTTTTCGCTCTGCTGCTTAACGATGGATTCAAGGGCAGCCACCTTAGCTGTGAGGGAGTGTTGGGTGTCCTCGACCTCAGCTATACGCGTCTCCGCCTGCTCCATTCGTCCGGCAAATTCAGAGAAGTTCTGGTTAAGGGTCTGCAGGCTCCCTGCGAGGTCTTGAAATCGAGCCTCCAGTGCGCGCACTACCGCCGTGCTCACCTCAGCCACCAGGTCAGAGCCATCTCCAGATTTCGGGCTAGTGGGTGCCCCTTCGGCCATTTTGGCCTCTGTTGCACGTGGCTTCTCTCTCCTGAGAGATTTCGTTGCCATCGGGTTAGCGCTCTTGGACAGCCTCTCTTCGATCCCAGAACTGCTTAACTTGAAGCTCTCACCGAGGCGTTCTGTCGGGTCGGCACTAGCAAAAGCATTCAGCGGCGTGGGATCGGATTTTTAGCAGGTTTATGGGGTAACTACCCGGAGCTGGTCAGAACACGTCTGGTCAGCTCATTGCCAGACCGGAAGTCCACCTAGGGTGGCACTTTTAAGGACAGCTCCACTATCTTTTGGATGTGCTGGCTTAATTGTTTTTAGAAGCTTTGATCTATGCCACCGGGCAAGGGTCGGATGTTGGAGTTATGTTCAGAGAGTCCACTATCTGTTTGATCTGGAGCACTGAGGGAATGGAGAAGTCATTCTATGTGGGGTTTTTTGTAGTCTGTGGTTGCTGGATTGTTCCTTGTGGGGGGGGGGGGGGCATTTAAGGCGAGGATCCTGTATTTGCAAACTTTTGTGGGTCTATGTGCTAGACATCCTGCTGTGCAGTATCTCCAGTGAGCTGCTGTACGATGCTAAATATCTCTTGGTCTGTTCACTGACTTCATGATTGCATTGGTGTGGTATTGTTTGCATTTGTTGATTAAATCATTGTATTCCATCTGCTTGAAAGACTAGAAAAGGGGACTGTTACTTCTGGAGAGAGATCTGCAATTGTGAGTATATACTTCTGGGAATTTTCTGAAAGGAATTATTTTTATTAAAGCTAATTAATCTGTGAACCCATTATTTTATTTTTTGTTAAATCAGTCAGGGCCTAGTAGCAGCAGTTTAAGTTTACATTTAAAACACAGAAGAGAGCTTTCTGGTTAAATCTAGAACCCAGCACAGAGCTTGTAGTTTACATTTCATAATAAGTTAGAGCCTAGCAGCAGCAAAGAGCTGCTGAGCTCCCAATTAAGAAGTCAATCCGCTACCTAGGTGTTATACTAGATCAACGGCTAGATTTTACTGAGCATATAAAAAGTACAGTAAAAACGATTTACTTTAACATAAAAAGCCTACGCCACCTAAAACCAATGTTAGAAGCGAATGACTTCCGTTCAATATTCCAGGCAATAGTCACTCCTCACTTTGACTATGCAAATATTGTCTTACATGGCCTACCAATGAACACCATCAACCCGTTGCAACTAGTAATGAATGCTGCGGCACGTCTCTTAGTTGGTGCATCAAGAAGAGACCATATTACGCCAATCCTAATGGACCTACACTGGCTCCCAATAAGATGCAGAATTACTTATAAAGCACTCCTTATCACATTCAAGGCCTTCCATAACATTTTGCCATCAACGATCGCTGACCTCATCTGTAAAACACCTAGCACAAGAGCAAGAAGACCTCTCACTGAAAACATGCTAGTCATACCCAGTGAAACCACAAATTGGTCCCAATCAACGATCAACAGGGCATTTAATTCTTTTGCTCCTAGATGCTGGAACAAACTCCCCCCAGATATTAGAGCAATACGAGATATTAAACAATTCAGAAAGGCTATCAAGCACTATTTATTCACGGAATACTTTCAGCCACCGTAACATAGATCACCTGCAACATATACCTCCAATGCTTAACAAAACCCCAAATGTATTAAAATTACGCAATGCAGTTGTATATACACTTAGAAATATTTATGTTGTTGATCTCATGTAAATTTAAATACATATGTTTTTGTTGATCTTATGTAAATAGTTTATGGAATTGTTCTACAAATTGAGTATCCCAGTTATCCAAGTTCTTAAACTGTTATCTGTAAACTCATACTTGTTAAATGTACTGAGATGTTTTTGTTCCATGTAAACCGCGCTGATGCCGAATAGTGCGGTATAAAAGAAACTTTAAATAAATAAATAAATAAATAATTTAAATCAAATAAGAATATAGCTTACCTCAGCTGCACAGGACAGGGTACTGTGTAGCAGCCCTCTTTTAATAAGTGTTATTTCCCTCCCTCCCCACACCCACCGACCCCTGGGATAATCGTAGCTTTATAGGTACTTACACATTTTAGCAGACAGGAGGTGCTCTCAGGTAAAGCTCGTTACCCAAATCAGTCATACACTAAGGACCTGAGATTAATTAAGCTTCAGGTGAACAAGGTATATTAAACGTATTAGGTACAGTTTTATTGGCAACCATTAGTAAGTAAAGAACTTAAAGATCTAAACAAAAACTGAAAACTAAGATGCAGACAGCAGTCCAGCAGCGAGATGGGGGCTTTCCAGTCTTTTGCATTGAGTGTCACATGTATGATTTTCTCCCAGTTGGTGAGAGGTCTTACGTGTGCACTAGGTGCAAGGAGCTTTTTGCTCTCAGGGAACGAGTCCGTTCTCTAGAGGCTAGAGTAGCAGACTTGGAGAACATAAGACAGACAGAGAGGTACATAGACGAGACCTACAGGGATATAGTCCTGAAGTCCCACCTCCAGTCTGGCAGCATCCCTGTTGCCATGGAGGAGAGAGGTCACGTGACAGGAGAGCATCACCCTGGTGTGGCAGGAAGTGATCCTGTAACTAGGACCTGTCCTCCGGGTGATGTAAAACCCTCTTGCACCGAGGAAGTTTCTCCAGGGCCAAGTGCCCATGAGGGAAGGGTTAGGACAGCCGTTATAGTTGGTGATTCGATCATCAGGCATGTAGATAGCTGGGTGGCTGGTGGACGTGAGGATCGCCTAATAACATGCCTGCCTGGTGCGAAGGTAGCGGACCTCACGCGCCACCTAGATAAGGTCTTAGATAGTGCTGGGGAGGAGTCTGCTGTCTTGGTACATGTCGGTACCAATGACTTAGGAAAATGTGATAGGGAGGTTCTGGAGGCTAAATTTAGGCTTTTAGGTAGGAAGTTGAAATCCAGAGCTTCCAGGGTAGCGTTCACCGAAATGCTTCCCTTTCCACGTGCAGGACCCAAAAGGCAGGCAGAGCTCCGGAGTCTCAATGCGTGGATGAGAGAATGGTGCAGAGATGAGGAGTTTGGATTTGTTAGGAACTGGGGAACATTCTGGGGAAAGGAGGGGCTCTTCTGAAGGGATGGGCTTCACCTTAACTGGGATGGAACCAGGCTGCTGGCATTAACTTTTAAAAAGGAGATAGAGCAGCTTTTAAACTAGATAATAGGGGAAAGCCGACAGTCGCCCAAGAGCGGATGGTTCGGAAGAATGTATCCTTGAAGGATACTACCAAAAGCAGAGAGGTTCCAAAAAAGAGTAAAGTAGCCCAAATACCCTTGAGTATGGAGCAGACAGAGCTTAAATATCCCAAATTACCCATGTCTACCAATAGCCAAATTAATATGAATAAAATACATTCTCTAAAATGCTTGTATGCAAATGCTAAAAGTCTAAAAAATAAGATGGGAGAGTTAGAATATATAGCACTAAATAAAAGGTTAGATATGATTGGAATATCAGAGACATGGTGGAAGGAAGACAACCAGTGGGACGCTGTGATACCTGGGTACAAACTATATCGTAATGATAGAGCTGATCAAATTGGTGGAGGGGTTGCGCTCTATGTTAGAGAGGGCATTGAGTCTGAAAGGATTAAAGTTTTGCAGGAAACAAAATTTGCTGTAGAATCTCTATGGACTGAAATTCCATGTAAATAGGGGAAGGCGATGGCAGTGGGGGTGTACTATCGACCACCGGGCCAGAATGAACAAATGGATGATGAAATGCTCAAAGAAATCAAGGAAGCTAACAAAAGTTACAGCGCAGTAATAATAATGGGTGATTTCAATTACCCCGGTATCGACTGGGTCATTGTCACGGCAGGACATGCTAGGGAGATAAAGTTCCTAGATGACATAAATGACTGCTTCTTGGAGCAGCTGGTTCATGAACCGACCAGAGGGGAAGCCATATTAGACCTAGTCCTTAGTGGAACACCAGCTCTAGTGCAAGAGATAAGGGTGTTGGGGCCACTTGGCAATAGTGATCATGGCATGATCGCCTTTGATTTAATTAGTGGAGGAGGGATAGTAAGGAAATCCACAGTACTACCTTTTAACTTTCGAAAGGGAGACTGATAAAATGAGGAAAATAGTTAAGAAAACTAAAAGAAGCATCTGCAAAGGTTAAAGACTTACATCAAGCTTGGGTGTTGTTGAAAAATACTATCTTGGCAGCCCAGACCAGCTGTATTCCATGCTTTAAGAAAAGTGGAAGGAAGTCCAAAAAACTGCCAGCATGGTTTAAAGGTGAGGTCAGAGAGGCTGTTGCCAAAAAAGCATCTTTCAGGAAATGGAAAAAAGAGCCAAACGACGAAACCTGGAAACAGCACAAGCACTGGCAAATCAAATGCAAGGCATTGATAAAGCAGGCAAAGGGAGAATTTGAGAAGAAGCTTGCTGTGGAAGCAAAAACGCGAAATAAAGATTTTTTCAAGTACATTCGTAGCAAAAAACCTGTGAGAGAGTCAGTTGGTCCATTAGATGATAGAGGAGTTAAAGGGGCACTAAGAGGCGACAAGGCGATAGCAGAGAGACTGAATGAATTCTTTGCTTCGGTCTTTACTCAGGAAGATGTAGGGATGTTACCCATGAGTGAAGTGGTATTTAAAGGTGCGGAAGAATTGAAGGAAATATCGATACATCAGGAAGATGTATTACAACTATTAGATAAACTGAAGAGTAGCAAATCACCTGGGCCGGATGGTATACATCCAAGGGTGTTGAAAGAACTGAAATATGAGATTGCAGATCTGCTATTAGTAATCTGTGAACTATCATTAAAATCATCTCTAAAACCTGAAGATTGGAGGATCGCCAATGTAACACCAATTTTTAAAAAGGGTTCCAGGGGTGATCCGGGAAACTACAGACCGGTGAGCCTCACATCAGTACCGGGAAAAATAGTAGAAACCATCATAAAGAATAAAATTACTCAGTATGTAGATAGTCATGGCCTAATGGGAGACAGCCAACATGGCTTTAGACAAGGAAGATCTTGTCTTACTAATCTGTTATGTTTTTTTGAAAGTGTGAATAAACAGGTGGATAAAGGTGAGTCGGTTGATATAGTGTATCTGGACTTTCAGAAAGCCTTTGACAAGGTTCCTCATCAGAGACTTTTGGCAAAACTAAAGAGTCATGGGATAGGAGGCAGTGTACTACTGTGGATCAAGAACTGGTTAAAAGATAGAAAGCAGAGGGTTGGGCTAAATGGCCAATTTTCCCAATGGGGAAACGTGAATAGTGGTGTACCCCAGGGATCTGTGCTGGGTCCGCTGCTTTTTGACATATTCATAAATGACCTGGAAAGTGGAATAACGAGTGAGGTTATCAAATTTGCAGATGACACAAAACTATTTAAAGTTGTTAAAACCCAAGAGGATTGTGGAAAATTGCAAGAGGATCTTGATAAATTAGAAGACTGCGCATCAAAATGGCAGATGAAATTTAATGTGGACAAGTGCAAAGTTATGCACCTAGGGAAGAACAACCCAAACTATGGTTACACAATGCAAGGTTCCACATTGGGAACCACTACCCAGGAAAAAAATTTAGGCGTCATTGTGGATAACAAGTTAAAACCCTCGGCCCAGTTGCCGCGGCAGCCAAGAGAGCAAATAGAATGCTAGGTATCATAAGGAAAGGAATGGAAAATAAAACAAAAGATATTATAATGCCTCTATATCATTCCATGGTGAGACCGCACCTTGAATATTGTGTGCAATTCTGGTCGCCGTATCTTAAAAAGGATATAGAGTTATTAGAAAAGGTTCAGAGAAGAGCCACCAAAATGGTAAAGGGGATGGAAGGATACTCCTGTGAAAGGCTAAAAAGGTTAGGGCTCTTTAACCTGGAAAAGAGACGGCTGAGGGGAGATATGATAGAAGTCTATAAATTAATGAACGGAGTGGAACGGGTAAACGTTGATCGATTGTTTACGTTATCAGAATATAGAAAGACTAGGGGACATGCAATGAAGCTACAGGGTAAACTATTTAAGACTAATAAAAGAAAATACTTTTTCACTCAACGTGTAATCAAACTCTGGAATTTGTTACCGGAGGATGTAGTGAAGGCTGTTAGTGTAGCTGGGTTTAAAAAAGGTTTGGACAAGTTCCTGGAGGAAAGGTCCATAAACCATTATTAAGAAGGGACCCAGGATATCAATGCTTGACCCAATACAAGCATTGTGGAACCTGTGTCTTTTGGGGAAACTGCTAGGTACGTATGACCTAGATTGGCCATTGTTGGAAACAGGATACTTGGCTTGATGGACCTTGGTCTGACCCAGTATGGCGTATCTTATGTTCTTATGTTCTGTATTGGAACATGCTATCATGTGTCTTATTGTTTCTCTATTTTCTTAGTGCCCGCTTCGCTTCTCTGATTATGTCAGAGTACCAGGGTGCGCTGGCTCTCTTGTGGGTGCAAGGATGATTTTGATTTGTGACTGAGGCGGCTGTAGCAATTGTCATTCCAGTTTTTGATGACATTGTCCAGGTTGTGACTGTCATGTTGTAGTTTTGGGATTATCTTCTGAAGGAATAGATCTTTGTGAAAGGATCTGAATTTTCTGTTGTGTCCTTCATTTTTCCGGTTGGCAGGGCTTTTAATTAGCATTGAGAAGGTTATTGCATGATGGTTTGACCAGGGAATAGGGATGATTGTTATGGCTGTGGTCTGGTCTTGTTCGGTTAGTTGTCTCGGTATGAAAATGAGATCTGGATTTGTTCCATGTTAATGGGTAGGAGCATCCACTAGTTGGGTGAATTGAAGAGACTCAGTTGCTTTGAGGAATGCTCTGGTTTCTTTGTTGGGTGCGGAGCAGAGGTTGTAGTCTCCTAGGACAATGAGCAGTGGAAGTTTTATGCGCAGATTGTCTCCAGTAGAGTTGATAAATCTTTGGTCTTGGCATCAAGTGGTCTGTAAGAGACATACTCAGGTGGTAGTTAGCGATGGTGATTGAGTTGATCTCTGCCGTATTGAAGTGATGGTGATTGAGTTGATCTCTGCCGTATTGATAGAGGAGGTGGTTTTGAATCTGTAGTGGTTTCTAGCCAGTATTAGTACACCACCTCCTCTTTTGTGTGTTTTTTGTGTAGTTGAATACTGCATATTCAGGTAGAGTAATTTGATTGAGGATGACCTGGTCTGTATCTGCCAGCCAAGTTTGTGATGCATATGATGTCCACCTTGTGTGATCGTATGTAGTCTTGGATGGTGTTGTGTTTGGTTTCTGATAGATCTTGCATTGATTAGGGCGCATTTTATTGGAGATACAGTGATGGGGTTTGTGCATGTAGAGTGTGGGAGAAGTGTATGAAGTAGCTATGTTAAGTTGTGAGCTCTGTGTGCCATGCGTCTGGAGTGTTGGTGAATGAGGGTAGTGATTGGTGCTAAGAGTGGTGGAGGAAGTAGGGGAGTTGATGCCATATGCGTTTTGGCTCCAGCGCAGTTTGTTGCAATAGAATCAACGTCGGTAGAAGGTAGTGTAAAACGCGGAAGTAGCAGATGTGCATGTTGAGGGTGCTTGTTATTATGGGACCGTGGTCATCCCCAGCTAGTTTACAGGGCACCGGCCTCAGGGCATCGAGGTCCCTGAGGCCCATGGTGCACCCTCCTACAAGTCCTCTGGACTGTTCCGAGTGAGAGATGGAGGACGAGGAGTCCCCTGATACCTGTCCCCACTGTGACGTCCCATCCTACTCTCCCATCTTAGAGCCTTGACAGCGGTCCCCGCCCGAGGATATGGGTTTCCTTGATTTTTGTCAAGGACATGTCTAAGACCCTGGCGTTCACAACAGAGTCAGAGGAGGACCCTCGGGCGGATGAGTTGGAAATCCTCCAATAGGAGGCCCCTCTGTGGGAATTTCTCATGGTGCCTATCCCTTCCATCCTGGAATGTCTGATGTTCCTAATGTGGGAGACACCGGCTTTCGTACCGGTGGTGAGCAAGCTGCTCAATTCGATGTATCGAGTCCGCCGTAGCCCAGGCTTCCAAAAGTGTCATCTGCCGCATAACTCCATGTTGGTGGAGTCAGCCATGCGTCAGCTGAAAAGCCAGAAGAGACACTCCTCGGTGCCCCCTGGCAGGGAGGCCCACACCCTGGATAGCTTCGGCAGAAAGTGCTACCAGGGCTCAATACTCATCGGCTGCATACAGGCCTACCAGCTGTACATGGGGATGTACCTGAGAAACCCAGTGAAGGAACTCGCCGGGTTCTTGGCTGCTCTCTCCAAAGAACCTTTGCAGTGGTTCAAGAACCTGGCCAAGGCAGTCCATGAAAGCTCCAAGTTCCTGTCTCGGGCAGCCTATGACGGGTTCGAGTTGGTGGCTCAAGTAGTGGCAGCTGGCATCGATGCATGCTGCCAAGCTTGTCTACAGTCATCCGACCTTGAGCAGTGGGTTCAGGACAAATTAGTAGATGTCCCCTGCCAAGGAGAGAATCTCTTGGGCAAACCCATGATGGACAAGGCTGCCGAGCTGGAGACCAAGCTCATGATGAAGACCAGGCTCTCCAAAAAGACCGCTGCCCCTCTCTGATGAAAGGGCTCTGGTAAACAGCCCTTCCATCCGATGAAGGGAGCTGCTTACAGAAACTACCCACTTTATCAGGCCTCCCCAGCTCCCCAACACGGACAGCAGGACATGGGCATGGCCCGCATAAGCAGAAGGCTCCAAAACCCCAGGCACCAGCCACGGCCCAGCCAGGGGGGATCTTCTGACTCCTTGAGCATAGCCTCTCTACCCCAAGGAGATCAGCAACCTACAGGGGGATGTCTGGCCCTTTATGCCCAGAGGTGGGTGAATATCACCATCGATTCCTGGGCACTTAAGGGTAGTCAGGGAGGGTTACCTCTGCCGCGTGACTCAGACATCTCCCCCTTATTTCCCGGGAGAGCCTCTCGGGTCTCCCCTCCACCGGGACCACCTTCTGAAGGAGTTGGCAGGTTTTCTCAAGGACAGAGCGGTGGTACCGGTGCCCCTCCACCTCAAGGGCAAGGGGTTCTATTCCAGGTACTTTCTCGTGCCAAAGAGGACAGGGGACCTAAGGCCCATCCTCAACCTGCGCAATCTCAACAAATTCCTGGCGAGGGAGAAGTTCAAGATGCTCTCCCTTGGAACATTGCTGCCATACCTCCAGCAGGGAGACAGGCTATGCTCCTTAGACCTCAAGGATGCTTATACACACATCCTCATTCATCCCAACCACAGGCAGTATCTGTGGTTCGTGGTGGGAGGCAGGCCCTTTCAATACAGGGTGGTTCCCTTTGGCCTAGTCTCTGCCCCAAGTGTTTTCACAAAATGCCTGGCAGTCGTGGCTACCTTATTCCAGCTCCAGGGTGTCGTCGTCTTTCCCTACCTGGACGACTGACTCATAAAGGGAGGCACAGCCTCAGAGGTGCAGCAGGCCATCGCACGCACCATTCAGGTTCTGCAACACTTGTGCTTTGCCATAAACTACCCCAAGTCTCGCCTCCTCCCAACAGTGTCTGGAGTTCATTGGGGAAAATATCGACACTCTCCAGTCGAAGGCTTTCTTGCCCAGGGACCGATCCGAACGTCTCCGGTCTCTAGCTTGGGACATACAGTACCGTCCCTCGGTGCCCACCTGGCTTCTTTTGTGCCTCCTTGGGCACATGGCCTCCAGGGTCCATGTCACCCCAGATGCTCACCTCGACGTGAGGGCGGTGCAGTGGTGTCTCCAGGACCAGTGGTCTCAGGCCATGGGCCGCTTCCGAGACAAAGTTTCTGTGACCTGCCAATTGGCAGATTCCCTGGTCTGGTAGTAGTTGCCCCAGCATCTCGAGACAGGCATGCCTTTTCAGGCCCCAAGCCCCTTGAGGGTCCTCACCACGGATGCCTCCATGCTCGGCTGGGGAGCCCACTGCGGAGATCTCAGCACTCAAGGAAACTTGTCACGAGACAAGAGCACCCAGTAGATCATCCTCCTGGAGCTTCGAGCCATACACCTAGCCCTGAGGGTCTTCTGTCACCACCTGCATCACCAGCTAGTGCTGGTTCAGAGGGACAACCAGGTGGCAATCTTCTCTGTGAACAAACAGGGTGGGAAAGGGGTCTCGTACCCTTTGTCAAGAGGCACTGGTCCTCTGTATTCAATCCAACAGAGTATCCTCCTGCGGGCAGTGTATCTGCCAGGCCAGGACAACTTGCTGGCCAACAGACCTCAGTAGAGTTCTCCAGCCGCACAACTGGCAGCTGGACCCCAGAGTAGCCGGTCGGCTTTTCCGGCTCTGGGGTTGAACCCGTGATGGACCTGTTTGTCAGCCCCGACAACTTTGTTGCCCTGCTTCTGCTCCCGGCAGGCCCACCCCTCCAGGTTGGTAGCAGACGCATTCCTGGTCTCATGGTCAGAAGGCCTCATGTACTCCTTCCCTCCGACGCTGCTGATTGCCAAGACCTTGTTGAGGACCCTTCGTGACAAGGCCTTGCTCATCCTGATAGCTCCTCGGTGGCCCAGGCAACCATGGTTCCCGCTGCTTCTATAGTTGATGGTGGAGGCCCCCATCCCCTTGGGGACCACACCGGGACTCCTGTCTCAGGAGGGGGTCTCTCCTGCACCTCAATCTGGGGTTCCTGCTGCTGACAGCGTGGCTGCTGAGAGGGTGACTCTGGCCCCTTTCAATCTTCTGGTTGAGGTGGAAGACATTCTGCTGGCATCTCGCAAGGCCTCTACTAGGAAGGCTTATGCCCTCAAATGGAGCAGGTTCTCTATTTCAGAGCTACTCAAATCCGGTCCTGGAGGTCCGCAACCCTGCAGGTTTTTGGGATATCCCTAATGAATATGCATGAGATATATGTGCATTAGAGAGAGCCTGCCAACCTTACTGGTTTGTGGCCCTCCAGGGCTGGATTTGGAGACCCCTGCCTTACACCTCTGTCATTTAAGATTGTGAGTGGGCAAGGTACAGATTCCTAGACATCAAAAGGGTAGATAGAATGTGTCACATCCCTCTCTTCTGGCCCCACTCAAAAGTTGTCTAATAGAAAGTCTTGTCTTACTAATCTGTTATGTTTTTTTGAAGGTGTGAATAAACAGGTAGACAAAGGTGAGTCGGTTGATATAGTATATCTGTATTTCTCCAGGACCAAGCAGGAAGTCAGTCCTCACTTATGGGTGTCATCGATGCTGATGAAGCCCCAGCGGAGCATTTCCCCAGCTTTCCATGAAAGCCTTTGGGAATGCTGGCATGCATGCGCGGTTCCCTTCCCGCCTAAAGGTGCCATCTTACCTCAGTCTCTTTTTTTCCGTGAAGCCCATCGGACGTGTGTCCTGTTTTCCCGGTTAAAGTAGATTTTTTTCTAGCGTTGTTTCGCTTCTTTTCTTCGGATTCGATGTCGGTTCCCCTCCCGCCGGGATCGGTACACCAGTATCGAACCCCCTTTTTATTTTTCGGTTTTTGCCCTTAGTGGCTAGGTGTTCGCGCCTAAACTTTTTTTCTTTTTCCCTGGCAGGCCGGTCTTTTGACCTCGCGGGGACTCTTTTTTCCCCCATGACTTCCAGTGGTTTTAAGAAGTGTGATCGGTGTAAGAAGATTGTCTCTCACCGACACACACGACTGTTGCCTTCAGTGCCTGGCCCGGACCACGATTCAAAAACGTGCGGGCCATGTGGAAAAATGTCTTCCAAGGCCCTCCGAAGTCGTCAGCAGCAAAGTGAAAGGCTTTTCTCCGACTCGGCCTCTGCTCGTGCCCGGACCTCGTCTAAGGCTTCGACATTTCGGGATTCCGATCCCGAGAGGCGTCAGAGCTCCTCGGACAGGGGGGTCCCCCGAGAGGGAACGTAAGAGGAAGAAGTGGCTCGCGAGGGCGGCTTCGGAGGAGGTCCCTGGACCCTCGAGGTCCAGGTCTAAGACCCCTGACCGTTGTCCCGGGCCCGTGGACCAGGAGAAGCCGACCAAAGTTCCTCGTATAGAACCGGAGTCTGTTGGACACGTAAGTCCTGTTGTCCTCGAGGACTCGCCTCCCCAAGTACCGATGTCGGGGGCTGCTACGTCACCCGAGCTGAGTCTCAGGTTGACAGCCTTGGAGAGCAGAATGTCTGCCTTCATGGATCAGCAGCGGGCATTGATGGCCAGCCTGTCTGGCGCATCTGCCCCGACCACCGGGACATCGACTTCAAGTCGACCCCGGAGACCGAGCCGATACTCGAGTCCCTTGCGGCTCGAGGTCGTCCTCGGTCGAGGTCTCCCTCGACCTCCCGTTCAGGACCGAGGGTCTCGACGCCGGTGCCTCCGGCGTCGGGGCGGCTGCCCAGGGGCCCCGCGGCGTCGGACCCCGACTCGACATCGGACGAGTCTGCATGGGAAACCGAGGATGAGGAGTCTCCTGACACCTTTAAGACTCGGTGTGTCCCTTCGGACTCACCTGAGTCTGAACCCCGGAGTAGATCCCCTCCGGAGGATACTAGGTTCTCGGAGTTTATCCGGGATATGGCCGCTGCCCTGGCTATCCCGGCTGACCCCGAGGAAGAGCCTCGAGCCGAGGAGCTCGATGCTCTGCAGTACGACTCTCCTCCGAAGGAGGCCTTTACTGTCCCGGTTCCTCCGATGCTGGAATGGCTCCTCTTCCGGATGTGGGAGGCACCGGGCTCGGCGCCGGTTTTGAGCAAGCGAGTTGATTCCATTTATCGACTCCGCAAGAGTCCTGGCTTCCAGAAAGCACAGCTGCCGCACCATTCTATGGTTGTGGAATCGGCCATGCATCGTCTGAAAAGTCAGAAGATGCACTTTGTGGTGCCTCCCGGTAGGGAAGCCCGCAGCCTTGATGGAGTTGGCAGAAAGTGTTTTCAGGGCTCCATGGTTGCTTGCCGTGTCCAGACTTACCAGCTGTACATGGGCATGTATTTACGAGACCTGACCAAGGAGTTGTCCGGGTTCTTTGCTGGTCTCTCCGGAGAACCCTTGCAGAGTTTTAAGTCCTTGTCTTCGAGGATCTGGGAATGCTCTAAGTTCATGTCCCGCGCCGCCTACGATGGCTTCGAGGCTTCGGCCCGAGTTGCGGCTGCTGGCATCGTGGCTCGACGCCAGGCGTGGCTGCAGTCATCGGACCTCGAGCCATGGGTTCAGGACAAGTTGGTCGATGTCCCTTGCTGAGGTGAAAACCTTTTTGGCAAGCCTGTGGCCGAGAAGGCGCACAGCTCGAGACTGAGCACCTCACCAGGACAAGGCTGTCCAGGAAGACCTCTGCCCCTTCCCATAAAAAGAAGGGCCCAGGTAAAAAGCCCTTTTACCCGAGGAAGGGCACTGCCTACGAACAGTACCCACATTATCAGGCTGCCCAACCTGCCCCACAGGGTCAGCAGGCCAAGGGCCGGGGTAATGGGCCCCGTAGGCAGACTACCCCCAAGCCTCCGGCCCCTGCTCCCACTCAGCAGGGTGGGGGTTTTTGACTCCTTGAGTACAGCCAAACCTCCCTTGCAGACCCAGCCCTGCACAGGAGGCCGCCTAGCCTTGTTCGCCCACCAGTGGCCCCTGATAACGCAGGACAGTTTATTTATTTTATTTATTTATTTACAGTCTCTTATATACCGCACTATTCAGCATCAGCGCGGTTCACATGGAACAAAATGCTCAGTACATTTAACACGTATGAGTTTACAGGTAACAGGGTATAAATAACTTGGATAACCGGGGTAACTATTTACAAAACATACTACATGGAATCATATATACAGAAGATACATAGGGAAACCAGCCCACTATGGGAATGAATATCACACTTGGTGAGTTGTTGATATACCCTAGATTTATCTGGGACTGGTATCAGTGGGTGTTATTGGGCTCTAGGTGACGCCATTGGGTTCTATAAGGTATTTGTTGAAGAGGTGGCATTTGAGGGCTTTCCTAAACTGTGTCAGGCTCCTAATAGCCCGAATATCAGGGGGTAGTGCATTCCAGCATATTGGGGCACTGAGACTGAATGCTCTGTTGGCTGTCGATTTAGTGCAAGTAGTAAGTTCCCTCGGGATTTTGAGGGAGTTTATAGCCATGGATCTCCTTGCTCTATTTGGGAGATGTGCTATGGATAAGTGAGGATAAGGATGCCGATGTGAGATTATTGACAGCTTTAAAAGTAATTACCAAGGTCTTGAACACTATTCTAGCTTGAATAGGAAGCCAATGCAACTGTATCAGCAGGGGCGTAATGTGGTCGTACCTGGAGGCTCCATGGATGACTCTTGCTGCCGTGTTCATGGCTAGCTGAAGCGGGTTTTAATGTAGATTGGGGAAGACCTTGTAATATGACGTTGGCATAGTCGAAATGGGGTATAACCAACGCCTGGAAGATTGTCCGGAAATCAGTTGGATCAAGCATGGAACGTAGGTGTCTAAGTGAGCGTATCTTGAAGTAAACTGATCTGACTATGTTTCCTATGTGGGCTTTCATGTCTAGGCGTTGATCCAGTGTGACTCCCAAATATCGAATTGAGGATTTAGATTGCAACTCCGCTTCTTTTACTTTAAGATATTTTGGGGGGGTAAAATTGGGATTCCTTGTTATGAAGAGTACTTCAGTTTTCTTATGTTGTATTCTGAGGTTTTGAGACAGGAGCCAGTCAGATATTGCGTTGAAGCAACTCGGTAGTGGGAGAGGTCGAGATGCTCGGTAGAGAAGGGAATGTAAAGCAGGACATCGTCTGCATATAACATGCAGTCAACATTGAAAGACCGGATGATATTACAAAATTGGCTGCATGTAAATATTGAAAAGGAGCGCAGAAAGGGAGGATCCTTGAGGTACTCCTTGGCTTTGGTGGAAAGGTTCAGACTTTATCCCTCCAGAAGGACATGCTGCCATCTCTCGGCCAGGTAGGATCTGCACCATTCAAGCGCTTTTCCATTAATGCCTTTGTCAATCAGACGTCCTAGTAGAAGCTCATGATTTACTGAGTCGAAAGCTGCAGCGATGTCCAGAAAGATGAGTGCAAATCCTTGACGGATGTCGTCAATGCCAGTGATTATTTTGCAGAAGAGGGTGGTAAGGAGGGTTTCCACTCCATGGAATTCCCTAAAACCATGTTGGCAGGGGTCTAATGGTGCAGCGGAGTCAATGTGATCCTGCAGTTGCTTTTGGGCCTCCTTTTCAATGATCTTCGCGAGTAGTGGAATGCTAGATATGGGTCTGTAGGATTCCACCTGTTGGGGGTCAAGCTTGCAGTTTTTTAACAGAGGTCTGATAGAGGTGTGTTTAAGGGCTGAAGGGAAGGAGCCAGTTGAGAAGGAGAGATTCGTTATTTTGGCCAGTACTGAGCTGAAAGTGACTGCGAAGCTCCTTGATCCAGAAGGCTGGGCATGGATCAGTCTGAGCGTACTGGTGTTAAGGGCTGCAATTGTGTCTTCAATCCTCTCTGGAGGGGGTAGAAAACATGGTTAGGGTTGTTTGGCCAGTTTTGCTCTGTGGTAGAGGCTATAGTAGAGGTTTTGTTGGTCTGACATATCTGGATTGTCAAATAGGTTGCAAAATCTTGTGGGTTGTAGCTCAAATGGAGGTCCAGAGGATGGTTCCTTGGATAAAGTCTTGACAAGGTCGAAGAGGTCATGTGGTTTATTAAGTGATCTCATTAAGTGTCAGAGTAGTACTGTTCATTGTGTTGGTGATTGCGTTGCGGTGTGCAGCCAGATGACAGTTGTATGCTGACAGGTCATTTAAAGAGTGAGATCGGCGCCAGCATTTCTCCAGTTTCCGTAAGTGGTTAAGTGATGCTTTAAGATCAGCTGAGTACCATGGGGCACTTACTCTTTACCTGGAGGCCTGTTGGATGTTGTACGTAGGGCAATTGAGCTGAGGCAGTTGTTCCATGAGAAATTAGGTTGTCAAGGTTCTGGGTGGATTCAGAGATGAGTTGCTGCGCGTTTCAGCAAGGATAGATCTCTGTTGTAAGGCTTGAAAGATCGAGAGGGCGGTCTTGCGGTGTTGCTTTGGATTTTGTTGGTTTTTGTGTAGGCTTTGTAAGAGGGAATCTGAATGATGATCAGTTTGTGATCTGACCAAGGAACAGAAGTTATGGAGGTTATGGGATCCTGAGCTGGGTTAAGAGAGGTTTGCGGGGCGAATACAAGGTCCAAGATATTTCCCTTAATATGAGTAGAATCATTAACTAGTTGCTTGAAGCCAAGATTTTCCAGGGCATCCAAGAAGGCTGTGCTTGATGATCTTGCAATGTAGGCAGATTGAAGTCGCCTAGATCCAATTTGGGAGGCTGGGTTATGAGTGTTGGATGCCAAATCGATGATAGCCGCGAGATCATCTGGGGAAGCTGAAGGAGCTCTGTAAAGCAGGTTGATTATGCAGCGTTTGTTGGAGATGGTGACGGTCTCAAGGTAGTTTGTATTGGTAGTGTGCACTGTTCGAAAATGGAGGTCTGTCCTGGTGAGGATGAGCACGCCACCTCCTCTTTTTTCTTGCCTATGACTTGAATGTATGGTGAAATTCTGAGGGAGGAGCTGGTTGAGTATTACGTTGTCTTCAGCAGATAACCACGTCTCCGTGACCATGAGTATATCAAGGCCGTGTCTGGCAATTTAGGTCATGATGGCTGGCCACTTCTTCCGGATAGAACGGGCATTGATGAGGGCACATTTTAGGTTATGAGGGTAGGAGTTTTGAATTGTTTCGGTTTCATATTGTGTTGAAGAGCAATGTGTAACAGATGGGGGTGGTGTGAGCGGGAGTCCCAAGTTATGTTGTTATGGGAAGCACTAGTCCACCTTCTCCCATGGCTCAGTAATATTGGAATCTGGTTGGATGCTGTGGTTGAGGCTAGAGAGTTGGAGAACCAGCCTGAAAGGACGAAATAGCATTCCTATTATGGTGGTAATGAGGGAAACCCATTCTTGTCAGAGCACTATGTGAGTGGGAGTGGGTCAATCTGGTTAGGCTAACAGGAAGTTATTGACCAAACTCTTGATATTTAGTTAGTGTGGTATACTGTGTGACAGCAGACACTATGATCGCAGGCAATGGTTAAAGTTAGCTAACTAGTACAATAACTTGATGACTGGAACTGGTGAAACTACTGACAACAGTAAAGTAGATTGCTGACAATAGTAGGTTATTGCTAGCACTACGATGGTGACTGGGGGTTAATAGGCTACTGACAAACAGTATAGAGTTTGATTTGCATGGGATATTACTGGCTACTGACAAGCAGTATGGAGAATGGCTACTGACAAACAGTATAGTGGTTGACTTGCAATAGAATGTTACTGACAATGGAATAGTACTGGCTACTGACAACAGTATAGAGACTGGCTACTGACAACAGTATAGTGACAGATTTGCAAGGAAATGTTGCTGACAATGGAATATTACTGGCTACTGAAAACCAGTATAGAGACTGGCTACTGACAACAGTAAAGCGATTGATTGCAAAGGAACATTACTTACAAACAGTGCTTTGGATACTACCAATGGCACAGTGGTGACTAACTATTACGTTTGCTGACAAACAGTATAGTAGCTAAATAACATGGACCTGATATGCAGTGGCTCTATTAATGAGGTTATACTTGCGGAAGGCAGCGTGAGCAGACATTAAGAGAGTTCAAATTGCCGGAAGTCTTGCGTTGGTTCTGAATGACGTGTCCGTTGCGGTATCTGGGCCAACTGCAGGCGCTTTCTTTAGATTGCAGATTGTTGATTGCCCCGATTGGGCAACTTCAGCTGGAGGCAGGCCCTGTAACCCTGGCAGCTCGATCCCAGCCGGGAGAGCTGTTGGTGAGCCGGGGTGCGGGAGGGCAGAGGTGAATAAAGCCGGGGTGCAGGGGTTCAGCATACAGAAGACAATCAATAGGCTGCTGCTTTCCTTGGAGGTCCCCGCCTAAGGGCCACGCCAAAGGGCCCTCTTGCGAGGCCTCAGGCGCGGGCCCGCAAGGCGCGGGTGCGCCCGATGGCGCTCCTTATTTGAAGCAGCTGGGTCCGCCCGGATTGGGCAGGGAAGACCGGAGGGCGTCCTTTTCTTCGCCGCGTGCTCGATCCCTCCTGGGAGAGCTGCGGCCGGGCAGAAGAAGAAGCTGGCAGCAAAAGGAGACTGCCCGATGGCGCTCCTTATTTGAAGCAGCTGGGCCGCCCAGGATTGGGCAGGAAGACCGGAGGGCGTCCTTTTCTTCGCCGGGTACTCGTTCCCTCCTGGGAGTGCTGGGGCCGGTCAGATGATGAAGCGGGCAGCAATTGGAGCCTGCGCCCGATGGCGCTCCTTTTTTGATGCAGCTTGTCCGCCAGGATTGGGCAGGGAAGACCGGTGGGCGTCCTTTTCTTCACCGCGTGCTCGATCCCTCTGGGAGAGCTGCGGCCGG
The DNA here is from genome assembly GCA_033557465.1 of Ichthyophis bannanicus. Classification (NCBI taxonomy): domain Eukaryota; kingdom Metazoa; phylum Chordata; class Amphibia; order Gymnophiona; family Ichthyophiidae; genus Ichthyophis; species Ichthyophis bannanicus. The sequence continues at coordinate 1,084,706,663 of CM066032.1, read as the reverse complement.
GCAGAAGATGAAGCGGAGCAGCAAAAGGAGCCTGCGCCCGATGGGCGCCTTATTTGAAGCAGCTGGGCCGCCCGGATTGGGCAGGGAAGACCGGAGGGCGTCCTTTTCTTCGCCGCGTGCTCGATCCCTCCTGGGAGAGCTGCGGCCGGGCAGAAGATGAAGCGGGCAGCAAAAGGAGCCTGCGCCCGATGGCGCTCCTTATTTGAAGCAGCTGGGCCGCCCGGATTGGGCAGGGAAGACCGGAGGGCGTCCTTTTCTTCGCCGCGTGCTCGATCCCTCCTGGGAGAGCTGCGGCCGGGCAGAAGATGAAGCGGGCAGCAAAAGGCTGGACATAGTTGGGTGCTGGACATAGTTCATCGAGGCTATGCCCTGCATTTTCACCAACTACCTCCGCCACACTATCCAGGGGAGCCTTTTAGGCCTCCCCTGTATACAGCCCTTCTCCTCCAGGAGCTCAGGGGTCTGTTGCTGGACAAGGCGGTGGAGCCTTTGCCTCCCCACTTCCAGGGTCACGGTTTTTACTCCAGGTATTTCCTGGTGCCAAAAAGAACCGGTGGTCTTCGACCCATTTTGGATCTCAGAAACCTAAACAAGTTTCTTGTGAAAGAAAAGTTCAAGATGGTTACTATTGGAACTCTTCTGCCCTACCTCCAGCAGGGAGATTGGCTATGCTCTTTAGATCTAAAAGATGATTACACTCACATCCTCATTCATCCAGACCACAGAAAGTACCTCAGGTTCATTGTGGGAGGAAACCACTATCAGTACATGGTACTGCCTTTTGGGCTGACTTCCGCTCCCAGAGTCTTCACCAAGTGCCTGGCAGTGGTAGCAGCCTACCTGAGAAATCAGGGCATCTTTGTGGTTCCCTACCTAGACGACTGGCTCATCAGAGGCCAGACGTCTCTCGAGGTCCAGCAGGCCACCAACAGAACCATAGGCCTGCTTCAAAAACTGGGCTTTGTCATCAACTTCGCAAAGTCCACTTTGCTCCCCTCCCAGAACTTGGAATTCATAGGGGCAAGGTTGGATTCTCAACTGGCAAGAGCATTCTCACCACTGGACCGAGCACAAAGGCTCATAGACCTTGCAAGCAAGTTTCTGAACAGGTCCCTGGTCTCCGCCAGACTCTTGTCTCAGGCTTCTAGGCCACATGGCGTCCACGGTTCAAGTGACCCCCAATGCCAGGCTCCATATGAGGCCTGCCCAGTGGTGCCTTCGGACTCAGTGGTCACAGGCCTCAGGCAGCCTCAGGGACAGGATCAGAGTGTCCCACCGTTTTCTGACCTCCCTCAACTGGTGGTTACACCCCCCCAATCTGCTGGTGGGGGTGCCTTTTCAGATACCACCTCATACGGTGGTGCTGACCACCGATGCCTCTCTGTTGGGTTGGGGAGCACACTGCCTAGACAAGTGCACCCAGGGCCTGTGGCCTCCTTGGGAGGCGTCCCAGCAGCTCAACCTCCTAGAGCTCAGAGCTATCCGCTTGGCCTTCAAGGCCTTTACTGCTTCCCTGGCCCATCAGTCTTTCTTGATCCAAACAGATAACCAGGTAGCCATGTTCTATGTGAACAAACAGGGCGGGACTGGTTCCCAACCCCTTTGTCAGGAAGCACAAGTCCTCTTCCTTTGCCCTGAGACACAACATGCTCCTCAAGGCAGTCTATCTTCCAGGCCAGGAGAATTTCCTGGCCGACAAATTGAGCAGGATTCTGCAACCACACATGAGTGGCATCTACATCCTTTAGTGGTTCAAAAGATTTTCTTGGAGTGGGGTTTTCCCTCCATAGACCTGTTTGCCAGTCCTCTGAACAATCAACTGCCACGGTTCTGCTCCAGGCAACCACATCCTTTGAGAGTAGCAGCAGATGCTTTTCTGATTCCCTGGACTCAGGGCCTGCTCTATGCGTATCCTCCCACCCCTCTGGTGGCCCGGATTCTGTTCAGAATTCTCCAAGACAGGGCCTTAGTCCTCCTGGTGGCTCCCAGGTGGCCCAGGCAGCCTTGGTTCCCCCTCCTGCTTCAACTGGCGGTGGATCTCCCTCTGCCTCTGGGATTGCAACCCGACCTTCTTTCTCAGAATCAGGGCTCTCTACTGCATCCCAATCTCAAATCCCTCCATCTGATGGCATGGAGGCTGCAAGGGTAGTGTTGGCTCCCTGGGGCCTGCCTAAAGAAGTTGAGGAGGTTCTCCTCGCTTCTCGGAAACGGTCCACAAGGAAAACCTATGCTCTCAAGTGGAAGAGGTTTTCTGTGTGGTGTCAGTTACGTGCAAAGGATCCTTTCTCCTGTGCTGTGTCTGTAGTGCTTCAGTACCTGCTGATCTCTAGGAACAAGCAGGAATAAGTCATCACATATGGGTACGTCGGTACCGACGGAGCCTGCGCGGGAAAGCTCCCCAGCTTTTCAAATGAAAAGCTTTTGGGGCCTCCCACTGCACATGCGCGCTGCCTTCCAGATGTCTAAACGCGGTTTGCAGAACCGGGCTAACAAGCTCCATGTGCTGTTTCCTTCAGAAGCATCACAGTCATCCAGGTCTTCCTCTCTGGATGGATCTCAGGTAACCAAAACTTCTGTGGGCAAATCCTCTAAAAGCAAATCTCTTTCTAAAGATCGAGAGGCTCTCAGTTCTGAGTTTGAGGATTCTGCCCAGGCCAAAAAACCCCGGCGGGAGGTTCCGGCCTCCAAAGCAATCATGGGGTCACAGGTTGACATCGATGGCACGGCCTCGACAGATCACCTGTTGGACTGCTCTGGGGTACCGGCCCATACCGGTACCGACATCCAGGCAGTAGTGGCGTCTATGGGCAGTACTGTCCAGACCATGCAGCAGGCCGTACTGGCCTTCATTAAGGCTGCGACGCCCTCGGTACCGATTTCATCGGTACCGACCCCGGTTCCGGTATCTACACCGGAACCGAGACCATCGACTTCTAAACGTCGATCGGTTTCGCATGCCGGATTCCGGCTTTCGCCCCGGTACCGATCCCATGCCCGATACGCCCGATGTCGATACCGATCGGTATGCGTATCGTACATTGGAAGCACAGAAGGAGTACTCAGATTCTTCTGATGAATTCAATTCCTCTGATGACTCTGCTGAGCTTACTCTTCCTGAGGAGCCCTCTTCTCCCAAGAGGAGGATGTCTCCTCCAGAGGATTTATCCTTTCAGGATTTCATTGTTGATGTAGCTAAAGCACTTTCTATTACTACATCTTCTGAAAGAGAACCCAGATCAAAAAAATTGGACATTTTAGGATACTCAAAAGCTCCTAAAGAGGCAGTCACTCTGCCTGTCCATGAAATCCTTCAAGAACACTTGATGGATTTGTGGGAGACTCCTTTAACACTGTCTCCCCATTCCCGCAGGTTGGACACCATGTATCGGGTCCCTCCTTCGCCTGGGTTCCAGAAAACTCAGCTGCCTCACCACTCCATTGTGGTGAAGTCTGCCATGAAGAAAATAAAGAGTCCTAAGAGGCATTCTTCTACCCCTCCAGGGCGAGAATGTAAGAACCTAGACTCTTTTGGAAGAAAGATGTTCCAGGCTAGTATGCTTATAGCCAGGATCAACTCTTATAGCCTTTATATGGGCATGTATCTTGGGCAACTTGCCCTAAAAATACAGAATTTTGCCCCCTTTATCCCTGATGATCAAAGGGCGGACTTCTTTTTATGGTGACACAACTTTCCGAGGTCTCCAAGTTCTCCAACAGGGCAGCCTTTGATTCCTTTGAAGTTGCAGGCAGAGCTTCGGGAATTGCTATTGCAGCCCGACGTCTCGCTTGGCTCCAGGCTTCTAACCTAGAACCCTGGGTTGTAGAAGGCCTCAGGAATCTGCCCTGTACCGGTGAGAACTTATTTGGGGAAGACTGGCAGATTAAAGCTGCTCAAATGGATGCAGAAAATGCCACTCTAGATAGACTTTCCAAGTCTACTTCTACCCCTACCAAAAAGAAGCCTTTTAAAAGGCCTTACTATAAAAAGACCAGATTTCCCACAAATACTGGCCAGCAATCTGCTCAGCCTCGCCTTGCGGCTAAGCGTTAACAATCTAAGCAGGTAAAGTCAAAGCCTGCAGTGTCTGCTACATCCCAGCAGGCTCAACCCCCTCAGGGGTTTTGACTTCCCTCTAGAGAACTTGCCGTTTCTGGCTCTAGCACAACCAGAGCCCCTCACCATTCCTGGAAGGCTAGCTCACTTTGCTCCCAGATGGGAGCAAATAACATCAGAGCAATGGACCCTCTCTATTATCCGAGAAGGCTACAAACTTCATTTCTCCAGCCTTCCTCCCCATACCATGGTGAGGCAATTCAGTTCTCCCCCATCTCTTCTGACCCTGTTGGGTCAGGAAGTCTCTTCTCTTCTTGCCCAAGGGGCAATAGAGGAGGTTCCTCCTCCACAACAGGGGTTAGGTTTCTACTCCCCTTACTTTCTCATAACCAAGAAGACAGGGGGCTTCAGACCTATCCTAGATCTGAGAGAATTGAACAGGTTTCTATTCAAGGAGAAATTCAAAATGCTCTCTCTGGGCCTTCTCCTTCCATACCTTCAGAGTCAGGATTGGCTTTGTTCTCTAGATCTCAAGGATGCGTACACTCATATACTCATCCATCCATCCCACAGAAAGTATCTAAGATTTCTGTTCCAGGGAAAACATTTCCAGTACAGAGTACTACCCTTCGGTCTGGCCTCTGCTCCAAGAGTATTCACAAAATGCATGGCAGTCGTTGCTGCATTTCTCAGAGGCATGGGAATCTTTGTCTTCCCATATCTGGACGACTGGCTCATCCGAGCTCCATCTCAATCAGAAGCCCAGATTTCTCTGGACCGCACAAGGCGTATTCTTCAATATCTGGGACTTGTGGTAAACATTCCCAAGTCCCAACTCATCCCTACTCAGTCCCTGGAATTCATAGGGGCCCAATTGCAAGGGCCTACCTCCCTCTGGTCCGAGGCCAAAGGCTAATAAGCTTGGCCTCCCAGGCTCAGTCCAGAAGTCACTTGTCAGCCAAAGAAATGCTGCAACTTCTGGGCCACATGGCCTCCACGGTTCATGTGGTACCCTATGCTCGTCTCCATATGAGAGCAGCTCAATGGACATTGGCACCCAGTGGTCTCAAGCATCGGGACTGCTGTCAGACCAGGTACTCACCTCAAAACGTCTGTTTTGGTCTCTCCAGTGGTGGACATCCTCCAAAAATCTGTTGTTGGGGACCCCCTTCCAACCTTCGTTGCCCCAAGCAACCCTCACAACAGATGCCTCCCAAACAGGGTGGGGAGCTCATCTTCAACATCTCTCCACTCAGGGAATCTGGTCTCCCCAAGAGACCACCCTTCATATCAATCTTCTGGAACTGCGAGCAATCTTCCTTGCCCTCACAGTCTTCCATACCCTCCTTGCCAACCTGACTGTCCTAGTTCAGACAGACAATCAGGTGGCCATGTTTTATATCAACAAACAAGGAGGGACGGGCTCTCTGTCGCTTTGCAACGAAGCTCTCAGATTATGGGCCTTCGCCAGAGAGCACCAAATTCATCTTCTGGCAGTATATCTTTCAGGAGTTCAAAACTCTCGGGCAGACAGACTCAGTCGAGTTCTGCTCCCACACGAATGGTCCCTACATATGGACCAGATACGCAGAATCTTTCAGGAATGGGGGACCCCGGACATAGACCTCTTTGCAAGTCCGTGGAATGCCAAACTTCCCCAGTTCTGTTCCAGGACTCCGTGTCAGGGAGCTCAGGCCAACGATGCCTTTCTCCTGCATTGGGGTCAGGAATTCCTGTACGCTTTTCCACCCATTCCTTTGATTCCCAAGACTCTGTTCAAACTTCAGAGGGATCACGGATCCATGATCCTCATTGCTCCACGCTGGCCACGCCAAGTGTGGTTCCCTCTCCTTCTACAGCTCTCCCAGGGCTCCTCCCTGGACCTGGGAGCTGCACCAGACCTTCTGTCTCAGGAGCAGGGGACTTTGTGGCATCCAAACCCCAAGTCCCTACATCTCCGAGCTTGGTTACTGAAGGCTTAAGCCTTCAAGAGTTTAATCTTTCTCAACCAGTGAAAGATATCCTTTATGCCTCTAGGAAACCCTCTACCAGGCGTTCCTATGCTTTCAAATGGAAACGTTTTTCCATTTGGTGTGCTCAACAGGGTCTTGACCCTCTGGCACTTCCTTTGAATTCTCTACTAGACTATCTCCTGCATCTTTCCAATGCAGGCCTCAAGACGAATTCAGTACGAGTCCATTTAAGTGCTATTACAGCATCCTTAAAACCTATAAATGGACAATCTGTTTCCTCTCATCCTCTTATTGCAAGATTCATGAGAGGCCTAACCCTCACTAAGCCTCCCATCCGGCCACCTCCGGTAGCATGGGACTTGAATTTAGTTCTGGGTCAACTTATGAAGCCACCTTTTGAACCATTGGTATCTACCTCCCTGAAATTTCTTTCTTGGAAGGTCCTTTTCCTTATTGCAGTCACTTCGGCTCGCCGCATCAGTGAACTGCAGGCTTTGGTGGCAAATCCACCTTATACCAGATTTCATCATGATAAGGTGGTCCTTAGGACGAATCCCCACTTTATGCCTAAAGTGGTCTCGCCTTTTCATCTTAATCAAGAGGTATATCTACCTGTCTTTTTTCCGGCTCCTCATGCATCCAGTGCAGAGAGGAACCTTCATACTCTTGACTGTAAAAGATCTCTCGCCTTTTACCTCAATAGAACTCAGCCACATCGAAAGTCTTCTCAGCTTTTCGTGGCTTTTGATCCTTCTCATTTGGGACTTCCAGTCGCCAAACGCACACTTTCCAACTGGATTGCTCAGTGTATTTCCTTTGCTTACCAGAGTAAGAACATTTCTCTGGAAGGCCATGTCACAGCTCACAATGTGAGAGCCATGGCCACTTCTATGGCTCATCTTCACTCTGTATCCATAGATCAGATCTGTCGAGCAGCCACTTGGGCCTCGGTGCATACCTTCACAGCCCATTACTGCTTGGACAAGGACTCCCCCCGGGATGCCTTGTTTGGTCAGGCTGTCCTCAAACACCTGTTCCATACTTAAACAACTCCTGCCCACCTTCCCAGAATGGATGCCTGAGATCCATCCGAAGATGGTTACCCTTGGAGGGGGATCTCCCAGGCATCTCAGCTAGGGAGTCCCCATATGTGATGACTTATTCCTGCTTGTTCCTAGAGATAGCACAGTTACTTACCTGTAACAGGTGATCTCTGGGAACAGCAGGAATTAGTCATCACAACCCACCCACCTCCCCTAGGAGTTGTCTCTCTATTCCTCTATCTTCCTGTCCTCTCTCTCTATTGTCTCAGCTTTAAACTCGAACTGAGGAGAGCTGGTCAGGAAGGCGGGAAGGCAGCGCGCATGTGCAGTGGGAGGCCCCAAAAGCTTTTCATTTGAAAAGCTGGGGAGCTTTCCCGCGCAGGCTCCGTCGGTACCGACGTACCCATATGTGATGACTAATTCCTGCTGTTCCCAGAGATCACCTGTTACAGGTAAGTAACTGTGCTCACTTGTCCAATCAAGGTCTCAAGTCCAACTCTGTTCGGGTCCACCTCTCTGCTTTGGCAGCTCACGACTCCTTAGTAGAGGGCCATTCCTTGTCTGTGCACCCTTTGGTGTCCAGGTTTCTCAGAGGTTTGTTACTGCTCAAACCTCCCATACGTCCTCCTGCTCCTGAGTGGGAGCTGAATGTGGTCTTGCAGCAGCTGACTCGACCACCTTTTGAGCCTATGGCTACTTGCCCTCTACGCTTCCTCTCATGGAAGACTCTCTTTCTGATAGCCCTTACTTCGGCTAGGAGAGTGAGTGAGCTTCAGGCCTTGGTCTGTGATAGACCTTACATCAGGTTCTATAAAAACAGGGTAGTCCTCAGGACTCACCCTAAGTTCCTTCCTAAGGTTGTCTCCTCTTTCCACCTCAACCAGGAGGTGGTTCTTCCTACTTTCTTCCCTAGGCCTCATGCAAGTCAGGCTGAAACAGTTCTCCATACCTTGGACTGTAGGAGGGCCTTATCCTTCTACCTTGAACGTACGCAAGGTCACAGGAGGGCTTCTCAGCTCTTCCTTTCTTTTGACCCCAATAACTTGGGGAGGCCTGTGTCCAAGCGCACCTTGTCCATCTGGGTGGCTGACTGTATCACCTGGGCTTACAAGGCGGCTGACCTTCCTTTGCAGGGTAGGGTCACGGCCCACCATGTGAGGGCAATGGCTGCATCAGTGGCTCATCTCCGCTCTGTTCCATTGCAAGACATCTGCAGCGCTGCTACTTGGTCTTCAAGCCAGACTTTTGCAGCCCATTACTGTCTGGAGAGGGAGTCCCGTAGGGACAGTGCTTTTGGCCAAGCAGTAGTCAGGAATCTCTTTGAGGTCTAGGCAACTCCTGCCCTCCTGCCCTCTGGTTGGGCTACCTGTGGAGGGTGTATTCTTGAAAAGCCTTTTCTGTGTTGCTGAGACTAGAGGGAATTCTCTTGTTCAGCCTGGGTTCCTGGTAGCCCAGAGCTGGGGAGTCACCCATAAGTGAGGACTGACTTCCTGCTTGGTCCTGGAGAAAGAGTATTTACTCACCTGTAACAGGTGTTCTCCAGGAGCAGCAGGAATCAGTCCTCACTACCCTCCCTCCTCCCCTTGGAGTTGCAATTGTACATAGTTCATTTTTGCATTTTTGTGTGCTGTTCTTAGCTATGTCATTTGACTGAGGTAAGATGGCACCTTTAGGCGGGAAGGGAACCGCACATGCGTGGTAGCATTCCCAAAGGCTTTCATGGAAAGCTGGGGAAATGCTCCGCTGGGGCTTCCTCGGCGTCGATGACACCCATAAGTGAGGACTGATTCCTGCTGTTCCTGGAGAACACCTGTTACAGGTGAGTAACTACTCTTTTCAGAAAGCCTTTGACAAGGTCCCTCATGAGAGACTCTTGGCGAAATTAAAAAAACCATGGGATAGGAGGCAGTGTACTATTGTGGATCAGAAACTGGTTAAAAGATAGAAAGCAGAGGGTAGGGCTAAATGGCCAATTTTCCCAATGGAAAAAGGTGAATAGTGGAGTACCCCAGGGATCTGTGCTGGGTCTGCTGCTTTTTAACATATTCATAAATGACCTGGAAATGGGAATAATGAGTGAGGTAATCAAATTTGCAGGTGACACAATTATTCTACTGGGCATCCAAATGGCAGATGAAATTTAATGTGGACAAGTGCAAAGTTATGCACCTAGGAAAGAACACCCAAACTATGGTTACACAATGCAAGGTTCCACATTAGGAACCACCACTCAGGAAAAAGATTTAGGGGTCATCGTGGATAACATGTTGAAATCCTCCGCCCAAGGTGCAGCAGTGGCCAGGAGAGCAAATAGTGTTAGGTATCAAAAGGAAAGGAATGAAGAATAAAACAAAGGATATTGATATTATAATGCCTCTGTATCATTCCATGGCGTGACTGCACCTTGAATATTGTGTGCAATTCTGGTCTCCATATCTTAAAAAGTATATAGTGTTAGAAAAGGTACAGAGAAGAGCCACCAAAATGGTAAAGGGGATGGAAGGATATCCCTATGAAGAGAGGCTAAAAAGGTTAGGGCTCTTTAACCTGGAAAAGACAGCTGAGGGGAGATATGATAGAGGTCTATGAATTAATGAATGGAGTGGGATGTGTAAACGTAGATTGATTGTTTTACACCATCAAAATATAGAAAGACTAGGGGAAGCTACAGGGTAATATATTTAAGACGAATAAGAGAAAATATTTTTTCATTCAATGTGTACTCTGGAATTCATTACCGGAGGATGTAGTAAAAGCTGTTAGTGTAGCTGGATTTAAGAAAGGTTTGGACAAGTTTCTGGAGGAAAGATCCATAAGCCATTATTAAAGGGGATCCGGGATATCCACTGCTTGTCCCAATACAAGCATTGTGGAACCTGTCTTTTGGGGAAACTGCTAGATACTTATGACCTAGATTGGCCACTGTTGGAAACAGGATACTGGGCTTAATGAACCTTGGTCTGACCCAATATGGCATATCTTATGTTCTTAAACTGGAATTTGTCACTGGAGGATGTAGTAAAAGCTGTCCGTGTAGTTGGGTTTAAAAAAGGTTTGGATAAGTTCCTAGAGAAAAGGTCCATAATCATTGAGGACCCGGGAAATGCACTACTTACCCTGGGACAAGCATTGTGGAACTTGTGTACTTTTTGGGAACCTGCCAGGCACTTGTGACCTGGCTTGGCCACTGTTGGAAACAGTCTATTGGGCTTGATGGACCTTGGTCTGACCCAGTATGGCATTTCTTATGTTATATTCTTATGTAAATACAAAATTTATCCAAAGTGAAAGAATAACTAAATGGGTTTGCTGTCACTGGCTTTTTTTTTTTTTAATTTTCTTATCAGGTTTTACAACATCCCAAGCCCCCCTCCCTTCCAAACATTGGATGGTGTTACATGGTTTGTCACTTACATTGGAAACTCTTCAGCTTCTCCTCCCACCCACTGATCTCCCCCCCACCAAATTCCTCACTTCCCAGCTCATCAGCTCAGTACCCCAAATATTCCGCTTTCCCGTAAACTTGGAGCACAGGGAACATATAGCACTTGACCCATGTAAACACAAGAACACGGAATACGTGTGACAATGAGAGAGCAGCAGGAGATACCCCAAAGTTTCCTCTCCCACCCTGCTGTAATAGAACAGGCTAAGATAATATGTATGCATCGGTAGCTCAGATCTCACCTCCCACCCCTATCTCCAATGGGAAATAATATTGTATCCATATCCGGCAGGTTTCCCCACCTTCTCAAAACCATGCACATCGTGTTTTTGATAAGCTGTAATCCCACACATGTGGAAGTTACATCCAGCCATTTAATCGCCATAGCCCTCGTGGGCAGTTCCTTCTGCTTCCAGAACAGAACCAGTTCCATCTGTCCTGTCAGCATACAATACCCAACAGCTTACCCACCTCCCTCATTCAACAAAGCCTGGGCAGGTGAGAGGTTTACCCTTATGCCTGAGGTACTTGTGAAAAGTCCCCCCCCCAACCATATCCCAGAACTCCCTTACCTTTGCACACCCCCAAAATAAGTGCCAAAAGGTCCCTTCCTCCCCACACACGCTTTCGAACTTGGGGATAATGTGTATGATTCACCCTATGTAAGCAAACTGGTGCCCAATATGTGCGGTAGAGCACCTTCATAGCGTGTTCAACAGGGCCGTTTTTGGGGGCCGACTTTGCTCCTCTGTCAAAAATAGCCTCCCACCTCTGCTCCCCCACTCACCAGGCAGCTCTAATCCCACTGTCTAATATGGTGGGGCTTATGACTTAACTGGGGTAGCAGAAGGGCATACAACCTAGACAGTAGACCCCTGGAGTGTGTCGCTCTTCAATAACTCATCAAATTTAGTAAGGTTAACCCCAAGCTCAGCCCTCTCATCCCTCCCTACCACATAGTACCTTAATTGTAAATAAAATATAAACCTATCATCCTCCTGCAGACTGAATTCCTCTGTTACCCTCTCAAAGTTTGTGAACTCATCTCCTGGCCCCAACACCTGCCTAAACCACACCAACCCCTTATCAGCCCAAAAACCTACGATAGATATTCCCCAAGAGAAACCCCTTGCTGCCACATATTAATCCCAACTGGAAGGCGACCTTCCTGCCTACCAACTTTGCCTACATATATACCACACCCTCAAAGAAGTCCAAATCGGATTGGTGATTCTCCCCTTCCCTACCCCCATAATACCCTTCTTCTCTTTCCCCACACAAGCCCCCTTTTCCCAGCTTCTTCTCCATGGAAACCCATTGTTTCACCTCCCCAAGCCTCCCTCCAGTCCGATTTTATTTGCGCCTCTTCGTAACATGCCTGCCCACACAGGACTCCTATCCCTCCCATTCGTCCTTGCCTGAAACAAAATATTTTCCACCACCCTTGGAGATTTACACTTCTATATAAAGCTCATAATCAAAGATTGTAGCTTCCCCAGAATGTCCTGCTGTGGGAGGTGCCACGGACCTATCAGTAAAAATAGTAATCTGGGGAGAACATTCATATTGAACACCACCATCTGCCCTACCCAAGAAATGTACATTCCCTTCCACCTACCCAAATCCCTGCGGATTGCCTGCATCAAATCACCATTATTCTGTGCAAAAAGCCCACTAAAACTTTGCTCCCAGTTTTATTTCTAGATACCTAATCATCCTCCCCCCCAACCCACTTAAGTGGAAAAGCTTCCTGTAATCTACCCTCCAGATCAGCCAAAAGATTTACCCCCAACATTTCAGTTTTCCCCAAATTAATTTTATTGTAATGCCAGACGCTGCACTATAATTTTGTATCTCTTCCAGAAGAACCGGAAGGGAGGTCAGAGGGTCCTGAATAGAAAAGATGACATCGCTGAAAGTGCTGTTCCATAGCTTTCATCAACCACCTCTCACCTTAACATCCCCCAAGTCTCCTGACCCACTCTGGCAGCAGTTCAATTACTAGAGCAGAAAGCACTCAACCCTCCTCCCACACAAAGCATATCCAAACTACTGTACGAGTCATGTGGCTTAGAATAAAAAGTGTGATTTTGCTCATCCTGATGTAGCATCCTCCACACATCTGTTTTAACCCACATAATCCTCCATCCTCACTAACTTCCTACGATGAGCCATTCTACCTAAAGATGCTCCCACAGAATTAACCTTACCAGTAGGTAAAGTCCCCCCACCTACAATAAAGGGCATCCCCTGAAATTCCACCAATTTTTCCCACACACACTCAAGCTCCCTTTGCTATTCATTAGGTGCATAGATGCATGGAATGACCACCTCTACCCCAACCATACCCATCTGCAAGAACAAAAATCAACCTTTCTCTTCCTTCACCACCATCTTCATGTCCACCATCCTGTGTCTAGCCACCAGACTACCCATCCTCCCCCCCACCCCCCCTCCCGTGGGTGCATTCCGGTTGGCTGCCAGGAACAACCGGTTAAACCCCTTGAACTCCAGTAGATGTTTTTGCCCACCTTTCAAGTGTGTTTCTTGGACCATTAAAATAGACGCCATTAAACGTTCATCTCTTTCCAGAAATTTGTTTTTACCACAACTTGAGGCCTTTAACATTCATAGATGCCTTGCCCCACCCCCCCTGCTTCCTCCACCATCCCCCCCTCCCCGCTCCTTACCCTCTCCCCTTACTCCTAGCTAATTTCCCAGCCTCCAGCAAAGGCAACCTTACAGGAGTAAGCCTGAGTGCATTCAGAGTCGCTTCTCCTGCCCTCTGGTAACATTGGGGTATTTGAAAACCCTCTGGGGAGATAGCAAAGGCAACGGTTAGGGGGTTCTTGGCCAGAGCTCTGGGCTCAAGCCATCATTAGGTAGGATGTCACTGGCTTTCTGAAAGGCTACCATTGCTTTATGCTCTCTTCTTGTCGAGACTTTTCTTTGTATTTCCATATTCTTTGTACTCATTTTATTACTTAGTTATCGATTTTTCTTTCATTTTCCTTTGCTGCTTTCTACTGAATGGTAAAGTAATCAATAAAAATGTCACCTTTTCCTTTTTCAGAAAGAGCTGTCTGGGCACAAGAATATTGTAGATTACTTGGACTGTGCTATTAATTCTATCAGTGACAATGTTTGGGAGGTGCTCATCTTGATGGAATATTGTAGAGGTAAGGAAACTACTTGCATATAACTGGAAAATACTGCAAGTGTTCATGAAATCCTCCTATTTGTTGCTATTTTATCCTTTACCATTTGTTATCTCATATGGGATTAGACAAGGTATTTAGGATTGTACCTGATGAAAACAGCTTGGTTCTGTGATTCAAGAATCTCAAATTGGATAAGCGTTCAGTGGCAGCAGTTTAATACAGAAACAAAATACAAAATTTCGTATACCTAAGCATATTCATAAATTAAGACTAAGAAACCCAACAGTCTTGATTTCAGAAGTCTTCAGACCCCTAGACTCAATATTTCATAAAAGCCCATTTTACAGCAATAACTGAGTTTTGTAGATCAGGCGTCCCCAAACCAAGCTGTAAGGATTTAATGGGGCCCTTGCAGAAAGTTTTTCTGGCCCTCCATGCTTTTCTCCCCAGATCAGATATAACTCCAGAATATTATTGATTTTTTGATAGAGGGGGAGGTTTTACTCATACGCTTCATCTTACCTTTTTCTCCTTTCCTCCCTGCTACAGCTCAGGGATTTTCAGCCATCAGACTGCGAGCAGCCTGACTTCAGCTTTGGTGGGCTTGCCTCTGTCTCTCGCTACTGAGAGAAGTTTCCTCCTACCCTCTGAGGAAAGTGGCAAAAGACCCAAATGGATTCATGCCCTCTGCCTCGGTCCTTTCCTAGCATTTGACATCCCTGAAAGAAAAATGTGGTCCCTTCTCCCCCTCCCCAGCCCATCAAACTCTTTTCCAAGGAGAACCCCATCCAGCCCACTCTGATTTGAATTGCATTTCACACTAAATGTATGGGGACTCCCATAATTTAGGAATTTGTGTTAAGTAGATTTATGCTGATGCCAGACAATTATGAATTTGCCCCATCTCTAGAGCTACAGTGACTTAATTTTATTGTACATCTGATATTGATATCATCTGAATGACCCCTGTACATCTAGTGCTTGGTGATTCCTTGTGCATTTCATTTTCTCTAACCTTACTCTATATATTTCCTGCCTTTTAATTGTAATTTCTTTTGATATCTTTTATTGATTTGTAAACTGTAGGTATATTATGATACACTGTACACCAAGAGCAATAAACAAACATGCTGCTTGGCAAACCTTTTACAAATGGAGAATGGATTTTAGGGGCTAGACCCCAGAGATACATGGCTTGCAAACTTCAAGGCCGCCCCCCCCCCCCATACCATTTTTAACCTACCTTCGGACTTATTCCGTAACTTCATCATGAAAGTGAGAGATTGCCCTTTTAATTACCTTTATTGTTTTGCCAGCTGGGCAGGTAGTGAATCAGATGAATCAGCGGCTACAGAGTGGTTTTACTGAACAAGAAGTCTTGAGGATATTTTGTGACACCTGTGAAGCAGTTGCGAGGTTGCATCAGTGCAAAACGCCAATTGTTCACCGGGATTTAAAGGTAAGATCGTCCTTTTTCTCTCTTTGACTCCCTGTTTTTATTCCCTATATCTGATGTTTTGCTTAATTCATGCTGCTCCCTCCAACATTGAGGAGAGGTGGGGAGGCAGCTTTTTGGGAGCTCTCTTTGACTATATACCAACATCCATCCATCACGCCGTAGCTGGAATTGGCCTGTTCCAAAACCGCTGTTTCCATTTAAGTTTAATTTGTTCACTTTGGATACAGATGTGTATACATAAAGTAGACACTTGTAAAGAGAACAGATACCAAGACTGGCAGGTGTTTCAGGTTTGAAAACCCCCTCCTGGTCTTCCTCAGTGGGATATATATTAAGGGAGCAAACCTCGAAAAAACTTAAATCAAGATTAAAACAAAAAATTAAAACAATATAATTAATAAAACCAAATGATAAATACAATTATTAAATATAAAATCATACAAAAAAGAATTAACCAAAGCCGCCACTAACATAGTAAATACACATAAAAGTCATAAGGTATGACATGTAGAAATATATCAAATGCTGTGTCAAAATATATAACCAATCATATGAATTGAAGTGAGATGAGGAGGACATACATTATTTGTATGTTTTATATATCTTCTATTACCGTTTATAGTATTAATTGAAACATATATCTTAAAATGGGCCCGCACCTTAATGTGAAGAAAACAAAGATCCTGACTACTGGCAAAATAAGTTTGTTGATGAAGAAATAAAAATAGTGGATCAATAATCAATAAACAAACAACAAGCAGTCAAGAAATCAGATGCATTGCCCTTGGCAGAATGGCTATGAAGGACCTAGACAAGATTCTCAAGAGCAGAGATACATCTCTCCATACAAAGAATTGACTTGTTCAAACCATGGTGTTTTCAGTAACATATGAATGTGAAAGTTGGACAGTGAAAAAGACAGGAAGAAAATAAATACCTTCAAATTTTCGTGCTGGGGAAGAACATTGTATACCTTGGACTACTCAAAGAACAAACCAGTTGGTACTAGAGGAGATAAAACCTAAGTTTTCTTTAGAAGCTCAAATGACAAGACTGACTTTCATACTTTGGACACATGCAAAGACAGCATTAGAGCAGGACATGCTTGACAGGGTTGAAGGTCGACACAAAAGAGGAAAGCCAGCAATGTGGTGGTCGATACAACAGCAGCTATGAATGTCACGCAGCTGCGTGACTGAAGACTGAACACAGTTTAGGACAGCTATCCAGAAGGGCTACCATGACTTGGAACTTAATCAATGGCACTTAATAACAATCCTATAAAAGAGCTTGTTACTGTCCCACTCCAGGACTCTGTCCTGATGGACGGTTCATTCCCCCCTTTTTTTTTTTTTTTTTTTTAATAATTTTATTGAAGTACTCCTATTTCAGAAAAAAAATCCCAAAACATCACCAACAACCATCAGGTGCTAATGACTCAGGACCCCCCCCCCCGTGCTTATTCCCATCACAAAGTAATCTATTGCATGCCTCTTAATCCAGTTAGACCATAATAATCTAACTACATGGTTCACTGGCATCTGCCATCATTTACTATGTTACTGGCATTCCTGCCACTCAGAATACTTACTTTTGTGCCTCAGGGCAGTTAGTTTACTCATAAGATAAAAATGTACCAACTGCTTTGACTTCAACCATCCTGGGAGGTTTGATGTGTTTCCATGCCTGGGCAGTGGCTAGTTTTGAGGCCATGCACTCCATCTGAACAAACTGAGCGACCTCCAGTGGAACATCCAGAGGTCCATAATTTAGCAAAGCCACCAAAGGCCTAGACATCAGCAGTATGCCCAGAAATGACCCCAGCAACTGAAACACTTCCTCCACCCCCCCCCCCCGAAAACATTGCCAGTTCTTACAAATATGGAAAAAGAAACCTCTTCCCTCACATTACCTGCAGTATAGATCAGACCCTGTCTCAAAGATTTGAAATACTCTCACAGGCATAAAGTACTACCTGTAGAGCATCTTGTAAATCTGTTTCAACAAATTACAAGCTAAAATCGCATTATACAACCTTCCCATCACTGCCTGCCGATGCTCCGGCTCCCAAGTAAGGTCTAGATGATCCTCCCAGTGGAGCTGGAAGGAGCATTTCACAATTGGCTTTCCTCCATTTTATAGAATTTTGAAATACACCCTCTCTGAGGGAGCTTTTTGTCCTAGGTAGGGTCAAGGGTGCTATCACTTAGCTCACGCTTTATCTTCATATTAGTATCATTTGCAAACTGTAGATAACAAAAATAGTCAAATTCATTCAAAAAGAAGTCCTCCCGCAAGGTATCAAAGCTTCTCTAGGAATAAGTAGGACTTCAGCCCTCACATATGGGTGACCGGCGCCAATGGAACCCACGCGGAGCATTTTCCCAGCTTTCAAAAAGCCTTTGGGACATGCTACTATGTATACGTGGTCCCCTTCCTGCCCAAGGGTGCCACTTTGCTTGGTCTCAATTTTTCCGCGGAGCCCAACGGGCGCCTGTCCTGTTTCCCCTGAAAAAATCCTTGTTAATATGTTTAGTTTTTCCTGGTTTGCATACTAGTTCCTCTTCCTGCCTCAAGATGGCGCCGAACCCAGTGCTGTTCTCGGCTCCTTTTCCCTTTTTTGATCGAGATTTGCCTCGACCAGCATTGGTGCCTTTTTTCGCCTGGGGGTAGTCGACCCTGGCTGGGTGCTCCCACCACATCCCCCGGTGAACTCAAAAAATGTGATTGCTGCAATCAAACTGTCAGTGACAGACACCCATGACTCTGCCTACGCTGCCTGGGACTGGACCATGACAGCATCTCCTGCGACCTGTGCCAGGCTAATATGCTTAAGACCAACGAGAGGTCAGAGTTTCAGGAAAAACTGTTCCCCAGGTCCAACTCTATCCTGGTCTTCCTGACGCCAAGCTCCAAGCCCAGCACCTCCCGTGAGGCCCGAATGTCCTCGTAGTCCCGTGGCGGAGGCTCCTCCAAGAAGACCTCTGACCCCATGAAAAAGGAAAAAATAGTCCTCAAAGTCTGCCGAGGTTGCATCGGAGAAGCTCGGTAAAACTGCATGGAGGGACTTGGGCGGCTCTGAGAAGTGCCCTACCAAGGTCCTCAAGAAGGATTCCTTGACTGGCGGAGGCCATGCGAGGTTCCTAGAGGCTGTAATCCTCATTGAGGACGCACTCGTCATAGTGATGGCGCCACACCCAAGATCCTTGGTACCAGCGCTGAAAGCTGCAGAGCTGTCTGGCTTGGAAACCAGAATGGTGGCCCTGGAGCAGAACATCACTGCTATCCTGGTCCTGCAGTAGGCAGTGATAGCCCTGTCTGCCTGGGAGTCCACGGTTGTCAAGCTGAGTTCCGAGCGCCACCAATCTCGAGTAAACCCTTGTGCCTGTCCTGGTCCCAGTCCCGATCCTTGGACATCCGGTCCTCCCCAGCTAGTTTCCGTAACTCAGACCCTAGGTCCTCTGGAGGCCATATCCTTGGCACAAGTTTCAAGGCAATAAGTTGCAGTGCCTCAGATTTGTCATCACTACTGGACTCTGAGTGGGAGACAGACGATGAGGCATTACCGGAGACTAAACGGCACTGAGACATCCCCTTGGACCAGTCTCCTCTGGTGCCCTGGCACCACTCCCCCTCCTGAGGATGTAGCCTTCCATGACTGTCAAGGACATGACCAGAGTCTCCTTAGTGCAGACCGAGGCGGAGGAGGACCCACACACCGAGGAGTTGGAGATTCTCTAATATGAGTCTCCACCCAAGGAAACCCTCACAGTGCCCATGCAACTGATACTCGAGTGGCTACTGCTCAGAATGTGAGAGACACCGGTGTTGGTACCAGTGGTGAACCGGTACCTCAATACCATGTACCGCGTCCGTAAGGGCCCAGAATTCCACAGACCCCAGCTCCCACATAACTGCATGGTTGTTGAATCAACCATGCAAAAATTTGAGCCAAAAGACCTACTCCTCTGTTCCCCCAGGAAGGGAGGCCAGAGCCTTCAACGCCCTCAGGTGCAAGTGTTACCAGGGCTCGATACTGGGGTGGCGCATCCAATCCTATGAATTGTACATAGGTATGTACTTAAAGGCTTTAACCCAAGAGCTGTCTAGGAACCCCTCCAACGGTTCCAGTCTTTGACCTTCGGGATCAAGGACTGCTCCTAGTTCCTCTCTCGAGCAGCCTACGACAGCTTTGAGTCAGCGGGTCGAGTCACAGCAGCTGGCATTGGCACCTGATGCCAAGCCTGGCTACAGTCTTCCGAACTTGAGCAATGGGTCCAAGACAAGATGCTAGATGTCCCCTGCACTGGGGAGAACCTATTTGCAAACCCATGGTCGACAAGGCGGCTGAGATTGAGGCCGATGTGGTAACACGCCAGAGGCTCTCTAAAAAGATTTCAGCCCTTCCCCCTCAGGAAACCAGCAGGGGAAAATACCCCTTTTCCTCAGGAAAAAGGGCCCCTTTCCACAGTGTCACCACTACCAGCCCTTCTTGGGCCAGCAGCAAGGTCCTCGTCCTATGAGGCACTCTGAAGGTGAAAAAGCTGAAGCCTCAGGCCCCAGCTCCCACCCAGCCCAGCAACCCAGGGGGAGTTTTCGACTCCAGGGCAGGGCCTCCCCTCCTCCAGGAGACCTTCACCAGCCCACTGGGGGGGGGGGGGGCGGCACCTGGTGCTCTTTGCCCACAGATGAGCCAACTTCACCTCAGACCCAGTGGGTACTGCAAGTGGTAAAGGAAGGATACCTCCTTCACTTACAGCAGATACCACACATGTTCTTCTCAGGAGAGCCATTACACCCCCTCCTTCACCAGACCCTTCTGCTCAGAGCTCGCAGGCCTGATCAAGGACAACGCAGTAGAACCTGTACCCAAATACCTGTGGGGAAAGGGCTTCTACTCCAGGTACTTTCTTGTCCCAAAGAGAACTGGGTGGCCTCAGACCCATACTAGACCTGCAAAACTTAAACAAGTTTCTGGTGAGGGAGAGGTTCAAGATGCTCTTCCTTGGAACACTGCTGCCTTACCTCTACCAGGGAGACTGGCTGTGCTCCTTGGATCTAAAGGATGCATGTGTACACATCCTAATCCACCCCTCCCACAGGCAGTACCTAAGATTTGTGGTAGGAGGGCGGCAGCACCAGTAGAGGGTACTACTCTTCAGCCTGGCCTCCTCGCCAAGTGTCTTTACGAAATGCCTGGTGGTGGTGGCGGCTGCCCATCTGTGTCTGCAAGGGGCCTTCGTCTTCTCTTACCTAGATGACTGGCTAATCAGGGGTGGCACAGCCTCAGAGGCAGTCAAGCAGCAGAGCATGTGTCCCTCTTTCTGCAGCACCTGGAGTTTGTCATCAACTACCCCAAATCCCACCTCTCTGCAGTCCAAAATCTGGAGTTCATAGGTGCTCAGCTTGACATGTTGCAGGTCAAGGCGGTCCTTCCCAGAGGTGGGGGCAGAATGCCTCAGACAACTGGCAGGAGAGGTACAATGTTGCTGGTCAGTACCAACTAGTCTCCTCCTCTGCCTTCTGGGCCATATGGCCTTTACAGTCCACATAATGCCCTCAGGCCGCTTGCACATGTGGACAGCCCAGCGGTGCCTCAACTCAGTGGACCCAAGCCACGGGCAGGCTACAGGACAGGGTCAGGGTTGCCCGCAAACTGGCAGAATCCCTCAACTGGTGGCAAAACTTCCACCATGTCCGGGTGGGAATGCCCTTCCAAGCAACCATACCTCCGAGAAATCTGACCACGGACACCTCCCTCTTAGTTTGGGGGATGCATTGTGGGGACTGCCGCACACAAGGCAACTGGTCCCAGGAAGAGTCGCTCCTATAGATCAATCTCCTGAAGCTCAGGGCGATCTTCCTAAACATACGAGCGTTCTGCCATCGCCTGCGACACTGGTCCTTACTGATACAGACGGACAATCAAGTTGCCATATTCTATATCAACAAGTAGGAAGGGATGGGTTTGTACTCCCTCTGCCAGGAGGCGGTGCCCCTCCCCTCCTTCGCAGCTCGCAACATGCTCTTGCGAGCAGTCTACTCCTGGGCCAGGACTAACTGTCTTGCAGACAGGCTGAGTGCGCGTACCAACTGCACCTGTAGAGAGGTGGCGGCATCTGCCTTCCTAATCACGTGGTCTGAGGACCTACTCTATGCTTTCCCACCAACCCTCTCTTCAAGGTCCAGAGCAAGACAGCATCAGTCATACTAATCGCCCCCAGGTGGCAGAGGCAGTCCTGGTTCCCACTGCTGCTCTCCCTGTCAGTGGTACTCAGTCCTGCTGGGTTGAGCCCTGGACTTCCTGTCTCAGGAGGGGAGGGCTCACTCCTCCCCAACCTGGGGTCCCTAATGCTAATGGCATGGCTGCTGAAAGGATAGCACTGGCCCCTTTCAATCTTATGAGGAGATTCTACTAGCTTCCTGAAAGCCCTCCACCAGACTGGCTTATGCCTTTAAGTAGAGGAGGTTTTCTGATGCACGGAAAGAAGGGAGAATCCCTTCTCCTGTCGTACTGATTACACTTGGCAGTACCTACTGCACCTGTCCCACACCAGGCTGAAGTCTAACTCAGTGAGGATGCATCTGAGCGCGATAGCCACTCACCATCACCCTGTCAGATAAAACCCCTCTCAGGCCAGCACCTGGTCTCCAGGTTCCTCTGGGCCTCCTGTTATCCAAGCCCCCCATCTGCCCTCTGGCGGCGGAGTGGGACCTCAATGAGGTGCTCTCCCAGCTCACCCAACCACCATTCGAACCACATGTCACCTGCGGTACCTGTCTTGGAAAGTGGCCTTTCTGGTGGCCCTCATGTTCACTCGAAGAGAGCAAACTCCAGGCCCTGGTGGCAGATCCACCATATACAAGGTTCTATAAGAACAGGATAGTGCTCTGCACACATACCAAATTCCTCCCGAAGGTGGTATCTCCTTTCCACCTCAACCAAGAGGTGGTCCTCCCCACCTTCTCTCCACAGCCTCACACCGGCAGGGAGGGACTAGTTCTTCGTACACTGGATTGCAAACGGGCCTTGTCCTTCTACTTACAGCGGACCCAGGCCCATTGCAAACCTCCTTAGCTTTTCATGTTTTTTGACCCCAACAGACTTGGGGCATCCTGTGCTAAGCAAACTCTGTCCACTTGGGTGGCAGACTGTATTGCCCTCACCTATGAGCAAACTGGCCTCTCCCTTGATCACCGATCACAGTGCATCGTGTGAAGGCGATGACCATGTCTGTGGCCAACCTGCGCTTGGTGCCGGTGACGGAGATCTGCAGAGCCACCACATGGTCTTCAGTTCATACATTTGTAGCTCACTACTGCCTGGAAAGCGAGTCCCGTTGGGACAGTGCTTTCGGCCAGGTGGTACTCTGCAAATGTTTGGGGTGTAGGCAACTCTTGCCCTCTACGTGTGTTCAGTCTACGGGAGTGATAGTGTCGCTGGACACTAGGATCTTGCAGAGTCTCTGTGGGGACACCACCTGCATCTCAACGGCTACCTGATTGGTTGCCATTAGTGCTGTCATTGTTCGGTCCTCGGTAGCTTGGAGCTAGGGAGTCCCATATGTGAAGACTGACTTCCTGCTTGTTCCTGGAGAAAGCATAGTTACTCACCTGTAACAGGTGTTCTCCAGGGACAGCAGGAATCAGTCCTCACAACCCTCTCTCCGTCCTTGGGAGTTGCCTCCCTACCTGGTATTTTTACTACAGTCCTAGCTATGTCTTCTGACTGAGCAAGATGGCACCCTTGGGCGGGAAGGGGACCACGTATGCGTGGTGGTATGTCCAAAGGATTTCTTTGTTGGGGAAATGCTCTGTGTGGGCTCCATCGGTGCCAACGTCGCCCATAAGTAAGGACTGATTCCTGCTGTTCCTGAAGAACACCTGTTACAGGAGAGTATCTACACTTGAGTTTAAATTGCCCAACCTACCTAAGTCTCCCTCCCTCTCCCACTTCTCAGAAACCTTTCTCATTCCTCCCGTGGGGTAGTGCCTGTTACCTCTGTGGGGTCATACGTGAATATCCCTTGGGTCCCAGCCATTTCCCCTTCCACTTAGACCAGACCTGAAAAGTCAGTATGGATTCTGGCAATGCTGCAAATCATATTCCTTAGTTGGTTCCCATAATACAAAACTCAGGGGCATGTCTCTCAAGTTCTACCCATTTCTTGGTCTCATGTACACATCACTCCAAGATGGATCTCAGCTGAGCAGCCTCATAGTAATGAGCAAAGTGCGGCAGTGTTTAACTCCCCTCTTTCTTTACTACCCATCAGAACTCTCTGGGCCACCATAGGCCTCCTTTGATTCCAAGTAAAGATCATTATCTGTTTTGGATGCTCTCCAAAATCTCTTTTGGGACAAGCAATGGGAGAGTGGAAAACAGAGGTGGTGAGGCAAAATCATCATCTTTACAGTGGTCATCCTCCCAAGCCAAGAAAAGCTCAGGGACCATCAGCTGTCAAGATCCCACTCCACCCTTCTCCAGAGAGTTGTGTAGTTAACCACAAAGAGACTACCAAGAGTTTGCATTAATTTAATCCCCAAATGTCTAATACCTCTCCGCCCACCAAAGGGAAATCTCCTCTAGAGTGCCACACAACTACTCTTGAGATTCAGAATTGCCTATTTAGAGGCATTTATCTTAAAACCTGACACCCTCCCATTGCTCTCCATTTCCCGATATCAACTCTCGCAGTGTCTCTTCAGGGTGAGTAACTAAAAATATCATATGCAAACAGAGTTTATAAGTCCCCCCCCAACAAATCTCCATCCCCTGCATCCTTGGGTTATCTCATATGCGTTGCACTAAGGGCTCCATAGCTAAAATAAAAACAAAGGGTGACAGGAAACACTTCAAAAGCCTGCATATAACCCCCATTGACCTTCAAGCAGGTCATAGGCGAATTATAAAGTATTTGTACCTACTTCAGAAAAGTGCCCCCCATCCCCATAGTTTTCAGAACCAAAACGGGAAGTGCCAGTAAACCCTATCAAAAATTTTCAGCATCAATTGCAAGCAGCAACATACTTATCATTGCGCACAGGGCTCTTCACACCAGCACTCCTCAGTACTTGGCTGATACCATTCATCTCCAACCTACTCCACGCCTTCTTCGTTCAGCCTTCGGTAATCGTCTCTTTCTCCCCCCCCTTCTCAGGCCCATCTGGAACTTACTCGTCACTCTGCATTCTTTTTTTCTAGGCCCCACTTTATGGAATTTGCTCCCGCTCCGCACTGAGCTATCCCGCTTTAAAGCTCTCCTCAAATCCCATCTCTTCTGTCAAGCTTTTGATCTCCCTTCCCCCGCCGGTGGCGCCTTGTCCCCCAGTCGCACCCCCCACCCCACATAATCTCCTCTCAACCACTTCACATCCGCCATTCCTCCCGCTTCCTCTCTCTGTCCCCCTTTGCCCCGCCCCCTCCCTAGACCTTTTCTGTTCTCTAACTTTTTGACTGTCTCTCTCTGTCCTATTATTATTGGCGTTCTTTTCTGTCTTTATTTTTCAGTGGCCTTTACTGTTTTTGTATTGTACACCGCCCTGACGCCTTGGCCTGGGCAGTCTATCAAATGTCGCAAATAAAGATAAAGATAAAGATCCCTTCCTATGTTCGATGTCCCCCCACCACATGATATTCAGCACCTTAACGGATGTTATCAGAGGCCTATTTACCTGGGATAAATCCCAACTGATTCACATTGACTAATTTAGACAAACTGTAGGAGGCAATTTGTAAGAATGCTCGTAAAATTTTTTAAATCCGTACCCAACAAAGAAATCGGGCAATAAGTCACAAAGTCCTGGGTCTTTCCTGTCCTTGGGTAAAATAATAATCCCAGCCAGCCTCAGTGAAGCCGGCATACGGGAATCCTCATCAGAAGCATTCTAGATCTGGCTGAGGAGATCCGCAATAGGATTAGCAAAGATTTTGTAAAACCTGTTTGAAAGCCCATCCAATCCTGGGGCTTTCTTTGACGAGAGAGCCTTTATGGCACGCATCATCTTATGTGTACTGATTGGTCTCAGAAGGAATCCCCCCCCCCTTGTTAAGAGGCAAGCAGCCTTACCCCCATTAAATAATCTGAA
Source organism: Ichthyophis bannanicus (assembly GCA_033557465.1). Lineage (NCBI taxonomy): Eukaryota > Metazoa > Chordata > Amphibia > Gymnophiona > Ichthyophiidae > Ichthyophis > Ichthyophis bannanicus. The sequence goes on along the minus strand of CM066032.1, from coordinate 1,084,681,439 downwards.
ACAGCAGATGGAGAGGCTTTAGATTCTGGGGTGTACAACTCTTGATAGAATTCCGCAGATCTGTTCCTGATTGCTTCTTCACTCTTCATCTCAACCCCTTTTCCAAACCTAATTTTAATAATTTAGTTCCTCGTCTGTAACTTTTTAAATTTGTAGGCAATTAGTCTACTAGGCTTATTGCCAAATCTGAAGAGATTCTGCTTAAATTTCTCTAATCCAAAATGTATTTCCTCTAATTGAAGCTTCTACAACTGATGCTGAGTCTCATGAAGCTTCCTTTTTCGAGTTTACCTTTTTTATGCTTGCTCTCCAAGTCACCACTAACCTAACGGAGAGCCTCTTTCCTACTCCATTTAAGCTTGATAAGTTTACTTCTAATTACTGTCTTCAGGCTGTCCTACACCACCCCAGGGGGAGCACTGACCATGATTAACTGCAAAGTACTCAGTAATGTCTTTTTGACTCTGAAGTCAAGTGGGCAGATCATTAAGTAAGACTCGTTCAATTTCCACCTTTGACTCTGCTGTTGCCCCATCCCCCATGTATGTTCACCAATCTCACAATCCCTACTTTGGGATACTAATGATATCTCTAGGAGCAAACAGGAATGCGGTCTTCACATATGGGTGAACGTCACCGACTGAGCTTGTGTGGGAACGCTCCCCAATGTCCAATAGGAAAGCCTTTGGGAGCACTCCACTGCACCTGTGTGCCTGCCTGCCTTCCCGCCTTTCCAGTCCCTTAGTTTTCCATGGAGCCAGTAGGACGCATTGTCCTGTTACCGCCAAGAAACTTTTTTTTTTGTGCCCTTCAGGGTACATTGTGCTTTTGCCTTTCCATCGACACGGTTTCCATCGAATCGGCCACTGGTCCTGATATTTTTCCTTTTTTATTTTCAATTTTTCTTTTCTCTTGTTTTTCACCATTAAAGTAGGCCTCTAGGCCCTCCATAGCCTTTATCTTCAAAGGCATCTTTTTAGGCACGGGAAAGCCAGTCAGCGGTTTTAAAAAAAAAAAAAAAAGTACCAAGTGTGCCAATAACATTTTGGCCACGGATAAGCATGATTAGTGTCTAAAATGTTTGGGTCCTGAACATGAACTCACTTCTTGTCATTTGTGTCAACAAATGACAGAGAGGCCTAAAGAACTGAGCCAGACAGTTTGGATCATTGTTTGCCTTGGACTTTTGTCTCAGTGGCTTCAACTTCTTCTCAGGCTTCTTCAAAGCCCAAACACAAGAGTAAGTCAGTCTGGGGCCATTTCCAAATCTTCGGCATCGAAGATTGATATAGAGGCCAGGGAGAAGTCCTAGCATAAACATCAAGACTCCCCTAGAGTTGCTTCAGATGCAGACTGGCCAGCCAAACAGCCCTGGTGGGAGGATCTGTTTTCCAAAGCATAAGTGGGGCTCCAGGACGCTCCTGAGGAATCGACGTCTGGAGAGCTACCAGTACTATGTTTTGGGACGGTGTCTCAGAACAACCCCGTACATGATTCCACCCAGACATTGGCAATCTACCATGACCAGCGCATGCTGGCTCTCGAGAGGAGTTTGGTGGCATTCCTGGCAGACCTGATACTGATGATGGAGAGCGCTCAGGAGTAAAGGTTTTGGCACTGAGCCTACAGCCAGGTGTATCTGGCTTGATGCTGGCCCCCGTACTGGCATCATCTGTGTACCTGAAGGTGATTACTCCATTGGAACTGCTCAATGCCCTTGGTGGTACCCAAGAGACTCAGGCTCCTGTGCCTCTCTGTTCTGATATTTTGGAGTATCAGTATCTGCATCAAGCATAGACTTCCACAAAGCATTGAGGTGGAACACAAGCTCACCAATACTTTGATTTCTTGCTGGACTCGGATTCAACTTCAGAATCTGATGGGGGATCACACTATTCACATGAAATTCCTGACATCCCTTTGGACCCTTCGCCACCTCAGAAACAGCATCTGTCCCCACCAGAAGATATGTCTTTTCAGGACTTCATACATGACATAGTAGCAGGCTTTCCATCACAGTAGCCTCAAAAGGAACCAAGGGCTGAGGAATTGGAAATACTCCAATACCCTCCCACACCCAAGGAGGTTGCTACCTTACCGGTTGATCATATCCTGCAGGATCTTATGCTCTGCATGTGGGAAGCCCTGCTCACAGTTCCACCTTTTAGCAAAAGACTCAGTATCATGTACTGAGTACCAGAGTGCCCAGGCTTCCAAAAACCTCTGCTCCCCCACCACTCAGTGGTGTGGAATCTGTGATGCACCAAATAAAGAGCTCAAAGAACCATTCATCCATACCTCCTGGCAGAGACTAGAGGACGCGCAATGCCTTTGAGCATTGGTGTTTCCAAGCATACATGTTGGTCTTCAGAATCAACTCTTACATGCTATACATGGGCATGTTTCTGAAGGATGTCTCCAGAGATCTGGAGATTTTCACCCCCATGCTTCCTGAGGATAAGCGGAGTACATTCCAGACACTCATTAAGCAAGATGAGAACACATCTAAGTTTCTGACCAGGGCCTTTTGATGCTTTTGAATCCACAAGCAGAGCTACAGCAGTCTGCATTGGGGCTCGCAGAATGGCATGGTTATAAGCATCAGACCTCAAGCAATGGGTCCAGGATAAACTGGCCAATATTCCATGTACTGGAGAAAACCTTTTTGGCAAAGATTGGAGGGAAAAAGCAGGGGAGATTGAAACAGATGATCTCAACCTAAAATACCTGTCCAGGAAAATAGCTGACCCATCCCAAGAATATTTTTATTCAAAGAAAGAGATACTATCCTTCTTTGCCTGCCTTCTGCTGCCTATCAACCACAGCATCTGCAGCAGAGGCCTCACCAATCTATGAAACCCAAGGCTCCTAAGCCTCAACTAGCTGCACAAGCACAGTTTGCACCTGCTTTTTGACTCCTTCCTAGAGAGCATTGCCAGACTGCCCCTGGATGGCCCTCAGCTCCTCCACATAGCAGGCAGACTTTGTCACTGCCCACAGGTGGCACCTCATATCATCAGAGAAGTGGATGCTCCAGATTGTCCAAAGGTGTTATCAGCTTCACTATGAATCCTTACCTCCACCTGCTTCATAGGGGATTATCCCATACCATCCCTTCAAAGCATTTTCTTAAGAGAAGAGGTGACCACCCTGTTGTCCCAGGGTGCCATAGAAAGTGTTCCTCCACCTCAAGAAAAGTTGAGCTTTTTCTCTCAGTATTTTCTTATTCCAAAGAAACCAGGAAGCTTCAGGCCCATCTTGGATCTCAGAAACCTAAGCAAGTTCATGGTCTGAAAAATTCAAAAGGATTTCACTAGAAACTCTACCATACATCCGGAGACACAATTGTCTGTTCTTTAGACTTCAAAGAGCCGGACACTCATTTACTGATCCATCTCTTGCACAGATAGTATCTGTGCTTCATGTTTCAGGGAAACCATTATCAATATCTGGTTCTCCCCTTCGGTCTAGCCTCTGCCCTAAGGGTCTTCACAAAATGCATGGCAGCTGTCACTGCCTACCTATGCACCTTGGGGATATTCACTTCCCTTGCTTAGATGATTTGCTGATCAGGAGGTAAGGCTCTCTTCATCGTACCATCATGGTGCTTCAACACCTGGGCTTTGTCATAAACTTCCCAAAGTCCCACCTCACTCCGATCCAAAGTCTAGAGTTCACCGGAACACTTTTAGACACTCGACAGGCCCAAGCTTTCCTCCTAGAGCAGGGGTCTCAAACTCAAATTGCTTTGAGGGCCAAATGAGGACTTGTAAAGTAACCCGGGGGCCGCATAAGACGCGGGGCCTCATTTGCATAAGGGGCCTCATTTGCATAAATATTTGCATAATGTTACCATACACTAACTTTTAGTAAACATGCCTCTTTAATGAGTATGGATAAAGAAAGACTAAAAGATTTAGAAACAAGAAGACAATAATTAAACTGGGAACCCCAAAAGCCAAACTTGGAATGTACAACAACACTGTAGAAATAAAACTATAAATTAATTTCCTCTTGTACTAAACAAAGCGCAAACATTAATGATGCACATTTCCCAGAGCTGACATATTCCAGTTAATAAATTCAAAATAAAGAGATATTTTTCTACCTTTTGTGCATTTTTTTCAGTTGCAATTGTTCCAGCCACTTTCTTCTGGTTTCTTCATGTCTTCTGCTAACTCTCCATCGTCTGCTGTCCATTTGCCCTTTCTTCTCTCCTAGTTTTTTTTCCATTCTCTCTCTACATCTGCTTTAACATACTAATCTTTCTCCTTTTTCTCTTTCCTCATTCCTATTTCATCCACTCAAATTTTACCCCTCCATCCTCAATCCCCGCTTACTCTCCCAATACCTGGCCAATTGTAGATTTGTCTTCTCTCCCAGACAAAATATTTTTCCCCTCTCCATTTCACTTTCCCAGCTCCATCCCATTCTAATCCTCCCCCAACATCAGCTCCCTTCTAGTTCCAGCCCCACCCAGCATCCGCTCCCTTCTAGTCCCCCCATTAGTCCATTTCCAGTCCTATCCTAGCCTCACCATCAGCCCATTTCCAATCCTAGCCCCCATCAGCCCATTTCCAATCCTAGCTCCCTCCCCTCACAGCCCATTTCCATTCCAAGCCCCCCTCCCCATCAGCCATTTGCAGTTCAAGCCCCCCTTCCACTCAGCCCATTTCCAGTCCTAGCAACCCCCCCCAGCCCATTACCAGTCCTAGACCCCCCATAGCCCATTACCAGTCCTAACCTCCCCATAGCGCACTTCCAGTTTTACCCCCCATCACCCCATTTTCAGTCTTACCCCCCCCATAGCCCATTACCAGTCATAACCCCCCTGCCAATAGCCCACTTCCAGCCCTAACCCCCATTACCCCATTTCAGTCAGCCCTTCCATAGCTCATTACCAGTCCTAACTCCCCCCATCAGCCCACCTCCAGTCCTTCCTAACCCCCACCTGCCCATTTCCAGTCCTAGCCCCCACCATAGCCCATTACCAGTCATAACCCCCCTGCCAATAGCCCATCTCCAGTCATAACCCCCCCCCTGCCAATAGCCCATCTCCAGTCATAACCCCCCCCTGCCAATAGCCCATCTCCAGTCATACCCCCCCCTGCCAATAGCCCATTCCAGTCATACCCCCCCCTGCCAATAGCTCATTTCCAGTCATACCCCCCCCTGCCAATAGCCCATTTCCAGTCATACCCCCCCTCTGCCAATAGCCCATTTCCAGTCCTACACCCCCCCTGCCAATAGCCCATTTCCAGTCCTACACCCCCCCTGCCAATAGCCCATTTCCAGTCCTACCCCCCCCTGCCCATAGCCCATTTCCAGTCCTACCCCCCCCCCTGCCAATAGCCCATTTCCAGTCCTACACCCCCCCTGCCACTAGCCCATTTCCAGTACTACACCCCCCCCGCCAATAGCCCATTTCCAGTCCTACACCCCCCCCCTGCCAATAGCCCATTTCCAGTCCTACACCCCCCCCTGCCAATAGCCCATTTCCAGTCCTACGCCCCCCCCTGCCAATAGCCCATTTCCAGTCCTACACCCCCCCCTGCCAATTGCCCATTTCCAGTCCTACACCCCCCCTCCAAAGACCCTTTCAAGTCTTACACCCCCCCCCTGCCAATTGTCAATTTCCAGTCCTACACCCCCCCCCCCCCCGGTAAATTAAAAAAAAACCTGGCTTCTGCTGCTCAAGCAGCAAAATCAGCTGTCCTGCGGCCCCTTCCCCTGTGCCCGGAGATCCGAGTCTGCTCTATCAGCGGCGTGCTTTTCAAGCCGCGAGGAGAGTATTCCCCTCTCGCGCGGCTTGAAACCGCGCGAGAGGGGAATACTCTCTTCGCGGCTTGAAAAGCACGCCGCTGATAGAGCAGACTCGGATCTCCGGGCACAGGGGAAGGGGCCGCAGGACAGCTGATTTTGCTGCTTGAGCAGCAGAAGCCAGGTTTTTTTAAAATTTGACAATTGATTCTGCCGCTGCCACGGCGGCAACGGCAGAAGCCAGGGTTTTGGGGGTTTTTTGTTTTCCTCCGTCGCGGGCCGCACAAAGTTGTCTCGCGGGCCGCGTGTTTGAGACCCCTGTCCTAGAGGATCGTTGTGCCCGCCTCATAGAGCTGGCAAAAAGAATACAAAAGCAAAGCAGAGTAACAGCTTGAGAGATGCTAAGACTATTAGGACACATGGCTTCCATGGTACGTCATCCCCTATGCTCGATTACACATGCGACAAGCATAGTTGACTCTGTCTTCTCAATGGACACAAGGGAAGGGTTGTTTCAGACAAGATCCACATCACCCCTCAACTGATTAAGTTCCTTCAGTGGTGGTGTCTCCCATAAAACTTTGTCGGATCACCTTTTTAGATGCCTCCACCTTGATGCACCCTGATGACGGATGCTTCCAAGGGGGGGGGGGGGGCACATCTCAACGATGTGACCACACAGAGATTACAGGAATCTGCCTTGCAGATCAACCTTCTGGAACTGCAGGCACTGACAAATGCTCTTTGGTATTTTCAACCCCAACTATTGGGGCAACCCATTCTAATCAGAACAGATAACCAAGTTGCATGTTCTATGTAAATAAATAAGGGAGGATGGGGTCCTGTCCCTTCATTGAAGAAGTGAGCCACCTATGGTCCTTTGCAGTCTCTCATGGCATCCACCTCCCGGGCAAACTCATTGTCCTAGCAGACAGGTTAAGTCAAATCCTTTGTCCACACGAATAGACCTTGCATCGGGAGGCAACTACTCGGATCTTCCAAATGTGGGGAACCCCACTCATGGATCTTTTTGCAACTCCACAAAATGCACAGCTTCCACTCTTCTACTCCCAGGCTTCTGTTGATGCACAGACAGGCCCCAGACATCTTCCTTTTCCATTGGGGACAGGGACTGCTCTACACATTCCCTCCCATCCCCTTGATGCCCAAGATTTTGTTGAAGCTACAGGCCGACAGGGGCTCTGATTCTCATAGCCCCCTTTTAGTCCTGTCAACCGTGGTTTATAGGACGCTACTCCATACCAGTCTTCAGTCACTACGCCTGACAGCATGGTTGCTGAAGGGTTAGTGCTTGCCGACCTCTGCCTACCGCAGGCGGTCAAGGCTGACCTCCTTACATATCTTGAGGATTCCACCAGGCAGTATTATGCTTTCAAGTGGCATAGATTTTCCCTCTGGTGCTCCCAAAAGGACATTCACCACTTTTCTTGCACAATGGAGTTGCTTCTACAATATTTCCTCCACTTATCCTTGATAGGTCTTAAAACTAGCTCGGTGAGAGTTCACCTTAGTGCCATTGTGGCCTCTCACAGACCAGTGGATAGACAGCCTATCTCCTTACATCTTTAGTAGCATGCTTCCTGCTGTCCAAGCCACCCATTAAGCCACCTCCGGTGGCCTGGGATCTAAATGTGTTTCTAGCTCATCTTCTGAAGCCACCTTTCGAACCTTTAGCAACCACTTCACTGACGTTTCTCTTGGAAGATCATCTTCCTTATTGACCTCGCTTCTGCTCGACGTGTCGGTGCTAGTGATGTATCCCCTCCATACTCTGTTCCACCATGATAGGGTGGTTCTGTGTACCTATCTGCATTTCCTCCCAAAGGTGGCTTCCTCCTTCCACCTAAATCAGTCAGTAATCCTTCTGATTTTCTTCCCTGGAACATGTCTCGGGCTGAAGCAGCACTACACACTTTAGACTGCAAGTGAGCACTGGCCTACTACTTGGATAGAACTAAAGCTCACAGAAAATCCTCTCAACTGTTCATTTCCTTTGATCCTAGTCACCTGGGTCGACTGGTGACAAAATGTACTCTGTTTATATGGTTAGCAGATTGCATTTCTTTTGCTTATGCACAAGCAAGACCCTCATTAGAGGGTCATGTCACTGCTCATAATGTGCAGGCTATGGCAACCTCCACAGCTAATCTCTGTTAAGTAGCCATTGAGGACATTTGCCGGCCAGCTACCTGGTCCTCCAATCATACTTTTGCTGCACACTACAGTTTGGACAGACTCCTGTTGAGGTGCTGTCTTTGGCTAAGCTGTACTCCAGCACCTCTCTGGGACTTAAACTCAACTCCTACCCTCTGTCCTGGACTTCTATAAGTTACCAGACTATCATTGGAGTACTGCCTCCTGGAATAGTCTTATGGGCCATAACTTTTCCAAACTCGTCAGATAACACGTTTTTTGCCTCAGATCACACTCCCCCAAATACCATTTTGGTACCTGATGGCTAGTGAGTCCCCATATGTGAAGACTGCATTCCTACTTGTTCCTGGAGACACCGTAGTTACTCACCTGTAACAGGTGATCTGTGGGAACAGCGGGAATCTGCCTTCACAGCCTGCCCTCCTCTCCTAGGAGTTGTAGGGTTCTTTTATGTGTTTTCTTCTTCTTAGCTATAGACTCAACTGAGGAGAGGGATTGGGAAGGGTAGGCATGCAGGCACAGTGGAATGCTCCCAAAGGCTTTCCTATTGGACACTGTGGAGCATTCCTGCATGGGCTCTGGTGGTGACGTTCATGCATATGTGAAGACTGATTCCTGCTGTTTCCAGAGATCACCTGCTACAAGGGAGTAACTACGCTTTATGAATAGCATATCAATTCTCAAAAACAACTCATGTACTGCAGAATAGAATGAAATGGGTGTAAGAGAGACTATTCTATCTCGCCATACATCACTAAGCCTAAAACACAAAATGTTTTTTCAACTTTTGACTACTCTAGTCCCTGAGGCTTCTCCTTGTGAGGTATTCAAAGAGAGGTTGACTACCAAATTAGTCTCTGACCAAAATAAGAGACTTCTACAAATTGGATTAGATGTTCCAACGCTTTATCAAGAAATGCAGTTTGTTTTATATTGGGAGTGTAAATATTGATCAGAGAATACAATACTTCTGTCCCTGCATATCAACTTTAACAAAAGCATACTTCCTTAGCGTCCCTCTAGTCCAGTCCCGGAACCATAGAGTTGTGAACCTCCACCAGCAGCTTTGGAGACTGAACATCTTCATCTCTTTGATCATCCAGCTATATGCAGCCCCAAGGACTGCCCACACATCAGTATCTCAGTCTCCAAGCAGCTTGGAAGTCAGAGCCCAGAACTGGGCTCCTTAGGAACAAATAAGCAGAGCTTTAGTGTTTTATTATTTTCTAGATTTAGGTGCTGGGCTGCTGCTGTGGAGGAAATCTTTGACTGTGTCCCTTCTGTCTTTCTCTAATCTGTTTTTTTCTCTCTGTCTCTCTCTGTCAGTTTCCCCATAGGTCAAACAAGCAGGGGAGCTGCACAGGACACAGGTCTCCTTTCTACCGAACCCCCTTGGTGGGTGAGGAGAAGGTTGAAGACAATTACAGGCAGCAATTGAATACAGCAGTAGGCTCTGAGGGTCCCCTGACTGATTTAGGGGTTCCCCGAGCTGCCCTGAGCGGTTATTACTCTGTTATTGACTCTGATAACTGCTACTCAGAGCTTGTGACAGGCACGCTGGACAGCACTCTGTGTTTTGACCCCCCCTCCACTCCTGTGTGTGGGTGAGTAGAGTTTGAAGCTTTTTCTTTCTAAAGGCAGTGGTGGAGGCCTTGGGGTGGCCTGGAATCAGCTCTGGGGAGTGTTTTAGACCTTTTGGGTATTTTTTCTGGTCCTTTTTTTGGCGAGATCGGGTCCGGCGGCCATTTTGGATTTTTTTCAAAGTTGTTTTTCTTCGTGTTATTTTTAGGGATAGGAGCTTCGTTTTTGCATTTCTTGGTCAGATATCAGCTAATTGACTCCAGCTCTATCTAATCCTGCAATTTGGAGCGTTTTTGAGCACTTTTAAAATCGCGATTTTTTTTCTGCTCTGTTTGCTTCAGCAAGGTGTTCCTGCTTTGCTGGCAAAGGGCTGTGTACATAGCCATACCTCCTAGTCCTCGGTGTCTGGTCTGTGGCATTCGTAGAAGTAGTAATTTGGAAGCCCGAGTCTGTGCCACTTGTTCTGCTGTGGGTGCTGGCATGGAGGATCCTCTGGAGGGCTCCAGTGTAGATCTCCCACCTGTATCTACAGAAGGGACATCAGAGCAGGCAGAGACGGTCCTTGGTCCATCCGGGGATTTCTGCGGTGCCGGAGCGCCTGTTGGCGGGGGGCGTCCAGAAGGGATCCCTGGGAGTTCCACCCGCCTTTTTCTCTCTCATGCAGGAGGCTCTGGCTCTCTTGCAGCCGGCGGGGGGAGGCTCGGTCCTGCCCCACCGTGGGCTAAAGCGTCCACTTTCAGTGGAGGGAGACACTGGTCCACAAAAGAAGAGCCGGCCCCCGAGTGTTGCGGATTCTACGCCTCCTGGGGACGAGTTCCACGAGGGGCTGGGGGAGGCTCTCGAGCTGGAGTCTGCGGAGGATTTAGAAGGCGGCGAGTTGTTGGACGACGAGCAGAGTAGTAGAATAGTGCGTGTATTTCGTAAAGAGGAACTTCCGGCACTGATTGCCAAAACCCTCAAGGTATTGAACATACCCGTGGAAGATGCCACTGCGGAGGACAAGTTGGAGGATCCCTTGATGCAGGCGGTGCGCACTTCCCACAGAGTCTATCCGCTCCATAGGGTTTTTTAAAGCTATGATCCAGGAGGAGTGGAACAGTCCAGAGTCCGCTTTGCGCGGGGCTAGACTGTTGCCTAAGTTGTATCCTCTGTCGGAGGCTGATAGAGAGCTCTTTCGTTTGCCGAAGGTGGACGCGGCAGTTTCCGCGGTTACTAAACGGACTACTATCCCGGTGGAAGGTGCTGCGGCATTGAAGGACCCGCAGGATCGGAAAGTTGATAGCTTGTTGAGACAAGCGTTTGATGTTGCTGCCCTGTCAATGCAGGCGGCGGTGGCTGGGGCCTGGGTGGCGCACGGCTGCCTCCGCTGGTCTCAACAGTTCCAGGGGCCCCAGTCGGCGGATCAAGAGGCCGCGGCGTCCAGATTGGAGTCGGGTACCGCTTATTTGGTGGATATCCACTATGACCTGATTAGGGGGTTAGCTAACGGCATGGCGTCGGTGGTAGCGGCGCGTCGTTCTCTTTGGTTATGCAATTGGGTGGCTGATGGCTCTTCTAAAGCTCGCCTTAGTAAGCTGCCGTTTAAGGGCAGGCAGTTATTTGGAGAGGACTTGGATAGGTTGGTAAAAGATCTCGGGGATTCTAAGGGGGGTCGGCTTCCGGAGGATAAGCCCAAGCAGGGGAAGCCGACCTTCACCTTCCGGGGGTCTCAGCAGTCCTTTCGGAGGTTTCGTGCCTCCCGCTTTGGTCAGTCCCAGCGTTCCAGATATCTGGGGCGCGGACAGAGTTTCCGCGGATTTCGGGGGGCAGGTAGAGGTTTTGGCTTCTTCCAGGCGCAGGTTCCCAAAAAGTCGCAATGAAGCGAGGCCGGCTCCGGTGGCGGTGATTCCCGTAGGGGGCAGACTGCGGGATTTCTACCCTGCCTGGGCCGCTATCACATCCGATCGGTGGGTGTTAGAAGTGATACGAGAGGGATATGCGCTCGAGCTACATCGACCGGTGCTTGATTCCTTCGTTATGTCCCCGTGCAGCGCTCCCTGGAAACGACGAGTCGTATCCGATACACTTTCCCGGCTGCTTCGGCTCCGGGCGGTCGCCCCCGTGCCGGAGGGGCAGTTAGGGTCCGGTCGATACTCCATCTACTTCGTCGTGCCGAAAAAGGAGGGCACCTTTCGACCAATCCTGGATTTAAAGAGAGTGAATCGGTGCCTCCGGGTGTCGCATTTTCGCATGGAAACGCTGCGCTCGGTCATAGCGGCGGTCCACGAGGGGGAATTCCTAATGTCCCTAGACCTTACGGAGGCCTATTTGCACATTCCCATTCGCCGGGAACATCAAAGATTTCTGCGGTTTTCAGTTTCAGTTTCAAGCCATGCCCTTCGGCCTAGCGACGGTGCCACGGGTCTTCACGAAGATCATGGTGGTGGTAGCGGCGTTCCTGCGGAAGGAGGGTGTCCTCGTGCATCCCTATCTCGACGACTGGTTGATCCGGGCGAAGTCGAGGGAGGAGAGTCTCCGGGCGATGGCGCGGGTCATACAGGTTTTGCAGTCGTTAGGTTGGGTGGTCAATCGGGCGAAGAGCAGCCTTCTTCCCTCGCAGACCTTGGAGTATTTGGGGGCGCGTTTCGAGACCGGCAACGGGAAGGTTTTCCTCCCAGTGCACAGAGCACGGGCCCTGAGGCGGCTGGTGGAGCAGTTTCTAGCGAGACGGGCGTCCTCGGCTTGGCAATACCTTCAGCTTCTCGGCACGATGGCGTCGACCATCGAGGTAGTTCCGTGGGCAAGGGCGCACATGCGGCCTCTGCAGCGAGCGCTGCTGCGTCGATCGTGTCATCAGTCCGACTCGCTAGCTCGTCAGTTAGTTTGCCCCTTGGAGGTTCGGCGCAGCCTTCGCTGGTGGTTGCGTCGGCACTCTCTGGCGAACGGTATGCCCTTGGAGTCTCCCGTCTGGCATCTGCTGATGACGGATGCCAGTTTGAGCGGCTGGGGGGCTCATTGCGAGGGCCAGATTGCTCAGGGCCAGTGGTCCTCGCGGGAGAGCCGGTGGTCCATCAACCGACTGGAAATGAGAGCCGTGTGGTTGGCTCTGACAGCGTTTCAGCCTCGGCTGCAGGGAGCGGCGGTCAGGGTGCTATCCAACAATGCCTCCACGGTAGCCTACATAAATCGCCAGGGAGGCACAGGCAGCGCGGCATTGGAAGCGGAGGCGGATCTGCTTCTGGATTGGGCAGGGCGGCATCTTCAGTGTCTGCCGGCCCAGCATATCGCGGGGGTTCACAATGTGGAGGCGGACTTTCTGAGTCGTCGCGGGGTAGACCCTGGAGAGTGGTCTCTACATCCCGAGGTATTTGCGTTGCTGGTCCGTCGTTGGGGTCTGCCGATAATGGACCTCATGGCGACCTTCGAGTCCGCGCAGGTCGAAAGGTTCTCAGCAGGCTTCGGGAACGCATGTCGGAAGGCCTCGATGCATTGGCACAAAGGTGGCCAAGGTACGGGCTGCTCTATGTCTTTCCTTCGTGGGCTCTGCTGGGTCGCCTGGTACAGCGGATCGAGCGGCATCCGGGTCCCGTGGTTCTGATTGCCCCGGACTGGCCTCATCGGCCTTGGTATGCGGATCTGGTGCGGTTGAGTGTGGCCGATCCGTGGCTCCTTCCTCCTCGGCCGGATCTCCTTTGGCAGGGGCCGCTGCATATGCCTCAGGTGGCTCGATTCTTGCTTACGGCATGGCTATTGAGAGGGCGCGAATGAGAGCCAAAGGTTATTCTCCGGAGGTCATTGCTACCTTGTTGCGGGTGCGGCGTCGGTCTACGTCGCTAGCGTATGTCCGGGTCTGGCGTATTTTTGAGAGCTGGTGTGCGGCTCGCGAGTTGCGGCCTTTGCGGACCTTCGTTCCTCAGATCCTCTCCTTCTTGCAAGCAGGGGTGGACAAGGGCCTGGCGGCCAGTTCGTTGAGGGTACAACTTGCAGCTCTTGCGTGTTTTCGAGGCAAGGTTCAGGGCCAGTTATTGGGGTCCCATGCGGACGTGAAGCGCTTCTTGCGAGCGGTGTTGCTTATGCGTCCTCCATGCAGGGCTTTAGTGCCCTCGTGGGACTTGAATTTGGTGTTGAGGTCTCTGGTGGCTTCGCCGTTTGAACCCTTGGCGCAAGCTTCGTTGAAGGACTTGACGTTGAAAATGGTGTTTCTGGTAGCGATCTCGTCAGCTCGCAGGATCTCGGAGTTGCAGGCTCTTTCGTGTAGGGAACCCTATCTGTCTTTCTCTGCCGACAAGGTGGTATTGCGACCGGTTCCCGCGTTTTTGCCTAAGGTAGTTTCGGCGTTTCACATGAATCAGGTGGTGTCTCTCCCGGTGTTTGCCAAGGAACGGGGCAAGCACGGGGTAACTCCTTGCACGCGTTGGATGTCCGTCGAGCTCTTCGTCGGTATTTGAGGGAAACGGCTGCCTTCCGTAAGTCCGATCGCCTATTTGTCGCATTTGGCGGTCCGCGCAAGGGGGAAGCGGCGTCTAAGTCTTCCATTTACCGCTGGTTGAAAGAGGCGATTTTGTCGGCATACCTTTTACACGGCAGGATGGTTCCTGCCGGGCTTCGGGCTCACTCGACTAGGGCGCAGGCGGCGTCTTGGGCAGAAGTTAGCTTGGTACCGGCGGTGGATATTTGTCGGGCGGCGACGTGGTCGTCCTTGCACACCTTTGCTAAGCACTATCGTCTGGATGTGCAGGCGGCGTCGGATACGCGGTTTGGGTCTCGGGTGCTTCAGGCTGGACTAGCGAGGCCCTCCCGTTGAGATTTACTGCTCTATTACATCCTCTATGGTTCCGGGACTGGACTAGAGGGACGCTAAGGAAGAGTAAATTAGACTTACCTGCTAATTGTTGTTCCTTGCGGAACTCTAGTCCAGTCCCGGATCCCTCCCTGTCTATCTGTTCTCGCTGCCAGCCAAGAAGGTACATTCATTATAGGAGTCTGCCAGGGTTTTTGTTCTCTATACTTTTGGTCAGAGCTCCTCTGCTTGCAGCGCGCCTTAGTTTCCTTTCGGGGTCACATCTTGGGGGTGAGCGGTGGCGTCTCTTGTTGCATGCGTTTTGCACAAGGGTCGCCACGGCCGTTCTGGTTCGCCTTCCCGTAGGTGGGAGGTTGTTCTTACGCAATTGGAAAAAGAAAAAAAAAATTTTTGCTAGTGGTGGGAACTTTAGGGTCAGGATCCTTTTTTCCACTGTGTTATATCTACTTATTTGTTGCTCTGCTTAGTATGCTTTGTCAATAGGTACTGATGTGTGGGCGGTCCTTGGGGCTGCATATAGCTGGATGATCAAAGAGATGAAGATGTTCAGTCTCCAAAGCTGCTGGTGGAGGTTCACAACTCTATGGTTCCGGGACTGGACTAGAGTTCCGCAAGGAACAACAATTAGCAGGTAAGTCTAATTTACTCTTCACCTCCAACACCTGGTGCAGCAGGTCAGAGGAGACCAAAATCCACACTAAACCTTTCTTCTTATCAACCTTGTTCGAAGCATAATTAACTTTAGACCAAACTGTACCACACTGTACCTTGCGCAGACCTGACTAATGCTCTGTACTGTTCTAACTAGATTGTAAGCTCCGATGAGCATGACTCTGATGGGCAGGGACTGTCTCTTGTATGTTGGCCACCTCTTGTAGATTGGCTGTGCAGTGCTGCATGCGTGGCGCTTTGTAAGTGCTGAATAATAATAGTAGTAGTGATAGGGGTATTTAAAGCTGGAGACTCTCCCTTCATATTTCGTGAGCTGATGAGTCTCCTGGATAAACCCGATGTCACATTTCAACCATCCCAACTCTTTTTGTACAATAATTGGTGTTTCCTGTAAGAGTCCAAACCTCTTATGTTAAAGGAAACTACCCTGAACTCATCCATTGAAAATTATACAGACCAGGTTTTTTACCCCATACAGCCTGGGTGTGAGATCAAAAGCCCTCCCCCTGACTATCCCCCACCTTCCAAACAACCCCTAACACACACTCGCCACCAGATCAACACATCTGAGGTGCGACCACACTGCACAGGCTTTTACATGAACACATTTCAATCCTCCCCACCAGCTTATATACCCAAAACACAGCCACATGTATCCCTCCAATACTCATTCTTTAGAGCTTTCAAAAGTATAGTTGAGACGACAAAACAAAAGTCCATCACAAGTTTCTCATCCTGCTCCTTCTGTCCTGAGTCTCTTGTCACCCTGCTGTGTTTGCCATCTGGGCATAGGATTTTTTCCCCTTCTGAGGTTCTGCAACCATTCCCACCTGGGCAGTTGGCAGATCCTTCTAACCAATTCTCTGCATACCATTTGTTTATTTTTTAAATTGATTGTTTATGCAATTTTCTACAACAATCCAAGAATACACTTGTACAGCAATAGAGCAAACAAAACACAAGAAAATCCCAAAATGGGTGTATAAGAAATATGTTCTCCCTAGCCCACAAAACGGAGGGGGGGGGGGAGAAACAGTTAAATATACTTCAATAAATGCAAGAAATAGAGAACTGAGTTTACAGCCGGTACTTCATAGAATGTTCACTCCACAGAATGTTCACTCCACAGGAGAGTATCGAGGCTTCTAAGCGCTGAGCATTCACAAAGGCCAGCAGTTGGGAGGGCTCATAAAAAAATATAGGAAATAAATCGATATCTAATCAAACATTTATATGGATGCTTAAGAAAAAAGAGACCTCCCAGCTGCTGGACCCCTGGTCGGAGAAGAAAAACTCCTGCCTATGTTTTTGCGTTTCCTTAGAAAAATCTGGATATATCCTAACCAATAAACCCTGAAACAATACATTTTGTTTCCTATAAAAACTTCAACAACTGCTCTTTATCTGGAAGCAAAGCAAAAGTCACTAGCATAGTAGATATTACTACTATTTCATGCGAAGATTCCAATAAATCAGTAACATTCAAAATATCTGCTTGCTGTGTCCCAGTATCCTCAAATGAAGGTCTTTTCCCAGTTGGAAGGTAAAATATCTTCATAAGAGGAGGATGAGACTCCAAGGGTACCGCCAGGACTTTACAAAGATATTTCTTAAACATATCTTTCGCAGACACCACCGGATGCCTTGGAAAATTAATTGGTCTCAAATTAGTAGCTCTTAATACATTCTCAAGGTGCTCCAATTTAGGATATACTGTAGCCAAGCTCTTTGTAACCACTTGTACATTATTTTCCAAAACCTCTACTTTAGTTTGAAGATCCACATGAGTAGAATAATAGAAGCAATCTGTAACGTAACCTCCTCCAAGGCCTTGGAATTATCTGTAACTCTCCCTGCCAAAGATGAAACTTGCTGTAATAGTGCTTTGCCCAGTAAGACAACTAGCCCAGATAGTCTCGAGAGTAATTGTTGCAGGACGCTGCGACTCAAAACCAGTCCAATCCATCGTAGGAGCGCACTCCCTCTCCCTTCCACCCGAAGCTTCACTGGCCTCCACGTGACCAGCCGACTCTGAAACCGCTCGACCTCTTGGCGCCACCAAAGAACTACCATGTGGGGGAGGCACTAGCGATCCACCACCGGTGCCTTAAACTCTGGTGTCTGGCCTCCTGAGTGACTCACTCTACCCCAAACCAGGAGGAGCTTTGCTGCAGATCTCTCCCAGAGGAATGCTAGATGCATACGAGCTTGGAGGCAGGCCTGGAACCAGGAGAAGATGACATGCCTGAAACAGTTGATAAGTCCTCAGACTCCACCAGACCTGACGCCGGACTTCCTTCTCCCGCTACCACTGGCTGCTGAAGAGTATGAAAGAATGCATCCAATGGCCCAACAGGGGCAACAGGTAAAGGAGTGGAGGTGAGGGCGGGCTGAGGGGGCTTTAAGCTCGCCTTAACCTTAAGAACATAAGATATGCCATACTGGGTCAGACCAAGGTCCACCAAGGCCAGTATCCTGATCTCCAGGAACAAGCAGGAATGAGTCTTCACATATGAGTATCGTCGGTACCGACGGAGCCTGCGCGGGAACGCTCCCCAGTGGCAAGTAAGAAAGCTTTTGGGAGCATCCCACAGCGCCTGCGCACTGCCTTCCCGCCTTTCCCAACCACTTCTCTCCAGTTCTTCTTTTCCGCGGAGCCAGCAGGTCGTGTTCCTGTCACCGCAGAAGAATTCTTTATTTTTTTCTTTATTTTTCTGTGTCGCGTCTGCCTTCTTCGACGTCAGACCGGTACCGCTGGTCTTTTCTTTTCTTTCTAAAAAAAAATACAAAACAAAAACTTTTCTCTTTCTTCAACTGTGCATTTTCGGTTTGGACCTTAGGCTGAACATATTTTCTCCTCATGGAGAAGCCCGCTTCCGGGTTCAAAAAGTGCACGAAGTGTGGCGGTACTATTTCTGTCACCGACACCCATGACTGGTGTCTAAAATGTTTGGGTCCTGACCATTCCATCACGGATTGTGTGTCCTGTACCATGATGTCTAAAAGAGGTCGACAGAACCGAGCAGCCAAGCTCAGTACCCTGTTTCCCTCTGATGCAGCCTCGGTGGCATCGACGTCTTCCAGGGCTGCTTCTTCCTCCCATGGATCTCAGGTAACCAAACATAAATCTAGCCGGTCCTCGAAGGGCAAATCTCCCTCTAAGCATTGAGATGCCTCCGGGCTTGTCCTCGAGGATTCCGCACCGGCAAAATTACCCCGGCGGGAAGTTCCGGCTTCCAAAGCATTGTCTATGGGGTCACAGGTTGACATCGATGGCTCGGCCTCGACCGATCACCTGTTGCCGTGTTCTGGGGTACCGGTGGCCTCCACTGGTACCGACATCCAGACTCTGGTGGCGTCGATGGATCAGAAGATTCTGTCCATGCAGCGCACCCTAACGGCGTTTATGCAGGCTTCGACGCCTCCGGTACTGCAACAGTCTCCTTTGCTGGTACCGACTCCGGCACCGGCATCGTTCCCGGTGCCGGTACCGATTGCATCGACATCGGCTTCGGTGTCGACTGCAACGGTACCCTGTCCTATGATGCCCATCGGTACCGAACCGGTACCGCTTACTCCCGATGTCGATCCCACTCGGTACGCGTATCGGGCTTTACAGGAGCATCCAGACAGGCGATACTTCGATTCCTCCGAAGACTCTGATGAGTCGGAGGTTTCCGTCGATGCACCGGTACTTCTTCCTCAGGAGTCTGATTCGCCAAAACGAAGATTGTCTCCTCCAGAAGACTTGTCTTTTCAGCACTTCCTTAGGGAAGTGGCTAGGGGCCTCTCCATTACAGTGGCCCCTGAGTCAGAGCCTAGAGCCAAGCAACTAGATATTTTGCAATATCCTAAGGCTCCTAAAGAAGCAGCTACTTTACCTATTCATGAGATTCTCTATGATCTCATGTTGAGCATGTGGGAGACTCCTCTTACCACCTCTCCTCATTCTCGTAGATTAGATACCATGTACCGTGTCCCTCCTTGTCCTGGCTTTCATAAGTCTCAGCTTCCTCACCACTCTATTGTGGTAGAGTCTGCCATGAGGAAAATAAAGAGTGCAAAGAGACACTCATCTAATCCTCCAGGACGTGAATGCAGGACCCTTGATGCTTTTGGCCGAAGGGTTTTCCAAGCTAATATGCTTGCTGCCAGAATCAACTCCTATAGTCTCTATATGGAGATGTTTCTAAAAGAAGTCACAGATCATCTGCAGACTTTAGCCCCTTTTATTTCAGAAGATAAAAGGCAGGAATTTCTCACTTGGCTTAAACATGCCCAAGATGTTTCCAAATTTTCCAACCGTGCAGCCTTTGACTCTTTTGAGTGTGTAAGCAGAGCCTCGGCTATTGCCATAGGTGCACGTAGAATTGCTTGGTTACAAGCCTCTGATTTGGAACTTTGGGTCCAAGATGAACTGGGAAATCTTCCTTGTACAGGTGAAAACCTTTTTGGCAGGGATTGGAAAGCAAAGGCCACTCAGATGGATGCTGAGAACTCTGCTTTGGATCGACTTTCAAAGTCTACCTCTGCTCCTGCTAAGAAAAGGTTGTTCAAAAAGACAACTTTTTCTAAAAAGGGAAGATACTATCCTGCTTATGGTCAGCAGGCATCTTCTGCAGGTCGTTTTGCTGCAAAGCGTCAGCAACCACCTAAACAGGCCAAGTCAAAGGCTGCCAGGCCTCCCACAGCTCAGCAGCCTCAGCCTTCCCAGGGCCTTTGACTTGCAACTAGAGAACTTAGCCTTTCTGGCTCTGGAAGAACCAGAGCCCCTCACCATTCCAGGAAGGTTGGCTTACTTTGCTCCCAGATGGGAGCAAATTACAGCAGAGCAATGGACCCTCTCCATTGTAAGGGAAGGGTACAAGCTTTATTTCTTAAACCTTCCTCCCCACACCATGGTGAGACAGTTCAATTCTCCAACATCTCTCCTCAACCTTCTGGGTCAGGAGATTGCTACCCTTGTTGCCCAAGAGGCAATAGAAGAAGTACCCCTTCAACAGGGCTCAGGGTTCTACTCCCCTTATTTTCTTATTCCAAAGAAAACAGGGGGCTACAGACCCATATTAGATCTCAGAGAATTGAACAAGTTTCTATTCAAAGAGAAATTCAAGATGATTTCTCTCGGTACTCTGCTGCCATACCTTCAGAGTCAGGACTGGCTTTGTTCTCTAGATCTCAAGGATGCGTACACCCATGTCCTCATCCATCCAACACACAGAAGGTTCCATAAGAACATAAGAACATAAGATATGCCATACTGGGTTAGACCAAGGTCCATCAAGCCCAGTATTCTGTTTCCAACAGTGGCCAATCTAGGTCATACGTACCTAGCAGTTTCCCCAAGGGACACAGGTTCCACAATGCTTGTATTGGTTCAAGCATTGATATCCTGGGTCCCTTCTTAATAATGGTTTATGGACCTTTCCTCCAGGAACTTGTCCAAACCTTTTTTAAACCCAGCTACACTAACAGCCTTTACTACATCTTCCGGTAACAAATTCCAGAGTTTGATTACACGTTGAGTGAAAAAATATTTTCTTTTATTAGTCTTAAATAGTTTACCCTGTAGCTTCATTGCATGTCCCCTAGTCTTTCTATATTCTGATAAGGTAAACAATCGATCTACGTTTACCCGTTCCACTCCGTTCATTAATTTATAGACTTCTGTCATATCTCCCCTCAGCCGTCTCTTTTCCAGGTTAAAGAGCCCCAACCTTTTTAGCCTTTCTTCATAGGAGTATCCTTCCATCCCCTTTACGATTTTGGTGGCTCTTCTCTGAACCTTTTCTAAAATCGCTATATCCTTTTTAAGATACGGCGACCAGAATTGCACACAATATTCAAGGTGCGGTCTCACCATGGAACGATATAGAGGCATTATAATATCTTTTGTTTTATTTTCCATTCCTTTCCTTATCATACCTAGCATTCTATTTGCTCTCTTGGCCGCCGCTGCACAATGGGCCGAGGGTTTTAACACGTTATCCACAATGACACCTAAATCTTTTTCCTGGGTGGTGGTTCCTAATGTGGAACCTTGCATCGTGTAACCATAGTTTGGGTTGTTCTTCCCTAGGTGCATAACCTTGCACTTCTCCACATTGAATTTCATCTGCCATTTTGATGCCCAGTCTTCCAATTTATCAAGATCCTCTTGCAATTTTCCACAATCCTCCTGGGTTTTAACAACTTTAAATAGTTTTGTGTCATCTGCAAATTTGATAACCTCACTCGTTATTCCACTTTCCAGGTCATTTATGAATATGTCAAAAAGCAGCGGACCCAGCACAGATCCCTGGGGTACACCACTATTCACCTTTCTCCATTGGGAAAATTGGCCATTTAGCCCTACCCTCTGCTTTCTATCTTTTAACCAGTTCCTGATCCACAATAGTACACTGCCTCCTATCCCATGACTCTTTAGTTTTGCCAAAAGTCTCTCATGAGGGACCTTGTCAAAGGCTTTCTGAAAGTCCAGATACACAATATCAACCGACTCACCTTTGTCCACCTGTTTATTCACTCCTTCAAAAAAACATAACAGATTAGTAAGACAAGATCTTCCTTGTCTAAAGCCATGTTGGCTGTCTCCCATTAGGTCGTGACTATCTACATGCTGAGTAATTTTATTCTTTATGATGGTTTCTACCATTTTTCCCGGTACTGATGTCAGGCTCACCGGTCTGTAGTTTCCCGGATCACCCCTCGAACCCTTTTTAAATATTGGTGTTACATTGGCGATCCTCCAATCCTCAGGTATTAGAGATGATTTTAATGATAGTTCACAGATTACTGATAGCAGGTCTGCAATCTCAAATTTCAGTTCTTTCAACACCCTTGGATGTATACCATCCGGCCCAGGTGATTTGCTACTCTTCAGTTTATCTAATAGTTGTAAGACATCTTCCCGATGTATCGATATTTCCTTCAATTCTTCCACACCTTTAAATACCCCTTCAGTCATGGGTAACATCCCTACATCTTCCTCAGTAAAGACCGAAGCAAAGAATTCATTCAGTCTCTCCGCTATCGCCTTGTCGCCTCTTAGTGCTCCTTTAACCCCTTTATCATCTAATGGACCAACTGACACTCTCACAGGTTTTTTGCTACGAATGTACTTGAAAAGGTCTTTATTTCGCGTTTTTGCTTCCGCAGCAAGCTTCTTCTCAAATTCTCTCTTTGCCTGCCTTATCAATGCCTTGCATTTGACTTGCCAGTGCTTGTGCTGTTTCCAGGTTTCATCGTTTGGCTCTTTTTTCCATTTCCTGAAAGATGCTTTTTTGGCAACAACAGCCTCTCTGACCTCACCTTTAAACCATGCTGGCAGTTTTTTTGACTTCCTTCCACTTTTCTTAAAGCGTGGAATACAGCTGGTCTGGGCTTCCAAGATAGTATTTTTCAACAACACCCAAGCTTGATGTACGTCTTTAACCTTTGCAACTGCTCCTTTTAGTTTTTTCTTAACTGTTTCCCTCATTTTATCATAGTCTCCCTTTTGAAAGTTAAAGGGTAGTACTGTGGATTTCCTTACTATCCCTCCTCCACTAATTAAATCAAAGGTGATCATGCTATGATCACTATTGCCAAGTGGCCCCAACACCCTTATCTCTTGCACTACATCTAGTGTTCCACTAAGGACTAGGTCTAATATTGCTTCCCCTCTGGTCGGTTCATGAACCAGCTGCTCCAAGAAGCAGTCATTTATTTCATCTAGGAACTTTATCTCCCTAGCATGTCCTGTTGTGACACTGACCCAGTCGATGCCGGGGTAATGGAAATCACCCATTATTATTACTGCACTGTAACCTTTGCTAGCTTCCTTGATTTTTTGAGCATTTCATCATCCATTTGTTCATTCTGGCCAGGCGGACGATAGTACACCCCCACTGCCATCGCCTTCCCCTTTTTACATGGAATTTCAATCCATAGAGATTCTACAGCAAATTTTGTTTCTTGCAAAACTTTAATCCTTTCTGACTCAATGCCCTCTCTAACATAGAGCGCAACCCCTCCACCAATTTGATCAGCTCTATCATTACAATATAGTTTGTACCCAGGTATCACAGTGTCCCACTGGTTGTCCTCCTTCCACCATGTCTCTGATATTCCAATCATATCTAACCTCTCGTTTAGTGCTATATATTCTAACTCTCCCATCTTGTTTTGTAGACTTCTAGCATTTGCATACAAGCATTTTAGAGACTGTATTTTATTCATATTAATTTGGCTATTGGTAGACATGGGTAATTTGGGATCTTTAAGCTCTGTCTGCTCCATACTCGAGGGCATTTGGGCTACTTTACTCTTTTTTTGGAACCTCTCTGCTTTTTGTAGTATCCTTCAAGGATACATTCTTCCGAACCATGCACTCTTGGGCGACTGTCGGCTTTCCCCTATTATCTAGTTTAAAAGCTGCTCTATCTCCTTTTTAAAGGTTAATGCCAGCAGCCTGGTTCCATCCCGGTTAAGGTGAAGCCCATCCCTTCGGAAGAGCCCCTCCTTTCCCCAGAATGTTCCCCAGGTCCTAACAAATCCAATACAAAACCCTCATCTCTGCACCATTTTCTCATCCACGCATTGAGACTCCGGAGCTCTGCCTGCCTTTTGGGTCCTGCGCGTGGAACGGGAAGCATTTCGGAGAACGCTACCCTGGAAGTTCTGGATTTCAACTTCCTACCTAAAAGCCTAAATTTAGCTTCCAGAACCTCCCTACCACATTTTCCTATGTCATTGGTACCGACATGTACCAAGACAGCAGACTCCTCCCCAGCACTATCTAAGACCTTATCGAGGTGGCGCGTGAGGTCCGCTACCTTCGCACCAGGCAGGCATGTTACCAGGCGATCCTCACGTCCACCAGCCACCCAGCTATCTACATGCCTAATGATCGAATCACCAACTATAACTGCTGTCCTAACCCTTCCCTCATGGGCACTTGGCCCTGGAGAAACCTCGGTGCGAGAGGGGTTTACATCACCTGGAGGACAAGGTCCTAGTTACAGGATCACTTTCTGCCACACCAGGGTGATGCTCTCCTGTCACGTGACCTCTCTCCTCCATGGCAACAGGGATGCTGCCAGACTGGAGGTGGGACTTCAGGACTAGCTCCTTGCACCTAGTGCACACGTAAGACATCTCACCAGCTGGGAGAAAATCATACATGTGACACTCAATGCAAAAGACTGGAAAGCCCACATCCCGCTGCTGGACTGCTGTCTGCATCTTAGTTTTAAGTTTGTGTTTAGATCTTTAAGTTCTTTACGTACTAAAGGGTGCTATGGATATTTATACCACTAAAACTGTACCTAATAAGTTTAATATACCTTGTTCACCTGAAGCTTAATTAATCTCAGGTCCTTAGTGTATGACTGATTAGGGTAATGAGCTTCACCTGGGAGCACCTCCTGTCTTTTAAGTTGAGCAAGTACCTATAAAGCTGTGATTATCCCAGGGGAGGGTGGGTGTGGGGAGGGAGGGATATAACACTTATTAAAAGAGGGCTGCTACACAGTACCCTGTCCTGTGCTGCTGAGGTAAGCTATATTCTGATTTGATTTAAATTATAGCTCTTTGCTGCTGCTAGGCTCTAACTTATTATGAAATTTAAACTACAAGCTCTCTGCTGGATTCTAAATTTAACCAGAAAGCTCTCTTCTGTGTTTTAATTTGAAACTAAAAGTACTTTGCTGATGCTAGGCCCTGAGTGACTATGAAATTTAAACTACAGCTCTCTATTGGGTATGAAAGGTAACCAGAAAGTTCTCTTCTGTGTTTTAAATTGAATCTTCAACTGTTGCTACTAGGCCCTGACTGATTTAACAAAAAATAATGGGTTCACAGATTAATTAGCTTTAAAAGAAAAAAAAAATTCCTTTCAGAAAAATTCCCAGAAGTATATAGACACAATTTCAGATTTCTCTCCAGAAGTAACAGCCCCCCTTTCTAGTCCTTCAAGTTCCTTTTTCTAGTCCTTCGGTTCCTTTTTCAAGGAAAGCACTACCAATACAGGGTGCTTCCTTTCGGTCTGGCCTCTGCACCAAGGGTGTTCACGAAATGCATGGCAGTAGTAGCTGCATTTCTACGCACTCTAGGAATATTCGTTTTCCCATATCTGGACGACTGGCTCATTCGAGCTCCATCCCAGTCAGAGGCCCAGATTTCTCTAACCTGCACAATGCGTGTCCTTCAGTATTTGGGACTGGTAATAAACATCCCAAAATCCCATCTCACCCCTACTCAGTCTCTGGAGTTTATAGGGGCCATGCTGGATACCACAACTGCAAGGGCCTATCTTCCTCAGGCCCGTTGCCTACGCTTGGTGCAGTTAGCCTCCCAGATACAGTTAAAGTCCCATTTAACTGCTCGAGAGATGTTACAACTATTAGGCCACATGGCATCCACCGTGCATGTGGTTCCATGTGCTCGCCTTCACATGAGGGCAGCTCAATGGACTTTGTCCACCCAATGGACTCAGGCATCAGGTTGCCTGTCAAACAAAATAGCAAACTCCAGTCGCCTATTTTGGTCTCTCCAGTGGTGGAAGTCCCCTCCAAATCTGTTGCTGGGGTCCCCTTTTCAGCAGTCGCTACCCCAAGCAACTCTGACAACAGATGCTTCTCCAATGGGTTGGGGAGCTCATCTGCAAGATCTCTCCACCCAGGGCATCTGGTCTCCACAGGAGACTTGTCTGCATATGAATCTCTTGGAACTCAGAGCAATATTCTTAGCTCTCAGAGTGTTCCATTCCCTGCTCAGCTACAGGACAGTCCTCATCCATACGGACAACCAAGTAGCCATGTTCTATGTAAACAAGCAGGGCGGGACTGGCTCTCTGTCGCGTTGCAACGAAGCTTTGCGACTGTGGGCCTTCGCCAGAGAGCATCACATCCATCTTCTGGCAGTATATCTTCCAGGCGTTCAAAACTCTTGGGCGGACAGACTCAGTCGAGTTCTGCTTCCACACGAGTGGTCCCTCCACATGGATCAGGTAGCCAGGAGTTTTTGAAATTTGGGGAACCCCGGACATAGACCTCTTTTCAAGTCCGTGGAATGCCAAACTTCCCCGGTTCTGTTCCAGAATTCCGTGTCAGGGAGTTCAGGCCAAGGATGCCTTCCTCCTTCACTGGGGTCAAGACTTCCTTTATGCCTTTCCACCAATTCCCCTAATTCCCAAGACACTATTCAAGCTTCAGAGAGATCAAGGGACCATGATCCTCATAGCACCACATTGGCAACGCCAAGTGTGGTACCCTCTACTTCTGCATCTCTCTCAAGCTCCTTCCCTGGACTTGGGATCTGCACCAGACCTTCTGTCCCAGGAAGAGGGAACTTTGTGGCACCCAAACCCCCAGTCGCTCCATCTCAGGGCTTGGTTGCTGAGGGCCTAGACCTTCAAGATTTTCATCTCTCTCAGCAAGTCAGAGATGTTATTCATGCCTCTAGAAAGCCTTCTACTAGATGTTCCTATGCTTTCAAATGGAAAAGATTTACCATTTGGTGTTCAGGGAAAGGTCTAAACCCTCTTGCAATACCTCTGAATTCTCTATTTTTTTTTTTTATTTAACATTTTTTATATACCGCACTATTCATCATCAGTGCGGTTTACATTGAACATCAACATACCTGTCAATCCATGACTGATCTAGGTTTACAGATAACAGGGAAGATAAACTGGGAGTTAACTGGGGAATAACTATCTACATAATTATACATAATTATATATACATTGAATAGGTTACATCAAGTTTTGATATTTGATAAGAATATAGTGTATTCACATTTTGATCCTTTGTTCTCAATTGTTGTTATGTGTAGTAGTTATCTGAGTGATGCGGGAGACGGATTCTATTGTGTGTATTGTAGCTTGAAGTGTAAAGTGAATAGATAGTGCTTGATGGACTTTCTAAATTGGGTGATATCCCTGATTGATCTGATGTTTGGAGGTAGTTTGTTCCAGCACTTGGGGGCATAGGACACAAAAGCTCTGTTAATAGTTTGTTGTGTCCATTTTGTGGAGATACTGGGAGTAACTAGTGTGTTTTCTGCTACTAGTCTCCTGGGTCTGTTGTTTGGTGTGTGGGTGATGAGATTTGAGATCGATGCAGGAGATAATTTATTAATAGCCTTGAATGTGATGAGGAGGGTTTTGTATGTTCTGCAGTTTATCGGAAGCCAGTGCAGATCGATCAGTATTGGTGTTATATGAGCTCTTATAGAAGCTCCAGATAGGATGCGGGCTGCCGCGTTCATCGCCAGTTGAAGTGGATTTAGTGTATTCTTGGGGAGACCATGAAGGATGATATTCGCATAGTCGAAATGCGGTGTGACTATTGTTTGGAAAACTGTGCGGACGTCCTTGGTCTCCATCATTGGTTTCAGGTGGCGCAGTGTTTTTAGTTTGTAGTAAATTGACCTTACTGTGTTCTTTATGTGCTCTTTAAGATTGAGTTGTTGATCGAGTATCACACCGAGGTACTTTATGGAGGCTTTGATGGGGAGTTCTGCATCTCTTACTGTGAGGGTGGTTGGCGGAGCAAATTGCTTGTTTCTTATTGCTATGAGTACTTCGGTTTTCTTGAAGTTTATTCTCATGTTTTGATTGAGGAGCCAGTCGGTTATTGCATTGAAACAATTGATTAGTGGAGAGTAGTCAGGATTTGATATATTGATTGGTGTGAATATTAGCACGTCATCTGCGTATAATAAGCAAGATATATCGAAATCTCTGGTGATTTGGCAGATTGGCTGCATGTATATATTAAAAAGCAATGCAGATAGAGATGAGCCTTGAGGTACTCCCTGTTTCTGTTTGAAGGGTTCTACTAGAGTATCTCCTGCATCTGTCCCATGCAGGTCTGAAAACGAATTCAGTAAGAGTCCATTTGAGTGCTATTGCAGCATCCCTCAAGCCTCTCAATGGACAACCTATTTCCTCTCATCCTCTTATAGCAAGATTCATGAGAGGCCTTCTTTTAACTAAACCTCCCATTAGACCAC
Organism: Ichthyophis bannanicus; assembly: GCA_033557465.1. Classification (NCBI taxonomy): domain Eukaryota; kingdom Metazoa; phylum Chordata; class Amphibia; order Gymnophiona; family Ichthyophiidae; genus Ichthyophis; species Ichthyophis bannanicus. Next base: position 1,084,653,472 of record CM066032.1, on the reverse strand, counting down.
CTCCAGTGGCATGGGACTTAAACCTGGTTCTTGGCCAGCTTATGAAGCCACCCTTTGAACCTTTAGCCGTCACCTCCTTGAAATTCCTTTCTTGGAAAGTTATTTTTCTCATTGCAGTCACCTCAGCACGCCGCATCAGTGAGTTGCAAGCTTTGGTGGCTAATCCTCCTTATACAAGGTTCCATCATGATAAGGTAGTCCTCAGGACCAATCCACACTTTATGCCTAAAGTGGTCTCACCTTTTCATCTGAACCCAGAGGTATATTTACCTGTCTTTTTTTCCAGGACCTCATGCATCAAATGCAGAGAGGAATCTTCATACCTTGGATTGTAAGAGAGCTCTCGCTTTTTACTTACAAAGAACACAGCAGCATAGAAAGTCTTCTCAACTCTTTGTTGCTTTTGATCCTTTTCATTTAGGACTTCCAGTCTCTAAGAGAACACTGTCCAACAGGATTGCTCAGTGTTTTTCTTTCGCCTACCAGAGTAGGAACATTTCTCTGGAGGGCCATGTCACAGCTCACAATGTGAGAGCCATGGCAGCCTCAATGGCTCATCTGAACTCGTTGTCCATCGACCAAATCTGTCAAGCGGCCACCTGGGCCTCGGTTCATACCTTCACAGCCCATTACTGTTTGGACAAGGACTCCCGCCGGGATGCCTCGTTTGGTCAGGCTGTTCTCAAACACCTGTTCCATTCCTAATCAACTCCTACCCACCTACCCTGGTCGGATGCCAGAGATCCATGGGGGGAGGTAGAGTCCTTTTCAAGGACACACAACCTGGGGTTTCTCCCTGGCATCTGCAGCTAGGGAGTCCCCATATGTGAAGACTCATTCCTGCTTGTTCCTGGAGATAGCACAGTTACTTACCTGTAACAGGTAATCTCTGGGAACAGCAGGAATAAGTCTTCACAACCCACCCACCTCCCCTAGGAGTTGTATTTCTCTATCTTTCCTTTCCTCTCTCTTTCTTTGTCTCAGCTTTAAAACTCGAACTGGAGAGAGGCGGTTGGGAAAGGCGGGAAGGCAGCGCGCAGGCGCTGTGGGATGCTCCCAAAAGCTTTCTTACTGGACGCTGGGGAGCGTTCCCGCGCAGGCTCCGTCGGTACCAACGATACCCATATGTGAAGACTTATTCCTGCTGTTCCCAGAGATCACCTGTTACAGGTAAGTAACTCTGCTTTTCCAATAGTGGCCAATCTAGGTCATAAGTACCTAGCAATTTCCCCAAAAGACACAGGTTCCACAATGCTTGTATTGGGTCAAGCATTGATATCCCGGGTCCGTTTTAATAATGGTTTATGGACCTTTTCTCCAGGAACTTGTACAAATCTTTTTTTAAACCCAGCTACACTAACAGCTTTTACTACATCCTCTGGTAACAAATTCCAGAGTTTGATTACACATTGTGAAAAAATATTTTCTCTTATTATTCTTAAATAGCTTACCCTGTAGCTTCATTGCATGATCCCTAGTCTTTCTATATTCATTTTTTTTATTATATATGTTCAAATTTTACGATATCAATCCAAGATATATCACTCTTGTACAGAAAAATTCCTTTGTCAAAATACATGACAATATACAATAACAGCAAAGCAAAAAAACATGACAAAGGAACTATCAAAGTCCACATCAAGGGAAAAGTGACCTGAAGAAAAAAGAAAAACTATGAAAGTAAAATTTCATCTGAACCCAGGAAAATAACAATAATTAAATAGAACCCCTTATACTTAAGCCAGCAAATAGCTTTGATCGTTTGCTAATTTGCTAACATCAACCTAAATTCGCCTTCCCAGCCAAAAAGGCCTCCAACTGAGCTGGTTCTGTAAAGAGAAATTTATCATTTTGATATTGCACAATACATTTGCAAGGATGTTTGAGGTAAGAAGTAGCACCCAGGGCCAAGATCCTAGTTTTCAAAATCAAAATCTCTTTCCTACGCTCTTGGGTAGCTACATACATTTTAATTTAATCTTAATTTTATTACACAGTTTTACTTGTATCCTTAATTATCCTACATTGTTTAATTGTTCCCTGTAAACAGTTGTAATATACTGTACTATTGTTTCATGTAAACCGTCTTGACTAGTAGAAAGACGGTATATAAAAACTGTTAAATAAAATAAATAAATAAATACATCAGGAAAAATTTGTATAGGAGAACCACAAAAATCAGCACTCTTCTTAGAAAAATAAAGCTTCATTATTAAATTTATATCTGAAAGTAAAAGGAAAGATGTGATTAAAGTAGCCCATTGAGAAATAACATCTGCAGAGGTTTCCAAAAAAGCTGAGACATGTAAAGACTCTTAAAGGAACCACCTAAAGACACTTGTCCTTCTATATTCTGATGATGTAAACAATCGATTTACGTTTACCCGTTCCACTCCATCATTAATTTATTAGACCTCTATCATATCTCCCCTCAGCCGTCTCCAGGTTCAAGAGTCCTAACCTTTTTAGCCTCTTCATAGGGATATCCTTCCATCCCCTTTACCATTTTGGTGGCTCTTCTCTGTACCTTTTCTAATAACGCTATATCCTTTTTAAGATACGGTGACCAGAATTGCACACAATATTCAAGGTGCTGTTGCACCATGGAACGATACAGAGGCATTATAATATTCTTCATTTTATTTTTCATTCCTTTCCTTATGATACCTAGCATTATATTTGCTCTCTTAGCCGCCACTGCACACTGGGCGGAGGTTTTTAACATGTTATCCACGATGACACCTAAATCTTTTTCCTGGGTGGTGGTTCCTAATGTGGAACCTTGCATCGTGTAACCATAGTTTGGGTTTTTCTTTCCAAATTGCTTAACTTTGCACTTGTCCATATTAAATTTCATCTGCCATTTGGATGCCAAGTCTTGCAATTTATCAAGATCCTCTTGCAATTTTCCACAATCCTCATGGGTTTTAACAACTATAAATAGTTTCGTGTCATCTGCAAATTTGATAACCTCACTCATTATTTCTTTTTCCAGGTCATTTATGAATATCAAAAAGCAGCGGACCGAGACTTCGGTGACGTCAGCGACCTGCATGGCAGTGTGAAGGTGAGCTCCGCCGCAGCCTGCAGCAACGAAGTGGACATCCCCTGCCGGGGAGAGTGCGGACCGGGGCTAAGTGGAGGGGCAGCGAATAGAGGAAACGCAGAGGCTGTAAGCGGCAGCGTGAAACGAGCCGCACCGAAGTTCGGGCCCACTGGAGCAGTGCCCGTGCGGCGTAGCAGCACGTGGAGCCAGAGACGGGGAGCAGTGCCGGAGCAGCGGAGGTCTGAAACGCGCTGAGGGCCGCTGGAAGGAGAAGCGTGCGGGAGGAGAAGTGCCCTGGGGGAGAGTTCAATCACCCGTGGGCCTGAAGAGGGGGCGGAGAGCACTGTGGCCCGTAGTGAAGGCTGGTCGGCACGGAGGCCTACAGCTACCTGACATCAGGCAAGGTGAGCCTGGTCGGGCCGAGAAGGCTGCAAGCAGGAGAGAAGGAGGAGGGAGCCCGATGATATAGGGCATTATCAGTGAAGCCCAGTCTGTCCCAAAAAGTGAGAATTGCAAGCAGTCATAGTGCCTGGGCAAGGAAGTGTCCGGGATACAAGGTGCAGTACTGTGAACCGGTGAGGAAGAAGCAGTGCAGAGTCCAGAAGATCCAGCACGTTAGCCCTTACCTGGGATAGGTATTACACCCCCCCACAAGCTAGGAGCCGGGCGGAGGGGAGCCATGGAGAAGAGTAAAAGCGGACCCTCTGTAAAGAAGAAGCTAGCGGAATTCCGCTCTCCCTACACTGCGCCGAGAGGAGGTAGGGAGGGGGACAAAGAGGGCAAATCGCACCTGACTACATCTACTGTGACGGAGCTGGAGGTGGAGAAAGAGAGCAGCCCAGAGCTGGCCAACATGATCAAAGACTGGCTCACTGAGCTGAAAGATGAGCTTAAGGCGGAACTGGGGGAGGGGGTAAAGAATGAACTAAAAGAATCAATTCAAGGACTGAGACAAGAATTGATTGACCTCGGGGGCCGCGTGGAGAAAACTGAAACACAGCTGGAGCAGCAGGGAGAGGCCTTGGAGGAGATCCAAAAAGAGCTGGAAGAACGTGATGGAATACAGAGAGAAATGCAATTGAAATTGGAGGATCTAGAAGATCGATCGAGGAGGTGCAATATTCGAGTCCGAGGCCTCCCGGAGGACAAACAGTACAAAAGGTCCGAAGAAGTGGTTTCCCAAATCTTCAAGGCGCTGATGGATGCGGGATCAGTTGAGGGGGAGGCCACAGAAGACCCACTCCTTATCGAGAGAGCACACAGACGCCTAGGCCCTGTGAGGGATAATAAACCTCGAGATATAGTAGTTTGTCTCAGTTCCTACAAAAGCAAAGAGAAACTGCTGGGGGCAGCAAGGAAACTGAAACAGTTCACCTGGGAAGAACACAAGCTCGAGTTCTTCCAAGACCTATCACCCGGAACTTTACAACGTAGACGCAGTCTCCGAGAGGTGACGGCATTTATGCGGAGGGAGGAGCTGCGCTATAAATGGCTGTTCCCCTTTGGACTTCTAATCACAGTGAAGGGGAAATCGAGAAGGGTGGAGTCGAGCGAGGCAGCGTGGAAAGCGTTGCGAGATCTGGGAGCTGACCACCTACCGGAAGGAGCGGAGGCGACCCTGGGGAGTGAGAAGATCGTAGGGGCACACAGTCCTAAATGGAGGGACCAACGCTGGCACCGAGTCCCAGTACGAGGGAGGAGATTGGCGAGACTGCATCGTGGAAGAGGGGGTGCACATGAAGAGGACAATTGAGAGAGCTCCTACCTAAAGACACTAATAGGATCTGCTTGTTGAGTGTGTGGGGGTGGGAGGCGGGGGTAGGTGGGGAAGTAAGGGGGGGGGGGAGCTGGGAGGGGGAGAGTGGGGGTTTAGGAGGGGGAGAAGAGGCAGTGGAGAGCGGGTAGGGGAGTCAGGGCATGGGCAGGCGCAGGTCCCTGAAAATGTACAATTATGGAAGTCGGATCTCCCATTAGGGGGGGTGTGCAGAATGGAGGGAAGGGGAGGATGGGGGGGGGGTCGAAGGGGGAGGGGGTAGAGGGCGGAGGGGGGGTGGGGGGGGGAAGATTGAGGAGGGGCAAGAGGGTGAGGGGAGACACTCATGGGTGACTTGAAAATCCTGACCTTAAATGTGAAAGGCCTAAATTCACCTTTTAAAAGGCAAAGGCTGTATAGAGAGATAGCTAGGCAAAAGGCCTCGATGGTCTTATTACAAGAGACACATCTACTGCGGGGTCACGAACAGCTAGTGAGACCTAAAGGGTACACGGAGGTGCTCTTCGCCTCTAACCAGCAGGAACGGAAGAAGAGGGGGGGGGTGGCGTTGCTGATTAGTGGGGTTCTCAAAGTGGAGGTGCACACGGTATTCAGGGACAGGGGGGGTAGGTACTTGATGGAAAGACTGAAGATAGGGGATGAATGGTACTGCGTGATTAATGTGTATGCCCCCACAGGGCCGCAAAGGTCCTTCTGGAGAGAAGTGGATGAGAAAATGAACTTGCTGGGTGAAGGAGTGAGAATATGTGGCGGGGATTTCAATAGGACTTGGGAGGTGGGGCGTGATTCCACGGGGAGGGGGGAGGGGAGGCGCGCGGATAGAAAACGTTACCAGCAATTTGTGCGAGATCATGATCTAGTTGATGCATGGCGGCTTCTTAACCCTAGTCGCCGCCAGTATTCATTCTTCTCAGCTGTACATGGCATGTACTCTAGGATAGACGCTATCTGGGTGGAGAAAGAAATAGCGGGTAGGCTCCTCGACAGTGTGATAGAACCCATTACCTGGTCGGATCACGCCCCGGTGGTGGTAACGCTACGAGGCCGGCGAGAAGATCGAGGGGTACACTTTTGGAAACTGAATGAAGCCCTGCTAAAGGATGATAGAGTAGTGCAGGCGTTAAAGGACCTGATCCCTGAGTATTTTCTCCACAGTGACACCGGTGAAGTCTCTAGGGGGGTGGTTTGGGATGCGTTCAAGGCGGTGGTACGAGGAACCTTGATTAAATGGGGAACCAGAATTAAGAGGGAAAGAGAAGAGAAGGAGCTTAGTCTGAGACAGCAACTTGTGCGATTGGAGGGGGTGGATGCCGGGGGAGGGGGCGGCGTGGTGCGAGGGGAAGTGTTAGAAACTAGGGCTAAGCTAAACGCGCTGGAAGCGGACAGAATTCAGTATCGGTTGCAACTGCTGCGCCAAGAGTTCTTTGAGGGAGGGAATAGGGCAGGTAAGTTTCTTGCGCAGAGGTTGAAACAGCGACGGAACAGGACCTTAATAACACAAATTAGGGGCAGAGAAGGGGTGGTACGGGAGGAGAAAAAAATTAGAGATGAATTCGTAGATTATTATCAGAGGCTATATGCAGCTCAGCCCGACAGATCAGAGGAGGAGTTGGTAGCGTATATGAGGGAGGCATGCCTTCCGCGCTTGGCGGAGGGCGAGCGGGAGGTGCTAGACTCTGAAATAAAAACTTCAGAAGTGGCGGCAGCCATTAAGGGATTGAAATTAGGGAAGGCCCCGGGTTTAGACGGGTTGTCAGCCAGTTTCTATAGGACGTTTAGGGATCTACTGGTGCAACCTCTGACGGTTCTGTTTAATTCCCCAAGGGAAGGGGGAGGACTGGCGGCCACGATGGGGTGGGCAGGGATCACGCTCATACATAAAGAGGGCAAGGACCCACAGGAGTGTGCCTCCTATCGGCCTATCTCCCTGTTAAATCTCGACGCAAAGTTGCTGGCTAAAGTCTTGGCGGGGGAGACTCAATAAAATATTGGGGAAATTAGTGCACGAAGATCAAGCAGGGTTTATCCCTGGGAGGCAGGTGGCGGACAACATCCGGAAAGCATTAAACGGGATATGGGCGGCGAAGTTCCGGCAGGAACCCGCTCTGCTGCTTTCGTTAGACGCTGAGAAAGCCTTTGACCAGGTGTCGTGGAGCTTTCTGTTCTCGGTACTAAAGCACATGGGGTTTGGGAAGGGCTTTCTCGATTGGGTAAAGGCACTCTACGTGGGGCCCAAAGCATATGTGAGGGTGAATGGCGGGTACTCGGGATTTTTCCCATTAGGGAGGGGGACGAGGCAGGGGTGCCCACTTTCCCCACTATTATTTGCCCTATCGTTGGAACCGTTGGCAGGGAGGATTAGGAAAGACCCACACATAGTGGGTATAGCTGTAGGACAGCGGGAGTTTAAAATGGCTATGTTTGCTGATGACATATTGTTGTTGGTGGGGCGACCGGAGGGGTCGCTGCCGCAAATAATGCAGGAGGTTCATGAGTATGGTGACTTGGCGGGGTTCAAGATTAACTGGAGCAAGTCGGAAATTCTGAATCTGACAGTGGGGGAGGGGCTTCGGAGGGGCTTAGAACAAACATTCCAATTTCGGTGGGCCAACAGGTCTATCCGATATTTGGGAGTCTATCTTGGGCGGGAGTTGGGAGACTTATACGAGCTGAATTACGTGAAAGTGTTTCGGGAAGTCGAAGCCCAACTGGGAGCATGGAATAGGGGATTTATATCGGAGGTGGGGAAAATGGCAGTGGTCAAAATGATGCTACTACCCCAGTTTCTGTACTTTTTCCAGGTGTTGCCAGTGGTTGTTCCGGTAAAAGAGTTAGTCCGGTTGCAAAAGTTGGTGGACAGGTTTATATGGGGAAAAAAACGTCCTAGAGTGGCGGCTAGGACGTGGCAAGGCGGGAGGGCGGAATGGGGGTGCCAAATTTTAAAAAGTACTATGCGGCGGCTCAGTTAAAGGCAGTATACTCGTGGCTAAGAGAGCAGCATAAGCATTGGGTGCAGATGGAGGCAGAGAGTCTGCGACCAGGGGTTTTGGAGAGATGGGTGTGGGGCAGAAGAGGTGGTAAGTGTGAGAATCCAATGGTGAATCATACTCTTGCGGTGTGGCAGGAGTACAGGAAGAGGTTAATAGGGGAAAGGAGGTGGACGAGGGTGATGTCAGTGCTGGCCTGCTGTGAGGAAGGGCAAGGCCCAGAGGTGGCGGTGGCGCAACAGTGGGCCCGGCAGTGGCTGGCACAAATATCCCAGGTACTTGATGGACGAGGAGTGAGGGAGTTTGAGGGACTATGGGATTTGTACCAGTTGCAGGAATCTGATCGATTCCCATATTTGCAGTTGTGCTCATATATCAAGCAGAGAAGACATTGGCAGGACTTCATGAAAGATTTAGAGTGGTTTGAAGGGAGCTGCCTAGGTTCGTTGGGGAGAAAGGGGATTATTTCTCGGATTTATAAAGGGCTCATGGTGCGAGGGCCGGAAAAATTAAGCTACATGAAGGCCTGGGAGAAGGATCTGGGCACATCGTGGGAGGTAGAGGAGTGGGAGCAAATAGCCCAAGGGATAGCGAGGGCCTCCATAGCAACATCATTGCGAGAGAATGGATGGAAGGTGCTATCTAGATGGTACTTAACACCAGAGCGACTGTTTAAAGCGAAGGTATGTGTGACGGACGAATGTTGGCGGAAGCGTGGAGAGAAAGGGACTTGGCTACACATGTGGTGGTCCTGCCCAGTAGTGCAGGCATATTGGGAGGCTATAGGGGGAATCATTGAGAGCATCACCGGGGATAAGATTGACCTGTCCCCGGAACTTTGTCTCCTTCTAAAGAACAATGGCACGAGAGAGGGGAATTGGAGCGTTGTGTGGCAGTGCATTATGGCGGCCAGATGCGAGATTGCTAAGCACTGGAAGAGTGGCCATATGCCCTCCCTAGATCAATATGCACAACGCATGGCAGAGCTGTATCTAATGCATAAGTTGACAGGGTGGAGGAAGGGGAAAGAGGAGCGAGTAAGGAGACAGTGGGAAGGGGTGTTGAGATGGTTAAATGGGGGGGGTAGCGTGGACGTAGGGGGGGGGTGTCGGTCCATAGGCTTGGGGGCGTGGGGAGAGTAGAGGGTCACCCACGAATCTGATACATGTAGGGATGGTAGAAGGAGGGGGGGAGGGGAGGGGGGGGGAGGTATATAAAAATAAGCAAGAACGCACAGGGTCAGAGCTGAAGCGTTCTTAGGGGATGCATGGAGAGATACTGTAAATGGTTACAAGAGGAGAAGAACGTTTAGCTTTTATGTTAGTGATTAAGTGCACTTTTCTGGTTTTGCAACTGTATGCTGTTTGGTTGAAGTTCTTGCTGAATAAAATTTTAAGATCCAAAAGAAAAAAGCAGCGGACCCAGCCTAGATCCATGGGGTACTCCACTATTCACCTATCTCCATTGGGAAAATTGGCCATTTAGCCAGTTCCTGATCCACAATAGTACACTGCCTCCTATCCCATGACTTTTTAGTTCTGCCAAAAGTCTTTGATGAGGGACCTTGTCAAAGGCTTTCTGAAAGTCCAGATACATTATATCAACCAACTCAGCTTTGTCTACCTGTTTATTCATACCTTCAAAACATAATGGATTAGTACAACAAGATCTTCCTTGTCTAAAGCCATTTTGGCTGTCTCTCATTAAGCCATGACTATCTACATGTTCAGTAATTTTTTTCTTTATGGTTTCTACCATTTTTCCTGGTACTGACGTCAGGCTCACTGGACTAGAGTTTCCTGGATCACTCCTGGAACCCTTTTTAAAAATTGGCGTTACATTGACCATCCTCCAATCTTCAGGTATTACAGATAATTTTAATGATAGTTCATAGATTATTAATTGCAGGTCTGCAATCTCATATTTCAGTTCTTTCAACGCCCTTGGATGTATACCATCTGGTCCAGGTGATTTTCTACTCTTCAGTTTATCAAATAGTTATACATCTTCCCGGTATATCTATTTCTTTCAATTATTCTGCAGTATCACCTTTAAATACCACTTCCGTCACGGGTAACATCCCTACATCTTCCTCAGCAAAGAATTCATCCAGTCTCTCCGCTATTACCTTGTCCCCTCTTAGTGCCCCTTTTACCTCTCTATCATCTAATGGTCCAACTGACTTGCTCACAGGTTTTTTTGTTACGAATGTACTTAGTCTTTATTACGTGTTTTTGCTTCCACAGCAAACTTCCCAAATCTTTGCCTGCCTTATCAATGCCTTGCATTTAACTTCCTAGTGCTTGTGCTATTTTCAGTTTTGTCATATGGCTCTTTTTTCCATTTCCTGAAAGATGCTTTTTTGGCAACAGCCTCTCTGACCTCACCTTTAAGCCATGCTGGCAGTTTTTTGGACTTATGCTTTTCTTAAATCGTGGAATACAGCTGGTCTGGGCTTCCAAGATAGTATTTTTAAACACTCAAGCTTGATGTAAGTCTTTAACCTTTGCAACTGCTCCTTTTAGTTTTTTTTTTTAAAACTAGTTTCCTCATTTTTTCAGTCTCCCTTTCGAAAGTTAAAAGATAATACTGTGGATTTCCTTACCATCCCTCCTCCATTAATTAAATCAAACGCAATCATGCTATGATCACTATTGCCAAGTGGCCCCAACACCCTTATCTCTTGCACCAGATCTGGTGTTCCACTAAGGACTAGGTCCAGAATGGCTTCCCCTCTGGTCGGTTCATGAACCAGCTGCTCCAAGCAGCAGTCATTTATTTCATCTAGAAACTTTATCTCCCTAGCATGTCCTGCCGTGACACTGACCCAATCAATACCGGGGTAATTGAAATCACCCATTATTATTACTGTGCTTTAACTTCTGTTAGCTTCCCTGATTTCTTTGAGCATTTCATCATCCATTTGTTCATTCTGGCCAGGCGGTTGATAGTACACCCCCATTGCCATCGCCTTCCCCTTTTTTACATGGAATTTCAATCCATAGAGATTCTACAGCAAATTTTGATTCCTGCAAAACTTTAATCCTTTCTGACTCAGTGCCCCCTCTAACATAGAGCGCAAGCCCTCCACCAATTTGATCAGGTCTATCATTGCGATATAGTTTGTACCCAGGTATGGCAGTGTCCCACTGGTTGTCCTCCTTCCACCATGTCTCTGAGATATCAATCATATCTAACCTCTCATTTAGTGCTATATATTCTAACTCTGTTATTTTTTAGACTTCTAGCATTTGCATACAAGCATTTTAGAGACTGTATTTTATTCATATAAATCTAGCTATCGGTAGACAGAGATAATCTGGAATCTTTAAGCTCTGTCTGCTCTGTACTCAAGGGCATTTGGACTACTTTTGTCTTTATTGGAACCTCTCTGCTGATATGCCCTATCTTCATTCTTTGGGTAGTATCCTTCAAGGTAGTATCGTTCCATGGTGAGACTGCACCTTGAATATTGTGTGCAATTCTGGTCGCCGTTATCCAAGTTGTTATTCCTGTTCTATGTAAAACCAAACAAATTGTGTTTAGGTTGTTTTTGTTATACTGTAAACCGCGCTGATACCGAATAGTGCGGTATATAAGCAACTGTAATAAATAAATAATAAATAAATAACGTTTTTAGAAAAGGTTCAGAGAAGAGCCACCAAAATGGTAAAGGGGATGGAAGTATACTCCTATGAAGAAAGGCTAAAAAGGTTAGGGCTCTTTAACCTGGAAAAGAGACGGCTGAGGGGAGATATGATAGAAGTCTATAAACTAATGAACGGAGTGGAACGGGTAAACGTAGATCAATTGCTTACGTTATCAGAATATAGAAAGACTAGGGGACATGCAATGAAGCTACAGGGTAAACTATTTAAGACCAATAAAAGAAAATATTTTTTCACTCAACGTGTAATCAAACTCTGGAATTTATTACCGGAGGATGTAGTAAAGGATGTTAGTGTAGCTGGGTTTAAAAAGGTCTTGGACAAGTTCCTTGAGGAAAGGTCCATAAACCATTATTAAGAAGGTACCCAGGATATCAATGCTTGACCCAGTACAAGCATTGTGGAACCTGTGTCTCTTGGGGAAACTGCTAGGTACGTATGACCTAGATTGGCCACTGTTGGAAACAGGATACTGGGCTTGATGGACCTTGGTCTGACCCAGTATGGCATATCTTATGTTCTTATGCTACGTTGTTCTGAACCATGCGCTCTTGGGAGACTGTCAGCTCTCCGCTATTATCTAGTTTAAAAGCTGCTCTATCTCCTTTTTAAAGATTAATGCTAGTAGCCTGGTTCCATCCCGGTTAAGGTGAAGCCCATCCCTTCGGTAGAGCCCCTGCTTTCCCCAGAATTGTTCCCAACAAATCCAAAATCTTCATCCTTGCACTATCGTCTCATCCATGCATTAAGACTCCGGAGCTCTGCCTGCCTTTTGGGTCCTGTGCGTGGAACGGGAAGCATTTCGGAGAACGCTACCCTGGAAGTTCTGGATATCAACTTCCTACCTAAAAGCGCAAATTTAGCCTCCAGAACCTCCCTACCACATTTTCCACTGTCTTTGGTACCGACAGACAAAGAGTTCTCTCTATACTGCTTTTTCCCCATCGCAAGAAACAAACCGCTTCAACAGCTCGACCCAACGCCATCTTGACCCCTCCGATAGTTCCCTAGCATAACCTTTACAACATCCTCCACAGTCTTAGGAAATCAATAGTAAATTGATTGCTTAAGGGGAAGAGCTATTTGTAACGCACTCACTCCTCCTGCAATCTTAGTCACAACTCAAAAGTCCCTTCTATCTCCAGGAACAAGCAGAAATAAGTCCTCACATATGGGTACGTCGGAACCGACGGAGCCTGCGCGGGAAAGCTCCCCAGCTTCCCAGAAGGAAGCCTTTGGGGCCTCCCACTGCACATGCGCGCTGCCTTCCCGCCTTCCTGACCAGCTCTCCTCAGTTTCTCTTTTTCCGCGGAGCCAGCAGGTCGTGTTCCTGTCACCGCTGAAGAAATTGTTTGTTTGTTTCTTTAGACCGCGTACCTGCCTTCCCCATACCGAAACCGGTACCGCCGGTCTCTCTTTTCTTTTCTTTTAAAAAAAAAAAATCTTTATCTTTGCACAACTTGGTGACTTCGGTTAGGCCTCAGGCCTACACAAATTCTCCTCATAGAGAAACCAGCCCCTGGTTTTAAGAAGTGTACCAAGTGTAGTGCTGTTATTTCTGTCACAGACACCCATGAATGGTGTCTTAAATGTTTGGGACCTGACCACTCCATTCCGGACTGCCCATCCTGCTCCCAGATGTCTAAACGTGGTTTGCAGAACCGGGCCAACAAATTCCATGTGCTGTTTGCTTCAGATAATCCAGCATCACAGTCATCCAGGTCTTCCTCTCCGGATGGATCTCAGGTAACCAAACCTTCGGGCAGGTCCTCAAAGAGCAAATCTCCTTCAAAGCATCGAGAGGCTCTCACTTTTGAATCTGAGGATCCTGCCCCAGCCAAACAACCCCGGCGGGAAGCTCTGGCTTCCAAAGCACCATCTATGGGGTTACAGGTTGACATCGATGGCACGGCCTCGACTGATCACCTGTTAGACTGCTCTGGGGTACCGGCCCATACCGGTACCGACATCCAGGCAGCAGTGGCGTCTATGAGCAATGCTGTTCAGACCATGCAGCAGGCCATGCTGGCTTTTATTACAGCTGCGACGCCCTCGGTACCGCGTTCAGCGGTACCGGGTCTGGTTCCGGTTCCGGTTCCGGTATCGTCTCCCATACCGGAACCGAGACCATTGACTTCCAAACGCAGATCGGTTCCGCATGCCGGATCCGGGTTTTCACCCGATACCGATCCCATACCCGGTACGCCCGATGTCGATACCGATCGGTATGCGTATCGTGCGTTGGAAGCAAATAGAGAATACTCTGATTCTTCTGAGGATTTTGACTCCTCTGAGGACTCTGATGAGCTGTCTCTAGTTCTTCATGAAGATCCTTCTTCCCCAAAGAGGAGAATGTCTCTCCACCAGAGGATTTGTCCTTTCAGGACTTCATTATAGAGCTAGCTAAAGGACTTTCTATTACAACATCCTCTGAAAAAGAACCTAGGTCAAAGAAATTGGATATTTTAGGATACCCTAAGGTTCCTAAAGAGGCAGTCACCCTGCCTATCCATGAAATCCTTCAAGAACACTTGATGGACTTATGGGAGGCTCCTCTAACGTTGTCTCCTTACTCTCGTAGGTTGGACACCATGTACCCGGGTCCCTCCTTCTCCTGGGTTTCAAAAGACTCAGCTGCCTCACCATTCCATTGTGGTGAAGTCTGCGCTGAAAAAGATTAAGAGCACCAAAAGGCACTCTTCTACTCCTCCAGGGCGAGAATGTAAGACCCTAGACTCTTTTGGCAGGAAAATTTTCCAGGCTAGTATGCTTATAGCCAGGATTAATTCTTACAGTCTGTATATGGGCATGTTTCTCAGGGAACTTGCCCTAAAGGTACGGCATTTTGCCTCCTTTATCCCTGAGGATAGAAAGGAGAAGTTCATTTCTCTGGTGAAACAGCTTCTAGATGTTTCTAAGTTCTCCAACAGAGCAGCTTTTGATTCCTTTGAGGGTGCCGGTAGAGCTTTGGGCATTGCTATTGCAACCCGACGACTGGCTTGGCTCCAGGCCTCTGACCGAGAACCCTGGGTCCTGGATGGCTTACGGAATCTGCCCTGTACAGGTGAGAACTTATTTGGTAAGGACTGGCAAATTAAAGCCACTCAAATGGACGCAGAAAATGCTACATTAGATAGACTTTCTAAGTCTACCTCTACTCCTGCCAAGAAAAAGTCTTTCAAGAGGCCTTACTACAAGAAGGCCAGATTTTCCACAAATACTGGCCAACAATCTTCTCAGCCTCGCTTTGCTGCTAAACGTCAGCAACCTAAACAGGCAAGGTCAAAGCCTGCAGCGTCTGCCACTCCTCAGCAGGCTCAACCCCCTCAGGGGTTTTGACTTGCCCCTAGAGAACTTAACCTTTCTGGCTCTAGAACAACCAGAGCCCCTCACCATTCCCGGAAGGTTAGCTCACTTTGCTCCCAGATGGGGGCAAATTACATCAGAGCACTGGACCCTCTCTATCATCAGAGAGGGCTACAAACTTCATTTTTCCAACCTTCCTCCATATACCATGGTGAGGCACTTCAATTCTCCCCCATCTCTCCTGGGCCTGTTGGATCAGGAAGTCTCTTCTCTCCTTGCCCAAGGGGCAATAGAAGAGGTTCCTCTTCTTCAACAAGGGACAGGATTCTACTCCCCTTATTTTCTCATAACAAAGAAGACAGGGGGATTCAGACCTATCCTAGATCTGAGAGAATTGAACAAATTTCTGTACAAGGAGAAATTCAAAATGCTTTCTCTAGGCATTCTCCTTCCATACCTTCAGAGTCAGGATTGGCTTTGTTCTCTGGATCTCAAGGATGCGTACACACATATACTCATCCACCCATCCCACAGAAAATATCTAAGATTTCTGTTTCAGGGAAAACATTTCCAGTACAGAGTACTTCCCTTCGGTCTAGCCTCTGCTCCAAGAGTGTTCACCAAATGCATGGCAGTTGTTGCCGCATTTCTAAGAGGTCTGGGAATTTTTGTATTCCCATATCTGGACGACTGGCTCATCCGAGCTCCATCTCAGTCAGAGGCCCAGATTTCCCTGGACCGCACAAGGCACATTCTGCAGTATCTGGGACTGGTGATAAACCTTCCCAAGTCTCAACTTACCCCTACTCAGTCTCTGGAATTCATAGGGGCCCAGTTGGACACCACCACTGCAAGGGCCTACCTACCTCAAGTCCGGGGCCAACGTCTGATGTGCTTGGCCTCCCAAGCTCAGTCCAGCAGTCACTTGACAGCCAGAGAAATGCTGCGACTTCTGGGCCACATGGCTTCCACGGTACACGTGGTGCCCTACGCTCGTCTTCATATGAGAGCAGCTCAATGGACTTTGGCCACCCTGTGGACTCAGGCATCAGGAGCGCTCTCCGACCAAATACTCACCTCAAAGCGTCTGTTTTGGTCCCTCCAATGGTGGATGTCCACCAAGAATCTGTTGTTGGGGGCCCCCTTCCAACCTTTGTTACCCCAAACAACCCTCACAACAGATGCCTCCCAAACAGGGTGGGGAGCCCATCTTCAACACTTCTCCACTCAGTGTGCTTGGTCTCCACAAGAGACCACCCTTCACATCAACCTCCTGGAACTGCGAGCAATCTACTTTGCCCTCAAAGTCTTCCATACCCTCCTAGTCAACCTGACCGTCCTAGTCCATACAAACAATCAGGTGGCCATGTTCTACATAAACAAACAAGGAGGGACAGGCTCTCTGTTGCTTTGCAACGAAGCTCTCAGATTATGGGCCTTCGCCAGAGAGCATCAAATTCATCTTCTGGCTGTGTATCTTCCAGGGGTTCAAAACTCTTGGGCAGACAGACTCAGTCGAGTTCTGCTTCCACACGAATGGTCCCTACATATGGACCAGATAAGCAGAATCTTTCAGGAATGGGGAACCCTGGACATAGACCTCTTTGCAAGTCCGTGGAATGCCAAACTTCCCCGATTCTGTTCCAGGACTCCGTGTCAGGGAGCTCAGGCCAACGACGCCTTTCTCCTACATTGGGGTCAGGAATTCCTATATGCCTTTCCACCCATTCCTTTGATTCCCAAGACTCTGTTCAAACTCCAGAGGGATCACGGATCGATGATCCTCATAGCTCCACGCTGGCCACGCCAAGTGTGGTTCCCTCTACTTCTGCATCTCTCCCAGGGACCCTCCCTGGACCTGGGAGCTGCGCCAGACCTCCTCTCTCAGGAGGAAGGGACTTTGTGGCACCCAAACCCCAAGTCCCTACACCTCAGAGCTTGGTTACTGAAGGCCTAAGCCTTCATGACTTCAATCTTTCTCAACCAGTGAAAGATATCCTTCATGCCTCTAGGAAACCCACCACGAGGCGTTCCTATGCTTTCAAATGGAAACGCTTTTCC
Organism: Ichthyophis bannanicus; assembly: GCA_033557465.1. Classification (NCBI taxonomy): domain Eukaryota; kingdom Metazoa; phylum Chordata; class Amphibia; order Gymnophiona; family Ichthyophiidae; genus Ichthyophis; species Ichthyophis bannanicus. Next base: position 1,084,636,630 of record CM066032.1, on the reverse strand, counting down.
ATTTGGTGTGCTCAACAGGGTCTTGACCCTCTAGCACTTCCTTTGAATTCTCTACTAGACTATCTCCTGCATCTTTCTAATGCAGGCCTTAAGACGAATTCAGTAAGAGTCCATTTGAGTGCTATTGCAGCATCCTTAAACCCTATAAATGGACAACCTGTCTCCTCTCATCCGCTTGTTGCAAGGTTTATGAGAGGCCTGACTCTAACTAAGTCTCCCATCCGACCTCCTCCGGTAGCATGGGACTTGAACCTAGTTCTGGGTCAGCTTATGAAGCCACCTTTTGAACCGTTGGTTTCTACCTCCTTGAAATTTCTTTCCTGGAAGGTCCTTTTCCTTATTGCAGTCACTTCGGCTCGCTGTATCAGTGAACTACAGGCCTTAGTGGCTCATCCACCTTATACCAGGTTTCATCATGATAAGGTGGTCCTTAGGACGAATCCCCACTTTATGCCCAAAGTGGTCTCGCCTTTTCATCTTAATCAAGAGGTATATCTACCTGTCTTTTTTCCAGCTCCTCATGCATCCAGTGCAGAGAGGAACCTTCATACTTTAGATTGTAAAAGAGCTCTTGCCTTTTACCTCAACAGGACTCAGCCACATCGAAAGTCTTCCCAGCTTTTCGTGGCTTTTGATCCTTCTCATTTGGGACTTCCAGTCTCCAAATGTACACTTTCCAATTGGATTGCTCAGTGTATTTCCTTTGCTTACCAGAGTAAAAATATTTCTCTGGAAGGCCATGTCACAGCTCACAATGTGAGAGCCATGGCCACTTCTATGGCTCATCTTCACTCTGTATCCATAGATCAGATCTGTCGAGCCGCCACATGGGCCTCGGTTCATACCTTCACAGCCCATTACTGTTTGGACAAGGACTCCCGCCGGGATGCCTTGTTTGGTCAGGCTGTCCTCAAACACCTGTTCCATACTTGAACAACTCCTGCCCACCTTCCCAGGATGGATGCCTGAGATCCATACGAAGATGGCGAACCCTTGGAAGGGGATCTCCCAGGCATCTTAGCTAGGGAGTCCCCATATGTGAGGACTTATTCCTGCTTGTTCCTGGAGATAGCACAGTTACTTACCTGTAACAGGTGATCTCTGAGAACAGCATGAATTAGTCCTCATAACCCACCCACCTCCCCTAGGAGTTGTATCTTCTATCTATCTTCCTTTCCTCTCTCTATTGTCTCAGCTATAAACTCGAACTGAGGAGAGCTGGTCAGGAAGGCGGGAAGGCAGCACACATGTGCAGTGGGAGGCCCCAAAGGCTTCCTTCTGGGAAGCTGGGGAGCTTTCCCGCGCAGGCTCCGTCGGTTCCGACGTACCCATATGTGAGGACTAATTCCTGCTGTTCCCAGAGATCACCTGTTACAGGTAAGTAACTGTGCTTTCTCTGCTGGTCTCTCCGGGGAACCCTTGCAGAGATTCAAGTCCTTGTCCTCGGGGATTCGGGAATGCTCTAAGTTAATGTCCCGCACCGCCTACGATGGCTTCGAGGCTTCGGCCCGAGTTGCGGCAGCCGGCATCGTGGCTCGACGCCAGGCATGGCTGCAGTCATCGGACCTTGAGCCATGGGTTCAGGACAAGTTGGTCGATGTCCCTTGCCGAGGTGAAAACCTTTTTGGCAAGCCCATGGCCGAGAAGGCCGCTCAGCTTGAGACCGAGCACCTTACAAGGACAAGGCTGTCTAGAAAGACCTCTGCCCCTTCTCACAAGAAGAAGGGCTCGGGTAAAAAGCCCTTTTATCCGAGGAAGGGCACTGCCTACAAACAATACCCACAATATCAGGCTGCCCAAGCTGCATCCCAGGGTCAGCAAGCCAATGGGCAGGGTAATGGGCCCCGTAGGCAGAGGACCCCCAAGCCTCCGGCCCCTGCTCCCACTCAGCAGGGTGGGGGTTTTTGACTCCTCAGGCATAGCCTCTCCGTCCCTGCTCTCCCAACCCTGCACAGGAGGTCGCCTCGCCCTCTTTGCCCACCAGTGGCCCCACATCACTGGGGACAGTTGGGTGTTAAACATAGTCCACAACAGCTATGCACTACACTTTCACCAATTGCCTCCTCCATATTTTCCAGGGGAGCCTCTAAGGCCTCCCCTGCACACAGATCTTCTCCTCCAGGAGCTCCAAGTTCTGTTGGTAGACAGGGCGGTGGAGCCTGTGCCCCTTCAAATGCACGGCCGGGGGTTCTATTCCAGGTATTTCCTGGTACCCAAAAGAACTGGTGGCCTTCGACCCATCCTGGACCTCAGGAATCTCAACAAGTTCCTAGAAAAAGAGAAATTCAAGATGCTTACTCTTGGAACACTTCTGCCCTACCTCCAGCAGGGAGATTGGCTATGCTCCTTAGATCTAAAAGATGCGTACACTCACATCCTCATTCAACCAGACCACAGAAAGTACCTCAGGTTCATTGTGGGAGGAAACCATTATCAATACAGAGTACTGCCTTTTGGCCTCACCTCCACTCCCAGGGTCTTTACCAAGTGCCTGGCAGTGGTGGCGGCCTACCTGAGAAATCAGGGAATCTTTGTCTTCCCCTATCTGGACGATTGGCTCATCAGGGGTCAGACGTGCCAGGAGGCCAGACAAGCCACCCTCAGAACTATTGCACTTCTACAAAGCCTGGGGTTTGTCGTAAACTTCACAAAGTCCACTTTGCTCCCCTTCCAGAACTTGGAGTTCATAGGGGCAAGGCTGGACTCTATCCTGGCAAAGGCATTCTTGCCAGAAAACAGGGCCCAAAGACTGATGGACTTGGCCAACATGTTTCTCAGCGGGTCAGTGGTCTCCGCCAGACTCTGCCTGAGGCTGCTTGGCCACATGGCTTCGACATTTCATGTAACCCCCAATGCCAGGCTCCATATGAGGCCTGCACAGTGGTGCCTTCGGAGTCAGTGGTCACAGGCCACAGGCAGCCTCAGAGACAAGATAAAGGTGTCCAGACCTTTTCTGGACTCCCTCAACTGATGGCTGCACCCACCCAATCTACTGAAAGGGCGCCGTTTCAAATTCCTGGGTACACAGTAGTACTGACCACAGACGCCTCGCTGTAGGGCTGGGGGGCTCATTGTCTGAACAAGTGCACTCAGGGCCTGTGGTCTCCCTGGGAAGCCGCACAGCAGATCAATCTATTAGAACTCAAGGCTATTCGATTAGCACTCAGAGCTTTCTCTCCTGCCCTGGCTCATCAATCTGTCCTGGTTCAGACAGACAACCAGGTAGCCATGATTTATGTGAACAAGCAAGGCAGGACTGGGTCCAGGCTCCTTTGTCAGGAGGCGCAAGACCTTTGCTCATTTGCCCTCAAGCACAACATGCTCCTCAAGGCTGTGTACCTTCCGGGCCAGGAAAACTACCTGGCCGACAGGTTGAGCAGAATTCTGCAGCCCCACGAGTGGCAGCTGCATCCTTTGGTAGTTCAGAAGATCTTCCTGAAGTGGGGTCTTCCTTTGATAGATCTGTTTGCCAGTCCACTGAACAAACAGCTGCCTCGGTTTTTCTCCAGACAGCCGCATCTTCTGCGGGTAGCAGCAGATGCTTTTCTGATATCATGGTCTCAGGGCCTCCTGTATGCGTTTCCTCCCACGCCTTTGGTGGCCCGAACTCTATTCAAGATTCTTCAGGACAAGGCCTCAGTCCTGCTAGTGGCTCCCAGATGGCCGAGACAGCCTTGGTTTCCACTTCTCCTTCAGCTGGCGGTGGATCCCCCGCTGCCTCTGGGGTTGCAACCAGACCACCTCTCCCAGGATCAAGGTTCACTTCTGCACCCCAATCTCAAAGCTCTCAATTTGATGGCCTGGAGGCTGCAAGGGTAGTTTTGGCTCCCTGGGGTCTACCTCAGGAAGTTGAGGAGGTTGTCCTAGCCTCTAGGAAACAGTCTACTAGGAAAACCTATGCTCTCAAATGGAAAAGGTTTTCTGTGTGGTGTCAGCTACGTACAGAGGATCCTTTCTCCTGTACTGTACCAGTAGTGCTTCAGTATTTAGTGCACTTGTCCAATCAGGGACTTAAGTCCAATTCTGTTCGGGTCCACCTCTCAGCTCTAGCAACTCACCACTCACTGGTGGAAGGACATTCTCTGTTGGTTCACCCCTTGGTGTCCCGCTTTCTCAGGGGCTTGCTTTTGCTCAAGCCTCCAATCCATCCTCCTCCTCCTCCTGAGTGGGAGTTGAATGTGGTCTTGCAGCAGCTTACTCGCCCACCCTTTGAGCCGATGGCTACTTGCCCTCTACGCTTCCTGTCCTGGAAGACACTCTTCTTGATAGCCCTTACCTTGGCTAGGCGAGTGAGTGAGCTTCAGGCCCTGGTCTGTGATAGGCCTTACACTCGCTTCTATGGGAACAGGGTAGTCCTTAGGACTCATCCCAAGTTCCTCCCAAAAGTTGTCTCCTCCTGCCACCTTAACCAGGAGGTGGTTCTTCCAACATTCTTCCCTAGGCCTCATGTAAGCCAGGCTGAAGCAGTCCTGCATACCCTTGACTGTAGGAGGGCCTTATCCTTCTATATTGACCGTACGCAGGGGCATAGAAGGGCTACTCAGCTCTTCGTCTCTTTTGACCCTAATAAGTTGGGGTTGGCTGTGTCCAAGCATACCTTGTCCATCTGGGTGGCTGACTGTATCACCTGGGCTTACAAGGCGGCTGACCTTCCTTTGCAGGGTTGGGTCACGGCCCACCGTGTCAGGGCAATGGCTGCCTCAGTGGCTCATCTCCGCTCTGTGCCCTTGGTAGACATCTGTAGGTCTGCAACTTGGTCTTCAAGCCAGACTTTTGTGGCCCATTACTGTCTGGAGAGGGAGTCCCGTAGGGACAGTGCTTTTGGCCAAGCAGTACTCTGGAATCTCTTTGAGGTTTAGGCAACTCCTGCCCTCCTGCCCTCTGTTGGGCTACCGGTGGAGGTTGTGTCAGTGAAAAGCTTTTCTTTGATGCTGGGACTAGAGGGAGTTGCCTTGTTCAGCCTGGGTTCCTTGGTAGCCCAGAGCTAGGGAGTCACCCATATGTGAGGACTGACTTCCTGTTTGGTCCTGGAGAAAGAGTAGTTACTCACCTGTAACAGGTGTTCTCCAGGAGCAGCAGGAATCAGTCCTCACAACCCTCCCTCCTCCCCTGGGAGTTGCAGTTGTACATAGTTTATTTTTACTTTTTGTGTGCTGTTCTTAGCTATGTCATTTGACTGAGGTATGATGGCACCTTTAGGCAGGAAGGGAACCGCTCATGCGTGCCTGCATTCCCAAAGGCTTTCATGGAAAGCTGGGGAAATGCTCCGCTGGGGCTTCATCGGTGTCGATTTCACCCATATGTGAGGACTGATTCCTGCTGCTCCTGGAGAACACCTGTTACAGGTGAGTAACTACTCTATACCTACTCCAGTAAGTGGTTTCCATACAGAGCTTTCTTCCCCTTTGCAATCTTCTCAAGTATTTCATTTAAGACAGCTTATCAGACCATAATTGAGTTTTACCACTCCTAATTATGTCTGTCGGTCCTTTTCCAATCTATAGGACCTAACTTTTTCTGTTGCCTTAATAACAGATAATTCCAAGAGGGGTTCCAAAACCTACTTGGACAATTTATCATTGCAGGCAACCGGCTTGTCTACTATTCTTAGCTATCTTCAATTCTTTTTGGGGCTCCAACAGAATAGATTAGATTGCACACTGGCAATTACATAGCCAGATCTCACCTAAGCAACCTACAGCATGCTCTCTGCAATTATACAAAAAAGCTCTGCAACTATGGGCCTTTGCCAGAGATCGTCAGAGCCATTCCTAGTAGGTAGCTTCCAGATGGTTAAAAAGGCTTTCCCGAGTCATGTTCCTACATGACTGGTTTCTCCTACTCTTACCATGTTCCTTAAAATTTCCTTATAAGGAAAAGGAACCAGGGCTTAGACCACGTGAAAGCATAAAGAATTGCTCAATTCCCTGGGTTGTTCCACATCTCCAGTTGAACTCTTTCAACAGGGATGCATTCCTTTTCACTGCAGTCGGTACTTCTCTAGTGCATTCCTTCTAATTCCCAATACTTCATTGAAGCTTATGCTGAACAAAGAACACATGATACCATGTTTGCCCCTCTATGAGGGCAATATGAGTATCTCCTTATATTGCATCTCCTTCTCTACACTGAAGTTATAGAAGGATCCAGACTTGTTGTCTTAAGACTAAGGATCTCCTCTGCACCCCTTCACATAGGTCTGCATTTCTGGTTATTCAAAGGCTAGAATTTTTAATGAAATCTAGACCTCTGCTATGTAGAAACTACCTTCTTTTACCGTAACCTTTCCGGTTACGTTGCATCTGAAGCTCTCCATGTAAAGTCATTATCCTAAGTGACATCACTTAGGGAAGACATTACTGATCTTCAAGAAATTGGAGGCTATACCGCCTACCACAAATGTTTCTCTCTTTCATTTGGATAGAGGGGTCTTAAAGACCCATCCTTTTTCTGCATACCAGTCAGATTTATCTCCTCTCTTTCCTGGAGCCTTATTCTACTCCAAGGACAAAGAGCTTCAAACTTTGGCCTACAGAAGCTTTTGCTTCTCCTCCCAAGTCCAACCTCATTAAACTCCCCCAGTTTTTTCTTCTGGGATTAGTTCTAGCCATTAAGGCTTCTGACCTCTGCCTGTATTGCAAAATTTATTTTCCTCTACAGTAAGGTAATTTCTTTGAGGATAATGTACTGGCTCTTAGCACCAGACCATATTACCCTCAACAAATACTTTCACAATACTTGGAGTGAGGTCCACATTAGAAAATTGGAATTCAATTTTTACTAACATTTATTATCTACACAAGGACTCCCCTCTAGACGCCTTGTTTAGTCAAGCTGTTCCACAGCACACCCCTTTTAATTCAACTCCTACCCTCCATCCCTTGGATGCCTGAGGTTCTGGGAAATAGCATGGCCCATCTATTAGATTTGCAACATGCTGGGACCTCCTCTAGGCATCTCTAGCTTGGGAGTCCCCATATGTGAAGACTCATTCCTGCTTGTTCCTGGAGATAGCACAGTTACTTACCTGTAACAGGTGATCTCTGGGAACAGCAGGAATAAGTCTTCACAACCCACCCACCTCCCCTAGGAGTTCTCTCTCTCTCTCTTTCTTTCTCTAATTTGTCTACTTCCCTCCTTCGGTCTCAGCTACAAACCCAACTGATGATAGGGAAGTAAATGGGTGGGAAGGCAGCGCGCATGCATGTGGGATGCTCCCAAAGACTTTATTTTTGGACGCTGGGGAGCGTTCCCGCGCAGGCTCCGTCGGTATCGACGTACCCATATGTGAAGACTTATTCCTGCAGTTCCCAGAGATCACCTGTTACAGGTAAGTAACTGTGCTATCTCCGGTGTAGGCACTTCTAGAGTACCTTCACCTATCATCTTCTGGACTTAAAACCAGTTCATTGAGAGTACACTTAAGTGCAATTGCGGCCTCTCACTTACCCTTAGATGGCCAGCCCATCTCTTCTCAGCTGCTCGTAGCACGCTTCATGAGGGGTCTTCTATTAATCAAACCTCCCATTAAGCCGCCTCCAGTGGCATGGGATCTTAATGTTCTAGGACAGCTTCTCAAGCCGCCCTTTGACCCTCTAGTCACTACTCCACTTAGGTTACTCACATGGAAGGTCATCTTCCTTATTGCCCTCACTTCAGGAAGGCGAAATAGTGAGCTCCAGGCTTTGGTGGCTGACCCTCTTTTATACCCGATTCCACCATGATAAGGTTGTTCTTAGGACTCATCCTCGCTTCATGCCGAAGGTGGGCTCACCCTTCCATTTGAACCAGTCAGTCTACCTTTCTGTCTTTTTCCTTAGACCTCATTCCTCTAAGGCAGAGGCAACCCGCCACACTCTGGATTGCAAACGTGCCTTAGTTTTTTATCTCCAGATTACTCGAGAGCTCCGAAAAGCTTCCTAGCTTTTCATTTCCTCTGACTCGAGTCACATTGGCTTGCCAGTATCCAAACGAACTCTCTCCAAGTGGATAGCTGACTTTTGCCTATGAAAAGGCAGGACTTTCTCTCGAGAATCATGTTACTGCCCATAATGTTCGAGCCATGGCTGCCTCTATGGCACGTCTACGCTCTGTAGCTATTGACGAGATATGCAAAGCAGGAACTTGGTCTTCAGTTCACACTTTTGCTGCTCACTATTGTCTGGACAAGGACTCACGCTGGGATGCCTTGTTTGGCCAAGCTGTTCTCCAGCATCTCTTCACTTAGTGCAAATCCTACTTTCCGTCCCGGGTTTCGATACAAGACATCCATGGAGGATACATGACCTCTTTAGGCATACCTGCAATCCACAGCAGTCTCGGAGGTCATCTCTCTGGTATCTCCTAGCCAGGGAGTCCCATATATGAAGACTACAATCCTGTTTGTTCCTGGAGATAGGGTAGTTACTCACCTGTAACAGGTGATCTCCGGGAACAGCAGGAATTTAGTCTTCACAACCCACCCTCCTCCCCTAGTAGTTGTAGGTCATCTTCTCTTTCTCTCCTTTTATCTCAGCTGCAAACTTAAGTAAGGAGGGAGAGCTAGAAAAGCAAGAAGGCAGCTACGCAGGTACAATGGGATGCTTCCAAAAGCTTTCTTATTGGACGCTGGGGAGCGTTCCCGCACGGGCTCTGTCAGTACCGATGTCACCGATATGTGAAGACTAAATTCCTGCTGTTCCCAGATATCACCTGATCTCCAGGAACAAGCAGGAATGAGTCTTCACATATGGGTTTCGTCGGTACCGACGGAGCCTGCGCGGGAACGCTCCCCAGCGTCCAATCAGAACGCCTTTGGGAGCATCCCACAGCACCTGCGTGCTGCCTTCCCGCCTTTCCCAACTGTCTCTCCTCAGTTCTTCTTTTTCCGCGGAACCAGCAGGTCGTGTTCCTGTCATCGCAGAAGAATTTCTTTATTTTTCTTTATTTCTTTTGTGTCGCGTCTGCCTTCTTCGATGCTCTACCGGTACCGCCGGTCTTTCTTTTCTTCTTTTTAAAAAAAACAAAACAAAACTTTTTTCCTTGTTCTTTTTCTTCAGGTGCACTTGCATTTTGGGCCTTAGGCCCAAAACATTTTTTTCCTTAACATGGAAAAGCCTGCCTCAGGGTTTAAGAAGTGCACAAAGTGTGGGGTACCATTTCTGTCACCGACACCCACGACTGGTGTCTAAAATGTTTAGGTCCTGACCATTCCATCACAGATTGTATGTCCTGTTCTATGATGTCTAAGAGAGGTCGGCAGAACCGAGCTGCCAAGCTCAGTACCCTGTTTCCCTCTGATGCGGCTTCGGTGGCATCGACGTCTTCCAGGGCTGCTTCTTCCTCACATGGATCTCAGGTAACTAAACATAAATCCAGCCGGTCCTCGAAGGGTAGATCTCCTTCTAAGCATCGAGATGCCTCTGGCGTTGCCCTCGAGGATTCTGCACCGACAAAATTACCCCGGCGGAAGGCTTCGGCCTCTAAAGCATCATCATCAGGGTTCCAGGATGATCTCGATGGCGTGGCCTCGACAGATCACCTGGTGCCATGCTCTGGGGTACCGGTGGCTTCCCCAGGTACCGACTTCCAAGCATTGGCGGCGTCGATGGATCAGAGGATTCTGTCCATAGAACGCAGTTTGGCTGCTTTCCTTGTGGCATCGATGCCCCTGGTACCGCAACAGACTACTTCACCGGTACCGACTCTAGCACCTCCATCAGTACCGATCCCGGGTCCGGTGGCATCGACATCGGCTTCGGTGTCCGCTATGCTGGTACTCTCTCCTCTGAAGCCCTCCGGTACTGATACCCCGGTACCGGTTATTCCCGATACCGATCCCGGTCGGTACGGGTTTCGGGCTTTGCAAGAGCATCTGGACAGACGATACTTCGATTCCTCTGAAGACTCTGAGGATTCTGAAGAGTCTGTCGATGCAGTGATGCTTCTTCCACAGGAGGAGTCCTCTCCAGAAACGAAGGATATCTCCTCCAGAGGACTTGTCTTTTCAAGACTTCATCAGGTAGGTGGCTCGGGGCCTATCCATCACGTGGCCCCTGAGACAGAACCCAGAGCCAAGGTGTTAGATTTTTTACAATATCCTAAAACTCCTAAGGAGGCAGCTACCTTGTCTGTTCATGAGATTTTGTATGATCTCATGTTGAGGATGTGGGAAGCACCTCTTACCACCTCTCCTCATTCTCGCAGGTTAGATACCATGTATCGTGTCCCTCCTTGTCCTGGTTTCCATAAAACTCAGCTTCCTCACCACTCTATTGTGGTTGAGTCTGCTGTGAGAAAGATTAGAAGTGCCAAGAGACATGCCTCTAATCCTCCAGGACGTGAATGTAGAACCCTGGATGCTTTTGGACGTAGAGTCTTCCAATCTTTCATGCTAGCTGCGAGAATTAATTCCTATAGTCTTTACATGGGAATGTTCCTAAAAGAAGTCACTGATCATTTGCAAACTTTAAGTCCTTTCATTTCTGAAGATAAAAGACAGGGCTTTCTCACTTGGCTCAAACATGCCCAAAATATCTCCAAATTCTCCAACCGTGCAGCTTTCGACTCCTTTGAATGTGTAAGCAGAGCCTCAGCTATTGCCATAGGTGCACGTAGAATTGCTTGGCTTCATGCATCTGATTTGCAGATCTGGGTACAAGATGAATTGGGAAATATCCCTTGTACAGATGATTCTCCAGGACCAAGCAGGAAGTCAGTCCTCACTTATGGGTGACGTCGGCGCCGACGGAGCCCTCGCGGAGCAATTTTCCCCAGCTTTCAAAGAAAGCCTTTGGGAATTGCAGCGCGCATGCGCGGTCCTCTTCCCGCCCAAGGGTGCCATCTTAGCCAGTCTTCTTTTTTCCGCGGAGCCCTACAGACGTACCCGTCGTGTCCCCGCGAAAAAGTTGATATTTCTTCATAATTTGTTCTTTTTCCCTTCGGTTTGACGCCGGTCTTTTTCCCGCCCGGACTCGCGACGCCGGTCACGAGTCCTCTTCTTCTTTTCGGTTTTTCTGACTTAGTCAGCTTTCGTTTTCGGTTTTTCCCTGGCAGCCCTGTCCTTTGACCTCGCCGGGGCCCTTTTTCCCCCGATGGCTGCCAGTGGTTTCAAGCGGTGTGGTCAGTGTGACCGAAATATGTCACTAACTGACACACACGACTTTTGCCTCCGCTGCCTGGGCCCGGATCATGAAGAAATGATCTGTGGGCCCTGCGGCAAAATGTCCTCCAAAGCGTTGAGAAGTCGGCGGCATCAGCGGGATAGGATCTTCGCTGACCCCAGCCGTACCCGGACCTCGTCGGAGGCCTCCGCGTCCAAAGGCTCCAGCTCGGACCGTCGCCGGAGTTCCTCCGACAGGGGTTCTCCCTCCGGGGACCATCGACGTAAGGTGAAACCCGCGAGGGCGGCGTCGGTGGACGCTCCTGGCTCCGCGAGGGCCAGGTCGCATAGCCCCGATAGCCGTCCCGGGTCCTTGGAGAAGGAGCACCTCACGAAGCGACCTCGCCTGGAGTCGGAGCTGCCTGCTCGGGTAAGTCCTGTGGTCCTCCTGGACTCGCCTCCGCGACAGCCGACGTCGGGCCCGACGCCGTCGGGGCCCGAGTCGGGGGCTGCTGGGTCACCTGAGCTCGGACTCAGGTTGACGGCCTTGGAGAGCAGACTGTCTGCCTTCTTGGACCAGCAGCGGGCACTGCTCGCTGGCTTCGCTGGCGCCGCTGCCCCGACCGCCGGGACGTCGACGTCCAAGTCGACCCCGGAGACCGAGCCGATCCTCGAGTCGATGCGAACTCGAGTCGATCCTCGGTCGAGGTCACCCTCGGCCTCCCGTTCGGGACCGAGGTCGCCGACGCCGACTCCCTCGGCGTCGGGGCGGCAGGCGCCGCGCCCTGCCCGGGCAGACCCCACCGAGTCCTCGTCGGAGTCGGTCTGGGAGTCTGAAGAGGAAGAGTCGCCTGATTCTTTCCGGACTCGGTGTGTCCCCTCGGACTCACCGGAGTCCGAACCTCGGAAGCAGTCCCCCCCGGAGGATGCCCGGTTCTCAGACTTCGTCAGGGATATGGCCAAGGCTTTGGCCTTCCCTGCGGACCCCGAGGAGGAGCCTCGAGCCGAAGAGCTCGACGCCCTCCAGTATGACTCTCCCGCAAGGGAACACTTTACTGTACCGGTTCCTCCCATGCTGGAACGACTATTCCGCATGTGGGAGAGTCCGGCCACCTCGCCGGTCCTGAGCAAGCGGGTCGATTCTATCTATCGAGTCCGCAAGAGCCCTGGCTTCCAAAAAGCACAGCTACCACACCATTCCATGGTAGTGGAATCGGCCATGCATCCTCTTAAGAGCCAGAAGATGCACTCCTCGGTGCCTCCTGGCAGGGAGGCCCGTAACCTGGATGGCCTTGGTAAGAAGTGTTTCCAGGGCTCTATGCTTGCGTGTCGTGTCCAGACCTACCAGCTATACATGGGCATGTATCTCCGAGACCTGGCTAAAGAGCTAGCCGGATTCTCCGCTGGTTTGTCCGAGGAACCCTTGCGGAGGTTCCTGGCCTTGTCCACTGGCATTCGGGAATGCTCAAAATTCATATCCCGAGCAGCCTATGATGGCTTTGAAGCATCGGCTCGAGTGGCCGCAGCCGGCATCGGTGCCCGCCGACAGGCTTGGCTTCAGTCGTCTGACCTTGAGCCCTGGGTGCAGGACAAGTTGGTCGATGTCCCCTGCCGAGGCGAAAACCTCTTTGGCAAGCCCATGGCTGAAAAGGCTGCACAAATTGAGACGGAGACTCTCACCAGGACTAGGCTTTCTAGGAAGACTTCCGCCCCTTCCCAGAAAAAGAAGGGCTCGGGAAAGAAGTCCTTTTACCCGAGGAAGGCGGCTGCCTACAAACAATACCCCCATTATCAGGCCCCTGCAGCTCCCCAACAGGGCCAGCAGGCCAAGGGACGGGGTAACGGGTCCCGTAGGCAGCAAACCCCAAGCCTGCACCACCAGCCCCTGCTCAGCAGGGTGGGGGTTTTTGACTCCTTAAGCATAGCCTCTCCCCCCCCGCTGGTTCCTCCCAGCACCGGAGGCCGGCTGGTTCACTTCGCCCACAGGTGGTCCGGCGTCACCTCAGATGCCTGGGTGCTTCAGGTCGTGAGAGAAGGATATCTTCTCCACTTCCGCCAGATCCCTCCCTCCTACTTTCCGGGAGAACCTCCACGACCCCCTCTGCACAGGGAACTACTCCTTCAGGAGTTAGCGGGTCTTCTACAGGAGCAGGCGGTGGAACCGGTGCCCCACCACCTGAGAGGTCTAGGCTTTTATTCCAGGTACTTTCTCGTACCAAAGCGGACAGGCGGCCTCAGACCCATACTGGACTTGCGCAACCTCAACAAGTTCCTTGTGCGGGAGAAGTTCAAGATGCTTACCCTTGGAATCCTTCTGCCCTACCTCCAGCAGGGAGATTGGCTATGCTCCTTGGATCTAAAGGATACCTATACGCACATCCTCATCCACCCAAGCCACCGCCAATACCTAAGGTTTGTGGTGGCAGGAAATCATTACCAGTACAGAGTACTGCCCTTTGGCCTGTCCTCCGCCCCGCGGGTCTTCACAAAATGCCTCGCGGTGGTGGCGGCCCATCTCCGGCTTCACGGCCTCTATGTCTTTCCGTACGTCGACGACTGGCTCATCAAAGCAGCGTCCGCCCCGGAGGTCACCAACGCCACACGTCGCACGGTGACTCTTCTGCAGCACTTGGGCTTTGTTATAAATTTCGCAAAGTCCACTTTGCTCCCCTCACAGGATCTCGAGTTCATCGGCGCAAGGCTGCACACTCCTCAGGCACGAGCGTTCCTACCGCTCGACAGGGCTCAACGGCTCATGGACCTAGCCGACCGTTTTCGCAGCCAGCCCCTGGTCTCCGCCAGGCGCTTCCTGAGACTGCTCGGCCATATGGCTTCCACCGTCCATGTGACCCCCAATGCCCGCCTGAACATGCGGCCTGCTCAATGGTGTCTCCGCAAGCAGTGGCAACAAGCCACAGGCGGCCTAGCAGACCTAGTGCGCGTCTCCGAGCCGCTGACCTCGTCTCTTCAGTGGTGGCTTCATCGGCCGAACCTAGTGCTCGGCATGCCTTTTCAGCCACATCAGCCGGGCCGGGTGCTGACGACAGATGCATCCCTCCTGGGCTGGGGAGCACATTGCCAAGGGGCGTGTACTCAGGGTCTCTGGAACGCGTGGGAGTCTGCTCAGCAGATCAACTTCCTGGAGCTCAGAGCGATCCGCTTGGCTCTCAAAGCCTTCTCCCACCTGACCTCTCGCCAGTCCGTCCTTGTCCAGACGGACAATCAAGTTGCCATGTTCTACGTGAACAAGCAGGGGGGCACGGGCTCCTTCCTTCTCTGTCAGGAAGCAAGGAAGCTCTGCTCTTGGGCCGTCAGTCATGGCATTCTTCTCAAGGCCGTTTATCTCCCAGGCCAAGAAAATTGCCTGGCGGACAAACTCAGCAGGATCCTCCAGCCGCACGAGTGGCGCCTGGATCCCTTGGTGGTTCAGAAGCTCTTTCTAAAGTGGGGCCTCCCCACGATGGACCTCTTTGCCAGTCCTCACAACCGGCAACTTCCTCGCTTCTGCTCTCGTCAGCCACACCCCCTTCGGTTTGCGGCGGACGCTTTCCTGCTCTCATGGTCGGGGAGCCTTCTGTACGCTTTCCCTCCCATCCCGCTAGTCTCCCGGACTCTTTTCAAGGTTCTCCGAGACAAAGCCTTTATGATCCTGGTGGCCCCTCGCTGGCCCAGACAGCCGTGGTTTCCACTCCTGCTGCAATTAGCGGTGGAGGATCCATTCCCTCTGGGGTTTCAACCGGATCTCCTCACTCAGGATCAGGGGTCTCTGCTACACCCCAACCTCAGGTCTCTCAACCTAATGGCCTGGCTGCTGAGAGGGTAGTCCTTGCTCCCCTTCTCCTGCCGACAGAGGTGGAGGAGGTCGTCCTAGCTTCGCGACGACCTTCTACCCGAAAATGCTACGCCCTTAAATGGCGTCGTTTCTCCGTTTGGTGTACCCAACAGTCTCAGGATCCCTTCTCCTGCCCGGTGTCGGTGGTTTTGCAGTACTTGCTCTACCTCTCTAATCTGGGACTTAAGTCCAACTCCGTCAAAGTTCACCTCAGTGCTCTTTCAGCACATCATGTGCCGGTGGACGGCAGACCTCTTTCCAGCGACCCTCTCGTGGCGAGGTTTCTCCGAGGTCTCCTCCTACTTAAACCACCTCTGCGCCCGCCAGCGCCTGACTGGGACCTGAATGTGGTTTTACAGCGGATCACCTGTCCGCCTTTTGAACCTATGGCTACCTGTTCTCTCCGTTTTCTTTCTTGGAAAACATTGTTCTTGATAGCCCTCACTTCCGCTAGACGCGTAAGTGAATTGCAGGCCCTCGTGTCTGATCCCCCTTACACTCGGTTCTACAAAAATAGGGTAGTCCTACGGACTCACCCAAAATTTCTTCCAAAAGTGGTCTCCCCTTTTCATATCAATCAGGAGGTGGTACTTCCAACCTTCTTTCCCAGACCACACTCCAGCCGAGCTGAAACGGTCCTCCATACCCTGGACTGTAGAAGGGCATTGAACTTCTACCTTGACCGTACGCGGGAGCACCGTAAAGCTGCTCAGCTTTTTGTGTCTTTTGACCCCAATAAATTGGGGCTCCCGGTCTCCAAGCGTACTCTGTCCATCTGGGTTGCGGACTGTATCTCTTGGGCTTATGGGGCAGCCGGACTCTCCTTGGACGGTCGAGTCACGGCTCATTGCGTTCGGGCAAAGGCCACGTCAGTGGCTTACCTCCGCTCTGTTCCGCTGGCAGACATCTGCCGGACCGCTACTTGGTCTTCGAGCCAGACTTTTGCGGTCCATTACTGTCTCGAGAGGGAGTCCCGCAGGGACAGTGCTTTCGGACAGGCAGTCCTCCGTAATCTCTTTGAGGTTTGAGCAACTCCTACCCTCCATCCCGGATGTGGGCTACCGGTGGGTAATAATTCAGCGAAGATTCCTTCCTTCTGTGCTGCTGAGCTAGAGGGAGCTCATTTTTGTGCTTAGGGTCTCCGGTAGCCTTAAGCTTGGGAGTCCCATAAGTGAGGACTGACTTCCTGCTTGGTCCTGGAGAAAGCGTAGTTACTCACCTGTAACAGGTGTTCTCCAGGAGCAGCAGGAATCAGTCCTCACAACCCTCCCTCCTCCCCTTGGAGTTGCAATCGTCTGCTTTAGTTTTTTTGCAAATTTTTATGCTGTCTTTTTTAGCTATGTCATCTGACTGGCTAAGATGGCACCCTTGGGCGGGAAGAGGACCGCGCATGCGCGCTGCAATTCCCAAAGGCTTTCTTTGAAAGCTGGGGAAAATTGCTCCGCGAGGGCTCCGTCGGCGCCGACGTCACCCATAAGTGAGGACTGATTCCTGCTGCTCCTGGAGAACACCTGTTACAGGTGAGTAACTACGCTAAAGCTGTTTGGTAAAGATTGGCAAGCAAAGGCCAATCAGATGGATGCTGAAAATTCTGCCTTGGATAGACTATCCAAGTCTACAGCTGCTCCTGTTAAGAAAAGGTTGTTCAAAAAAGCACCTTTTTCTAAGAAGGGAAGATTTTATCCTGCTTATGGTCAGCGGGCATCTTCTGCAGCTCAGTTCCCTACCAAACGTCAGCAATCATCCAAACAGAACAAAGCAAAGGCTGCTAGGCCTCCTCCAGCCCAGCAACTTCAGCCCCCTCAGGGCCTTTGACTTTCCGCTAGAGAACTTAGCCTTCCTGGCTCTGGAAAGACCAGAGCCTTCCACCATTCCAGGAAGGTTGTCATTTTGCTCCCAGGTGGGGACAAATTACAGCAGAGCATTGGACACTCTCCATCATAAAAGAGGGGTACAAACTTTATTTTTCAAGCTTGCCCCCTCACACAAGAGTGCACCAGTTCAATTCTCCAACCTCCCTCCTCAACCTGTTGGGGCAGGAGATTGCCACCCTTCTCGCCCAGGGGGCAATAGAGGAAGTGCCTCTTCATCAACAGGGCACAGGTTTCTACTCCCTCTATTTTCTTATTCCAAAGAAAACAGGGGGCTACAGACCCATCTTAGATCTCAGAGAATTGAACAGATTCCTAGTCAAGGAAAAATTCAAAATGATTTCTCTGGGAACTCTGCTGCCATACCTTCAGAGTCGGGATTGGCTTTGTTCTCTAGATCTCAAGGATGCGTACACCCATGTTCTCATCCATCCAACTCACAGAAGGTTCCTTCGGTTCCTTTTTCAAGAGAAGCACTATCAATACAGAGTGCTCCCTTTTGGTCTGGCCTCTGCACCAAGGGTGTTCACAAAATGCATGGCAGTGGTAGCTGCATTTCTGCGCACTCTGGGAATATTCGTATTCCCTTATTTGGACGACTGGCTCAGTCGAGCTCCCACTCAGTCAGAGGCCAAGAGTTCTCTAACCTGCACAATGTGTATCCTTCAGTATTTAGGGCTGATAATAAACATCCCAAAATCCAATTTATTTATTTATTTATTTAACCCCTACTCAGTCCCTGGAGTTTATAGGGGCATTGCTGGATACCACAAAGGCAAGGGCCTATCTTCCCCAGGCCCGTTGCCTTTGCTTGGTGCAGTTAGCTTCTCAAGCAGAGTTGAAGCCCCACTTAACAGCTGGAGAGATGTTACAGTTACTAGGCCACATGGCATCCACCGTGCATGTGGTACCATATGCTCACCTTCACATGAGGGCAGCTCAGTGGACTTTATCCACCCAATGGACCCAGGCATTAGACTGCCTGTCAGACAAAATAGCAAACACAAATCGCCTCATTTTGTCCCTCCAGTGGTGGAGGTCTCCTCAAAACCTGTTGCTGGGGTCCCCCTTTCAGCAGTCTCAACCCCAAGCAACTCTTATAACAGATGCTTCTCCAATGGGTTGGGGAGCTCATCTGCAAGACCTCTCCACCCAGGGCATCTGGTCCCCACAAGAGAGTTGTCTACATATCAATCTCTTGGAGCTCAGAGCAATCTTCCTTGCTCTGTGCGTGTTCCACACCCTGCTCACCTGCAAGACAGTCCTTATCCACACGGACAGTCAGGTAGCCATGTTCTATGTGAACAAGCAGGGCGGAACTGGCTCTCTGTCGCTTTGCAACGAAGCTTTGCGACTGTGGGCCCTCGCCAGAGAGCATCGGATTCATCTTCTGGCAGTTTATCTTCCAGGCGTTCAAATCTCTTGGGCAGACAGGCTCAGTCGAGTTCTGCTTCCACACGAGTGGTCCCTACATGTGGACCAGGTGGCCAGGATTTTTCAGATTTGTGGA
The DNA here is from genome assembly GCA_033557465.1 of Ichthyophis bannanicus. Taxonomy (NCBI): domain Eukaryota; kingdom Metazoa; phylum Chordata; class Amphibia; order Gymnophiona; family Ichthyophiidae; genus Ichthyophis; species Ichthyophis bannanicus. The sequence goes on along the minus strand of CM066032.1, from coordinate 1,084,618,337 downwards.
ACCCCGGACATAGACCTCTTTGCAAGTCCGTGGAATGCCAAACTTCCCCGGTTCTGTTCCAGAACTCCGGCTCAGGGAGCTCAGGCAAGGGATGCTTTCCTCCTTCACTGGGGTCAAGACTTCCTGTATGCCTTTCCACCCATTCCCCTAATTCCCAAAACCCTGTTCAAGCTTCAGAGAGACAGAGGCCACATGATTCTCATAGCTCCACATTGGCCACGGCAAATGTGGTACCCTCTGCTGCTACATCTCTCTCAAGCTCCCTCCCTGGAGTTAGGGTCTGCTCCAGATCTCCTATCTCAAGAGGGCGGAGAGTTATGGCATCCCAATCCCCAGTCTCTGCATCTCAGGGCTTGGTTGCTGAAGGCCTAGATCTCCAAGATCTTCATCTTTCTTAAAAGGTGAAAGATGTTTTTTATGCTTCCAGAAAACCTTCCACTAGACGTTCTTACGCTTTCAAGTGGAAGAGATTTACTATCTGGTGCTCAGAGAAGGGTCTTAACCCCCTTACCATACCTCTGGAATCTTTGCTGGAGTATCTCCTCCATCTCTCTAATGCAGGCCTTAAGACAAATTCAGTAAGGGTCCATTTGAGTGCTATTGCAGCTTCCCTTAAGCCTCTAAATGGACAACCTATTTTCTCTCATCCTCTTGTAGCAAGGTTCATGAGAGGCCTCCTTTTAACAAAGCCTCCCATTAGACCACCTCCGGTGGTATGGGAATTGAACCTGGTTCTTGGTCAGCTTATGAAGCCGCCTTTTGAACCTTTGGCTACCACCTCCTTGAAATACCTTTCTTGGAAAGTTATCTTTCTCATTGCAATCACATCAGCACGTCGTATTAGTGAATTGCAAGCACTCGTAGCTAATCCACCTTATACAAGGTTCCATCATGACAAGGTAGTCCTTAGGACTCATCCACACTTTATGCCTAAGGTGATCTCGCCTTTTCACCTCAACCAGGAGCTCTACCTACCTTTTTTCCAGGACCTCATGCATCAAGTGCAGAGAGGAATCCTTCATACCCTGGACTGTAAAAGAGCTCTGGCTTTTTACTTAGGACACAGCAACATAGAAAGTCCTCTCAGCTCTTTGTTGCCTTTGATCCTTCTCATTTGGGACTACCAGTCTCCAAGAGAACACTATCCAACTGGATTGCCCAGTGTATTTCTTTCGCCTATCAGAGTAAGAACCTTTCTCTGGAGGGCCATATCACAGCTCACAATGTGAGAGCCATGGCAGCCTCAATGGCTCATCTGAACTCTGTATCTATTGACGACATCTGTCGAGCAGCCACTTGGGCCTCGGTTCATACCTAGACAGCCCATTGCTGCTTGGACAAGGGCTCCCGCTGGGATGCCTTGTTTGGTCAGGCTGTTCTTCAATGACTGTTCCATACTTAATCAACTCCTACCCACCATTCCTGATGGGATGCCAGTGATCCATGGGGGGAAGTGGAGCCCTGTCCCAGGGACACACAACTTCTGGAGTCTCTGCCTGGCATCTAAAGCTAGGGAGTCCCCAAATGTGAAGACTCATTCTTGCTTGTTCGTGGAGATAGCACAGTTACTTACCTGTAACAGGTGATCTCTGGGAACAGCAGGAATAAGTCTTCACAACCCACCCACCTCCCCTAGGAGTTGTATCTCTCTATCTTTGCTTTCCCTCTCTCTCTCTCTCTCTCTCTCTCTCTCTCTTTGTCTCAGCTTTAAAACTCAACTGAGGAGAGACAGTTGGGACAGGCGGGAAGGCAGCACGCAGGCGCTGTGGGATGCTCCCAAAGGCTTTCTGATTGGACGCTGGGGAGCGTTCCCGCGCAGGCTCCATCGGTACTAACGAAACCCATATGTGAAGACTTATTCCTGCTGTTCCCAGAGATCACCTGTTACAGGTAAGTAACTGTGCTTTACAGGTGAGTAACTACACTTGCTGATGTTGAATTGGCTATAGCATGGATACCGATGAGGAGGAAGCTAAAGGTTGCTTGAACTGTTGCCTAGAGAAAGCTAGTGTTTGGTTCATTTCTAATACATTAAAATTAAACTCACAAAAATCAGAATAGGGCTTGTTTTTTTTTTTAATATCTTAAGATTGTTGTAGTGAAGGAGTAGCTTAATGGTTAGAGCAGTGAGCTAGAACCAGGGCAATCAGGATTAGTTCTACTGTGGCTCCTTGTGACCTTGGGCAAGTTACTTAATACTCTATTCCTTCAGGTACAAACCTAGATTATGTGGCTTTTGGGGACAGAAAAATATCCACTGGAGCTGAATGTAACTCGCCTTGAACTTCAGAGAAAAAGCGCGCGGTAAATCCAATTCCCTTTCCCTGATGAAACTGTAGAGGTAAAATAATCAGTTTTCATTTTGGGTGCTATTGTTTGGGTGCTTGGATTTATTGTTCGTTCTCCAAGTTTTGGCTGTAGTAAAATCACCTTTTCATAGTTGATGATGATGATGCAAATTATGTTCTTATTTGGTCAAGATATGCATGTGATCGTTTATTTCAACATAAGAAACATTTAGTTTTTTTTGAAAGCATAATCTAAGCTTGATCCTTAATTAAGAGAGTTTATTCCAGAATATTGTTGTTGTCATATATCTAAGAATATGTTGGAATTTCAAGTAAACAACTGGTTAACCTTAAGGATCTTGCTGGTCTACCGTTGTAGTCTTTTTCCCAAGTATTTGGGTCACTACGTTCAAGACCTTGAATGTAAGACCAATAATGTAAACTGAGCTCTGTCCCTAGAGAGAAGCCGATGTAAATGCACCAAGGTTGATTGAGCACTTTCTTTTCTACTCTGACTAGTAATCACCCTTACAGTCTTCTCAACTCTTTAACCAGCAATCCCACATAGAGAAGATTACTGTAATATAACTCAATGTTCCTATAATTAGGGAGAGAGAAGCCCTTTTAACATCCCCAGGCTTCAGGGTATTTTGGAAATTGAAGGTCGACGATCTAGGAAAGCTAATGGCAAGCATAACTTGTATGGATTGTAGTTTAGACCTGTGTTTGTGGTTACTTAAAATTGATGGATCAGCAAGTTTCTCAGAGGACAAGCAAGCTGTTAAGACACCATAAGAGGGGGTGACATCTGACTGGCCTGGCATGGGAAAAAGCTTCCACAGCTTAGAACAATTTCTCAAAACATTTTTGAGACTCCACCATGCATGTGTATCACATCCCGTGCTGCATCATTGTGCTTGGCTGCCTCATGGGCTGATGAACTAAACTGTCCTACTCTTTAGTGCAACAGTTTACTCGTGCTTTTCTTATGCTAATTTTATCTTCAACGAAGGAAGAAGTAGCAGGGAAAAATCAGTGTAAAAGAACTGCCCAAAAGGGTGGTGGCACGTTGGGCATGTAAAACGTGCAAATTACTGCATAAAAATTTGCTAAAAGTGCCATTTTTGTGCTCTGAATTTTCACACCAGCTCAGGCTGGCATAAAGATGCAGCGCGGGAATAGAGGGTGATCTGAAGTGAGCTATGGCAGTTCACCTTAGATCATCCAGTATCCCTGGTAGCTTAAGTGGACTCCTGGGCCTCCTATCTCTCCAGCCCCACAAAATCTGTCCCTGGGGCCCAGGTGGGCCTCCCCCTCCCTTTCCCCTTCTCCCCTCCCCCTCCCCTTCTCCCCTCCCCCTCCCCTTCTCCAGTTCCCCCTTCCTCCCTTCTTCCCCCCTCTCCCTTCTCCTCCCCTCCTTGCCCCCTCTCGCCCCTCCCTTCTCCTCCTCTCCTCGCCCCCTCCTCTCCCTCTCGCCCCTCTCCTCCTTGCCCCTCCCCTCTCCTCCTCCCTCCCTTCCTCCTCTCCCCTTTCCCCTTCTCCCCCTCCCCTCTTCCCCCTTCCCCCTCCCCCCCCTCCCCTTCTCCCCTCCCCTTCTCCCTCCCCCCTCCCCCCTCCCCCCTCCCCCCTTCCCCCTTCTTCCCCCTTCTCTGACTTTGAGACTGAATGGGACCTGGAGGACCGAAGAGTCCCTGGAGACAAGGCAATGCCGCTCCCTGCTCAAGGATATTCCGTGCGTGCTCAAGGCAGGAATTGAAAATACTCCAATATGAGGCACCCCCGAAGCAGACGTTAAAATCTCAGTGCCCTTGATCCTTGTCCGCCTCCTCCAACTGTGGGACAATGCCATGTACTGGGTATGCAGAAGTCCTGGGTTCCAAAAGACCCAGCTTCCCCACAATTCCATGGTTGTAGAGTCGGCAATGTGCCAACTTAAGAGCCAAAAATGTTTGTCTGTGCCACCCGGAAGGGAGGCCCAAACTCTCGACGCCCTTGGCCAGAAGGCCTTTTAGGACTCGATGCTAATGTGCCGGACTATATCGGTCTGTACCTGAAGGAATTGTTGAAGGAGCTTGGTGGATTCTCTGCAGGCCTAGAGGGGGAACCCCTACAGAGGTTTAAGATCCTGACCTCGGCAGTAAAAGATTTTTGTCCCGGGCAGCCTATGATGGCTTTGAGTCATCGGCCAGGGTGGCTGCTGCAGTCATCCGACCTGGAACAATGGGTGCAAGACAAACTGATAGGTTTAGCAGAGATAGAGACTGAGTGAGTGATGAGAGCCAGGCTCTCAAAAAAGACCTCTGTGCACCCCCGGAAGAAAGCTCCAGGGGAAAAAGCCCTGCATATCCAGGACTTCTCGGCCCCTCAGCAGGGCCAGCAACAAAAAGGCCAGGGACATGGTCCCAGTAAACAAAAGCCCCAAAGTGCCAGGTGCCAGCCCTGGCCCAGCCTGTTGGGAGATTTTGTCTTTGTGTGTGACCTCCCTATCCCCAGGGGGTCCTCTGCAGCCCACAGGGCAGCACCTAGCCATGTTGGCCCACAGATATCAGTGGTGGCTGTCCACCTATATGCTACAGGTGGTCAAGGAGGGCCACTTCCTCCACCTACAACGAGCACCACCTACGTACTTCCCAGGGGAGCCCACCAGGCTTTTTCTTTACCAGACCCTGCTCCTCACTGAGCTAGCAGGGCTAATCAATGACAAAGCAGTCGAGGCAGTGCTGAAACATCTCTAGGGCACAGGCTTCTGTTCCAGATAGGCCCCCCCCCCCCATCCTTTTGGGGATGAGGAAATCAGGCCCATCCTGCACCTGCAAGAGCTCAGGTTTCTGGTCAGGGAGAAGTTTGAGATGCTTGCCCTTGGGACACTACTGTCATCCCTCCAGCAGGGAGATTGGCTATGCTCCTTAGACTTAAAGGATGCATACACTCTCATCATAATTCATCCCAGCCACAGAAAATACCTCCAGTTCATGATGGGAGGACAGCACTACCAATACAGGGTGCTGCTCTTCGGTCTGGCCTCATTTCCAAGGGTCTTCACAAAGTGCCTTGTGGCAGTCGCAGCCCACCTCCAGCTCCAAGGGGCCTTTATCTTCCCCTATCTGGACGACTGGCTCATAGAGGCGGACATGGCTGTTGAGGCACAATGTGCCACCAGGTGCACCATCAACACCCTGCAGCACCTGGAGTTGGTCATAAACTACCCCAAGTCCCATCTCACTCCAGCCCAGCGCCTAGAGTTCATAGGGGCGCAAGTAGATACCCTCTAGGCAAAAGCCTTTCTCTCCTAGGAAAGGTCAGAACGCCTCAGGGAGTTAGCTACAGAGGTACACAAATGCAGGACGCTACCTGCCTGGCTCCTACTCTGCCTGTTGGGACACATGGCCTCCACGGTCCACCTGAACCCGTATGCCCATCTGCTCATAAGGGTAGTTCAGTGGTGCATCCGCTCTGTGGACTCAAGCCACAGGTAGGCTCAGGGACAGAGTGAAAGTGATCCGTCAGCTGGCAGACTCCCTCAGATGGTGGCATGCCCTTTCAGGCACCCAACCCCCAGAAGGTCCTCACCACAGACGCCTTGCTAATGGGCTGGGGAACGCATTGCAGGAACCTCCAGACGCAAGGCTGCTGGTCCTAGGAGGAATCCTGGTTGCAAATCAACCTGCTAGAATGCCCTCTGAGCCTTCTGCCACCAACTCCAACACCACTTGATGCTGATCCATACCGACAATCAGGTCTCAATGTTCTACGTGAACAAACAGGGTGCAGTACAGAGTCCTACCCCCTCTGCCAAGAGGCGGTAGCCTTCTGCTCCTAAGCCTAAGCCGGTAGGGCAGAGACCATTCTCCATAATCTAAATTGTAAGAGAGCTCTGTTTTACCTGCAATGGACTTAGGGTCACTGCAAAGCACTACAGCTTTTTGTATCCTGTGACCCCAGCTGCCTGGGGTTCCCAGTGACTAAGCGAACTCTGTCCACGGGTAATGCAGACTACATTACCTTTGCCTATGAGCAAGCAGGGATCTCATTAGACCAGAGGGTCATGGCGCACTGTGTCAGGGCCATGGCCATTTCCATGGCAAATCTGCGTTCCGTCCCCATGACAGAAATCTTCCTGGCCTCCACCTGGTCCTTGGTCCATATATTCTCAGCTCAATACTGCCTGGAGAGGGAGTCCCGATGGGACAGCGCCTTCGGCCAGGTTGTACTCTATAATCTTTTTGGGGTGTAGGCAACTCCTGCCCTCTGACCTTTCTATGTTCAAACTACTGGAGTGCTGTTTCCAGGCTGGATACCTGGGTCTTGTGAGAACCTCTCTATAGGAATTCAGTTGCTGCCCCAGGGGATAACTACAGGCTTCAAGCTTCAACCTGGCCAGTATACGCTGAATCAGGGGAGCTGGAACAATTTTTAGTAATCCTAAGGTCTATGCCTAAGTGAGCAGCTATCCTAGTCCAGGGGCTGTTTTGCCATTAAGGAGACCCCTGAGAAGGATGGAGGCTCCTCTAGAAAGCTTATGGGAGCTCCGGATAATCTTGGTCCATGAATTTGGGATCAGGGCACTTCTATAGTGGATTTAATGGTGGCTGGATAGTCCGGAGGTTGTGAAGTTAAATTTTCTAGTGATTCTTTTTTGGCAGTTGCCTTTTGTGGTCTCATTGGGCTGTCGGAGCAGTGGCTTGGGGGCTTGTTGCACACAGGTGGTTCTAATTGTGCAGTTGCTTATTGTTGTGGCTTCCACGTTGCATCAGGGCTAATCTTCCCTTAAGGGTACATTGCCTGTTGGATGATCCGGGAGAGTTTGTGGTGGATATGGAGGAAACTTGTCCACTGAGATTTTCTGTGTTTGGGCTTAATAGCTAAATGAAGATCTCCAGGAACAAGCAGGAATGAGTCTTCACATATGGGTATGTCGGTACCGACGGAGCCTGCGCGGGAACGCTCCCCAGCGTCCAAAAAGAAAGCTTTTGGGAGCATCCCATGCGCATGCGTGCTGCCTTCCCGCCCATTTACTTCCCTCTCATCAGTTTTCTGTTTTCCGCGGAGCCGGCAGGACGTATTCCTGTCACTGCAGAAAATTCTTCTTTTTATTCTTAGTTTTTTGTGGTTGCATCTGCCTTCCCTCGACGCCACCGGTACCGCCGGTGCTTTTCTTTCTTTTTACTGAAGAATTTCTTCTTTTCTTAGAAATATTTTCCTGTTTAGTGCCTGATGGTTTCTAGGCCACTAGGCCTCCATCCTTCCATTATGGAAAAGCCAGCCACTATCCTTAAGAAATGCTCAAAGTGTGGCGGTACAGATATATTTTCAGACACTCATACTTGGTGTCTAAAATGTTTAGGTCCTGACTATTGCCCTCTGGAGTGTCTCTGCCGCTGGAGCTCAAACAGAAGAAGTCTTCAGGATCGAGCGCAACTCGATACCCGGTTCACATCGCACTCGATGTCACCAGCTAGAATATCTTCTTCTTCACAGGATCAGGTAACCAAACAAAAGTCTGTAAAGACTAGCCAGTCCTCGAGGGTAGATCTCCTTCTCAGCATCGAGATGGCTCCGGCCTTGCCCTCGAGGACATTTTGGCAATAAAGCCCCGGCGGGAGTCTTCGGGCTCCAAAGCATTAACGGGGCTTCAGGTTGTTCCCAGGGTTCTTACCTCGATGAACATACCTGGGCCATGCTCGGTGGTTGTGGCTGCTTCGAGCGGTACCGACACCCCTGCATCAGCTATGGTGATGGATGAAACACTCCTCACCGATGAACGTAGTCTAGCGCTCTCGGCTACTTCGGTACCGCTAGAGTTGCTTCAGACCGTTCCTCGAGTATCGGTATCGGCTTCGGTACCGGTATCGACATCAGCATCGGTGTCGGTACCGTCCATGCTTGCTTCGACAGACTCGCTTCCTTCGATGCCAAGCCTGGAATCAATCTCTAGCATGGGGGATTCGGTACCGACTCATCTCGGTACCAACCTCGGGCGGTACCTAAGACATTGCTTTAAAGAAAATCTGATGCTTCATCCTTTCAAGTCTTCCGATCCCGATGATTGGGATGAATCCATTGGTACCAAGGCTGATTTTTCAACAAGTCTAGCCTTTACCCCTCATTTTAGAGGGTCCTCCTCGGGGGAGATTTCTTTTCAAGCTTTTCTGCTTGATATGGCAAAGTTACTTGCCATTTCTATACCTGGTAAAGAATCCCTACCGGGGGATTCAGAGACACTGCAATTCCCCTGGATTCCAAAGGAGGTGATCATGCTTCCTTTGCATCAGATCTTACAAGATCTACTATTAAGAATGTGGTAAACTCCTTTTCTCCAGGACCAAGCAGGAAGTCAGTCCTCACTTATGGGTGACGTCGGCGCCGACGGAGCCCTCGCGGAGCAATTTTCCCCAGCTTTCAAAGAAAGCCTTTGGGAATTGCAGCGCGCATGCGCGGTCGTCTTCCCGCCCGAGGGTGCCATCTTAGCCAGTCTTCTTTTTTTCCGCGGAGCCCTACAGACGTCCCCGTCTTGTCCCCGCGAAAAGGTTGATTTTCTTCTTTGTTTTATCCTTTTTTCTTTTCGGTTCGACGCCGATCGTTTTCCCCCCGCCCGGACTCGCGACGCCGGTCTCGAGTCCGCTTATTTTTTTCGGTTTTCTGACTTAGTCAGCTTTCGTTTTCGGTTTCCCTGGCAGCCCGGTCCTTTGACCTCGCAGGGGCCCTTTTTCCCCCGATGGCTGCCAGTGGGTTTAAGCGGTGTGGTCGGTGTGACCGAAATATGTCACTAACCGACACACACGACTTTTGCCTCCGCTGCCTGGGCCCGGATCATGAGGAACTGATCTGTGGGCCCTGCAGCAAACTGTCCTCAAAGGCATTGAGGAGTCGGCGGCATCAGCGTGAGAGAATCTTCGCTGACCCCAGCCGTACCCGGACCTCGTCGGAGGCCTCCGCGTCGAAAGGCTCCAGCTCGGACCGTCGCCGGAGCTCCTCCGACCGGGGTTCTCCCTCCGGGGACCATCGTCGGAAGGAAAAACCCGCGAGGGCGGCGTCGGTGGATGCTCCTGGTTCCGCGAGGGCCAGGTCGCATAGCCCCGACAGCCGCCCCGGGTCCTTGGAGAAGGAACACATCCCGAAGCGACCTCGCCTGGAGTCGGAGATGCCTGCCCGGGTAAGTCCTGTGGTCCTTCTGGACTCGCCTCCGCGACAGCCGACGTCGGGCCCGACGCCGTCGGGGCCCGAGTCGGGGGCTGCTGGGTCATCTGAGCTCGGACTCAGGTTGACGGCCTTGGAGAGCAGACTGTCTGCCTTCATGGACCAGCAGCGGGCACTGCTCGCTGGCCTCGCTGGCGCCGCTGCCCCGACCGCCGGGACGTCGACGTCCAAGTCGACCCCGGAGACCGAGCCGATCATCGAGTCAATGAGAACTCGAGTCGATCCTCGGTCGAGGTCACCCTCGGCCTCCCGTTCGGGACCGAGGTCGCCGACGCCGACTCCCTCGACGTCGGGGCGGCTGGCGCCGCACCCTGCCCGGGCCGACCCCACCGAGTCCTCGTCGGAGTCGGTCTGGGAGTCTGAGGAGGAAGAGTCACCTGATTCTTTCCGGACTCGGTGTGTCCCATCGGACTCACCGGGGTCCGAGCCTCGGAAGCAGTCCCCCCCGGAGGATGCCCGGTTCTCGGACTTCGTTAGGGATATGGCCAAGGCTTTGGCCTTCCCTGCGGATCCCGAGGAGGAGCCTCGAGCCGAAGAGCTCGACGCCCTCCAGTATGACTCTCCCGCGAGGGAGCACTTTACTGTGCCGGTTCCTCCTATGCTGGAACGACTACTCTTCCGCATGTGGGAGAGTCCGGCCTCCTCGCCGGTCCTGAGCAAGCGGGTCGATTCTATCTATCGGGTCCGCAAGAGCCCTGGCTTTCAGAAGGCACAGCTGCCACACCATTCCATGGTAGTGGAATCGGCCATGCATCGTCTTAAGAGCCAGAAGATGCACTCCTCGGTGCCTCCTGGAAGGGAGGCCCGTAACCTGGATGGCCTTGGCAAGAAGTGCTTCCAGGGCTCTATGCTCGCATGTCGTGTCCAGACTTACCAGCTCTACATGGGCATGTATCTCCGGGATCTGGCTAAAGAGCTAGCCGGATTCTCCGCTGGTCTCTCCGAGGAGCCCTTGCGGAGGTTCCTAGCCTTGTCCACGGGCATTCGGGAATGCTCAAAGTTCATGTCCCGAGCAGCCTATGATGGCTTTGAGGCCTCGGCTAGAGTGGCCGCAGCCGGCATCGGTGCCCGCCGACAGGCTTGGCTTCAGTCGTCAGACCTTGAGCCCTGGGTACAGGACAAGTTGGTCGATGTCCCCTGCCGAGGCGAAAACCTCTTTGGCAAGCCCATGGCGGAAAAGGCTGCACAAATTGAGACTGAGACTCTCACCAGGACCAGGCTTTCTAGGAAGACCTCCGCCCCTTCCCAGAAAAAGAAGGGCTCGGGAAAAAAGTCCTTTTACCCGAGGAAGGCGGCTGCCTACAAACAGTACCCCCATTATCAGGCCCCTGCAGCTCCCCAACAGGGCCAGCAGGCCAAGGGACGGGGTAACGGGTCCCGTAGGCAGCAAGCCCCCAAGCCTGCACCACCAGCCCCTGCTCAGCAGGGTGGGGGTTTTTGACTCGCTCAGCATAGCCTCTCCCCCCCCGCTGGTTCCTCCCAGCACCGGAGGCCGGCTGGTTCACTTCGCCCACAGGTGGTCCAGCATCACCGCAGATGCCTGGGTACTTCAGGTCGTGAGAGAAGGCTACCTTCTCCACTTCCATCAGGTCCCTCCCTCCTATTTTCCGGGAGAACCTTGCGTCCCCCCTCTGCACAGGGAGTTGCTCCTTCAGGAGTTAGCAGGTCTTCTGCAGGAACAGGCGGTGGAACCGGTGCCCCACCACCTGAGAGGTCAAGGCTTTTATTCAAGGTATTTTCTGATACCAAAGAGAACAGGGGGCCTCAGACCCATCCTGGACTTGCGCAACCTCAACAAGTTCCTTGTGCGGGAGAAGTTCAAAATGCTTACCCTTGGAATCCTTCTGCCCTACCTCCAGCAGGGAGATTGGCTATGCTCCTTGGATCTAAAGGATGCCTACACGCACTTCCTCATCCACCCAAGCCACCGCCAATACCTAAGGTTTGTGGTGGCAGGAAATCATTACCAGTACAGAGTACTGCCCTTTGGCCTATCCTCCGCACCGCGAGTCTTCACAAAATGTCTCGCGGTCGTGGCGGCCCATCTCCGGTTTCACGGCCTCTATGTCTTTCCGTACCTCGACGACTGGCTCATCAGAGCAGCGTCCGCTCAGGAGGTCACCAACGCCACGTGCCGCACGGTGACTCTGCTGCAGCACTTGGGCTTTGTTATAAACTTCGCAAAGTCCACTTTGCTCCCCTCACAGGATCTCGAGTTCATCGGCGCAAGGCTGCACACTCCTCGGGCACGAGCGTACCTACCGCTCGACAGGGCTCAACGGCTCATGGACCTAGCCGACCGCTTTCGCAGCCAGCCCCTGGTCTCCGCCAGGCGCTTCCTGAGACTGCTCGGCCATATGGCTTCCACCGTCCATGTGACCCCCAATGCCCGCCTGAATATGCGGTCTGCTCAATGGTGTCTCCGCCAGCAGTGGCGACAAGCCACAGGCGGCCTGGCAGACCTAGTGCGCGTCTCCGAGCCGCTGCTCTCGTCTCTCCGGTGGTGGCTCCGGCAGCCGAACCTGATATTCGGAATGCCCTTTCCAGTCACCTCAGCCGACCCGGGTGCTGACCACCGATGCATCCCTCCTGGGCTGGGGAGCACATTGCCAAGAGGCACGTACTCAGGGCCTCTGGACCACGTGGGAGTCTGCTCAGCAGATCAACTTCCTGGAGCTCAGGGCGATCCGCCTAGCTCTCAAGGCCTTCTCCCACCTGACTTCCCACCAATCCGTCCTTGTCCAGACGGACAATCAAGTTGCCATGTTCTACGTGAACAAGCAGGGGGGCACGGGCTCCTTCCTCCTCTGCCGGGAGGCACTGAAGCTCTGCTCTTGGGCCGTCAGTCACGGCATTCTCCTCAAGGCGGTTTATCTCCCGGCCAAGAAAATTGCCTTGCAGACAAACTCAGCAGGGTCCTCCAGCCGCACGAGTGGCGTCTGGATCCCTTGGTAGTTCAGAAGCTCTTCCTCAAGTGGGGTCTCCCCACGGTAGATCTCTTTGCCAGTCCTCTCTCAACCGGCAACGTCCTCGCTTCTGCTCTCGTCAGCCGCACCCCCTTCGGGTTGCGGCGGACGCCTTTCTGATCTCATGGTCGGGGAGCCTTCTGTATGCTTTCCCTCCCATCCCGCTAGTCTCTCGGACTCTTTTCAAGGTTCTCCGAGACAAAGCCTTCATGATCCTGGTGGCCCCTCGCTGGCCCAGACAGCCGTGGTTTCCGCTCCTGCTGCAACTGGCGGTGGAGGATCCCATCCCTCTGGGGGTACAACCGGATCTCCTCACTCAGGATCAGGGTGTCCCTCCTGCACCCCAACCTCAGGTCTCTCAACCTCATGGCCTGGCTGCTGAGAGGGTAGTCCTTGCTCCCCTTCTCCTGCCGGCGGAGGTGGAGGAGGTCGTCTTGGCTTCGCGACGGCCTTCTACCCGCAAATGCTACGCCCTTAAATGGCGTCGCTTTGCAGTCTGGTGTTCCCAACAGTCTCAGGATCCCTTCTCCTGCCCGGTGTCGGTGATCTTGCAGTACTTGCTGCACCTCTCTAATCTGGGACTTAAGTCCAACTCCGTCAAAGTTCACCTCAGTGCTCTTTCAGCACATCATGTGCCGGTGGACGGCAGACCTCTCTCCAATGACCCTCTCGTAGCGAGGTTTCTCCGAGGTCTCCTTCTACTTAAACCACCTCTGCGCCCGCCAGCGCCTGACTGGGACCTGAATGTGGTGTTGCAGCGGATCACCTGTCCGCCTTTTGAACCTATGGCTACCTGTTCTCTCTCCGTTTTCTGTCTTGGAAAACACTGTTCTTGATAGCCCTCACTTCCGCTAGACGCGTAAGTGAATTGCAGGCCCTCGTGTCTGATCCCCCTTACACTAGGTTCTACAAGAATAGGGTGGTCCTACGGACTCATCCGAAATTTCTGCCTAAAGTGGTCTCCCCTTTTCACATCAATCAGGAGGTGGTACTTCCAACCTTCTTTCCCAGACCACACTCCAGCCGAGCTGAGACGGTCCTCCATACCCTGGACTGTAGAAGGGCTCTGAACTTCTACCTTGACCGTACGCGGGAGCACCGTAAAGCTGCTCAGCTTTTTGTGTCTTTTGACCCCAATAAATTGGGGCTCCCGGTCTCCAAGCGTACTCTGTCCATCTGGGTTGCGGACTGTATCTCTTGGGCTTATGGGGCAGCCGGACTCTCCTTAGAAAGTCGAGTCACGGCTCATTGTGTTCGGGCAAAGGCCACGTCAGTGGCTTACCTCCGCTCTGTTCCGCTGGCAGACATCTGCCGGGCCGCTACTTGGTCTTCGAGCCAGACTTTTGCGGTCCATTACTGTCTCGAGAGGGAGTCCCGTAGGGACAGTGCTTTCGGACAGGCAGTCCTCCGTAATCTCTTTGAGGTCTGAGCAACTCCTACCCTCCATCCCGGATGTGGGCTACCGGTGGGTGATATTTCAGCGAAGATTCTATCCTTCTGTGCTGCTGAGCTAGAGGGAGCTCATTTTTGTGCTTAGGGTCTCCGGTAGCCTTGAGCTTGGGAGTCCCATAAGTGAGGACTGACTTCCTGCTTGGTCCTGGAGAAAGCGTAGTTACTCACCTGTAACAGGTGTTCTCCAGGAGCAGCAGGAATCAGTCCTCACTACCCTCCCTCCTCCCCTTGGAGTTGCAATCGTCTGCTTATGTTCTTTTTGCAAATTTTTATGCTGTCTTTTTTAGCTATGTCATCTGACTGGCTAAGATGGCACCCTCGGGCGGGAAGACGACCGCGCATGCGCGCTGCAATTCCCAAAGGCTTTCTTTGAAAGCTGGGGAAAATTGCTCCGCGAGGGCTCCGTCGGCGCCGACGTCACCCATAAGTGAGGACTGATTCCTGCTGCTCCTGGAGAACACCTGTTACAGGTGAGTAACTACGCTTAATGGTATACCCACATTCTAAGACACTTGATACTATGTGCAAGGTGCTACCTTCTCCAGGTTTTCAAAAGACTCAACTTCCTCATTCTATTGTTGTAGAATCAGCAGTGAGCCCTATTAAGAGTGCAAAGAAGCACTCTTCTTATCCGCCAGGCTGTGAATCTAGGTCTTTAGATGCCTTTGGACGTCGATGCTTCCAGGCATCCATGCTTTCAGCAAGAATTATCTCATATATTTTCTATATGGGATTATCTCTTGAAGAGGTCACAAAGAACTGAAAAGTTTTTGAACCCTTTTCTTCCAGAGCATAAAAGAGCAGACTATTTCTTATTAGTCAATCATGCTCAAAATATCTCTAGGTTCCTTAATCGTGCTTCCCTGGACTGTTTTGAGTCTATTATCAGAACTTCTGCTATAGCCATAGGAGCATGACGCATAGCCTGGCTCCAAGCTTCAGACTTGGACAGATGGGTACAGGAAAGGCTGGGAAATACTCCTTGTACTGGTGAAAATCTCTTCAACAAGGAGACTTTATTTCAAGCTAATCAGTTAAGCACTGATGCTGTTGCTTTCAGAGGATTGTCAAAACTTTCCTCTATCCCAGCTAATAAAAAATCTCCTAAAAAGCTTTATCCCCCTAGGGGAAAAAAGTTTTATCCATCTTCTACCCATTATGCAGATGTTTCCAAAGATGGACAACATCACACCAGGCTAAGAAAATCAAAAACTCAACAGGCTCGGCAAACCCAGCAGTCGCAGGGTTTCTGATATTTTATTCACTTTTTCTGTGTGAGGTTTAGAACTTTTGAGCCTACTTCTTTTTAACAGAAGCATCTAAAATTCATCTCGTTCATGCTGAGATATCAGTCATACATTGATTCAATCCTCGACTCTGGGCATGAATCTCTTGCTACAAGAGAAATCTATCCTTCTAGCTCTAAGAGCTATTATGGACTATCATACCCCAGAGATAACAGGGTTCTCCTTTTTAAAACAAAAGGAGGACTAACAACTAACAGGGTGAGCTATACCCTTCACCTTGACAGTTTCCTGTACGAGGATATCTCATATTTTTAACTGCAAGGGGACCCTATCTCTTCAAAGACTTAAATTGTAAGTCTTCTCAACTCTGTATTACTTTCTATCCCTCTTAGCCCAGACATTCAGTCTCTAAGAGTACTACTAATCAACTGGAGGGCTTATTCTCTAAGCCATAGGATTTTCTTCAATACCTACTCTAGTAAGTAGTTTCCATACAGAGTTTTCTCCCCCTTTGCGGTTCATCTTCTCAGATGTTTTTTTTAAGGCAGCTTTTCGGACAGAAATTGGGTATCAGTACTCCAAATTATGTCTGTCGGTCCTCTCCAATCTATAGGACCTAACTTCTTATGCTGCCTTAACAGATAATTCCAAAAGAGGTCCAGAACTCATTTGGACTATTTATTGTTGCAGGCATCAGGCCTGTCTACTATTCTTAGCCACCTTCAATTCTCTTTGGCTCCAACAGAATAGATTAGGTTGCACACTGGCAATTCAACAGCCAGATCTAAGCAACCTACAACATGCTCTCTGCAATTCTATAACAAAGCTCCAACTGTGGGCCTTTGCCAGAGAGCCTCAGAGCTACTCCTAATAGGTAGCTGCCAGATAGTTAAGAAGGGCTTCAGCTGGTAGACTCTGCCAGTCATGTTCCTACATGACTGGCTTTTTCCTACTCTTACCATATTCCTTAAAATTTCCTTTTAAGAAAAGGTAACCAGGGTTTAGACCATGTGAAAGCGTAGAAAATTGCACAATTCCCTGGTTTGTTCCACATCTCACTGGAACTTCCACAACAGGGATGCATTTTTTTCACTGCAGTTGGTCCTTATTCACTACTTTCCTTCTAATTTCCTATACTTCATGGTAGCTTATGTTGAACAAGAAGAATGCATGATACTCATTGCCTTCATAAAGAGGCAAACATGGTATCCCCTTATACTGCGTCTTTTTCTCCAGCTACTATTTGAAGTTATAGAAGGATCCAGACTTGCTGTCTTAAGACTAAGGATCTCCTCTGCACTCATTCACGTGTGTCTCGAGACCTGGTTATTTCAGGGGCTAGATCTTTTCAAGAAGTCTAGTCCTATCCCTGTAAGTGAAGAACATAATACCAGTTTACACGAAACTTTCTCTATAGTTCTTCCGTATTTAACCAGACAGAGATTCTCCATCAATATTCTCAAGTAGGTCTTAATCCTTCTTGTTATTGCGTCAATCTCTATACAACATCTGACTTTGAAAGATTTGTTTACTGTCCATATTAATGCTGCCCCAGCATACCATAAAACTCAATGGACAACCAATTTCTTTGGTAAATTAGGAAATACCTTCTTTTACCGTTACCTTTTAGGTTACATCACATCTGAAGCTCTACATGTAAGGTCATCATCATAAGTGACATCACTTACGAAAGACTTTTACTGATCTTCAAGAAATTGGAGGCTCAACGACTAGTACAAATGTCTTTGTTTTTCATTGGAATAAAGGGGGTCTTAAAGACCTATCCCCTTTTTTCTGCAAAGAGTATTTCTGCCTTTTCATCCAAACCAGCCAGATTATCTCCACTCTTTCCTGGGACCTTATTCTGCTCCAAGGACAAGAAGTTCAATTTTTTGGACTTTACAGAAGCTTTAGCTATTTCTCAAAAGTCCAACCTCATTGAACTCCCCCAGTACTTTCTTCTGGGGTTAGTTCTGGCCATGAGGGCTTCTCATCAATTCCTGTATTGCAAAATTTATTTTTTTCCCTCTACTTCACATTGAGGGAATTTCTTGGAGGATAATGTACTGGCTGTCAACTATAGACCCATATTACCCTCAACAAGTATTTTTGCAATATTTTTGAGTGAGATCCACATTAGAAAATTGGGACTCAATATTTTTCTAATATTTATGATTTACACAAGGACTCCCCTCTGGATACCTTGTTTAGTCAAGCTGTTCCACAGCACCTCTTTTTTCTTTTCTAGTTCAACTCCTACCCTCCATCCCTTGGATGCCTGAGGTTTTGAGGGATAAGCATGGCCCATCTTTAGATTTGCAACATGCTGGGGCCTCTTCCAGGCATCTTAGCTTGGGAGTCCCCATATGTGAAGACTCGTTCCTGCTTGTTCCTGGAGATAGCACAGTTACTTACCTGTAATAGGTGATCTCTGGGAACAGCAGGAATAAGTCTTCACAACCCACCCACCTCCCCTAGGAGTTGTTCTCTCTCTCTCTCTCTTTTTTCTCTCTAATTTGTCTACTTCCCTCCTTTGGTCTCAGCTACAAACCCAACTGATGAGAGGGAAGTAAATGGGCGGGAAGGCAGCGCGCATGCGCGTGGGATGCTCCCAAAAGCTTTCTTTTTGGACGCTGGGGAGCGTTCCCGTGCAGGCTCCGTCGGTACCGACGTACCCATATGTGAAACTTTTATTCCTGCTGTTCCCAGAGATCACCTGTTACAGGTAAGTAACCGTGCTTTACATGCATGCTTCAGTATAGAGAATACAGCTATCAAATGGCAGGAGAGGTACCACAGAATGGGGAAGTCAACTGCTGCCCCATCCCCTCCAAGATAGGGTCCATAACGGACACCACTTCTGGAGTCAGCTTTGAAGCACAGTCACAGAAAATGCAAGCAATACTGGGTAGGGGGAGAGGGGAAGGGGGAGTTCTCATATGGGTGCAGCTGTTGTGGATACCCTCTTAAGGGCCCACAGGGTCTTCACAACCTCCTTGGTCTAAATTGGGGTCTGCATGGTCTTGTCCTGGTATGGCTTCCATGCCCTGGAGGCATGGAGGGCCTGTGTGACCTTAGATTGCTAAGTCATAGAAGCATAGAAATACAGAAACTTGACTGCAGAAAAAGACCACATGGCCTATCTAGTCAGCCCTTCCATATCAACTACAATTGTCCCCTTTTTACCTTTAGAGATCCTCTGTGTTCCATGCTTTTTCAAATTCAGATACTGTCCTTGTCTCATCACCTCCACTGGCAGAATATTCCATGCATATACCACTCTTTCTATAAAGAAATATTTCCGCATATTACTCCCAAGTCTATCTTTCACTCTCATCCTTTGTTCCCTCGTAGCAGAGCTTGCCTTCAGTTAAGAGACTCTTCAGTGCATTTGTCACACAGGTATTTAAATGTCAATCATATTTCCCCTATCCCGCCTTTTCTCTAAAGTATACATATTAAGGCCTTTGAATCTGTCCTCATATGCCTCATAACGAAGACCACTAACCATTTTAGTAGCCATCCTCTGCACGGACTCCAACCTGCTTATATCCTTTTGAAGGTGTGGTCTCCAGAATTGCATAGTGTACTCCAAAGGAGGTCACACCAGAGACTTGTACAGAGGCACTATCACCACCTTTTTTTCTGCTGGCCATACCTCTCCCTATACACCCAAGCATCCTTCTGGCTTTTTCAGTCACCTTTTTAGTTTAGTTACTTTATTTATTTATTTATTTAACATTTCTTATATACCGCGCTATTTGTCATCAGCGCGGTTTACATCAAAACAATAGAACACTTGACCAGATACATTGGCCGTCGTTTACATAAAACGGGGAGTTAACATGGAGGAGAACTTGGGGAACTATTTACATTCAAGTTTATAGCAAACTTAGGAAACTTTAAGATTGTCAGACACAATTATGCTCAGATCCCGCTCTTTTGTGGATGGAAGTACCTCACCACCTACACTGTACCGCTCCTTTGGATTTTTTGCAGCCAAAATGCATAAAGCTGCATGCTTTAGCATTAAATTTCAGTTGCCAAAGTCGGTCTTGTTAGGGTCTGGATTTTAGACCTTGTTGCATAAGGATCTGTATCTTTGGGTTTCAGCTAGCTCTGTTTTACTGGAGTTGGAGCTCTTTCCTTTCCCCTTTCCCCTGAATCAGGTAGGGTGCCATCTGGCTTCTGAGAGGTCTTCAGAGGGTAGTTCCTCTGTTTCTAATTGTCCAAGTGTTTATCCTAAGGCAGGGGTTCGCTGGACACCCCTAGCTAGTCAGGTTTTCAGGGCAACCACAATGAATTTGTATGACAGATTTGCGTGCACCGCCTCCATTGTATGCACATCTTATGCAGATTCATTGTGATTGGTTAGGGCTGTGCTGAGGACTGGGTGAGATTACCTATTCTATGCTATTTGAGAGTTATGATCTTTTATGCCCTTTTCTGTGATTTGCCTACAGAACAGTTGGCGGCTCAGCCCTTCATTGTTTAATGGTCTAGAAGGCTGTTGGTACTCTGCAAGGAGAAGCTGAACTAAGCATGTGCCAGATGGATTTAGACCTTGTACAACAAGAGTTTATGCATCTTGTGTGGTTTCCAGGTCTGACACTGGAAGATATCAGTGAGACAGTACCATAGTTGGCTCTGTGTTCCTTTGTGAAGTTCTGTTATTGAAGGGGGTGCTAGTGGAGGTTGCACCTGGTGACAGTTCGGCTCTTAAGAGGGCCTCGTCTATCCCACATGAGTCCACAACTGCTTGGGTATGGGGTATGTTCCACTCATCTGAACTAGTTTGGCAGACTGATACGGTAAAAAAAATTTTATACCGGTTGAATTTTTTTCCCCTTGATTCCTGCTGGCAGCTGAGTTCTCAATGAGAAGGTTCTGTTCTTGGGGATTCACATTCTTAGTCATATTGTGTTATTTTTAACCAGAGGTTTTTTCAGGCACTCGTATATCTGCTTGGGAGGCGTGATAACTAGCAATTTCCAGTGCTGCACCACCAATTATACAGGGAATGACACCACCAAAAGTTGTCTTACTCTGCTTCCATCTGCTGGTTGGAGTTAGTCATTAATTCTAGAATCTAGATTGGTCTAGCAGGAATCGAGGAAAGAATATTAATAGGGATGAAAAATGTCACCTTGCTTGCTGCCTTAAAACTGATCCGAAAATCTACACAGCTGTTAATATTCTTTGAGCCCAATAGACTTGGTATTTCAGTAGCCAAAAGAACTTTGGTAAATTGGCTAGCATCCTGCATCCAAATCTGTTACGAAAAAAACCTGATGATATTGTGGCCAGGAAAGTTAGATCTCACCAAATCGGAGCTTCTGCGGCTGCTATGCTTCTCTTGAAATTATCTTTGCTGATTACTGCTGCTACTACTACTACTACTACTGGTTACTTGTATAGCACTACAAGTGCTGTACAGACACATGTAAGAGACTGTTGCTGCTCATCTGAGTTTATAATCTAGCCAAGACAGATAGCGTAACAGCTGAGGACAAGGATACATCTAGGGGAGTAGTAAGGAAACACATAAGTGATTAGGCGGATCAGGATCCAAAGTGGCCTCAGTTTTCAGCCTGGCTACTGCTTGGTCCATTGGTTTGGCATACCTTATCCCAGAGAAATCAGATGGAGCCTAAGTACAGCATGTTTCATAAGAAATAAAAAAAAAAACGTAGCGTTTTGAGAAATTCTTAGTGGTTGCATGCATATAAGGTGTTGCAGTATTAGTGTTGACAGTGGGTATTTTGTTTGTGGTACTGCTTTTATTCTTTCCAATCCAACAGAATTTGGAAAGACAGTCTCTTCCCCTTATGTGTAATTCTGCCTTTCTGGGGGCAAAATAAATCTCTGAAAATTTAATGGAATGGGATGAACCTATGCCTGGCTTGTGCCAGATTGGACAAGTTTCCAGAGAAATAAGCACACCCCCCCTCCCCCCTGGGAAAGTCTGTTGCAGTTCTGTGGGAGGCATTTTTGCTTTGGCAGCATAGGTACTCTGATACAATGGAACATAAGACAGTTTCACTTTGAAAAGAATTACTCACTATCGCCCCAACAACACCCACTAACCTCCTACTCCCTCTCCCAAAAACTATCCAGCACAAATATCCCCTGCCTCTATTTCACCCATTTGCAGTACATCCCTCCCTTCCCACTACCCTTACATAATGTAGAAGTTCAGGTTATTTTATGCTGCTCTCTGTGGAGCCCATGGTTCATTTGTGTAACTCCTCCCATGTGTTGCTTCTATACTGGATATTTTGTTACTTTTGGGTTATCTCCAGGAACAAGCAGGACTGTAGTCTTCACATATGGGTATTGTCAGTACCTACGGAGCCTGCGCGGGAACGCTCCCCAGCGTCCAATTAGAAAGCTTTTGGGAGCATCCCACAGCGCCTGCGTGCTGCCTTCCCGCCTTTTCCAATTGCCTCTCTCCAGTTCTTCATTTTCCGTGGAGCCAGCAGGTCGTGTTCTGTCACCGCAGAAAATTGTCCTTCTTTTTTGTGGTCGCGTCTGCCGCCTTCGACGCTTTACTGGTACCGCTGGTTTTTCTTTATTTATTTAAAAAAATAATACTTAGTACTTTTTTCCCATTTTTTCCAGGTGCACGCGCCTTTTCGGGCCTTAGGCCCAAGATTTTTTCCACAATGGAAAAACCCTCTTCGGGTTTTAAAAAGTGCACCAAGTGTGGCGGTACCGTCTCCGTCACCGACACCCATGAGTGGTGTCTTAAATGTTTAGGTCCTGACCACTCCATCACGGAATGTATGGCCTGTGCCATGATGTCCAAGAGAGGTCGACAGAACCGAGCTGCTAAGCTCAGTACCCTGTTTCCCTCTGATGCAGCTTCGGTGACATCGACATCTTCCAGGGCTTTGTCTTCCTCCCGTGGATCTCAGGTAACTAAACATAAGTCTAGCCGGTCCTCAAAGGGTAGATCTCCCTCTAAGCATCGAGATGCCTCTGGCGTTGCCCTTGAGGATTCTGCACCGTCAAAATTGCCCCGACGGGAGGCTTCGGCTTCCAAAGCATTATCGGGGCTCCAGGACGTTCTCGAGGCCTCGACCTCGGCAGAACTACTGGTGCCATACTCTGGGGTACCAGCGATCTTCTCCAGTACGACATCCAGTCATCGGCAGCATCAATAGACCAGAGGGTCCTGGCTATTGAACGCAGTCTGGCGGCTCTCCTTGCGGCATCGACACCCTCGGAACCGCGTCAGACAGTACAACCGGTACCAACACCGACTCCGGCACCGGTATCGGTACTGACACTGACAGCATCGACATCAGTGTCCGTTTTGCCGGCACACAGTCATGCCCAGTTATGGATACACTGGTACTGATTCCCCTCGGTACTGACTTCGGTCGGTATGGGTATCAGGCTCTTCAAGAGCATCCGGACAGAAGGGACTTCGAGTCCTCAGAGGAATCTGAGGATTCTGACAGTTCCGTCGATGCGGGGATACTTCTCCCAGAGGAGCCTTCCTCCCCTAAACGCAGGATGTCTCCTCCAGAGGACATTTCCTTTCAGGATTTCATCAAGGAGGTGGCTCGAGGTTTGTCCATTACTGTGGCTCCTGAAACAGAGCCCAGAGCAAAGGAGTTGGAAATTTTACAGTATCCTAAAACTCCTAAAGAGGCAGTTACCCTGCCTATCCATGAGATCTTGCATGAACTCATGCTAAGAATGTGGGAGACACCTCTTACCACCTCTCCTCACTCTCGTAGACTGATACTCTGTATCGAGTCCCTCCTTGTCCTGGTTTCCAGAAAACTCAGCTTCCTCACCACTCTATTGTAGTGGAATCAGCTATGAGAAGGATCAGGAGTGCAAAGAGGCATGCCTCTAATCCTCCAGGACGTGAGTGCAGAACTCTGGATGCTTTTGGACGTCGTGTCTTCCAAGCTTCCATGCTGTCTGCCAGGATCAGTTCCTATAGTTTATATATGGGAATGTTCCTGAAAGAAGTCACAGGAGATTTAGAGGCTTTGAGCCCCCTTCTTCCTGAGAGTAGAAGGCAGGATTTTCTCACATTGATCAAACATGCCCAGGATGTTTCCTAATTTGTCAACCATGCAGTTTTTGACTGTTTTGAGTGCATAAGCAGAACCTCTGCCATTGCCATAGGTGCACGTAGAATTGCTTGGCTCCAGGCATCTGATCTGGAGCTCTGGGTACAAGACAGACTAGGAAATATTCCTTGTACTGGTGAGAACCTGTTTGGCAAAGATTGGCAGGAAAAGGCCAATGAGTTGGATGCTGACAACTCCACCTTGGATAGATTATCCAAGGCCACAGCTGATCCTGCAAGAAAGAAATCTTTCAAGAAACCATTCTTTTCTAAAAAGAAGAGGTTTTATCCTGCTTATTCTCAGCAGGGACGTTCTGCAGGTCAGCCTGTCCGGAAAGATCAGCAACCAGCCAAACAAAGGAAAGCAAAGACTGCTAAGCCTCAACCGTCTCAGCAGTCTCAGCCTCAACAAGGCCTTTGACTTTCAGCTAGAATACTTAGCCTTCCTGGCCCTCAATGGACCAGATCCTTCCACCATTCCAGGAAGGTTGTGTCATTTTGCCCCTGATGGGGGCAGATAACAGCAGAGCACTGGACACTCTCCATCATAAAAGAGGGGTACAAGCTTCATTTTTTGAGCATGCCCCCTCCCACAATGATAAGGCAGTTCAATTCTCAGACCTCTCTCATCAACCTGTTAGATCAAGAGGTCACCATGCTTCTGGCCCAAGGGGCAATAGAAGAAGTACCCATTCATCAAAAGGGTACAGGGTTATCTCCAGGAACAAGCAGGAATGAGTCTTCACATATGGGTACGTCGGTACCGACGGAGCCTGCGCGGGAACGCTCCCCAGCGTCCAATCAGTAAGCTTTTGGGAGCATCCCACAGCGCCTGCGTGCTGCCTTCCCGCCTTTCCAACTGTCTCTCCTCAGTTGTTACTTTTCCGCGGGCCAGCAGGTCGTATTCCTGTCACCACAGAAGAATTTTCTTTATTTCTTTTGTGTCGCGTCTGCCTTCTTCGACGCTGTACCGGTACCGCCGGTCTTTCTTCTTTTCTTCTTGTAAAAAAAAAACAAAAAAAAACCCTTTTTTCCGTTCTTTTTCTTCAGGTGCACTTCAGTTTTGGGCCTTAGGCCCAAAACATTTTTCCTCAAATATGGAAAAGCCTGCCTCAGGATTTAAGAAGTGCACAAAATGTGGCGGTACTATCTCCGTCACCGACACCCATGACTGGTGTCTAAAATGTTTAGGTCTTGACCATTCCATTACAGATTGTGTGTCCTGTTCCATGATGTCTAAGAGAGGGCGGCAGAACTGAGCTGCCAAGCTCAGTACCCTGTTTGCCTCTGATGCGGCTTCGGTGGCATCGACATCTTCCAGGGCTGCTTCTTCCTCACATGGATCTCAGGTAACTAAACATAAATCCCAGCCGGTCCTCGAAGGGTAGATCTCCTTCTAAGCATCGAGATGCCTCTGGCCTTGCCCTCGAGGATTCTGCACCGGCAAAATTACCCCGGCGGGAGGCTTCGGCCTCTAAAGCATCATCATCGGGGTTCCAGGATGATCTCGATGGCGTGGCCTCGACAGATCTCCTGGTGCCATGCTCTGGGGTACCGGTGGCTTCCACCGGTACCGACTTCCAGGCATTGGCGGCATCGATGGATCAGAGGATTCTGTCCATCAAACGCAGTCTGGCGGCTTTCCTTGTGGCATCGACCCTGTGGTACCGCAACAGACTACCCCGCCGGTACCGGCTCTAGCATAGCCATCGGCACCGATCCCGGTACCGGTGGCGTCGACATCGGCATCGGTGTCCGCTATGCCAGTACTCTGCCCTCTGAAGCCCTCCGGTACCGATACCCCGGTACCGGTGATTCCCGATACCGATCCCAGTCGGTATGGGTATTGGGCTTTGCAAGAGCATCCGGACAGACGATACTTCGATTCCTCTGAGGACTCTGAGGATTCTGAAGTGTCTGTCGATGCAGTGATGCTTCTTCCACAGGAGGAGTCCTCTCCTAAACGAAGGATGTCTCCTCCAGAGGACTTGTCTTTTCAAGACTTCATCAGAGAGGTGGCTCGGGGCCTCTCTATTACAATGGTCCCAGAGTCAGAGCCTAGAGCCAAGGAGTTAGATATTTTACAATATCCTAAAACTCCTAAGGAGGCAGCTACCGTACCTATTCATGAGATTCTGTATGATCTCATGTTAAGGATGTGGGAAGCACCTCTAACCACCTCTCCTCATTCTCGCAGGTTGGACACCATGTATCGTGTCCCTCCTTGTCCTGTTTTCCATAAAACTCAACTTCCTCACCACTCTATTGTGGTTGAGTCTGCAATGAGAAAGATTAGAAGTGCCAAGAGACATGCCTCTAATTCTTCAGGACGTGAATGTAGAACCCTGGATGCTTTTGGTAGAAGAGTCTTCCAAGCTTCCATGCTTGCTGCGATAATTAATTCTTATAGTCTCTACATGGGAATGTTCTTAAAAGAAGTCACTGACCATTTGCTGACTTTAAGTCCTTTTATGTCGGACAGTAAAAGGCCAGAATTTCTCTCTGGGCTCAAACATGCCCAGGATATCTCCAAATTCTCCAACCGTGCAGCTTTCGACTCCTTTGAATGCGTAAGCAGAGCCTCTGCTATTGCCATAGGTGCACATAGGATTGCTTTGCTTCAAGCATCTGATATGGAGATCTGGGTTCAAGATGAATTGGGAAATATCCCGTGTACAGGTGAGAACCTGTTTGGTAAAGATTGGCAAGCAAAAGCCAATCAGATGGATGCTGAAAATTATGCTTTGGATAGACTATCCAAATCCACAGCTGCTCCTGCTAAGAAAAGGTTGTTCAAGAAAACAACTTTTTCTAAAAAGGGAAGATTCTGTCCTGCTTATAGTCAGCGGACATCTTCTGCAGCTCAGTTCCCTTCCAAATGTCAGCAATCCTCCAAACAGAGCAAAGCAAAGGCGGCGAGGCCTGCTCCAGCCCAGCAATCTCAGCCCCCTCAGGGCCTTTGACTTTCTGCTAGAGAACTTAGCCTTCCTGGATCTAGAAGGACCAGAGCCCTCCACCATTCCAAGAAGGTTATGTCACTTTGCTCCCAGGTGGGGGCAAATTACCGCAGAGCATTGGACACTCTCCATCATAAGAGAGGGGTACAAACTTCATTTTTCAAGCTTGCCCCCTCTCACAAGAGTGCACCAGTTCAATTCTCCAACCTCCCTCCTCAGCCTGTTGGAGCAGGAGGTTGCCACTCTTCTAGCCCAGGGGGCAATAGAGGAAGTGCCTTTTCAACAACAGGGCACAGGGTTCTACTCCTCCTATTTTCTTATTCCAAAGAAAACATGGGTCTTCAGACCCATCTTAGATCTCAGAGAGTTGAACAGATTCCTAGTCAAAGAAAAATTCAAGATGGTTTCTCTAGGAACTCTGCTGCCATACCTTCAGAGTCAGGATTGGCTTTGTTCTCTAGATCTCAAGGCTGCGTACACTCATGTTCTCATACATCCAACTCACAGAAGGTTCCTTCGGTTCCTTTTTCAGGACAAGCACTATCAATACAGAGTTCTCCCCTTTGGTCTGGCCTCTGCACCAAGGGTGTTCACGAAATGCATGGCAGTGGTTGCTGCTTTTTTGCGCACCCTGGAAATATTTGTCTTCCCTTATCTGGACGACTGGCTCATTCGAGCTCCCACTCAATCAGAGCCCAAGACTTCTCTAACCTGCACAATGCGTATCCTTCAGTATTTAGGGCTGGTGATAAACATCCCAAAATCCAATTTGATCCCTACTCAGTCCCTGGAGTTTATAGGGGCGTTGCTGGATACAACAAGGGCAAGGGCCTATCTTCCCCAGGCCCGGTGCCTTCGCTTGATGCAGTTAGCTTCTCAAGCAGAGTTGAAACCCCTACTAACTGCTCGAGAGATGTTACAGTTGCTAGGCCACATGGCATCCACCGTTCATGTGGTACCATATGCTTGCCTTCACATGAGAGCAGCTCAGTGGACTTTATCCACCCAGTGGACCCAGGCATTAGGTTGCCTGTCAGACAAAATAGTAAACACAAGTCGCCTCATTTTGTCCCTCCACTGGTGGAAGTCCCCTCAAAACCTCTTGCTGGGGTCCCCCTTTCAACAGCCTCTACCCTAGGCAACTCTTAGAACAGATGCTTCTCCAATGGGCTGGGGAGCTCATCTTCAGGACCTCTCCACCCAGGGCATCTGGTCCCCACAGGAGACTTGTCTACATATCAATCTCTTGGAACTCAGAGCAATCTTCCTTGCTCTGTGAGTTTTCAACACCCTGCTCAGCCACAAGACTGTCCTTATCCACACGGACAATCAGGTAGCCATGTTCTATATAAACAAGCAGGGAGGTGCTGGCTCTGTCCCTTTGCAACGAAGCTCTGCGACTGTGGGCCCTCGCCAGAGAGCATCACATTCATCTTCTGGCAGTCTATCTTCCAAGTGTTCAGAACTCTTGGGCAGACAGACTCAGTCGAGTTCTGCTTCCACACGAGTGGTCCCTACATATGGACCAGGTATCCAAGATTTTTCAAATTTGGAGAACCCTGGACATAGACCTCTTTGCAAGTCCGTGGAATGCCAAACTTCCCCGGTTCTGTTCCAGAACTCCAGCTCAGGGGGCTCAGGCAAGGGATGCTTTCCTCCTTCATTGGGGTCAAGACTTCCTGTATGCCTTTCCACCCATTCCCCTAATTCCCAAAACCCTATTCAAGCTTCAGAGAGACAGAGGCCACATGATTTTCATAGCTCCACATTGGCCACGGCAAGTGTGGTACCCTCTGCTTCTACATCTCTCTCAAGCTCCCTCCCTAGAGTTAGGATCTGCTCCAGACCTCCTCTCTCAGGAGGACGGAAAGTTGTGGCATCCCAATCCTCCGTGTATTTCCTTTGCCTTTCATTGTAAGAATCTTCCTCTGGAGGGCCATGTCACAGCTCACAATGTGAGAGCCATGGCAGCCTCAATGGCTCATCTGAACTCTGTGTCTATCGACCACATCTGTCGAGCAGCCTCTTGGGCCTCGGTTCATACCTTCACAGTCCATTACTGCTTGGACAAGGACTCCTGCTGGGATGCCTTGTTTGGTCAGGCTGTCCTCCAACACCTGTTCCATACCTAATCAACTCCTACCCACCATCCCTGGTAGGATGCCAGAGATCCAAGGGGGAAAGTGGAACCCTTTTTTCAGGGGCACACAACTTCTGGGGTCCCATCTAAAGCTGCCATATGTGAAGACTACATTCCTGCTTGTTCCTGGAGATAGCATAGTTACTCACATGTAACAGGTGATCTCCGGGAACAGCAGGAATTTAGTCTTCACAACCCACCCAACTCCCCTAGGAGTTGTATCTCTCTATCTCTTTCCCTTTCCCTTTCCCTCTCTTTCTCTTTGTCTCAGCTTTAAAACTCAACTGGAGAGAGGCAGTTGGGAAAGGCGGGAAGGTAGCACGCAGGCGCTGTGGGATGCTCCCAGAAGCTTTCTAATTGGACGCTGGGGAGTGTTCCCGCGTAGGCTCCGTCGGTACCGATGATACCTATATGTGAAGACTAAATTCCTGCTGTTCCCGGAGATCACCTGTTATAGGTGAGTAACTATGCTTTCCTTTGTGCCTAATTGTGAACTGCTTTGCAGTATCTCATGATAGGTGGTATATTACATTTTTATTTAACTAAAATCTAAGTACCATTTAGACCTGGAGTTTTACTACTGTGTATAGTCTAAATTAGTCAGTTGAATGCGAAGATGAAAGTTAGAATGAAAGTTAATCATAAATTCTATATAAGTTGTTTTTTTTTACCGTTATATAGCCTTGTAATTTATTGATACTTGTGAAAAATGAATTTCACATCAAATGTTTTTGCAAGTATTTCTTTGTGATTTCCTCTCATCCTCATTGAATCTGTTTATACCTTTCCGTTCTCCCCATCTGCTCTAGCAGAATCACTAACAATACCATTAAGAGTAATACGTAAGACCCAACTCTTAAAATACTTTTGGTCTGATTTAGTAGTACCACCTTTATCCAATTGATTATTCCAGGACTCAACAAATCCTAGGTGCCAGGTCATCATGGTGACTAGAAATTTCCATCTGGTGCCTGGTATTTTTGTTCCTCCTTGCTGTTGCTGGAGCCAGGAACAAAACTCTTGGTTAAGGAAAAGCCCTTCAGTACGTAAGACATTAAATACCAATATAGAAATGGGGGGAAAAAGTAAGAGGAAACGGAAACTGCTATGATTCTTGAAAGAAATAGCTTGGCAGGTAAGGAAAAAGACATTAGCGTTCATAAAGTAGAAGAGTTCAAAGAGGAAGATGAGCAATAATATCTGGAAAAGCTAAGAGAAGCCAGGGAAAAGTCAGCAAAACACATGCATATGAAAGAAAATGTAGCCGATATAGTAGAATGATGGAGGGATAAGACCTTTTTTTAAGGACATGTTAATGATAGGACGTGCAAAATTGGCACTGTCATGTTTGATTTGATTTAGCTTATGCCTTTCCACTAGTTAAATGGATTGCGGAATGTGAGGCAGCATGCTTTTACTAGAAGTAGGTCTTGTTAGATGAATCTGTTTTGTTTTGTTTTTTTTGACTGGGTGACCAGCGTGTCCAATTGAGCGAGAGCACTAGACGTGGTGTATTTAGATTTTAGCAAAGCCTTTAAAACTTTCTCACAGGTGACTTATAAGTAAATGAGCACTCTGGATGGGCCTCAAAGTGATTGACTGGGTTAAAAACTGGTTAAGTGGGAGGTGACAGAAGGTAATGGTAAATGGAGTTCACTCAGAGAATAAGGATGCTGTCAGTGGTTTCTTCAAGGATTGGTCCTTGGCCCTGTTCTTTTTAACATTTTGTATGTGATATTGCAGAAGGACCTATTGGGTAATGTTTGTTTATGGATGATACCAAAATCTGCAATGGGGTAGACACCTGGAAGGTGTAGATAACATGAAATCAGATCTAGTGAAGCTTGAAGAAATGGTCTAGAATTTGGCAGCCAAGATTTAATGCTGCTAAAAATGCAGGGTGATCCAAGTCGCTAACTTAGGGTCGTGTAGTCTGCACAGTTAGAAGCTATGCGACAGCGTTTTATTTTGTGGCCCCCTTGGTTATGGATTTCCATTCTCGTTTATATTCAGCAGGCAGAATCCTTGAAAGCCTTTAAGAAGCAACTCAAGACATATTTTGTCGAGCAAGCCTTTGTAGCGTAGGATGTATGGGTCTAGTAGGACTAACAGTTGGGGAAATTTCCCTGTGGACACTGCTTGTGTTTGTCTTCTTTGTTTTGTGTTGGATTATAGTTTTGTAGAGACTTGAGTTTTAATTGTATGAGGCCTTTATTTTTTGTAAACCACTTTGATGTGTTTAGCTAAAGGTGGATAATTAAATTTACAATAAATAATTTGGGGTGCAGTATTGGGGGTGAAGTACTTCTGTGTGTGATGAGTGGGACCTGGATGCGTATGGAGAGAAATGGCCATCAGGAAAGAGAAAGTGATTAGTGCCTTTGTATCTGGTGAGACCTCATTTGGAATTCTGTGTGCAATTCTGGAGACTGCACCTTCAAAATGTTTATAAACAGGGTGGAGTTTTGCAGAGAATGGCTACTAAAATGGTTAGTTGTCTTCGTCATAAAGCCTATGGGGACAGACTTAACGATTTTCCCAATGTACTCTTTGAAAGAGAGGCAGGACAGGAGAGAAGTGTGATTGAGACGTTTACATACCTCCTTAGCATAAATACAAAGGAGGCAGGCTGCTTTGAATTGAAGGGATGCTCTAGAACAGGGGTTCTCAACCCTGTCCTCGGGACCCACCTAGCCAGTCGGGTTTTCAGAATAACCACAATGAATATGCATGGGAGATTTGCATATAATGGAGGCAGTGTATGCAAATCTCTCTCATACATATTCATTGTGGTTATCCTGAAAACCCGACTGGCTAGGTGGGTCCCAAGGACAGGGTTGAGAACCCCTGCTCTAGAATGAGGGGGCATAGGATGAAGATGAATGGACACAGTCAGGAGAAATGTAAAGAAATATTTCTTAATAGAAAGGATAGTGAATGTATTGAGTGGCCTCCCAGGGGAGATTGGGGAGATAGGGGCTGTAGCTGAATTTAAGAAAACATGGTACAAGTACAGAAGACCCCTCAGAGGAAGGGATTGTAGAGCTTAGTGGTTGGTATTGATGGCAAGGCTGGATAAACCATATGGTCTCTTTCTACTGTCGTGTTCTGTTTTTATGACTTGCAAATATTTTAAATAATCAAAATGCCCCACTCCCCATGAACAAAGCCAACCTCTTCTCTCCTCTCTAAGTCAAATACACACAGTGACAACAGCTACAGGCAGGTATGTGGAAGTGTTTGAAAGAATTCAGTGAGCCATGCTCCCCATGCTTTTTCCACTTTTTGATTTAATGTAATTCTCTTATCACACACAAATTACAGAAAATTAAATATTCTCCAGGAACAAGCAGGAAGTCAGTCCTCACTTATGGGTGACGTCGGCACCGACTGAGCCCGTGCAGAGCAATTCTCTAGCTTTCAAAGAAAGCCTTTGGGATTGCTGCCATGCATGCTTGGTCCTCTTCCCGCCCAAGGGTGCCATCTTGCTCAGTCTCCCTTTTTCCACGAAGCCCATCGGATGCACGTCCTCGTCCCTTGGAAAAAGTTCTTGTTTTTGGGCCTATAGGCCTTTCTGTTTTCCGGTTGCACTGGTCCTCTACCCGTCCTCCCTTGCTCTACATTTTTAGAGCTTTAAGGGATAGTCTAGCTTTTCATATTTTGTTTAGGGCTTCGTGCCCTTTTTCTCCTCTAACTGCTGGCCGCGTGGGTCTTCGACCTCGCAGGGGCCATTTTTGCCCCCATGGCCACCAGCTTCAAAAAAATGCGATAGATGCTCTAGGAACATGTCACTTATAGACACTCATAACTGTTGTCTGCAGTGCCTCAGAGCCGACCATGATCCGGAGTTCTGTTCGCTCTTCAAGAAAATGTCCTCTAAGGCCCTGCTCAGCCGTAAGCAGAAGTCTGAAGACATTTTCCGAAAGACTGCCTCGGAATCCCCGGTGGCACCCTCGGTTGTGTCTCCCCCGGTGGAGACCCCCCCCCTTACGGCCCCGCGCTCTTGGCGGCACTCCGACCTGGGATCCCCTGAGTTGGAGCGGCACAAAAATAAGAAGGCCTTGAAGTTGCTGTCGGGGGCTCCCGGCGAGCGCTCCCGCGCTTGGTTGCTCAGCCCCCTTTGGTGTTCCCGAGAGTCAGACAGGGTGTGGCCCTGCAAGGTACCCCGCACAGAAACCGGAGGCCTCCGGGGAAGGCACCCGGTCTCCTGAGTGCCATCCCGGTGAGGACCCCCCTCTCCTCATCGATGTCCGATCCGGTGAGCTCAGGATCGGCGTCGCAGGGCCCCACACCTGCGTGGGAGTCCTGCATGCTGGCGCTAGAACGCAGCGTTGCTGCATTCATTGCTTCCCAGCAGGTGCTGATGGTCAGCTTTGCTGATTTGCACCCAGAGACCATGGGTCCCTTGCGTGGGACACCTAAATCCGTCCAGGAAACCCCCAAGAGCCGCGGGCCTCGTGAGGTTCCTCAACATCGATCTCACTCGCCCTCCTGTTTCTCAGAGGTGAAACCTTCCAAGACCTCCGACTCCAAGCAGGCACCGGCCATTGGACAGGGCGATCTGCCCGGCTCATACTCCTCAACCGATTTCTCAGAGTGGGAGTCCGATGGGGACACCTCCCCGGAAACCCGTACCCACCAGGATCCTCCATCGGACCCGTCCCCACCCGTGTTCCAGCGGCACTCCCACCTGAGGATGCCTCCTTCCTGGTGTTCGTTCGGGACATGGCACGGGCCCTTAACCTGGCCACTCAGGCCGAGGAGGACCCTCGTGCTGAAGAACTCAATATTCTTCATTACGAGTCCCTGCCTAGGGAATCCCTCACTATGCCGGTTCCTCCTATTATATCTTGGCTGCTGCTCCTCATGTGGAAGGCCCCTGCCTCGGTCCCCATGGTGAGCAAGCGCCTTGACACTATGTACAGGGTACAATGTGGGCCGGGTTTCAGGAAGACCCAACTCCCCAACACTTCTATAGTGGTGGAGTCGGCCATGAGGAAGCAAAAGAGCCCTAAATCGCACTTGGTGCTGCCTGGCCAAGAGCCCTGGATGCCCTGGGCTGCAAGGCCTACCAAGGCTCCATGCTGTCTTGTCGCATTCAAGCATACCAACTGTACATCGGTATGTACTTGTATTGATCTAGCCAAGGAGCTCGGAGGGTTCTCTGTGGGCCTCGAGGGCGAGCCCCTCAACAGATTCGGCACTCTGCTGAAATCCATTGCAGACTGCTCTAAATACCTCTCTCGAGCCGCCTACAATGGGTTTGAGTCATCGGCTCGGGTGGCGGCTGCGGGCATCGGGGCCCCGCCACCAGGGATGACTCCAGTTCTCTGATTTGGAGCAATGGGTGCAGGAAAAACTCCTAGACTTGCCCTGCCTCGGTGAGCAGCTCTTCGGCAAGCCGATGGGAGGATAAAGCCCCAGAGAGGCAGAGTTCGTCACCAGAACCCGTCTCTCACACAAGACCTCCACTCTTCCCCGAAAGAAACAATCAGCCAAGAAGCCCTTCTTTCCTCGGAAGGGCCTCCAGTACCGAGGCTATCCGCCATACCTGGCTACCCTTGTGCCACCCACCTCGGTGCAGGGTAAACCCAGCCCAGGGGCAATGTTCCCTCTAATTTTCTGTAGGCTGTGTGTGCATAAAATATCAGCTGTGTGCAGCTTTTGAAGGAAGGTTAAATTTTTGTGCGCCACATAACGACACTCGGAGTTATATACTTTAAAATTTGACTACACAACAAAATACAGTATGTACACCACTTTGATTGCACTAGAAAATATTGCAGAACTTGTGAAAACCGTAAATACACAACAACTTTTAAATTTTAAGACGTCTGTGTTGTTTTCTATCAGAATCAGAACCGTAATTTTTGTGTGCTCTGTTATAAAGTATGTGCGCTCACTCGGCAAGGTGTGTGCGCGCGCACACGCGCACAGCTTAGAGGGAACAGTGGCCAGGGGCATGGTAAACCGAAAAGACAGAGAGCCCAAACTCCAGCTCCTCCACAGCCCTCTCAGGGGTTTTGACGCCATTGACATAGCTCCTCGCCCTCTGGTGACGCAGCAGCCAGTGGGGGGGGGGGGGGGCACCTGTCCCATTTTGCCCCATCAGGGCCTCATCACCTCGGACACCTGGGTTCTCCAGGTCGTCCGAGATGGCTATCGCCTTTGCTTCGACGGGCTTCCACCTCCCTTCTCCCCAGCAGAGCTTCCTCGACTCCCTGTGCACCAGCTTCTACTGCAGCGGGAATTAAACTCTCTCCTTGCCCAACGGGCAGTCGAGAAGGTCTCTCCGCACCTTCAAGGTTGGGGCTTCTACTCCGGTATTTCCTCATCCCAAAAAAGATGGGGGGTCTGCAGCCCATCCTCTACTTCTGCAAGTTGAACAAGTTCTTGGTGCAGGAGAATTTCATGTTATCCCTTGGTGTTCTGCTGCCCTTCCTCTGGCAGGGTGACTGGCTATGCTCTTTGGGATCTAAAGGACGCTTACGCCCACATCTTAATCCACCCCCAGCACAGGCAGTATCTACACCTCAGGGTGCAGGGAGAGCACTTCCAGTACAGGGTGCTCCCCTTCAGCCTCACATCTACCCTGTGAGTCTTTACAAAGTGCCTCGTTGTGGTCACCGCCCATCTCCAGCATCGGGGTGTGCCGATCTTTCCCTACCTCGACAGGCACGTCACTGGCTCCTCGGTCGAGGAAGCCCGGCGAGCAATGTTGCGCACCATCCTTCTGTTGGAGAGCTTGGGGTTCTTGGTCAACTACTCAGTCTTACCTCGAGCCGGTGCAGGCACTCGAGTTCATTGGGGCGCGCCACGATACTCAGCAGGCGACCGCCTTCTTACCAGCAGATCGTGCTGACCGCCTCAGTGTTCTGGCGGCCCGCGTTCAAAGCACTCCCCGGGTCACCGCTTGGACCATGCTACACCTCCTGGGCCACATGGCCTCTTCCGTGCATGTGGTCCCCCATGCCCGTCTGCACATGCGGGCAGTTTAGTGGTATCTTAGTGCCCAATGGAGCCAATCCCTCAGTCACCTCCAGGACCCCATCAGAGTTCTTCCTGACCTCCGTCTGTCCCTCAGCTCGTGGCAAAACCCTTGCAACCTCCTGCGGGGATTGTTCCAGACTCCGCGGCATGATGTGGTGCTGACGACAGACGCTTCCCTGTTAAGGTGGGGAGCCCACTGCAGGCTGCTGTGCACACATTGGCAGTGGTCGCCCGAGGAGTCTCAGCAGCAGATAAACTTGCTCGAACTCTGGGTGATTTGGTGGTCCCTGAGGGCCTTCGAGAACCACCTCAGAGGGAGGTTGGTTCTCGTGCAGACCGACAACTGTGTGGCCATGTTCTACATCAACAAGGAGGGAGGCATGGGATCCCGTTCTCTCTGCCGGGAAGTGGTCCTCATCTGCTTCTTCGCTGTCCAATGGAAGATGTCCCTCAAGATGATCTACCTTCCGGATCAGGAGAGTGTCCTGGCGGACAGACTCAGCAGAATTGTTTGCCCCCACGAATGGCAGCTAGATCCAGGAGTAGCGGACTGGCTGTTTCTCCGCTGGGGGACGCCAGCAATAGACCTCTTCGCCAGTCCCCAGAACACGCAGTTCCCTTGCTTTTGTGGGCCGGTACCGCACCCGAGCAGGGAGAGCCCCGATGCATTCCTTCTGGACTGGTCATCCAGCCTGTGCTATACATTCCTGCCCTTCCCTCTCATTCCGAGGACCCTTTTCAAGGTTCAGTGGGCTCGGGCATCATTGATCCTCGTAGCCTCCTTGTGGCCTCGGCAGCCTTGGTTACCGCTCCTGCTTCGACTGTTGACGGAACCTCCTGCTCCCCTGGGCTCTGCTCCGGATCTGCTGACACAAGAAGAGGGGTGGGTGCAACATCTGAACCTAGCCTCCTTATCCCTCACAGCTTGGTGGCTGAACGGGTCTCCCTAGCCTCACTGGCCCTTCCAGAGGAGGTCGAGGAAGTCGTCCTCGCCTCGAGAAAGGACTCCACTAGACGAGCCTACGCCTTTAAGTGGAGATGCTTCTCAGTCTGGTGCTCCATGCTCCAGATTGACCCCTTCTCTTGCCCCATCCGATGGATCCTCCAGTACCTCCTCCATTTCTCGAAGGAAGGGCTGAAGTCGAACTCTGTCAGGGTACACTTGAGCGCCATATCAGCAAATCACCTCCCAATTGAGGGAAAGCCCCTCTCGGGGCAGCCGTTAGTCTCTTGCTTAATACGGGGTCTTTTTGCTTTCCAAGCCACCCATCCGCCCTCCCCCGGTGGAATGGGACCTGAATTTGGTGCTCATGCAGCTCACCCGTTCACCTTTCGAGCCAATGGCGACATGTTCGCTCCGGCACCTGTCCTAGAAGGTGGCTTTCCTGGTGGTGCTGACCTCGGCCCACTGAGTCAGTGAGCTCCAGGCTCTCATGGCTGACGCCCCTTACACCAGGTTCTATCGAAACAGGGTGGACCTCCGTACCAACCCCAAATTCCTGCCTAAAGTTGTTTCGGACTTCCATCTTAACTAGGAGATAGTCCTGCCGACTTTCTTTCCGAGGCCCCATGCCGACCAGGCGTCGACAGCTCTCCATACCCTCACCTTTTACTTGCAGCGTACCCAGACTCATCACAAGACTGGCAAGCTCTTCGTGATCTACAATCCCAATAGGCCGGTGCAGGCAGTTACCAAACGCATCTTCTCGGTTTGGGTGGCGGACTGCATCGCTTTCGCCCATGCGAAGACGGGCGCCCCGCTGGATCATTGAGTCGCTGCACACGGGGTCCGGGCCAAAGCGGCTTCGGTGGCCTTGCTACGCTCCGTGCCCCTGATGGACATCTGCCAGGCGGCGACCTGGTCTTCCACAAATAACTTCGCTGCTCGCTACTGCCTGGAGAGGGAGTCCCGCCAGGACAGTGCCTTTGGCCAGGCTGTACTCCGTAATCTGTTTAGGGTATAAGCAACTCCTGCCCTCCATCCCTTCTTCACGGCTATCGAAGGCTTCGCCCCGAGGACTCGGGCTCCTTCGGGCTTTGGCTTCTGCTCATGGCCTCGCGGAGGCGTTTTTTGGTACAGGTTCGGTAGCCGATAGCTGGGGAGTCCCATAAGTGAGGACTGACTTCCTGCTTGTTCCTGGAGAAAGCGCAGTTACTCACCTGTAACAGGTATTCTCCAGGGACAGCAGGAATCGGTCCTCTCTACCCTCCTGCCTCCCCTGATGTGTTGCTGAATTTTTGTCCTTCCCTTGCCATTTGCTTGCTAGGTCTCGAACTAAGGGACCTGACTGAGCAAGATGACACCCTTTGGGCGGGAAGAGGACCACACATGTGTCGCAGCAATCCCAAAGGCTTTCTTTGAAAGCTGGTGAATTGCTCCGCGCGGGCTCTGTCGGTGCCGTCGTCACCCATAAGTGAGGACTGATTCCTGCTGTCCCTGGAGAACACCTGTTACAGATGAGTAACTACGCTTTATGAATATTTTTCTGTTATAAACTGGCAGCTAGCTAATACTCAGTTCAATTCGTATTGTCCAGTGAATATCTGTGGTAAACTTAAAAACAGGGTTGCAAAAAAAAAAAAAGAACCAACCTAATATAAAATGATTGAATAGAAACAATCACAAAAATAATGGAAATAAAAATAACTTTTATGCTAGTGTGTTTATGGTTCTTGATTATAATTCAAAAAAACTAATTGAAATGGATGAGACAGCTAAGACTGTATAAATGTAGAAAGGGATAATCTCCAGGAACAAGCAGGAATAAGTCCTCACATATTGGTACGTCGGTACCGACGGAGCCTGAGCGGGAAAGCTCCCCAGCTTCCCAGAAGGAAAGCTTTTGGGGCCTCCCACTGCGCATGCGCGCTGCCTTCCCGCCTTCCTGACCAACTCTCCTCAGTTCTTCTTTTTCCGCGGAGCCAGCAGGTCGTGTTCCTGTCACCGCTGAAGAAGTTATTTTAATTTATTTCTTTGGCCGCGTGTCTGCCTTCCCCGATTCCAGACCGGTACCGCCGGTCTTTTTTCCTTTATTTCTTTAAAAAAAAAAAAAAAAAACCTTCTTTTTTCCCTCACTTGGTGTCTTTGTTCTGTGAGGCCTTTAGGCCTTCACTAACTCTCCCTCATGGAGAAACAAGCCTCTGGGTTTAAAAAATGCACCAAGTGCAGCGGTACTATTTCAGTCACAGAC
The DNA here is from genome assembly GCA_033557465.1 of Ichthyophis bannanicus. NCBI lineage: Eukaryota > Metazoa > Chordata > Amphibia > Gymnophiona > Ichthyophiidae > Ichthyophis > Ichthyophis bannanicus. The sequence goes on along the minus strand of CM066032.1, from coordinate 1,084,579,817 downwards.
ACCCATGAATGGTGTCTTAAATGTTTGGGGCCTGACCATTCCATTCCAGATTGCCCATCCTGTTCTTTGATGTCTAAACGTGGCTTACAGAACCGGGCAGCCAAGTTTCACATGCTGTTTTCTACAGATACTCCAGCATCGACATCTTCCAGGTCTTCTTCTCCTGATGGATCTCAGGTAACCAAACATTCCTCTGGCAGGTCCTCAAAGGGCAATTCTCCCTCTAAGTATCGAGATACCCCTGGGCTTGACCCTGAGGACCCTGCCCCAGCCAAACAACCCCGGCGGGAAGCTCCGGCTTCCAAAGCTCCTCCTATGGGGTTACAGGTTGACATCGATGGCACGGCCTCGACCGATCACCTGTAAGACTGTTCTGGGGTACCGGCTCAATCATCCGGTACAGACATCCAGACAGTCGTGGCATCCATGGATCATACAGTTCAATCCATGCAGCAGGCCATTTTCGCTTTTATTAAGGCTGCAACGCCCTCGGTACCGCACCCTGCGGTACCGACTCCGGTTCCGGTACCACAACCAATACTGGTACCCAGGCCATCCACATCGAGCAGGATACCGATTCCGGTTCCCGGTTCCGGGGTTTTTCCCGATACCGATCCGGTTCCGGGTACCCCCGATGTCGATACCGGTCGATACGCTTATCGATCCCTGGAAGCAAACAGACGATACTTTGAGTCTTCTGATGATTCTGATTCATCAGATGACTCTGCTGAAGTATCCCTTACTCTACCTGAGGAGCCCTCTTCTCCAAAGAAGAGAATGTCTCCTCCAGAGGATTTATCCTTTCAAGACTTCATCATTGAAGTAGCTAAAGGTCTTTCTATTTCTGTATCCTCTGAAAAAGAACCTAGAGCAAAAAAGTTAGACATTTTAGGATACTCTAAGGTTCCCAAAGAGGCAGTCACCTTGCCCATCAATGAAATTCTTCAAGAACACATGATGGACTTGTGGGAGACTCCTCTCACCCTATCTCCACATTCTCGTCGTCTGGACACCATGTATCGTGTCCCCCCTTCTCCTGGGTTTCAAAAAACTCAGCTCTCTCACCACTCCATCGTAGTGCAGTCAGCTATGAAAAGGATCAAAAGTACTAAAAGACACTCTTCTACTCCCCCAGGAAGAGAATGTAGGACTCTGGATGCTTTTGGAAGAAAAATCTTCCAAGCAAGTATGCTTATTGGCAGAATCAACTCATACAGCCTCTATATGGGCATGTTCCTGAAGGAAATTGCATTAAAAATACGCCATTTTCTCCCCTTTATCCCAGAGGATAGAAAGGAGGAGTTCCTTCTTTTGCTGAAGCATACCCAAGATATTTCAAAGTTCTCCAACAGAGCAGCCTTTGACTCCTTTGAGGGTGCTAGCAGAGCCTCAGGTATTGCCATAGCGGCTCGCAGAATTGCTTGGCTCCAGGCCTCTGACCTAGAACCCTGGGTCCAGGATGGGTTGGGAAATTTGCCCTGTACAGGTGAGAATCTGTTTGGTAAGGAGTGGCAAATCAAAGCCACTCAAATGGATGCAGAAAATGCTGCTTTAGATAGACTTTCTAAGTCTACCTCTACCTCTGTCAAGAAGAAATCTTTCAAAAAGCCTTTCTACAAGAAGACCAGATTTGCCACAAATACTGGCCAACAATCTTCTGCAGCTCACTTTGCTCCTAAGCGTCAGCAGCCTAAACAGCCCAGGGCAAAACCTGCAGGGGCTGCTACAGCCCAACAGTCCCAACCCCCTCAGGGTTTTTGACTTAAAACTAGAGAACTTAACCTTTCTGGCTCTAAAACATCCAGAACCTCTCACCATTCCAGGAAGGTTAACTCATTTTGCTCCCAGATGGGAGCAAATCACATCAGAACAATGGACCCTCTCTATCATCAGAGAGGGCTACAAACTACATTTTTCCAACCTTCCTCCCCATACCATGGTGAGAAGTTTCAATTCTCCCCCATCTCTCCTAGACCTGTTGGGTCAGGAGGTGACCACTCTTCTCGCCCAAAAGGCAATAGAAGAGGTTCCGATTCCTCAACAGGGGTCAGGGTTTTACTCCCCTTATTTTCTCATTCCCAAGAAAACAGGGGGGTACAGACCCATTCTGGATCTCAGAGAATTGAACAAATTTCTATACAAGGAGAACTTCAAGATGCTTTCTCTAGGTACTCTCCTTCCATACCTACAGAGTCAGGATTGGCTTTGTTCTCTAGATCTCAAGGATGCGTACACACATATACTCATCCATCCATCCCACAGAAAATTCCTACGGTTTCTGTTCCAGGGAAAACATTTCCAATACAGAGTACTTCCCTTCGGTCTAGCCTCTGCTCCAAGGGTATTTACCAAATGCATGTGAATAGTAGCTGCATTTCTACGCTCCCTGGGAATTTTTGTCTTCCCATACCTGGACGACTGGCTCATCCGAGCTCCATCTCAGTCCGAGGCTCAGACTTCCCTGGATCGCACCAGGCACATTCTACAGTATCTAGGACTTGTGATCAATCTGCCAAAGTCCCAACTCACCCCTACTCAATCCCTAGAATTCATAGGGGCCTCGTTGGATACCACCACTGCAAGGGCCTATCTACCTCAGGCCCATTGCCAACGTCTAGTGCACTTAGCCTCTCAGACCCAGTCCAGAAGCCACTTGACTGCCAGAGAGATGCTACAACTATTAGGCCACATGGCCTCCACAGTGCATGTGGTGCCTTATGCTCGCCTACATATGAGAGCAGCTTAATGGACTTTATCCACCCAGTGGACTCAAGCATCAGGAGCTCTCTCAGACCAAATAGCAAACTCCAATCGTCTCTTTTGGTCTCTCCAATGGTGGATATCCACTCAAAATCTGTTGTTGGGGGCCCCCTTTCAACCATTGTTGCCCCAAGCAACCCTCACTACAGATGCCTCCCAAACAGGTTGGGGGGCTCATCTCCAAGATCTCTCCACTCAGGGCACTTGGTCTCCACAGGAGACCACCCTTCATATCAACCACTTGGAACTTCGAGCAATCTTCCTGGCTCTCAAAGTTTTTCATACCCTCCTCAGCAACATGACAGTCCTTATTCACACGGACAATCAAGTAGCCATGTTTTACATAAACAAACAAGGAGGGACTGGCTCTCTGTCGCTTTGCAACGAAGCTCTAAGATTATGGGCCTTCGCCAGAGAGCATCAAATCCATCTCCTGGCAGTATATCTTCCAGGAATCCAAAACTCTTGGGCAGACAGACTCAGTCGAGTTCTGCTTCCACACGAATGGTCCCTGCACATGGATCAGGTACTCAGAATCTTCCAGAAATGGGGAACCCCGGACATAGACCTCTTTGCAAGTCCGTGGAATGCCAAACTTCCCCGGTTCTGTTCCAGAATTCCGTGTCAGGGAGTTCAGGCCAAGGATGCCTTCCTCCTGCATTGGGGTCAGGGCTTCCTGTATGCCTTTCCACCCATTCCTTTGATTCCCAAGACTCTGTTCAAACTTCAAAGGGATCAAGGGTCCATGATCCTCATAGCTCCACGCTGGCAGCGCCAAGTGTGGTGCCCTCTACTTCTGCATCTCTCCCAAGCCCCCTCCCTGGACTTGGGAGCGGCTCCAGACCTTCTGTCTCAAGAGGAGGGGACTTTGTGGCACCCAAACCCCAAGTCCCTTCACCTCAGAGCTTGGTTACTGAAGGCCTAGACCTTCAACACTTCAATCTTTCGCAGCAAGTGAAGGATATCCTACATGCCTCTAGGAAACCTTCCACTAGGCGTTCTTACGCTTTTAAATGGGAAAGATTTTCCATTTGGTGTGCTCAAAAGGGTCTTAACCCTCTGGCACTCCCATTGAATTCTCTTTGGAATATCTCCTGCATCTCTCCAATGCAGGACTCAAAACAAATTCAGTAAGAGTCCATTTGAGTGCTATTGCGGCATCACTTAAGCCCATCAATGGACAACCTGTTTCCTCTCATCCTCTTATTGCAAGATTCATGAGAGGCCTAACTTTAACTAAACCTCCCATTCGACCTCCTCCGGTGGCATGGGACTTAAACTTGGTTCTTGGTCAGCTTATGAAGCCACCTTTTGAACCCTTAGCCACTACCTCCTTGAAATTTCTTTCCTGGAAGGTTATTTTCCTCATTGCAGTCACTTCAGCTCGCCGCATCAGTGAACTGCAGGCCTTAGTGGCTAATCCACCTTATACAAGGTTCCATCATGATAAGGTAGTCCTTAGGACAAATCCTCACTTTATGCCTAAAGTGGTCTCACCTTTTCATCTTAATCAAGAGGTATATTTACCTGTCTTTTTTCCAGCTCCTCATGCATCCAATGCAGAGAGGAACCTTCATACTCTAGACTGTAAAAGAGCTCTTGCCTTTTACCTCCACAGGACACAGCAACATCGAAAGTCTTCTCAGCTTTTTGTTGCTTTTGATCCTTCTCATTTAGGACTTCCAGTCTCCAAAAGAACACTCTCCAATTGGATTGCTCAGTGTATCTCTTTTGCTTACCGGAGTAGGAACCTTTCTCTGGAGGGCCATGTCACCGCTCACAACGTGAGGGCCATGGCCACCTCTATGGCTCATCTAAACTCTGTGTCCATTGACCAGATCTGTCGAGCAGCCACCTGGGCCTCGGTTCATACCTTTACAGCCCATTACTGTTTGGACAAGGACTCCCGCCGGGATGCCTTGTTTGGTCAGGCTGTCCTCAGACACCTGTTCCATTCTTGAACAACTCCAGCCCACCTTCCCTGAATGGATGCCTGAGTTCCATAGGAAGATGAGGAACCTTTCAGGGTCTCATACCCTTCAGGGATCTCCCAGGCATCTTAGCTAGGGAGTCCCCATATGTGAGGACTTATTCCTGCTTGTTCCTGGAGATAGCACAGTTACTTACCTGTAACAGGTGATCTCTGGGAACAGCAGGAGTTAGTCCTCACAACCCGCCCACCTCCCCTAGGAGTTGTGTCTCTCTCTCTCTTCCTTTCCTCTCTCTATTGTCTCAGCTATAAACTCGAACTGAGGAGAGTTGGTCAGGAAGGCGTGAAGGCAGCGCGCATGCGCAGTGGGAGGCCCCAAAAGCTTTCCTCCTTGGAAGCTGGGGAGCTTTCCCGCTCAGGCTCCGTCGGTACCGACGTACCCATATGTGAGGACTAATTCCTGCTGTTCCCAGAGATCACCTGTTACAGGTAAGTAACTGTGCTTTCTGCAGCATCATTTTGTGAATGTTAATTGTCTTAGACACTTTTTAATGGGTTTTTTGTAGATGTCACTGCACACAATGAACTTAATTTATTGGATTAAAAATTTGGTTTATAGTTTGTTCCTGGAGGTGGTCTGCTGCTTGGGATCCAGCTATTAAGTTGTATTACATTCTCCAGAGCATCCCCAACTGCCCCTGGGGAGCAAAAGATTTGATCCACAAATCAAATCCAAGTCCTTCCAGAGAACTATCATGCTGTCTTCTCGTTTTCCTTTCTGTATCATCCTGAATGAGCCTGATCTCGTCTGCTCTGGAAGCTAAGCAGGGTTGGACCTGGCCTAGTACTTAGGAGAGCACCTTGAAATACCAGATGCTGTAGGCTTTCTGTGTGGAAGAAGGGCCTGGCAGTCTACGTCCGTCTTAACTTGCCAAGAAAACACAAGGGATGGGTCACCTAGAGTCTGCATCGATTTGATGGCACACATCATCCAATTCTTTCCTAAAATCTTTATTTTAGAATTCATTTGAAGTTTTTTAATGTAACTCTGACCATCTCCATTGACAAACTATTTCATAATTTCATTATTAAGAAATACGAATTTCTGATTTCTAAATATATAGTCTATTTCTGAGAGAATATTCTTTTATTTTGTTTGGGGAAACATTTGCAAGAAATATGCAGAATATCCATTGCTGTGTTTGTATATTTTAATTGTTTCTTTCCACCTCATCCACAGTCAGAAATTTTTTCTAGGAAAATTACTTAGGCAGTCTTTGAGCCTATGAAATCTTTTGATCTCTTTAAAACAATGATAATTTTTAAGGCATGTAAAGCTGATCCCCCCCCCCCAAATCCAAAATAACCCAATTGTCAGTTTTGTATTTCATGTTAAATGCTATTACAATTTAATATTTTTAATCTTCAGCTAAGTTGTACATTATAAAATTGTAAATATCTGATATTCATGTATTTGTTATACATTGTTTCAGAGTTTCCATCCATGCTTGCTTTTACGGTTTTTTTTGTTTGTTTTGTTTTTTTAAATTTTATTTTAAGGTAGAAAATATTTTGTTGAATGACAGTGGAAATTATGTCCTTTGCGACTTCGGAAGTGCCACAAATAGGTTCCTTAATCCTCAGAAAGATGGAGTTAACACAGTTGAGGATGAAATAAAAAAGTAAGTTCTTATTTTCTTGTAGTTATTTTATCCTTTTATTAGAGGAATATATTTGTCGGTTTATCTAATCGGCATTTGATACTGGCTGATCATGCCTTAACTTGGCATGTTTACACAATACGTTTTACAGTTCAAACCTTTTTTTTTCTCCTGGGAATGGAGATGCTGTTAGCTAGAGGCAGTAAGTTTTTGTTTAGGATACTAAGGGGCTTGTTTACTAAAGTGCAGTAAGTTTTTGCACTTGGTGTTAGAAAAATTAAGGCTCAGTAAGGGTAAAAGCTGTGCGCTAAACGTTGGAGGTCCCCTGTTGTTAAACATCGAAAAGTTCCATCTCCAGGAACAAGCAGGAATGAGTCTTCACATATGGGTACGTCGGTACCGACGGAGCCTGCGCGGGAACGCTCCCCAGCTTCCCAGAAAGGAAAGCTTTTGGGAGCATCCCACTGCGCGCAGCCTTCCCGCCTTTCCTGACCAGCTCTCCTCAGTTCTTCTTTGCCGTGGAGCCAGCAGGTCGAGCCCTGTCACCGCTGAAGAAGTTCTTTATTTTATTTTATTTCTTTGGTCGCGTGTCTGCCTTCCCCGACTCCGGACCGTTACCGCCGGTCTTTTCTTTCTTCTTTCAAAAAAAAAAATAAATCTATATTTTTCCTCACTTAGTGTAATTATTCTTCTAGGCCTTAGGGCCCAAAGTAAAATTTCCCTCATGGAAAAACCAGCCTCCGGGTTCAAGAAATGCACTAAGTGTAGCGGTACTATTTCTGTTACAGATACCCATGAATGGTGCCTTAAATGTTTGGGTCCTGAACACTCCATTCTGGATTGTCCGTCCTGCTCTCTAATGTCTAAACGGGGTTTACAGAACCGAGCAGCTAAGCTCCATGTGCTGTTTCCCGCTGATGCAGCGTCGGTAGCATCGACCTCCTCCCGGTCTTCTTCTCCTGATGGATCTCAGGTAACCAAACATAAGTCTAGCAGGTCCTCGAAGGGTAGATCTCCCTCTAAGCATCGAGATGCCTCCGGGCTTGCCCTCGAGGATCCTGCACCAGCCAAACAACCCCGGCAGGAAGCTCTGGCTTCCAAAGCTCCTCCTATGGGGTTACAGGTTATCGATGGCATGGCCTCGACTGATCACCTGTTAGAATGCTCTGGGGTACTGGCACAATCTCCCGGTACCGAACTCCAGGCATTCATGGCGTCGATGGATCAGAATGTTCTGTCCATGCAGCAGGCTATTTCAGCCTTCATTCAAGCTGCGACGCCGACGGTACCGCAACGAGCTCCGTTGTCGGTATCGGCTCCGGTACCGGCACCAGCGCCGATACCGGTACCGACCGCATCGACATCGACTAGGACAGCGGTTCCTTGTCCAGGGCTATTTCTCGGTACCGATCCGGTTCCGAAAACGCCCGATGTCGATACCGCTCGATACGCGTATCGAGCGCTGGAAGAGCACCCTGACAGGCGGTACTTCGATTCCTCTGGTGATTCTGATTCATCAGATGAATCACCTGAAGTATCCATAGCCCTTCCTGAAGAGCCTTCTTCTCCAAAAAGAAGAATGTCTCCTCCAGAGGACTTGTCCTTTCAAGACTTCATAAGAGAAGTAGCTAAAGGACTTTCTATCTCAGTAGCCTCTGAATCAGAGCCTAGAGCAAAAAGATTTGGATATTTTAGGATACCCTAAGGCTCCTAGAGAGGCAGTCACCTTACCAATTCATGAGATTCTTTATGAACACATGATTGATTTATGGGAGACTCCTCTCACTCTCTCTCTCTCCTCATTCTCGCAGGTTGGACACTATGTACCGTGTCCCTCCCTGTCCTGGATTTCAAAAAACTCAGCTTCCTCACCATTCCATTGTGGTGCAGTCAGCTATGAAGAGGATAAAGAGTACAAAGAGAGACTCTTCTGCTCCTCCAGGAAGAGAATGCAGAACCTTGGATGCTTTTGGTAGGAAAATCTTCCAAGCCAGTATGCTTATTGCCAGAATCAACTCATATAGCCTCTACATGGGTATGTTTCTGAAAGAGGTGGCAGAAAAGCTGCACACTTTCCTCCCTTTTATTCCAGAGGATAAAAGGGAAGAATTCCGCATGTGGCTTAAGCATACTCAAGACATCTCCAAGTTTTCCAACAGGGCAGCCTTTGACTCCTTTGAAGGTGCCAGTAGAGCCTCAGGTATTGCCATAGCTGCTCGCAGGATTGCTTGGCTCCAGGCTTCTGATCTAGAACCCTGGGTTCAAGATGGTTTAGGAAATCTGCCCTGTACAGGTGAAAATCTATTTGGCAAAGAGTGGCAAATAAAAGCCACTCAAATGGATGCAGAGAATTCTGCTCTGGATAGACTTTCAAAGTCTACCTACATTCCTGCCAAGAAAAAGACTTTTAAAAAGTCTTTTTTCAAAAAGGGCAGGTTTCCTTCCACTTCTGGCCAACAATCTTCTACAGGTCGCTTTACCGCTAAGCGTCAGCAACCTAAGCAGGCCAGGACTAAGTCTACAGGGGCTGCTGCAACTTAGCAGTTCCAACCTCCTCAGGGTTTTTGACTTGATGCTAGAGAACTTAGCCTTTCTGGCTTTAAAACAGCCAGAACCTCTCACCATTCCAGGAAGGTTAGCTCATTTTGCTCTCAGATGGGAGCAAATCACATCAGAGCAGTGGACCCTCTCCATCATAAGAGAGGGCTACAAGCTTCATTTCTCAGACCTTCCTCCCCATACCATGGTGAGACATTTCAATTCCCCCACATCTCTTTTCGACCTTTTAGGTCAGGAAGTGTCTACCCTTCTTGCCCAAGGGGCAATAGAGGAAGTCCCTCTTCTTCAACGAGGGTCAGGGTTCTACTCCCCCTATTTTCTCATTCCAAAGAAAACAGGGGGATACAGACACATCTTAGATCTCAGGGAATTGAACAAATTTCTATGCAAGGAGAAGTTCAAGATGCTTTCTCTGGGCACTCTCCTTCCATACCTTCAAAGTCAGGATTGGCTTTGTTCTCTAGATTTCAAGGATGCGTACACACATGTCCTCATCCATCCATCTCACAGAAGATTCCTACGTTTTCTTTTCCAGGGAAAACATTACCAATACAGAGTGCTTCCTTTCGGTCTGGCCTTTGCCCCAAGAGTGTTCACCAAATGCATGGCAGTAGCTGCTGCATTTCTACGCACTCTGGGAATATTTGTCTTCCCATACCTGGACGACTGGCTCATTCGAGCCCCATCTCAGTCAGAGGCCCAGATTTCCTTGGACCGCACAAGGCGCATTCTGCAGTATCTGGGACTTGTGGTAAACCTCCCAAAGTCTCAGCTCACCCCTACTCAGTCCCTAGAATTCATCGGGGCCTGGTTGGATACCACCACTGCACGGGCCTACCTTCCTCAGGCCCGTTGCCAGCGTCTAGTGCAGTTAGCCTCCCAGATTCAGTCAAAGAGCCACTTAACTGCCCGGGAGATGCTACAACTGCTAGGCCACATGGCTTCCACAGTACATGTGGTACCCTATGCTCGCCTACACATGAGAGCAGCTCAATGGACCTTGTCCACCCAGTGGATTCGAGCATCAGGAGCTCTCTCAGACCAGATAGCAACCTCCAAACGTCTTTTTTGGTCTCTCCAATGGTGGATGTCCACTCACAATCTGTCACTGGGGTCCCCCTTCCAACAATTGTTGCCCCAAGCAACTCTCACAACAGATGCCTCCCAAACAGGTTGGGGATCTCATCTACAGGACCTCTCCACTCAAGGCACTTGGTCCCCTCAGGAGACCTCTCTTCATATCAACCACTTGGAGCTTCGAGCAGTTTTCCTAGCTCTCAAGGTCTTCCATACCCTCCTCCGCTACAAGACAGTCCTCATTCATACGGACAATCAAGTAGCTATGTTTTACATAAACAAGCAAAGAGGGACTGGCTTTGTTGCTTTGCAACGAAGCTCTAAGATTGTGGGCCTTCGCCAGAGAGCATCAAATCCATCTCCTGGCAGTATACCTCCCAGGAGTCCAAAACTCTTGGGCAGACAGACTCAGTCGAGTTCTGCTTCCACACGAATGGTCCCTGCACATGGATCAGGTACTCAGAATCTTCCAAAAATGGGGAACCCCGGACATAGACCTCTTTGCAAGTCCGTGGAATGCCAAACTTCCCCGGTTCTGTTCCAGAATTCCGTGTCAGGGAGTTCAGGCCAAGGATGCCTTCCTCCTTCATTGGGGTCAAGGCTTCCTGTATGCCTTTCCACCCATTCCCTTGATTCCCAAGACTCTGTTCAAACTCCAGAGAGATCAAGAATCTATGATCCTCATAGCTCCACGCTGGCCACGCCAAGTGTGGTACCCTCTACTTCTGCATCTCTCCCAAGCCCCCTCCCTGGATTTGGGAGCTGCTCCAGACCTTCTGTCCCAGGAGGAAGGGACTTTGTGGCACCCAAACCCCAAGTCCCTTCACCTCAGAGCTTGGTTACTGAAGGCCTAGACCTTCAAGGCTTGAATCTTTCTCAGCAAGTGAAGGATATACTCCATGCTTCCAGAAAACCTTTCTCCAGGCGTTCCTATGCGTTTAAATGGAAAAGATTTTCCATTTGGTGTGCTGAAAAGGGTCTTGACCGTCTAGCACTACCTTTAAATTCTCTGTTAGACTATCTCCTGCATCTTTCTGATGCAGGACTTCAGTAAGATTCCATTTGAGTGCTATTGCAGTATCCCTTAAGCCCATCAATGGACAACCTGTTTCCTCTCATCCTCTCATTGCAAGATTCATGAGAGGCCTAACTTTAACTAAACCTCCCATTAGGCCTCCTCCGGTGGCATGGGACTTAAATTTGGTTCTTGGCGAGCTTATGAAGCCACCTTTTGAACCCTTAGCCACTACCTCCTTGAAATTTCTTTCCTGGAAGGTTATTTTCCTCATTGCAGTCACTTCAGCTCACCGCATTAGTGAACTGCAGGCTTTAGTGGCTAATCCACCTTATACAAGGTTCCATCATGATAAGGTAGTCCTTAGGACGAATCCACACTTTATGCCTAAAGTGGTCTCACCTTTTCATCTTAATCAAGAGGTATATTTACCTGTCTTTTTTCCAGCTCCTCATGCATCCAGTGCAGAGAAGAGTCTTCATACTCTGGATTGTAAAAGAGCTCTTGCTTTTTACTTTCAGAGGACACAGCAACATAGAAAGTCTTCCCAGCTTTTTGTTGCTTTTGATCCTTCTCATTTGGGACTTCCAGTCTCTAAGAGAACACTGTCCAACTGGATTGCTCAGTGTATTTCTTTGAACCTTTCTCTGGAGAGCCATGTCACAGCTCATAATGCGAGGGCCATGGCCACCTCTATGGCTCATCTAAATTCTGTGTCCATCGACCAGATCTGTCGAGCAGCCACCTGGGCCTCGGTTCATACCTTCACAGCCCATTACTGCTTGGACAAGGACTTCCGCCGGGATGCCTTGTTTGGTCAGGCTGTCCTCAAACACCTGTTCCATTCTTAAACAACTCCTACCCTCCTTCCCTGGATGGATGCCTGAGATCCATAGGAGAAAATAGACCCATTCCCAGGGTCTCATATCCTTGGGGATCTCCCAGGCATCTCAGCTAGGGAGTCCCCATATGTGAAGACTCATTCCTGCTTGTTCCTGGAGATAGCACAGTTACTTACCTGTAACAGGTGATCTCTGGGAACAGCAGGAATAAGTCTTCACAACCCTCCCACCTCCCCTAGGAGTTGTATCTTTTTTCTGTCTTTCCTTTCCTCTCTCTCTCTATTGTCTCAGCTTTAAACTCGAACTGAGGAGAGCTGGTCAGGAAAGGCGGGAAGGCAGCGCGCAGGCGCAGTGGGATGCTCCCAAAAGCTTTCCTTTCTGGGAAGCTGGGGAGCGTTCCCGCGCAGGCTCCGTCGGTACCGACGTACCCATATGTGAAGACTTATTCCTGCTGTTCCCAGAGATCACCTGATCTCCAGGAACAAGCAGGAATAAGTCCTCAAATATGGGTACGTCGGTACCGACGGAGCCCGAGCGGGAAAGCTCCCCAGCTTCCCAGAAGGAAAGCTTTTGGGGCCTCCCACTGCGCATGCGCGCTGCCTTCCCGCCTTCCTGACCAACTCTCCTCAGTTCTTCTTTTTCCGCGGAGCCAGCAGGTCATGTTCCTGTCACCGCTGAAGAAGTTATTTTAATTTATTTCTTTGGCCGCGTGTATGCCTTCCCCGATTCCAGACCGTAACCGCCGGTCTTTTTTCCTTTATTTCTTAAAAAAAAAGAAAAAATCTTTTTTTTTTTACTCACTTGGTGTGTTAGTTCTGTGAGGCCTTTAGGCCTTCACTAATTCTCCCTCATGGAGAAACAAGCCTCTGGGTTTAAAAAATGCACCAAGTGCAGCGGTACTATTTCAGTCACTGACACCCATGAATGGTGTCTTAAATGTTTGGGGCCTGACCATTCCATTCCAGATTGCCCATCCTGTTCTTTGATGTCTAAACGTGGCTTACAGAACCGGGCAGCCAGGTTTCACATGCTGTTTTCTACAGATACTCCAGCATCGACATCTTCCAGGTCTTCCTCTCCTGATGGATCTCAGGTAACCAAACATTCCTCTGGCAGGTCCTCAAAGGGCAAATCTCCCTCTAAGTATCGAGATACCCCTGGGCTTGACCCTGAGGACCCTGCCCCAGCCAAACAACCCCGGCGGGAAGCTCCGGCTTCCAAAGCTCCTCCGATGGGGTTACAGGTTGACATCGATGGCACGGCCTCGACCGATCACCTGTTAGACTGCTCTGGGGTACCGGCTCAATCATCCGGTACAGACATCCAGACAGTCGTGGCGTCCATGGATCATACAGTTCAATCCATGCAGCAGGCCATTTTGGCTTTTATTAAGGCTGCGACGCCCTCGGTACCGCACCCTGCGGTACCGACTCCGGTTCCGGTACCACAACCGATACCGGTACCCATGCCTTCCACATCGACCAGGATACCGATTCCGGTTCCCGGTTCCGGGGTTTTTCCCGATACTGATCTGGTTCCGGGTACCCCCGATGTCGATACGCTTATCGATCCCTGGAAGCAAACAGACGATACTTTGAGTCTTCTGATGATCCTGATTCATCAGATGACTCTGCTGAAGTATCCCTTACTCTACTTGAGGAGCCCTCTTCTCCAAAGAGGAGAATGTCTCCTCCAGAGGATTTATCCTTTCAAGACTTCATCATTGAAGTAGCTAAAGGTCTTTCTATTTCTGTATCCTCTGAAAAAGAACCTAGAGCAAAAAAGTTAGACATTTTAGGATACTCTAAGGTTCCCAAAGAGGCAGTCACCCTGCCCATCCATGAAATTCTTCAAGATCACATGATGGACTTATGGGAGACTCCTCTCACCCTATCTCCACATTCTCGTCGTCTGGACACCATGTATCGTGTCCCCCCTTCTCCTGGGTTTCAAAAAACTCAGCTCCCGCACCACTCCATTGTGGTGCAGTCAGCTATGAAAAGGATCAAGAGTACTAAAAGACACTCTTCTACTCCCCCAGGAAGAGAATGTAGGACTCTGGATGCTTTTGGAAGAAAAATCTTCCAAGCAAGTATGCTTATTGCCAGAATCAACTCATACAGCCTCTATATGGGCATGTTTTCTGAAGGAAATTGCATTAAAAATACGCCATTTTCTCCCCTTTATCCCAGAGGATAGAAAGGAGGAGTTCCTTCTTCTGCTGAAGCATACCCAAGATATTTCAAAGTTCTGCAACAGAGCAGCCTTTGACTCCTTTGAAGGTGCTAGCAGAGCCTCAGGTATTGCCATAGCGGCTCGCAGAATTGCTTGGCTCCAGGCCTCTAACCTTGAACCCTGGGTCCAGGATGGGTTGGGAAATTTGCCCTGTACGGGTTAGAATCTGTTTGGTAAGGAGTGGCAAATCAAAGCCACTCAAATGGATGCAGAAAATGCTGCTTTAGATAGACTTTCTAAGTCTACCTCTACCCCTGTCAAGAAGAAATCTTTCAAAAAGCCTTTCTACAAGAAGGCCAGATTTGCCACAAATACTGGCCAACAATCTTCTGCAGCTCACTTTGCTCCTAAGCGTCAGCAGCCTAAACAGGCCAGGGCAAATCCTGCAGGGGCTGCTACAGCCCAACAGTCCCAACCCCCTCAGGGTTTTTGACTTAAAACTAGAGAACTTAACCTTTCTGGCTCTAAAACATCCAGAACCTCTCACCATTCCAGGAAGGTTAACTCATTTTGCTCCCAGATGGGAGCAAATCACATCAGAGCAATGGACCCTCTCTATCATCAGAGAGGGCTACAAACTACATTTCTCCAACCTTCCTCCCCATACCATGGTGAGAAGTTTCAATTCTCCCCCATCTCTCCTAGACCTGTTGGGTCAGGAGGTGACCACTCTTCTCGCCCAAAAGGCAATAGAAGAGGTTCCTCTTCCTCAACAGGGGTCAGGTTTTTACTCCCCTTATTTTCTCATTCCCAAGAAAACAGGGGGGTACAGACCCATTTTGGATCTCAGAGAATTGAACAAATTTCTATACAGGGAGAAATTCAAGATGCTTTCTCTAGGCACTCTCCTTCCATACCTACAGAGTCAGGACTGGCTTTGTTCTCTAGATCTCAAGGATTCGTACACACATATACTCATCCATCCATCCCACAGAAAATTCCTACGGTTTCTGTTCCAGGGAAAACACTTCCGATACAGAGTACTTCCCTTCGGTCTAGCCTCTGCTCCAAGGGTATTTACCAAATGCATGGCAATAGCAGCTGCATTCCTACGCACCCTGGGAATTTTTGTCTTCCCATACCTGGACGACTGGCTCATCCGAGCTCCGTCTCAGTCCGAGGCTCAGACTTCCCTGGATCGCACCAGGCGAATTCTACAGTATCTGGGACTTGTGATCAATCTGCCAAAGTCCCAACTCACCCCTACTCAATCCCTAGAATTCATAGGGGCCTGGTTGGATACCACCACCGCAAGGGCCTATCTACCTCAGGCCCGTTGCCAACGTCTAGTGCACTTAGCCTCTCAGACTCAGTCCAGAAGCCACTTGACTGCCAGAGAGATGCTACAACTATTAGGCCACAGGGCCTCCACAGTGCATGTGGGGCCTTATGCTCGCCTACATATGAGAGCAGCTCAATGGACTTTATCCACCCAGTGGACTCAAGCATCAGGAGCTCTCTCAGACCAAATAGCAAACTCCAATCGTCTCTTTTGGTCTCTCCAATGGTGGATATCCACTCAAAATCTGTTGTTGGGGGCCCCCTTTCAACCATTGTTGCCCCAAGCAACCCTCACAACAGATGCCTCCCAAACAGGTTGGGGGGCTCATCTCCAAGATATCTCCACTCAGGGCACTTGGTCTCCACAGGAGACCACCCTTCATATCAACCACTTGGAACTTCGAGCAATCTTTCTAGCTCTCAAAGTTTTTCATACCCTCCTCAGCAACATGACAGTCCTTATTCACACGGACAATCAAGTAGCCATGTTTTACATAAACAAACAAGGAGGGATGGCTCTCTGTCGCTTTGCAACGAAGCTCTAAGATTATGGGCCTTCGCCGGAGAGCATCAAATCCATCTCCTGGCAGTATATCTTCCAGGAATCCAAAACTCTTGGGCAGACAGACTCAGTCGAGTTCTGCTTCCCACACGAATGGTCCCTGCACATGGATCAGGTACTCAGAATCTTCCAGAAATGGGGAACCCCGGACATAGACCTCTTTGCAAGTCCGTGGAATGCCAAACTTCCCCGGTTCTGTTCCAGAATTCCGTGTCAGGGAGTTCAGACCAAGGATGCCTTCCTACTGCATTGGGGTCAGGGTTTCCTGTATGCCTTTCCACCCATTCCTTTGATTCCCAAGACTCTGTTCAAACTTCAAAGGGATCAAGGGTCCATGATCCTCATAGCTCCACGCTGGCCGCGCCAAGTGTGGTGCCTCTACTTCTGCATCTCTCCCAAGCCCCCTCCCTGGACTTGGGAGCGGCTCCAGACCTTCTGTCTCAAGAGGAGGGGACTTTGTGGCACCCAAACCCCAAGTCCCTTCACCTCAGAGCTTGGTTACTGAAAGGCCTAGACCTTCAACACTTCAATCTTTCGCAGCAAGTGAAGGATATCCTACATGCCTCTAGGAAAACCTTCCACTAGGCGTTCTTACGCTTTTAAATGGAAAAGATTTTCCATTTGGTGTGCTCAAAAGGGTCTTAACCCTCTGGCACTCCCATTGAATTCTCTTTTGGAATATCTCCTGCATCTTTCCGATGCAGGACCTCAAAACGAATTCAGTAAGAGTCCATTTGAGTGCTATTGCGGCATCACGTTAAGCCCATCAATGGACAATCTGTTTCCTCTCATCCTCTTATTGCAAGATTCATGAGAGCTTAACTTTAACTAAACCTCCCATTCGACCTCCTCCGGTGGCATGGGACTTAAAAATTTGGTTCTTGGTCAGCTTATGAAGCCACCTTTTGAACCCTTAGCCACTTCCTCCTTGAAATTTCTTTCCTGGAAGGTTATTTTCCTCATTGCAGTCACTTCAGCTCGCCGCATCAGTGAACTGCAGGCCTTAGTGGCTAATCCACCTTACACAAGGTTCCCATCATGATAAGGTAGTCCTTAGGACAAATCCTCACTTTATGCCTAAAGTGGTCTCACCTTTTCATCTTAATCAAGAGGTTTATTTACCTGTCTTTTTTTCCAGCTCATGCATCCAATGCAGAGAGGAACCACAAAACCGAGCAGTAGTGGAAGTCACAGGCACTTTATTAGTTAAGCAAACCCCAACGCGTTTCGGCTGTTGCCTTCATCAGGGGGTACTAGAGGACAGCAAACATAACAAAAAAATAAAAATAAAAAAAACAAAAAAACAAAAAAAAACAATAAAAACAAGAAAATATATTAAAATAACAAATATGAATAATCATAATTATTAATTAATTCATAAAATTTTTTTTTTTTAAATTAAAACATATAAAAATATATATATATATAAAAAATATATATATATATATATAAAAACTATGTAGACAAGAAAACAGCAATACATAATAATAAAAAATATATAGATATAACATACTTACAAATGAAGTGCACAAAAGCAATAAAGATATGGCACAAACCAATCAATGGTGGATAATGCTAAAAAATCAATGTAAAAAACCATTAATATAATACTGAAACTATTAAAAACATCAATTGGAAACCATACAACATTGAACAAAAAGAAAACGAAATGGAAACCCAGACCAACGAGAAAGGCAAATTAAACTATATAGTGAGGATAAGTGATCCTAAAAAATGCATATATAGAAGAATCCTATTCAAGCAAAAGAAATCTCTTTATATATACAGAACATAGAGCATACATATCGTTAGACACGCACATGCAGTACCATTATTACAAATGTTAAACGAGAAGAACTGGTACTTAAAAGAAATGATAAAATGTGTGCTTCTAAAAGTACAAGTAAAAAGGTGCAGGAGTATAAAACCAAATGTGGTATTTTAAGGCAATATAGAGAACCAATATATAAACCCATACTAAAAGTTGTAATCTAAAGAGACCAGGGAGCTGCCGGGAAAACTAACAATAAAAATATAAAAAATATAATTTTAATTTTTTATTAAACATATAAATCCTATGTGGACCCATAACATATAAGCTCATATAGCTGCTCAAACGTGACATAAATCTGTATAGTATACTAGAAAGAAGAAAAACAGAAGAAACTGAAAATCACAGTCAACTAACTTACAAACGAACTATTCGACACCTTCTTAAACCGCTGAATAAATGCCAACTCGTGAGGAACTTAGAACCATGAAGACAGTGCAAACACAGTGTAAAAAAAGGGGGGAACCACCTCAAGCAAGCAAATACCTGAACACCAACGGCCAGCTATTCAGATTCTTGAGAACGCCAACTTTGGCGCGCATTTAAATTGACAGGCTGCGTGGTGGCACTCCATATGCATAGATGACGTCAGAATACGTCCGTATGACCACACATTGTTATAATGGCAACGTAACTTCAGATAAAAATATAAAAAAAAAAATATAAAAAAAATATATAGAACAATTGTAAAACCAATACATAAATAATAATAATAAAAATAAATATAAAATGAAAATAAGAGAGGTTTCACTGACCCCCACGGGTAATGAATAAATCGTCATAATTGACAGCTTAACGAAGACTGAAAACAGCGATTCGGCATATCATTAAAATAAAGAATAAAAATACAAGTAATTTGTTAGTGCTCACAATAATATCTTGTTGAGAATAAGGCACTACTCTCGCAACTTGTTATCATGAGGGGGCAATCTAAGCCTATCCAAAAACCGGCAAAATACCCGGATAAAACCAAAGAGGAACTCCAGAAAATGAATAATAAAAAATTAAATAAAATACTCATTGTACCTTAAACCATAACAAAATAGACCAATAATTCTTTCAAGGAGATAATTAAAACTAGGATACATGAAAAATATTCTCATAAGTCCCAAAAAAGTCCATAAACATGTAAATCATAAATATGTGTGGTCACTACATAATCAAAAAAGGAACCAACAAGAGTATTTAGGAGAACTCCAATTCTTTATAAAATAAAATTATATATAAAACAAAGATAGTGAAATAATAAAAAATAAAAAATAAACAATAATAAAAAATAATAAATAATAAAAAAATAAAAAAATATTAAAAATATATTAAAACATATATATTTACAATTATAATTTATAATTGTATCATGTACAAACATTTCATATATAGAAAACATACCAAACATCATGTAATATTGACATGTATCATGTCAAACCAAATTCTATAAAAATGTATACATCATAAAATAAATAAATGTCTTCTCTTAAATATTAAACCCATGCGTGCTAGATTAAAAGCTCACAGAGAAATACCATTTAAGAATGCCGATATAAAATTATAAATATATATGTGTGTATATATGTGTATAAAAGAAAAACAAGGAAAAAAAAATAAAAAATAATAAATAATGATAAATAATAAATAATAAATAATAATGAGAATAAAAATTACAAAAAGACTGCTAAGTTAAAGTCCTGATTCAGACCCAAAGGGGTCACTGACTGTAACTCATAAATGAACCGCTGTTCAAGTTTGAGTAATATTGAGTCTATATTACCGCCCCGCCCAGTGTGGATGAACCACCTTTAGAACAAAAAACTTTAAAATCAGACACAAGATGGCCCTTCTCACTCCAATGGGCAACCATGGGTTTGTCTACAAGACGTCTTCCTAAGCAACTTTTATGTTCAATAATGCGTGTCTTAACCGGCCGAGTAGTTTTGCCGACATATAGCAACTTACATGGGCACATAACTACATATATGACATTACTGGTCAAACAGTTGGAAAATGATTTGAGAAAAAACTTCCTTTGAGTGACTGGATGAACAAACACATCTTTCACAACAATACAATTCAAACACACGGAGCACCGCCCACATTGAAAATGACCTTTCATTTTAATAATTGGTCGTGGTCTGGACAGAGCTGAAGGCACTAAATAGTTTTTCACATTCCGGTTTCCTTTTGTGAGCTATGTCAAAGATTTACATGTAAACAGGGAAGTGATGAGACCAAATGCCACTCTCGTCTAATAATTCTAGAGATATCTTTTGAGAGAGTAGAAAAGGTCAAGGCACAAACAACTTGCTTTCATTGGTAGGTATCTTTTTCTGAAGAAGCACATTCCTATCTAATGTCTTTGCCTTAGTATAGGCCTTATGGATGACATGTCTAGGATATCCCCTCTCTGCAAATCTGGCATTCATGTTGAGTGCATGTTTCTCAAAATCTGTCTGCACAGTGCATAACCGCCTAATCCTCAGGAATTGACTGTATGGAAGATTGTCCTTTAGAGATTGGTTATGGAAACTATCATAGCGTAGAAGGGAATTACGATCAGTGGGTTTGCGGTATCAGTCTGTAAGGAACCCATCAGAGCCTTTTTTAATGTTGATATCAAGATATGAAATCTGAACTGAACTGAAAACCCCTTCAAATTGTAAATTGACATCTTGAATATTAAGCCACTGAAAAAAAGATTGTAGATCCACTTCATTGCCATCCCATATCAAAAAAACATCGTCTATTTATCTCAAACCACAATTTACTGAACTTTTTGAATGTATGATGTTGCAGCAATTGGAGCTCGAAATTGGCGACATAGAGATTGGCCACATCATGGGCCATGGATGACCCCATGGCCACCCCTTTTATTTGTTTATAAAAAACATCTCGAAACAAAAAAAGTTTTCACACATAACGAGGGCAGCCATCTGAGTTAAAAAACATGTAGGAATACGGACAGGTGGGGTTCTTGTTATAAGTGTATTTGCAATGACCTCTAAAGCAGCAGCTTGAGGAATATTGGTATATAAAGAGTTAATGTCTAATGTCGCCAAAATCAGATACTCATGATAACCAGTAAAATCGTTCAAAATATTAATAACATGCGTGGAGTCACGAACATAGGAGGGGATTTGGGGAACAAAAGGCCGAAGAAAATAATCCAAGAACTTAGATAGGGGTTCCAAAAGGGATCCTATTGCCGAAATAATCGGACGTCCTGGTGATTACTGAGTGATTTGTGAATTTGGGCAAAACGTAAATAGTTGGTGTAACTGGATGTGTAACGGTAAGAAATTGGACCTCATGTGCAGTGAGATACCCCGCTTGTTGACCAATAAATATTAAAGTATCAACTTTGTGTTTAAGGGCATCTGTATGATCTGCAAAGATCTTTTCATAGAAAGTCTTGTCGTTAATTTGACGTAATATTTCTTTAACGTACTCTGACTTATTTTGAATAACCAACGCCCCACCCTTATCCTGCTGGTTTTATCACAATATATTGATTTTGTTGCAATTCCAACAAAGCTGATTTTTGCCCTTTAGTGAGATTATAAAAAGTGCGAGCTCTCTTATTATAAAGGGCTTCCACTTGGGATACCACGACCCTTTCAAAGGCATCTATCAGAAGGTTAGTAATTGTTTTCGTCGGATTCCATGTGAATGGTTGTCGTTTGGATACAGAACCATCTGAAATCGTTTTCACTCTGTTTTTCAAAAAAAAATCGGAATTTCTAAGTTTCGAATAAAGAAGTTATATAATTCAAACTCGTTTGTAGTGAATTGAATCGTTTCCTAGAAACCGGAACAAAGGACCAACCCTT
Organism: Ichthyophis bannanicus; assembly: GCA_033557465.1. Lineage (NCBI taxonomy): Eukaryota > Metazoa > Chordata > Amphibia > Gymnophiona > Ichthyophiidae > Ichthyophis > Ichthyophis bannanicus. The sequence goes on along the minus strand of CM066032.1, from coordinate 1,084,558,240 downwards.
TCTCCAAAACCTCAACTTGTGCTTTTCACTAAGAGTGTAAATATTTCAGAAAAGGAATTGAAAATCCCCACCTTTGGAACCTCTCCACAATCTGTCTTGATGGCTCCGGCCTCTCCCCTCTGCCCCTCCCTTCTGGGTGGGCGGAATTTGATCGAAATTCCTGAACCTGGTATTGATGGTACGGGGTCGCTTACTTGTTGATCTGTTTTCCTTCTTCCTGCCATCCCCCCCTCCATAGAGCATCCATCGGAAAAAAAAAAACCGGGGGTTTTGTATGAGCGCCATAAACTAATGAGGAAAGTCCGTTTAAGTGTAGTTGAAAAAGAAACACAAGAGCAGGGATACTTCAGCCTCTCTCATTCTCTACTTGATTTTGTTAAACATTTCAAACCCCCGTTTTGTTTTTTTCGATGGCATGCTCTATGGAGGTGGTGAGGCCACGGAAGAAAACAGGATCAACAAGTAAGAGGACCCCGTACCATCAATGCCCGGTTTTCACGCTTTCGATCCAATCCGCCAACCCAGAGGGAGGGGGCGAAGAGGGAGGGATAGGCCGGAAGCCATCAAGCAGTATTTGTGGAATTAGGTTTCCAAAAGTGGGATTTTCAATTCTTTCTGATTTGTACTCTTAGTGAAGCACAAGTTGAAGGTTTTTGGAGAAAAGAAGGGTTGTCCTTTGTTCCGGTTTCTATACACTATCAATTCCACTACACGAGTTGAATTATATAAATTCTTCCGGAAATTGACAATCATGCTTTTTTTGGGAAAAAACAGAGTTATGAGAACGATTTCAGATGGTTCTGTATTACCGAAAACCCCATCCACATGCGAATCCGCCTCCGGCCGAAGACAATACTAACCTTCTTGATAGATGCCTTTTGAAAGGGTTGTGGTTAATCCCAAGTGGAACCCCTTTATAATCAGAGATCTCGCACTTTTTATAATCTCACTAAAGGTCACAAAAAATCATCTTGTTGGACTTGCAAACAAAATCAATCTATTGTGATAAAACCCAGCACGAGATAAGGGTTTGGGGCGTTGGTTTATTCAAAATAAGTCAGAGTACGTTAAAGAAATCTTACGTCAAATTAACGACAAATACTTTCTAATGAAAAGATCTTTGCAGATCCTACAGATGCCCTACACACAAAGTTTTATACTTTACTATTTATTGGTCAACCAGCGGGGTATCTCACTGCACATGAGGTCCAATTTCCTTACCGTTACACATCCCTTACGAACCAACTATTTACGTTTTGCCCAAAATTCACAAATCACTCAGTAATCCACCAGGACGTCCTTTAGTTCGGCCATAGGCTCCCCTTTTGGAACCCCTATCTAAGTTCTTGGATTATTTTCTTCGGGGCCTTTTGTTCCCCAAATCCCCTCCTATGTTCGTGACTCCACGCATGTTATTTCATATTTTGAACGATTTTTTAACTGGTTTAATCATGAGCATCTGATTTTGGCGACATTAGACATTAACTCTTTATATACCAATATTCCTCAAGGCTGCTTCTTTAGGAGGTCCATTGCAAATACACTTATACAAAGAAACCCCACCTGTGCCCGTATTCCTACATGTTTTTTGTAACTCAGAGGGCTGCCCTCGTTATGTGTGAAAACGTTTTTTTGTTTTCGAGCTGGTTTTTTATAAACAAATAAAAGGGGTGGCCATGGGGTCCATCCATGGCCCCTGAATGTGGCCAATCTCTATGTCGCCAATTTCGAGCTCCAATTTCTGCAACATCCTCCATTCAAAACTTTTTCATTAAATTGTGGTTGCGATACATATATATGTTTTTTTGATATTGGATGGAAATGAAGTGGATCTACAATCTTTTTTTCAGTGGCTTAATATTCATGATGTCAATTTACAATTTGGAAGGGTTTTCAGTTCAGTTCAAGATTTCATATCT